>OX596030.1:82914852-84276317 GCA_951394125.1 Epistrophe eligans
AAATTTTAACTCTCAAAAATGATGTAAAAGCGAAATTCTCACCCTCAAAAACTCTTTTCATCACACTCAAATATTCTTTTTTTTTATCTGAAATCTGAAAACTTAATAAAAAAAAACCCACACTTCAGCAAAAAATAAATATAAAAAAAAAATGCTCATCATATCCGAGATTTAGTCTTCGGGCAAAGAAACAAAATCCCGTATTCAGGGCACCACATCATGTATTCATTCACTTCATCACTATGTGTAAATATCCTATCTTATATCCATCATGCATCCTGTTGCATATTAACTCACTCTTCACCTGCAGCATACAAAGCAAAAAAACTTCCAGATCAACATCATACATCGTCAATGCAAATTGCATCCGTCAGGAGTGGATTTTTTTATTACACACGCCATAAACAACACCTTATGATATGAATAATACTTTTATCCTCCATATACCTAAAACGTGCTTCGTCGTCGTTGGACGTTGTAAAAAAAGGCATCTTCAAGGATGTTCGTTCAAAAAAAAAAAAAAAAAATGAAAAACCCAACCTACCTTTCTATCAGATAAAAAAAAAATGTACATTGCGTACTTGCAAGGGTCTTCTTTTGCCGGTGTATGGTTTCGTTTTAATATGTTCCCATCACATCAACCACCAACATAAAAGGCGGATTCCTACCTTGGGCTATAAATCATTTTAGTTTTTTTTCTGTTCAAAAGGACTCACTATAGTAAAGCTGTATACACTTTGACACAACTCTCTTGTTTCCTGTGTCCGAAGTAAACTTATCAACATCAAGCTAGAAATCAATCCATCGGCACATCTTTGAAAAGAAAAATTGCTGATCCAATCGATACACATAGGTACACATTTTAAGTCGAAACCTTAAACGAAGGTTATAAGAAAAAAAACCTCGAAACCCTATAGGTAAAAAGATATCGGTTAAGATGCGTATATATAGACTACTAGACAACACGAAGATGGTTGTTCTGCCACTTTCGTAATAAACTCGAACATCCTTTTGCGTTAGTAATCGTCGTCGTTGTAGGCAATAAAATTCATCTCTGTCTTCATATATCCAGGATATCACAATGAGAATAAAAACCTTTCCCATGATAGTAAAAAAAATCACTTAACCAAAAAGATACAGACCATAAAGCTTCTTTTAGTCAAAAAAAAAAAAAAAATCATACGTATACCCTACATAACATACCCTATAAGTACGTATGTTAGCAAAGCATAAAATTGTTTTTGTCAATTAAAAAAGAATACACTCGCTCGTAAAAGTTTTTTTACCATCGAGCAATTAAAGTGTCACGACGATGAAATGTAAGCCTGGAGAAATATACGAAAATTACGGGTCTAGCTCTCTGGGATGGACCACCTACCTACTCGAATTTTATTTCCCATCGCACAACATCAGAGGACTCTTAAATTTTAAGAGTTATTCAGTGAAGTTAAAGTTTGGAAGACAAAATGAAGATTTATACGCTCTAAGCGGATTTTGAAAACGTCAAAATTTTGAGTGACTTGTGATGGACTTCCTGACCTTAATATTCTTCGCTTATGAGATTTTCAATTCGGACACTGAGTAAATTTATTCATTTGTAGGTATCTCGATGAAGAACATTGTATTTAAAATTGAGCTGTGCGGGGTAACTCTGGTCAATTTGCAGGAATACATTCTTTATATCCAATCCGAAGGTTTTCAATTTTTCTAAGTCTAAAATAATTCAAAAATATTTAAAACAAATTATAAAGAATTTCAAAAATAAATTATTAATCTAAAATAAATTTTTTTTAACTTCCAGATACCAAAACAACTCAATCGAATGCAATTAAACGTCGCATCAACGAGTGAATCTTCTCCCCAATCAGCTATCTCCTCGTGTCCCGCCGCCACCACTTCAAGCGGCACCACCACTGCTGCATCCAATACCAGCAATCACAATCAACATTTCCAATTACTTCGCTACTCCCCGTCCCCATCCTCATCTCTTGCATCGACTCCACCAAAACCATCAACTCCACCACCACGAACACAACCACCTGTCAGCCAATGAAAAATACATTTGATTAATGTTAACTTCGCGCGAATCAAAGTGTTTTCATTATTTCAGAAAGAAGCGATGGCCGCTACAGATGGCCAAATAATATTGGCAGCATCCCGTTTCGGGGATACAATACCAGTTTACCTGCGTGATTTCTCAAAACAGCAACTACCAGCTGTTGCGAAAATTGTCAAGGGTCAACATCAAAATCTTGGCGTTCCGACTTTGTCGAATCCCTCATTGCAGAGTACGGCATTGTTTTTGAGTGCGGGAAAAAAGTACCAAATTCTAGCACAACCGATAAAAATCAAGGAAGGCCGAAAGCCTACAAATGTTGGTGCTAAGGTGCTAATACCCGAAACCTATCCGGGCTTTTTTGAGTTGCTTAGTGAAGATGGTCGATCCACACGTTGCATTGATTCGGTATTGGAATTGTCGAAACGAAGAAATTTGCGTGTTCTTGTTCGTGAGACATTCCGTTGCACACAAATGAACAAGACCATTCATGCTGGTGAGCTGCTGACCACAATGAACGAGCACGGAAAATATCTGCAGTGTCGAACTATCAAGGATGAAATTGTCAATCTACCACTCGAAACCAAAGCTAAATTTTCGCCCATCGCCAAGGAGGATAGCATCAGTGGTGTGCATTCGGTGAAAAATCTTCTACTCAAACGTATGCCAGTTATTGTTAGGTAAGTTCTAATGTTCTTGGTGATTCGTTATTTCCGACATCTTTATAACCTTGTTTTTTGTTTCCAGATTAGTCCATGGAAGTGCCCCGAAAGGCCTGAAACAACCCTTCGTCCCTGAGCTCCGCCTGCTTGGCTGTGTGGAAATTGATCGAGTTTTTGCTCTGCCCCTGCAAAAGGACACCGACTTAGTGCCAGTACCGTTGAATGCTAAAATCAAGCTTCAGCGTTCGAAGAACATGGAGCAACTTGAACACTTTATTGAATACTCTCGATTCTTGGACAAGGCACAGCGACTGCTATCCGATGCTCGTGATCGCTTACAAATTGTCGACATGAAGCTCTCCGAAAAGGAGAAAAAAGACTCGAAATTTAGCAGTCGAAACAAGCTTCCAACAGTCTTGACTGCATCCTCTGCAGGAGTCCTAGAAAACGGCTATGTGCTGCGGAAGAGTGCCAGCCTTGATTCGTATAACAAGCATCAGCTTCAATCGTCCACACAGATTGCTGATGAATACAATGAGATCGACCACATCTACGACTATGTTCGGGGATTAACCCCTCTGTCTAAGGGTCTGACAAGATTCGAACCGATCTGCGAATCACCGACACTTAAATCTCAGGCAACTACTGATAGTGGCAATTATTGCAGTCTGATACGTGTCAGCAGCACAAGCAACAGCCACAATAACAACAACATTAGCTCTAATAACAACAACAACAACAATTATAGCAGTCTAGAATCGAATAAACACAACAGTAGTCATCACAGTAGCAGTAATCATCATCATAATAATCATAATCACCATTCGAGTAGTATCAACAACAATAACAACAACAACAACAACCATCATCACCATCATCATTCAACATCACATCAGCAACATAATCACAATAATAGCAACAGTAGTAATAGTAACAGCAACAATAACCACAACCATAACCAGTCACAACAAATACACCCGCAACCGCAACCGCAAATTATTCACCTACAAGCTCACTATAATCACAGCCATATTCAGGAGGACATTAAGCCCGTGCCACCGCCAATTGAGACAATTCCTGGCAAAAAATTGCCAGAGAAACGACAACGGCCAACACTACCAAAGCTCTATGTGAAAAATAATTCGTCGAGCAGTAGTCATCATTCTAAGGTTTTAAGTAATTCACCAAATTTAGTAAATGGTAATTCACCAATTAGCGCTGCCATTAATGGAAATAAGGACTGCGGTCTGGAGCCGCAGAGTCCTCTATTTCATATAAGGTAAGTTTTTTTTTTGGTTCTTTTTAGATTTTCCTCTTTTGTTTGAATCATAAATGTAAAAATATCTTTAGTTATCAATAATAATTAAAATTTTGCAATATTGTGATATTTCACAATACAAACTCTTCAAGTGATTTATATATAGAATCTCTATACGAACATTTTTCAACTAGAAAATCATATTCTTACATTCCTCAGCTTCTGTGTATAGTCCAAGAAAGTTAAGGTTTGAAATAGAAAAAAATTAGAGGCAAGCTGAAATTTTGCAGGGTGGTTCTGGTGATATTAAAGAACTTAAATGTCAGTTTTCGTATTCGAGACTCTTGCTGAAAAAAAGTTAGGCGGCCACGTCCAGTTTTACCTCCATTTTCCTCATATCCTTGTTTCTCGGAAACGGAAACATTTGTTTATATTAGCAAGAAAAAACATTAAAAAAATACTTTTAGTTAAATCCATCCACTGCCACGCCAAATTTTCTTAAATGTTTGTTTCTAAGAAACGGTTTCACCGATTTGGATAAAATATATTTATTTGTTAAATTCCGAGTAACCAAGATATAAGAAAAGTGGTCGTAGCAGTGGGTGTATTTCAACAAAAAATCGGTGGAAACTTTTTTAGAAACAAAGATATAAAAAAGTGGGCGTGACAGTGGGCGGATTTCACTAAAAGTATTTTTCCAATTTTTTTCTTGCCAATATAAACAAATGTTAAAAATAAATTTGGAACTCAAACAATTATTTCCAAATCAATTTATACTCTGATTTGGCTTTGTATTAATAAAATCATTTAAAATCTGTGTTTCTGACTCTCTATACAAAATTGGGGTCGCTATTTCATGTTGGAACGCCAATATGTTGAGAGTATTCCGCATTTCCTTGCATCCACATTATATCTTGGAATTTCCATACACATAATTATAATCGATCATTTGTTTATTTACTTCCTAATAAAGAAACCAAATTATTAACTATAAAGAGCAATTTTAAATGCTTACCATCGCCTTTTGTTCATCCAAAAAGTATCGCCTTCCTCTATATCAAAAATATCTCCTGCTGAAGCAACAGCAATACACACACAGAAAATATGGACCAAAATGCCAAAAATCGTAGAAAAAATTGAAAAACCAATATTTTTGTTTTGAATTTTTCATATAAAAACTATTAAATTTATAAAAAGCTCTGCAAAGCTGAACATGGAGCTAGAGTTAAAAAAAAAAAATAAATTAAAAAATATCAGTTCTAAAATTTTCTTTTAAAAAAATATTTTATATTTCATGACAAACTTTATTTTTTCTTTATATTCAAAATATGTAAATAGTTGCAATTGTTTCGTTGGGTATTATTTTGCCAAAATAAAATTATACATAAATACATCCTTATAAATTTATTTTTAAAATCTGTGTTTAAAATTGAATCTTACTCCAAAATCGGGATTGCTATTACCTCTTGGGCCACCAATATTCTGAGAGTAATGTGCATTTCCATTAAAAGAACTACGTCCATCTTGACTTTGCCATGTCGAAAAATCAGCTTGCCCATTTATATCCAAACTTTTATCGGGCAAAACAGTATGAGTACTTTTTGAAAAATCAATTAACGGCTTCTTATCCTATTTATAAGCAAACCAAATAAATTTATTTTTTTAAATAGAAATCAACTTTAAAAAAAAAGAACTTACTAGGTCCTTATTTATATCTTCAACTATTTGTTTAAGCCTTGCATCGACTACTCCTGGATCTAGTTCAGCAGCAACAATAGCCAAATAATAAATAAATGAAATAATTATTTTTTTGTTCATTTTAAATTTCCTTAAGGAGGAAGAGTTATTCTTTAAGCGTTCGAAACGAAGTTATAAGACAAACGAAGTCTTTTGCAGTATTTATAGTCGCAAAAATAATATTGACTAGTACATTTGGGGGATTTTCTTTTTGAATAATTATCACTTTGTAAAATGTCAGTTTTGGTTCAAATACGTTGACAGATAATGATGTCGAAAAGGTTAAACCGCTGCACTGCAGTATATTAATAAAACACAAAGATAACAAATTATTCTAAGTTCCAATATTATGGCTAGGGTTGAATTCATATTTTTGAATTCATTATTTTTTATATGGAGTTTAAAAACGACATTATTGGTCCTAAAATATATTTGTGAGTTAATTTTTAACCTTAAAATTTTTTCTTTAATATTTTCAGATATAAAAGTCTCAGCAGTTTACAACTTACTCCAGATAGTAATTCTACAACTCCGATCTCAACAACTCCCAAAGGAAACCAACAACAACAACAACAACTTCAGACAACAGTTCAGCTACCATTGCCATTACAACAAGATGTCATCAAAAGTGGCAGCAACAATAACAACAATATAAATAACACAAACAACAATCAGCTATTATCAAAAAGTGCAAGTAGTACGGGTGGTGCTCGAGAAGGTACCTTAGATTCGTCACGCAGTGGCGGACGAACTTCAGGCGATTCTAAATTACCCGAAAAAAAGACAAGACGCTTGTCGCGACCGCGCAGTCTATCGAATTTAGTTTGGGACTTGAGGCCATCCAAAGAGAAGTCGAAAAAGAAATTATACATTCATCATTTCGATCATCGCCAACAGGCGACATTATATCTGTAGAATTAATGGAAATAGTTTTTTAAGGTGAGTACCTACCTCCTCCCTATCAACATTGTACTTAAAAAAGGGTATATCGCAGGGACAGTATTTATTTAGTCAATTTATATCGTGACCCAACTGATGCTTGTCCCCATTGAGTCGTCTCGTCGGCTTTTGACGTTTTTTTTCTTGTTTCTTCTACCGTTGCTGCTAAAGCCATGATGTTGCTGATGCTATAAGGTTTATTTTCCTTTGTGTCGTCTAAAAATAGCCTCAGTTTTTCCTGCGCAATGTATCTATACACACAGATCCGCGAGGTTCCTATAGAAAAAGGAAGCTGCAAATTCCAGATAAATTCAATTTGCCCTGCTGTTTGGTGATGGAAAATGGGTAAACTAAACTATACCATCACACCACCCCCACACTCTGCTCTTCTAGCTCCATACTTTATAATGGGTTATTGAGGAGGAGAATGAGTGAGTGAACTCTGCGCCAGGTATTGAACCTTCTTCTCGTTGTTGTCCTGATGTTGTTGCATAAACTACAAACCAACAAGCATCAACAAGAGGGAATATTATAGTTGTTCTGTTTGTATATACATATCGGTGCAGTTGGCGGCGACGACCGACGGCACCTACGAACGTTCAAAACATAACCTAAGAATTAGTGTAAGAAAAAAAGATAGCAGCTGGGGTGGATTGAAAAAGGTATACAAACAAGAAAATCCAGGAGCCTATTATTTATAACAAATTTGACAACGTTACACAAGTGAAAATTTCGGTTCGTCAATTTTTTTTTAAATAACCAGAAAAGATCATAGAAATATTAATTTAAAATCTACATTTTCATTTGAACCGAAATGAGGTAACTTCGCAAATTACAGAAAAAGTGATTTCATTTCAAATTTGCTAAAATTGTTTGACATCTCATCTCATTTTGAATTTGATTAAGTCGTTAATTTTTTGTTTTTGTTGATTTCTCTTCATGTTTCTTTATAAAACGAATTTTGACATTTCCAATGGATTTGAATGGATTCAGTAGGGGTGCGTTCGTAAGCTTAGTACGTAGATAATCACTTCCCGAATTTCTTGCACCTTTAGATGCAATTTTTCCAATCAGTTCGGAAAAGCGCCTTGAACAAAATTTTAAAAATAACAAATACCCTCCTGTCAAAACAGGACACCATTATTGGAGAGTAAATTTACTTCACCATAACACAGCAGAACTACGGCGGCGGCGGCGGCGACTACGACTACGACGACGACAACGACAAATAAATAGAAATTACAAAACAAAAAAATGCTGTTTCTATATAAACCTGCCGGACGAGATTTATGCTGTTCTTCGTGAAAAATAGCAAACTTCTTCAGCTTCAACTTCAGCAGCGGAACAACTGGTTGTATTGACTATTATAATACCATCCTGAGTGTAGTATACGCGTTGAGGGATTACACATTATATTATGATATTCCTCTCCTCCTCTTGGTCCTTGAATTCTTTGTACTTATAGGAAAGGAAGGTACTCAACCAGATTATTGTCAACAGTATATAGTTAAGTAAACGTGCGCCGCGTGTCGCCGCGCTGGCAATTGGTGAGGCAATTGTTATGTAATTTGGTCAAGATGCGTGTTTTCGTTTGTATTGCGTTATCTTTTCAAGGTGATCAACCTTTCGGAGCTGCCATCCATCAGCACCTTGATGGAATTACTCAAGAATACCTAGATCCTTGAAATTATATAAAATATTTTTATGTAATTTTACATTGTGTATTTATATTTATTTATAAATAGTACATGATTGAGATTTTTATGAAAAAATAAAGGGCTTGGCTCGAGGAGGGCCAAGGGACTCTGAATTGCGATAACATTTCAAATGTATCATTCGAATAATTTTTTTAAAGAGTTTAGACTAGTTTCGTAAAGCTTCCTTTTATAAGAGTACCCACAGAATACAGATAACCCCATAGACATAAGTCTAATACTAAGTTTTCATAAGGGCCAACGATGTACATAATTTCTTTGAATTTTTTTTATTTCGCTTTCAAATCATCTCATATCAATTCAAATTTCAAGATTAGGTAATATAGATCAAATTTGAACGAAATTCAGTAGGAAATTACATGCACAGCTTACGAACATACCCTTAAGTGGAATTAATTCAAATGGCGGTAAATATAAATTCTACTTTCACAGTTGTGAAGGAAAATCAAACGAAACACACGTCAACAAGACATGAATTAATATACTCCTAAAGACACTGTTCTGAAACAATATTGAGCAATGAACTGTCATGAACCGTAATTTTTATTTAATTTCCCACCTTTCGAATGTCAACTCGGTTGTGTTCAGCATTTTACTCCGTTTACTCTGCTATTTTATTCTGAGCTCACAGATCTGTACAGAGCTCACATGCTCAGAACTAAAAAAGAAATAAAAATTTGAAGCTCTGAACGATCAGAGCTAAAAAAGAAACACAATTATTTTTTGACAGTTCAGGCTCTGCTCTCAACTAAAAAAGAAAAACACATATTGGAATGCTTCCTCCCCTCTTTTTTAACATCTTTGTACTCAATCTCACTCCCACTTCATGGCGAGAAAGAGGCATCTCTTTGTCGTCAAAAAGTGGGAGTGAGATAGATTACAGAGAAGTCAGAAAAATTAGAAGGAGAAAATGCAATATGAAAATCGTCAAAGAACATGGAATAATTGTTTCGACAGTAGGCATGTTCAAGAAAATGAGATTTCGGAGACCTCAGTAATCTCAGTTACATGGACAGGATTCCACAGCAATGCTAAACAAAAAATTCTTCAATTCGCTTGCTCACTTTTTGAGTAAGAAAAATTCTGAGATCTCATTTTTCTGAACGCCCCAAAGTATTCTTCCGCCGTTTGCCAAATTTTGCGCCACCTAGTTAAAAAAAAAACAAACAAAAACACAAAGAGAAAGGGAAAGGGAAAAAAAGAAAAACAATATAAACAACTGATTAACGGCTGAATCGAATTCAAAATAAAATGTGCTTGTAGAAAAATGTAAAAATTTAATTTGACAATATTCCACGACTACGATGATATTCATTTTCAAACAAACTGTACATTCAATTTAAAAAGAAACTATGAAAAACATGAACCACTTTTCCTTTGAAATTAATTAGTGTCATTATATTAGTGTCATTGCGAAGCTCTTAACTCTTCAAGATGCTTATGTTAATTAATTTAAAAAAAAAACTGTTCTTGTATATTTACAGCTTCCCTTTTCATCGCTTTGAAAACGACACATAAATAAAACGATGACTGAACTCCAAGAAAATTAAAAAAACAAAAAACAACATAAAATAACCACCATCCCACTTAATCCCGAAAATATAATCAACACGAACACGAACTGCAATATAGCTCTGCTTGATGCATCCCAGGTGACACCATCAAAATAAGGGTCCTCAAAAAAAAAAAAAATCTAAGCCAAAACATCACCTCCACCTTCATCAATCGTGTAGCATAGGCCACTCATCTGACAGCATTCCCAATTAAAATATTAAATAGGGTACGACGACCGAAGAAACGGTAGATTGGAGGAGCTGCCTATTGTTCCTTCTTATTCGAGGATAATAAATTGGCACATCATGGAGAATCTCTTCATCAACACCAATATAACAATTCAACATCATGCCGACATGACATCATGCTGACAACAAATTCGTGAATAATATTCTTTTCCTGATCCGTGAATTGAATTTTAGGAGAAATAAATATTAAAAAAAAAAAAACAATATACTTATTCATGAGAAAAAAAAATATTTAAAATTATTTTGAAGCCATAATAATAATCAGGGTAAAATTAATTTTAATTTTGTTTTTATATTTGGTTTTCTTGGAACAAATAATTCTATCAATATTTGAAAAATCTTAATTTTAAGCTTTTTTTTTAAATTTAAATATAAGATTTTTTTCTTATAAACGAAATTTTCTTCAATTTGAGTCTAATTAAATTTAGACTCTTTTTAGAAGGAAAACAAATTATATTAAAAAAAGAAGACATTTTATCGTCAATTTATAGTCGTTTTCAATTTACTTTGATTTTTTTTAATTAATTTTTGTTTTAAAATTTTTAATTTAAAAAGAAAACAAAAAAAGTCAAACCAAACTCGTGTGTGTCTCAATTCTCATATATAGTGTTTTCTGCAATCCCTTCTATAATTGTCACTAATCACAGAATTCATTTAAAAAAAAATATATTATATTTTTCCATTGTCATTCATTTTAAAATAAAAACATAATACTTAATCTTAAAACAAAACATTAAACAAAAAAAAAAGAAAATACCCAAAACTCTGAGTTTTTTTTTATTTTTTTGTTTTAGTTAAGAATTTAATTAAGTTTTCAAGTCTATTTTATTGTGATTTTAATTTTATGGTAAATTAAAAAAAAAAATAAAACAAAAAATTCAACTCTTATTATATAATTTAAAAAAAAGAAGAAAATATAATTATTAAAAATAATTATGTATTACAAATCTGAAAACAACTTGTATTCATATAAACTGCCTTTTTCTGAAATAGGTAACTAGCTTAGAATTATATTTTTTTTTTCATTTATATTTTTTTTATTTTACTGAAGTCACATACATACATTTGATGTTTCTTAAAAAACAAAAAAAAAAACTTACATAAATATATATGCGTATTTAATTATTTTGTAGAATATATATACATACATAGATTTATATTAAATAAAAATTTATAATGTGTGAAAATAAATGTGTTTAATTGTCACATCATCATGATGCTCATGATTGATCACAAAAAAATAGTAGATATGTAAATCGTATAATAAAAAAATGCATAAATTACTCTGGTAGTTATACAAATTAAATAAAATGTGAAAAATTCTTTGTTTAAAATATAAAATTGTTGTTTTTTTTTTTTCTCCTCGATAAGTTTGAACTAATAAGAAGATGATGATGATGAAGATGGATACCGCATTGGTTTGAACAATTTTACTATAAAGCTAAACAAAATCAAGCAAAAGAAAACCGTGAACCCATCATACAATTTAGGTTAGAAGAAGGTGGTAGTATTTAAATATTTGAATCCTATTTTTGTGGGCTTCAGGTCTTACTTCACGAAAAAGGAATAATTAGTTGTAGTATTTATCCAGCAAAAAAAAAAAAACTTTTTTTTACTGCATATGGTTTCATAAGACAGATTAAAGGGGAGATAGATTTTAGGCTCAAACAAATAATTTTATAATTTTTTTAAGATTGGTATCGACACAGAACTTCACCCTCAACAGCATTTCCAAAGTTCCTGAAACGTTATACCACCCAGTCCAGTGGTATAATTTACAGAAGGTGGAGGGGAATTTTAGGCTTACAAAAAAAATTACTTAGCGATTTTTTAATCAGGAATGCTGCAAAAAAACGATCAGTTACCTACCATTATTTGGTATAGTAGTCAATAAATAATTTGTTTTATTAATTTTGGGGAATTTCATGATACCTGCCTGTATGCAAAACAAAATGTTCGAAATTTTTTACTGTCAAAGGCTAGAAGGATTTAAATTACGATTACGTCGTTGGGATTTTAGGAGTAAAGCCAAAAATAATTTTTTCAAAAAATTACAGAACCCATAATATGGGATTTTTTTGACAAAAACCTGAAAGTCAGTTCAATTTCATCCTGTAATAAAAAAATTTAATAAAATAATTTTAATAAAAATCGTTTAGTCCGTTTTCGAGAAATTTTACAAAAAAAATAACTACGCATCCTATATATGAAATAAAACAAACATTCTAATTTCTCATCTCTGTACTATAAAAAGTCTACCGTGGACGCATATAGACAAACAGACCAACGACGACGGACAGTATTACCAAACCCAGGACCCATGTTCTGTAACTATCGCGTCGATAAAAATTGTCGAGAAACGATGGAAAATGAAACGAAACACACTTTATCGCATTATCGGGTTTCTATAACTTTGACAGTCGATAACTTTACCGACTGGAACACTCGGTATAGAAATCCTGGAAAAATTCGATAAAATGCGTTTCTGTATCTTTGAAAATCGTTAACTTTTTCATTTTAAATGTCAAATATTATCACGGACCCAGAAGCAAGCGATAATAGTTTCATTCAAATTTTGAACGTGTTAAAGGGAAATACAAAAAAGAAAACAACAAAAAAAAACAAATTTATCTATGGCTGAAAACAAAAAGGTAAACAAAACTGATTATTTAGTGAATTTTTTTTAATTAAAGAGGAACAAGGGTAGAAGGTTTAGGACAAAAAAAAAATATAAAAAAATAAAGAAAATCTGTTAAAAAAAGAAATGAAATTTCAATTGGTCACATGGGTCACTGCTTTGAACAATATTTAGTAATTTGCGCAAATTAAATAAATAGAGTTCGTGGTGCAGTGGAAAGATGTAAGTTATTGATAAGTAGGCTAGTTTTTATGAATTTTTGTCTAGCTTAGTTAGTTATGAGCAAAATGAAAAACAAAAATGAATTTAAAATGAAAAAAAAAAGATCTCCGCTTTAGACGTGAGGGGTCTCAGGTTCGATTCCTGTCACCGGCAAGATTTTTTTTTTTTATTTTTAATAATTTACTCTTTTTTTCAACACATTCGCTGGAAAACAAATAAAAAAAAACTATTTTTTTAACGCCCTGCGAAGCGGGGGGGTTTTGCTAGTTTATTATATTTTATATGAAGGTTTTTTTTAATAATACAAACTCTATATACTACTGAAATACATCAGCCAAGTAGAAAACTTAGAGGTCCGTCAAGCTGGAAACACCACAACTGATTTTCGAAATTCTAATGATGCAGGAATTAAGTGCTAATTTGGTGCTAATTTAGTGCCGCAATCCTAGCTTGGCACTAAAATTCCTTACCCCTCAAACCTGTGGTGTTCCCAGCTTGACGTCAAGCTAGGAACACCACATCTCCAAAAACGAAATTTCAAAAAACTAATGATGAGGGATTTAGGTGCTATTTTGGTGCTCCTCATCTGGCGGAATTCCAAATTAAATACTCCTTCCCTTACCCCTCAAACTTGTGGTGTTCCCAGCTTGACGTCAAGCACCAAATTAGCACTTAATTCCTGCATCATTAGAATTTTGAAAATCAGTTGTGGTGTTTCCAGCTTGACGGACCTAAAACTTAGCACTATTTAATTGGACTTGTTGAATTATTGATTCAAAATAGCTTTTTACGGCCTTTAGTCCACAAAAATTTAGGCGTTTCGTCCCGGCGATCTCACTTGGACTCATCAGTTGACTAGTGAGGACCTTGTCAATTATATATTATATTATATTTTTCACCTTTCAAACAAATAATTCAAATAAATAAATCGCGAATACAAATAAATTTGATTTCAAATTTAACTTTTTTTGTTTTAAAACGTCAAACTGATAAATAGACTTATCGCCTTCCAATGGAAATTCCAGTCAAAATAGTGTGGAAGTTGAAGTTATCGCATCGACTTACAGAAACACATTTTTTTCCAGAGGCGATAAATGCGGAATGGATCGTTTCATTTTTTAACGATGCGAAAAGTTATCGCCTGAGTTACAGAACATGGGTCCAGGTCAAAAATAATGGTAGGCAAATTTTCAACAGCCTTTATTTTACTAAAATATTTATAGTTTTTTTTACTACGTTTTCATTACAGCCGAAATGAGGTAATTTCTCAAATTACAAAAAAGTGTTTTCATCTCAAATTTTCAAATTCCGTTTGACAGTTCATTTAATTTTTAATTTGATTTGATCGTTTATCCCTTGTTTTTGTTGTCTTCTCTTTCTAACTTCTCTTTATTATTAATCAAATTTGAACGTTTTTAATGGTTTGCTCTCTGAATGGTATTCTTGAACTTTTAACGTAATTCCCTACTAAATTTTGTGAAATAGGTACTTTGGTTTTGAACGCGAAATTAATTTGGGGCGTTCAGATCTCAAAGATTTTTCTCACTCAAAAGGTGAGCAAGCGAATCCGAAATTTTTTCTCCTCAGAGTTTTGACAGCAAAACTGAGATATTTGGCTGAGGAATCCTGTTCATTTTACTGAGATTGCTGAGATCTACGAGATCTCATCTTCCTGAACACACCTATTAATTAAAATGACAAGTTACAAAAACATGAAGTAAGAATGCAGTGTGCTTTGACGTTTAAGTAATATAAAAGTTTCTTAAAATAATTTCGAATTGAAATCGAGAATTAAATATCTCTTCCCAGAATCGTCAATGTGCTAATTTAATGGTTTCAGAAGAGTTTTTTTTTATTTGATGACGAATACCAAACTAACGTCCAATCTAAAACGATATAATCAAACGATGTAACCAAAAATATTAGGTCTGTTTCCTTACTATATTTGGGGAAAGTTTGGGAAAAATTTCGAGAAAAAGTTTGGGCTCGAGATTTTTGATGCTGTTGTTGTAATTTTTGAGAAATCAAAAGTAAGAAAACGCTTTTAGGATATTTCCGATTTGTTTTTCGGTCACATTTGACAACAGAAATTATCAGTAGTTTGACAAGCAGGAACAAGCAGTAGGTTAAATGTTCGGGTAGATTCTTCCTCGAGTAAAAATGAAATACATAAATAGAAAAAAAAAAATAGAAAGCATTTTCGTGTCAGAAAAAATTAAAGAAACACATTTTGAGTAAATTTGAGATATCAGTAAAGATCAGATTTTAAAAGATTCTACAGCGTCGTGACAGGTGCTGCCAAGTTATTCTTCTTTTTGCACAAGAAAAATATTGAATTCATAATTTGTATTTGCAAAAAATAAAATAAAAATATGACTTTTAAATATCATCTATACATTTCTAATTATTTGACAGGATCATGAACACATTAAACTTCACAAATGACACTTTTAAATACATTTATAAGAGCGTTTAAAAGTCCTTGGTGAAACCAAAAGACGTCATTTAAATACTAAATGGACTTTAAAATATTTAAAAGACCTCTATAGATTGTTTGCAAAAATTAACAAAAAAATTTCAAAAAAATAAAACCATAATATTCGCTTCAAAATCTTATATCACTATTGAGAACAGGCCATCATTTACTATTTAAAAAATTGCCCTCCACCAAAAGCGGAAAAAAAGAAGATAAAACCAGTGCCTACGTTCTGTAACTCTCGCATCGATAAAATTGGTTGAGAAACGATGAAAAATGGAACAAAACTCATACGATTTGACTGTTTTGAATGTCAGCAATGTCTCCTGTAATTTCTTAACGCTCAGTCTGATGATACAATATAATATGTAGATACGATCGGGTATTTTAATCTTAATAAATCAATTACCTATACATATGTACATATATCCTAAATTCTTTAGCATAAAGAGGCTTTTGCATAAAAATATTCTTGCCTTTCGCGTTACAATGAAAAATAAAAAACTAAACATTAAATAACCACACATTCCTCCGATGCATATTCCGCACCCATGGCCAGTGTCACAAAGTCCAGCCTATTAACATCAATCGAAAACTTCAACAAGCCAAACACAAACACAAAAACAACACATTGGTTCCTTAAGGCTTCAGAAAGAATTCACTCGAGAAATAATGAGTAGACCATTCCCATGTTGATACTACTAACATTGGAAACCTTCGTCACCACCTCTTAATCGAGCTATATTGACTAAAAAAAAAAAAACCGCCCGTAGGTTACATAAGACTATATAGAAGAAAAGGTCGACCCTTACTGTATCCTCTATCCTCATGTAACTCTGGATAAAACGATGATCCGCTATGGTCCTCATCCATAACGAAATAATTCCACCGAGAAACACGATCAAGCACCTTTGGATTTTCTTTGGAATTCCAAGACATCTGAACTATGTACATATCTGCGTACTTGGACTTCAGCTTTATAGCCAAACACTATTGCATATAGTAGTTTGCGCGCAGCGCACAATTGATGAACTGATGATGATGATGATGATGATGATGATGGTACAGCGATGGTGCAATGATGCTGTGGCTATGGCTTTCCCCACACAACAAAGTAGAAAAATCTATGTGACTTCTGGCGTATTCCCAGTCCAACGTATCACACAAAGGACAAAGATGTGACCAAACATCCAAACCGATAACCGAGAACCCTATGAATTTATTGCTCTCCATCCTTCCGATCCGAACAGACATTTTGGGTTCCAATTTTCATATATATATGTATGTAGAGTCAAAGAGCTGAAAAGATATTTGAAATGATGCCTATTATAGCCTTTGGCATCATGGAACACACTTCAGAGCTCTCGCCCCATCCACATAGAACTGTTTAGATGATATGGTGATCCACAACAACAACTGCAAATTTTATGTCCAGCTTTTGTCGCTTAGCATGATCTTGAGCCAGTACGGCACGACTATACGACTTCGACAACGACACGAGTACAAGTTCCAAAAGGTGACGCCTGTGGGTGTGAAAACCAGAAAAAAAATATGCAAGATATTTGCGTCGCGCACATAAACTCCAGCGTTGCCGGCCCAGATTGAAATGCATCCTTATGTTGCTGCTGTTGGTCTTACTATTGCTGTTTACTGCCTCGGCCTCGAACTCGGAACTTCTCGCAGCATCATTGCAAAGTTTTCCCCCTCGAGGCGGAGTTTTTGTCTTAATCTTAATTCATTTGCTGCAACTTTGATGCCGTTTCTGGTGGTAAATAGAGGAAAATCACATTACACCGGTATAGGGCATTAGGGAGGTGTTAATGGCGGGGAGATTGACGAGATGCATTTTAATCGACGCGACCGAATATGTTCGTTATATAGCTATACTGTTTGCATTTAAAAGCATACCTTACCTACCTACATAATGTATCCTACATATATTTACACATAAATGTATACGTATAAATGTCAACTTGAAATGTTGGCCATTGGAATGTTGCTCTTTGATACCAATTAATTGACCGAGGAAGTGTGCTGGTGACATTGTGGGTTGTCGTCGAGGTGGAATTATGTCAATTTAGCTTGTCAATCTCTTTTATAATGGTTGTAAAATTACTGCGCTTGTTGTATATTGATGAGGTGAATTATTATGATTGTTGTTAAACATGTTTTAATAAAAAAAAAGTAAGTATAATTGTAAGCTAATATGTATATTTGTTTGAATAAGTATTAAATTTAAGAGGTAAGTAAGTATCATTACTAAAAACATTAATATTATACATTTTTAACTATATGATCGGTATCAACGAACACTTCCGTAAGATGTTTTACCTATAAATTTCCTTTTAAAGGTTAGTTCACATTTCAATTTAAAATTAAAATTGTTCTTGTCAAACATTTTTTTTGCGCTCAATATTACAATAAAAAATCCTACTCGTACATATATTCTTATTTTTTTTGAAGTGACGTCTCTAAACGCAGGCCCATAGGATGACCAAAGTAAAATGCCGCCGCCACGGAAGTGACATGTTTGTAGTCACCCTATCGGAAGACATTAGTCGTGTTTTCTTGGAAAAGCTATTCACAGTACAGTAGGATTTTACACGAGTTACAAATACAACATCCACAGTAGAATTACTGCCAATAAAAGCAGAAGTAGAATCCTACTGCGGATAGGTTTGTGACGTTTATTCGAGTATCGAATGGATTTTTGGTGGTGTTGTTTTCAGATGTTGGTGCGATTGATTATCATTTGCATCTCGATGGCTGTGTTTATAAAGTAGTTGTGTGTTTTTCATGGCTGTTTTTCCATTGACCAAAAAAATCAATCTATCATTTTCGATTCAACCAAAAAAATCAATTGATTTTATTCGTTATCGGTTTTTTTAAAACTTGTTTAAAGAAAAATGCATTTAAATGCACTTCTGATTGAAGAACTACATAGAATTCAGTTAAAAAATCATTATAAGATCTAACAAAAATGATCGGCGATGACGTCATCTACTACATGATACATAAACGACAACTTACTTCGACCATAATCTACGAACAAACCCCTTTCCTGAAACATATGTTTATCGCTGCCTTTTCCTGAAGAATTTATTTTTATTGCTGAAACCGAAATGTCTTACAAAGGAAAAAGGTAAAAAGAAAATTAATATAAATTATATGATTAAACAATTCTTATCAGTATGTAGGAAGGTTAGAACCTAGAACGAACTGGACAAAAGAAAGAACTGAAGCGTTATTGGATTTTTATGCGGCGAGGGCCGAAGAGTTTCAGCTTCGTTTCCACTTTCACTGGACTCCAACAGTTCACGCAAAATCTACAATTATTTCATGAATTATTTAAGAAAGAATATCTTTTTCTATGTTTTCTTACCATATCTTTTGAAAAATTGTCCATTTTATGTAACTATAATTAATTTTTGGCTCAAGTTATTTTTTGTTTTCCTTTTCATTTGTAGCAAACTTTCTTTTATTTGTATTTTTTTTTAACTATTGTGACAGCTGTTATTCGGTAGTGCCAAGCGTGAAATATAAAAACCAGGCTACTGCCGATGCGTTTTTTTGGGAGTTTCTTACTGTACTATGTACAGATTCCCAAAAAAACACGGCTATTATTCCGCAAAAAATCGATATAATTATTGCGCGTTCTTAAGGATTTTTGTGATTCATTTCTTGTTGACTTGTGTTTTGTATCTGTTTACTTCGGAAATGTCAAAGTATAGAATTGACATTTATCGCCATTTACAAACGGTGACAACGTTCGCCCCCCCCCCACCTTTTGTATAAAAGGTGACGTCAGAACGCAAATATTTATATAGGTACACATAAAGGTAACATAGATAGAGTTAAAAAAAAGTGTGAGTGCTGGGACTCACGGTTAAGATGTGTAAACATCAAATTAAATATTCAAGTGCTGGTTTTACATCTCAGAACGCGACGAGTTCGAACTATCAACCAAATTTCAATCCAAACTCAACTAGATTTTTCAATTTAGTTTGAAGTACAAAACGAACGTATACCCAATATTAAACGTATTTAATTTACATCAACGTATCGTAACGTTTAAGATCACAACATAATCTGTCACAGAAATGTCTACGTTTTAAGTTTACCCTACCGCCGGCATAGATGTTTACACATCAAGAATTATTTAATCGAAATAAAATTTACTGCTGGATTGTTTGTCAATGACTGTCTTCAATCTTCAATTGAGATTCGCGTTATTTTTATGCAAATTCTTCGTAAAAAAGTCGACAGATGTGATTGTCTTTTTAAGACTATAAATTGAGTTTTAACGAACAGATCTTTAAAGTTTAATTAATTATTAATAAACATTTTGTAAATTTTCGAGTATACCACTCGAAAATTTACAAAATGTTTATAATCAACATAATCAATTCGATTTTGAATATTCGAAGTAAAGAAGAGTATGACAGATAGAGTATGAATTCCAAAAAAAAATATATAAATGTTTCAAAAAAGTATTTCCAAAAATGGTTGGAGTAGTTTTCACAAAAAAATAAACCATTTTCGAAAACTTCATTTGTATCAAAACCGCATTTGCAAGATGTTCTTAAACGCAAACTTCAAAAGTCAACTGTTCAAAGAGCTAAAAGAAAATTTGTATGTAAAAGCATTTTTTGCTGTTACCTACTTATGCAGTTTCTAAAAGTCACAGGTTTGTTAACATAATTTGCGGCGAAAATCTGCAGGAAAATAATCGAGTTGACGACAAAAACATTGAAAAGCTAGAGATTAAAGTTTAGGTTGATTTTATTCAAACCATCGTTAACTTCTGAAAGTTTACAACGTCGTAAACGAACTGTCAAAATTTGTATGCGTCGAAAATAACCTTATTGTCTTTTTGTTTGTATTTGGGTGAAAGTTGAAAGGGCGTGTTCGTAAACTTTAAATAGGTTTGCAAGAAATTGCAAATTGAAAAGAAATGTTCAGACAGATTTTGTGCAAGTAGAACGATTGCATATTTGACGATAGTAATATCGGCGTCAAAAAATGACGTTCATTTAAAGATCAAATTTACCTTGATTTAACGTTTTCATAGACGCCCTTTAATAACGGAATTTGCTAAAGTCAAATGTCCGATAACGTCATTTGCGACACAATTCTGCAGTAAAAAATTAGATTGGACAACAAAATTGAAAAGGCAGAGAGCGTGTTCGCAAACGTCAAATGTGTGTGTTCAAAAAAATTTACTGACGTTAATCAAACAGATTTTGCAGTACGTTAGCAATATTAGCGCCATAAAATGACGATAATTTGACGATCAAAGTATGTATATAACAAATATATGTATTTCCAGATCTCATGATGTCCAAATTGAAACACATTAAAAAATCTCACTTAAAAATTTTCTAAAAGGTTATGTCATTATAAGTAATAAATCCACTTGTTTAAATTCACTTAAAAGACTATTGACCTTTTAAAATATCTATAGATTCTAAGAAAAGTAAAAACCAAGCTATTCTAGTTGGGGTATATAATATTAACCTCCAGGAAACACAATTTCTTCTCAAATCCAAGTACATTTATAATAAATTATATTCTTTTCAAATGGACGCGAGCACTATTCCATCAGAATAAACTAACAAACAACCCCCTCCTTACGATGCATTTGAAATGCATCCCAAGCCATATTTATATGTAGGTATAGAAGGTTCAGCTAAAAAAAAAAAATAATAAATAAATAATCCTTTTTTCCTGCTGCTCTCATCCCAGAATCCAGAGAATGAATAATGAATGCATTGAAAAATCTAATAACGTAACTATTATCATCAATCTTCAGTAACGGCCGTGGCCGAGCGACATTCGTTCGTCGTCATCGTTGGTTGGTCGGTCGATCTGTTCCGCAGGCGGCCATGGCCTGCGTTCCTGATGTTGGTTTGGTTTGCTCGCAAAAGCTTTGCTAACTTACATACATATGTATATCTATTCCAACCTAAGTTGGTTCATCCCACTCTGGGATGCTATGCATATTCTATAGAGACTTTTTATGGATGCTCCTCATCTTTCCTCATCATCGCTATAATCGTATTCAAAATAGAATTTCCCGAGTTATATAGGAATCCAAAAAACACTGTGCAAACGTTCGTTGGCCATTTGGCCAATGCAAATGATGCACCGTCATCAATTCCAGACTCTATTTACTTTGGAAATATAAACCGCACAGAAGAGTTAGTTTGCCATTTTCCCTGTGTGTAATAATTCTATTTCTATTTCGATAATTTTTTACCTGAACGAGCTCAATCCTTGCAAATTATTTCTGAATAATGGAGGCGGATGTGGGAGAAGTAGGAGGAGAATACTGTATATTTTGCATTGTGCGAATTTCCGACATCGATTTATCAAAAAAATTCGTTCAATAGCAACGAGATGCGACGCAACGTGAAAAAGGAAACTGCAAAGCCAAATGGAGAAATCATTGTGGATCACCATGAAATGCATTTTGCAATCATCAATATTGACTGTAAGGTTATATAGAGGATTGAGGTTCTTAATCCTATATATGAGCTCTTGTATATGTGCTTATACATCAGGAAACGCACTCAACTTAAATTGGACTAGTGATGGTGCAGATGCATTGCGGTACGGTGAATGCATCAGGTTGTGTTTGGGATGGTAACTATACGTGGATTCAGCAAAAATGAATTGCCTAATTAATTTAATAATCAAGGTACAGCTTAAAGTGTGAAATATATAGACTGCAAGGTTTTTGTGCTTCTGATTGTGCTTCAGATTGTAATCTAAGTTAGCAAACAGTATGTTTAACATAGAAGACCTATTCGTTGTATTGTCGCGAGTGTTCTTTAAAACCCCTATAGAAATTTAAGTAACAGAAAATATCAAACTCTTTGACTCAATCGAAGGTTAAAACTTTATGTATCGGTACTTTATTTGGGGCTAGTCTGACAGGGTTGTCGAGGGTGCAAGGTTGCCCTCCAAATTTCTTAAAACATAAAAGAAAGGTTAAATTTTACCTTCTTCTACAAGTTTGACTTTTGGAAATGTTTTAATTTATCCATTCTAATACATGTCAAAAAAATGCCAGACAGATTTGGGGGTTCAAGAGTTTGCCAGACAAAGCTTCTACTTTTTATGATAAATATGTCAAATGCCATGATATAATTTGATTAACCTCTTAAGTACAATGCATATTTTACTGGCGATTGTTTAAGTTAAAAATTAAGATCTGGCAGTGTCTCCATAAATCAATAGTTGCCACCAACTTTTTTTAAATTTAAAATATAAATTATTAAAAAAAAAGAAAATTTATCATTTTTTCAGTCAACTATTTTTCTTGAAGCACTTTGAGCAAAAATTTTAGCTATATATGTATATTAATACTAGATAAGCGGCAAAATATCACCCCTATTTTTATTTTCAATTTATTAGTTGATATGATTGAAAAAATTGTAAATTTGGTCAATTGAAACTAATTTATTAAAAGATTGACACCCTCTATTAAAATAACATTAAAATAACAGGGTGTATAAAAAATCTAACATTGCAATACAATTTTGTAGAACTAATTCTTCTTATCAAAAATGGTTAAGGCTGTTTTCTTTGACAATACCCAAAATACATTTATTATTCGACAAAAACGAATCAATATTTAATTCAAAATAGTGGCAACCCTGCAAGAGATTAATGGTTACGTTCCTATATTGCGCCCTAACAAAACCAAAATAAAAATGAAATAAAGGGTTTTCCAATAAGAGGTTTCATTTTGAATAGCCCGCTATTTGGGCAGCTGTCACTTTTGTAGCTGTCATCTTTTGAGATTTGACAAATAAAAACTACGCCATTACTAAAAATGGATGCTTTAACAGTGCACTGAAATTGTTAAAATTTACTACAAAAATGGCGCCATTTTATTTCGAAAATCTTTTCAAATTCAATGTTTCTTTTCTGACATACTGTAATGCGATTAATTTCAATCGGATATACTCTAAAATCCAGGATTCTTTTTTTATCCTCGAAGAGCTTTGGGTGGAAAAATCTCTTCCTGGTTTTATTTATAATGGGGGATACTCTATTAACTAACATAGTTCTTCTTCATCTTCTTGTCTAGAGACTTGAGAGTACTTCTTTATTTACTTGGACATCCGCGACCGACACCATCAGCACCGAGACAGGGATACATAGAACGGTGGTTACATAATTTGTTTTCCGCCATAATTCATCAAGAGGCGACAAGAATATTTTTCTCTTTTAAGTTATGTCTGTCGAGATATTGCTAGTGTTCTCCTTGTATAATATCAACTATGCGAATACGATGCTGATACTTTTAAGACCCCTAAACCTGTGCATACCTATAAAGACGAACGACGACGACTAAGCTATCACTTGGCAAGAAATAGCCAAACTGTTGAAACTGAAACTGAAACCATCAGAAGATAGAGAGCATCGGAGTATACCTAACTATAGAATTTTAGACCTGAAGCGATTTTCGTGTTTGAAGTTTGAAGTTTGGAGTATTTGGTTTTGCGCAGATCAGGTGGTTCCACCAACCTCCAAACAACCAATGTGTAAGATCTTGTATCAATTTGCTGTGTGCGCGCAAGCGCGTTCGAATCACATTCTAGAAAGAAGAACTGACATGTCCATTTGTATCTATCTTTCTCTTGTTTTTGTTTTTATTATTGTTGCGGTTAGGAGCTGAGCTGTTGTTGGGTATATAAGGAAACATTGCGGATTATTGGTTGCGCTTGGCCACCAACACGCTTTGAGCATGATTGGTATTTTGGTGTAGGCTTTGATGGTTTTCAAGAGTTCTTTTCCTAGCACAAAAGAGTAATGGTTGAGCGTTTTTTTTTTTTTTTGTATTTTTCTAAAGCCCGCAGCTATAATGATGATTAATTGAGTAAACGTCAGAAACGTGATGATATCGTAATTATTTTTACCTTTTGGTTGGTTAAGGTTGTTGTTTTTTTTTTTTCTTTGTCGTTTCGTTTGTCCATTTCATTCGATGACTTTTTTGATTTAATATAAATTGTGATGCATTTTGGTGTACAGTTACTATATAGTAACTCGGTGATTTTTTTTCTACTTCAAACCCCATCACACTGTTGCAGTGTTTTCGCTTAAAAGAAAAAAAAGTTTCCAGCTCAATTTATATTGACTCACTGAACTTTGTTGCTGATTCAACGATTTGTATCTTTTGAAATCTCGGACTGTAGGTATAGGCATTCTGTAGAGACAGAAGCCGCTTGCTTTGACAGCTTGATGAAGGATAAATTGCAGAAAACGCGTGACATAAAATTGTTGTGGCTCTCTATTAATTACACTTGACGCGGCGCCCAAGGCGCCTTCGTGATGCATGTTGGTAGACAGGTATTTTGTTTTATATACATGCATATATAGAAAAGCCTGTATTTTACAGTCCTGAGGGTAATTCTAATGTTGTGGTTCACTTTTTGGTGCTCTTAGTCACGCTAGAGGCGTATACGTATCATGTATTATCTTTACTTACATATGTAAGGTCTTATAAAGTATGCAATAGTTAATCAGAAAAGTGTTTAAATGCTGGTTACATATATCTAGGTACTTGTATAGCTATTATTAATGCTAAGGTATGAGGTTGTTCCCTTGAGAAAAACAAAAGGTCCCACTTAAATGGGAAACAAAATAACAAATATTAAGTTTCAGTCCTAAGGGCATAGTTCCATCTGGTGCATCAGAAGAACAACAGAGGTGCGTGACATTAAATGCATTCCGCATAGGTATTAGGTAGTGTGGCATTCCAATTAATTTGATTATTCGAAAAATATGATAAACGTTTAAATAAAGATAAAAGTCATACATTGGAGTCTTTTCAGGAACAGGGTTGTGTCAGTTTTGTATTTGTATTTGTGATTCGCATAAAATGCGGAAAACAGCTTGATGGGGACTCAAATGTCAGATTCATGCCAAAATTTTGTGAAATTAATTGAAAACTTTCAACGTTTTATCTCTGATGTGACGTTTCGTGGGAGAAACTGAAATCGTCACTTCATGGGGAATACGCTAGCAGGGTGCTCGCGATTACATATTGTTCTTATACGAGTATACGAGTATACGAGTATATTACACTTTTTTTTTTAAAAAGAAGAACAATATGTAATCGCGAAGAACAATTTGTAATCGCACCTTGTTAACCATTCTATACCCTTTGTGGACTAGAGTTTTTTAGAAGAATACAGTTGACTTACTATTGAACAAAAAAAAGGTTCCACATACGCCCCGTCACCCTAAGTAAGCTCCTGAAAAAAAAACAGACAAAATTAATATTATTTTTGGGAAACTAAAAAAAAAAAAATTCACAGCATGCATATTTACGGCACAGCAGAAAATGTCCCTTTAACAGCTATCAATTCTTTCACACCCAAACAAAAGCAAACTGTCAAAAAGTGATAAAGAAATTATGCTCCCTTTACATGAGTACATAATTATTTATGTAGCGTTACTATCTGTTTGGGATTTTTCCTGACATTTACTCTTTTTGGCGGGGAGCGTTCAATGTAGTTTTTCTTAATTGTCTGGAATTTTACTAAATTCATACTCATAGTAATGTATAAAATTAATCGAATTAAAAACTTAAAAAAAAATAAATTAACGAAACAGAACCAGTTATTTAGAAAAGAAAAACCAAATCAAACAGAATTTTTAAGCTGTCAAACGTCAAAATAATTTTTACATAATTACATGCGTCAATTGGATTAAGTAAATGTTTTTCATTTTGATTTGCTGAATTCTGTACAAAAATTAATTTATTTTAAAATTGAATTTATACAAACATAATGTAAAACATACTTTAGAATTGTTCGGTCGTATTTATAAACGTTGTCTAACTTTGAACAGCTGTTATAAATAAAAATGTTTAATTGTTGTCTAAGAGTTGTCTAACTTAGTTTTGACTAATGTGACACTTTATTAAATTAAATAAAGCATATTTCTAACTTCTTTGAAAACTGTAGATACTGTTAGACACTGTCTAACTCTAACTAGTCAAACATCTAAATACCGCTGGTTATATATTATGTTCGGTTGATTTTAAACGTCGATTGGTCCTTTAATCAAAACATTTCTGAAAATTCTCTACCAATATGTATGCCATATTCTTTCTAGCCATATTGGTTGTGATATTCGTGTTTAATAGCGGATTAGATGGCGTTTGCATCAACATTTTAATGATACGTCATAAAAATGCATTTTTTTGCCAAATATCAAAAAAAAATGTTATAACAATTTAATTTATTTACTATATTACATTTTACACGACACTTCTATTTTTATGCAGTTTTGAGCGATACATTCATTTTATTTGTATCACAGATGGCATTAAGTTATGTAAAAACAAGCGATATACTATACCTACATATATTTTATTTATAGGTTTGTATAGACTCTATTATCAATAAGTCCTTGAACAAAAATTACTAAAACCAATAATTCTATAGGGTTGAATGCTTCGATTTTAATATTTATTTAAAATATAGCTATTCAAAAAAGTACTTAACATATTATAACCTTTTAACTTACAAAAAGCAGGGGACTTTTATTTAACTGATGTTTATTTGTTTTTAAACAAATTGATGTCACGAACGCCGCCGCAAGGCACCCCCGCGCCGCGCTGAGCCGCTGCCGCAATTCTATAAACGTATTGAAATTTAATTGAGTCGACATATTAATTATTATGTTTATTGTTTTGCTGTTTTTCCAATAACCTATTTTTGCATTCATAAAATAAAATACATATACCAAGATACCTACCGTGTTGATCTCAGGCCGGAAGAAGAAAATCGTTACAACTCAACAAATCGCGCTTTTAACAGAAACATTAATTAAAATAAAACATTAAATATTCTATTTATGTGCTAAAATATAACAATTACACATTAGCTTCGTTAAAATCTAATTAATTATTGAACCAGAAGACTTAAAGTCTTTTCTTTTTCAATAATAAACTAATAGATTTTATTTTTTGACTTATGATAAATTTCTTAAGCAATGACGATATATTTTTTATTTATAATTATAAATCTTTTTTTTTTTTTTGACATAATATGTAAATGTATAAAAGACAAATTAAAAATTTGCACCTGCCAATATGATTGCTATGTCACGAATAAATTACAAATTAAATAGAACAGAATTCTGTTTTTTTCTTTTTTAAACGTTTTGTTGTAATTCTGACTAAGCATCAGCATTCATGTTTTTTTTAAAGTTAATTGTTATAATATTAAAAAAAAAAGAATAACAAAAAAACCGTAAAGAAAATTCACCGGTTACAATATTGCCAGATGCAAAATAAAAGTTTCTTTGAAAAATCTTTACGCTCCTATAAATAAAATTACCTTATCTTATTCATAAATCAATTAAAACAATAATAAAAAAAATTAATTAGAAATTTAATTAATTAAGAAATAAAATAACAAATAGCTACAAGTTCATGTTCAATAGCAAATCTCATTAAAAATCTTCAACAAGAACTCTATTCTCGCCAAAGAGTATTATTTAGTATATATATGCATATATTTTCTCACAAAGTTGCAGTTAAACGTTTGCACATACACTTTCTCATTTAAGCTTGTTAAATATAATATGTTATGTTTCACTGGTGTTTTTTGCACAAGCACTACTTCAAAGGAATCATCATAAGACTTGAATTAACTGAACTTATTTTTGTATACCTATTTATGTCTTACACATTTTTTTATAATTTTTCTTATAGAGTCTTCGTGAAACAAAAACAAAAAAGAAATAATCAAAATTATCGTAAAAGGAAATTTTTGTCGACTTAAAAAATTATAGCCTCCTAAAAACATTTATAACAATATTATAAGAATGTGAGAAAGCTCTTAATTGATGGCAACCCTGAATAACTCATCATTAACTTGAGTATAAAATGAGCTTGAAAAAATAATGTAGTTTAAGTCTGATTTATTAAAACAAACTGAGAAGATGTCTAAATTGAACATTTTAGTTGTAAGCGCTTTCATTATTGCCAGTGAGTTTATTTTCTTTAACTATATTTGTTCGAAGAAATTTGTGATTAGTTTAGTGAAATACATACTTATGTATATTTCTTTGAAGTTTATGTTTTTTTATTTCTTTTGATCTTGTTAATAATCTAAAATTGATAACCTATTGTTTTTTTTTGGAAACGTGTGTTTATAAATATCGGTTGATTCATTTAGATTTTTTTTTTTCTTATTTTAAATGAAAAAACTTAAAATGGAATTTGATAATGACCCGAAAGAACAGCGACTACGCTGTATATGATCAACTCGGAAGGAATACTCTTTTCATCAGGGACAGTTTCCCAAAATAAAAGGAAATAACACCCGTGTGCTTTTTTTCCCTTCAGGAATGGAAACAAAAGCTGTGGGTTTTATTTCCTTTTTCTAGAAGGCTATAGGGAAAACAACTCATTCAGTTATCAATAAAGAACAGAACACGATTTTTGGCTTTGTCAACAGTTTTCTTAGACAACATTACCAGGGGTGGCCCGATTCGCGGGTTCCAAGGATTTTAACTCCCTCTTTGTATGTTCATTCGTCTGGCAGGCACCACCTGCAACAGTTTTCTTGGACAACAGTATAAAGTTAAAGAGTTATTGAATCCCACTTTAAGTATGGGTCTTAATGCCAATTCAGGAAAACAATAACACTCGCGGGCCATAATGTATTTTTGTAGTGGGTCTTATTGCCATTGCAAAATAAAAAAAAAAACCGCGGGAGTTATTTCGTTTTATTTTGGAAATAAGACCCATGGGCCAGTTGACAGTTCCGAAATGCGAAATTAGCTGCTCAACAAAATGATTTCTCAATGAATTGATTTTTTGCGTGCTGTATGTGCTGAAAAAAATGTCACCGAAATCACGAGCAACCCAAAGAGATAAAGAAAAAAAATCTCCAAGTAAAATTAACAGGTCTTGGAACGAATACAAATTTTTGGGTGTATTAACCCCCTCATTAATAAAAGCTTTTTTGAATCCATAATAATTATTCCACTTGTTTGATTATAAGATATTGCTAATAAGTCTTTCAATTGGGTCATTTATTTAAATTTTAGGCATTAAATCTATTATTTTCATTATGACAATTTTATTAAAAGAAACTAGATTTTTTTTTGCTTGATTTATTTTTGTTTTTTAATTTTATTTTATTTATATTTCATTTAATTTTATTTTTGTATTTATATTTACTTTATTTTTAAATTTAATTTATCATAATTTTTTACTTATTTTTCATAAAAAGCCAGCTCTGGAACATCAGCAAAACCAAACTCAACGGCCTGCAGGAATAACGAAGTTTACCTACCTCAAGGAGTTGCACCAAACTGTGATACTATTTGCAGTACATTAGGAGATCCATGCTATATTCAATTTATTCAGGCTCCATTTGGTTGTTATTGTGTTAAGGGTTATGCTAGAGACGATAAGAATAAATGTATACCTATAAGAAAATGCCCGCCAAAGAACACTTGAATGAAATATTTAAAATAATGTTTTAATAAAATATTTTTTTTTTGTTTTAATTATTATATTATTTTTAAATAAGTATTTTATAAGACTCCAACATGTTACATAATATTTTATTTCTATGCGGGTAATATTTTTGAGGTTATGTCGATTTAATTTATAGATTTGTATTTTTTTCGCATTTTTCTTCACGACCTTATTGCGTGAACAATTCGTCCGAAATTTAATTTCGCGCTTTATACTGAGCAAATACATAGCTGTCTTATTATATAACACTTCTAAAATTCTTTTTTTGAGGCTATGTAACGTCTAGAGTTTACTGACCAAATACCTGCCGTAATACTCGAAAAAGTCATCCATCAATATTGGAACTACAGAATAAATCGTTTGTTAGAGGGAGATTCTGTCATCAAATTGAAAAAAAAGAACCAAATTAAAAAGAATGGTTATTTTGTATGGATAAATAAAGATTACCCGATATAATTTCCTTTTTTTTTATTTTTGAAAAAAAAAAATAGGTACGCCTTAATGAATCATCCGATACCTATTATTATTGTTTTAATATGAGTACCTACAGTGAGTACTTTATACACTAAACAAACCTTTTTAATAATCAGGGTGAACTTTGCATTAACTTTGAATTGGTGACTTTAAAGTTATTCCCCTAATTGTGCCCATTTTATTTTTAACTCTATTGTCTCTACATATAGAAGAAAATAGAAGGCTGCGAAAATCAGTGTGTTTCATTTGATTTAACTGCAATTTTACATATATGTACATATGTATCTACCTTTATAACGATAAAATGTTATAAATTGGTATTAATACAGTCTCACTCTTTTGTCATATTTTAACCTTAAGTTGAGTTATAGATTTTAAACAAGATTTACCAAAACTAACTCTAAAACAGCACTTTAAAACATAAGATATAAAAAGGATTACAAAAAGTTGCCAAAACAATCCGCCAGATGCGATTAAAAAATAAAAAAAATTTCAAAGTATGTCGCGTTAATTTGCAAAGTGATTGTTTCAGGTTTGTAAACGAAAATAAACACGATTGCCATATTTGTAAATAAAAGACGTTTTTCTGACAAACAAAAAGCTTTGCTGCACCATTGTATTATTTATTTTAAAAGATTTTAAAAAGAATACCATGAGAACTCAGAAGTCGGAAATTGTTTTAATAATAACAAATCTTATTTGTCTTGTAGGCTAATAAATAAAACTTCATATCATAGGGCACGAGCGTAGTTATCTATAGGTATAACAGTCTATACATACAAGCTTCCATATTTTTTTATTATTTTTATATTTATTTAAGTAACTTATATTTACTCAGAAAAAAATTAAAGTCAATATTTGTTTATTTTTTGTAGAAAAATAAATATCGACGCAAATTTTAAGCCTGCACGCATATGTTTAACTACTTTGTCACGAGTAATATACTTCGTACCTACACTCTTAGAAATTCGGATTAATTATGATTTTTTTTTTTTTTAATTTTGTGATTTAAAAATTAATTTTATTTTTATTTATTGTACTTTGCGAGATTTTTGCTAAATTAAATTGTATTAATTTTGCCAAGCTAGACTCCTGAGCTTTAGTGGAGTTTATGTAAATTCATTTGAAATGGCAGCAAAATAGCAATCAAATCTTTACAAAGTTCAATTAGTTAAGTTTATATAAAACTATGTTAAAATTAATGAAAACTAGCTTGCCTGTGGCCTGTGCGTTCTGTGAGTTCTCAAAATTATATAAAAAAAAGACACAAACAAACAATTTTAAAATGAACGGACCTAATAAATCTAACCGACCTAATGTCACATGCCAAAATATTACTAATTGGAAAGTGGAAGTGTTCATTTTAGAGTTTAATGTTATTGAAATAATATTTAACAAACAAATGCAGTTTTTTAAGAAATTGTTATTACTTTTAAAATAAAATTATTTTAATTCGTCAAATCAGCAAATAATTCCGCTTCGTTTGGCATCATTTGTCAAAATCAGTGTAGTATGAGATCCGGGAAAGGGATCCAGACTATAGAAATAATATTTATGATGATGATAATTAAAACAAAAATTGATTCAACATCTTCTTTAATTGGCTTGATCCCAACCCATCTGGCACATGACACACTCATTTAATTTCTTCAATAAATTAGTCTTCATACGTATTTCTATGTAAACTGAATATTATTGAATAAAATTGAAATTAATTCGATTGAAATTTAAATCAAAAAAAAAATTAAGATCATTAGTCATTACTTTTTAAAGGAAAAGGAATTCTAAAAAAAGTTTTTAAACTACAAGTCCACTATTTTTTTCTATCAGTGTAGGTTAGGTATTAGATTCCAAAAAATAATGGCTGGTTCTTTACTTGTTGTTTAAAAAAACAAATAGCTAACAAAATTTCGCTATAAAAACTGTTGACAAAAATATTTATAGCATTAGTCTAATATATTAATAAAAACTGCCAAGATGTCTAAACTTATTATTTTGTTCGTAAGCGCTTTCATTATTGCCGGTGAGTGAATTTTTTTACAAATCGATTCTAAGTGAAGAAAATTGAACGATTTATTAGTAACAATACTCCCATTTTTAAAATAAACAAAGTTCTTAATAATTTTGAATAATTATAACGATATAAGTTTCATTGAATTTGAAACTACCCGTTTTTTGTTGTTGTTGAACTTTGTTGTTTGTTGAAAGAGACTTGATTCAATATTATTTATCAATTGAGTTTTATTTATAATTCTAAATTCCTTTATCTTAAGCATAAACTTAAATTAATTATAGACAAACTAATGGCAAATTATTATAAGTAATAAACCATTCAGTAAAATTATTTTGTACTTCTTTTAAAGAGGGTGCTATGCTTACCTATACTTCACATAAATTTAACAAAAGAAACACAAAAAAAAAAAAAACAAAACAAATATGCAAAACATTCAACCACAATTTCGAAATCACAACTAATTAAAGACTTATTAACAAATTAACAAATCATCCACCCAACCAATTTGCGCTCAACCAATGTTGCTTCTAAAATTATCTGAACAAATATACCTAGCATTTCAAAATCCAAGCTTTTTTTTAAGTTAAAAAATGCTATCTACTCTTTTTGTTTTATTTCTTTGACACAGCAATTGAAGGAACTCCACCCACACCTACCCCAACTACCTGCAAAAATAATGAACATTACTTAGGTCAAAAAAAGGCACCAAACTGTGATACTGTTTGCAGTAAATTAGGTGATCCTTGCAATATTCAATACATTTGGCCTCCATTTGGTTGTTATTGTTTAAAAGGTTATGCTAGAGATGATCAAAATATTTGCATACCAATATCCAAATGTCCACCGAAAATAAAAGAAGTTGTTATCGCAAGTAACAGTTTTTGAAAAATCTGTGATTGCAAAAAAAAAAACAGAACATATTTAATAGTAATTTCGAAAATCACACCCATAATAAAATTTTAAAATCAATACAAAAATATATTGTTATACATTATTTTTGGGATATGCATGGATGTCATGAATTTTACATAAAATTTAAAATCGCTTTGAATTTGTATAAAAACTATGCATGAAAATTTTCATCGAAATTGATAGAGCCTTTCTTAACCTATATTTGAAATATAACTGTTATGCATAAATATACAAAATATTGTTTTCTTTCTAATTCCATACAAACTTTCATTAAAATTGGTTTACGTGGAAAACTTTTAAAAGCTGATCATATTTTTATTTCAGCTTTTAGAATTTTTATTTACTTATAAATAAATATGCATACATACAAGTTTTTTCTTGCAGTGTTATTTTCAAATATTAATAATATTTATCTTTTTAAACATTAGTGACTCATAAATTGTCTTAACAGTTATGATTTATTTAAACTCATTGTTCTTGTTTAAAAAAAAAAAAAAACAAAAGTTGATAAGAAATTTGGAAAAAAAAAAATGTGAAAAAAATTCACTATAAAATGTGTTGGCAAAACTTACAAATAATTCAGTCTGATTTTTTTATACAAACTAACGACATGATGTCTAAAGTGATTCTTTTAGTTGTTATTGCTTCTCTTTTAGCCGGTGAGTTGTTTAAACAAATGTTTTTCAGTCTAACTTAAATAAACAAAACCTTGATTTTCTATACACGTGTGTCATATAAAACCGTTTGCATTTTTGTAAACAAATAAAATAAAATTAGGTACCTACCCGATTTGCAAATTCTAGCATAGTTGATGTAGCTACATATAACATTGTTGCTTTCAATATTATTTTCATTACGAGTGAAACACTGATTATTTAATAAAATATTCTAAATCAATACACAATCCACGACTGGATCACATAAACTTGCTCTTGGAATTCAAAACTATATTAATATTTTGCAAATATGTGGTAATCGTTCAATAATTTTATGATAATATCCTTAGAGAAAAACTGTGAAAAAAGTGTTCAAAAATAATTTTGTCTTCCGCTAAACAGATGAATAGTTTTTTAGCCTCTAATCAACGTTCCATAAATCTTTATTAATAAAACATTTTCCTGACCTTCAAAGTAATACAAATATATACTTGTGTCAAATAAAGTACCAAAAAGGAAAAATCTATTACGTCTTATTTCCACAACTGACAAACCAATTTTAGTTGTTCGTAAACAATCAATAAGAGAATTCTGATTCTAAGGCACCAATTAGATTCTTTTTTTTTAATTTCTTATAATATTATTCTGATTATTTATTTGTTTTTGTGTCGTTTTTCTTTTGTTTTAAAAAATAACATTATAAAAGTGATAAAACTATGAAAAACTATCCAATATTTTAGTTTAAAACTGTCTCAGTTGTTTGTTGTTATTTTTTTTTTTTAAGGTTTTATAACCTTAATAGTTTATCCTATTTTTGTCTTTATAGCAATCGATGGAACTCCCCAACTACCTGTGAACAGAATGAAGTTTACTTAGGCCAAGGATTTGCCCCAATGTGTGAAACTACTTGCTCTACATTAGGTGATACTTGCTATGTTAATTACTTTTGGGCTCCATTTGGTTGCTATTGTATAGAAGGTTATGCTAAAGATAATAACGAAGATTGTATACCAATTGAAGATTGTCCACCAAAGACGTCGAATAGTGATTTTGAAGATCAATAAAAATGTTTTGAAAAAATATAATATTAATGGTTTTATTTAATATTGTTATTATTAAAATATGTATTTATATTATATGATATTAATATCTGTACTCTGTCATCCTTCACAGCGCCACCTATTGAACATTTGTTAAACTAACAAATTTCAACTTTCAAAGAAAACTTTGTATGCATAATGAAAACACTAAAATATTTTTATATTTAAGGATAAAATTCGAATATAAAAAAGTGGGCGGGGTTAGTGGGCGTGATAAATAAAACATGTTATTTGCTTAAAAAGAGATCTTAATTACAAAATTTTAACCTCCTAAGAACATTCATTAAGTATAAAACTAAAAAAATAAACATTGTTCGTGACATTCAATGAATTTTACTCAAAACAAATTTTAAACCATTTCGCTCATAATATATACAATATATACAAACTTTTAAAATTTCAGAGAAATTGGTTCAATAGTTTTCGAGCCTATGGCCGAATTCCTAAACGCAAAACTTATATCTAGATAGTTTTAAAAAATAGATAGTTTGAAAACGTAAACATCCCTGCAAAGCAGATTGTCCCAAAATGTAGTAGATTTTGTATAAGGAGTTTTTGTGTAATAATGATAACACACTTGCAGTTAGGCTGCCAAGCTTTCGCACCATCATATTAATATTGAAGGTTTTGAATGAAACAACAACAATTGAGTGAGCTACCACCAAGATTTTATAGGCTGGAGTTGTAGCTATTTCACGACTGCCAGGCCGATCATCAGTAGATTTTGGTTTTCTTGCACAAATGCGTTTGCATTTTCTTTGCATGTGTTTTGCCTTGCAATTTTGCGTTTAGAAATTTAGTTTTTAAGCCTCATACAGCCAATAATTCGATAGCTTAGTAAATTTTCAAATATTGGCTTAAATATCGATAAATCGATATTTTTAACATACGGGAGTAATTGGTGCAAGGCGTCGCGTCGCACGGATAAATAAAAACTTGTGGTAAATAAACATTTGTTTTTTATTATTACTTTAATACATACATCTCAAATAAATTAATGCCTTAAATGGCAATGTTTTTTTGTAGCATGAATTGCCACACACTTGCCCCAAGCATCCTTACAATATCCAGGTAGACAATAACACCTCGCAATACTTGGATAAAATATGTCTACACATATCTTAGTTAGATTGTCGCAAACAGGATCGCAGTACTGGGCTACTCCTTGAAATGTGTAATGATAAAATTCATTATGTCCGCAACAAAATGGAAATGGTATTGGTGGATAAGCTTGTGTTGTAGATGGAATATAAGTTGAATGACCAAAGGGTGTTGTAGTTGGAGTTGTGGGTCGAAATGTTGGCTTTCGAGTTGTATCGGTACCAATTGGTGGAGGTTTTGTATCGGTTGTATCTGTTATTTCTGTTATTTCTGTACCGGGTTCGGTTTCTGTTCCAATAGGTGTCCCGCTTGTTTCTGTTATCTCTGTACCGGGTTCGGTTTCTGTTCCAATCGAAGCAGGTTGTGTTTCGCTGGTTCCTGTTATCGTTGTATTAGGTAAAATTTCGGTTACTGTTGTTGGTTCGAAAGAAGTTATAATTTTGTTGGTTGTAGTTGTAACTAAAGTAATTGGCCTTAAAATCTCTTGGCTTACTATAAAATAAACACAATAGAAAATTTATAATTAAAGCTAGAAAAAAAATTAAAACAAAAATCTTACCATTAAAATCAAAGAAAAAAACACTTAAGATCAAAATTAATTTGAACATGTCGATCGTGTCGAAGTTTTAAATTCGAATTAATTTTTTTTTGTTTCCTGCCTTTCTTTTTATATTTACATTTTGATTGATATTTTTATACTCAGTGATTTGTTTTTCAAAAAGGTCGAAAAACCAGATAAAATTCGAAGGCAAAAACACTTTATCTATACAGAAAAAAGCGCCTACGTTTTATTGAACTTATCGGATACCCGATAGCTATTATTGCATCATTGATGCAATGCGTATCTAATCGGTCATCAAATCGCATTTTTTTTAAATCGATTAAAATTTTATTGATTCACTGAGGTTCTGCAGTTTTACGACCCTATTCCTACTTTGTCATTTGCGAGGTCACTTGAAGAGTGTAAAAAATTAAATACGAGAGCTTTTTAATTCTCTTCGGGCTGTCCATAGAATACAAGCAATCGTCTATCTATGTTTTTGTTCCAAAAACAATGTCAATCATTTACGCAAATACTTTATTGAGTGATTCATTGTTTACATAAATATTCTAATTGTAGATCAAGATGTGGAGAACAAAAATCCATAAACACTAAGGGCCAGTTTGTTCACAGTGGATTAAATCCGCATCATCACTTTAACAGGCTCTTATCAAATGACGCTAAACAATAAAAATCTGCAGATTTCTATATAATTAGAACTTAAACTTTGTATTCCTTAATACAAAAAATTGGTAAACATGGACATTCTAGGATTTGCCAGTTGCAGTAATCCTTGATTAAAGATGAACAACTGTGAACAAACTGGCTTAAGTCTACTGACGGATTTTATGAGTGTAGAGAACAAGATTTAACATTGAGTCTGAGTGACATCAACCTGGTAAAAAAGCTAAAAATGCAACATCTGCTGAAATGTGTGGGCTACGTGAATGACAGTAACGCAACAGCCCAGAGAGCCTTCGAGTCTACCCATGATGAAGATCGACTTTAACAAGTTTGTATCATACCTACGATAAAGCTAAACCATTACTTTATCTTTACTATCATCGTTATGTCATATTTAATAAAGCTCAATTCTTTAGTAATTTGACAACTTTCTACCCATAGTGGCCTAGTTTACATTCAAATCTTTATCCAAAGTTACAAATTGTAGCTCCTTCTTTTCTCTACAAACTCAGCTCAAACTCTCAGCTAAAATCCTAGAATTATTTTTTGATTAAGAGCGTTTTGCAGAATATTTAGGAGAAAATAGCTTTTCTCTAAAAATACATATGTATGTACATATAAAACGCTCGAAAAAATTATTTTCAAGATGAAATAATATAAAATGTATTCTTTTTTGGCTCTGATAAATAAGGTGCGTTCCTTTACTTTGAAACTCTGTGTTTTTTTTACCCAAAACTAAACAAAAGTCTGTCAAAGTTCATATAAAAAAAAATAAAATGTGTAGTTTTCGGCAGAAAATCACAGAGTTTCAAAGTAAAGGAACACACATTTATGTAGTTTTCAAAAACGTCAAATCAAAGTCGGTTTAATCATCAAAAAATCTTTACTTTTTGACGAAGATTCAACAAACATTTAATCGTCCTGCTTACAAAAAATCTGTTTGATCAACATCGGTCAATTAGCCAGTTCACGTTTCTGAGATCTCATTCAGCTTAACTGAGGAGAAGGAGAAACTTGAACAAGATTTCTCCGCTAGAAGTCAGAAGCACTCTCCACTTCTATAATTTGATCAACTGCGAAAAAAAATATTGAGCAAGCGAATTAAAAAAAATAACAGTCTCAGCTTTTTGACAGCAAAAGTGAGAAATAACGTTCAGATTTCTAAGATTACCTGAGAAACATGAATATTCTTGCAAACTTATTTCATATTTACTACCAAAAAAGACAATCTCTTATCTCTACTCTACTTTTTCATTATTTTTGTCGTTAAGTTGGTTTTATTTACTGCATAGTTGCGCCGCAAATAATTTTTTCGAACATATGAATTTAGCAAACTGTCTTATCGAAAATAATTCTTTTTCCTACAAATTTCGGTTTGGGTTTTAGAACAGTTGACATTTGCAGTTTGCGTTCAAGAACTCCTTACAAATGCATTTTCGATGTAAATGACGTTTTCAAAACGACCTATTTTTAACATTAGAAATGTTTAAACGGAGGCATACAATATAAAAAAATCAAAAAAATATGAAACGCCTAGTAGACAAAGGGGGCGAAACGTGAGGGGAATAAACAAAATAAACAAAATAAACAAAATAAACAAAATAAACAAAATCAACAAAATAAAAAAAATAAACAAACTAAACAAAATAAACAAAATTATTTCGTTCATGCTTTGTTGTTACTAGTTTGAGGAAACAGAAAACGAAGAAGATGATAAAACGGACAGAAAAAAAGGAAAAATGTTCGTAGGAAAAAAATGGGTATGTTTTTGATGATGATTTTTGCGAAATCCGAAAAATATCCGATTTGCGTTTACTTAAATGCTTATATCTTTCGATCCAATTATCCGATTTTCATTATTAAGGTATATAATTAAAGGAAAAATGACTGGCGTGTTAAAATTTCAAAAATTTTCAAAATCATTCAAAATCTTATACTAAAAACATGAAAATAAATATCGGACAAATAATTTAATTCAACGAGGAAGTTGATTAAAAAAAAAAGCATTAAAATACTTTCAACCACCAATTGGCGAGAGGAATATAGTATTCTAAAGCCGGCGGCGGCGGAGTTTGTGCAATAAAAAACCACAATCGTGGCAAATTTGATTCGCGTCGGAAAAAAAATGCTAAATGTTCATATGTACCTACCTAAATTTGTAGTCGATATAATAATTGTAAAGATACATTGTGTTTGGTTTGGCTTGCTTATAACTTCGGTTCTAATAATCCGTTCATTAAGGTCTTAAAATTTAGCTAGAATATCGGACTACATTTTTTGTAGTTATTATATCATTGCACAGTCACATAAAACTATATATGAAAAACCTTATTAAATTGCGTGTTTAATAGAAACAAAAATTTAATACAAAACAATAATTTTTTAAACCACATGTATTTGACCCTTTTTAGGAAAGTTATGATGTTGGTACCTATGTTCAGAAAAGTTGCTCAACATTTAAATTTGACATTCAATGTACATACATAAATACATAAAGCTTTTTTCATTTCTAATGTTCCTCAACTATGCTGGAATGGCAAATCGGATAAATTTTTAATTCTGAATTTCATAGTAAGTAAGGTTCAAGAATAATATAGAATCTGTCAAAATGTATATTGTGATTTTTTTTTTCGTATAGCGTATAGATATCACTCGTCTAGAATGCTTGCCTAAATTTTAGTTTCTTTTATTTTTGTTTTTAATATTCAAAGCTCTTACATATCTTAACAATTTAAAAAGAAAAAGCTATAGGCTTAGGTTAATTAGTTTACCATTTTCTTTAAATAAATTGTATACTTATATGTATGTAAGTAATTGCGAAAATTCTATAAGTAAAGATTGTTCCTAGCAATATTTTAATGTGCAGGAATTTTAATAGTAACCTTAAAAAAAAAAAAACAATTTGACAGCTGACAGTTTAAGGTTTAGTAAAAATTTCATTACACGATTAAATTGGCGCCTTAAGAAAAATAATATCTCCGAGATTTTTATCAATCAAAAAGTGAGCAAGTGAATCCAAGGTTTTTTTTCCTCAGGATTTTGACAGTCAAACTGAGAAACTTTGCTGAGAAATCCTCTTTCTTTCTGTAACTGAGATTGCTGAGATCTCTGAGATCTTATTTTCCTGAACATGTTTAGTATTTCAAAAATAATAAAATTTTGGCGGCTACTGCTATTAATTTAAATTTGTCAACTATGAAGAGAGTATGAGTAATTAAAAAATTCAGGGAGACTGCATCAACACACTGGTTGTCTAAAAATATCGAAGCAGTGCATGAGATTGTTGGTGAAAGTACATGAACATCAATTCGGTCCTGTGGACAAGAATTGTAAATTTCAAGAAGCTCTCTCCGTCGTATATACTCACTTTAGATCAGCGTCACCATGCTTACAAAGTTCAATTGACACAAGAACTAAACTCTAAACTGTCAGCTGTCATTTTTTTTTAACTATTTACTGCACAAATGGGCACAAATTCAAGTTTTACAACTCAAAACAAAGTAGGTATATGTATATTCCAAACACAAAATATAATTTTATATTAAATTTAATATATTCAAGCGAAAAAAGGGTTAAGATGACAATGAAAATGCATGTTTTTGAATGCATCAGAAATAAGTTCCGACCTACCCTGTGGATCTCTACAATATCCTGGAAGACAATAACAGCCAGATGGCGCTTGAATAAAGACTTTTGTACATTTCTCGGCAAGTTTCGAGCAAACCGGATCGCAGTTCGGAGCTTCTCCGGGGCGGAGATAAATTTCATTCTGACCACAACAATGTTGGATTGGTGGTAGAGTTGGAGGAAAAGTTGGAGGACGTGTTGGGGTTGTCCATGTTGGGGTTGTCCATGTTGGAGTTGTCCATGTTGGAGTTGTCCATGTTGGGGTTGTCCATGTTGGGGTTGTATCTGTCGTAGTGCTTGTGGTTGTTGATTCTGGTGTTGTTGTTGTCGTTGAAGGTGGAGTATTAGTGTAAGGAGGATATGAAGTTGGATTGAATATAGTTGAATTTGTAATTAAAGTTGAAGGCAAAGTTGGAGGATGTGTTGTTGATTCTGGTGTTGTTGTTGTTGATGTTGATGTTGATGAAGATCGAGTATTAGTATAAGGAGGATATGTTGTAGGAATGAATATAGTTGAATTTGTAATTGGTCTCAAAGTCCCTTGGCTTACTAAAAACAAATAAAGAAACAAAAAATTTAAAAAAATCAATAAGCCTTTTAATAAAAATATCTACAAGTATACCCACTTACCGTTTACCAAAAAGGAAAGAATACTCAAAACAAACAATAATTGTAACATGTTGATCGCTAATAGACGAAAGCAACATTTTCATTTCACACTTCCCAATTTATAAGAATATTTTTTTTTTTTTTTTGTGTTGCTATTGATTATGTTCGTAGCCATAAAATTGATAAAAAAAAGGGTTCAGTTGGAAGTTCAAATACAACACAAATTTAAAATTAAAAATTTATTTTGATTTCTAAAATTCTTTAATAAACAATATAAGGTATTTAGTGAGATTTGAGTTAAAATTCTTTGAAATCTACTATTTAATCATTTAAAATGGCTTCAGTAGTTTATCGTTTTAAAAAAATGTATATTAATGTTTTTTTTTTTTTTTAATGGTTTGCACTGATAAGCGCAATTTTGCGAAATGGATATCTTTTTGCTAAAATCATTCATTAACCCTTTTTATATTATTATTTTTATCGTTCATTCAAAGAGTGCGCAATAATTGGCAGTTGGCTGTTGAAAAGGAAGCTTAAACAAATGAAATGGACAACTGAATTACACGAACTTGCTCGTCGGCTCCAAGTTGCGAATGTTAAAAATTGTATATAATAATATACATATACATTTTATTTAATTTTGAGAAAATTATAAAAAAATTAAAAATAGTAAAAAAATAAAATAATATAAAAATAAAAAAAAAAAATTAAAAAAAATTAAAAAAAATAATCAATACAATCAAAAATACATACATTGATTTAACAACTTCTGAAATTGTTTTGCCGTGAGCTAACACCATCTGATTTCTTAAACAAATCTTAATTTATGAAAAAAAAAATAAAAAACAGTTGGTAGGTATACAATATTTATCAAAAAAATTGGGCGGCATTTTTTAGAATTTCGAAAAAAATCATCTACCTGTTTGTGAATTATCGAATTTTCAAAAAAAAAATTAATTTGTTTTAAAACTTTTGTATAAAAAAAATAAATAAAATCGGTTGAACAAATAATGCGATAGTTATAATTTAAAAATGGTTCTATGACAGATACCGCTAATAATGAATTAATCTTAAACTTGTTCCAATAATATGGTAGATCGTACATTAGCTCACAATAATCAAAATGGTTTTTGAGAAACATACAATTTTCTTTAACGGATTTTAAACACTTGTATGGCAGGTAACGTTATTCTTGGAGATACAAACATACGGCATCATTTAAAAAGCTTAAGTTCAAAATTTTAAGTAAATCACTTTACTGGCTTTTAAATGTATAGGTGAAGGTACAGACAGACAAATATCAGGTTCCCAAGTGAGATTTTTTTTCCGAATCTAATAAAGGCCCTATAAAGCAGATAAATTACAAGTAAAAGTAAATTTACCACAAAATTTAAAAAACTGATTGTAAGATAAAATATGTTGTAATATAATTAATTGTGAAATATTAATTATCGTTCACGTTTTTTTTATAATTAAAAAATAAAAATCATGAACGATAAATTTTACAATAGATAACAAAAAAAAAGATACCAAAAGAATTTCTCCCTTCCCATGAATTTAAAAACATTTGAAGAAGATAATTTGTAAATGAATGTATTAAAAAAATGAATGCTATATAAATTCACTCTATATAAATTCAGATTCAAATTAAATTTAAAGCTCAATATCAACAATAATGTTGTTAAAAATATTTGTGGTCTTGAGTGTTTTTATTGGGGCTATTGTTGCTGAAGGTAAGCTAATTGTTTATATTTTGTTATTTATTCTAATGATTTGACGACGAATTTTAGTCTTATTGTAACAAATGTAATTGATTAAAATTATTAATTGTATTCATTGAACAAAATTTGAAAAATGTAATAACTTTTTCTCGTTCTTAATTTATTTTAAAAAATTTATTGGACATGAGTAATTCTTTTGAAAAAAAATGAAAAATTAAATAAAATGGTATTTGGGTTAGGCAAATCATTGTTTTCGTCAAATTTTGAGACTTTTAAATAAAATCAAATAAAATCAACAGAAACATAATAAATAAATAAATAAATTATTAAAATTAAAATTATATTGATAATTATAATTTTTTTTATATTTAACCAGGTGAATTAAACGAAAGACCAAAACCCACTACCACAACAACAACAACAACTCCAATTTATTATACTGGAACTGTTCCACCATGGAGAACAACGCTTCCATCTCGTCCTCCAACTCCAAAACCAGGACAAATTGCACCATTATGTTGCGCAGGCTTAAATGAAATTTATCTTCCTCCAAGAATAGCACCACATTGTCAGGTTTATTGTAAGGATATTGGAAAGCCATGCAAAATAAATTATGATATTCCGGAACCATATGGATGCTATAGTGCACCAGGATATTGTAAAGATGAGAAGGGTAATTCTATACCTTTCTCTAAAGCGTTTAATAAGTGTCATTGAGAGAACCAGCTTTTTTTAATTTTTATTTATGATGTTATAAATCTTCAACTTTGTACAAAATTTAATGTTTGCGTTTTTTGGTTTTCTATGAGTTCATGTATGAATGACTAATTCGACTGCGTGTCATCGCAGTCAATACCAAGACAATCCATACCGGTACATTCAATACCAGTACACTCAATACCAAGACAATCCATACCCGCGTACAATCCATACCGAGGGACAGTCCATACCAATAGGGAAAATTCCAAAACGTTCTCACGTGAAAAAGGGGGTAGGTATCTACGTTAATATAATAATATTATATATGTATGTATGTATAATATTAATATAATTTGAGAAATTGATTTGATATTCGTCAAATTTGCTTTGTTATTTGTCAATTTTGTTGTTAGGATTTTATTTTCTTTATAAGCAGTCAACCTCGTTTATATATAAGATAAGGTAATATTAACTAGGTAGGTATATAAAATGTGTTGATTCGGGATCGTTTTTTGTTTGCATATTGTAGGTAGGCAGGTATACACCTTGAGGATTTTTTTAATTGCTACTTTTTTAAGATATCGATTATCGACTATTTTTAAACCACAAAAATATAAGATTAAAAATGTGTTTTCTCATCAATTAATTTAAATTTTATGAACATTAAATTGTTTGTGGATTTAATAATAGTAAGTTACTTTATATTATTATTTTTGTAGGTAGCTCCTTCATTTTCAATGTTCCATATTAATACCATTCTTATACCTATTTTGCTCTCTGAGCGAGGATAAAGATCGTGTTTTAGGGTGTGGTCGTGGTGTGTATACTAACGTAAATAAAGAGAAAGAAAATAGGACGACATCAAGGACATGGACTACAGATAGAGAAGATAATTTGTAAATACAAATAATTCAGAAATGCAATTGGCCGGTAAAGGAGTTAAGTATATAAAAATACAATATTGAGGGTTGGTTTTTATATTACTTCCTACGCATTCCAATACGAAAAAAGGAGGCATGAAATATAAACATGTGAAGGACACATACATAACTACATAAATATTTTTGATTCGCAGGTAGGTGCCTGCCTTCATATCTACAAAATTGTTCATAGCTTTAGTTTAAATGCTAAAAACAGCACGAAATACCTATAGGATAAAGTCAAAGACATTGAGTTTAGATATATTTGTTTAATTTTATCAAACAACAAAGAAAAATAGGACTTTAATATACCTACATACATACTTCTTTTTTCTTTCGTCCTATCACAAAACTTTAAATCAAAGTTTATGTAATACCTATTCTTTGCAATTGGCATTTGGAATTCAATTCAAGCTTGTTCGTGTTTCTCATCGTGTTCTGTTTTAGACAAGAGAGAGTGAATTTTCTCATAGAGAGGGAGAGTGGAGTGTGTGTTTACATATGTGTCTCGGCCAATGGGCGATACGTGTATAAATGAGTGTGCCTAAAATAAATGAGAGAGACAATGGTAAAATGAAACACAGGGAGAGAGAATAACTATTCGGCCAATTAGCGATTATATTTTAAATACGTGTGCATGCGCATGTGTACCTTTGTCTTTGATTGGGGGTTGTTTTTGATAAAGTTACATTATTGCAATGTGAAAAAAGGAAACATGAGACCTCAACGTCAATGTTCATTGGATCTCATTTTTAAAGTAAATAGTCACTATTTAAATGAGTGTTTTCTAGGGATATGTGTCATTGACCTCATTGGTTTTTAAACTAATTTAAAAGGTAAAAAATTAAAATTCTTTCTACATGTATAAAACCTACCTAGGTAAAAAAAACCAAAAAAAAAACACAAAAATCGACCTTTAAAGCGTGCCTTGACCATATTTCGCCAGGCAACCCTTGCGCAAAATGTTGGTTAAACACTATCTAAAAATCCGCATACCTACCATTTACCCTGTAACTCGATGGGGGTAGGTCGTCCTATGGCGGGATCTTAGACTAAAATTATTCCTTTCAAAAGAGATCAAAAGCTAAATTTGGCCCACTCTTACTAAAAATAAATAAAATCGTTTGTTAACTTTAGGAAGTACATATTATTCATAACAAACGTCTTAAAATTCTTCCAAAACAGCTAAAAAGCTCACTCATTACCGTAAAATATATAAAATATTGCTTGTTAGCTACCTACTGCCTGTACAGACTTCCCCCAACTAATTACCAATGAGCTCAATGACACATATCCCTAGAAAACACTCATTTAAATAGTGACTATTTACTTTAAAAATGAGATCCAATGAACATTGACGTTGAGGTCTCATGTTTCCTTTTTTCACATTGCAATAATGTAACTTTATCAAAAACAACCCCCAATCAAAGACAAAGGTACACATGCGCATGCACACGTATTTAAAATATAATCGCTAATTGGCCGAATAGTTATTCTCTCTCCCTGTGTTTCATTTTACCATTGTCTCTCTCATTTATTTTAGGCACACTCATTTATACACGTATCGCCCATTGGCCGAGACACATATGTAAACACACACTCCACTCTCCCTCTCTATGAGAAAATTCACTCTCTCTTGTCTAAAACAGAACACGATGAGAAACACGAACAAGCTTGAATTGAATTCCAAATGCCAATTGCAAAGAATAGGTATTACATAAACTTTGATTTAAAGTTTTGTGATAGGACGAAAGAAAAAAGAAGTATGTATGTAGGTATATTAAAGTCCTATTTTTCTTTGTTGTTTGATAAAATTAAACAAATATATCTAAACTCAATGTCTTTGACTTTATCCTATAGGTATTTCGTGCTGTTTTTAGCATTTAAACTAAAGCTATGAACAATTTTGTAGATATGAAGGCAGGCACCTACCTGCGAATCAAAAATATTTATGTAGTTATGTATGTGTCCTTCACATGTTTATATTTCATGCCTCCTTTTTTCGTATTGGAATGCGTAGGAAGTAATATAAAAACCAACCCTCAATATTGTATTTTTATATACTTAACTCCTTTACCGGCCAATTGCATTTCTGAATTATTTGTATTTACAAATTATCTTCTCTATCTGTAGTCCATGTCCTTGATGTCGTCCTATTTTCTTTCTCTTTATTTACGTTAGTATACACACCACGACCACACCCTAAAACACGATCTTTATCCTCGCTCAGAGAGCAAAATAGGTATAAGAATGGTATTAATATGGAACATTGAAAATGAAGGAGCTACCTACAAAAATAATAATATAAAGTAACTTACTATTATTAAATCCACAAACAATTTAATGTTCATAAAATTTAAATTAATTGATGAGAAAACACATTTTTAATCTTATATTTTTGTGGTTTAAAAATAGTCGATAATCGATATCTTAAAAAAGTAGCAATTAAAAAAATCCTCAAGGTGTATACCTGCCTACCTACAATATGCAAACAAAAAACGATCCCGAATCAACACATTTTATATACCTACCTAGTTAATATTACCTTATCTTATATATAAACGAGGTTGACTGCTTATAAAGAAAATAAAATCCTAACAACAAAATTGACAAATAACAAAGCAAATTTGACGAATATCAAATCAATTTCTCAAATTATATTAATATTATACATAGGGTGATGGCACCAGTAGTCGGCTCTTTAACTTTTTTTTTATGTTCAACTGGTTCTTAAAAATCAAATATTCAATTGCGGAATAGAGTATTTAGATTATCTGATTATTGGGAATGTGTAGATTATAAAATTTTAAGCGTTTTTAGTTAATTTTCTACCCAAAACAAATTATTTAACTTTATTGAGATGAAAGTGTGATTCTTGCGTAGTCAGCCCCTTAAGTTCCATTAGTCAGCCACTTGAAGTATCCAGTAGTCAGCCCCCAATAAAGTGTATAATATAAGCGGCTGACCATAGAAAATGTGTCTTCTGAAGTCAGCCGTCCATTCTACCTTCAAATTAACAGTCAGCCGGGGGAGGCTGACTACTGAAACTAAGGTTTTTTTTTATATTCTTCTGGCAAAAATTAAAAGAGAATAATAATATCATTGACTTTGCATACTCAGGTTAAAAAAAAAACCAAAAAGTTATTTTCAGTAGTCAGCCGGGGGAGGCTGACCTTAGGGGAATTAAAAAAATGTAGTCTCCAGAAAGCAGCCCCCCTTGTAATTACCTATTTAACAATATTTTACAATATTTTTAGTTAAAAAAGTGTAAATTAAACTATAAATAACCTATAAATAATCATATAAAATAGTAAACTTCAATATTTTGGTAGTTATAGTTCTTTTTCCAAAACACTTCTGCTAATTTTAATTTAACAAAAAATCACACAATCGACACTTAGAAAAACTTGAAGCAAACTTGCATTTTTAACAAGAAAAAAAGCAGCGCCATTGGCACAAAATTTTGGATCCAGGCAGAAGATAAGTTAGGCTTTTAGAAAAAAAATATTTTATGGTAAATAAACGAAAACCGTTACTATTTTGCTGTATTTTATAACGAAGTGGCTGACTACTGGAGGGGGCTGACCTTACACGACATCACCCTACATACATATATAATATTATTATATTAACGTAGATACCTACCCCCTTTTTCACGTGAGAACGTTTTGGAATTTTCCCTATTGGTATGGACTGTCCCTCGGTATGGATTGTACGCGGGTATGGATTGTCTTGGTATTGAGTGTACTGGTATTGAATGTACCGGTATGGATTGTCTTGGTATGGAATATACCTAACCCATATTGAATGCTTCCTTGCCTTTTCTATGAAATTCCCACAGTTTAATGCAAAACTTTATAAGAAAAGACGTTATAGCATCTTCAAAACATTCAAGTAGCATATAAAATTTTCTTTTAAAGAATTAAATTGTCAACTCCTCCTGTGCAAGATAAACTATCAGCCAAACCTACCAAATACACACATCAGTTGCAAGCCAAGCAATCCAGGCGTTGCGTCGTCGTCGTCGTTGTCGTTGTCGGTGATTCCATTATTTATTATGCTACTGCTAACCCATCATCACCTCCATGGTAGATGCGTGTGAAAGGCTTGCTGCGGCATGACCATAATTATTGTTTTTATTCTTCTTCAACTTCTTCCTTTTTTTTGTCCTTCTGAAGCACCCTGATGTCTGTCAGAGGACATAGTATTATGCTGTGGATAGTGAATTGGACACTCATGTGGTAAAGAAATATAGACACACATATCGAATGTGCCTATTTAAGACTTCACAAAAATTGCTTATCATTAATTTGACTTGTCGTCGTAATTGCATGACAATTCCCCATTTTCCGTGCGTCACGTATCGGCACTAGATAGACAGAAGGCAGAAGCGATTGCAGAAACTTTTGAAAACAAAACAAAAAATGCAGAAAGTCCCAACTTAAAGGAGTTAATAAAGAGAGTCTTGCATTTAAGAACCGCTAGCATGCAATCGACTGCGGTTTTTCCCTACGGCATGTCGCTTGCACTATGTGATGACTGCTGGTCGGTCGGCCTTATGCCTAATAGAGGTTTTGAAGTTTTAGTAGGTATAGGTACCAAGGTACCATCATAGACATTGTCGTCTTTCTCCCGGGTATGTGCTATTTTTAAAAGTACAAAGACAAGGTCTCCCAACGAAATATCCCAACGGCAGTGCGGCGCGGCTATATAAAACCTCATACCGCAATATGCGGGACAAACGTAACTACGACGGCTGCGGCGGCGCTGAATGGAGCGGAGCGCCTCGGCATGGCATGCAGTAGCGATGTCTTTGTCGATGTTTCTTTTGGCCATGATTGATAGGTAATCTGCAATAGGAATCGGTGAGCATATCCAGTTTTCTTTATTTCTGGGTATCGATATCTATATGGGGACCGGGACCATTTCGGTATAATTGATATTGGTAAGTAATTACATATAAGTAAGTACAAACATACAACTAAACTCGCACCGGCCAACGCGCAATGTATAAATAATTCAGGCCATGATCTTTCCCTTCGTCCATTATATCATCATTTTAATGTTAACAATTTGTGTGTGGAACACGGCACAGCCTGCCCTGGCCAGGATGCGAAGATAGAGCTTTCTATCGATTTCGGTCTTCGTTGTCGCCGCCGCCGTCGTCGTGTCGTCGTCGCTTGTTGATTCGTGTGATGAGACCGATCGATGTCAGAGGCGGAGAGCTAGCTGATGGGTGCTGCCACTGCAAGCGGCCTTACATTCTTACCCGACAAAACGAAACCACATGATGGAGCCTCCACTTTCGTATCGACCATCATTGTTACTTTATATTTAGCTGCAGCTAGGAGGTCTTATCTTATGGAAGCCGATTTCGTATATACATATACTCGCGGTCATCTCGGTGATGGGTTCATATAATATTTTCTTTGATAATAATGGTTAGTTTGGAGTTAATTTTGGTTAGACTCGCTGTGTGTGATGACATTAAGTCCATGATGTGATATCGTATTGGGGTGAAAAGGTGCTGATTGTTTGCACACAGCACTGCGCACCAATCGATTTGGTCAGGTGGTATGAAATCGGTGGAATGATGTATTTATAAAGGTCACCACACCACGAAGAACATCTGCCGGGTGATGCGATTGCGATGACCGATGATGTGGGTTAGCAATTTAAAATTTTTTACCTTGGGCTTGTGCGGGTTAAAGGTTTTCAAATATCAGCTTATTTCATACAGATATAGATAATATGTACATATGTATGTAGAATGTAAGAAATTTTCAATGTATAGGGTTGAAGCTTATATGGAGAAGGCGTATAGGTTAATCGCGTTAATGGCATTCGATTACAACAGTGGTTTGTTTAGTAACCGTGCATTTTTACTTTCCTCTATTAGAACAAATATTTGTTTCGTGTCAAAAAATATTGAGGTTAGGTTATAACCAAAACTAACATCAACATAAATGGAGAAGTTCAAAAAATTAGTTTTTGGCATGATCTCAGTCACGGTCAGTCGCTGTTTGTCTGTACTTACAGGTGTAAATCGAGTTAAAACCGATACAGGTGTAAATCGAGCTAAAACCGAAATGGATCAAGGGATTTCCTTGAAATTTAGTACAGAGCCATTTTTTTGTGATTCAATGTATGGGAAAATCAAATTTTTGTTTAAGCTCTTAACGCGCAGCTGCCCTACAATTAATTCGTTTTTTTTTCAAATTTTCTTGAAAACGGGCCCAAAGATTTCGATTCAACTTCGTACATGAAATGACCCAAGTGTTTCTAAGAAAACTGCATTTCAAGTTTTTGACAAAAAACAAATTTTAGATACCACGAAATTAGAGTTTTGACTTTTGACCCGTTATTCACATATAACGGGTGGGCCATCTAGTGGTTTCTTTTTAAATCATAAGTAATTTTAACACTTACAGCTGTTTCCCGCTCGAAATCTACAGAAAGTCAGTATCATATCTCCATGGAACAAAATGAGTCACTTTACGCTTGAACAACGTTGGGAAATATTAAAAACTTATTTCCAAACAGTCCGTTGTTTGAAAAGAGGTGCATTTTCATCTCGGCGGCTACGTTAAAAAACAAAATTGCCGCATCTGGGGCTCGGAAAGTCCGCACGTTATTGTCGAAAAGCCAATGCATCCATAGAGAGCGAAAGTTTGGTGCGGATTGTGGAGTGGTGGGATCATTGGACCATTTTTTTCGAAAACGTTTCGGTCAACGGTGGGCGTTACAGAGCCATGTTAACCGACTTTTCTTTTACTAAAATTGAAGTCATCGATTTGGACGACTTCTGGTTCATACAGGATGGCGCGCCATGCCACACAGCCCTGTCACAATCAATCTTTTGTGCACCAAATTGCCAAATCGTGTTATCAGCCGTTTTGGCAATATCAATTGGCCGCCTCGGAGCTGCGATTTAACCCTCTTGGGCTTTTTTTTTTTTTGTGGGGAACCTAAAATGCCCGATTTTATGCCAAAAATCCGGAAACGATTCAAGCACTTAAGGCCAATATCATCCAAGCAATCCGTGAGCTACAGCCCAAAACCATCAACTAGGTCTTGGAAAATTGGGAGTGACAGAATGCGCTACTGCGAAGCCAGTCGACTCAGCCACGTTGTGTTCCATAATTAATGCGAATGTTTGCTCTTACTAATAAAGCCATAATATACATGGAAAAAATTTAAATTTGTTCATTTTATTGCATTTTTCAAAAAAGAAACTTGTATTTGGCCCACCTTGTATGTAGATTTTTAAAAACTTGAACAATTATGTTATATTTTTTGCAACTTGATGCTTCTCAATAGTTCAAAAAATATTGCATTTATAGAATTTTGAAAATAAATTTTTTTAACAAAAGCTAAAATCAAGCAAAACATCCATTTTGTAGGTTTTTTTAAAATATTTTCGTTAAAATGTAGTTCCATTGTCAGCCACAAAAAAAAGTTCATGCGACTCAGGCGTTCATATTTTTTCTCTTTACTATGAAGATCCGTCTAACTAACTAACTGTCTAACTATTTTCGAATTGGTGGAAATATGCTTTATTTAATAAAAATAAATATCACATTATTCACGGTTAAGACAATCTACTCTTGTGTCTAAGTTAGGCAGCTGGTAAGACAACAATAAACAAGGTTTTTGAACACATTTTCCAAAGTTGGACAGTTGTCTAAAATTAGACAACATTTATAAATAAGACCATAAATGTCAGCCTCATATCGCTAAACAAATTTCACCTGAGTTTGTTTGCATTTTGGAAAATTTGCTATCGGAACTTATTTTCGAAATTATTAGGAAAAATATAGCTATTATTAATATTTTTCCCAGGGAACTTGTTCCTTATTTTAATGCAATTATTTCCGCAAGTAAGTTGTCGGAGAAAAACTACTTCGTGGGAAATTCGCGATGGGAAATATTTTTTTCCGCAAGTTTTTACATTCGCAATTCGTAAAACATTCATTTAGTTTGCTTCAAGTTTTTGAATGAGTTCGATAAATTAATTAAAATCTTTTTTTTTTAATTATATTTATTTTATTAAGAAATAAAAAAAATATATAGTTATACAAAAATTTTATAGATACTGAAATACATCAGCCAAGTAGAAGTCTTAGCACTATTTTAATTGGACTTGTTGAATTATTAATTCAATGTAGCTTTCAAAAGCCTTAAGTCTCGATTATATGAACTTAAGAAAAATCTCACTGGCACTTAACAAAAGCTTCATAAAATGATATGCATTTGGCATATTTATCTCTACAAAATCCTGGTAAACAACGACAACCACGAAAGGTTAAACTATCATAATGTACATTTTGACATTCTTTTCCAATATCATTGCAATAAACATCACAATATGGAGTTATTCGTGGTGGAAAATAAAATTCATTTTGTCCGCAACAAAGTGGATAAATTATTGGATAAGTTGGTGTTGGACGAGTTGGATGTGTTGTTTCAGTTGTCCAGATTGGTGTAGTTGTAGACTCAGTTGTCGTCGTTGATGTGCTGGTGGTTTTTGGTCTGTGTGAATCGCCAGCTAAAATATAAAGTTTTTTCATTATAGATTTTTAAAAATTTATAATTATCTTAAATTTAATTTTTTTATTAATCACATTTGCGAAGAAGAAAATATTTTAATAAATCTCCAATAAAGTTATTTTTTTTATAACAATTTTTATTTTAGAAAAAAATTAGAGGCGTGTAGAGATTGTCTTAAGATATTTTATAAGGACAATATGATTATTAACTTACCCTCAGCAACAATAGCTACAACACTCAGGATAAAAAATATTTTGAAGAACATGGTTTTACTTCTGAGATGCGAATGTAATTTTAATGTGATTTTCATTCTTCAGAGCTTATTTATATAAAAATTAAATTTTTAGTATGCATACACTTTATATATTTATGAATATGGAAAAGAGGAAGTTACGTAGTTGTTTTGGGTCAAAAAATCTGCAAAGAAACAACAACCCATAAATGTCTTCTTTTTTTTTGTTAATGAAAAAATATTGCGAAATTAACTTGGCAAGGTGCTTATCAATCATATAATACTTTCAACTCAAATTATATATCATGACATCAGAGATAAGTTAAAACGTTAAAATCATTATCTACCTGTAGGTATAGATATAACCTACTTTTTTTTAAATTAAACTGATAACAAAAATCGTAGGTTCGTTGAACTAAATTTGACATATATACGTAAATTTCACATGATTAAAACAGTTGTAAGATCTAATTAAGCAGCTAACAGGTGTACTGTATTAAAAGTGATAAGTATGGGAAAAATGGTTCTATTTTTCACTTTTACTCGAAAGTACACTGTACTCTCGAAATTACAAAAGGTTTGTTTGTTGAGTCTTGAAGTCATCCTGGGGTCACCCTAAATCGTTATTAGAAAAACCTGAACTCACCGTGACAATAAAATTCTGTTTTTGTTTTTAGACCTGGGTTGCCCTGCTGTGGTAAGTTGAGGTAACGAATAAATTGTCAAAGTGCCAATTATTATTACGCTTGAAGTTGTTTTAAAACTATTTTATGTTTTAATTAATGAGCACAGAACTTCTTGTTTCTTGCAAAATTTGCACCCTTTAGATGTTTTTTTGAAAACCGGAAAACCCAAATTTTTGTCGTTGTCACAAAAGCCTGGGTCAACCCTGGGTTATGTTTATCTACTGTGAAGTTCAACGAAAGAATATATATTTATGTCTATACGAATCAAAATATTTAAAGCCAAAAGACTGCAATACTTTTAAACTATACTTTACTTGGATTCTTTGAAGTTTTTTTAAAATTCCCTATGCCAATGTTGCACTTATTTGGTGAAATCTGCTAAATACCTACATCAAAATACCTAATTCCTACATCTATTTCCATTTTTTTTGCTGATGCTGTAAAGAGTTTTCTTATCTTTGCTTTTTGTCTTAGATTTGACCGTTTTGCACACCGTGTCAAGAGGAGTATCTTATGGTTCAACTAAAATTATCCGATAAAATGTTACGTCAAAAGTATACAACTTATACAAACCTCTAACTAAAATACCACAAATATACATCAGAATGCACGTGCCATATGCAATCTCACTCTCAGAATCATCAATTTGCCTATGAGGTTTATATCCTGTCAGCCCACACAAAGGTCTTTAAAAAAAAAAAAAATAATTTTCCCCACTCATATTCCATTTAAGAAAAAGCAATTCGCAACACTAACAAGTTGAAAATCACCAAGGTGCCTTTCAGTGAATAAAGTGTGTGCAAGAAATACAACTTGATTGATGGCAAGGTACTTAAGTTAAAAAGGATTATAAATGGCATTATTTAGTATGTGGCACTTCAATTGATACCCAAAGACACAGAAAGCAGATGCACATTGCAATAAGCACTGCACAACCTACAACAATCCCACTAGGTATGTACATATGTACATAAATGTACCATCGGATTCATGGACCCGCTTATAGTCATCCCAAAGGCAAAGGGAAGACTATAGAAGATTGCATATGGCGATAAGGTCGTTCTATAAAGTGAAGAACTTATATAGTGTGGAAATATTGACACAAACACTTATTGCCATTCTCATATATATAGGATATAGGTTCTATACCTACTCTGGCCAGGAGGAGATAGACTTTTGTGTCCTCCTATCAGAGTATAGTAATGTTCCCTGATGTATCATTGGGTGTAAAACTTGCATTCGTGCTTCGAGTCTAAGATAAGGGACTCGAATCTATTCCTGGCGGCCATCGGCATTGGAATAAAACATAATTCTTTTGCACTTAGTTTTGGTATATGTATGTATATGTATGTACCTAAAGCTGATGATGAGGCGATTTTTTGTATCAAGCCAAGTCACCTTGAACACAACTGTGAAAGTCACAAAAATGGTTTAATGTCATTCGTGGAGTAGAAACAAATGATGGCACTTATTGGCATGATAGTGGAGGGAATAAATATTGTAAAGATCGTGGCACTGGTAAATTCAGAGGCCAACACACACTCACACTCACAACATTATGTACATATATTCAATGGACCCAAGGCCGGAAATTTTAATGATTCTCTCAGACGCTTCCATATGGCTGGAGAGTGGATGTCATTTTTCATTGGAACATTTCAAATTGGCTAAATTCATTACTGATCTTGCCAAGTCGTTTGTGGTAATTTATATTAATAAGCTGGACGCAGATAAATGCAAAGGGCCATGAGAGTCAAGGAGTTTGTTCTTGACCCCAAGTCGAGAGGGTTATTTCTGTGTTTGAGTTTTTTTCAATTATAAATGATCATACTGTAAACTAAACACTACTACTATAGAGGAGTCTGATATGATCCTGTTGGTCTGTGAAATAGCTATATATATGTAAGTTCAGGCAGTAGGGGTAGCTGCAAGCACACTTGTGTCATTCCAACTATTCTGCTAGGTTCCATTCTACGTTCATATGTATGTGTATTACATTATATTGACTTCTTTCCGCGCGATGACTAAAAAATTGATGGAGCCAAAAACACACTTCCTTCTTCCCATCTCATATGGCTGTAATACAAAATGTTCCACAGTCGTCACCGCAGAAGAGGTCATTTTAATCGCGAGTTTCATTAAAATTTTAAAGAATTGCTCTTTTCAATGAAATTTTTTTCAGTAGTTTTTAATTTAGTACTATCCAACACATGTTCACAACAAACAACAAAATATTTTTCATTTGACGTTTGACTGATCACCCCATGAGAGAGCACTTCTTTTATAATGAAAATTGACCTAGAATTGCTCTTTTTCTTGCAATGAAACTCTTAAAATAAGCAAAGGGCACATCTTTTGACAGAAAGAGCAAATCTTTTCATGAATGAAACTCGCTATTAGTCGAATATAATTTACTGGTTTCCGTTTCCTTTTTAACGGTATTTTACCAGACCTATGCGTAAATTTTATTTTTATTCGAACAAGAATTAGGTACTAAAAGTTAAAACCTGTTTTTAACACTTCTGATAGCTTTACTTTTATAAACAGTAGATACTACATTGATTTGCATTTCACCCCTAAAAGTTAACCATTGTATGTACATAAATACTTGCGCTTGTGGGAAAATTCACTTCCGACGTACTGTCAAGTACAGAGATTCTTTCTTTGGCCGCACTACACGAATGTGGAATATTTTGTCTTGCTATATTTATCCTTCCGTTTAAATTAAAAATCAATATGCCCTATTAAATTAAATCCTTACATTTTTTCATAATAGTTGCCAGTTTCGCACTATATTAATTATTTTAGGGGAAGGCATTAACCCTTCAGTGCGCATTATTACAACAACAACAACAACAAAAAAAACTAAATTAGATAAAAGAAATGATTTTGGTTTTAAATTTACATGGCAAGAATTGAAGACGATGAGTGGTCAGTGAAATAATCAAAGTTAAAACACGGAAGCATTAACCTCAACCAGAGTTAAAAAAAGGCACAAAAAAATAACAATCTAATCTTTCAAAAGCAATCAGAAGGTCTGCGTGTACCTACATCGTTAGAAAAATCAAGAAAATTGACGATGTTATGATTGAAATTACCTGCTAAGAGGATTATTTCATTGAATATAGAATCTCTGTGAGCACCTTTTGTGTGTTCGATATTAAGGTACCTATGTGTATAGATGCCAATTCAGTAGATTTAAATATTTGACGTTCAACTATAGAAAACATAGAATCTCATTGTAAATCGAATACAAGCAATAGAAATGATTTTTGGATAAAATTGTCCACAATTACCGAGGTGATTGGAGTAGAATTTCACATCAGATCATTTCCTGGTTGTGACGACTCCTCCATTGGATTGATCGGTCGTCGAATTAAATTGCCTTCGCAATGACGATTGCCACTCGCCTCCACGGTTATATTTAGTTATACCATAGGTAAGCTACAACTATAGATAGGTACCTTAGGTACATCAGTAGTACAACAAAACGTATAACATCTATTGATCTTTGAAAGAAGAAGTCCATCCGTATCCACACTCAGAAAAAAATACTATAAAATCAATAGGAAAATCGCTGTTTTCAATAGTTTTTTACTATTAAAATTGGTCAATGTGTTTTATCCTATTATTAACTATAGGTAGTCCCTATTAAATCAATGCTGTACTAACCCTATTAAAATTATAATTTTGTCGTTTTAATTCAATAATGTGTACCATAGAAAAGTAATAATATCTCCTATTAACTTAAAAGTGTCATACCATTGCACTTTTATGGTATTGCCCCTTTGGAATAATTCTGTTTCAGAATTGATTCAATAGTGTGGGAGTATTAAAATAAAACTCTAATACCATTGAATTAAGAAGACGGTCCTATTAAAATAAAAGTATTCAAACCATTGTTTTAATAGGATGACAGAATTAAATTTATAGTTTTTTTTTTATATAAAGAAAAGGATGTCCCATTGGATTAATGAGATGGTCCTATTAAAATAAAAGTAGCCAAACCATTGTTTTAATAGGATTACAGAATTAAATTTATAGTTTTTTTTTATATAAATAAAAGGATATCCCATTGGATTAATGAGACGGTCCTATTAAAATAAAAGTAGCCAAACCATTGTTTTAATAGGATCACAGAATTAAATTTATAGTTTTTTTTTTATATAAATAAAAGGATATCCCATTGGATTAATGAGACGGTCCTATTAAAATAAAGGTATACAAACCATTGTTTTAATAGGATGAAAGAGTTAAATTTAAGGTTTTTTTTATTAATAAAAGGATGTCCTATTGTATTATAAGACAGTACTATTAAACGAATCATTCTGATTATAGATTGGCAATACTGCATTCACAGAAATTCGTTCTGCAGTGATCTCTTCAAGAATGAGTACTACGAATACAGTATTGCGAATCCATTATCAGCATCATTGGTTTATAGTAAAACAATATAGAAACATTAGCGCAAAATTTTAAACGATTTAGTACGATGTTAAAGCCATTTTATCATAGTAAAAAAGCTTTAACATCGTACTAAATCGTTTAAAATATTGCGCTAATATTTTTAAAATTTAAAAATAATGCTTATATATCTGAAAATTAAAACATTATTTCATATGATTTTATAATATGTAAGCTTAAAATAAAACTTTAATTAAAAAGATTTTGTAATAAAAATATTTGTTAAAATTACTTACGTTTTTTATATAAACAAAAAGTTCTACAAGTTTAATGTTTTCTGAAAAAGACGTGTACCAACTTCGAAATAAATTTTCGATAAATAAAAGATTTATTTTTAATTTTAAGGTTTTACATTTTATTTACGTTTTATATGTTTTAAGTTTTTTTACGTGTACATATATTTATGTACACCATCACATAAATATGTACTTATTTATAAATTTATACAAAAACTGTTTCTAATGTGATATCCATCATGATATTAAAAAAATAAACAAAATATTATCAAAACAATAGAGTCTGTGACTTAGTGGAAGCAATAATAATAAAAACTAGGTTATTTTAATGCGATATTTTTAATGCCGATGAAATTAACTTTATAATTTTCAAATGCTTACCGGACACTTTACTTTACAAAAACGAAAAATATCAAAATTTGGTTTTGGACTGATTCGGGAGTTTAAAGTAACAAGGTTTTTTTTAATTTTTACTTTTAGGTACTTCAAATTTGATTTTTTTTTGAATTTAACAAAGCAGTGGTAGGTACTTGTATTTTTAATTGATGTGTTGGGGTTGTTATCATAGAAATAATTTTCAAGAAATATAATATACATTTTTCCCTTCAATCGGGTATTGAAAATTCATGACGTTGTACAATTTGTAAGTAGAATCCAAACATTGTATGAAACTTTGAAATTTGTTAAAAATTCCATCATAAAATGTGTAGAATTAGCTTAGCTCAAAAGACTTACGGTCGGGGAATGAAGAAGTGTTGAATTCTGGGCATCTACTATGCTGGGCTTCCACTTTTTGGCTTTTGACGTGACTATTGATGATTTCAGGAGAGCGTGCAGCAGCAAAAACGTAATACAGTCTTGAAAATCTACAAAAAAAATACATATGTATATTAGGTTCTTTCAGAAAAATAAATATGCATTTTAATCTTTTCTTCTAAATAAGTTAAATTAAATTTTGTTAAATTAAAATTTGTTTAATTTTACCTTGCTTCTCCTCCATAAATGATTTATCTAATCTTCTTAATTTGTAACGTCCGTTAACGGCCTTGTAGTGCAACTTTCCAATCTATTTCAGGCCCCGACCTCTTTTTTTAAAGTAGTACTCCTGTGATCAAAAAATAAAATGAAAACTTTAATAATTAATAAGTGGAGTAAAACACTTAAGTAGGTAGTGATTAACTAAAAAAGCACAAACAAAATGAAAATATACTATGTTCCCACCAAAAGGATACCTCCGATTCAATTTAAAAATTGATTTAAATCAAAACAAATTCTTTATATGTTTTCAAACTTCACCATTCATGGTGCAAACCCTTATTTAGGAACCTCAGTTACGAGACGCAAATGTCTTGTAGTGATGAACTACAAAAAAAATTTTTATAAATTGTTTCGGAAGACGAACTTATTGTTAGTTTTGGCAGTGTGAACACAAATTTGAAATCTCAAAAGTATTTTTTTTGCAAAATCTCGACTTTTGTGGGAACATTGTATTAAAGAAAAAATATTTTTTGTAAGAATATAAAAATTTGCGGTTGTTTATGAAAGTGGAATAAGTTACTTCTTGAACTTTTTTCAAAAGTCAAATTACGAAATAATGTTAAAAACGTTATCGTTCTCAGTGAAGAGATGTGGTCTTGGTTCCATTTGTTTGCAAACAAAATTAATTGTTAAATTAAATTATAGAGATAAATTAATCAATTTTTTAATGAACTTATTCCACTTTCATAAGTATAATGCCTATATTATATAAATTAAAAATTTCCAACATACTTTGCATTCGGAAGGAAAAATTGCAATTATAGCATTTGTGCTATTTGTGATATCTCCCATTTTTATAAAAATCGATATTCACATTGTTAAAGATTGTTTAATGTTCACCAAAACCAATGCAAATTAATCGGAACGCCTAAGAAACTTCCAGAACTCAAAATTATTAACATGGCGATAAGTGAGAGCATCAAACCGGACGCCACACGTGGTGAGACTTTCGCCGTGTTGAACCCGACGACTAATTATAAGAATATTGTCAATTACCCCTATGTTTCGCGTTGGTTTAGGTGATCCTTAAGCCAATCTTCAATAATTTCAATAAAAATATTTATTTGTGCATAATTTATTTACCAATATCACTTTTGTTCCTCAGCCAACAGCCACAAGTATTAACACTTTTTTATTCACAGCCAACAATCACCAGTAACTGCACTGTCCGACAATAGAATTACCACTGAACAAACAACAAAATTATAACGGACCTCACAACAAACCAAGAACACGAAAAATGGGGTTGGTTTGGTGTGTTGTATTTGCGTTTTACTCTATACTTGCGCGAGCAGATACTTACTTAACCTGCGGGGTTGCCACTTTATTACATTACAATGTAGATACTCGGGTTGATGATTGTTATTGAATATTATACTTTTATTTAGGCAACTGAATATTTTAATAGTTTATTCTGGATTCACACAACACACAACGAGATGTCGATTTAGTTTAACGGAATGGGATAATATTTTAAAAGAAAAATACCATTCATTGAAATAACTAATAATTGTAGTTTAAATTATATTGATTATCCAAAAATAAAGTTAGATCTCATTGTAAAAAAGCTCAACGCATTGAAAAAAATATGGCAACAAAAATTTGGTGTAATGGAAAAAAGAAAGTGAAAAATAAAGCATCAAAAATACACAGCAGAGTACTGTAAAAAAGATGTGTAATACATATTACGAATCAACTAAATAACACAAGCTATTATCTTTTAGAGGTGGCGAAGTACTCCATTAGTAATTTGACGGATATTTCAATGAAACGCACATAGAAAAGAATACTTGCTTACACGGTCGTTTTACTGAAAGGCGCATCCAGTGAGTCAGGTAGATTTTACACATAAAATGTATATACCTGTCGCACTGGATGCGCCTTTTCAGTAAAACGAAAGGCACTAAGAATCTCATCTATTCGCACATGACCATGAGAGCTGAGTAGTTAGTTGGTTACTTGATTAGCGTTTGGTACCTCCAAAGGAACGTGCAAATTCTCTACGAATTTCTAAATAAGCTTAGTATTAGATTTTAAAGAAAATACAACCACCAAAAGGTATTGAAATAGTTACTTTTTGTGTTTGGTAAAACGTATTTAATCTTATGTTTTTAATAGTATGATACTTTTAAATTAGGTTGAAACTATAGGATCACCTTATTAACTATCGCAACATATAGGTTTTTAAGCATTGTTTCAATAGTACATCACCATTAACCAACACTAACAATTCTATAATACTATTGAATTAATAGTGCTATAGATTTGAATACATACAATTTTCTCAACTACTTGGAAAGAGTATCGCCACTGTGTTTTTTTAATGTTATGAAATAGTGGAACTGATTTTTTCACCAATATCTTTTGTTTCTATGTTTAAATAAAATCAAGAGCAGTCTTTTCGCTTAAAATAATTTAGAATTTTAATTTTCATTGAAATTTAATTTTTTCACTCTGTTTAAGTGACAAAAGAAATGCAAAATTTTGAAATAAGTAAAAATTAAAATAAAATAAGTATGCGTATTTATTTATATACCTCCAGAGTATATTTATTCAAAAATATTGTAATGTTATTTGTTTTTGTGTTGAATTAAAAAAAATAATAAGTTATGGCCCACGCCTTGGATTTGAAAGTCAATATTTATTAATTTTTTCATTCTAAAAATTTCAAAATTCTTATTTAAAACTTTTAGTTTCATTAAAGAAAAGTACCTATATTATAAAAATTATTAAATGAATTTAGTTAAGATTCAATACTAACCAATATTTACACTTTCAGTATAAAATAAATAAGATATTTAAGTTGAAAATTCCAAAATTATATCAATATAAATAAGGCACCTATAATTTCAACACAATTGGGTTAATCCATTATGATTTATTGGATTTAATTATTTTATTACAAAATATTTATATTCAGCTTCATTTTATTTGAAAATAGAAATTAAATTCGAAAAAAGGAAACAACAAAAACAAAGTAGTGAGCAATTGAAGTAAATTAGATAGCTAGTACCTTTTGAGAGAAAAAAAAATAAAACACTTTGGACAAAAATAACTTTTCTGTATATTTAATAGATATGTAGGTAGTATCTACCTATGTAGATTACCTACATTTTTTATCATTTATAACGAATCAGGAAAAATTTTAGATTGCATTATTTACGTAGATACCTACTATATTTTTAATCGATTTGAAACAAATAATTAAAAGAATTTTAAGTATGTAAATAAATACATTTTTAGAGAAGACATTGTACATTGTTTCAAATTAATAAAAAGAATAGTTATTCCATTTAATATTTTGAATTTTAGAGAATAAAGAACAAATAAAAACTTTTGAATTCATAGTATGTAGAATATACCTAGGTTTTTAAAGGAAACATTTTTGCTTCATGGTTTTCTATACAACAATATTCAAAGATTAATGGTATGATAATACTAATATCTAGTAAATACCATTAACTTAACTTTTATAGACCATACTATCAAAATAATAGTGCCAATACTATTATTTTAAATAATTAATAGTATCATATCATAAGAATTATAGTACAAGAGAATTGATTTAATAAGATGTAACTTATTTATAAATAATAGTATTGCATTATAGAGTTAATTGGATAAGACCTATAAGTTCAATATGGAAAAAACCATAACATCAATAGGTTATGTTATTGAATTGTATAACAATAGTGCTAATACTATTGTTGTAAATAATTAAAAGTATCATACCATAAGAATTATAGTAGAGCAGAATTGATTTAATAAGACCCAAATTATTAATAAATAATAGTATTGCATTATTGAGTCAATGGGGTAGGAATTATAGTTTCAATATGAAAAAAACCATAAAGTTAATAGGTTATCCTATTGAATCAATGGTTTTGAAAAAATGGCGAATCAATAGTACAAGAGACTCCCAAAATCATTGATTTTATAGGAAAAACCTATTATTTCGTGTACTATTAAATCAATACTGGTACTATTGAATTTTCTTTTTTTGAGTGCAAGCTGTCATCATGGTTTTCTATAGCAATTCTCATCGTCATCGTCGTCGTCTATACAACACAGGGTGACTTTTTCCGTTCTTTTATATTCGTCGTCAATTGTATAGACGTTGAAAAAAGGAGTCTTGGTAGTTCGACGCTTCTGATGAAACATAGTTCATGAAAAGACACTAAATTTCTTCTTTCCCATCGGCACCGGCACGATGATGTACAAAGGATATGTGCCTATAGATAGAGACCAGGTATAGGAACTATTCCAATGTTATTTCTGTAATTCACTTACCTTCTTGGATCTCTTATAGTATAGACTATATAGTTATAGTCACAGTGTTGAAAATATGTGCCTCTGGTCCGGTGGTGGTAAGTCATCGAGCGTTATGTACCACTGCACAATTGGATAGATGGATAGACATAATGTGTAGTGAGAATCGAGGAACAGAAGTGAAATTGAAATTTCCGCGTTCCCAATTTGTTATGATTAGATTCGATATCCGAATCCTATGTGGGTTCTTTTTTGGATTTCACTCTTATTGTAGTAGCAACTTATATTTAGCAATAGGTCTATTTATGTATCTATGTATTCAAAAATACGATGTATGAGGTGATCAAGAGTTCGAAAGGGTCGAAAGCAACAACTGATCCGATTAGCAAAAAATTTGAATCTGATGTAAAGAGTTCGTAAAAATATTTTTTATTCAAAATAAACCCGTTTTTCATCTTGTAAAAGAAAACGTGCCTTTGTTAGTTAAAAATAATAAAATGTTTAACATAAAAAAAAATACGCAACTCGATATTTTTAATCGAAACTGACATATTACGATAATATAAATTACAGAGGACGGAAAAATAGGTCCAATTTATGTACCGGATTCAATCTCATCTCAGATTTCTTTGAAATAGAACGCAATTAAATTTTTTTTTCATGAACACACTTCAGACTACAGATTAAAGACTCTTTAATTCACACTTTACCTTTAATTCTCAACTGAATAAGTGTACACACATAAGATTGAAAAGTTTGTGGACGTGATGTTTTGTCATAGCGTCATCTCTCTTTTCAAGCGAGTAGTTATATACCTACCTACCTAAGCCAAGCACTTAGGACCAACCCAACTTATAGGTCCAGGGCCTTGGCAGGCATACTAATTTATTTATTCATTATTTTTCTTTAATGCAACAATTCACCAAGAGATTATAGTTAGTGTTAGACTAGACAACGACCAATATTGCGTATGGAAGAAGCGCCTTTTAAATTAGAAGCAATTTCGAAGATGTATTACCGTATAACATGAATGCAAACTGGTAATGAGGGATATATTTAACTCTCACTTTAAATACTAGTGATTAACTCGAGGATAGATATAGAAAGACGAGAACGATACAGAATGAACTATACGAACGAGGTTGGTGCGATGATGCAGACGGCCAAGGTGTTGATGAAGAACACCACTGCATTTGAGCATTAGTTGTTCGTTAGAGAAATCACCATTTCACCTTTTTTATGAGAACAAAAGAAGAATCTCTCTGATGTTTTCCTTGTAAGTAGATATGCAGTGGTTTGATTTAACACTATCCATCCGATTCACACTATTTACCGGTTTAAATGAATTGTAGGTACTTATTGTGATTTATAATAGGAGCTGGCCTCCTAGTTTCTTTCACATAATGAATGCAATATTGTTTGGTTGATATTGATGTATGAGGTACAATTGATTAGGTAATTTTTTTTTTAAGTTGTATAGCAATGTGCATTTTGCAAGACTAAGTGTTTTTGAGCCAATCACTGTTAATGGATGCCAATAATTATTAAGGAGTGAATTTTGAAAAAGGGGTATAAGTTTCACTAAGTTAACATGAAGACTTTTTCCACAAGAGCAGAGATCCAAGGATAGCATTCATTTTTTACAGCATACATTTTTCTACTACTCAAAAGAATCGGGATTTACAATTGCAATTCATATTTGAAAATTGAAAAATCAGCTTGTTTATGTCATGTGTGCATGGCTTAACCAATACTACCTTTAGCTTGTATTGAATATTTTAACTGGTCAATAATATTCTTTTTCCGTTAACCAAACAGCAACTTAAACAACAAAGAAAGAATAGTTTTTATTTTTAAAATCTATTTAATACATTGAACGATTCGACAAATTTTTTCCGAATCTTAATAATTTTACAAAATAATTGTAAAAAATAATACAAAAAATTAAGAATCATACGAATGTATTTCGAATAATTTTTTAATACTTTCAATTGTAAGATCACTGGACTTGTTCGTTTTGTCTCTTGACACGGAATAGTAAATGTTTTCCTCTATTGTATTTTTAACAATAAAACGATGAACAAACGTTGGTCTAAAAATAAAAAGGTAAAATTTTTATTTTTTATTTGAAAAAAAAAAAAATGTTTAAAGAGAAAATAAATTTGACTTACTTAGTCTGACCAATTCGATGAATCCGACCGATAGCTTGAAGTTCTTCACCAGGGTTTAAAATCGGCTCGACCAAGAAGGCATGAGTTGCTTCGATAAGATTAAGACCTTGTGCTCTCTTTTTCAGCACCATTAAGAAACACGTAACCCCGAGCATTTCATTCTAAACAAAAAAAGTACAGTTTTGATTTAAAAAAAAAAAAAAAAAAAAAAAAATACAAATAAAAATCTTTTACCTTAAATTGTTCGACGGATTGTGGTGATGTGTATATCCTAAATGTAATAGAATTTTCTTTTAAAGCCTCACTAATGGCTTTCAATATTGGTGTCCAATTAGAAAATATTAGAATTTTAACATTTTTATTTGCGGATTTAAGTTTCATAACTTCTAGAACAATTTTTTGAAGTTTTGACGAGTAATCTCCTTTGAAGTCGAATCCTTCTTTATTGATTGTCTTACGAGTTACATAATAAACGCTGAAATATTTAAATTAAGTTAATATTAAATGTTTTTTTTTGTTTTGTTTCTTACTTTTGATATTTTTGTTCATTTCTGCATATTGAACAAGTTAGTTTGGCAGCTTTTCTCATCTGGGATATTGTTTTAAGGCAAAAAAAACATAAATGATGACCGCATTCCAGAACAACGTACTGATGAGAGGAAGGTTTTATTATTTGAATTTGGAATTTTGTTAAATAATAATATATTTACCTTAATTTGATCTTCTGCACGACAAATGGGACACGGACCAGGATCAGTATTTTCTTCTAAATGGCGAATATATTTTAAGCGAGCGTATTTAAGCACAAACTCTTTTTGTGCCTCATCAAAGTTAAGTTTCGATTCGGCAATAATGTCGTCGATCTGATGAAAAATACAATTTTAACATTAGAAATGTTTAAACGGAGGCATACAATATAAAAAAATCAACAGAATTTCAAAAATATGAAACGCCTAGTAGACAAAGGGGGTGAAACGTGAGGGGAATAAACAAAATAAACAAAATCAACAAAATAAAAAAAATAAACAAACTAAACAAAATAAACAAAATTATTTCATTCATGCTTTGTTGTTACTAGTTTGAGGAAACAGAAAACGAAGAAGATGATAAAACGGACAGAAAAAAAGAAGAAATGTTCGTAGGAAAAAAATGGGTATGTTTTTGATGATGATTTTTGCGTAATCCGAAAAATACCCGATTTGCGTTTACTTAAATGCCTATATCTTTCGATCCAATTATCCGATTTTCAATATTAAGGTATATAATTAAAGGAAAAATGACTGGCGTGTTAGAGCAAAAAATTTTCAAAATCATTCAAAATTTTATACTTAAAAATAAAAATAAATATCGGACAAATAATTTAATTTAATGAGGAAGTTGATAAAAAAAAAGCATTAAAATACTTTCAACCACCAATTGGCGAGAGGAATATAGTATTCTAAAGCCGGCGGCGGCGGAGTTTGTGCAATAAAAAACCACAATCGTGGCAAATTTGCTTCGCGTCGGAAAAAAATGCTAAATGTTCATATGTACCTACCTAAATTTGTAGTCGGTATAATAATATTGTAAAGATTCATTGTGTTTGGTTTGGCTTGCTTATAAATTCGGGTTTAATAATCCGTTCATTAAGGTCTTAAAATTTAGCTAGAATATCTGACTAAATTTTTTGTATTATATCATTGCACAGTCACATAAAACTATATATGAAAAACCTTATTAAATTGCGTATTTAATAGAAACAAAAATTTAATACAAAACAATAATTTTTTAAACCACATGTATTTGGCCCTTTTGAGGAAAGTTATGATGTTGGTACCTATGTTCAGAAAAGTTGCTCAACATTTAAATTTGACATTCAATGTACATACATAAATACATAAAGCTTTTTTCATTTCTAATGTTCCTCAACTATGCTGAAATGGCAAATCGGGTAAATTTTTTATCAAAGTTAGAAATGATAAAAAGAACAGGAAACGTGTTTTTGATGACTGATTTGGATTTAATAAAAAAAAACGCGGTTCAGAACGGTTTATTATTTTTAAAAGCCATTCGAAAATTTTAGCAGTTGATATCTGATCAACTAATCAAACTAATTGATCTTTTTATCTCCATTTTTTTTAACTATAAGATGGTACGATTTATGTTTTTAAATTCCAACTATGAGGTTTTAAAATATTTTTATTTTTTAAACCTTTAAAATCTTAAATCTTTGAATTATTAGATCAAGAACGGGCGACCTAGTCGTGCATTTTTTATTTGCATCTGGTGCATTATGGTGACTTACATTATAATATAAAACTAAAAATTCATCTATCTAACCTCGTAATAATCGACTTGGAAATGAGTTTTCTCTTCGTCCGGTTTGGCAAGTGATGTCCTCATCTTACACATGTCCATTTCGTCATACGCTTTAACAGTGTACTCAATTTCAATCCAGAGTTTAACGAGTGCCTACATAGAAAAAATATTGATTAGTTCTTAGACCTGGGGGCAAAATCAAAATGATTTTCCGTTTCAAACTAACTCTCAGAACATACCTTGTATTCTGCCTTCATTGAAGAAATTGCCTCAAGTTGGAATTCGCACTTTTTAGCAAATCGTTTTACTTTCCTATTCAGTCTAACAGCCGAATGAATACCTTACAAAATTATGCACATATTGGTTAAAAAATATTTGTTTGTTTTATTTTCATTGTTCAAACTTTTTAAAATAGTTTCCTGCATTGTTGGATTCCATGTTCCTTCAGCATTACTTGTTTTCTCGTCAAGGGTCTTATCAAATATCAAACACTCATAAGTTTGCAATAGGTTTTTTGTCAGACATAACTGACAGTGGATTTTATTTTTATTTGGTTTGTCTTCAACTGTTTTTCTTGAATCATCATCCTAGAATTACGATAACTTAAAAACAAACATTCTTTTCGAAATTCTAAATGTCGCCTTTAACCTTTTGAATGTGACAGTCGTAGACACTTCGAATAAATTTATTCATCAATCGCCATTGTGCAACGGGAACATCATTTCTTGGACGAACATTTTGTATAAAATAATCAAATGAATTGAATTTATTAAAAAGTTCTCCTCGAACTTTGATGATCTTTTTGTACCAAATCTCAAGTACCAATAGAACTGTATTAACCATTCTAAATCTAAATGAAATAATTAAATTTAAAAAATAAACGTCAAATGCAAATCGTACATACCTTTCATATAGACTGCTACTGTGTAAGAGAAATACCTCATCGTTTATTTTATTAACAAGCTGTTCATCTAAACCTTTATTTTCAAATTCTTGCAAAACACGTTCCCAAAACTTACAAGATTTATTTATCTCATTTTTATTTGATATTTCCAATGCAGAAGTGTATGCGTTGTGAGCAGCCTGAAGATTTGCAGAATAAGGTTCTAAATATTTCCATTCGAGCTTGTTATACTGATCTTCATATTCGTTGATGATTGGTGTGTCTTCTGAATTGAGAGTACGGTATGCTTGAACGGCATTGTAAAGAGCATGGATTTGAAGTAAACTGTCGACACTAAAAATATTTTTTCGTATAAAGAAGTAAGACAAAAATACAAAAATACAAAAACACTATCAAATGAAAGGTTACAAAAATACCTTATAGAGTCAGTGTATTTTTTAGAAAGGTCCATCACACGTTCGTAGTAAATGATTGAATCATTGTAGTTTTTCTTGAGAAAATGTAATGCGGCTATTCCTGAAAAAAAAGAAATATTTTTTTTTTATATTTGTTGGAAAATTTTAATTTAATTTTATTGATTCGACATCGTTATATGATATATATATGCTTCTTGGCAGCACTTTTCATGTGGACAGAGGTTAAGAAATATATACTTTGTAAATCCGTTATTAAAAACTAAAATGCGATTTGAAAAATAAAGCATCTGAAATATTTATTCAATCTGTCGTATTATTTATTTAATTATAATTAAAGACGGTTTCTTTAATTACGTACATACATAATAGTGGCGACGAGGACGAAAGAATCTACTTGTTCAAAAAGAAAATAATAAAGGTAAAATCAATTACATACCGAATAACTTACAATGCCAGGGAATAATACAAATCCCCAAAGACAACAAGGACAACCAGGACAACCAGGACAGTCTGATCCTAATAATATAAATATTCAGTCCTTGATTCAAATTTTACAATCTCTTCAAACGCCTAGCGCAACTACTGTTACAGCAAACTTACAATTTGAATCCTTTAAGGAGGGCGAAGAGACATTCTTAGTTTACAAACAAAGACTCGAAAATTTCTTACAATTGCGAAATATTACAGATGGCGTCAAGAAAGTGCAAGTCCTAATTAATTGTATTGGGACCAGGCATTACCAACTCTTGACAAATCTTACAGCACCAGACCTACCAAACACGAAAACTTACGATGAATTGATGAAACTTCTCGAAAACCATCTCTGTCCTGTCCCAGATGAGGTTATGGAACAACATAAATTTTCGCTTCGAGTTCAACACGAAGGTGAAACTATTGCAAATTATGTTGCTGAACTTAAACACCTTACTACGTTTTGCAATTTCAAATGCGTTTCGTGCCAAAGTTCCACCATCGATACGCATTTACGTGCACAATTCATCAGGGGAGTCAGAGACAGCGAGATCAGAGAAAAACTACTACAGGAAAAGAAGCAAAAGTTCGATGATGTCATTCAACTGGCTCTTGCTATCGAATCTTCAAAAAGCCAAAGCAGGACAATGCAAGATGTTCATCAAGTACGAGTCTATTCCAGTAAACCAAAAACACCATCTAAAACGAAAAGCGCAAACAAAAATCACACAACTTCTACACGACGCACCGTATGTTACCGATGTGGGAAACAAAACCATAAATCTTCTGAATGCACCACCGAACCACAAAAGCTTTCATGTTCATCTTGTGGGAAGAAAGGACATGTTTCAGCCATCTGCATGAAACAAGGAACATATACATCAAGACGTCGCATGCATAATTCAAGCCACCGAACCGCACATGCGCTACAAATCCATCACCAACCCAGCTGCTACGATGAAGTACATACCATAAATTCCCTAGAATTGCATACAAAAACTGATGAAAAAGGTAAGTTTTTCATAAAACTTAGTATACAAAACAAACCATATTGCATGGAATTTGATACCGGATCGGCAATAACGACAATGGGTGAAGATGTTTTCCGGAAATTATTCCCAGAAGTACAAATTTTTCCAACTTCAATACACCTAAGAGTTTTTGATAAACATGTTTTCCAAGCGGTGGGTGAAAGCAAAGTACATGTTTCATACCAGGACAAATCATTCATAGGGACAATTTACATAGTTCCATCTGGCCTTGATTCTGTCTGCGGTCGTCAATGGATCAATAAGTTAGACCTTATATCAACAAAGAATATAAATAGTGTCGAAAATGCATACCAAACCACTAGCTTTTCCAATAAAATACTACATGATTACTCTGATTTATTTCAATCCAAAATTGGTACTATACCTAAAATACAAGGTTTGCTAAAACTTCGAGAAGGTGCCCCTCCAATTTATATCAAACCGCGTCCTGTTCCTTACGCATTAAAAGATTTAATTGAAGACGAAATTGATCGTCTCGAGAAGTGTGGAATCTTCGAGAAAGTTTCGCACTCTGATTGGGGTACACCGATTGTACCGGTAGTTAAATCTTCAACTGAGTTGCGCCTTTGTGCCGATTACAAGGTTACGTTGAACCAGTGTATAGTAAATGATAAGTACCCCATTCCCAAAATTGACGATTTGTACCAACAATTAAAATACGGTGAGTACTATTGCGTATTTGATATACACAAGGCATACCTACACATGGAAATGACCGAAGAAAGTGCACTAATGCAAACTGTAAGTACACACAAAGGTTCATATAAGGTTCGAAGGCTGATGTTCGGGGTAAAAACAGCACCCAACATTTGGCAACGCTTCATGGATGATTACATAATGCGAGGACTAGAAGGAACTGTCTGTTTTTTCGATGACATCATAGTCACAGGAAGTTCCCTAGAGGAGACTGATAAGCGAGCTAGAGCAGTTTTGGATAGATTACGTGCTCATGACTTACATATTAACCTACGTAAAAGTAAGTTTTTCCAAAAATCCGTGAATTACTTAGGACATACAATCGACAGAAATGGATTACACAAGAATAAAGACAAAGTACAAGCAATTCTTGAAATAAGTGCTCCTACCAATATTAAAGAACTACGAGCGTTCTTAGGTATGGTCAATTATTACAACAACTTTATTCCAGACCTAGCTGCAAAACTACATAGCTTACACCAGCTCCTACAGAAAGATACACCATTCATCTGGACTCTACAGTGCGAAAAAGCATTTCAAAACATTAAAGATGATATTATGAGCGAAAACGTTTTGGCACCATTTGACGAGAAGCTACCCCTTGTCTTAGCTACGGATGCTTCACCGTATGGCTTGTCAGCTATACTCTCCCATGTTACGTCGAACGGAGAAAGACCGATTGCCTTTGCATCCCGAAGCCTCACAAAAAGCGAATCAAACTACAGCCAAATCGATAAGGAAGCCACAGCGATATACTGGGGGCTACACAAATTCTACAATTATTGCTACGGTCGTGAATTTACATTAATCACTGACAACAAACCATTAACATCTATTTTTAACCCTACCAAGTGCTTACCAGTACTCACCGCTCAGAGAATCTTACATTACGCTCAATTCTTATCGGGTTTCAACTACAAAATTATTTATCGGAATACTAAAGACCACACCAACGTTGACTATTTATCACGAAATCCCCAAAGAATCGATCCTAGCGAAGAGATACAAGAAGTTTACATGTTTCAGCTTACAGACTTTGTACTGCCAATTACGAGTAAAGTCATCGCTAATGAAACCAGAAAAGACCAAGAATTATGTGAAGTATACAATGCTCTTCAAGTTGGCCGTAATCTTCAGAACACTACATACAGAGGCAAAGAAGATGAACTGATGTTACAGGACGGCTGTATTTATCGTGGCATACGCGTCATTATTCCGAAACGATTACGAAAACAAGTACTAGACGAGCTACATACAGCGCATATCGGAATGGTTAAAATGAAAATACTCGCGAGAAGCTACTGTTACTGGATCGGTATAGACAACGATATAGAACAACTAGTGAAAAGTTGTAAAAATTGTGCCAAAGTAGCCAACGAACCCGCTAAAGTCCCTACACATCCATGGGAGAATCCATTCATGCCATGGCAAAGAATACATATTGACTTTGCAGGACCCTTTATGGAGTATAATTTTCTAATTGTTGTCGACGCAAAAAGTAAGTGGCTAGAAGTCGTTATGATGAAAAGCATTACTAGTACAAACACCATAAAAGCTTTACGTGAAATGTTTGCCAGATTTGGATTACCAACTACAGTAGTATCTGACAATGGAACAAACTTTACATCACGCGAGTTCCAAGAGTTCTTAAAATCAAATGGAATCATACACAAATTAACAGCACCGGCGCATCCTGCTACAAATGGACAAGCGGAAAGATACGTCCAAACCGTGAAAAATGGACTCCGATCAGCAGCAAACGATCCAGGTGACTTGCATGTAAAACTACAGCGTTTACTCATGCAATATCGAAAAATACAAAATTCAACTACAGGCAGAAGTCCAGCCGAAGTGATGTTGCGGTACAATCTTAGAACTCGACTTGATCTGATGAAATCTACAAACGGAAATGTAAGTTACATTGAAAATAATACTAACTCTAAAGCTATTCGCAGTTTTGCCACGGGAGATAAAGTACAAATTCGATACTACCTCAACAAACAAATTAAGTGGAAGTTTGGGAGAATAATTCGGAGAGATGGCTCGCTACACTACATCGTGGACGTTGATGGTCAACATTGCAGACGACACATCGACCAAATCAAATCTACAAACGTTGACCACGAAATAAATACTTCACAAACAAATAACTCAACTTATTTTGTACCACCATGCTCCTATAGCAATACAACGAACAACGCAGAATCAACAACCATATTACATCCACATGTTACCACCGATACCGAAACCGATTTGACACCAATTCAAAATTTACCAGAAGCAACTACAGCCAATTCACCAAAACCTACAAGTGCAGAAATAATAAATTCATCGCATCCGAAAATCAACCCGATGGATGCAACTCCAAACGAAATGGAAATGGAAGTACCGAAGGAAAATATCCGAGGAAATAGAAAACCAATTGTTTCACAAGAAATAAGAAAATCAACACGAATTAGTAAAGCTCCAGTAAGATTGAATATTTAATATTATTTTTATTTATTGGATTTGAAACTATACAATATTTATTTATTTAATTTATAAAACGTAACAAAAAGAATTACAAAATAATCTATCTCAATTTATTTGTCAACCCTCCAGATCCAGAATTGCTTTGTGTTTATTTTTGATTGAAATGTCATTTAAAGTAGTCAGGGATGGCAAACATTTTTGTATACATTTATATAAAAAAAAAATTGTCAGGGTAGACAAACCTTTTATTTATTTATTTTAAAAACAAAATTTTTTTTTTAAATTAAATTAAAAAAAAAAAAAAAAGTTCCCTACTTTTATATTATGTGGGGGAGATTGATATATATATGCTTCTTGGCAGCACTTTTCATGTGGACAGAGGTTAAGAAATATATACTTTGTAAATCCGTTATTAAAAACTAAAATGCGATTTGAAAAATAAAGCATCTGAAATATTTATTCAATCTGTCGTATTATTTATTTAATTATAATTAAAGACGGTTTCTTTAATTACGTACATACATAATATTATATAAATTGGTCTTACATTAACAAGATGAACTTATAAGCCGTTATGTTAACCAGAAGATCGCTCTAACCTGGGTCAAGTGGCATAGTGGCTTAAAGGTAAATTGACTATGCAGGAATCAGATGCACTTACCAACGGATGTATAAAAATATATATATTCGGTTATTCGAAACATTTTCGGGGGAATATAAATTCCAATTAATTGCTACCTAATAAAAATAAGTTCAATTTTCATACCATTGTAGATTGATGCCATTGATCGCAATTGATTTTTGCATTCAGATTCATTTGCTGTCTTCATGTGATCTAATAACTCCTGAGGTTGAAGAAATTTCTTCACATTTTTTTCGGATCTAGAACATAACACTGGAATAGAACAATCCTGACGAAGCTTCAACATTGGTTGTAATATCTAAAAGAAAAAGAAATCATCAAAAATGGGGAATTTAAATTCAATATTTTTCTTAACTTTATTCAAGACTCTGGTTGTGACTCCTTTTAGATCCGAATATCCCTCGATTTTGTTATAGAACGCACTCAAACAATCCTCATGTTCATCAGAATAAAAAAGCTTCTCTACATTATTCAATTCAACAAAGTGTATCAGCTCAGTTTGAGGTGGTATTCGAAGCTCGTCAACAACATCCGTTTTACTTGTTCGCCACATAACTTTTTGCAAAATTTTAATTATGTTTTCACTTCTACCATTCTTGAATTCCTCCGATAAATGTTGCCACAGAGAAGGAGAATTAGCCTCTTTGAAGCCAATAAAATCAAGACTGTTAACGAGATCGTCAAGAGAGCTCTGGATTGGAGTTCCCGTCACTGCCCAGCGATGGTTTGCTTTGGAAAAAGATGGAGAGCGAGATATGATAGAAACTAGTTCTTTAAAAGATTAAAAGAACTTGTATGTAGGTACCTGGCAATTGTTTAACAATCTTCGAAGCTTGTGATTTTGAAGATTCCATCTGTACCTCATCCAGACACACCCGCCACCAATTGACAAGGACTAATGGAGAATTTACTCGCATCTTACGTCGTTGATTTCGGAAGCTAATCTGCGTCTCGTTCGACGCTATGAAATGAATCTCATTGCGTAGGATATTATAATCGGTTAAAACAACGTCGTAGCTTGCAAGTTCTTTTGGACTGATCTTGTGTTTCAAAACACCCTCATAAAGGAGAACCTTAAGGGGTGGATTGGTGTGATTATTGATTTCAGATAGCCACTGGAGCTTTATTGAGGTGGGAGAGACAATTACAGTTGCAGCCGTAGCAACGAGAATGCCTTTCCCTTCCCAGCACTTGGGGCAGATATATTCTTCGTCGTCAGATAGAGGAAAATCAATGTAAGAACGAATACAATTTGTATGCTGATACAAATTGCACTCGGAACACTGTTGGATGTTCTCCAATTTCGTTGACAAACAAACACAATGTAACTTTACTTCTTGGCTTATGTTCAAACAAATTTTTTTAGTTTTTGGTTCTACAATTTGTTCCATTGAGTTCAAGACCCTTTTATTCAAAAGAATCAGGGATAAAATTTCAACAGTTTTCCCAAGACCCATTTCCTCAGCTAGAATACCCCCCGATGGAATGTCTATGTTTTTTGGTGGGGTGTCAATTATGTCGAGAGTCAGTAAATTCACATAACATGCGCAGCCTTCTCTTGATGTTAATTTTTTATAAAAATTATTCAAGGTTGAAGGTTCCACTTCTCGGCGGAGCAGCCATTGTACTGATTTCCTTTGATAGTTTCTCAATTCAGGCTGCAGACCATTGATTTTTGAAACTCGTCTATCGAAATCATTCGAATCTACAGCAAGATGGGCAGTTCTTAAAAGACTATAAAGTTTTGCTGTTACATCTTGTATATCTGTCGTTTGTTTATCCTCAGAGGTTTCATCTTTTAAAGCATGAATCCCAGCAGTGGATTGAAAATCTGGAAAGCATATCGAGAGGATATTTTCGCGAGAACCTCGTTCAATACCAGGTTGCCGAGTTCCATCGTGGAATATTGTTAAATATTCTATATCACCGAATTTCAATGCGACTACACAGAAATCACGATGTTTTGAAACATCTAAGGATAACATGCAATGAATTCGAAATTGATTTTCTTGAAATTCTACTTAAATCTTACTTACCGCGTATATAATTTGAGTTCCAATCAATAATAGGATTGTAGATTTTGTCATTATGAGTAAGTGTAACTAAATTATTGTCGGTTTCCTCATTTGTTTTCAAAATTGCAATTTTGCACAAACATTTTACGGACATCGTTAACAAAATAACAAACAAAATCAAAAACTTCAATTCGAAATGGATTCTTGTGCGATGAATTGTACTGTTTGATTTGAATTATTCGAGACACCGTGGAAAGCGCGTACCGGGTGGGATGTGTTGAGAGAGTAGACACCAGCTCAATTAAAACTGCAGGGTTCTCATCATGCCTGATTCACACTGCGACGAGGAAACGAGAGGAGAAAGTGACGTGAACTCGTTGCAGTTGTCAAACCAATTTCAAGCAATGAAAGTATACCTGAAGTATACACAGTATAGCCTTGTTGATCACAAAACGAGCATTTCTTTTCTCAAATTGTTTTTCATTTTTCTAAATGTATTTCTTTTTATTATTGTTTATCTTTAAATCACTTGAATAACTTTTTCGCAAACCGCACTGAAAGCAAACAACCGAATGAATTACCGTTGTTAAAAAAAATTTTCGCTTGTTTGCTTTCAGTGTGGTGTGCGAAAAAGTGATTCAAGTGATTTAAAGAAAACCAATACAATGAAGAAATACATTTAGGAAAAAGAAAAATAAAAAACAATTTGAGAAAAAAAATGCTTGTATTGTGATCAACAAGGCGAGCCTGTGCCTACGTTCTGTAACTCTCGCATCTTTAAATTAGTCGAGAAACGACGACAATTGAAACTAATCGTATGTATTTTGTTCCATTTTTCACCGTTTCTCGACAAATTTTATCGATGTAACACAACGTAGGCACCCTGGACGGTGACGGACGATGCAAGAAGAACTGAAGTATCCCCGTCGCCATTAATTGTGAATCAGGCATGAGCCACCACATGCATATAAAGACAGATGTAACTGCACCATAATAGATGGCAGGCAGACTGAATATTTGCAACTGTTCTATAAATTTGCCCCTACTGTGTAAATTTTGAAATGTCATCGATTTCGGCCATTTTTCGAAACAAAAACAAATCTAAAATCTCTTGTTTTTATTTTGCATGCAAGATAATTGAATAAAAAAGGTGAATACATATACAAATTATTGAAACTAATGTTTTTTTAAATAATTATCTATATTTGTAAATTAACTTAGATAAATACAAATGGCTTCCGAAGCAACATTTGGTTGGGAACTGTTGTTTAATTCTATCCAACCCCAAGTGAACAAAAATACCGACATTCTGATTGCATTAACACATTTTGTCCTTATTAAATCTAAATTGCGTTGTATCGGAGTTGGTGAAGATGTGAATAGAAATGTTATAATAGTGAAAATGAAATCCTAAAGCAAATCTCTTACAGAAAACCCTATCGGAAGATGAAGAAAGTTCTGAGGTACTCCCACTAGGCTGGAATGACTCTGGGGACAAATATGCTTTGAGATACATTCTGGATAAAAAACTTTATATACTTTTGGCTACCAAGTCCGAAAGCATTTTCATCATAAATCTTTTAGTAAGATCATTAATTTTAAAAATAGTAGTACCTATCCGTTTCTTGGAATGAATAAGTGTGCGCGATACTGCTGAATTCACGGCAGCATGCACTCGAAATCATTTTGCTATCTGCCACTTGCATTGTCATTTCATCGTCTCCTTTCATCTAATCTTAATTTCTCTAAAATTACTCCTCAGGATGTTGAAACTAAAGATGTTTCCAACTTGGCTCTGGACCCAAACGAATTGGTAAAAGCTCATAAAGGTCCTTTGCAAACCATAATCCCAACAGCATCAGCAGTAATGGATCGCATAAGAAAAGAGTTAATAGATCCGGTAATTAAAACACATTTTTCACAGCCCTTCCCAGTCACTTTTTATTAAATTTCCGCTTTAGGTCTTGACTGGTTCAACAAAAGCTGTTACTACTCAAACTCCTCCCGAGCCCAGACGAGATAGAAGAGATGATGATTATGATCCGTTAAGGATTACAGGACCTCATTTCACACCTGGTTTTCGTGGACCTATGTAAAATATTCGTATCATTTGCATGCACTTATTAATATTTGATTTATTTTCTGATTTTTCTGACGCTTTAGGGGAAGTGACCCTTTTGGATTTCCACGAGGCGGCATTGGAAGTGGAGACTTGGATCCTCTCGGACGTGGTGGTGGTGGAAATTTAGGTGTGCTGCCACGACTAGGGCCACGTCGCGGCGGTGCACGATTCGATCCATTCGGGCCAGGACCAGGAGTTCGCCCTAATCCAAATAATGATGAGTTTCTACCACCTGGATTTGGTGACTTTATGTATCAATAAGACTTTATTTTCTAAATGTTACATCCACTGATAGTTGGATGATGATTTTATATGATTAAAAATTGAAAGCGACAACTAATTAAATTTGTTTTCCATTGCGCCAGTTTATTATCAAACAAAAAACTTGTTTTTCCGTAAACTTATTTCGAATCTGGAATCCGAACAAATGAAATGAATAAAACTGCTCCATGTTATGTAAATATGTAACAATTTTTATTAGAGTCTCAAAAGATGTCTATTAAAATTTGAGGAGCTCCTAATATTCCACATGCTTGCAAACTGACAACAACCACACATAAATGGTTGCGATTTGTAAAAATTAGTTACGTACAAGAAGAGAAATAAAACGACCCAAGTTTAAAAAAAAAAATCATTTATTTTCAAAACTTATTAATCCTACGCTGTATTAAAAAAGAAAATCTACCAACCTACTTCATTTTCTTTTGCTTAAGAAGATGACTCCTCAGCGCCTTTTGTTTATCTTTGAAGCTCTTCTTGACCTTGCCTCTGGCTTTATGCCTCATCATTATAAAGTTCTTTCCCTTGCGTTTCTCTCGATTTGTCGTTGAACAGTTTTCATTCTTACGATTATCCTTGTAGCCGAACTTCTCGCGGTCTTTTCTTCCCTCTTGAACTGTCTCCAGGCGGGAATCCTTATCGTGTTTCCTTTTTTTGTAAATCATTTCAATATTATCGAGTTTCACAAACTCGGCCTTTTCTTTTTCCAACGGTCGTTTGCGGCTATTGGTTACTGCCTTTTTAATGTTGGCCATATCAATGCGCTTAAAATCTTCATCGGTGAAAATGCGTGTCAAAGCGAGTTCCTGGGCAGCTTCTTTTTCATTGAGGAGTTTTGCATCCTTGGGGAGTTTTTGTTTCTTTTCTTTTTTAGGTTGGCTGGTGACTTTGGATTTCTTTGAGGATGTTTTAGGTTCTTCCTCTTCTTCTTCTTCTTCTTTTTCACTTTCATCTTCGGACTCTTCTTCATCTTCGGAATCGTCCTCGTCCTCTTCCTCATCTTCATCATCATCATCTTCTTCACTTTTATCAGCATCTTCTTCATTGTCATCATCTGACATCGGTGCACCTTCACTATCGGAAACATCCACCCACTGGCCGTCGTTTGAATCGGAATCTTCATCATCACCTAAATCGATTGTCTTTGACTTCTTCAACAGAACCTCCGCCCCAGGAACGTTCTCATGCGCCTGAACTTCTCCATATTCTTTCACTTTTCGCTCAGCTTGAGCTTCAGTTTGTCGACCACGATCCTTCTTATGCAACAGCGCTGGCAACTGTTCTCTATATAACAAGATGAGTGACCTTGCTGCCATCATCACTGATTTCTCCTTGTAGGCCTTATACATCGCTAAATCCCTCAGCAGCTCTTCTCCCATCGCTAGAGGGCACCTAGTACATATCTCACGAGTTGCATTCAGTCCTATGGCCATCACATCACTTGAATTTCTCTCTGTTATAAAATTATTTGCGATTGTCTTAAGAACTGGCTCCAAAACATCACCGGGTACCAGTTCATGAGAAGCTTGAGCTGCAAACTGAAGAATTCTCGTCACTTGCCGCTGATGTGGCTGAATGAATCTCGTGATATATGGATAGAAACTGAATAGAAATAGGTCGTGGATTCCTATGAGACGCGAAATCACATCAAGGTGCATCAGCTTAACTTCGAAACGTTCATTTCCCGATTGCAGCTGTTTAAATAGCCCCTCAGCTAATCCCTGGGGATTGTGGATGTAATGAATTCCAGAAAAGTTAAATGGCTCGGCGTTTTTTTTTTTCTTGGATGCCTTCACCACTTGCTTCTTGACCTGCTCAAGCTGCTTCTTACGTTTCTTGGTCTTTTTATTGACGCGATTAACCATCAAGGCACTTTTTAAATCAACATCGTTTTCACTGTCAGATTCATCGGAGTTTTTGGCTTCTTCGTCATGACCAAGGAAGAATTTGAGTGAGGCAACTTGGACCTACAAAATAATTTTTACAATAAGCCTGGCGAAAAAAAAAAACTTCAATATTTGCCTACAAACCTTTGTGATCTTTGAAAAACAGCCGACTGTTGCAATAACATTGACCGTTTTTGCGTCATTCCAAATATTTTTCTTATACAACTCAATCATGATGTCAACAGACATCTTGGCGGCTCTGGGGTTGGTGTCTTTCAGCATAGAGTACATGAAGTTTTGTAAGGTCTACGGGAAAAAAGGTTGCTTTTAGATTTTCTACTAATAACACTAAAAATATTTTCCTTCTTAGTTATAACTTTAATAATTAATAATGAGGAGCAACGTAACAAATAAGGAGGAAGGAAGGGTTTATATTAAAAAAAAATATCTAATTAAAACTTGTAACTTCTTACCGAATTTAATTTCATATCCTTGTGTTTGGCATTCATGTTTTTTATGTCGGTGATAATGTGATTCTGAAGAAATGTCCTTAAATTCTTGTCAGGACACCGGAGCAGCTGAAAGAAGAGCTCTAGCAAATCCAATGCTGGGATAAGATTTTTATTTCTGAGCAGAATCAGAGCTTTCACAAAACAATTACGCATGGCGGGGTCAAGAGTTGTTGCATGATTTTTTAACAAATCGACCAAATGTTGGGGAAATTGTAGGCATACATCTGGATAGCATTGAGCGACCTTGGAGATAAACACGATTCTTAGTAAACAAAATTATTCATAAATACTCAAGAGGATATTACCTGCCCAATAAACATAACCAATTCATCCAGGCTTTTATTTTCATTGCCGGGGTTTAGTTCGAAAACTTCTAAGCTGCTCAAGAAATGGCGATACTGCTGAGAGAATTCTTCCTTGTAAGACTCTGGGTCACGTTTTATGAGATTTTGCAACTGTGGCAAATTATCTGGCAGCTGGTTATTGTGGCGTACCATTTTTGCGAATTATTTGTGCAAAACACAAATAATAGTCGCAATATTTCCTTTAAAATTAAGAAAACAACTATTTTCAAAACCGAGACGACGACCAAAGAGCACTTTTTTATCCCAACTTGTTTTTTTGAGGGTTAAAAAATAGCACGTTGAGGTTGGTTGACAGTTCATTCCAGTGGAAATTTGGAATTTCTGTTTGTATAGGTTTTAAGGTATGTCTGATCAAAGTGTGGAGAGGAAACCGAGGTCTGTTTGTATTTTTGTAATAAAAATGGTTAGGTCACAGTTAAATCTTTTTATCGTTTTACTCGTTATTTTCAAATATTATCGGAACAGTTCAAATTTGATTAATTGTTATGGTAAGTCAAGAGTTAAAATTATAAAGCTGCAAGAACTTTATCATTCCATTTAGAATATTTTATTAAGCCTTATATTTGACATTTCACTTTTCTCCTCTTGTGAGTTTCACCCGAAATTTTATGTTCGAAAAATTCCGCTTATTTCGATTGTTGAACATTCATTTCGGGCGGAATGTAAAGCCATTGACAGCATACATTTTCACATATTTTTACTATTTTTAGTAAGGGAATGAAATTTCGTTCGGGCGAAACTAACAATAGCTTTTAAAATTCCAGGCGAACAAAAAATTTGATGGTGAAATATTTGTCGGGTGAAACTTACAATAAGACTGATTATAATTTTTTCAGTTGGCATCCAAATAATACATTGATACATTTATGAACGCCGATTAAACAAAAGTTTTTTTTGGCTTAAGCAATAATTTTTTCGTACTAAAAAATTTAGGTAGGTATTAATCATAAATAAAATGTCAAATGTGTACCATGAGTTTCACAGGTTCTAAATAAATGGCTCTAATCAACCCAAATCGGCTGATTATAGATACAATGAAAAGCCGGACATGGCAATACAAAAACGCTTTTTGTTCCCTCCTTTCTACTTTTCAAATTGAAATTGCAAAATATCCTTCAAAGCGCAAAGGTATATCTACCTGTAATTAAATGAAATTAAAAAAAGGTTGTCCTAAGTTTTTCATTTAAAAACGTGAAAATACGTGAGTTACTGACTTTTTATATCGCGAGTTTTTTTTTAATAATAAATATTTTGAATAGGTCAACTTCTAACACTAACCTTTATAGAATGCCATTGATAAATAATAGAATGCCGACAGAAAAAATTAGATTTGTTGAAATCTACAAAATTGGGGTACTCATAGGCGTGATTGTAGAATAACTACATTTATTAAGTATCGATCTTTCCATCCCATTAGCGAAATTACTAAATTGTGATTTTTTTATTTGAAACCCATCGTTATTCTGTAAAAACGTAGTTTATCTGATTAAGTGAAACAGAATCGAAGTGTCGTAAGATACAATTTTGATTACGATTCAAACGCTTTTTATTTGATTTTGGAACAATGTAATAAAAACGATTACACGGACAAATAGCAGAACAGCTAAGATTTTACCTTTTATAGTACGAACATTATAAAGTCGGTCGCCTCTTGTTCGAAAGACTGAGTTTTTATTTAGTTTAAATAATTATAGAATTATAAGTGAAAAAAGTGTATTGAAGTGTTCTAGAGCTACTAAGAATAGTAAAAAATAGACTTAACCACTCTTCGACTAGTCTACCTTAAAGAAATGTTATGAATGGGCTATAAAAGTTATCTCCTCCTGCGATCTGATGACTTCTTTGTTCGTTTAGGTCCTTTAACGAAGCACCAATCAACTTGAATTGTCTGCCCCATGATATCTGAAGCATTAAGAGCTTCTTTGGCAGCCAGTGCTTGCTTATGCGTCTCGTACTCAACAAGTGCATAGCCCTTCGAGAAACCAGTACGTCTATCCAAATTCAAATGGATATTCTTGATGTCACCGTACTCACAGAACTTTTCCTGGATGTCATCTTCTTGGGCTTCCTCGTGAATTGATGTGACAAAAAGAATCCAACCTTCAACAGAACGTTGTGGTCCTGGCTCCAATTCGTCATCGTCTTCGTTACGAACTCTTTCATATGATTGGATGGGTTCCCGAGAATTACTTTCACTTCCGAATCCACGCCCTTTGCGTTTCTTTGCTTTTTCCTTCAAACGAACAATTCCCTCTGGAAGAGGCACACATTTATGTCGGAATTATTGAATATCATTGTAAACTTACGATCACCATCATCATCGACCTCAAACTCCTCTGCATTATCGATATCTAATACATCAGCCATAGTTTGAAAGTGAAATGGTTATTAAAAGTATTAGAGATTAAATAGATATATTTGTTAACAAAATTGTTCGAAATTCTGAACAACAAAAAAGCCAAAAAAAAGTAGCCGGACAACGTTGCTAGATGATTGACAGTTATACTCAAAATGAAGTTTAAGGGGTATGTTTGATTAAAAATACCAGAAGGTGCCTGGAACGAAGCGTTGGTGAATAAATTAAAAGTTAAGTTACGCTTTCACTTTTCCGATTGTAGAAACAAAAATTTAATATAAGTTCTCTTTCACACGAGGAAACAAGTTGCTGGAGATTTTTTGACGTTTTCTTTTAATTTCCAATTCCCTCCAATCATAGACCGTTCATTGCCCTTACTTGGTGTCCTTCTTACCTTAAAACTGAAAGTTGCAGTTTCCTTGAGTGAAAGGGGACTCACCAATTTCCTAATACCACGTTTTCTAAAGGTGAATGAGGTAATGTTGTTAAAAATTTCCAAATTTGATCTCAAAACGAAATAATTTCAACCAAATTTGCACGAAAATCAAAGTGAAATCATGTAAAAATATAGAAATGACCCAACAAGATTACACATACATCTTCACAATATAAACTTGAGGAATCGGAGCTGTGCGAAGTTATAAGTTGTATTTGATCATGATGAAATGAAATAATGACAATAAAAATAAAAAATGTTTTAGTTTTATAAATATATTTAATTATATCATAACATTAAATTTTTTGAAAAGCGATTTATGAATCCATCTTCGGGCTTATGGCGTTTGAACTGCAGTGTTAATTTGACAATGTTGGTGTTTGGTGCCTTTTTTTTGGTGTTTCTTTTGCGGGTGAACCTTCGTGTATTCCTCTCACTTTGCGCAACCAAGCAATTAATTACCATTGAATTTGTCTCAAATATAATTGTAAATATTTGTCTTTGTCCCCTTTCACACGAGGAAACTGAGTTTTCCAGCAACTTTAAGATTTTAGGTGAGAAGCTCACAAAGTAAGGCGAATGAACGGTCTATGATTGGTGGAAATTAAAAGAAAACGTCAAAAAATCTCCAGCAATTTGTTTTATCGTGTGAAAGGGGACTTTAAAGCTGAAAGTTTTAAAACTATTGTTATCTGTGTGCTGTCAATTGTACAAGCGTATAGAGTGGTGCTTTAACTATGTAAAATGAGAGGAAAGTAAGTCAAAAAATCCAGTGCATACGTTCTCTAATTCTTATTCTAATTCTAATTCTACTTCTAATTCTCACATCGATAAAATTAGTCGAAAAACCATGAAAACTGAAACAAATTAAATGAGTTTTGTGGCGTTTCTTAACGTTGCTCGACCAATTTTATCAATGTGAGAGCTTTACAAAATGTAGGTACAGAACATCAAACTGATTTCAATTACTCAATCAATTTATCTGGTTATTCAAAAGTTTCAGATATTTTTCAGTTGCTTTATTTGCGTAATGGATTACAAAAATACAAAGCAATCCGAATGGCTTTCAATAGGTAACCGAATGTGGCCAATGAAATTAAATTGTATTAGATTGCGGATTAATTGCAAATCGTTTGGTGCTACCGTATCTAAATTTTAAAATACTTGGGTATTACAATTAACCAGAAAATTGCAGAGCTCTACCGTGGTGAATATTTGTTTTTTATTTATCGCCCTCACTGTTCCAATATAGACTCTACAACGCACAAGCAACACAGCACCACTTCATTTTTGTTCCAGTCTTCCAGTTCTCAAATGTCACTCCGATTTGTTTTGGTCGCATCATTCTTTTATTTTCACTATGAAGTACGAATAATAATGAAAAAGTAGTAAAATAATAGCATTCCGCCAGTTTTGTCCGCTGTTTTCCCTTGTTTATCTTTTAATTGATAAAATTAGAACAACTTGCAATTATCGTTTATTGTAAAAAAAAAAGTTGAATATCGCACTTATCAAAAAATAAAAACACAGAAAGGGACACGTAGCCTTAGTTACGGAGAGTCAAATCCGAATAAAATTATTTATTTTGTAATTGCTTTTATAATTTTCAATTACAAAACTTTTTTGGAAATAAATTACTTTTCGATTATTCCTGTAAAATGACAACACCTGAGCCTCATAGAATAATTGATCGACCAACTGCAGCTACAGAATTTCTGGAAAAAATACATTGCCTGAAGCACCTTCTGACTAGGGACCTGATTGCATGCGATGCTAAATGGACTATCTTCGTTTCGGCGGCGTTGAGTTATCGTTATGAGTCTCAACTTAAACCATTCCCACCGAGATTCGAAACCGAGCAACGAGGTTGTAATATAGAAACCTTGGTAAGTTTAAGTGGGATTTCATATGTATCTTGTTGCTTCAATCGTGGTCGATTGTTATTGGATGTGTATAGTAAATTTTATTTTTTGTTTTATATATAAAATATATGTAGGTGGCTATCATCAATGAAACTCCAAAGCTTAAGATTTTACTCAAAAATATAATCGACGAAAACTATGATGAATTGGACACTGAAGTTGTGGACTTAATTTATTGGGTACTTGTCACTTTGCGGGATCCGTATTTAAGGAGTGTGGATAGTGAAGAGGTAGGTGTTAAAGATGGGAAACAAAAATTAACTTTTATACCTACAACGTTATTCAAACTAATTGATTAACTAATAAGATTAACAAACAAAATTTAAACTTGAAGTTATTTTTTTCAAATTATAATACCATTCTACTTTGCATATATTATCTTTAACATTATCTTTTAAGAATTTTCTTTTCTTTTGTTTTTTCCAGTATGAGAGCATTATGTCAAAAATTCCTCAAAAAAGCGACGCAACCTGCCCTAGTCACATATTTGCTCTGTGTCCAACAACAAATTCAAAATCCGAAGAGGTCTTCCAGAAAGAAAAGGCGAATTATTCAAGTAAATTTGCCTTTCACGGTAGTAAATTAGATAGTTTCTATTCGATAATCAATCACGGCTTACATCAACACATGTGCAAGGTTTGTGCATTAGACTTTTTTTCTTTATTTTTAATAAATATTAAAAAAAAAAACTTTACAACTTAAATAGAACGGTCTATTTGGCGATGGTGTTTACTTATCATCAGAATTGTCTGTAAGCATGGGTTACAGTCCGTACGGTGCTGGTTGGGGTGCTTCAAACTGTGGTGCTATGCTATCATGCGTTGCTCTTTGTGAATATGTTGAGAATCCAAATCATGTAAAATTCAAAGAAGATGGTAAGCTTTTAGAAACCAATTAATATAGAACACTAATCTGAATTAAGTTTTCCTAGACAAACACAAAACTGATATTCCCAACACTTACATTGTGATAACAAATAACGATGTGGTAAGAGTAAGATACCTCTTGTTTTACGGCCGACAATTTCCTGATGAAAATAGTGCACGTAGTGTTATTGTTGATTGGGTTAGCCGAAATCGTTATGCACTCTCTCTACTGTGCTATACTTTGTTCCTGGCATCAATTGGCCTTGCAAACAGCGGAAATGGATTATATTTGCGACATGTGATAACTAAAAAAGCTAAATATGCTATGGGAATTCTTAAGAAATTATTATTAGGCTACACTTAGCAGTAAAAATACACCGGATGGCGGCGGTGTGTGTTTAGTCATTTTATCTTTTCATACTGGAGATTTAGTCAAATTTAATACACATACATACATACATATATAACATAAATATCTTATTTTATAAATAAAACGAAAATAAAACAAATACCAAAGTTTTTTTATTGTAAATTTGCTACCATTTGTTATGAGTTTCTCCAATTTTCGGACTAACTAGGAAACGTTTGTGAAATATATTGAATTCGATGTTTATTCAAATATTGAAGTCAGTTACACAACGAAACTTGTGAACATACCGATCGTATTCAATAAAAGTACTGAGTATCTGGTGCAAATAAAATTTCAAAGCTAATGGGACCATCAGCTAAAAAATGTATTTAAAATTAGAATTGAATATTAAATATTTTTTACATACATAGGGCTTTATGTTTTGTAAAAAATCATGCTTAATATTTAACCAACTGTATTACAAATATCGATATTTTTTAATTTAACGTTAAGGTGCACCTTGTTTTTCTGCAAAACCAAAGATATGTTTACTACAAAACAAATAAAAAACTTAAAGAAGCTACTTTGAAAAAAGGTAATTATTGAAATAGAACTCTTGGATCAGAAATATATCTATCATGATAAATTTTTGCACGAGTCTAGACTGACCTTAAAAATAGTACTAATTTTGCTCAAAGAAAAGTCGCTTAAAACCTTTATTGCAATTTCTGAATATTTATTAAATGAGTTATTATGATAAACATTCTAGTTTGAATTTGAACTTTTTCGTGCAGCAAATAAATGTGCAGGAACATCGCCCATCCGATTTGTCTTTACAGGCGGGTCAATTGGATCCAAAATTATCTTATTCGGCGGCTTTAAAGCTGTGTTAATAATAAAAGGATTTCGTTTCGATGTAGTCGAACCAGCTGATGAAGTTTTTGAATTGTCCGAAACATCAGGTGGTGCTGATGGTTCAGGCTTGTCATCTGAAGACTTTCCACTAGAACTACTAGGTATATCTTCCAAAGAGGGATGTCCCGAATCATGTTGTTCCTCAGGTTGCTTATTATTTTCGATATTTGGAATATTATTATTTTCAAATACCATTTTATTGGGATTTGTACCATTCGGAAATGATATATGACTTAATGGGGTGGATGCTGAGTTGTAACACTGTCGTTCGCATAAATACTGACTGTAAACACCATTGAGTAATTCTTCTGTGCGCCTGGAAAGTGGAATTATAATGCTTTGGGAATTGCCGGTCTGACTTGGTTCATACACATGTCGCGGATAGTCAGCACCATCGTCCGATGCTGACATCACACCCACATGATTAGTTCGCACATGATAGGGAAAGCTTATGTTAGCCCTCGATGGCCAAGTAAGCCAGAGAAAAGAAGCATGTCCCGAAATGCTGAGAATGGTAAAAACTCCACACATAATACTCTCGCGGACCCATGGATCAAAGAAAACAATACCAACAAATGTCAAAATCGGCCCACCAAGTATCCACATGGATCCGAGAATTGCAAATGGATAGTAAAATACTGACTTCTCCGGAAACTTCCTTGTTGTATTGATGATCGAAACCAGAAACGCACCCCATGAGCCACATCGCAAAAGGGCAATACCTAGGCCTCCAGGTGATTCGTACAAGTTCAAAACTAAGCCAGGATCAAAGACCTCCTCTCGATATATAAACAATGACATATAGAACACGATGTAAAGGTTAATAAAAAGTGTCATTTTAATTGTCGAACAAGTTGAGATACGGGCTCTGGTGATGGTATATCCCTTGGCCATAAGCAATAGCAAAACAAGAAACACAATTTCTGCAGCAGCTAATAAGACTGTTCCTAGGCCGGTGTAAGGACCCACACCATGTATTGCATATCTAGACCAGGAAACTCCCAAAAACAGCACTCCGAAAAATTGAAAGCTTGCGCTCATTGCAAATAGACGGTAAGTACAATGAAATAAATGACGATTTTTCAACTCAATAGCACATATCAAGATAGCCAGGAGTAGGAATACATAAATGAGAGCTTCTGCCAGCAGAATGGGAGGAATGTCTGTGGAAATGGAAGGTAACTATATTAACAAAAAGCTTGTAAAATTTTAAAATTTTCTGGCCTGATTAAAAAATTCGAAACGCGAATCGGTTTAAATTCGTTACTATAAATTTTCGACTCACTTCCCATATTTTCATTTCTACGACAAACATCAAATCGAAATCGATATTTCTTACATTAAAGCTCAATCCTAACCAAATACGACAAGCTCGAATTTCATAATCAATCACAGAATTTAGGAAATTTAATAAATTTTAATTGTAACTTACACATTTCATCAGCGGAAAAATGCTCATGCCAAAAATCTCCCGGTGGACCGTTTGTCATGCGAAATTTGTATTTAACATCAATTCCGTTCTTGCTTCCACAATTCGAAATAGCAATGTACCACCAACGTTCACGAGAAGTTAAAAATCCCCCAGAACTATGACATGTTACAATAAATGTATTTCCAGCTGATCCAAATCCACGTTTTATTCGAATCTATAGTAAAATATGTACTCTTATTAACTGTTATGTTTGGGTAGCCTAAAAAAAACACACATACATTTGTACCATTTCTTTCAAAATCCTCAACGAAAAGCTCCTCAACATCTTCCAAATTAGAAATTGTATCATTTTCGATGTTATTTTCAAAGCCATTAACATCTGAGCCAAAAGGTACATAGTTTACACCTCGCGTTTGGTTGAAAACTTCAGTATCATTAAAAGTCGAATAACTGACATTAAAAATTTCAAAATCTTCAAATGCATATGATTCTGTTGATGTTTCCAAAAACTGATCGAAGTACGATGCATTTATTTCACCAGACAGAGGTTTTTCTATCGGGACTTCAATATTCGGTCTATAAAAATTATTTTAAACAGATAAATAAATTGCATAAATTGATTGGTTAACGAACTTTAATGTAGTATCTTTGTCTGCAGTGGATGTCCTAAGAGCGCAGCCAGAAATAATGTTGTAAGGACTTTTTGCTGATAGCGTCACGATCTGGTTGTCTTGAGGATGAAGGACACTCACTCTCTGAGCACAGGTCTGAAATTAATTTTAAATTTTTACAAATTTAATTTTCACTCCATAAACGGTTGCATTGTGAATATATACCTATTTATCTAAATTAAAGTTCAAACTAAGGGCGGTAATTATCTTGCGCTTTTAATTTAATGAGAATACGGTGGAAAGCTTAGGCTGTAATTATATTCAACTAAACCAAACTTATAGCATTAAAGTCCAAGACTAAGCTTGATCTTTTTCTTATTCAGAACACCCAATAACACATTAATATTAAAAAATAAACATTCCAATGGGAGCAAACGCTCAGTTAAATGTTTCCCCTTTAATAGTTAGTTTGTTTTTAAGGAATAATTCCTTTATTTGTTGAGAAATGTAAAATGTTCTAAACCTTTGCACTATAATACGAGTATCTACTACATATTATGTATGTGGTAATATTGCTAATAATTATTATAAAACTAATAGAAGCATATACAAAAAATTAAATTTACTAAAAAAGGCTTTCAGAAGAATTGGTATACTAACCTTTCCAGTTTTGTAAATAGCCGGCCATTGGCTTTCATCGTCATAATACAAAAGTAATTGTGGATCACCATAACGCCTCTCAAATTCAATATGATATTCATATCTGCCTCTTCCTGAAAGAAAACAAAAACGTGCCAGGAAAACCCAGTCCTAAAACAATGATTAAAATAGATTAATTTCTATTAACATATTTTTCGGATGTAATTGAACATTCTTGCCTCAAGAGTCTTAATGTGTCCTTCAACGTATCTTGCCGAAACAGACGAAAAAATCACAAATAACAATAATGCTAAAACTAAGAAACACCTCCTTACAAAACACATAATTCTTAAACATTCGTTTATTAACTTAATCTTGAAAAAATAAAAAAAATGTAGGTTTATTAGTTAAAACCGATTAATAATGTTAACATTTTGATAGTCTGTTGCACTAACGTTGTTTGTTGCGAATTTAATTTTATTTGTCGATTGTTTTGTGTTGCTAGGATAATTTCCACCATAACAAAGCTATATAAGGGTAATCGAACTATGATATACTTATATACATACATACATAATACTGAAGTGGATGTCACTTCTATTCAGTTATTCTGAGTTCCCAGTCCTTTGACATTGTTTGATAATTAGAATTCAATTGCTTTTTGTTACGAGAATCACTGTAAAGGAGGAAGGATATTTTGATCGTTAGGAAAAAAAAATAATAAGTATTAAGGTTATTATATTACTGTTTATAGATTAAGCTTAAAAAATTTAACTATTTTGTTATTGCTTACAAAAATTGTAATGATTTATTTAGGACTAGTTGAAGAAATGTGGTTCAAATATTTGATTGATGCTTCAGCAATTTTGAATCGTATTTCGCCCGATTTAAGGTTTAATCTTTAAAGATGGTTCTAAGTTCAAGTATTTGCTACTAGCCAGTTATACATGCTTGAAAAATCGTTCATCGTTTATTGTGTATTAATGTTAAAAATTCCATGAATATTTTTAAAATATTGACTTTACTTTTGTATACCTACTATTTGTTTTTTTTTTTTTTTTTGTAGGAAAATTTGAATTGGAGATTTTAATCAAATCTGAAATTCCGATAGAAAATACGAAAAGAGGGCCTACAATTTTGTGTCATTGAAAATTCATAATCAGCCCTATGCTGCTAAACGTTCACGTGAATTTTCGTAATCTGCTATCCACCGAAGGATAACGAATTTTCTAAAAAGCATCGAAATTGCGATTAAAATTAACTTTTAACAATTAGATTCTCTCAAGAACTTCAAAAATAATTATTGATAAAACTTTGAACTTAAAAGATTGAAGAGTTTAAAGAATAATTTGTGACAAATTAAGTGAAGAATTCACGTGAATCGAAAAATTCGATCAAATCGAATAGCAGAATAGGGCTGAATGTTACGAAAACGAGTGTATGCATTTTTGAAATATTTTTGTAATTATTGTGAACACGAGAAAATAAATGCAGATCATTTTAAAAATTTCTTAAATATTTTATTAAAAAAAAAAATACAAATAAAAGTCTCTAACTAAAAAGTATGTTAAGAAACTTATCCATTAAACTTTCTCAACAAAAAAAAATATTTCTTTATACGTACCTCGTCAACTATATAAAATGAACCTTAAAAAAAAAACAACTTATTAGTGCCTACTCTAGTACAAAAATCTAAGGACAACCTCAGATTAGAAAGTGTCACAAAATAAAAAATGGCTGTTCCAGTGTCCACAGGAACTCAACACGCATCATTAGAAACTACAACCTACTTTTACTTACTCGAACGTCTTAAATATGTAATGTATGTGTAAAAACAGGCGCATATATGTCCGACATTTCACTTAATATGTATCTACATTATAGTCTATATCAAACACAAACATATGTATGTATGCCTTGTTTGCATTTACTCATTTCTACATTTACCCACATTCACCCTATATTTAAAAAAAATATTAATAAGCCACTATAACGACTTTTAATTTTTTGTTCAATAAATTCTTCCAATCAAGACTCCATTGGTATTATTTATAAACGTTGTCTAACTTTAGACAACTGACCAACTTTGGAAAATGTGTTCAAAAACCATGTTTATTGTTATCTTACAGCTGCCTAACTTAGACACAAGAGTAGATTGTCTTAACCGTGAAAAATGTAATATTCATTTTTATTAAATAAAGCATATTTCCACGAATTTGAAAATAGTAGTTAGACAGTGTCTAAGTAGACAACAATCTAATAAATACGACTGCATATGTTTAAATCACTTGAGATTTTAGACCAAGAAAATGCCATGTACTTCTTTAAATAAAAATGTTTAATTTTCTAATGAATAACTTTTTGAGTCACTGTATATAGTCATCTCGTTACATTGAATTGTAACGATTCTTCTCGTGTTTCATAAATTTTTTACAACGTCTTTCGCTTCCAATCATTATTTAACCCTTTCAACCGTTACCGGCAGTGAACTAGGGAACTCTCCAAAACTAAAAAAAAACTCCCACTGTCTTTGTTAAAACATATAATTCAACTAGAAATATGTACCTGACATACAGCCCCCACCTAACTGAACTGCTACCTGCTCACATTCCTTCATTATTGACTGTATCTTTGTATCTCTTACCAGACAAGAAAATTACAACAACAAAACAACATTCAGTCATATTAACATCTCTCCGTGGGTAGTGTGTACGTTTTTATTTTTGTAGTTAGTTACTTTGGCGTTGAAATCACCATCGACATCGAGTTGAGTCGAGACGTCGAGAATTCGAGAGTAGTTAGTCTCCACTTCTCATTCGAATAGAAGAGAAGTATCTTTCGGATACGTTCGTTGGAAGTAATAGTAATCAAAATAAAGCAAACAAAAAAAAACCAAACAACTTTCATAAATTATTATTTAGCGAAGTAATTTATTTTTACGTTTATTCTTCTTCAGTTGCATATGTATGTATAGATGAAGTATTATTAAGTGCTTTTTGCCAAACATACCGGTTCCATTGTTTATTTAATTCCACAACATCTATAAACAATTAGCAGGTTTGCCTATTCTGCTTGTGCGAATATTCTTTTCGGTACTTTTTTACCTAACACTTGTGATTTTGAATACGTGCCATGTTAAGGCACAGGGTTGCCACATTGACATTCTAACGCTCTATATATTCTCGACCTGCGCCCAGACACACTTGTGTAGATAGAAACGTATTTCGTACATAAATGGGGATGATTCCCTAAGAACAAAACTTCTATTGCTTAGAAAGTGACGTGAGATACGACATACGCGAATAATTCGTTATCAGCAGCATAAGCTCTTTTATTATTGCCATCCAAAACCCAGAAATAGCACATCACCAATACTATCAGGATATTTTTCCAACTAAATTTCGCAAATTAATTAAACAACAAAAAAAAAAAAAAAAAAAAAAACAACATTAATAATAAAATCTCAAGTTAAAGTGGCAGCTTTTATCTGAAGAAGGCAATTTAAACTCGGACATTACAATCAACAACAAAAACAACACTCAAATCGCGGGAAGGTCATCATGATGTGATTAGTGAAAAAGTGCTAGAGCGAATGAAACATATTATAGTTGCGTGGTGTTTATACAAACAACAAGAAAATATTAATAACGTATGTATTTCCTTCCATAAGCTCTCCACATCAGTGTGCCAACAGTTGTTTATTTGAGTGAAAAAATCGATTAACGGTGTAGTTTTTGTCAACAAATAATAATTTACGTAGACTACGAAAAACTATCAATCCGCAACCATGGGATGGTTCCATATGTTACAACTTTTCGGTCTGATGACTGGTTCCGTCCTTGGAATACAGTTTACCCATAACAGCATCGAAAGAGATGATGATGACACCCTATACACTTCAAGGATTCGTGATCGCGAGGGATACATACACGGAAAGTTTCCATTTCTAATGCCAAATGTCAGACCCAATACGGTATGTAAATTTTAATTTTCTTCCGTTGACCCTTAGAATATAATTAAGAAAAACAAAAAGATAGAGAATCATAAAATTAATTGTTTTTTATGTTAACCTTTCTCTGCAAAAGGAACTGTTAAATATCAAGGATATTCGTTTTGTTATGGGAGATGACGCTTACTTTTATTATTTAAAGTATCTTCTCTTCTGTTCTGGTATGTAATTTTATCTTCTTCTTCCAGAGAGGGAGTAGGTTTATTTTTAGAAACAAATAATATCGTCCCACTATGAATGCTAAAATAGGTGGGCAGTCGGATTCAGTCAATGCAACAGAAGCTGCTATATTAAGGGTATATAGCCATGTGCCCACGGAAAAATGTAATAAAGTATACATGGCGGTGACACACAAACATAGCTACTTAAGAGTTGGTAGGGGTGTCTTACAAGCTGTGACAAATGTTAATTGAAATAAAATTTGAGAATGGGACTCCCACATTGAGTTTCAGTTTTTGGGTTAAAAATTTGGAAAACTAACCCTGTATAGGTTATTTACTTTAATAGGCAGGTACCAAGATAATCTTTAAATAGCTTTTTCTATGAAAATTGTTTTATATTTATTACAAAAGTTAGTCAGTAAAAAATTTCATTAAAATTGCTTGAGTCGTTTACAAAAAAAAAAAAAATACAGTCCTTTAAAACGTTGCTATAAAAACATACAAAATTAAATATATTTTTATTATAAAAACAAAAATCTTACTTAAAGTTTTTAGGTATGTGTACATACATACTCAGGCGTATTTATTAGATTTTTTGACTAGTTAGACAGTCTTGGTAGTCCGAAATAGTTGGAAATATTACATTTTAAAAGGTTAATGGCAGTTAAAAGCCATTTTGAATCAATGGCTGAATTCCTAAACGCAAAACTTGCGCAAATTGTGCTAAGCAGACAGTTTTAAAATGCAAACGTAAACATCCGTCCAAAGACGTCCCAAAATGTAGTAGATTTTTTGTTTTCTTGCGCAAATGCAAATGAATTTGTGCAAATGTTAAAAATATTTTGCTTTTTGCATTTTGCATTTTCTTTGCATGTGTTTGCTTTGCAAATGTGCGTTTGTTTAGGAATTTGGCTCATAATAGTGCTAAATAAGGACGTATAAATAGAATTTGTATGATCAAACAAACCTTCATAAATTTTATATTAGCCAATGATTGATTCCTAAATCCGAAACGCTTTGCTTTCGAAAATTAAAATTTTGTAATAATATTTTATATTAAATATATACAATACATAATGTATTCAATATACTTATTAAAATATACTTATTAAAAATAAAAACAAATTATAAAGTTCGCCTTTTTATTTTTTTTTTATTTTTTTATATCAATTTATATTTCATCTTCCATGAAATTTTAAAATAAAAGAAAATAGAACAACGTCTTCGGCAAAGAAAACTCGAAAAACGCAAATGGGCTCTTGTTGTTGAGAAAAATGTTTTTTTTTAACAAAAATATATAAAATATGTTTTTTTATTTAACTATAACACAGAAGATAACTCTTCTATATGTGTGTGTATTTTTTATACTTGTTCTATAATGTAGCGATAATATTAAGCTATATGCCAGTTTTGGATTCGTAAACAAATATCGTGCTAGAGATTTTATTCAGACCACCTAACGTTATATAATATGATTTACAATGATAATAAACACGAAGTATGGGTCTCGCAATTATGAACGTCTGTATTGCAACTCGGTTACATATTAAACGTGCCACTGAAGGGATTTTTTTTAAACTTGGGACTAAAGGGGAATTGAATTTTTGTTTAGTTATTAAATTAAATTTATCTGCCATAACACTGTAAGCTTATTTATTTTATCGTAGATACTATATTCTAGGTGCTATTGTCAACTTTTCCAACGATAACTGAAACCTTTTTGATTTTATTTTCGCCTTCCTCGTTAACTGCTCCACCGATTTCTATCAATAATTGTGTGAAAGTTAAAATAATCTTGAATATTTAAATTTTCAAAAATTAATTTAATTTTTAAAACATCAAAATTTAAAAGTGCTTCATATATACGATGCTATTATATACCAACAATTTTTTGTAAAGGTTAAAGTTTTATAATTATACAAAAATAAATTTTTAAGAAAACCGTTATAATAATTTTAAATATTTGTCCATAAATTCAAAGAAATCAGGCAATACTTTTTACGTTTAAACATATTTTTTTTTAATTTAAATTTTAAGCCACTTGAACATCGGAGGAAGTACTTGCGACCTAGTCGTGCATTTTATTTACAAATGCTTCGGGTGTTTAGAGATACTCTTACATAAATATGTATATTCTATATTGTAACATAAAAAGCAGATCCATTTCAGAACATGATGCCAAGTAGGAGTTTATTTCTATAGGGATTAAGTAGATTTTGATTGTGGGATGAATGAATCACGATGTACATACGCATATGATGTAAATACAATCTACGTAAACGGTTATCAAGAAGGGGTTTCGTGGAATTTAGGAATCCTGTTTTGATACTTCTCTATACAGGATAAATATAATACTTAATGCGAATTCATCCTTTATATTTAGGTATGAATTAAAGTTAAAAGGTTTTACGTCAAAGCCTACGTAAGAGATTTTGGAAAATGTATCAATATGTACCTACTTTGTTACATGTGTGTATTTATATGTATGTATGTATGTAATGTATGTACTGTACATAATGTAATTATATATATGACTTATTATAATGATAACTACATATGTACATATATGGAAAAGATTTTTGTTAGTATTTTGATAAATAATATGCGGATAAGTTTATATACTATTCTATTTTAACAACAAACAACAACAAACAAACAAAACAGTGAGATTTAGAAGGAAAGAAAGAATAGGTATGAAGTATGTACATAGGTGCTATATTACCATAATATAAATTATGAAGATGGGTTTAACTACAAAAAATACAAACAACATTATCAATGTAAATTTTTTTATTTTAAATAAATAGCGACAGATTCACGAAAAACAAAAACCTTAAAGAAAAGGTCAATGGAAAGAATTGGGTTTTTGAAAATAGTCTTATTTCAATTTCAATAAAAAATTAGCTCAAAAGACAAAATGCAAAGGAAGATACTTTATACACTTCCTTCCTACATTATTTTAAATGTCTTGTGTATGATAGACGAAACATTGTAAGACTTTGCTTACGTCGCTGGTAGGATGAACATAAACCAGTACTCCTGAAGTGGTGCGTCATGGAATGGGCAATAGCATATGCATCCACTCATGAATGGAAATGCTGGATATAATTTTAGTTGAAGATGGTTAGAAACGGGGTCGATAATGATATTGACAAAATTTGAAAATCATTGAGCCGTTATTTAAGTATTTATTCGAAATGTATTTTTTTTTACATATTTATTCATTTTTTGAATTCTCAAGAAAAAAAGATGATCAAAATATAATAAGCCTTCCAAAATATAAAAAGTTCTGGAGTTGCGTTAAAAGCGGGTTTTAGTTAAATATATTGTGCAATTAATTTTAGTTCTATAATGGTTTGTTATGTCAAAATAATTAAAGATTTTTGTAGTATAGTAAAATATGCTAAATGTATATTAAAATAAACAGCAAGCAACGAAGAGGTTGCTGTATTCACTAAGCTATAATTGATCATAAACTGAAGTTTAGTATAACATCGAGTTTAGTTAACGATTAAAAGTCTTTAAATGCTAAAATAATGTAATTACTTTAAATAAACCTATGCAATAAGATTTTATGAATTCTGCATTTTTATTTCAAAATGATATGATATTAGTTTACCTTATCAAAAATACATCTGGATCATTTTAGACTTTGAAGGTTAAAAGCATGACTTCTGTGATTATTGATTTTTTCACAGTTATTTTATACAATGAACGTTCATCTTATGTTTGTTCAGCTGTTTTAACAATTTCTTACTTGGATATAAACGATTTTTCTTTCAAATTAAATAGCCCTAGGTTTATACACAAACATAATGTACATAATAAAAATAACATACAATATATTATTTAAAAATACAACACAATGCATGTTTGTGCAGTAAGACTGGTTTGTAATTATAAAATATTTTCAATAATTATAAATCATTTGGAAAATACAAAAACGCTTTCAGAATCGCATGAAATTGGTCTTTGTAATTCAAGATTATTCTTGTTTTGTCATTGAAGATTAAATATAATGGAATATTAATACATAATATGTAATTGTAAAAATACATATATGTACATACATATGTACATATACCTACCAAGAATGTATTAAAAAAATTGAAAAATTATTTTATTTCAAAGAAATTACTGTTTGCCAAATTTGAGCAGGATCTTAACAAAAAATAAAAGGAATAAATACAAAATAGGCCATTTTTGGCAATATTCCTATTATGTGGAATCTTAGCCAAAAAGAGAACTTTTAAAATAAAACTCGTTGAAATTATTTCTATCGGAAGGTTGATGGGTTTAAATATAAATAAATGTATTCCTCGCAGGCAACATAATGTACTTAAAAATCCTCTGTGTCAAATTTAAACTATCAAATCAAAGTAATTGTTTGTAGTTTCCTATAAATATACCTTATATTTGAACAGGTTCCGCTTACAACTTCGATAGAACAAGTACGAAATTTAAATACAAAAGTGCTTACCTATTTAAAACATTTTAAAATTATGGTTTAACCACAAAGAAACAAAACCAAGTTCGCATTACTTTGTTTTCGAAAATCAAAAAAACAAAATTTCAATGTCAGTGTAATTTCTCGTACCTATACCTAAATTGTGCAAACCCAGTACAATTTTTTTTTAAATATTTATATTTATAAATATTTAATAGCAAAATTAAATCTTGAATTCAATTATTCTTTTAGTCTCCATTTTTATTGTTTAACATTTAACACCTTCTCAAATATGCCCTTTAAAAATTGTGTAGGTATCTTCAAACAAAGATGATGAGATACTTAGCATATCTTATGAATATATAAAAATTTGAATTGAAACTTAACATTTTTGTTTATTTGTTTCTTTGTATTGACCTAGAAAATTAAAAAAAAATTAACTTATCTCTCCTTCTCATGTGATTATTTTCCGAAACAAGTAAATATTAAATATCAAGTTTTTTTTGAATTCGTTAGAAGATTGAACTTGATATCAAATCAATGAAACATAACGAAAAAAGAAAAAAATAACAGTAATTATAATTCGGTTCCGTTCTCCCTGTATATGTATACAAACCATGAACACCTTCAAAATTATTATAACTATATTGTGTGTAAGCATCACTTTAAGTAAGGTTGAAAATCAATTGCTGCAAAAAAAAAGTTCACACATTAGAGCTATATGTGCGCTTATGAGACCTCCTCTTAATGTCCATATCTCTCCAAAATCCTTCCAAAGCTCCTACAACTATCGTTAGTTTTTTTTAAGTAGGTTCATCAACATAACCATTTTAATGCCATTGAATCATAACTACAACTACATATATGTGAAACTCAGTCATATAGTCAGTATTCACTTTATATACATATACATTTGTATTAATGCTTCGCTTAATAAACTTAGAAGATCTAATTTATAAACAAAATAACTATGCAAAGCATCGGTTAACACCAATGCATTGATGAGTGAAAAAAGAAGAATTTGAATTGCATGTATTTTAGTTTGTGTTAAATCAACCAATAATATTATTATACAAACCTGAAGATATATAAACATTCGAGTATAACAAATTAGAAATATTAAAAATAATTTTCAACAAATGACAAATTAAAAATATACTATTAGTTTTTGTTTGTTAATACATATGTATGTGCGTTCCTTTAGTTTAAAAGTCTGTGATTTTCTGTCCAAAACTGCACATTTTATTTTTTGTATGAACTTTGACATATTTTCTTGTTATTTTTGGTTTTGGCACTGATAAACAGACAGACAGACACAAATTTTAAAAGCCTTGGATTAATTTCTTGAGATTTTAACGAGATTAGCTCAAAACAGTGAAATAATTACCAATTTTTGGAAGTTGAAATTTTTTAAAAGCATTATTGAGATACCAATGGAAAGCTGCTTACAAAAAATACTTGTTCGATGAGTTTGAAGTTATTTTGAGTTTTTAGTTATTTTTAAAAAATTTTTGAATGTTATAAATGTTCGCTTTAAATTCAAGTTATTAATAGTTTCAAATATTTGTTTCCTATCCCGAGAAAAATTTAGATACAATTTGAAAGATATATACATATTTTTTGCATATTTAAGGTTAGGTTACATCAATAATACAATACAATAATTTTATTAACGGACTTACCGCATTTAATTAATTAATTAAAATTAATTGAACGTTTTCACCCGACGCACGTGCCGTGGTCACGACAAATAGAATTTTGTCGAAATGTCGGGTGAAAAAATTCAATTAATTTGAATTAATTAATTAAACGCGGTTAATCCGTTAATAAAATTAAATAAAATGTATAACAATCACGAATACAGAAGTTTAAAATCTAAAATACAATAATTTCTCTTTACAAAAATATTCATACGGAACCGGAAAGAATGTAGCTACTACTTTCCTTCTTCCAAAACCCATTTGAAATTTTTCTAATTCATCTTGGAGAAATGTTTTAAACAATAAATAATTTTAACTATATATATGTTTATGAGCAAACGTGAAATTTATTGAACTCGATTAATTTATTTAATAATTTGTTTCTACTCTAAACATAAAAATGTACCTAATGAAATTTAGTATGCTATTTTGGTAAATTTGTCATGCATGCTATTCGACGTTCTTAATATAATACAAGTTAATTGTTTTAATTTACCTATCTATATTTTGTTTATATTTTTTTTTTTAATGGGGCTATTTAGGTTATAAAATATAACTTTGACTATCGAAAAAAGCCCCTCTTTATTTTCCTGCGGTATCGGGTTCATTGAAATCAAAACAAGAAACTTACTGCACGAATTGTTAGGTAATGCACAGACATGGTGTGATTTTATGTCGTTGCGAATACAAAATAGTGACAGTAAGCAATTTGTAGGTAGTTATTATGCACGCACTTCTGCTCTCTGTCTCGTGATTACATATATAATGTAACGCAGTAACCATACAACATACAGCTTTAATAGCTTGCATTTGCTTCAAAGTTCAGTACTCAAAGTACTCAAAGGAATAAAATTTTAACCTTAGGTACTTTTTATCTCGTTCCATAAAAATGTAGTGTTTTTTTATGCAATATATATATAAGACCATTCAACTTACAAAGATATCTTTTTTTTCAAATAAAATTTTTTGTTTTCATTGCAGCCAGAGCTCTATTTATGTACACCAATTAAAGTTGACTACACCACAAGTTATTATATCGGTGAGATGCATCTTCCTGTTTACGTATGTGTTAACACCCACACATATAACAAATATGTTTTATTTTTTTTTTCAGTTGGCTACGAACCAAATGCCACAATGAATACCGCTCACCATATGCTTTTATATGGATGTGAAGAGCCAGGCTCAACAAAACCTGTTTGGTAGATTTTTTGCTTTAGAGAATTTTTTGTTTTCAAAGAATTTACTAAAACTAAACATTTAATATAGGAATTGTGGAGAAATGGCAAAAAAAGGATCTGATGAGGATGAAACTTCAAGTCCATGCGGCGTTACAGCACATTCCCAGGTATTTTGTTTTTTAAATGACAATGAATTTAAATTTGTATTTTAATTCTATTTTTATTTTTCCAGATCTTGTATGCCTGGGCAAGAGATGCCCCCAAGCTGGAGCTTCCCAATGGTGTCGGCTTTAAAGTCGGCAGTGATTCTCCAATTAAGTACATGGTATTGCAAGTACATTATGCACATATTGATAAATTCAGTGGTAGGCACATTTTTAAACTTGAAAAAAAAAACTGATATTTTTCATTAATTAACATGTTAACTATTAGATGGAAGCACTGATGATTCTGGAGTTTTCATTGACTACACAACAGAACCGTAAGTAAATTCACTTCCAAATCCTCATTTAAAAAATTCCAATACACAAAACTTTCAATAGAATGAATAAACTTGCTGGTGTTCTGCTCCTTGGAACATCTGGAATAATTAAGCCAAGATCGATTGAGCACATGGAAACAGCATGCGAAATTAATGAACACAAAGTCATACATCCAATAGCTTATAGAACGCACACACATAGCTTGGGCAAAGTTGTATCCGGCTACCGAGTTCGGGCTGACGATAAAGGAGCTCACCAATGGACTTTGTTGGGTAAACGTGATCCTCTGACTCCACAGATGTTCTATCCCATTATGAATACAGAACCAATAATGTATGGTGATCAATTGGCAGCTCGTTGTACCATGGAAAGTAATCGAGATCGATACACACAAATTGGGTAAGAATTTGTCATTTTAATCATCCCTGTGGAATACCATATTATTTTCATTTCAGAGCAACAAATGAGGATGAGATGTGCAACTTTTATTTGATGTACTACGTCGAGAATGGTGAACCACTGAACATGAAATACTGCTTTAGTTCTGGACCACCGCAATACTATTGGAAGAATGCTGATGTCGGTCTAACAAATATTCCAGACTATGAAGCTAGTCATTTGTAAATAACCTCCCGCAACTGCGGAAAATCACACATTGACCACAATTTAGTAGATTATAAATCAAAATAAAATTAAAAAAAGATTGTTCATTACAAAAATTATATCTACCTTGAGCAAATAGGGATTAATATGGTTTAGAATAAAAAAAAAAAAAAAAAAACACATAAATACATACATACATATATTTATATATATATTTCCCTACAAGGAAATTAGAGACAAAAGAAAATCCAACGACCGAATTTTATGAACTGAATGTTATGAATGTGTTTTATGTCTATTAATTTTTGTTACATTCAATAACAGAGTCTATGACGTTATAAACAATTATTTTATTTTTTGTATTAACTCGCACACATAAAGTTAATTGATTAAATGTAATAAAATGGTCTCAGCAATCCATATATAAGTTGTTAATTTTATTAATATGCATAACAAGAGATATACCATATTTTATATAATTAAAATACTGTAAGATACAGCATATCGGTATATATATATTGAACTAAAACTTAAAGATAAATCTCTATTTATACAAAAACAAAAAAAAATATATCAACAAAAATCAAATAAATACATATATACAAAAGAAAAACAAGAAATTATTTATTTAAACAAAAGAAAAACTCTTCCTATACTTAATATAAAAGAATATATTTAAGTACACTTTAAAATATAATAATAATAATAATAAAGAAAAGAACTTAAAAAGAAAAAAAAAACAAGAAAACACGAAATTTAAATCTATACACAAAAAGTAAATTTTATAAAAGTGAAAATCAAATAGAAAAAATCTTTTACAAGACCTACAATTGATAAAATAAAATACATATTTAATAATAATGCCTAGTGTACAATAAAATAATGTATAAATAATGTAAAATCTAAAAATTATAGCAAATAAATATAATATGGAACAATATCGTGATAAACCCAGAATTTTGTTTCACTAAATGCATGCATATCAGAATGTATTTATAATGAGTATCAACATAAATTTTATTTCAAATACATATCGGAATCGATACGAAAATAAAACTGTTATTCAATTTGTCCTGGGATTTTGCATTAAAAATAGTGCGTATACGCCACCCGACACACACAAGCAATGAGCGCTAGGCTATTCTCTCAACTTCTGTCAATCAACTCCAACTAATGACTTAAGAGTATTCGATAGTTTATCCTCCTTCTGACATTAATGAACGGATTCCACTCAGTATTTTGACGTGTGTTTTTTCGCATAATGTTGGTTTTTCTCTTTCGGTTCAATTAGAAAACAACAGGTGTGGTGGCACAATTTAGCTGACTGTTAAAGTGAAGCAAAAATATATAAATAGATACATCCCCCTTAAGGGATGTTTGACCATTATATTTTATTTTACAACACTACATATATATATGTATGTACTGTACATGTACCCAGGTATTCACGACTTTTTGATTGCATTAGACTTTAAATGCTTACACCTGTTATTATAAGGAAGCCCATTCAATCACCCACGACATTAATTCTTACTGTCAGTAATTTGGTGTCACTTTAAACGTCTGATACTTACATATGTAGGTATACCTATACAATTTCTGGGCAGGAAGCTAAAACCTACATTTTAAGTCCAACGAAAAACAACACTATATGTAAACTTTTATAAACATATGGTCTTATTTATAAACGTTGTCTAACTTTTAACAACTACTGTCCAACTTTAGAAAATGTGTTCAAAAACTTCGTTTATTGTTGTCTTATAGTTGCCTAACTTAGACACAAGAGCAGATTGTCTTAACCGTGAATAATGTGATATTTATTATTATTTTTATTAAATAAAGCATATTTCCACCAATTTGAAAATAATTAGACAGTGTCTAAGTAGACAAAAATCTAAACAATATGACTTTTAAAGTACAACGAGATTTTCCAAATTCGGATTACTTTTTGAAATTTGAATTTTTCTGTTTGCGGTTGGTGTCTGTGGAGGTAGTGGCTGTCAAAATAATCAGTCTTAGCATTCGAGAAACTATGGGATAGGCTATGACTGCTTTTAGACGACTGCAATTTCTATCCGCAATTCTCTTTTGAGTTTCTTTCCGATTGCAGCATCCATTTAAACGCTGCAAATTTTAATACCTTCAATTTTTGTTAAATGAGAAGGAAATAATATCTCGTCACTCTTTACTCCGCTTATGTCTCAAACAATAAGAAAAAGCACAAAGAAGAAAGAGCGATAACTCTGCAATTATTTCAACCTCTGCAACTTTGTCTACCCCGGACACCGCATACGTCCCCCACCAACATGCTTTAAAATTGCAAGGATAATTGCAGCATATTTGCAGCGTTTAAAAGCAGTCTATCCATCTATCCCAAAAATTTTCATCAGCTATTTTGTTGCAAGTTGTTTTACAACAAAACCCGAACACGATACAAGTTGTACTTTTTGTATAGTAGTGTTATTAAAGAGTTGTAAATTTGCAAAAGAATTAAGGTCTGTAAATTGATTTCTGATGAAAAAAATCAAATTTGTTTGCCAATTAGAAAGCAAAAAATATAAAAGTCGGTATTTTAACAAAGGTCTACCCTTTAAAATTGGATAACCTCATAGTTTTGTATCGTTACAGTATCATTATACACACATATGAAGGTATATGGAATATAATTTCATTTACTTCATAATTCTTGTGAATTCTACACTTGGTCGAATTTTCATTGAAGTCAAAATAATAATTTTAGTTGATGACTTACTAAAAATTATGAGTCTGTGGATTTTTTCAATTTGTTTTCCATAGATTTAATTTATTAAAAGAAGTTAAATAGTGCACAACGTCTTGAAAAATAACAACAACATTGGCTATTTTAATTTATTAAAATATGAGCCAAGTATAGACTTCCAATCATGCGAGTAAATACCTAGTCATGGATTTTATAGTTTTTTGTGAAAGAACTTACAAGTTACAACTGAACAATACAGTACACAAACAGACCCTTATGTTTAGAGAAAAGTGTTCTAACGAAGCAACGGTCAGTAGGGGATGACGAAGAAGAGTTAATGCGAGATTTGCTGCGTTTCTGCACAAGTTAATGAGAAATTAACAATGATGACATACCCAAATATTTAATTTATTTTGCATGTTTATTTTGACCGTTTAGTAAATAAATCCTTATAATACACATGCGTTGTGCCAAACAAATTTATCAGGTTTACATTTCAATATATTTTTTAAACAAGAAGTTATTGGCGTTTGGATCAATTCCATTTGAATGACATCTTCAATAATTAGTCTTTACTATTTTCAATCATCACAATTTTTGATATTACACAGAAAAGGCATGTTAATTAGTAAAATAAAATGTTTCATATTTTTGGAACAAAATCCCCTGAAATTTAACTCGCGATAGGGATTATTGTAATAAATCCTTAGTTAGACAATTAATAATCATGATAATGGCGCACATTAATAAACAGATTCTAATATGTTAAAACATTTTTCAAACTTTTAAAGCTATTTACTAAAATTTTGCTAGTTTAAATATTTGCAACTAGTATCATACTTAACCTATTTACTCCCAACTGAACATGTTAAAAAATGTCAAGAAAAACTAAACTAAGCATTTTGACACGCATTTGAAAATGTCATAATTATGTAGTTAATACTAAAAATATTAAAAATGAATTTAGTCAAAAATACAGTTCAGTGCTCTCGTTTTAAATTTACAATCCTCTTTTTATTACTGTTGCTTTAAACATCGTACTAAATCGAATCAAATTTCGAGCTAATAATTTTAATAAAAAAGAACAAAAAAATTAGTACAAATTACAGCTCTGACATTTTGCTGTTGGAAAAAGCTTTATTTTTGATAAGCTAAATTGTACATGAATAAATAAAACTATATGTACATATACATATTCCTATATATATTTATTTGTCCAGCGTTGCCGCCCAAAAAACAATTATCGTGCCGGATTTTCTTTAAAAAAACGTGCCATTTTTCATTTGTATTATGAAAAAATAACACAAGTTTTTCTTTAAATAAAACTATAATTTTTTCCATTATTACGTAGTGAAATATGTACAACAACTTCATGTTTTGTTAAAAAATACGCGTTTCTGTCGATTTTTACCATTTGTAGCAATTTTGATCATAATATCGACCACATTCGGTTTATTTAAATGTTTAAGTAAAAAAGAGGAATTAAGAAAAGCATGCGATATCAAACTTTATCGTGCCACTAGGAGATTTTCGTGTCAAAAAAGCACGATCGTGTCACATCGGCAACGCTGATTTGTCACTGTTTTATTCTCTATTTCAAGTATTTGCTCAAATGTTCAGTTTACTTTCTCCTGTCTCGTTGAACAGTTGGTAAAGAAAACATACTTTAAATTTAACAATGGAAAAGAAAAATGATAACTTTATAATCGTGTCCTTAACAAGTGAGGATATCCGTTGGCCAACATCTCTTCAAGGTGATGGATCCGATGCAATGGTTGGTTTAACATAACTTCTGTTTAAAAAAAATTCTTTTTTATTTGGGCCATTATTTTAAAGCACACTGATCCAGACTATTCATGTGTTTATGTGACTATTGAATTGAAGAACGACACTAAAGGACACGGTTTGACTTTTACACTAGGTATACTTTGAAATAAATGATTATTAAAAAAAAAAAATAGAACAAAGTTGATAAAATCATTAATATTCACAGGACGTGGTACTGAAGTGGTTAAGTCAGCTGTAGAAGCAATGAAGCATTTGGTTGTCAATCATAATTGTTGGAGTATTTTTAATAATTTTGGAATGTTTTGGAGAACTCTGACGAGTGAATCACAATTGAGATGGGTAAGGGATTTAAAAGTCTTTAGAAATTCTAGAATACTCACCGATCACCGATTTTAATCTTAGATTGGTCCCGAAAAAGGTGTTACACACTTGGCTGTTGCTGCGATTATAAATGGTTTATGGGACTTGTGGGCGAAGTTAGAAGATAAACCTGTCTGGGAGCTTTTGGTAGATATGAAGCCAGAGGTAAGTTTTGTTAAAAATTTAACTTGCAAATTTGTTTGTTTTGATAAAAAAATATCTTTCTTATGAGCAAAAACAATTGCTATATATTTTTGTTTTGATTGCATTTAGATGAATTATATTTTTATTTATAAATATAAATTAATCTTATCTTCATTGACGACATAAATTATAACAAAAAGTAGAAGAGATACCTATTTATTATGTACCTATGTACATAGGTATACATCATTGTATGCCTTAACTATGAAAGTAATCAAAAGTTTTAATTCGCTGGTTTTGTGATAACGTTGTTTACGTTTTACGATTTAAAACATGCAAACAGGATCCTCCTAAATCAAGCGAAAAATCGAAATTTTGAAAACATGTTGAGAGTTTCCAAAATTTTATACTTGAGTTATAAAAAAAAATTAAACGAATATATTTAAGAGCACATTTGAAATCGAAATATAAAATTTATAAAATAAAATAATTTAATATAAAAATTATTAAAATCCAACTTATAATAATAATTATTTTTTTAACTATATGCCTGTTAGACCTAAAGTCTTTTAATTGCAACCTAAATTGCACGGCACTAGTTAGAAGGAATAGAAGAATAGGAAAGAATTTTTGTTGGCACAGTGGATTGAGATATAAGGTGTTTATTTAAACCATTAAAAAACTTTATCGTCTTTATGGTAAAAAAGTTGAAGAACAGATACCTTAAGGCCAATTGGAGCTTCTAGAGCCGTGGTGTTTTACTTTTGTTTTAGAAACCGACAATCATTACATTGATACAACAATACTTTATATATTCAATGAATAATAAACCATAACTGAACTTTAAGAAAGCAAATATGTGCGACCCACTACTAGATTTCACTACTTCATATTTTCCTTAATAATCAAAAAATAAACTGTTAAAATGTGTTGATGAGTTATTTTATTGACGGCCATATAGATATATGTTTAATCAACATGAAGATCTTAAAATATTATATATAAACATTTTTCAATAAATCATAACAATGTATTAAAATTAATTCAAAGGAGCTGCGAAAAAAAAAGAAAACAAATCTTCGATGATAATATTAATTTAATGTTTTTACATTTAACAAATTATATTTTATTTTAATTTTTTTTAAATTTACAATCACTTAGTAAAAATACCATTTTATTTGAAAAATAATGAATTAATTTTGTTTTTTAAATAAAGCTTAATAGCGACCAAAGGTTTAACAAACACGGTACATACAAATATTTAATTGCCTAAAAAAAGAAAACTTGACATGAAAATGGTGATTTCTATTTTTATTCTATTCGAAGTTTTTGTTTCTACTCCTTCTATATTATAAAGTTAGTTTAATCAAAAAATACAAATTAATCAGGAAAAATTTCATTATTTGCTCCATATTGTGAGATAAAATAATAAAAAATTTGGAATCACTGCTGCATTAGAATTTTAATTAATCGTTGGATCAAACGATTAAAGGCTGACCACTACCATCCTATGTTCCCTTACGAAGCCGAGGAAAGTTATAAAAAAAATTGCAAATCTAAAGAACTGGCACGTCCTTTGTAATTATATATTAGTTCATGTTGTTTCTTTTGGTGTTGCAAACCAGATTACCTGAATGTAGACAATTTTTATAAAACAAAGTTAAGGTACAATTCAAGTTTTGGGTAACATCCATACCACTATCAGTTATAGACAAACAGACACAATGTCAACAATGTCATATAGCCTATTGAAATTGTACTGATGTAGTAGTTGGTTATTTTGGAGACAACATCGATTGTGTCGGAGAACACGTATGCGCTGCAATTTCAGCCTTGTAAAAAATGTGGTTATTTGAATACCAAGTCTTAATAAACAGAAATGTATTGTTATTTCTTCAATCTAATATAATTTTCAGCTAAAAGCTTTTCAAAACCGTTTTCCATTTTAAATGTGCGTTTGTTAATCTCTTAACTTTTTCTTATATTACAACTAATTACCTACACAAGTTTGGAAAGAAAAGGAGAAGAACTTAGATAAATCTTAAAAATATACAACTATATTATTATAATTTTTTTTTTTTTGGAAAAAACAAGAAACAAAAATACAAAAACATTTTCTTAAAAAAAAAAGAGTTAATTTAAGTAAAAGGCTTAACTATAGATGATCATTTTGTCCCTTCTTACGATCGCTGATGAATTTGCAAATGGCTTTACCTTCAATTATCTTCTTCGTCCAGTTCATCATCTTCATCGTCATCATCCTCTTCGTCATTAACACCATTGACCACACCAGAAAAGTCCTTCGAACACTGCGTCATCGACGAATTATTTGCATTCGATGGATGAAGGCACATAGGTCCCGATGATGATTTCGGGAATCGACTGAGGTATCGCTGTAGTCGCAGAAACTTAATAGAAACCAAACGTTTATCAAACCACCAGCCATTGATCTCATTGTGAACTATACCAGCATCATATTCGGTTGCACAGCGAACGTAGACACAACAGCTCTGCTTATCGAGCTGGATGTCATAGATTTTGCATTTTGGGCCGACTTTCTCCAGGATTGCATCCTGAATAATGGTCTTCAAGTTCGGATTGTTCGCTTCGAGCGGTTCGAACATTTGACGGATTTTTAGGCAATTTGTTGGCGGGTTGGCGATTTTGTTCGACTTGTCAAAAGCCGGGCTGTGCCACTGCTTTAGGGTATTTGTAGTGCGAGCTAGCATGTCGGCGGAGACATTAGCGATCCACTTCATTGTTTTGCACTCTTCGCCATTGCGGAGCGCCATGTCAAACTGAATTCGACTGTCATTGAGCTCGAGATTTTGTATGGCTTCATTCCAGGCAGATTGCATCTGTTTTCGTTTGTGTAAAGGAATCAGTTTATCACGCAGATGATTAACGACCACATCCGACTGAGTTGAGTCGGGACTGATAGCTTTACGCATGAGCTCGGCAATTATTTCGTTTGTGTAGTACTCAATAGCGTCGGCGCGCGTCTTGCGTCGACTCTGAATAAAACGATAGCTGATATGGATTGCTAGAACTGCAACGGCAATTAGAGTGGCAGATCCTATGATCACAAAAAATTGCTGGATTTTGTTAGAGATCGTGCATGTGATTGGGAGACGAGGGTTTTCGATGGAAAACGCGTTCCCCTGAGTAGGTCGCAGTTTGACAACCTCATGGAAGGCCAAGATTTCTTTGGAAGTTGGTGCTACATGTCTTATCTTCCACTGGGGATTCTTCTCAATTAGATATTCAGCATTGTGAAGATCCTTTAGGGTCTTGCGTACATCGGTGGTCAATCCCAACTTGTGAAGATGCTTGACAAAATCTCTAGCGCTTATAGTCGGCTCTTGTGATGAGTCTTTACAGAAATGCACTTCAGCTCGTCTTTGCAGTTCGGGCATAAGATACTTCAACATAAGAACCGCAGCTGGGAGTTGATCTTTCTCAACGCACGAATACCCTGCTGTTGCTATGGCTGAATCAGCATGATGCGGATTACAGATAGTAAACTCGGTATTCTTTTCATTGATGGTGCTTATCAGGTCCGGGCTGATGGTCATGTAGAAGAACGCGACAAAGAAGAAAAACAATAGAAGTATACTAACAAGAGCACATGGAATGAAAGTCTGCTTAAAGCCGTACTGTTCGTCGAGACGGGCTACCAACTGTGCAAATGCTGTACTGGGAGATATGTTATTATCCGATCGCTCTGGCTGTTGGTAAACAATGTCAGATGGGTCGACCGATGGGGTTGTGTGAATTTGGCGAAGAGGTTGTTTTGTAACACCAGTGCTGCTGCGCTTTTGAAGGATGCTATCTCTGATGGTTTCCCCGCGGAGTTTCAGCAATCGCTTAGTGAAGTCACCACCGTAGCCAAGGTCATTATTACTGCCCTGGCCATTGCAGTTGTTGTTCGGTGACGCTGAGACGTGAGAGGTTGGCGCATTGTTTTGATACAAAGGCGATGTGTTCCATGAACAGTTGAGACTTCTGTCCAGGGTGAGGTTACTCGGCGTCGTTGTCACATACGGACTGGTATACGCCCATGTGCTGGCTGGTGGTGTATTATTGTACTGCTTTGGGGTGTAAGCCAAATAATCAGAGTCCTCTTCACTTTCCGATGCCAGAATTGGCGGTGGGACGTATATTTTTGGAGATGTCTTCTGCTTTGGCGACGAACTATATCGGTTACTGGGGCTTGAGTAGCCCGGGGACTTGTTTGTAGTGTAAGGTGCTGGTGTCGGTGATGTTATGTTCCCCGCAGAACGTCTGGTAAGGACAATAGGTGATGCTGGTGGTGGCATTTTGTTGGGTGTTGTTTTTGATAGAGATGATGTGTTGCGAAAATTTGACATTACCGATGAACGTCCTCTGATGGTTGATGGGGATATTGGATTTTGTTCGGATTCTTCATCGGATGAATAACGAGTCACGTAGTTAGTTTGACGTTTCAATTTTGCTTTCTCGTTAGTCAAATGATTACGAAGTTTTTTGATGAGTATTTTTCTTGTTGTCTCAGTGACAGGCATATTGGGAAAGCCATACTGGAGAAGGCGATGACGTAGTTCACTGTCCGTCAGTTTGTCTAGATCTTCCATTTTATTGTTCATGGTGTCTATAAAAGAAAATAAAGTAAGGAATTAGTATATTGTTTGTCTTTTAATTGCGTTGTTTCTATGCAAATGATAGTTTGTGGTGGTTATCTGCATAATCTGTTTAAAACTTAAATACGAATTACATAAATTAAAGTCCATATTAGTTAAGATCATGTTAGGTTCGATAAGAACTATTTTACTCCGTTGTTAACTATTTATTCTGTTTCTAAAGAATACAAATAGAAAAAAAGAAACAGTTTTACAAAATATGTTCAAAAACCATTTGGCATCATAATTGATTGTCACAATCAATAAATTGACCCAATTTCCGAAGTTTTCTTCGAAAACTTATTTTAAGAAATTGTCTAAGCTATGTATATTAACTTACCAAATTGTTATAAAAGTCTTTAATTCTGTCAAGAAATCCACGATACAATCGCATTTGTTAAAAATTATTTAGCTTGTAAATATTTCCCTTCAGGTATTTTAGTGTTTATTGGCAACCCTATCTCAATATTCGACCTTAAGCAGTAGCAGCAGCAACAATGCGGCACAGGAATTCCTTTTTAGTTTTGATGGCGATTTTCGAGTTTGAGTTGTTTATGAATGCGTACGCCACCTTGAGTTCTTGACTTGTTTCACCATGCAGCACAGGCACACATCTAAGCGCCAATAAATAACAAAAAACAACAACAAAAAATGATGATCTCGTGTATTAGTCGACGGTGAGAACTTCTCGTAATCGTAAGGTTAATAACAATAAGCAGCAGAGCAACGACGGCGGCAAAAAGCAAAAGAAAAACTAGCGGCAGCAATTCTTCTTAATTTATTTAATTTTTTTTGTTCTTTTTGTTTTTGTTTTCGTTTCTGTAGCTGTTAACCTCGGCAAGTTTATATCAAAAGCAAAGAAAAAAATATTTTCGGATTTGTTTTGCGCTATTTTTAAAATCTGCGTCACGCTCGGTTCCAATTTTTTTCTAGCGCTCGATGTCCAAGAACGACATAGAATCTAGTTTTTTTTTTTAATTTTGTTTTCAAAGTTATAATTTATAGTTATTTTTAATAACTTTTTAATATTCTATCACGAAACACTTAAAATTTCACAAAGGCAGCAGAAAGAAGAAATAAATTTGTAAAACAAAATTCTCACTTTTTGTCTAGTGATACACAGTATTGCGTTGCGGTTTTAAATCGGTTTATAAACACAAATTAGATTAGATTTACAATAGTAATTAACACATAAACAAATAAAAATTGTTTTTAATTACGATTTTCTGTGAAATTTTCGGTTATTTTGCAACAACCATGCGAGAAAGTCGAACAGAAAAAAATATTTGTCTGTCGCGACACCCTTCAGAATTTTAAAAACGATGGAGAGAGGTTGAATTCAAAACGTCACTTCTTCACAGCGGGAAAACTGACAGTATAATTTTAGCGAGTAACTAATAAACTCGTTGCTTTAGATTAAATTAGTATTCACAATAGATAGTTAAACTTTTTTTTTATTTTACTTCGTAAAAATTGAGGATGAATAAGTTGATCTCTTAAATCAGATGGTAAATACAACTTCAACTTCAATACCTGTGGCAGAGTGATTCCCCAGGCTTCCATCTTGGTCCACACCTATATAATCTTTTCGTCACCAATATTCCCTAGCAACGATTTTGACATTTTAGTTGATTTTGAGAATTTCAATTTAATTTCCAGGTTCTTGTGTCAACCATAGATTTTCGTTACATCAGCGATGTTATAACTCCAGAAGAGGCAATAGATTTACTAAAACAAAACTCCGAAACGAAAACTGAACGAAAAGATGAACTTGTCAAGAATGGATATCCAGCTTATACGACACAAGTTGGTTGGATGGGTTATAGCGATGAAAAAATCAAAGGGCTTTGTAAAGATTATCTGTCCAAAGGATTTACAGCTTTTAAACTGAAAGTTGGAAGAGACTTCGAAAGTGATGTTCGCCGATGCAAGATTGTTCGAGAATCCATTGGTTGGAATAATCAGCTAGTAAGTAAAATAAAAAAAATCGTGGTGTAACTTAACACTAAAATCTCTAAATTTTTCAGATGATCGACGCCAATCAGATATGGGATGTGAATGAAGCTATTGAATGGGTTACACGGCTTGCTGAATACAAACCCCTTTGGATTGAAGAACCAACTTCCCCGGACGATATTCTTGGTCATGCTGCTATATCCAAAGCTTTGATGTAAAATGCCAATATTAAGGTGCTTAATGTCATATCATATGATTTTTTTTCTTAAAGGCCTTTCAATATTGGCGTTGCAACTGGTGAGATGTGTGCTAATCGCATTATGTTCAAGCAATTCTTACAATCTGGAGCAATGCAATACTGTCAGATTGATTCTGCAAGAATCGGTGGAATAAACGAGATTCTATCAGTTTATTTGATGGCAAGGAAACTCAATGGTTAGTTCAAACATAAAAACATAAACTTAAAAAAAAATGATTCTCTGTTTTATACTACTGGAAAATTTTTTTTGTATGCTACTTCTTGCAGTAAAAGTTTGTCCCCATGCTGGTGGAGTTGGTCTTTGTGAAATGGTACAAAATCTTCAGATGTGGGATTTCGTTTCACTGTCTGGTACAAAATCAGGTCGAATGATTGAATATGTTGATCAGCAGCATGATCAATTTAAATATCCTGTGGAGATAAAGAATGCATGTTACATGCCACCAAAGCAACCAGGTTATAGTACAGAACTTAGACAGGAAGCCATTAATGAATTTAAATTCCCGAATGGAATTTGGTGGTTGGCTAATAAAAATATAGCCAAATAATCTATGCTATAAGATAGTTTTGAAATACTAAAATTATAAAATTTTAAAATTCAAACATATAATAAATAATAAATTTAAAAAATGTATGTTGGAGAGGAATTTTTATTTGTATAAAATATGGTATATGGTCGTTAAAGAATATTCATATACAGACGAGAAAGTAGGAATTATTTCCGAAAAGCGTAAGGAAGTTGTAAAAAAGCAGTGAGCAACAACTGAAAATTAATAAAATTAAGCTTGAGAATTAACACAAGTATTACCCACAAAACATTTGTAATGCAATTGTTTTGTACTTATTTAAACAAATTTAAAAATTCGTTATTTTTTAATTGTGATTTACTCTACCGAAAACAAATTGACCTGTTCACAATAAACTCACATGAAAACACCACCAAAAAATTTCCTTTGGCGGGAAGAATTTGACATTTCAATTTTCAACAAAAATTTCTATTAAACCCACTTTTTTAACTTAAAGGACAAAAATATTTAAAAATTTTAACAAATAATTGATAATTAGTTCATAAATTTATTAGAAATGGCATTCCAAAGAAGTTCTATGCGTTATGCACATACAAATGGTCACACAAGTCTCACATACACCGAAAATGGGGAGTAAGTATTCTGAGCTCTTTATTCTTTGGGATTCAAATTCTCATTTGGAGGTCTTTAAAGATATATTATAACTTGTGGATCTGATGGTGATATTAGAAAATGGAGAGGTATCGATGACGATGATCCATCATCTAATTGTTTGGGTGAATTTGTAATTTGCATTGCACACTATGACAAACGCCTTTTGGCTTCAACTGATCTGAACACTGTCCAGGCCTATACCTTTCCCGAAATCGATCGCGATGGTACAGAAATGCGCTTTGCAGGTCCAGTTACATGTTTGAAAGTTAATAAAAATGTAAGTCCGCCGTCTGATTAGGGTTTTCTGATTTAAACAGGTGAAATTCTTTTAGTTTATAGCCGCTGGTTCGGAAGATACGACCATAAAGGTGACTCTTCGTGAAAAGAGTGAAGGAGAATTTACTTTGGAAGGACATTCGGGACCAATTCTGGCTATTGACCTGAGTGTCAACGACCTATTGGCATCAGTAGCTGGAGATGGTTGCTTAAAAATATGGAATTTGACCGAAAAGAAAGAAATTAAGACAATTTCTGGACTTTCTAAACTCAAAACATTCGAAGATGCTAAATGTTTTGGTAAACTCTGGCAGTTACTCTTTCATTAGTTTTGTTACAATTCAATTTCCTCACAGGAACACCTTCATTTGAACCACAAACTGGAAACTGCCTAGCCTACGTAAAAGGCAAAGAAGTAATTGTACTAAACACCAGCACATGGGAAACCCAGTTCACTCTTACAGACGAAAACATTACCTGCGAATACAGCTGCTGTGAGTTCTCAGCAGATGGGCAGTTCATTGCAGCTGGCACTCGAATAGGAGAACTGTCTGTGTTCAACTTTGCCCGAAAGCAGACTGTAAAGTGCGAGACGTCGAACAGTGAATGCCATGGCATCACAGCCCTGGCCTGGAATCCAAGCAACAACTCTGAAGTAGCATTCTGTGACTCAACAGGTCAGCTAGGCACAATTGTGTCTGGAGAAATAGCTTCCAATGACTTTCTAGATGATGCTGCAATGGAAGAAGATAGTGTGGACAATGCCCTCGATGGATGTGAGTATATTTTTGTTGATCGTTTTAACAATTCGTCATTAAAATTTTGATTCCTTAGTTGAATTTCAGAATGGGGATGTCGAAGACGAAGATGGAGATAACTGTGTTTCCTTGGAAAAGTTAAAAAATGAAACAATGCGAAAAAATGGTTTACAGACGGATGAAGAATCGAGAGATTCTAGAGATTCACGGGCCAGAAATCAGCGTTCAGTTAGTGTTGAGCGGCCACTTGGAAAAATTTACAAACAGCAGCCAGCCTTCCAACCCAGTTCCACACCAAGTGATCTTGAACACAGGTAAAGAAACATTTTAGCAAATTATGCAGTGTTATAAGACCAACTTTCATAGATATCTCGTTTGGAATAATGTTGGTATTGTCCGGGCCCATTCAGATGACGGAGAGGGCTCCATTGATGTAGAGTTCCATGATGCTAGTGTGCATCATTCACTTCATATAACAAACTACAATAATCACACAATGGCGAGCTTGAGTTCTACTGCTCTGGCACTATCTGGAGAATCCTCCACCAAGCTGGTGTGCATTGCACTAGCGGCTAGTGGCAACAAGGAATGGTCGGTAGAAATGCCAGACTGTGAAGGTGTAGTTGCTTTAGCGGCATCCAACAAACTCGTAGCTGTTGCTACAGATATGCGCTTCTTAAGAATATTCAGCGTAATGGGAACACAAAGGGAAGTTATTTCTATTCCAGGGCCTGTTCTAGCGTTAGCTGCATTTCAGGATCGCCTAATGGTTTGCTATCACAATGCAGCTGCAAGTGAAGATCAACATATTTCCGCTTTACTTCTACAAACCATCGGATTGACAGTTCGAACAAAAGAAATACGAATTCCACTGCTGACTGCGAGAAAATTGACTTGGATTGGCTATTCGGATTGTGGTTCGCCAGCGATTTCTGACACAATGGGTCTGATACAGATGTACAGTATGAAGACCAATTGCTGGTATCCCGTTTGTGATTCCATGAAACATGTAAGCTCCAATGGATCTCAAATCTTTTTCCAGTTATCTGAAAAATGTTTTTCGTTAATTCTAGAGCCAGAGCGTTTCCAACAACTTCTTTGTCGTTGACATCTCGGAAAGAACACAGATAATTCAGGCGGTTCTATGTCGAGGATGTTCATATCCAATGACAAACCCTCGACCCATGATGACCGAACTGCCAATGCAAATGCCAGTTTGTGACCTAGAATCGGAGAAGTCAGGTCTGGAAGAGCTTTTGATTCGATCTTCAAACTTTAGCGTTGATAATGCTGAGAAAAATATTAAAGAAACAGCTATTAAATTGTTTGCCGTAAGTTAAATGAATAATTTATCTGCTTTGGTTTTTATTTATAAATTAAATAATCTAAATTTATTTTAGATTGCTTGTCGAGCTGAAATGGAAGCTCGAGCTAAGGAACTAATTGAAATGATTGCATCACCAGCTTTATTGCCATTGGCTGTGAAATATGCAACTAAATTGGGTAGGATACATTTGGCTGATAAATTGAGTGAATTATTGCCACAATTAGAGGAAACGGTAAGATAACACTGAATTTTGTCTATACCAGATAGTCGAAAAATATATTTTAATTTAATGAACAATAATTTCAGGAAAAAGAACGAGAACATGAACTACGAGAGATGGAGTCAGATGCTCTGGGAATAATCCAAAATAGTCCATTAAATGCCAGTCTACTTCTCGTACAAGCTGCAAGACATTCATCACAAAACACAACTCCTAAAGTTGCTCCAGTAAATTTTTTATTTTCAATTTTTTTTTTTAAATTAAATTCTTATTAATAATTTTTTTTAAATATTAGAAACCCATGGTTCTTAGCAATCAAAAGCGTAATCCCTTCAAACGAACATCTATCAAAGGACCGGAAATAGCTAATTCACCTGATTTAGAGTATCTTGCAAAAAAATCAATTGACTATGAATTAAGACAATCTCAAATGAGAGCACAACTAGAAGAAAAAGCTCGACTTGACGAATTAAAGGCAAAATCCGCAGAACTTAAACAAAAACGGAATGATGTTCAAAAGAAAACTATATCCGATAGCGAATCTTCAATCATTCCAGATAGCCAAGAATTAGCAGGCGATGAAAATGTTGCAAAAAATCAGGTTTGTTGTGAATTAAAAAAAAATCACTTTTATTTGAATGTGGATATCTTTCAGATTCCACCAGGTATGAATTTCTTCTCCTGGTTCACCAAGAACAAAGCAAGTATTCAAAAAGAAAATCCAGATTTAACAGCTTCAGAAATTACGAAAATTGGAATGCAGCAATTTAAATTACTCGGTGGTGGCAAAACGGCTGCATCATCACCAGCAGCGATTCCAGCAAAACGAAAGCTTGACACAGACGAAATTTCACCTAAAGCCACATCGTCAAGTAAAATTTCCACTTTTGCAAAATTGGCTAAATTTGATTTTAAGAACTAAAAAAAAAAAAACATTTTACTGTTGATATTGTTTTATGTATGTAGCAAGTATATTTTTTGTATTATTAATTTATTATAAGCCTCAAATTTTGTCTTTGCATTTATCATTTACAACCAGCTCTCTTGTCCAACCTGGAAATTGAAAGAAACAAAAAATAGAAATTCCCAAGTTACAAGTGATTAACATACTCAGATCTTGCAGCAGCTCTTGCAGCTGTATGCATTGGAATTCCATTAAATTTTCTTTGATATATAGTTTCCTTCTTAGGTGGAACTTCTGTTTGTTGAAATTTGTTCTTATGCAGCATTTTACTGATAGCTGCTCCAAAACCCATAGAAAAACGTTTTCGTCTGGGAGTTGTGGAAGATGGACCAATAGTGAAGGGTGATTTGGGTTGTTGTTTGCATTTGATCGTTTGCGAACACAGGATTCTATTTTGTTTTGTTTGCTCTCCAGTCTTCAAGGGTTGTGTACGTGGGATAGGCATTACAACTTTTTCAATGGAATTTTGTTCCATTTGTGGTTTAGGAATTGGAATTGTTTTTGGCAAATCAATTATTTGCCTATATTTCTAAAATTTGAAAAAAAAAAAATAGAAAAGCAATATAAACTCCGATTGGGTTGTAACAAGGATTTAAATTGATTCCTGAGTTTTTTCTGCAGCAGGCCAACAGATAAGTTCAATGCCTTAAAACTGTATTGTGTTAAGAAAGTAGTCTTTAAAAATCCGCTTGTAAAATTCTTTTATCTCAGAATGACTAATTTCAGATGGATAAATTCCCATTGATTCAAATGAAATGAATTCCAATATTTAATTAAATTGATTTTAAGTCATCGAATTCACTTGCAATAGTTTAAGGTAATTTTAACAAACAATTTTTGCCATACATACGTGCATATATAATTGATATAAGTCCTCAAGAATGACTCATTTACGTTTTGAATTTTCTTATAAAAATTATTACAAATATCTTTGTTACAAAAAAAAACCCAGATTTGCATTTTGAGATTGTGAGGAGCAAAAATATTTGATCCTACTTACTTCAATCAACAGGGCATTCAATAATTATTAAATTGATTAAAGTCTCCTTAAACCCTTTATATTGCACCCACAGATAAACCACTGAAGAGTTACCTTTTAAATCATTATATCCTTACCTGAACTTCCTTAGCTTTATCTCTTAGAGCATCCGATTCAATTTTCCTTTGCAATTCATGAAGTTTGACAATGTTGAATATACCAGCTAACGGTGAATATCGTTTGGTTTCGATTGTTCGATAAATATCAGCCGAAGGTAAATCACAAATTTTTGCTATTTGTGTTACTGCCTAAACAAAAAATACCTCAAGCATCCGAGTAAACATATCTCTGGCAACATAATACCAACAAAACCACACTCTATTTCTACTTCTACTTAAATACATACATATGTACATATATACCAACCATTCTCTTCCATGTTCCATCCACCTGAGGATACTCTCGACAAAACCGACCATAGATCCAGGCATGAGTTTGTAGATTTAACATTGTTATTCTGTCCACTGGATTTGGACATAGCATTCTCTCAATCAAATTTCGAAACACTGTAACAAGCCGTAACGAACGGTGAAAAATGTACCATGGTATCGTTTGAAGAGCAAGGGAAGGTAGTGCGAAAATCCTTTCATTCCGGCACCGAGACCGAGCGAACTAAGACCAAATAATAAAAAAAAAAAAAACTTACACAAGGATACGTCCATTAGATTCTTTTGGTGGCGGTTAGTTAATCCAATTTTTGTCTCCCGGATTAGTTGTTTTCGTTTTGCATCCGGTGTGAGACCAGGCTTGTGCCACGATTGAAAGGGTAGCTTACCCACAAGCATCCCATAGAATATGACACCGCTAAGGAGGGATGAAGAGATGGGGAGAGGTTAAAGATAATTTGTTGGTTGGATTTGGTTAAAATGAAAGATTGAAATTTGTTGGTACATACAGGCTCCAGATGTCCACTTCTGGACCATACTGCTGACCACTGATGTAAAGTTCCGGTGCAGCATATTCTGGTGAACCACAATGTGTATGAAGGAGTTCCACACCACGACGGTAGTTGCTTAGACCAAAGTCTAAAACCCAAACAAAATAAAAGAACTCACTCACAATATTGCGGATGAGATGGAATAGAAAGGATTTGCATATGTACGTACCAACTAATTTGACAGTTTCTTTTGTATTGTCTAGGAGAATGTTTTCCATTTTTAGATCCCTGTGTGTGTGTAGGTAGAAAATTTTGTTGTTTATAAAAAATAAAAAAAACACTAGAATTAATGGTTGACCGAAAATTCATTTTGCTATAGCTTACCTGTGGACAATTCCACGTTCATGCAAATGGGCTACAGCGGAAATAATCTGTCGGGCTAATGGACGTGTCTGCTTCTCTTCGAGTTTTCCGGTGCGTTGGGATGTAATAAAGGTACATAGATCGCCTCCATTAACCAATTCCGTGATTATGTAGTATCGTTTGGTTGTCTATTATAGAGGTTTTTTTTTTTTTTTAATTTCTTGAAGCATTAATGGCAAAATTCTTTACTTACAGTGATGGTCTCGAATAGATAAATTATATTGGGATGGGATACTTTGGAGAGAATTCTTGCCTCTCGACGCATATTTTTAATGATGTATTCGTCTTTGACGTCTCGAAAATTGAGAACTTTTACAGCTACCTAAAATTAAGAAGATTTAATTTATTCCCTTGAAAAATTTAAATTGAAAAAAAGGTGTTGGTAAATATGGGCAATTTTTAAAAATTTAAATGCGACTTATCTTGGAAACGGGAAGTATTAAACCACTTTGTTAATCGATAATTTTAATAATGATAGAGTATGTAATCAAAAACCGTTAATATTTTTCATGTTATTGAATACTTTAATCATTAATCTCTTAATTAATCTCTGCAAAATAAACCTTATTGAATTTCGCAAATCGGCACTGATTTTGAATTTTATATGTTTTTGAATTATAGCATATGTTTTTTGGGGGTTTTTGAAAATATGTTGAACGGTCAATAAGATAAGTGAGGAACTTTACTTTATCTCCAAATTAATAAGACAACGCTAACATCAAACGAAAAATATTGTTTAATTCCTTGGAATAAGAAGGTTATTGAATAACAAAAGAACATCAAAGAAAAAGCCGAAGATTTTTTCAGAGAGGCTTTTCAATTCGCATCTAAACTTGCCGAGAACTTATTTGAAGTTGAATTAAGAGCCCCAAGAACTTCATTGAAACAAACAACGCGTTCTAATCCAGAAACCTCATCTACTGAATCCTATTTTAGAGTGTCTGTATTGATTCCTTGCCTAGATTCGTTAATACAAAATCTTACGGACAGATTCATGGTCAGTGAAGACGTTCAACCATCGTTTCAAGCTCTTCTCCCAGGTTTTTCTGCAGTTGGGCGAGTCAACGAAAAGCTAACATGTTACTTTGATAATGCAATTTCGTTGTCAGCTGTGAAAGCTGAGTACATTCTCTGGTGCGAAAAAATATCGTCGATTGATCCTTCTATCGAAGTTTTAAAATTGCTTGATATATGTATGTGACAAGACTTACTTTAGAGGTATAAACTTCTTGCTTACGGTTTTGACTACGCTTCCAATGACCACAGCTTGTGTTGAAAGAACCTTTTCAACTATGAAAAGGATTAAAACAGTGTCCCGAAGCGTTATGGGGAATGCAAGATTAAGCTCACTTGCTATTATATCTGTTCATTCAGATATTAATGTGGATCCAGATAAGGTGATTGATCTCATGTCAAAAAGAAAATCAAGACGTCTTCTGCTTTGAAAAAATGTGTGTATAGTAAAATAATTTAAGTATATGTTCAATTGAGTACATACAATTTAAAAACTAATAAAAATCAATAAATTCGAATATTATTATTAGCAAGCCCCCCCCCGAACCAAAATCCTGGCTACAGCACTGTTTGGAAGCTCGCTAAAGACCAAGCTAGCTGGTTGAGATCCATTTTAAAACTGTCCGTGGTCAGCATAGACTTCACTTTCTAAACAACTTCACTTTCTAAACAAGCAATATTTCTCTTAAATTTTTAGTTTACGAAATAAGTAGGTATGCAATGTATGTACATATATACAAAACGTTTTCTGTAAATTTTTTCGTGGATGGCAATGAACAAACGTTTTATTTTGAAAGAGTATATTTATAGTTGTCTATATACACATTTATAACATCATTTTATTTTCCCACACTCCATCATCGAACATACATATCTACATTTATACAATATGACATTCATATCTTTAAACATAATCACAATTCCGATATACATACTGAGGTGTTCTGCTTATTAGCACGTCAACAAGTTGGCAATATTTAAAACCTGTCTCTTAGCTTGCTAGCCCCTTGCATGTCATGTAATTAGACCCCTTTAGAGAATCCATTTATTAAGTGAAAAGTCAATTAAACGGCCTCTTTTAATCCCCAACATGACAATCAATGAATAAATGCATAAATTAGACATATGCGGCTGCTTAGTGAGCCGATTTGCCAAGACTCGATGTTACCCATTATATGAATGGGGGCTGACGACGTTCAAGCATATCTTGTCGCTTCTTGTTTTCTGATAGAGTGCACTGGACTTAAGATAGATGGTTTCGCCTTGTTAAGTTTAACATTGTCGACGACCGAAGACGGACGCGACGAAGTCGTTGTTGCTGCAATATTGTCTGACCGAAACACTGAAGTCTCGCAAGCAAACTCGCTTCTGTTTCTTTTTGATTGCCCTCGCGAGAGCGATACAGGTGCTTCGATTGCAAACTACTTGTCTATGATGTTGCTTATGATGACCCGCATTTGAGGGTATATACTCATTCGTATGGCCATTTCCTACCATTAGATACGGAGACGCAGATATGTTATTTGTGATGTCAATTGTGCCACTAGAGTTTCCATGTGTGGCAAAGTCATTTCCCATGTCCATGTACCGATGTGATCATATCATCTGCTTTTGTAGTATTTTTCCATTTTCGTCTATGGTTGCCTCCCTCTTCTATTATAGAGGAACCAATGTTAACGCAATTTGGCCCTGTTCAATGTTTGCGCCCATCTTATCTGCATGTCCAAGTAGAAGGTAGCAGCTGCTGTTGCTTGCTGCTGGTAGTAGTTATATCTCCGCATATAATGTTGCAGTTTAATTGGAAAGTTCATACAGAAAAGGTGCACATCAGCCAGGACAGTGTGTGTGTGTGTGTGTTTGGTATGGTTTTACCAAAGTGCATTGGCTTATGGGCCATCATGTGTATTGAGGGTTTATGCAAATTACATTTGCCGCAACAGAAGCTACTATGGAAAACCCTGCCAATTTGTAAAATTGGCTGAATGTAGGAGGAGAATTATGTTGTATGCATAGATACTCAGAAGTTTTAACCATATTGCACAGTTGATGATTTGCGTGAGAAAATTAGATAGGTACATACATACATACATACATACGTTCTACTCTGATGAGATTTTTTTAAAGGAACTGCGGATTTTAGTCTCTTATTCTACCCTATTTGGCTTGAATCTGTGATTAAAATAATAACTGTTATATTCGATTTACGTTAAATCATGTCCATTCTATAAAAATACACCGATCCGTAGAAAAATAGTAGGTAGGTAAAACAGTTTTTTCTTCGAATGTATGGAAATAAAATAAGTTAATTGGGTATAAAAACTTAAACTTGACATGTTGCCAAGGAAGGAGTACGTTTAAATACAAGAGTCAACTTTCTTTAGTCTCTGATGATGACCTATCATCAGCTCCGACAAAATTATTTGCAAATGTATTCAGCATTTATTAAAAAATATTCTTTAAAAGGCGTGCTTTGTTGGTGATTGACTTAGAATAAAGTTCGTTTTTTTATAAAACAGCCATCACTCAAATATAATAGATTTCCCTAGAACACACTTAGGAATTTGTCCAGCTAGCCATTAGTTGTCTAAATAGTTCAGCATCTAAAGGGTGTTTTTTAGAGGTATAGAACTTTGAAATGGAATAAAACAAAGATGATTTTTTTAAATTGACATGAAATTTACTTTATGCGAAAGATAATCTTCTGACATTATAATTTAAATATGATGCATATGCATATGACCGCCACGGCTGGCTCGGACGTAGTCTTATTTTCGATGACTTTTTCCAAAATTTGTGGCCGTATATTGGCAATAACGCGGCGAATGTTGTCCTCCAAGTATAGTCAATCGTTTCGGGCTTATCGGCGTAAACTAGCGACTTCACATATCCCCACAGAAAATAGTGAAGCGGCTTTAAATCGCACGATCTTGGAGGCTAATTCACGGGTCCGTAACGTGAAACTATGGGGTTACCAAACGTTTCCTTCAATAAATCAATTGTGGCACGAACAGTGTGACATGTTGCGCCGTCTTGTTGAAACCACAGCTACTGCACATCACAGTTGTTTAATTGATAAACGAAAAAGTCTGTAATCTTGGCTCTATAGCGGTCACCATTGTCTGTAACGTTCTGGCCAGCATCGTTTTTAAAGAAGTACGGACCAATTATTCCACCAACCCATAAAGCACACCAAACAGTCAGTTTTTGTGGATGTAACGGTGTCTCAACATACACTTGAGGATTACCATCACTCTAAATATGGCAGTTTTGTTTATTGACGTATCCATTCAACCAAAAGTGAGCTTCATCGCTAAACAAAATTCGCTCATGAAAATTGGGATCAACAGCTATCTCGTTTCGGGCCCATTCACAACAATTTGCATGCGTTGTTCAGGACATATTTTGGAATAAATTTATAAATGAATAAGATTGAACATAAATAAAATTTGTTAATCCTCTGATTAAACAAGATTTGTTTTTTCTTTTTCTGAATTTACAATTAAAAGTCTATCAAAGCTCACAAAAACCACATTAAGCTTGTTGTTTTCTCTTACGTTAAATAATTCTTACTTACATAGGTATTTACTGTATATAAACTTAAACTTAAACGACCGCTTTCATAAATTTCTGAAAAGTCTTTACCTACTATATTATGATATATGTAGATATGTAATTCAATTATTCATCCAAAAGATCAAAAGTCGATATCCTAAAGCATTAAAATCATTATTCAACCCCAGTGCGGCTTTCAATAATTTTTTATTATTCTCAACTTTGTAAGTCCATTAAACCCTTTTAAATAACATCCAAATCACCACCATCAATAAAATCAAATTGCCACCGCAAATCAAACCATTATGAGTATCATTCTATGTTGTTCCAACAAAACGAAAAAAACTTCTTGGCTTCCTTTTCCATTTCCCAATAAAATGACATCTGAACCCCACCGATCGTCGTCGTCATAATTCTGGTATAAATTGTCTCGCGCTACTGCGAAAGCATGTTTTCAATTCCGAAAAAAAAAAAAAAAAATATTTCAGTAGGTATGCAATCTAGCCGCAGTGTGGCGCTGCCAAAAACCTACAAAATAAAAAACGTGATATGCTTTCAATGCCTTTTCAATCTCTAGCTTTACAAAAATAAAACAAAAATAAACACAAAAAATATGCAATATGCGAGTAGAGAGTCAGAGTGCTGCTGGTTAATTGCATCCGCACACAGCACGAATTCAATCAAAAACGAGCACACAAACTCCCCGAATATAATGTCAAAAATCCCCCAAGAGATGGAGTAGCGTTTTTTGAATTTGGAACACCCAGTCTCAAATATTTTTGTTAAATAAAATTTTACAACCAAACCACGACAAAAGTTTTACGTTGTCGATTTTTTCCTTTTGCTTGTTTTTTTTCTTTTTTGTGTTTTGCTTTCATAGCGAGGAAAATATAAAAAAGTGGGTCCATTGGATTTGTATATAGACGACTGAAGTTTCTATATCGAAAAGCAAAACAAAACAAAACAAAAGACTGGGAAGCTGTTATTACGGAACACAGCCCGAACCAATTGATTCAATCCGCGATGGTGATGTGTTTATGATGTACTCATGCCAACGGTTTAACAGTGGCATGGTAGTTTGTTGTGGCATAGAAACACAATCCATGGAAACACGCAACAAGAATCAGGGAATTGCTTAAGAATTCCCCGGGGAATTTTCATCAGAACTGGGCAGGGAGTTGTGGATGGGGGAATGCCTATTCTATACAAAATGACGAGAGTGGGATTGATCGGCACTGCAGTGATCTTGGAGGTCAACTTCGTGACTTGATGAAGCGAGACACTCAATGATCTTGCAAAGCAAATGAACCTCCATGGGATGAGGAACCAATGAACGAAGAAACGAACCATTGCATTGGGAGCACAACATCATCAGCACAGCACACTATGGACATATTAGAAGAGCAAGAGTGCTGAAGGAGATGCTTAATTTTAGCTCGTGTGCGGAGTTCAATGCGATTATTGGCCTTCTCTGCATGTTCTGCGCGGTGGCATGCAGATTGGCCTCGTTAGAGAGTACTTTTAGACTCTTTAATCTTCTATTGATGATTCGTTGGCTGAGTTTAAGACGAAGACGAACCATCATTCGATGTTGGAGAGTTCTAGAATTAGTCCAGGAAATATAAAAGATTCCAAGCGCGTGAATTTTCTTTCTGTTTAGCTAGCTGTAGATATATTAACATCATCTTCATATACCTAGCTATAATTCCGCAGGTGAATCATAGAACGAACAAACAAACAATGAGCCAACGTGATGGCTTTCCAAAAATGCATACAAATTACCAGAATTTGCATTCAAAGGATTGTTTTTTTTTTATTTTCGTTTTGCTTCAAGTCCAAAGCACATCCATTCCATTTGCATTAATTGGTGTGTTACCTGCTTAATTAGATTTTCAATTAGGATTAGAAGAACGAGCGACATTATTGTGCACTTCCCTGGAACAAAGGAAGTCCAAAGCCAAATTCCATGGTCGTGACCAATGCATTGAAATGCGATGAATTGAATTAGGGCCATGTACCAAGCAGCAGCTAATCACTATTCCAGAGACTGGGATATTATAAAATCCGAAATACATTAGATTGCACAGTCATATTTATATATACATTGTGTGCATCGGAGGTGTTTGTTTGAATAATATCTGCCAATGTCCAATGCCACCGTATTAATCGAAGGGTGTAAGAATACGTTTAGGCGAAGGGGATGTGCATTATATACATTTGAGCTCATATAGGTTTCTACTATACTCGTATAGAACATTTAATATTTGAATTTTGTAATTTGTTTTTAAAATAACTAGGGCAGGGAATTTATGTAAATCGATTCAATTCGAGACCCTGTACCCCAGTCACATGTATTTAAAAGTGTGTTGGAACGAATTTTTTTACACTGAAAGAAATTGATTTAATAATTTTTTTTGATTGGTCACTCGTATTTTTTGATTGGTATGCGTATTTTTTTCTTCAATATTTGGACGAACGGATTTTAAAGCCGAATACGCTTCAAAACAGTTACTGTTCATGCAAATAATAAACAAACATACCCTTTTTGACATTTGTAGTGTCAAAGTGGTATATGAAGTTAGTAAAAAGATAAAATAGGCATTATTTGGTAATTATATAACTTTAATATAAAATCTGAATAAAATAAAGGGTGTTTTTTTAAAGGTATAGACTTTTAATATGGAATAAAAAAAAGATGATTTTTTTTAAGTGACATGAAATTTACTTGCATTATAATTTAAATATGATTTCTGGCATATGACCGCCACGGTTAGCTCGGCCATAGTCTAATCTGTATTATTTGTATATCGACAATAACGCGGCGAATGTTGTCCTCCAAGTGGTAAATCATTTCGGGCTTATCGGCGTAGACAAGCGACTTCACATATCCCCACAAAAAATAGTGAAGCGCCGTTAAATCGCACGATCTTGGAGGCCAATTCACGGGTCCGTTACGTGAAACTATGTGGTTACTAACCGTTTACTTCAATAAATCAATTGTGGCACGAGCTGTGTGACATGTTGCGCCGTCTTGTTGAAACCACAGCTCCTGCACATCATGGTTTTTGATGAACGAAAAAGTCAGTAATCATGGCTCTATAGCGGTCACCATTGACTGTAACGTTCTGCCCAGCATCGTTTTTAAAGAAGTACGGACCAATTATTCCACCAACCCATAAAGCACACCATGACCAAACAGTCAGTTTTTGTGGATGTAACGGTGTCTCAACATACATTTGAGGATTACCATCACTCCAAATATGGCAGTTTTGTTTATTGACGTATCCATTCAACCAAAAGTGGGCTTCATCGCTAAATAAAATTCGCTTATGAAAATTGGGATCAACAGCAATCTCGTTTCGAGCCCATTCACAACAATTTGCATGCGTTGTTCAGGCGTCAGTCTATTGATGTTGAAATGCCAAACCAAACTAAAAATAAATCACTTGACAGCTGACAAAATGGCCGCTAGTTAAAATAGTGTTGCCAACTTAAAGTTCTATATCTCTAAAAAAAAACACTCTTTAGTAGATAGGTAAGTACAATGCTAAACTCGTTTAAAATAAGCTAAATCTACCTTTTAATCTAAATCGACTTAAATTTTGAGCCATTTTTTTGTTTGTTTTAAAATCAATAAAGTTTCTACGTATGCATTTACTCCATAATAATTCCCAGTGTATTAAATTGCGACCAAATAACCTCCACTTAAGGGTATCTTACCTAAACTATGTTTTAGCAATTTCTCTGTTTGTAAACCAGTACCTTAACGTACATTCATATGTATGTACACATATGTATGAACAATATTCAATATCCTTATATGTGAGATTCAAGATTATACAACGTTTGAATTGAACCGACACAACTTAATCGGAAAATATTCATCAAACGAATGTTAACCAAATGTTAACCAAATTGATATGCAAATAAATTTTAATTTGCAAAGTCTATATAACCCCCCTGTCTACCTTATAAATGCCACCCTAAGCCGCCTATGCATATCGATACCCTGTATGTATGCTCTCTGTATCATTAATGCTGCAACAGCGAGTCTGACTTACGACGCGTGTTCCCTAGAGTAGGTCTAGAGAGGTAGGTATACATTTCCATTTAGCTACTGGCCATTATTGTATCGCCGCATCTGATCTAATATGTCTTTAACATCTATAGACGCAAAACCAATATATGCTGCACCACAGGGAAGTGCATGTGTGCCTTCTATTGTACACTCCATGACTTGAAACAATTTTGCTAGCTCAGCATATAAATTCGAATTGAAATTCAACAACAACATCCAGCGCAGCGCTGCTGCCGTATAGAGTGGAGTTAACTATATTGGATTGGAGACCGATGCAATGATAAATTGACAGTTTTGGGCGTACACGTGAGTCACACAGCGTGTCCCGCTGAACTCTGCACGGAAGCTGTGACAGCAAGAATAGAGCTCTGGTTTCCCCATAAAATGGTTGACGTACGTACATATACAATATAGAGGTGGCTTGGAGGTGCGGTGTGGATGCGGTGCTATACGGAGGAAAGTTGACTGTTTTCTATCGGAAGTGGGTATGCTGATTCAGTTCTCTGATCTATAAAGTGCAACGCAAGTCAAATCTAAGCCAGTTGCACATGCGGATTGATTTGCTTTATTATTATTTTTTTTTATAAATATGTACAAAGATACATATTGCACACTTCGATATGAGCTGAATTTTGTTGTGATTGTGATTGCGCAATTCACGATATCAATTAATTTGTGTGATTTTCTAGGGAAAAATTATGTGTGCACTAGGACGTGAACATGGTTCGAAACGAGAGAGGGTATATATAAATATATTCGAATTGAATCGCATTTCGTATGGCATACATATGTATGTGGTGCACGACGACCTAATTTTCATTCGAGAAGTGGCGATATTTAGAACCTATCGGGTGGGAGCAGCAATCTATACCTATAGTGTGCGGACTGCGGAGTGCATGGAAACAACTTTCGAGCGCACGTGCATCATAGATGGCAGTGTAATCGCCCGGCACATGAAAATCAACTGTTCGTTTATAAAATTTAATTTTTCGTATATATTCCATATGGTACGTGCGATTAGATTTAAATTGAAACTGAAGTCGTGGTCTAAGGTTCAAATGCGTTGTTTCTCTCTACAAGTAAGTATGTAGGTATATAGCGAAGGGAAAGAACGAGATTGGATTAAAATTTTGTTTATTTGTTCGAAATTTTCCTCAAATGGGAATGAATAAGGCCAGAACTTATCTTTGGGGCGCAAATTACGATATTTGATAGTCTCTATATGCTGTCGAAGGACAAGCACAACAAAAAAAAAAAAAAACCAACAAACATTGCAGAAATGAGATAAATTTATGACACTTGACAGTTGCATGCACATTTTTGGATTGCAAGTTGAATTGTTGACACTTTAAGTAGGTAAAGTGCAAATATATATCAATTGCAAGGTACTTAGGTAGCTGGAGGCTTAATGGCTCGAAGCGAGATAAAAGGCAATGAAATTTATATGCACATGCATCACATTGATCAAAGCATATATAAGCCTTGGGCAATTCTTATACCTTTTGAATAATATAGATTTAAATGTGAAAAAAAATATTCTTGAATAGGACCAGTATAAAAAAAAAAAAAACATAAATTGAAGGTATCGCATGGTTATATAAGTCAAGCATATAACAGGGATGTATAATTTTGTTATGTTGACGAATGCTGTGTTGCCTGATGTGTAGTTTAAATCAAATTTCACGTGGAAGAAAATCTCAAAATAGTAATGAGTTTTGTGTTTCATCATTAGTGGTGTTTTTTTGAAAAAGATCATAGCAGCTCAGCTAATTTTTACACAACATCCGAACTGGTTATTAACTTTTTCAAAAAAAAAACACGGCTATTAATAAAAATCACACAAAATTGATTTTTTAAAAATATTTGTAAGTTAGTTGGATTGGAAGTTATAAAGAAGGGTAAAACGTTTTTTCTGTCGGTAAGAAGATGTTGATAAGACCAACGTCCGTAAATGGTCCACTTTCGTTTTCAATGTATCTCATTTCTTGACAAAATGGGTGCTTTTTATTTTGATCGGAAGTTCTTGATAGAAGTAATAGGTTACAAATAAATGTACCTACTATAAATTCTTGTAGTACAAGAAAATAACTATGATCGCAATAGTTTGAAGTTTATAATACCACTTAATCCGTAGATATATATGTACGTACGCTCATGAATTACCTGCAGCAGAATTGTTTTTTTGTCTCTTCTTAAATAACTCGTAAAGTTAGAGGTAAAACTACGACCAAACTAAACGGCTTGTAGAGGTAGAACGAAAAATGCAGGGTTTCGTAGTGTAAAATGGGTAGTAGAGTTTGGCAAGCCTCTTTTAAAAATATAGTTCGACTATATACCCTAACTTAGACTAAAACTAGTGTCAAATATAAAAGATCAGATAGGGTAGATTTTTGTGTCAACCCCATTTAAGGGAAACAAATTGTATTATATTCCAAATAAAAACTAAAAATCTGTAGAAAATTAGATCCTGCCTGTTTTTGAAATTCAAAGAGTCTCAATTAATCCACCGAATTAAGTGCGTAAAATTTTTTAACCGAATCACATTTGTACAACTGCAATTTAGGTATATAGTCAAATAATTTCACTGTTCATAAATCATCAAGAGGTATAAAGGAACACAAAATTCTAAGAGACCAAAAAAAGACGAGACATATGTATGTACATATGTATGTATGTCGTCGGAAAAATAAAAGTTCCAAATCACGACCCTGAACTTAAAAAAACAATTGGAATATCATATTTTAGACAGACCACAAAGTCGTAAAAATGACTCGATTTTAGAAAAAACCGCAATCAATTTGTCCAAACATAACCTTGGATACGATATCTTATGTTTATTTTTATTTACGATAGCGAAAAAGTTACATCAAAAAAATCCAGAAGTGGCAAACAAAAAATTATTAACTTCCAACAGCACCGTAAAAATGACTCGATTTCTGAAAAAAAGAACCTAAATCAATTTGCTCTGACAAAATCTATATCAGCTATTTTTTGTTTTTTTTTTTCCTACTCCCCTTAAAAAAAATATTGAGATGAAAAAAGTCAAAAGTATCGCACGAAACTCTCAGAAATTTGCGCCATTAAAATTAATTTATTTTTGAAAAAAAACGGCAATCGAATTTGATTTTATAAAATCGTCATTTTTGTTTTTTTTTTCTGACCGTAAAAATGTTTTGAATAAAATTCCAAAAAACTTTAATAAATGTTGGTTTCCCACTAGTGTCGATTTTGGAAAAAAATGCAATCAATTTGTTTTAACAGAATCTGAATACGAAATTTTTTCTAACCTTAAAAAAAATGTTGTGATAAAAAAGTTAGAAGTACTAAACAAACAAAATTTCAAAAAATTTAATGATAGGGATTAAGGATTCTAAAATTCTCGATAGGGAAATTTCAGCAAAATCTAAGAAAACTGGAAATACCCGTATAAATGCAAATTATAAAATTAAATAATTACAATTTAAATAAGTAGACAAAATTTTCTGTCAACTTAACTTTTAAACTATAAAAGCTGAGGTAAGTACTTGAAACGAAGTTTTATTCAATATTTTCAATATCATCAGCTAAATGTATTTTAAGAATCAAAAAATCCATGAATAACAAGTTGATACCAATTATTTTTGTTTACCCTTATATTTTTTTTTATTTAAGAACACAAATAGTAAACCAAAATTGCATTCGCCCTAAAGAAGAAGTGATTCATAAGGGTTAAGTCATGCGCATTAAAAAAAACCTTAAAGTCTCACTTCAAGACTTTTTGCTATTATTCGTATTTAATTTTAAGATGATTTATGTAATCATAAGATGCTCGTTTATGGTTACGAATTAAGATACAGGATTCAGTGATTTTACATTACATTTTTTGTGAATAAAGTTTGTTAGAAAACATAATAAGCTAAGATTTAATGCTTAATAGACTTGCAAGTGGTATAGGCTTTTCTTTACTTAAGGTTATGATTCCTTAAGAAGGTTACATCAATTTCAAATAATACCACTATATTCTACCTTTGTACCTAAGCCTATAAATATATATATAAACTTAATAACAATAAACCCTTTTAAAATTGGCCTTGAAGAAGTTCAAGTTCGTTAATGTTCAAGCCATTAATTTTATAGAGTTGACTCAGGAGTGGATTATTCCTACGAACCAACCAACACCACCCGCCTTCAACTTTTTATTTTTTTCGTTCCACAAGAATAGATTGCCAGAGGTCTTTGTCCGGCTTACCGGTGCCATATGAGGTATCGAGCTATGACTAAGTGGGACTTCTTCGTTGGGCAAACATCATTATATTTCGCATGATTGAGCAGACTCCCATTCACCATGGTTGAATGCTAATTTATTGTGAATTTGTAAAGTTAAGTTGATACAATAGTTCGTAAAGCAATTTATAATAGTCGTCCAGCAGTAGCCATTTTGAATGTAGATATACTTATACTCGTTAGTATTTTGTGTATAGAACTTATAAACATCCATGCCTTGAGTTTTTATTATGTTGATAATGATGATTATCACGTGAGAATAAGTAATTGATCGATAGACTTCGATCGTTGTCGTCGTTGGTCGTCGTTGTCGTGCGTTGTCGTATAGATGGATTGACGTGAATAATTGCTTTGTATTAATATCACACCTTATTCACGATGTGTTTTATAGGTGGTTATTGTCTTGAGGTTCGTGCTAAGGGTAGTCAATGTGTGTTTACTAGGCCAGAAAGAACAACTTGTATATACATATACACACATTAATCGAAGACAAAATTATAAATATATTATTTATATATAGTTTATTGCTCTAGGCCTGTGCCATAGAATTTCCATCAGTAAAAAAATTAATTTTAATAGCTGCAATTAGTCATCTTTCTGTGATCGATACCTTTATAATGACTCAAGTTAGTCTGACTTTAGAAAAATAAAATTGATCTCATTTAAATTCTCTGTGTCACATGTCTGTCAACAGGTTCGAAGAAAATTATAAAATTTGTAATAATCATAAAAATTATAGCCTTTAGCTAGAACGATAAAATTTAAAAGCTTGCAAAGTCTTAGGTATACTAAGTAAGAATAGGTATGAATTGAATATAGTATATTAGTTAATTAGTCAGCAGTAGTTAAATAAAAATTATTAAACAATTTAAAATTGCGCAGAAAGCTTGACTAAAGCAAATAACATAAACACAACAGATAATATCATTTTCAAGTGCTCATTTCAAATATCTATGAATATTCGTAGTCCCACACCCAACCCATGTAATCAAAATTCTACACAAACTTGAATTTCATAACTAGAAGCTTCACTTACAATCATTACAATTTAAAGTCAAATTACAAAAAAAAAATAAAGAGGGTACTGAAACGTTTTATTTAAAATTTAAAATAAAATTGATTGTTAAATAAACTAATATAATTAAAAATGAATTTATTTAGGGTTGCCAGATATTTTTAAGAGATGCCCTGAAGTAGAAGTCTGAGCTCGAATTTAAAGGCACAGGGTTTGCTTAAATTTATAGAAATTTTGATTGTTTTTATAAAAAAAAAACTCATTGGAAATTCAAAATTTCTTATGATTATAGGCGTGTTTTATTGGTTAAATATTGCAGACCTAGTGCAGTAATCTCTCGGTGAACAAAAACGAAGCCAAGAAAGTTTTGATAAATATAAGTCATCATTAAATTGGATAGCTATTGGTTTTGTTATTGGTTACTGAGGAAAATTTGACAGTGCTTGTTGTATTTTATTTTTTGTTGTCATTTGTTGGCATTTTTCGTTCTGTGTATACAAAAACATAAAACTGGAATAAGATACAAAGTATGGCAAAAACCACGTTTCTGCTACTTCGTTTCTACTACTACGTTTCTATCACTATTATTCTACTACTATGTTTCTACTATTCAGATGGAGTTGCCAGATAAATACGACCGTTTAAAATAAGGCGTCCTTTGTATTTATTTTTTTGTACAATTCGACTTTTTTTTTTGGCACTAATTTTAAATTTGAACTCGGTTCATAGTTAAAAAAATGTTTCTTCAAAATAGAGTTGCAGCCCTATATTTGTCTATATGTGTACATATGTATGTATATCGGTGAGATCTTCATTTTGCGTATATGCTTTTAACCTTGAACTCGTTTGACTAAGGTCGAAAAAATAAATTAGAATTTATTATCTGATGAGCTAGATAATCCAACGCTATTCACTTGAACTGTAAAAAGGCCTCCTCCAATGCTATATACCTTTCTTGGGATGAATTTTTTTGATTGAAATTGTATTCGGGTAAATATAATTGGTCTGATCAAGCCATCACTTTATCAAGTTAGCAAAGCACCGTCTGATAAACGGGTTAAAAGTTGAAACTTATTCTTATATTAAATTGTTTGTTGCATAATAATTTGCTGTTAATTAGTCGTTAATTAGTTGTGGAAGTTTAAATTTGTTCGTGCTATGTTTTCTATGTTTTTCTTTTATATATGTCAATAAAGTCTATTTAATTAGTTAAAAGCATTTGAAATAAGGGCTTATATTTTTTGTTTAATTCAATGCTTTTACGAATTTAAAATAATAAATATAGTTCGTACGTAAGACGTACGTAGTTACTAACATATAGGGTGGCTCTTAGGTAATGAAGATATAGAAAAACACCAGGTATATAAAAACAAGCAAAAGATGTTTAATCTTAAATTTTTTTATAAATCCACCCTTTTTTGAACTTAAAGAATAGAGGTTATCTTTTTTTTAAATCAAATCATTACTGACTGCAAAAAAAAATACTTCTATAAAAACCCTTCTGAACTTTCCCAAAATTGCATTCTGGCGAGGTTATAATTTGTATAAGAAAAATCTCCTTGCAATCCTATTACGACCATGTCACGGTGATGTTCACCTTCAACACAAGTCTTCCTCTAACGAAACGAAGGAAAAGATTCTACACCAAAATTTACTTCCTATATCTTATACCTAACCTTCTATAGCTTCGAGGCACGTAATATAATCGCCTTCGTGGTTGCATAAGATCCAGTTTTGCATATCGCACCTTTTCCTCCATGATGGTACATATAAAATATTTCTTCCTTAAGAACAAAGTGTTGTTGTCTCACGTACCATCGCACAGCAAAAAGTGCACATAAACATACACAAACATACATAGATAGTTATAGTTATAGGCACAAAAAAACTCGAATAACTGAGCTGTCGTGCACTTGATTTCGCTTGCACATCTTTTAGCCACCATAAACAAAACTGACATTATGCCCCCGATTCTATAATCTTTCACACCACAAACAGCCCATTTTACTCTTCCACTTTTGAACCTATCCAAAAGAGGGAAATGAATATAAAAAAATAAAATAAAAAAAAAAATAAATGCGAAATAAGAAAATATCGCGTTAAGAGTTTTTTATCAGCAAAACGTTGTAGCCGACTCCACCGCCATCGTCGCGCCGTCACCGCACCGATTTGAAGCTGCCCTCGGATCCAACAATGTGTGGTGATAACGTTGCACCATGGTAGAACAGCAATCCCTTTTCGGTGTAAGTGCAAAATGGTGCTCGTTTAAAGCGGCCAAGATAAGTGTTTCCCGCGCCCACTGTGATGGCAATACTGAATACCGAATACCCCCACCCATCATCTCTGGAAGCTCTAGTTTTCGTACCCACTCAAGTGGAGTCTCAAAACCTCAATCGAATTCCGCGAGGAAAGCAGCATCTAGCAGCAGCTGCCACACAGAGATGTTAAGGTCCCCCCCATAGCCACACATAAAAAACCTCACACTATAACGTGAATGACGACGACGACGACGATGCTAGATGCTATTCACTAACTCAACCCGATTGGCGTAGAATCACCGGTTGCCATCAGCCAAGCGTTACCAGGCTGCAACCACACTGTGTGATCCGCGATGCAGATGAAGGGCGGAAAGCAGCAGCATAGAGCAACCTACAGCAGCAGCACAGTGAAATATGTGTCACGTACCGCCAGACTGTATGTCGCCGTATTCGTTGTCGTCGTCGTCGCCATGTTGTTGTTGATGTTGGGTACTGGCATCGTCGTCGTCGTCATCGTTTCATGTTTCGCAATATATATCGCAATTATACAACTGCAAAGCGTTAAAGCAAAAGCATTTGCCGACGACCGACGACGAAAAAAAAAGAGAGAAAGAAATAGAGGGAGATTATAAAATGGACGGATATTTAACCAACATGCACAATGCACATCAATGGTGGGGGGTGAACATTGGGGAAGTGACAAGAGACCACGTGAGGCTGGGAGTGCATGCACAAATATATATAGATTCCTTCGTAATAACAATACAATGTTTCGCATCGTAAACCCATTGCAGCATATTAAAGCAGGAGCATCAGCAGCACAGAAAAACTTGCTGTTGCTGCTGCATCTGCAACAGACCACTTCACACACTTCACATTCACATGTGGCCATTGGCAAAGTGAGTCGTGAGTGAGTGAAGTGAGGTGAGGTGGTACCTCATCGGAACGGAAGGTTCTTGTTCCTCTCATCATGGTCCATACAGAAGCCACCTTAATTTTCATATACGAGTACGGAGTACATACATAAATATTCATGCCAATATAGTGAAAATGAATCCGATAATAGCTTCAACTTTAACTTCAAACCGATGGAATGCAACCATGCTTGCCAAAAAGTAGTCAACCAACAACGATGACGGCGCGACTTATGATGACGAGACCAGAGACAATTTGGTTTTTTGCAAGATTGGGCCCTCTTGTTGTGACTTGTGACGACCATAATGACAACCATATGACTTGCTCCGTCAATAAATTTTAAAACGAATGCATATTGTGTCAGAGTATAGAAATTACCGATATGCATGTATGTAGGTGGTCAACTCGCACGCAAGTGCAGAGATATGTAGGAATTTCAATTAAGATTAAATTATGGGAGTATGCTTGTGACGAAATGTTGTAAGTTTTCATGTCAAATTTGATGTAGAAGTTAAGTAGTTTTTAGTTTATCTGGTTTTGAACTACATACAAACATAAATTCTATTAACGTTTTGTTATAAGCCCGTTACATAGTTGTTTATTATTAAAAATAGGGTATACTAATGTTATTTCTCGTGCGCATTGCGATTGTTTGCTAATTAATCGAATCCGCGCAATGCGGAGGGCCGACAATCGCATTGTGCGTGAAACAGACCTAAGGTTAAAATAAGTCATTGCCTATATGTTTGAACGCACCTCATTTTCCCAGTATTCTCAAATACCGGTTAGAATGCTTTTTAACCATGAAGCTCCGTTTTCACTGCTTTTAAACGATGCAATTTTTTTTATCTTTAAGCGCGCAGGCGTGGAACGTATATTGTGGACAAAATTGCAGACGTTGGAAAAATTCTCTGCAGCTCTTTTTTTTGTGCGTTTTCTTATCGTTCAAGACATAAGAATCTTTGCAACCATGGAAATTCTTTGTTTTCCCAATTAAATATCTCCATAGTTTTCATTTCTTCTTCATTATTAATCTAAAAACTTTTAAAAAACAGACACACTAACATTCAGCTTTAAGTTCCTTTGCTCGAAAAGATTCTTTTATATAAATAAAAAAAAATAACAACTTTCTAACCACACTCAACCTCTAATCCTTCAGAGCATTGTCCTCTTAATTTGCCTTAATCTGTTGTTAAGTGTGAAACATAATACCAACATTTCTGTATACAAATGACTTTTGCATTTGAAAGAAGATCTTCGTCGTTCGTTCCTTACAAAAGATTCTTTCTTCTAAAAAGAAACAATGACAATGACAGCACAACCACCTTGCAACATCAGGATAAAGTTAGAGGAAACATACATCCATACATACATACATCCAAAAGTAAATTCCCAGACAAGGAAGATGGATATTTTTCCGAAAAAAAGACCGACAATTTTGTGGATATACAAAACAATTTGTTTGTTTGCATGTAATCAAGTGTGACTGCTCTGGACGACACTTCTTATACTCTCTTCAATTTAGACAGGAGGCAGGTCGGACCACCATAAAGTCAACATAAGCAAGCACATTGATATGTCTTCCTTGGCTATAAGCAATTAATCACATCCAGTCGAGATGTTTTAGTTATCCTCTTCATTTATACATACCTACATACATATATGATAAATGTTTAATACATTCAGTTGCAACCAACAACAAAACCGAGAAGGCATATTCTTTTTATTAAAAAAAAAAAAAAAACAAAAATTATTAATACTCAATTCGAGGAAGCTGTCCTTTGGGCTCATTGAATTCTTTCACTTAGTCCTGAATTATAGCACTTTTCCTCATATCTTTCTACAAAAAAAAAAAACTTTGCCCATATACCACCCATTGGTATATGTGATAGTGCCTGGAATGGAAGAAGTGCAACACCACAGGATTCTCCTTCGGAGCTACTCAAACCACACCACAGGAGTTCAGGAAACATTTGTTATTTTTATTGCGTATATAGCGGTATCTTGCCATTGTACTATTATGCGGTCGATAGAGTCTTTTATGTATATTGTGAGTGTGTGTATATTGTGTCCCCTTTGGTTTACATGGGATAATAATTTCGAATATTTCTTGGTGAGTTAGCCAAATAAATTTCATTTCCGACCCGGAATTCGGATTTATATTGGCTATAGACATGTCCTTCTTTTAAAAAAAAAATAAAATAAAATAAAAATAAGGTTTTTGCCATCCCCCCCTCATTGCCAGTAGATGAAGAAATTCTTATTAAGTGCACGCTTTATGTGAGCTACTTTGTCGATATATGAACTTCTTTACGGTCTATTGCGTTCGATATTGTTGCAGGACAATTTTATTTTGATTCATGACTCATATGGGTGGTCTGAGTAAGCTTTTAGGCAGGTCACTTTTAATGATTTTTTAATGGAATTAAAAAAAAACAGTAAAAAAAAGTTAAAAAAATATCACTTTTATAACATGAGAGGATGTGGATGACTTTTCGATGACAGATACGCGAATTAAAAAAAACCATAATTCGACAGAACTGCTATATAATTGTTTGGCACTCGCTTCGGTTTTTTTTTTCTATATCAAAAGTGACACAACAGTCAATGGCTTAAATATATGTATCTAAAGTTAAAAGTCTTATTTAATATGAAAGTAATTTCAATGTAGACAAGTACCAAATTTAGAAAAGCAAGTCCAAAATGTTGCTATAATGTTACCCAATGAAAATTAATTTTTATATTGAAACTGATTTTTATACAAAATATGATCAAACTGAATAAGAATTTAACAATTTTGACAGTTAAAACTTGACAGTCAAATTTTAGGTATGTACCAGGAGACCTTAAAATTAGTCTATGTATTCTTTTCAATATACAAAGATATCAAACTCATATAACAAAACCTATTTATTCGTTGGAAACATTGCATAACACTTTGGACGTGCTATTTAAAATTTGGTATTTACAAATCTGCATGTAAATCGCATTCATGTAAGAGAACAAATCTTTTTTAGCACATATTTTAAGCCATTTCAAACATTAATTTGACTAAATTCCTGACTTTGACAGTTTTTTTTTTTTAATTTTGAATTTTCGTACCAAATTTTGAGCTAAATTGTGAAGCCCCAAAAAAATCAGCAGAATCACTGTATTCAGCTTTTCCAAATCATTAAGTCTCATAATTGCGTATAAAAGGAAAGATTTCATCACCTATAAAAAAAAATGTGCATATATTTCTCACCCAGCTTTTAATCTTTCTCGTAATTACCATATTCAACTGGCTATTAAACAATTTATGGCTTATACTTAATCCAATCCCTCAAGCCACCATATTTAATCTTAATACTCAACAAATATGGTAAAATTACTTTGACATTTCCTCCATTACTATATTTGTATATTGTAATTATTTGATAGAGGTGCCTCTGGGAATTTGCATAAATCAAGGACTCACATCTAATTACAAAAGAAAACACCATCATCGACTGCTACTAATATTAACCGCAAGAGACATACCGATACCAAATCGTTTTGCTGTAACAAATTACTGTGCATTCAATTGCATAGTGGAAACACAACAAAATATCTAAACCACCTGCAAGTTGCATTGCAAAGCACCACCACACCATGACATGCAATTGATCGATCACACAAACAGATTTCAATCCATTCAAGAGGCAGACAGACAGAGCCAGCGATAAAGATATAATCCCCTCGGTCGCGCACTTATGGAGAAGTTGTTGGGGGATTACTCAGAGACCACCATTCAGTCAGTCCAGTCCGCATGTCTGACTAACTCTCAATCAAATAAGATCAATCGGGTAATTGATATTCGTGTTCGTTCATTATGTTCTTGTCCCTGCAAAATCTGAAGTATATAATACCTGGGCTATGTCTACACGAGACCGCCGCGAATTGCTTTGTTGTAAGTTTTATTCAAAAATCGAATTGTGCAATTATCGACAATTATGGATCTTGTGGAGATATTGTCCGGCTAGCCACCACCACCAACCCTCTTATAAGCCAGATTACCCATTATCTGTGCAATGATCGAAACAAATCGGTAATCAGCTTAAGTTGGACAATTGACGGCAAACAACGACGCTACAATATATATACCGACATCTCTCTGAATCGTCCGTAAATTGATCAAAATAGGGAGTGGAGAGCAAAATCAAAATTGAAAATTCATATACAATGCACACAGGCCAACAAATCAGCGTATGGTAGAATGGCGATGACGGCGATCAACGTATAAGAAACGGCTGCATAAACGACTTCAAAAGTCAAGGTAGTCACGATTTTATATCAAAGCAACAACCAAGATGACTTCTCTAACGCAGAGGGCAACATAATAAGGTATATACACAGATCGTTATTTTCGATTCGATCGGATTCATCACAAATGTTTGACCTTGAAGTCTCGATTGGATTCTGATATTCTGACACTATGTATATACCTACTTGAGAGCTGTCATTAGAATCTTTTTCAATTTCAATACCATAACAATTATTATTAAGTAATGTATTGTTCGGAGAGGGTCTTGGCAATACTATTTGAATTAGAAAATATAAAGTTAATTATATTGTTTTGCAATGTGGGGATCAGGGTTGGGTTTAATAAAGAGTTTATATACACATGAATGCTTTTAACACTAACCTTGACTTTAAGATGAATATGAGTGGCTTCTTGGACTCGTGCAAAATGACCTTTACCAAGAACACGTCCTGTCATTGCATAATTGCCAACTTTAATAAGTTTTTTATTGCCTGAAATTTTATTAATAAATCAATATTATCTTTGGATTATGAATAAAAAAGGGCTTACAGTCATGAACATGACTTTTCATAATAATTATTATCGAGTCACAACTTCCAAAAAAAAAAATGAAATAATTACAATAAAAAAATTGAATGTATAAAGTATAAATGAAATATTTTTAGTTTTAAATGACATTTTGGTCAGAGAACAAATTTCAAATAAGAAAGAAAATAAAAAAAAAGACTCTAATAAGAAAATTTAAATAGCAAGTGTTATGGTCTAAATATTCTTACCCCACTGAGCTCAATTAACCCCTATTGCTATAAAATACATGTATCCCTTTAACATTTTCCACAACTTAATCAACTTCTATACACAGATTTTCTCCAATTACGATTAAAAGTCTAAAAGTCAAACAAACATACTTTATTCAGAACATTTTATCCGTTCTATTCGTGATTTTCTGTGCATTTGAAGTCGTTCCCGTTTTCAAAAAATTCGTAGTTTTCTTAAAAGACAGTCATCGTGAGAGAGAACCAAATTTCCGCTACTTAGGGATTTTCTGTGCAAAAACACTTGTTGTGAACTTGAACCACAAATCACAGATCATCTTAATTTCGATTTGAGAGTAAAAGAATAAATCAAAACATCTTGTCGTGTGTGTCATTCACAATAGGAACCTACTGTCAATTTCTGTTAATTTGCGTTCATGTACTTTTTCGCAGTTTTGACATTTTTAAATGGATTTAAACTTCAATATTCAAAATTTGATAGTCTCTGAGTTTTTGTGCATAAAGTAAAGTAGGTACATACATCAAACCACTTTCTTCGTTTATACAGCGGCTTCTTTGACAATAGTTGAGGAAATAAATTGCCATTGCATTATCTATTACCCATGGAGATGCTTTGGCAATTGTAAGTGCAATATTGCTCGGTAGATGAAGATGATATCCATTGACAAGGCAATAAATTGTGACGTTCCACATTTTTCAAAACGGGTTCTCTGCAATTTTGAATGACGTTTGAAAGTTGTAAATATGAGAAACTTTTTTATTATCAAGAAAAGTAAAATTAAAGAGCAAAAAACTTTTGACAGTAGTCTTCATTTCTAGGTTGACATTTGACAACTGAAATTACATGCCAATAAAATGCCCACTCAGGCAATAAATTGCTATTTTCATAGAAATGGACATTGTCTTAAATATTGCCAATGAAGCCACAGCATTGCCAAAATTTATGATCTGTCAACAAAATCGATCAATTTAGATTTTTATCCCAATCAAAATTGTCGTATATCTCGCCCACCAGATCAGATTTATTTATTTTTTGATTTAAAAAATAGAAAAACTAGGAACTTTGTTTTTATCTTTTTGGGAAGTAATTACAGAAAGTTTGGCATGAGACTAGAAATATTAAGAATTTTAAGTTAAACAGTTTAACTTTAAAAATCGTGTTTTTTTTTTTGGAGTAGCCCGTGGCGTAATGCGGTTCGTGCGTAGGACTGTCATACCAAAGGTCTCGGGATCAAATCCCAGCTTTTGCCACCTAAGAAAAGAAATATTATTTTTCACGGTTGCTGAGGCCCAGTTGCTGAGATCATCCTAGTTTCAGAGTTAAACTCAATATTTAACTTCTGAAAAATGTTTTAAATCAATTTAATCCTGAGTTAACTTTGGATACATATTTTTGACAGATGTGGGTCGAAAAATTATCGAAATTGAGAGTGATTCTAAGGAAGTCCTCTCCATATTGCCGTATATAGTGTCACCCCCTATTTTTCAATATTAAAAACGCATTTCCGTAGTTCCGCGCTTTGATTTCAACAGATTTTTGACAACTGAAAGTTATAAAGTTAATCCAACTCTGAAAGACAGGTGTATACAGAGTTATATATTTGCAGGATTAACTGACTCTGGATGAGACTGGACTGACAGTTGATTTAACAAAGAAAAATCGGCTCTTATAGTTTTATTTGTCTTGGAAAATGCCTTTCACTCTGACCATTCAAAGAACTATAGGTCCCCTCATTCTTGCTAATAAAATCCAGACAGAAATGGCTAAAAGTTATAAGTCCCATAGGTCCTGCTTTGAACACGAGCAGTCTTGCCACTAAATTTATTAATTAAGGGGAGAATGCCCAATTTTGTTTTGCTGTAGACTTTAACAATAAAATCCAATGTCCAGCCTGTTACAAATTTTTGCCACGAACCCTTCATATTTCGTTCAAACTGATTGTACTATTTAGGAAATATCAAACAAAAACACTTTCACACTCATAGGTTATTGACTTTCTATGTGATGAGTTCATTTATCATCATGTGTGGTGTTAATTCTCTCTTATACTCTCAAAGAATCCAACGACCTCGAAGAAAAACTTCTTAATGTCAAACCCAAGTCAAAAGCCCCAACTCGTGCACGCACGATACCTATACCAATATAGATACTTCAACAAAAAACATACCGGATAATATTCCAATGAAACATTCTGTTTTTGAAAGAAGGTACCTCGTATACCTTCTCTGATCCTGATGTACATAATGTACACCATAAGTCTACCCCAATAAATTTTGCCAAAAGCTTCAAGAGTCTAGCTCTTTCTACTAAAAGATTTCATCATCATTATCATGCTGGGACGTTGTTCTCTTGAAGCCGTCGTCGTCGTCGTTGGTCGTGTGCGATGGAAAAATAAACTTTAGATATTTTTTGTTGTTGCTTCAAATCCCGAACTCAAACCCGTGGGAGAATTTTTCAGAACTTTTATGCTTTCATTTATTTTTTTTTATTCAGCAAACGACAACAACGACCGTCGCTCGACGATGACGACGACGGCGATGTTCGCTAGTTCGCCCCCTTCAGCTCAGTCCCAAGGACACCGACAATTTTCTTATTTTGTCGTAATCACACGCCAGGTCAATGCCTGTCTGGCCGACAATGTGTTTTTTTTTTTGTTTTGTTCATTTTCATAGCTTTTCCTGGGACTATATATTGGTGGAATAGGGATCCTTGCCTAATATAACTGCTTTCCGCCCACTCACCGATATGACGACGACGACGAGCAAAACACAATTCACACGGTCCTCCGACTCCTGGAGAGCGGCGCTCTATCTTTGTGTTGTTTATTTTCCATGTTGTCGTGTGCAAGGACATAGAACGGATGTGGGGAATAGCTGTTTCCTCGATACACCATCAGCACTCCCATTTTACATCAAGAACAGAGAAGCCCCTCAGCTGTATAGCAACAGCAGTAGTATAGGAAGGTTCCACATGCAGGTGCTACTTTAGAAGTCCTCGAACTCAAAAAGTAGATATTACAATCATTACTGTGAATAGTGAAGGGCTTTCAATATTTTGTCTGCTTGCAGCAGGCAAGGACGATAGATTGGCTCCTATGATGAGCGAGGACGAGAACGATGATGCTGGCTATATGGTCTGAGTTCTGAGGCGGTGGCGGTGGTGGCGGTATATTCATTCCATCGTCGACGACGTCTATGCATTCTCAATACAACTCTTACAATTTCTCGGATTGGGTTTTGAAATTCCAGCAGATTGATCGGAATTGTCGTTGTGTCGTCACTGTTGTTTGATGGTTTTGTGGCTACACTAGCACATGCATATACCTAACTATATGGTGTAGGAAGGAGTTTAATCTTCTAACATGAGTTATCACTTGGAATTAAGTGAATTATGGGTTTCGGTAGTTTGCTGCACAAGAGGGCATAGATTATTCACTGATGAGAAAGAAGCGAGAGAGGGTTAGGATGGGTCGTTGTCGGTGTTCATTCGTTAGTCGGATGTTTGATGGGCGGCAGTGTGAAACAAATGGTTTTGGGTTACGAAAATGCTATAATGGTATCAAACTCTTTCGCTCTCTTGTGGTTTTGGATACAAATAAATGCAAATTCGATCGTTAATTTTGGAATCCGTTTCGGTTATCTGATTTGCATGATTATACCTAAGTTTAGAAAAAGGGAAGGGCTATAAGAATTTTTATCTCTGATGATGACTATCGATTTTATGCGGTTTTTGGAAGGTTACATGGTTTCATATTTAATAGGTTTTTTTTTTTTAAATGGAAAGAATGCTTTGATCATAAGCGTGAAGATATGAGATTTTATGTATTTTATCAATGTGTGAAAATTATTTAAATTGTCGGAACATTCTTTGTCAAAGTCGATAAAAAATCGAATTTTTCTGTTATTACTGTTTGGGTGGTCTTATAGGTTTGCGAAGGTTGATATACGGATTATCGCATATTATTAATGACACATACACTTACTTAAGCTATAAGTAAATCTATTTAACATGTTGCAGACATTAGAAGTCCAAGTTTTATTCATATAGAAAAAAATTTACGCATACGCCATAGTGTCTCGATTGTGGTATTTTATCGACTTATTTAATTTTTAAAATCCCGAAAAAATAATTTTAATAGAAAACATTTTTTTTTTGTAATAACTAACATAAAGCATGCGTTTTGATAACTTTAATCCCGCAATTTGGTAATTTTTAATTGAAGGAATTTTATTTTGTTTTCGATTGGATATTTACATATGTTTAGAGTTAAGACTTGGTTACTTAAAAAATTCCGCTTAGTATAAAATTATTAGTTATGGGTCTCTCAAAATTAACGCCAGATTTGTATTTGCCACCTTTTAGTAAAGTGTTGGCAATACTAAAAAAAAAAAAAACAATTTGACAGCTGATAGTTAAGGATTAGTAGAAATACTAGATTTGAAAGTGTTTTCATTATTGAACTTTATTTCAAAAAATTAAAAAGTTAGGTGGTTACAATTCGAAAATTCAAACATAAGTCAGAATATGGATTTAACTTAACGTCAACTGCGAAGAGAATAATTGAAAAATTCAGGGAGACTATGATCATTTTTTAATACTAAACGCACTGGTCGCCCAAAAACAAGCCGTTTAAATGTCAATATCGAAGCATTGCGTTAGAGAGTGTTGGTAAAAGTCCAAGAACATCGAAATTTTCGAACTGCGGCTGCCAAACTATCATTATCTTTATTATACTTTAACTGTCAGCTGTCAAACTTTTTTTTTTTAGGGTTGCCAACACTTTAATACAAAAATTTTGGCAAATTCAATTCTTGCGTAAATTTTAAATTTCTAAGTTCGATGAAAGCTATGAGAAATTCTTCAGTGAAAATTATCATGGATTGTAGAAGCTTAACTTAGGTTATAAAACCTAAACTTTCAAACTTTTTGACAAATTTTCGTCTCAATGGTCAGTCAAAAATTTTGTTCACTCAATATTAATGAGCAATGAAATTGACATATCCAAAGAGAAATTCATTAGTGACAGCAGAAGCCATTTTGAATGAGTATATTTTTTTCGGTTTTGGAAACATTCACGAAAAAGGTTCCAATAATTTTATTTTGATTAGAATTTGTTAAATTTGAAGTAAATCGGAGGCTCCCGGAAATTACGCCAGAATTTTTTTCTGGCCTAAAATTGGAAAAAAATCAGATTTTTTATTTGGAAAAGAAGCCAGAAATTTGGAAATTGTGCCAGGTACTTATGGAAAAGGAGCCTGGAAGTGAAATGGAAAAAAAGCTAGAAAAAAAAATCAGAAAGTCTGCCAGAAAATTTTGGCGTAATTTCCAGGAGTTCAAATAGGGCGGCCCGTTTAGCCTCTAGCTGAAATTACAGTGGATATCATATACAGACGTTCCAGGCCTACCGTCAGCTGTTTGGATTTTTATTTCTGTCGGAGGGAAATAAGCCAGAATGAAGCTTAGTTTTTTTTTAATCCCCAAGTTGTCTAGTTCATGGTGAAAGTTTGTTTTTACCACAAAATCTTTCCCAAAAACAAGGTTGATGAACAAGTGAATACAAATAATTATCATGAGAACCAAGAACTTGTTTAACGTAAAATACATTAATTTTAGCCCTAAAATCATGATTTATATGGTTAGATTGTGTCGAGAGTCGAACATTTTTAAACTACTCTTATTTCTTTTTGTAATGTACATTTTTTAAAAACTTTTTTTTCAAGCACTTTCTTTAGCTTTTCTACCTAATCTGGGCTTTTTCTGTGTGATTCATTTTTTTCTTTCCTCCAATCAAAATGACAGCTTAAGTGTCATCAAAATGTCACTGATTATATGTGAGTGCTGTCAAATGATTTTGTAAAACGAAAATAAGCATTTTTTTGTACAATTTTATTTTAAGCGATTACAGAAAAAAAAAACATAACAGTTTTTATTGGATCGTGGCAGATTTTGGAATGACAAAATCATCCTGGTGAGTTAAATAATTTCTCAAGTAATTTCTACACCAATTCTGTTGCAATTTTCCGAGTATGGGTGCGATGGTGGTGATTTACTTTGTAATTAATTAGGACATAATTGGGAAATATCAACATTTAAAATAGCAAATAGCTTTTGGTAACAATATTACTTGAATTACTTAAAACTACCTCGTTAAAAAAAAAAATAAATCAAATCAGTTGATATATTAGCCAGAAATATAAAAATATGAAAGTTTTTGCAATAACCTACAAAATTTTCTTTCCGTTACATAGAATCTAAAAGCGTTAGAGTAAAATGTTTATCAAAGCTTTATTTTTTTATCAATTTATGATATATTGACACATCACACGATATAACATGATAAATATGAATTTTCAAAGCATGACGACGTTTCATATAAAATTTAAACACGATTGTTGGGGAACCATTTCAGTTTAATATTTATACATAGATATGTACTTAAAACCCTCCAGAGGTCAAAAACATATATGTGTACATATATGTCAAAGCGCACGATGAGTCATGTGCATTGCATTACCCTACTTTGTGCAATTCCCTATCATCGTGTATTAAAATTCTCTTTACCATGCCACATCAAAGAAACTACATAGCTAATTCCATGTTCATGTAATTGAATATTATCCGTTTGTCCCCATAAAACCCCTATCCAAAAGACTGGGGATATATTCAACCCTCTCTTTCGATCTCTCTCTCTCTCTCTGTTAAAAGGATCCCATCCTTCCCGGAACACAATAAAATGCTTTATGTGATGGCGGTATCCAGGAAGGAATAAAGTATCACAGTACTGAATATTATATGTAGGTATGCTTGTAAGCAGTAAACAGTTAAAACGGCAGAAAAACCGACAGGTTATAGCCCTAGGTCGGAAACCTGGCTCCCCACTCTCTCTCTCGCCTTCTTCCACCCTCTCATCCTCTTCCGTGGAACTTCCCGAAAGTATGTAAGTATATAAAACTTCTGGCCCGTTGCTGCTAATGCTGCATTTCGGTGACATCAAAGTATTCGGTAGCTTTGTCGGATGCCGACAAACCAAAGTTTGCCCTTTGCTGCCTTTGATGTTCTCGATGGTGTATTGTTTTCCATGTTCTACAGACCACTTCCCTTCGTCCTAACCTAGCTCTGGCCCAGTTCAGAAGGTATACATAAACAAAAACATCAGAAGCTATATCAAATGCACTTCAATGACAGTTGTTGTTATTGTTGTTGTCAGAGCCATCTGCCTGCCCCTCTCATTCTTCTGTGGTTCGATGGCTTGCAGGGCTATATAGTCCCCATCAAACAATTTGAAATCATAATAGAAACATCAGCTCACCTAGATCCACTTTCAAAGTGACACCGCCCTGAGATTATATATGTAAACTGGTGGCGGTTCGAGCGCAGGTGGCTGATATCTTGGAAACTTGGGACTATTGCTGATTGCGGTGATGGTGATTGCACCTTCATCGTTAACGTCTTCGGGATAACTGATACCACCACGTGTATCACTTTCCTGTGACAATCAAATCGTCCGGTTACTAACTTGACTCTTCCTTAAGCGTCAATAGTGTGTCAGTTATAAAAAAAAAAAAATACATAAACTTTGGACTTGGACTGTTGACGACACGGACGCTCACAGGTTGTGCTTCTTCCATTATTTTTTTTGCATCTATGCGGCTTCATGCATTAATTTTTTCGTACCTGAACTCTTTCACTATGCTTATGAGCGTTTCTCCTGTCATCAAATCGTCTTGGGTATTAATTGTGCATTCAAGTGATTACAAAGGAAATATGCATTAAAAGCTAAAAAGCCGCACTGACTGACGAAGAGGACATAATATATATCAAATAATGTAAAACAACTCATTGGATTCCAACAACAACAAAATAAAAATGTAGAACAGTCTTGATGGGGAAAAAACTTGTGTCGGATTTCTCAGGCAATTTACGATGACTAATTGGGAAGTTTTTTTTTTTTTTTTTTTTTTTTTTTTTGGTGGAGGTGGGAAAAACCCCAACATAGCACGATATGCAGCCAACATGCACACACTCAAGAGAATTCACTAACAGAATACATATTGGCAAAAGAGTCTGATTCGAATATAGTGGCCAACGCAAAGATTCAAAATAGACTTAGTGTCACCAAGAAATTGTGAAATCATGAAATGGTGGCCCGTGGCAGGGGTTGTCCAATGATAGCATTTAATTTAAAATTAAATTTAGGAATGATTAAGATATAAAAGAAAATTTAATTCAGATTTGATGCGGTTCGAATTTTGTTTTCTTACATAGAAAACGGAAACGTGCGTTGCGGATAATTGCAGTTTAAATGGTTTTTAATTATTTCTCTTTACAGAAAGTATAAGAAGAATAGAATATTTGGAAAACACAGAAGATTTAAAAGCCCTATTCTGAACAACATTACTGTGATACTTCACAAGTCACAATAACCTCACCTCAAGCACAAGGTGAGGTAGATTTTTTAAAGTTTTCATATTCTGGTAGCAAAGTACACAAATCGCAGGTTGTCAAATTTCAAAGTGTCAGAAAAAATGGCTGTTTGAGTGCCCACAAGAATTACTCACCGCATCAGTAAAAACAAGAACAAAATACTAAAATAAGACAAGTGAAGGGGCACTGGTTCCACCATTTTCTTCTACTTTGACAGATGCACAGAACTGGAAAAACATGAAAACCCTGACCTTTAATATGTGTACTGTGTCCTGAACCCTGGTAGCACCGTCAAAAATTATGAGCTTCAAAAGAACTATCGATATTGTGATTTTCTTTTGAATTGCCGACAACTTACAAGTTTGACATTTCCGAAATTTAGAACTTAACAATAAAAATTCAAAATTCACTGCTGATTTTGTGTTGATTTTTTTGTGAGGTTTTTTGTAAGGATTGTCTGAGAATATCGAAAATGTTATCGAATCACAACAAAACTGACAAGAAATCAATTTCACAAGAGGTTGTATGATTTGTGAGCCATCACAACGCCGGATTTGGGCTGTTCGACAAAAAAAAAGAGTGAGTGCCGGGCCTCACGGTTAAGGTGTGTAAACATCAAATTAAATATTCAAGTGCTAGTTTTATATCACAGAACGTGACAAGTTCGAACTGTCAACCTGTCAACCAAATTTCAATCCAAACTCAACTCGATCTTTCGATTTAGTTTGAAGTACGAACGAACGTACCCAATATTGAACGCATCTAATTTACATCAACCTATCGTAACGTATATGATCACAACGTATTGTGTCACAGAAATGTCCACGTTTTTAGTTTAGCCTAGCCCCGGCATAGATGTTTACTGCACGGAACTGATCGAACTGAATTGAAGATCGTCGATCGAATAAGGAAGATTGGAAGATTTTTCACGAGTTAAAGGATGCATCTGTCACTACATTTGCTATCATCAAAACGATAATAAAAAAATCGTAATCTTAGCCAAACCCACGATAAGATTAATAATGTATTTTCAAAACGACAAAAAAGAAACAAATCAAAGTACAATGTCCTTTGATTAAATAATAATCGTTTAAAAACCAATTGAACACAGTGTACCTATGCATGCATAAAAAGTTTATGCCATCTTGATCAAAGGCTTCCTGTGGTAGTATTATATACATAGGTACATGTACATTATATCGATATATATACATTTTCAAATAATATAAAGCTTATAGCCGCAAGGGATAAGCTTTTAACAAAAGTTATATATATAAACTATACATTCTATATATGTTCAAATTATTCCAGGGACACGGATTGGCTTTATACGATATAATCGATTGTTAACGGTCTGGCACTTTTTGAGGGGAATTTAATTCATTGATTCAAGTAATTCTTGTTATTCACATGAATAAGTCTTTAATAAAAAAAAAAAATATCTATCTTTGAAAAATGACACGACCACGATGACCCATGTTATCGAACAAATTTTGTGATACACACATACATATGTATATGTAGGTAGGTACCTACTTAAGAGAATTTATTTATTATTAGGCTGAATATTATTGTTTAAGCTATGACTCAAGAAAGGCTATAAAAAGTCTTCAAAATATTGTTATGTAAAAGCAACAATGTAGGTAACTGCTCTATCAAAAGGTTTTGTGAAAAACCGCACAATTGCTATCTTTATGATAAATATTAAAAGGTAAAACCCTTCAGAATATCATCACTTCACTAAAAAATAAATATGGGCAAATGAATAGATCGCACGAACTTGCTCTTGTGTATAACAACTGTAGCTACTATTGATAGCACAAGAATAATAAAAACGTCAAAAGTAAATTCTAATAAAATGGATTTTTGTTTGATTTTATTTTTATTGCATCAGGTCGTGCGTCAGTTAATAAAGGGTTTTCCAATAAGAAGTTTCATTTTGATATTTAAAAAAAACGAGTATTTTTTAAGAGAAATCAATTGATGTTTATTTTATTGTAAAGAGTAAAAGGTACCTATGCCATTAACAACGGAAAACGATATCAGCCAAATTGCCGAAACGGCTAGGGTTGCAGTATCATGAAATTTTCAAATCGGACACTTGCGGCTGTATGTCCTCGAAACTTCACAAATTCCATCTTTAAGGTCTTAAATCGATTATGGAGCATTGGCGTAAACCTTATACCCTTCTCGTGGCCCCAAAGAAAAAAGTCTTAAGGTGTTAAATCACAAGATCTCGGTGGCCAATTGTTATTACCTCTTCGAGAAATAATACGGTCAGGAAACTTTTCTTTCAAAATTGTGATCGTTTCGTTGCTTGTGTAGCACCTACCGTTATTTTTGTAGTGAATTTTAACAATTTCAATGCGTTGCTGAAGCGTGTATCGTTCAATTTTTTGTAATGGGGTAGTTTTTAATTGTCAAATGTCACAAAAGATGACAGCTTCAAAAGTGACAGCTGCTCAAATAGCGGGCTATTCAAAATGAAACCTCTTATCGAAAAACCTTTTACATGCGTGAATCAGGTTGAGTGTGCGTACGTCAGGTCATGCGTTCTTGCGTCAGAAAAAAGTTTCACAATTTTATATGTAAAATTGGATAAGTTGAAATTTCAATCTTCAACTTTTTCAAGGGTGCTTTTTATAAAAAGTCTAATGGGGCATAATAAAGTTCTTCACCTAATTGCAGCTTTTCGGAATTTTTGTCTAATTTTTCTCAGCTATTAAATTTTGTTTAGCTTAAAAAGATGTTTCTATTAATGATAAATTTATACGTTAAAGATGGCATTTAAAAAAAATATTTTACTAATTTTTTGTGTTTTTTTAACTGATTACTCATAATTCGGTTTGGTTTATAGGCCAAGTTACAAAAAGGTGGAATTTTAATTAGATTAAGTCAAAATCTTTTGTGCGAAATCTGTCTAAAATATTCTTCTATAAAAAGCTTTGGTTAATTTTTGAACATAATTGTCATTAAAACCTTTAAAAATATATTTATATTTATATTTTCAATCATTTATCACATGTTTTCCTTTCTTTTTAAAGTGCACATTTATTTGAGCTTAGAAATTTTCTACTTACATACCTTAAAAATTATAATTTTTCAAAAGCAAAATGTTAAATGCGTATTTAAAAAAAAAATCTCAAACAATCTACAATGCCCACTATAATATACTCTTGAACATAAATTAAAGAAGATTTCATATGATGGGAATAACCATAACCGAAATGTCTAAATTTTATACACACGTTATATATAATTTGATTTCATTTATGGGTAAGCTAAAACAAAAATATTATTAGGTATACAAATTTCTAGTGATTTATAAGTTAACCTTGTTCGATGATATATTTATTTAATCGCATCAAAACGCATGCTGTTTCTTAATATTTTTCTCTTAGCAGGAGGTGTAACTAAAAAAAATAAACATGCACCAAAAAGTGACTGACACTTTTGGCAATATTCCTAATTTGCCTGCTGATTTTTGGTGCTACTTTTGCTGCTTATGCCGTTACACCTCCATGCGCATTTATCGCCATCTTTTAAACGTCAAGAAACCAGCTGCAGTGCATCAAAAACGTGGCATGGGAAAACACATTTATTTTTCCTTTTATTGCTTTGCTTTTATTTCTTTAATTATTTAGAATAACAAAAAAACTTAAGATGCTCATTCCCACAATCACATAGAGTATAGTAGGTGATAGGGTGGGGAGGGGAGGATATGTGCTTTGGCTGCATCGCGGATGACTTGTTGTCCAGTTTGGTGCGTACATTTCTTCTCCTTCGTCCATTTAAAGGTGACGTTACACTTAGAAAAATTAAATGGCGGAATCACAATTCGAAAATGAAATTGAACTCGATCTTTTAATCGAAGTAAAAAAAAGGTAAAAAAAGTTGCAATTTTCTATCTTCCTCTGTTTGAACTTTGAAACTTCCTTGTTTAGGTGACCGGTTTCATTTTAAACAGAAATATTGTCTATTTCTAGATTTTTAGTTCTTCTAATCAAAAAAGTAATGTTACATGTCAGTTTTTGTTCGCTAGACCCTTACTCATATAATGTTTGGTGAATTTTTTCATGTCCGGCTTGTAAGACCTAAGCATTACTTACATCGATCTTTGAAGAGCTGATTGTTTTTTGCTGCAAGACCTGGATTCGATGGATGAAACATTCATCTTTAGTTCAGGAAGCATCAATTCGAAGTGATAACGTGACAAAATGATTTTGTACCACGAATCCTGTTAGTTTAACTATACAGAAACTAAATATCACACATTGAAATAAATAGTTTTCACTTTGAAGGGATCTGGCACAATAGTTCATAAAATAACCGCAACTATTTTCTTTAAGTGTACATGTGGAGTCAACTAGCTAAACATATATACAAGATAATAAATTCCCCCAAGGGATTAGCACTCTATATAACAGCAGAATATAGAGAGTGCTACTGATGCTGTCAATAGCTATTTTTAGTGTAAACGTGAATTAACTCAACGTTTTGGGTGCTTACGACAAATTAATTAATCATTAAGCTAAGTAATTAGTGGTCAGTGCCATGTTTGGTAAATAGCGTTTGCACTGCAGTTACGTGCAATAATGTTTGCAGACCTGTTTATTTAGCAAAATAACTAACTGACAGGCGCAGCAGTATACCATCAAAGGAATGTTTTTAAAGCTTCCGCGAAATCTAAGAGCGTTAAATTGAAATTTTCCAAAAACAGAATTTATTTTTTTTTTCAAATGTAGGTATGTAATATATACCTAGGTCAGGTTGATCTATCAAGGTTTATGGAAGTTTCAATAGTTATACGTTGACAGTGATTAACACTTGTTAATGACATACAAAACTGACATAAGTTTACAGATTCTACAAGGATCAATTTTGTTTGACAGTTCGCAAGCAATTTAATTCCGAATTAAAATCGCTTTCATTTTCTAAAGAAAAAAAAAAAACCTGTCATTAGATAAGTTTATATGCGTCTTCATGAAATCCCTGTACCCTGTAGAATGTCAATCGAATGCCTATATGTAGTCTATCTGGATGTGACTGCTCACTGCACGATATCTGTTCTACGATGAAAAAAAAAAAGGAAACTGAGCTATCGCACGAAATCACAAGGAAGCGACAGGTTGCATTGCAGTAATTGTCGCATATGTCTCTGTCTACGTTTTTGTAGTATAAGGGGCGGCCGATGGCGGCTTCTTTTGCTAAGTAGATGAATTCCAAATTAAACTTATAATAGCCCGGTTAAATTCTCTCAACACTGTTTTTAAGATACGTATACTTGAATATATATGTATGTATATACTCCTCTTTGCCGACAAAAGGCTACACAAGAAGCGGCGCGCCGGCGGTTGCAGCGACGGCAACTCAACGAGGACGATGACGATTTATTTCACCTTTTAATTAAAATAGCAATTATCGGTGCGCCAGAGCGGCCACAAAAATGGAACACTTCCACTTCCTCCAATGTGGGGACAGGACTCGGAATTACATTTAATGGCCGCCAATAGTCTGGAGACATGGTGGGCCAAACAACACACTTTTCCCTTTGCATTGCACGAGTGTCATGTTGTCGGTGTGGTGGGGTGTTATACCTACATACATATATAGTGATGGTGGAACAGACTCATAGCACGTGTCCTATGTTTCAATCGATTTTTATCCGAAGGAGCTTTTGCCTTGGGTTGCGTGTCACCTTTATAAGCATGCGAAATAAAATTGAACGCCATAAATCTTTTTGGTGTCGAGTCGTGGATTCGTAGTGTGGAACGCTAGAATGTGACTGACCTACCCGAACATTATAAGGGCGGCGCACTGGGTCTTTGAAATGATTTCTATGCCCTTTTAGTGAAGCTTATATTTAAAGGGATAATATCCTTTTACTATTTTTATCAGAAAAAAAGTATTGATTGTATAGGATAAGTAAATAGCTTGTAAGTATAGAAGTGATTTAAAAGTTATTTTGGGTTCTGGCGATTAGAGAGTAGGTATAATATTTGAATTAAGTAACAAGAACACTTTAAGATCCCTTATTTGTAGGTATATAAACTAACACAATCTTTTTAGGGATATTAAGTTAAATTTTATAGACAGTTGAGTTTCGTATTACTAATAAAAATACATAGTAGTTGGCTTATGGTTTGCCTAGACTAAGTAATGAAAAACTGTGGCCCCGTGTGGGTCTTAAGAAATATAAGTAAACGAAATTTTAATTTGATGCATTCGTTTTAATTTTACAAAAGTGTTTCTTAAAGAACATACAGTTTCAGACAAATTAAAAGAAAATAAAATTAAAAATTCTTTTAATTTTTTTAGTAGTAAATTGAATTTATAAACCGAATTTACAGTATTTATTGTGACTTAGTTTCGTTATTGTGACCTAATACAAATAACATTGATAGATTCCCCATTTTCTATTCAGAGTTGAAAATTGCTTCAGTTACGCTTACACTACTTAAAGGAAAACAATATCTAAATCGTGAGCATGATTGAATAAAAACTAAAGGTACAAATAATAAAATTAGATATAACGGAAAATTTAAATCGAATTCAGTCACTGCTAAGTTTTTCTCTAGTTTAGATGTCCCATTTATGAGACTTAATTAATTAATTTACTGACTTTTAGAATAAATTTGAATTCAGTCTAAAGCCTCTGCATCCCACTTATTGTGAATTCACAATTCACATGACGAAAGTTAATTCAGGTGTTCACAATTTGTTCGAAATGCTTGCCTTATTGTGAATTAGAAGTTCGACAATATAAATTGAAGTTAAATTTCGGTTTTTCTGAATGTATTCCATCCACTTTGTCTAAAGTTTGCTTCCACTTTCAATGATATTGCATACACATTTTCATCCACAGAAAATATGGCTGCACCATTAAATTTGACAGTTCGAAGTTATTGCGAAATTTTCGAAAACGAACGAATTGTAGAATATAAAATTTCATTTCGAATGCAATTGAAAATCGCATAACTGGTTCACATAACTGGTTCTTATTTGATTAATGTCGTTTTAACGATAAATTACATTTCCTTTGTTTGGAAGTTTTATCAAGTATATTTTGATCTATCTGCATCAAATTTTCTATTGGTGTAGAGTTATTCAGCTGTTTTCAATTATTTTGTTTTAAATTAATTTTGCATTTAATTATTAATAACTCGATCATTTCACCATCGTTTATTTCGCATTCGCAATAAAATTCTTTTCCAAAAATTAAATAAATAATAATAAATTTGTATTGATTTTCTCAACCAAAATTTCACCTCTGTTGCGTAAAAATTTGTTGCGGATGTGAATGTGAACAATGGCGAAATTAACGAAGGTAAAATTTTCTATAGCAAAACAATTAAATGCATAATTAATTGAATTTAAGACCGGCTCCTCGTTTACTCTTTGGCCGTTTTCGAAAACGTCAAATAATTGAAATATTGGGTGTGTTCGTTCAATACCCAAAACTTCGAATTTTTATACAGAATTTTTGACACAATTTTGTACTAAAATGAGTAGAAATTCTCAGTTTTGGAAGGAAACAAACAGAGGCATTTGCTATCAAAATTTAATCGACCTGCTACCACAAAGTCTATTTGATAAACTTCAGTCAATGTTTGGTTTTTTTAATATTTTTGTCTTAAAATAATTTTTTTTACTACAGAGTTGGCTAGCAAACGATGTTATTGAACATACATAATTATCATTATCGAATGCTTTTGCATAAACATTTCGTTTTGCTTTTTCGAACAGTTGGTTTTTGACAAATGAAGTTTTCGAAAGGGGCTTTTTCTTCTTCTAAGGAAATCCAATTTTTGTAATTAATATCTTATTCAATATATAAAAACGAAACGTCTGCCATTTATATACAGTCTTATTTTGGTTGTCAACCGCCATTAAAAGCTTTAGAATCGTTTTTTATCTAAAAGAAGTACAAATATCTTTGTAGTTGTTTATTGTACTAACTTGTACTAACAAAATAAAAACAACAAACTTTCGAAGATCATTCACAAAAAGTGTTCTTTTAATTCTCAGAAAACTCTCATTTTTTTTTTTTATTTTTGATTTTTAATCTTTAAAAAAATAAAAACATTAATATACTGTTACGAGTATATTTTTAAGATAATCCCAACAAGTTTGACCACAAAATCAAATGCAACTTGATGAGAATGATGTTCCATTTTTTGTTCAGTTTATACATACATTAAAAAAAACACAAATTGCTCATAAATAATTCCACGAAATGGTGTGTGGCTTGGCTTTGCTACCTATCCGTGATCCGATCCGAATCCGATCATATGATTATTATCCATAATGAAGCACCCCCAATTCAATTCAAACGCCTGCCGCTTAGCGTCTCAATGGAGTTGCTCATAATGTATATTTATAAAAAAAAAGAGATTAAAACTGAATATGTATATGTATTATAATTCATGCATAATAAAAAGATAAAATTTAAATTAATATGAAATCTGAATATCAACCAAATTAGCACATCTTTGAATTAATTAGGATTTATGTTTTATTCTGTTGTAAAAGTTTTATATAGCGGCCGACATCTAACGCCGACATTATCATCATCATTATTAACATTGGCTGGCTTCAGGGTCGGGATCGGGACGGACTGTGATCGGAAGGGTCATGTTCACAAAAGCGTTTCAAATCACATTTTATTTCAAAATCAAAACTGAATTAATATAACTTTATGCCGATCGTGTGTGAACTAAATATCGTATCAGATTAATAATGTCAGATGAGACATATCGTATATAAAATTTTATTAGGTGGCGGCAGTATTTGACAATTCTCGATTGGTGTGGTTATCAAAATTGATTCCCGGACATAAATCGATTTCGGAATACTCAATTAATTACATTATCAAAGTCGGAGTTGGAGTCGGAGGGGAGAAACTGAATGAAAACAATACCGCGACTATAAATGGCTACTTAAGGAGTCGCGTCTTTGTCGCATTGTGTCGCCCCCTTTAATATCATTATTGGATAAATAAAGAATTAAAGAAATCGTTAAGTTATTTACACAAGTTTCTGATCAAAGTTATATGCTGTTCAAGTTGATTTCGAACGATGTTTGCTGTCATGTCGGATAGCGACGACGACAACGACGCATAGTTACGTTCGTAATGAATTTTAATTAATGCGTATAGATCAGCATCCTGCTTTGGTTGCTTGTATCAATTTTATTAGCTGTTCTTAAAGATATAGTTATATGGACTATATAAAAGATTAGAAAACGATTATCGTTAGAAGTTGATATTTATTGATTAGCGGTTGTTGATTTGACATTGTAGAATTGAAAAAATCCTGTATCAATAAAATAGCAATTTCAAGTTTATTTTTTTTTTTTTATAGAGTGTTGAGACGTATGTTTACCTAATTAGTTCTCACATTAATTATGTGCATGTTGAATTGTGTATAGCATGTTGTTGGTAGTTTTATGACACACAAATAAAATATCAATCAGTTAAAATCAAATATATTCAGATGAGTTTTTTATATTAGATTGATTTTAAATTAACGATATGTTAGTTTATTTGTATTTTTCTTTGAATTATTTATAATGAATGGGTGTCGATTTAATTTCATTAATAAATTCATCAACTTAATCACTAAACAATAAAGATAAGTTCAAAGACATAAACTAACATTTAAATTTGCATACTTTTAAGGGCTGATTTGTAAAATTTCCATAATTTAGGTTCAATTTTTCAAAAGGGAACTTGCCAGTCTATAATTACATTAAGTAATAAAAAATAAATATTTCATTATTGATTAGTTTTGTTGTTTTTTTTTTATATGTATGTAATAATTTTTCTTATTATTGAAATCTTAGAAAAACATCAAAAATAAAAACAAAGAAATGCAAAAAAAAAAATACCAGTTAATTAACAGACTTAACATATTAACGGTTAAAAAAAGCAAAAAGTTACATCAAAGAGACGGCACCCTTTTCCGAATCCATTCATTTCATATAAATACCTACCGACAAAATGACAACACTTCTCTGGTCGTTTCACCTTGGTTTATATTAATTACGTTAAAAAAAATTAAGGTCACACCTTATGTAGTTAACTGAACAACAAAACAATTCAATATTTTACGGTCATTTTAGAATTATCGATATCAATAAAAAAAATAAATCCATTGGAGAATATTTGCATATATATTTAACAAGCCGCCAAAGAAGCTTACACCCCATCAACGCTTTAAGTATTTTATGTACATATGTATATAAAGCAATGAAATAAAATTAAGATCATGCATATTATATTGTCGTCGTCATTGAAGAGTCAGAGAGAGAAAAGAATAAGACAAATTATTGTTTGATGCCAAAAAGTCAAAAGGCTTATAAAACTTCAGCTTTGTTACCTTTTGATTTCTTCTGTATAAAGTGTTTATAAGCTCAATTGTTTAAAATATGGCTTCAGACTTTTGATTTATGATATATGTATGTATGTACATATGTATTTATAATTTCGATATGGTTGTTAATTGCTTTTATTTGTTTTCAACGTTGATCTAGGTATCTTAAGGTGTGTATAACATATGTAGCTCGCCGAACATTTGGCGCGTTCAGAAAAATGAGATCTCAGAACTTTTTCTCACTCAAAAGGTGAGCAAGCGAATCCAAGATTTTTTTCCTTAGAGTTTTGACAGCAAAACTGAGAAATTTTGCTGAGAAATCTTGTTCATGTAACTGAGATTGCTGAGATCTCCGAGATCTCAATTTCATGAACACGCCTATTGTTTCGCCACCATACTGAAAAGATATTAAATATGTTTGAGAAAAAAAATAGGTTAGCCTGCGTGCCTGGTTTTGCTTTATATAAAACGTAAAAATAGTTGAGATAACTCAAGATACATTTTATTTTTCAATAATGTAACTAATTACTAGATACTGCATAGGGAAGGAAAATTTAACAAAACTTAAACGTCAATTGTGCAAGAAAATCACTGACATTTATCAAACAGATTGTGCAAGCAGGACGATTATATATTTGACGCTAAAATTATCTGCGTGGAAATTAATATGACAAATATTTTACGTTGATTTGGTGTTTTCAAAAACGGACAAACTTATTTCTTATGCCCGAACAAAACTGAAATAAAAAAAAAGTGGCGCCTAAAATAAATATAGGGTAAATCATGATGCGATCAATGGACAACGAAAGCATTGTTAACCTAAATAGCCTCAAAAAATAATCCAGCCGAATGGTGTTAGCTTAATTTTTGTTTTTATTTTTGTGAACATTATTGACCACATTTGAAGATCTCACAATATCCAGCAAACTAAAATTGCGAAATTTATATAATCTCGCAGATTAAGGCCGTTTTAGAAAATGTCAAATAAACGTCAGTTTTATCGTGAAATGATCTTACATTTTTGACGCAATTTTCCTGTTTTTATAGGGGGTTTTTCTTTTTTAGTTCAGAGTAGAGCTCTGAACAGAGTCTGAACGCTCCAAACATACTCATGAGCGAACTCTGAACTGAGCGTGCTCTGCTCTGAGAGTTCATATTTATTTAAAAAAAAACACGCTTCACCAGCCTGTCACTTGTCAAATTTGTGTTCAGCTATTCAACTCCGTCTGCTCTATCAATTTATTCTGAGCTCATAGAGCACGCTCTGAACATGCTCGGAGCGAAAAAAGAAACACTAAATTGGAACTCTAAATGCTCTGAGCTAAAAGAGAAACACGATTTTTTTTTGTCAGAAAAAGAAAAACACCCATAAAATTTGTTTAATCAACGTCGTCGTTTAGTTTTATTGAAAGCGCATTTGACATTTACGAACACCCTCTCTGGCTTTTCAATATTTATTTTGTCAACTCGGTTTTCTTTACTTCAGAGTTGCCCCGCAAATGATGTTATCGGACATATGACTCTAGAAAACTTCGTTATCGAAAATACGAAAAATTTCCTTTTGGGTTTTCAAACAATTTAATTTTGCAGTTTGGAAAATTGCAGTTTGTTTGTTTTGAAAATGAAGTTTTCGAACATAACCTAGTTCAAAAAATAGAAATGCGATAGTTTTATAATGACAGAATTTTCTGCTTTTGCGAGATTTTGCAATGCGAAATTTCGTTTCACGGTTTTTTAAAAAAAATCCAAGATTTCGTTATTACAGATTTTATTTAGCTTTCCTTGAATTTGGAATATCTATCAATTCTGTATCGTAAATCAGGCTTTGCATGAATCAATAGAAATAAGTTTAATTTGGATCTCAATAATACATATGTATGTACATTAAAATTATGTAACATCTTTTGAAAAATTTTAGTCAGACGTTTTGAATCTATATTACTCACGAAATTTTAGGGGATTACCTCACATCCGGTGAGATATATATTATCATTTATTTTTGCCCACGCCATTTTGATAATTTTGGCAAATCTGAGCGATGATTAAATTTCCAACCAAATTCTGGTTAACTAGCCAAAGAGTTATGTATATATATATCGCTTTTGTCGGCGGCGGCTCCGACTTACCACCCGTTTGCATTTCTTTTTTTTTGTTAAACTTTGCGACGAGCGACGACCTCCAGAAATAAACTGCATATAAATTCCACATTAGAAGATTAAACAATAAAATTCGCAGAAATTTGGCTGGCTGATGTTTTTGTTTTCTTTTCAAGATTTCGGTCTGGCTTTATCGATTCTTGTTTATATATATTAATGTTTCATCAGCAGGGTTATAATATGATGGTGTTAAAGATCACTGAAGTGGCTGTCAAACAGTCAAGCTATATGATATCGCTCAAGTGGTTTCGTTTTGTCTTCATAATGTACATATATATAAAAATCTGACTAAGACAGGTCAAAATGATATAGTGGCCGGTTGATGGTAATGATCTGGTCAGAAATCTTTTTGTTAATATTTGAATTTGACAAGGTGCGATTTATAGTAGACGGTTTATTTTTTTTCGCTATAAAAATTAATTTATTAAAAACGGCATTATCTCTAAAGAGATTCCCACGCTGATATATTTTGAATTTTATTGCTTTGTATATATTTATCGTTTCTTTCAATCTCTTTGAATATTGTGTTTATGTGAATTGTGAATCATAAAATATTCGTGACGGTTTTGGCAAAGGATTAGAATTTGAATTTATGAAAAAAAAATTGTTGCCTAATAAATGCAATTATTTTGATAATTAAATGATGATAGATTGTATTTTGAAGAGGAGGTACATAATTATATGAGAGCCATTAATTTGTAAACAATTTAAAAGTTAAATATTGTTAATCATTGAAAGAAGTTGAGGCTTATAATTCAAATGGAAATGAGACATTCGAATACTAATTCTTAGACCTGTAACATTCAGTTGGACATTTATGTAAAATCTTTCGGTATTTTTAAGCTAAGTTTTAATTAGGAAAATTAGTAGAATTCCAATATTTTTAAACATTAATTTGTATACAAAAATTAAGCTACATGTTTACCTTCGATTTTAAAAATCAAGAACACATGTTATAAGCTTCTTAAGAAGCTTGTTTTAGCAGGTTTTGCATTAAATAATGGGACTCTCCCAATAGTGATTGACAGTTGGCAAACTATCAGGCAAGCTTTTGACAGCACGTTCAGTAACTTGTGATAATGGTTATTTTATATATATGTAGGTAAGTCTAAAAAAATCCTTTAAATATGAAGAAAAACCTTAGGCCTGTCTCAAGCCAACTTTAAGTTGCTCGCCCAAGCAACTTTAAATTATTCCTCATTCAATTACTTTGTGTTATTTAGGAGGAGTGTCCACTTGTTAACTTTTAGTTGCTCCGATTTGTTCGCGGAACTTAGATGCCCGCAACACGGATTAACTTTAAGTTGCTTGCCATTGTCCATAAGGCATAATGAAATGGAATTTAAATTGACTTTATGCGAAAGATAATCTTCTGACATTAAAATTTAAATATGATTTCTGGCATATGACCGCCACAGCTGGCTCTGACGTATAGTCTAATCTGGAGGTCCAATTTTCGATGACTTTTTCCAACATTTGTGGCCGTATATCGGCAATAACGCGGCGAATGTTGTCCTCCGAATGGTCAATCGTTTTTGACTTATCGGCGTAGAATAGCGACTTCACATATCCCCACAGAAAATAGTCAAGCGGCGTTAAATCGAACGATCTTGGAGGCCAATTCACGGGTCCGTAACGTAAAACTATGCGGTTACCAACCGTTTACTTCAATAAATCAATTGTGGCACAAGCTGTGTGACATGTTGCGCCGTCTTGTTGAAACCACAGCTCCTGCACATCATGGTTGTTGTTGAATTGATGAAGGGAAAAGTTAGTAAACATGGCTCTAAAGCGGTCACCATTGACTGTAACGTTCTGGCCAGCATCGTTTTTTAATAAGTACGGACCAATTATTCCAGCAACCCATAAAGCACATCAAACAGTCAGTTTTTGTGGATGTAATGGTGTCTCTACATACACTTGAGGATTATCATCACTCCGAATACGGCAGTATCCATTCAACCAAAAGTGAGCTTCATCGCCAAATAAAATTCGCTTATGAAAATTGGGATCAACGGGCCCATTCACCGAATCTACGCCTTGCTAGGTGATCCTGTGGCTTCAATTCTTGAAATGCCAAACCCAACTAAAAATAAATCACTTGACAGCTGGAAAAATGGCCGCCAGTTAAAATAGAGTTGCCATTTTGCCAACTTAAAGTTCTATACCGCTAAAAAACACAAATATATAAGTTTTTCGAGAAAAATAAAAATTTTCAAAAGTTGCTTGAAAGATGCCCATATAGTAAGCGGAAGAAGCAACTTTAGTTGTTCCTTGTTGCCGGCAACTTGGAGGAACAAAAAGTTGCCAACAACTAAGTTTTGATGGGCGACAATTCTAAAACTCCATTTTTCAATGAAACAATAAAAAGTCGTAGATTTTTTCGTTCATTACAAATTCTCGACAATTAATCGCGTACTCCTCTATTTATTTGTTTTTGTTATTTTTCTCCTATTTTAAGGAGTGAAAATGCAGTCTTGACTGTCAAGTCCACTTAATGCGAATTACTTGACTGTCAAGTTAGCATTACCATTTTTAATTTTTTGTTTTACAAAAACAAGGGTGATATATTTTTTTTTTTCGCAATAATTTTACGACAAATTCACGACGTGAACTTCCCGTTTTAAGTTCATTTTGGGAATGGGTAGTGCTAATTTGACTTAAAATATAAACTGTGGTAACCAAAAACAAAACCTGCCTAGCTTATACATAACTCATTTCTTGTGATTTTTTTTTTAATTCTCATAATTTCAATTAATATGCAATTATTAAAATGTAATCTTTAAACAAAACTTATAGATCATCCGGATCACCTCCAAATGACAATCAATTCCACACTCTTATTAAAAATAGCTTCAACAAGATTCGATACCAATTCATAATATGTCAACATCTTCCGAATATAAAAAAACTCCAACTTAACTTAAAGATATTTTGTATTTGTTCTTCAATGAAATTGAAATCATAACTCATTTGGAATTGGAATTTTATAGGGAATAGAAAAAAAAAAGAACATTAAATGCCTATGTAAGTCGTTGAATAAAAATGTCAATCATGCGGATAGTATTCTCCCAAAAATGGTACCAGAAATGTGATCAATATGATGATTGATCTGCTTAAATGGTCTTACAAGCGCACACCTTAAACCACGACCGTCATCATCACCTCCCTGGCAAACTTGGCTGTATAGAATTCACTTCGACCAACATAAATATATGTATATGTTCTGTATACATAGGAAACACTTTTTAAGGAAACATCAGGAATTCTTGAACATACACTCGTGCATGCGATGACGAAGTATGTATATACAGTCGGTCAGGCATCGTCGTCGTCGTTGTCGTCGATAGGCCGGCCGGCCGGCCGGCCAGGTCTGGGGTGGCACCTTGATCGACAGCGATATGTGCAATGTTCGATTGAAATGCATTTGTATAAGCACCTGGTAAAACTAGGTAAAAAAAAAACTTCCAGTGGGGCTTGATATCTATACCGGGGCTTATAGTCAAATGGTTAAGTATCTATCTGATAAATTGTTAGTATATCCATGTGCGCGCACAACTCTCAATTACCACTTGGTTGTTTGCTGTTAAAGTCAGCCAAAAAGGAAACATGCTGACCTTTGCCCGGTTGCTGTTATTTTTTTTTTTTCTCAAAGCATTGGACGTTGGAATTTTTGTCATTCGAATAGAAAAATGTTGAAATGGATATTTTTAGTTAGAAAAATCATACAGAAATTGTTGATTTGTCCGTAATGGGTCATTAATGAAGGTGAGAATGTTTGAGTTTCCTTGTTGCAATTTGCTGTTGATATGATTGCATATTATTTGTCAATTTTTTGTTATATATACATTGGCGGCACAAGAGCTTTTATTTTATATGGGCAACATTTTTTTCCCACCACTGACCGCTGCCGTGACACTTTGGAGGCTGGGAGAATTTTTGATCATGTATCTAAATAAATAAATAAATAAATAAATTGGTCGGCGTTACAGCTCGTGTAGATCCTAGTGACCTACAACTAGTTACTTACAACTCTCACCATATCTGTGTGCGTGTTATTGGCAGGAATAGAGGGGACCTACAATTTTCTGATGAATCCGAACGGCTAGGGTGACAAGCACTTTTTTATGACAAGAGATACTCTTGGAGGATTTGTCAATTCCTTGCAAGAGGCAGTAACCCGTAAAAAATATTTCTGTTTTTATAGGTGGCATAAGCTGGGAATCGAATCCAAGAACTTCGGTGTAACAGTCCAACGCACTAACCATTACGTCACGGGCTACTACATCATGTATCTATTTACATAAAATAAATATTATGAATGTATATTTTGAAGGGTAAGCTTGATACATAGATATGTATACATACCTAGTATCTACCTACACCTTAATAAAGTCTTTCTGGGAAATAGGCCTTAAAAAGCATTGTTGAACTAGGTGTAACTAGGTCCCTATAACTAGCTCACACCCATGTATATTACCATTTCTGAACTTCAATTTGCTGCAGCTGTTATAACAATCGCCAAACCTATAACTATGTACCAAATATCATAAAAGGTGCTTAACAAAGTTGCCACTTTGACTGAAAATTTATATATTTATTCAAATTTAAAGAATTTCTCAATGGGAAAAATTTTCTCTTATGATCGAGAAGACTTGATATCGTAAGTGTAAAATACTTGAAATGACATCAGGTAAGAATTTTAAAGGCTTTATTATTTAGGAAATTTTTTAAGTAAGTACCAAATTTCCAGAGATATAACTTTGATCCTTTGGACTGCCGACTGCGATACCGCATCATCTTAGAAATTATTTAAATATGTTACACGAGAGAACTAGAAAAATGCTGAAAATTAAAAAAAAACAAAATTAAACGAATATTGCCCACGCTGAAATTCTATATATAAAAATAAAAGAAGATTTAATATTCCCTAATAAAATGGGTGTTAAGGCCAAAATTCAATAGTTTCGGAGATATTAATCAATTTTTAAAATGGCGGATTTCGCTTGGGGTCCCGAAAACCTGGGACCCAGTCGATCAGTCAGCTGACTCTTTTTTTTTTTTTATAAAATAAAAAATCTTTCTCTGAAAATAAAATTATGGTATAAAAGTAACATAAAATAATATCTATAAGTGTAAAAAATTAAAAATGGAAAATAAAGAAAAGAAATAAAAATATGAAGGAGTTTTTTTTTTTGAAGATTTCTTTGATGCGTTTGTTGCTGAAACATCAGCAAATCATCATTCGGCATCTTTTTTCTGCCGAACAGCGGTTTTTAAGGTATGAAAATCTTATATTTCGTTTCATGCGGAAAAGTTTATCTTTCCTGTACTAATAGATTCCCTCTCATAGAACTTAAATATTTCCCTCAAACCCGTACAAAATTCTATCTCCAAGTAATTCGTTGATTTGAAAATTTAAATCCAAATAAATTTATCAAAGTGGTAACACTGGTTTCTAAACATGCATATACAATGCACATCGTGCTTTAAACATCAAAATAAACATAAAACTTTCTTTTGTGCGATCGTGTCCATATAAACTTCACATCTCATCAACATGTATCTAGACCTTATCTAACACCCGATCATTTCTGTTGCCATCACCGTTGTAGCTTCAAAAAATCAAATTGACAAAAAAAGAAGAAAAGAACAACGAAAAAAAACATCAAAATAAGGTTTAACCATTTGAAAACCCAGAAGTATAAACCGTCTTTTATATATATACCACTCAATTATGCAGGCTACCTGAGATTCTGGGACACGTATAACCGCATATCTATACTCCCCATAGTATGCATCGCGTGCATAATTAATCACCCCCCAAAGCAAGAACACACTACCTATGTATATCGGAGAACTCCAAGTATCATATAAGGTTGGTTATGGGTCCCTACATATATTTTTACTGATACTATATAACCCTGGTGTGCCGCATCTAGTGCTTCTGCCTTATAGCTAGCTATACTCGTGTATATGGATGGTACATGGGCGCTTCTGAATTAATAAAACTATCTGTTCGATAATACCAAGAGGGCGATAGGTATATGTACCTACCAACGAATCTGATCCCCAATCCCATTTCCAAATCCAATCAAGGTGCACATGACGAGCGAGTATAATTGCAGTGACATGGTGCATATACGTACGGACTTGGGCAAACCACTTCAAGACATGTTGCATGCCACGCCATTCAGCACTAAGCAGGTACAGGCTCAGGCACAGGCAAGCTTCTTGTACCCTTTTCCGGAGTAAGCAGAGTGGTGTGCATGTACAACTATGGTGCTATCGTACATACATGCCTGCCTGACTTTGAGCTAGACTCGTGACTAATTTTCGTAATGCCCAAATTGCTTGACGTGAACTCCACCCAGGAACAACGGCACACCACTTGGTCAACATGATTATTGGTGGCTCAAAAACAACATACATACAACAACGACAACAACAAGCCACATGAACCAAACCTTATTTTAAACTAAGTGCAGCCAATCTTTTGGCACAGAGTTGACAGTATTTGTTTATTTGTTTGTTGTTGTTGAATGTTGGGGGGGGGGGGACATTGAATTTAGCAGAAGCAGAAGGAGCACCCTTTGCGCGGTCTATGGTCCAAATGGTCGCGTATACAAATACAAATTGACAAATCAATATTTTAGACGCAATCGTGATTGGAGCATTAGTACTACAGGCATTATGACCCCAAACCGTATGCCGTCCGCTTTCGGCTCTTAAGATATAAATCACTTTAATAGTTTTTGATGATAATTCCATTCTGACAATGGGTCGCGTCGTCGCTCGGTCGCTGACAGTCTGGCGCTGCCAACAAAAATGACGGCGGTGCGGCACGGCACGGCATGGGACAGCACAGCACAGCGCTGGAAGAAGACGATAAACGTTTGTGTTGCATGAATGTCGCTGGCAGAGATTTGTTCTCTTGCTTCTTTACGAAATATTTATCTATCTTATGGCTATCCCCAGCTGTTAAAGTGCTGTTGTATCTGGAATCTGGAGGATTGTAAGATATATACAGAAGTGTAAGTGGGTTATGGCCCGCATCACAGTCGTCGTAATTGATTACGATTATTTATCAAAATTATTGAATTTTATTGGCAGTATACTGCGACTGCTGCGCGAGATGTCGTCACAGCGGGTGGTCTTAAAAGATGAAGATTATAGCTCCTATATAGACGATTTAAGAGCAGTTGAGGCTTTTATGAGCAAATTAAGTGCCCATGAAATTTGGCGATATTTTGAAGCTGTATATAAGATTTACAATATGTTTTGTTTGTCTGTTCGATTTATTTTGAAAGTATTTAGGTCAGTGGAATTTGAGAAGAAAAAAATGTTAATTTGTGAAAGGAGATATTCTATTTTGGTCGAAAATTGGGTTCATAATAATAATAATAATTATATAATGTCGGATTGTTGGATTATTTTTTTGTCAGGGTTTTTGAAATTTTAATAGGTGAAGAAGGAAAATATGTCGTTGGGTTTATATATTTTTATGTTCGGTTAAAGGGCAACTACCTATACGTTCTACTGTTACGGGGTTTCGTTGCCATCTAAAATCATACATATGTACAATGTACATGGGTTTTAGGGAACTGTGCTATATTTGGAAAAACTGTATCCCCTTTAATTACGCCTGAACAGTTTTAATGAAATTAAACAAAGAAGTCGATCATAATATTAAATCAAAATGTATTTAAAGTTACAGTTTTGTTTTAAGTAGGTGCGTGTGGAATTCAGTTTTGTACATCTCGTTTAGTTTCTTCGTTTTCGAAGCATTGTGTCTAGCCATTGCACAAAATAACAACAAGTTAAAATACCCACATACAAACAAAGCAGCTGTCATGTCGATTCTTTAATTACGTCTGTCATCTGAATTTTCAGAATTCTGAATTTTTAGAGCTTCTGATTGGCCAGCTGTCATAAAAAGTCAGATGACTTTTAGTGACTTTTAGTTACGTTTAGTTAGGTTTCATCTGGATTTTCAGACAAGAAATTCTCATCTAAAAAGTTTTTTGTGCTGGGGGAATTGCCAAAGTAGTTGAAGTACTACACATAAAGTTGAACTTTATAATTTTAACTGTGGTTGGTGTTTTTTGTTATGTTTTGGTCATGTAAATTAAATAGTTATTTCAATGTATATTTTTTTTTGTTTAGTGAGTTTTTCAAAAATCTTCCTAGAATTTCCCAGACGATTATTGTGGAACAACTTTATATTGAATTATGGCCTTCTATGCAAACACTTTTAATGAAGTTTATAAAATCGTTTGCTGATTTAGTTACATTTTTCATATAATTTTATCCTCAAAGCTACTCACGATGAATGCTTAATTTACGAATATAATGAAAGTTCTATTTTATTTCGATTCAATGCAAATCCTATAGGTAAATGCAAGAATTTGACACAATGATTTTTGACTAAAATTTCAGATGTTTTTTGCGTTCAACGACATAAATTCAGAATTCTGAAAATTCAGATGACAGACGTAATGCATTGAACCCGCCAATTTAGATCTACATGGAAGATAATTTGAAGCAACTCGTAAAGTTGAATCGGAATCATAAATCCCTTTTCAATCCAATCTAAGTTTACACGGAATAGAATCTGGATTCAATTTAAATTGAATTCTCCATATAATTAATAATTGATTTCTGACATTTAGAACACTTTTATGTTAAGGTTATTTACAAAAGAATCTGTCATTTTCACATTGAACTATCTCTAAGAAACGATTGCTACCGTCTCAATAAGATTGGCCCTCTAAAAACAGAAGCCATTCACGATGGGATGATTTGCTTGCTTAATTATTTTTTGTCGCAGTTGGTCAATTTTTTAAAAATAGGGATGGATCTTACGTAGAAATCTCATTCCAGCTGTCTTCTTATCCTTTTCTGTAGATATAGTTACCGAAGCAAAATCTCTAAAATATCACAAATTTGTACCATTTGCATTATTATTTCCACCAAAAAAATTGTTAAAAAACTTGAATTGGAATTTTGTTTGGATTGGTTATCGTCGCAGGAAATCAACTTAATAGAAAATAGATTGGTGGTAGGTACTGAGATATTTTGTGAGTATACTTTGTGAGTAATCGTATCAACAAATCACGTCAAAGTGATGCAAGAATATTTGTGAGATTATACAAAAAATGTCAATACAAAATTGACAGGTTCCATCGTGAATGGGCCTCGCGCAGCCGGAGATCCATTTAAAAACCTTATTACGTTACGATCATCCTTAAGACCGTCGCGTCTTAATGTGAATGGAACCGTTAATTTGTTGCAATTACTGATATGTATGTACGTATTTTTATGTGCCACTTATATTTCTTGTGAATTAAAAAAAAAAATTCAAATAAACGGATCCAGGTATTAAATAGAAGCTTTCTGGTAGTTTGTACTTTATTTCTTTCTTAATCATAAACGTATAGCAGCAGATATGATTAACAATCGCACTTTTTTCAAAATTTTATAAATGCATCAGATCAACATTACTTTTTGTGTGACCTATTCACAATTGCCAACTTACATCAAATGATGAGCGAACTTCAAGCAAATCAGAATGAAAAAAAATTTCCCTTCGTTTATTTCCTAAAAAAATTGGTCATTTCGAATATAAAATAAATAATTTTTTGTAAAAATTGGTAGAAATTAGCAGTTGTTGTGAGAAGTAAACGAACAGACCTGTTTGGTTGGCTGTTGCTGATGAATTGCATCACCATCGCAAAAAAGCAGTGACGCACAAAAATTTGACGTTTATGAATAATAAATTTACCCTTAATTTAACTCGAACGTAACTTTAATTTATGGTTATTTTTCAAATATGTATCTATATTTTTCAAATATTAGTTTTTCAATTATCTATTGTTCAATTTTTGGCTTTCAAAAGTTCATATTCATACCGCCATATATATGTATATTTTTTTTAACAATTTTTTATTTTTATTTTTGATAAATTTGTAATAATCAATTAGGACGTATCAAAAACTTGTTCCAGCTTTGTTAATAATTTTGCCCATTCAATCTTTAAATAATTTGCATTTTCCCATTTTCTTGTTTTTTTTTTTTTTTTTTGGCAACATGAATCATATGTCTGCCTATAAAATCTTTTTCCTTTGGTTCTATTGTTACTTTTAACAAGACAAAAATCTTAAACATTTATTGTCAAAAACCTCAACCAATTCAAAGATATATAAATCAAAAACAAAAGCACCACATTGTTGCAATTCCACATTTAACATTTTAGTCTTAAATTCCATTATTTGTTAAAATGTTTATCTACAAAATTCATTATACGAAAACAAACATTTTAAAAATTTAAAATAATGCAAAAACGTTTATTATTCCATTGAATTAATACAAAAATGCAAACTATAAACCCATCTTCACAAACACACAAAAATTCAACCTACATACATAGGTATATACCTAACCTCTTGAAATATTCTTAAAATTTAATTTATGTTCACATTCCTAAAAACACTGGTATTTACATTATTTGGTATGTAAAACAATAGATGGTTGGTAAAAATAAATATCATATCATTTTTATTGGGTGTAAATCATACAGAGGCGCACAACACATGCATAGCTATACATAATATTTTAATCTCTCACGCAGCGCATTTTATCACACAATAAAAATATCTCGACTAAAAGAACATTTTTGATGAATATTTGTTTGTTTGAATATTTACTATGTTAAGCTGCATTTAATGTTCACTTATAAATCAAAAATAAACATTCACATGACTAATAGACAACTCTGAAACATCACCAACAAGTCTAAAAAGTACATTCACCAGCAACAGAAAAACGCAGCAATTGGCCATAAGGAAGTGTTTTTACAATTATTTTAAAATTGCAAGCAATAAATTTTGAATCTTCCCCCCGGACCCCTCTATTTTGAAATATTCACAACGATATACATAAATGTTGATTTCGGGATACGGAGAGCTCCTCGCTTGATTAGATATAATGGACAGTTTTTAAATAGTTTCAGCAGTTTTTTTTTTCTCTATTCCTTCAGTAAATTCATATATTTATAAGCTTATATTGCAAAATAGTGGAAAATTGCATTGCAATAACATATAGAGGCGACAACTACAACGACCGACATGGCCAAGGCCAAAGTCAGTTAATATACAAAAAAATAAAAATGAATTTATAACAAAAAAAAAAAATTATAGCAATTAATTAAGTGATGTTCACTTCACTGCGCACGCCACACCTCTGCACCGTATAGTTAGTATAGAAGCCAGAATCACCCCCTGCATCCATCTTCTCCAGTGCATTGCCATCTATTTTTGCTATGGTGACCATCCTTTCTATAAATTAATTTAATTTTTTAAAAATATTTTTTATGGTTTGATTTGTATTTTTATATTATTCGAAATAATATAGTGCGAAGGATTGTAACGCTAAGCCGCCGAAGGACTGGGGATCGAATGTCAGCCTCTGCCACTTTAAAACAGAATATTTTTCTTTAAAGGTAAAAACTTACTGTATCTTGCGAGGAATTGACAAATACTCCAAGAGTTGCTTGTCATGAAAAAGTGCCTCTCATCTTAAGTGCTCCAATTTGACACAAAATTGTAGGTCCACCTTATTTTTGCCGATAAGGCAAACAATACACTTCGTTGGAAAAATAGATGAGATATCTTCTTTTTTTTTCAAAATGATTAAAAAAAATACAAGCAGAGTGTAAATCCACAAGATTTTCTTCTCAAACATTCTAAGTTGCTTATACTTCTACCTGAGACCATTTCTTCTCCGCATAAGGGAGTGGATGCGGTGAAAATAAAAATTTGCTTTTTTTCAGAGTACCTATCTCACCATTTTTGAAAACGTCATATTAATTTCAATTTGACAGCCTGTAATCATCATTTTTGACGTACATATGCAATCGTCCTGCTTGCACAAAATCTATTTGATAAACGTCAGTTAATTTTCTTGCAAAGACTGCTTTTAGACGACTGCAAATTTTAAGGACGTTTCTCTTTTGATCTCCTTTCGGTTGCAAAGGTGATTTTAAACGCTGCGAATTTTAATAGCTGCAATTTTTGTTAAATGAGAAGGAAAAATCTTTTAACACTCTTTACTCCAATAATGTCTCAAACAATAAGAAAAAGCACAAAGAAGAAAGAGCGATAACTCTGCAATTATTTCAACCTCGGCAATTTTGTTTACCCCGGCCACCGCCTACGTCCTTAAAAATCGCTAGGGGTAATTGCAGCATTTAAAAGCAGTCAAATGCATTTGACGTTTACGAACGAGTTCAATACAATTGTCGTTGACTCGATTTTTTTACTGCAGGGTTGTGTCGCAAAATATGTTTTCGAACATATGAGCAAACTATGTCATTGAAAATAATTGTTTTGCATACAAATTTCGTTCTAAGCTTTAAAACAGTAGACTTTCGCAGTTTTAGTTTAAGAACATCTTGCATTTTATTGTGATTCTTCCGCAAATGACATTTTCGAAAACGTCATGTGCAGGAAAATTCTTCGCAACGTTTCGTTAAATTGTTCTTAGTAGCAAAAGAGACCGATATACTTTTTTTTTCTCAATTGATTCCTTATAAAGAATATGGTCATCATAAAATATTGCATATGTCGTGAAAACACTAAAGCAACGACCCACCGATTTTATATATATACTTGGTGGCAGTTTAAATAGAATAAAATGGATAATTATTGGGCGGGGTACGCACTGTAACAACTCAGTTCTAGCAAATATTCACTTCTGCATCGGTTTATATACTATATAATAATTTTCCAGAGTGCAATGCACATCATCGTGCTTTGTAAGTTTTTTTTTTCGTTTTGTAATTTTAATTTTGTCAGACTACTCATGCACAAACAACATGAAGTGTTTTTTGTTGTGACATGCATACTGGATGAAAAATTTCACATTCTATTTAATTTAATTTGATAAAAAAATTATCTAAATTGAGAATAAAACATTTAAGGTAGAGCTATAAGGATTCTTAATATGATGATATACCTACCCTATAAGGAGTGAAAATAAACAAAAACATATTCATTCCTCATTAATTAGCAAAACATTAATTTTAGAAAACCTTAAAGTCACTTGTGGATTTTTTGTTTTTGATGTGTAAACATCTAAGCCGGCGGCGCGGCGGTAGGGTAAAAACTTGGAAATTTCTGTGACACATTACGGTGTGATCTTACACGTTACGATACGTTGATGTAAATTGGATCCGTCCAATATTGGGTACGTTCATTCGTACTTCAAACTAAATTGAAAGATCTAGTTAAGTTTAAATTACAATTTGGTTGACAGTTCGAATTCGAATTCGAATTCGTCACGTTCTGCGATGTAAAACCAGCACTTGAATATTTAATTTAATGTATAAACATCTTAACCGTGAGTCCCGGCACTCACACTTTCTTTTTTTTAATTTTTGATGTGAGCCTATCTGCAGGACTGCCGTTATATTTTACGCCCTTCGTATTAACGTCTCATTTTATTTTTGTCAAAACTTTAAATCGCTAAATATTTGTTTTTCAGTACGAGATTAAAGTTAACACGAGTTAACTCATCAATTTATTAGATTTTACTCGAGTTAAATTCAAAAACTTAAATATCTGACACTGTAATTTCTTTAATGAGTATCTTTTTAACTCTTAGGCCCCAAGATAAAGGTAAAGTAGGAAGGTGGTACATATGTACATATAAAGAAATAAAGACGAACAGAACTAAATTCAATGGCTTAATCTCTAGTTGCTTCTTTTCTCCGAAGAATACTTTAATAGTACCGAAGGTGAAGGAAGAAAAAATTGAAAATGAGACTTAAATCGTGACATCCATTTTTATTTATTAGATTTCTTTTGACCAAATTTTAGCATCACTTAAAGTTTTCCTTCTTCCACCTTTTAAATAAATTCATGATTCTGGTGAATCTACCCTATATATGATATGATGTGATATTATGGCTCCAAACAAACCACTTCAAAGCCTGATGTAACCTTAGATACAACTAGCACAAAGATAAATGCTCCTACATTCATTGCAATGAAAGTGAAAAATTGCTAAGTAACTCTGCAGTTGGAATCATACATATAGAATCTTGCCATAGACGTTGATTCATCTATCCTATTCCAAGAAAGTAAAGACAACATATAGCATCAGCATAGTTGAAAGATGGAAAATTAAAAGAAAAAAAAAAATGACCATAAACGGTGTAAACATGATCTTTGAAAGTTTTTTTTTTTTTTTTAATTTCAAAAAACAAAAATCATTTGAAGCAATTTCAGACAACACACGAATGGATGGATGATGTGTGAAGGGCGACCAAAGAGACAGACGTGACGAGACGGCCGGTAATTAGTTTGATGTAGAAATTGTGTCCCTTTACATAGTATATACATATGCAACCCAAACCAATGATGTAGGTGATGCATCATCGGATGCGACTGCGATGTTCAGTGGAATATTTTACTATGCGTGTCAAAAAGATATTATTGTGCAGCGGAACGCTACGGCCGCGTCGAGACTTAGAGAATATTATATATGTACATTATTATTATAACGAACCTCAGGCTCAGAGGTCCAAATTAGTCAGTCCGGATGGATGGATGGATGACCGACCAATATGTGGGGAATTTCTCACTAAGCCTGACAGTTCCATCAGAAATGAAAATTGGTGGACATTTTTTATATGATGGTCAAGCAAACATTAATAATAAGTAGTAATCGCAGATAAGAAGTGAGAATTTGTTGTTTCGTGACATTGTTGCATCGCGCTCACGAAAGCGCACGAAACTATATAATAAACTCACGAAATGATTGATGCCAGCTTGGTAGTTATTCGAGGGGAAAAATTCCATAGAAATTAACTGCGGCATCTTCGTGTCAATGTGCCTTTGATAAAATATTCGTTGTTTTTTTTTTCTGTTGTTTTCTCTTTTTATTTAGTAAAGATAGATTCGAAGAAATGCATTATACAGATGTACATATATAAATCTACTCGTGCAAGAAAAACTTATCCGAGAATTACTAGATTCTTGATAATTTGTCAGAATGTTTTGACAGTGTTGTGTTGTGGGATAATTTGTGAGCTGTCAAGTTGTTACACATGACAGCTGTTGTTTTGTTCATATGGCCATATGGGTGATAGATTTTATGGGTTTTCTTTAACGGCTTTTATCAATTGGTTGTTTTTTGATTATGTTAACCTGATCGATGGACATTTTTTTGACTCTTGAAAAGACAGTGTGATATTTAGAATTCGAAAAATGTTTTGTTCAAAATTAATTGCAACTCGAATAGCACAAAACCGAAAAATGTAGGTACAAAACTAATTAGAAGATATCAGCAAATAAAATTATCACACGTTCTTAATTTATGTAAATGTTTAGTTATGGCAGGACGAAACACCTTACGGGATCTAATTGTGAATTAATACTGCAAAAAGTTTTATGTCAAAAAATATCCCTTGTCGTTATTTTGACAGTTTGTGAATTTTTGTGCACAAATTAAATCATCAGACTTATTAGGCGCGTTCTTTTACCTTGAAACTCTGTGATTTTCTGCCCAAAATTACACAAAAGTCTGTCAAAGTTCATATGTATAAAAAAATCAAAAGAGTTTCAAAGGCAAATGCATTTGGCGCGTTCAGAAAAATGAGATCTCAGAGATTTTTCTCACTCAAAAGGTGAGGATGCGAATCCAAGATTTTTTTCCTCAGAGTTTTGACAGCATTTTGCTGAGGAATCCTGTTCAAGTAATTGAGATTGCTGAAATCTCCGAGATCTTATATTTTCCTGAACATGTCTATTTTATTTGCTCAGTTTATATATTAGGATTTTTTTTTATTTAGCTCCGAGCAGGGCACAGGGCGGAGCCATGACCGAATAGTGCTTGCTCCGAAAGAAGCATGACCTGAGCGCTCCGATTTATTTGAGAAACACAACTCAACACTGAACTGTCATATGATTTGTAATCGGTCAAATTACATGAAAATTATGTGTTGTTGGGAGCGCTCAGCTAATTTCTGGATCTGCTCAGTCTTTTACGAGTTCATTGAGCGGTCCCTGATCGAGCTATTAGCTAAAAAAGAGAAGCATATTCAGAGCTCAGAGTTAAACAAATTACACAGTTCTGTTTTTGACAGCTCAGTATCCAATATTATTTTTTGTCAACACTTTACCGCAAAACTGTTGATTTTTCCGAGCTGTCAGAAAAATAGTCTGACAAAATTTTGTGATGAATAATAACAGTAAACAGGTTTTTGTTTTTTTTTTTGTTCGGTTATACGCCTCTGTAAAAAAAATCGAAGAAAATGTATATCCAATCCAGAACTACTTCTCTTGTCATGTATCAAAAACCCTGCATCGCCATTTTTAATTTCTGACACTCTAAATTTTGACAACCTGCGCAATATAATTCCTTAAATTTATGTAGGTACCGTGATGAATAAAACACTGTCAAAACTAGTTTTGAAGATCCTAATGCTAGATATTTCCGATTATATTAATTTCTGATTCTTAGGGTGTGTTCATGTTCAAGCTAGGATAATAGATCGAGCAGCGTATTTTCGAAGCTCTAATCGAGTACAGATTTCGAATATTAAATTATGAAATTCAATAACTACAAACTAAATTATTAAAAACATTGCATATCGAAAATCCAATATGAACATACCCTTATTCAGAAAACTATACCTAACTTTAATATTTCGAGTTTAAAGTGTCAAAATATTTTTAAATAATACCGTTTTAAGGCCGTTTATTTAACATTTGATTCGCTGCATAGCATCATCCCGTTACTAGTTAGTTTGGGTATTCTCATTTAACGCCCTGTAAATAAATGTTGACAGGCGAGAGTTTCCTATAGTCGTTCCGAATGTTTCGCGTTGATTTGGGGTAGCCTTTATGCAAAAGTGCACACTTTTATAAAACAATTTTTGAAACAAGTCTCAAAAGTTTTAAAATAAAAGTTGTTTGTTATTCAATTAACTTTCGTCTACACATGAAAAATTTAAACCCATCACTCAATCCTTCGGAATTCAACTAATGAAGGTATAATTATTTTTTTTCGTAAATTTTTTTTTTTCAACAAAAACTAATTTCCTGAATTTTGGTTTTAAGTTTCGTTTCATGTCAATTATACACAAACTCTCCACACTGAATGTTGACGTTGCTGCATCAGTTTAAATTAAGTACATAATTGACATATAACAAGAATGTTTCTAAAAACTTTATATTTGCATACATTTCTTTTGCTTATTTGTGTTTTACCTCATCATGACAAACTCGGAGCAAAACCAAATTATTTTCTCCTGAAAGAAAACCAAAAACAGAAAAAAAAACACACATCCACTTTCCTGGCAATTTGCCTAATACTTTAAATAGCCTTTAAACAATTCAAATACCTATCCTACCTATATGTACATCAGGAAAAAAGGGGTTGGTTGGTTATCTACGTCGGCATTGCACCCCATCATATATGACGAGGTTTGAACATATTTCCCTTCTTCCAGCCGTTAGCTGTATATCTAAATGCATGATTAACCACGTGCATGATTTCCCATCCTGAATCGCGCTATAAAATATTCAATCCACCTGTCGGAGCAGAAGACCGACTGCAGCTCCTGTAGAAAACTATTGAAGTGGGTAATTTTCGCGCTACCATCACTGTATACCACCACGTCATTGCACTGCAGGGTCACTGGCACCGCAGCAGACTCTCATACTCTGGTTCCGAGTTTTATACGTCAACTTCGATGAAATGAACGGACGGACGGACGGACGTGGAGCCACAACATTCAGGTTGCGCAGTTTTGATTCATGTAATTGAAAAGGAAAGGAAAAGTCTGTTCCCGGCTCCTGCTCCTGTTCCCGGTGCACCGACATGACAACCCCTCTTGACGACTAAGCCAGCGCTATACTCGTATTGCTGGCACGAATGACCTCACTGCAAAGCGATTGAATAGCCGCGTTGTTCGTTCCGTTGTTGTACAACGCCTCCATCACCATCTCCATCGCCAAAGTTGGGTTGATGGGGGAAAAACGAATCCAGTGCATTCAAGAAAAAGGCAAAAAAAAAAATCCCTGCAGGATTGCCCGAGGATTGAGAATGTGTTATCGAGAGTGCAGTGCACTCCTGGTAACTCCTATTCCGGACACGATATCGCATCGGCCCAGGCTAAGCCTCCTCCTAAGTCTCGCACTCTTTCCTCGCTTCCTCTTGCGACAACGACGACGGTCATAACTCTTGATGAATGTTTTGCTCTCCGCACTTTTTCTTTCGATAAAAGGTGAACATTGCAAAAGGTATACATACATACATATTATATCTGTGAATACATTTTTACAGAGAGTGGCCGAATGGAGGCGCTGACCGCGGCTGCTGGGACATCAACCGATGATGAACGACTTTCTAATGTCGAGCCATTAATTATACTTTATTCGAGCGGGTTTATTCTTTGACACTTGTTGTTTTTGTCATACATACATTATATTGTTCTTATTCTTCATTTTGGGGAGAAAAAGTAAAGTGAATCAATGCCTCTAAGGGGTAGCACACCAAGTCATTCACTCATTGTCACTAACTTACAAAGCCTGTTATGTAGATGAACTTTACCGCCAAAGGGATGTTGTTGACACAGTTTCACATCATGATATTCTGGGTTTACACATTTTAGATGATGATGGTTGTATGTTGTTGTTGGCTTATAATAAACCAACCAAGGCAACTGAACTTGTCCAACTGATAAACTGGCAAAGATATCTTTCTTATCAAGATATTATGTGTTGTAGTAGGCATCGCATCTGTTTTGTTGGCATATTGAAAAGTTGAACTCGCAGGGAAATTCTCACCATTCAGAGCTGTGAGATGAATTCTAATGAGTGCTGCTGCTGCTGATGATATCGGGCCTTTGAACCTGTGTGTTGGGGGGACTCAGTGTGTTTTTTTTTTCTTCACTTCAAGCGCTGAGTTTTTTGTTGAATGAGATGAAGTATCTGATTTATTTATTTTTTTTTTCTACAATCAAAATAAAATATCTACACGGCACAGGTCGCACGTATAACTTCTTTAAAACAATTTAAAGCATTTGGCTTTAACATTAATTTTAATCGTCTTTGACTTATGAGATTTTGAAAGAGTAGGAACGATATGAACGTTATCCCAAAATGAACGCAAATTTTGCCACATTTGTGTAAAAAAAAAAGTTTTGGCAACCATAAAAAATAGAAATTTGACAGCTGACAGTTTAGTGTAAGTAAAAATAGATCATTAAATTATACACGAGTGAATATCGTCTTATTGATTTTTCAATCACTCTTTTCACAGTTGAAGAAGTTAAATCAATATTCCGACCATAATTTGAATTTAAGAACTGCGTGGTCTTGAAACTTTCATTATTTCTGAAATATTTTCCAACAATCAAATCTGGTGAAATGCTCCATTTTTACTAACCCTAAATTGTCAGGTTTCAAAATGTTTTTTTTATTTTTTTAATTTTAGGGTTGGCAACACTCTACTGCGGGAAATTCAAGTCTTTCGTAAATTTTGGAATAGCATTTAGAAAAGTCAGAATTGTCTGTGTGTAAAAATTTTAAAATAATTAAATATATTCCCATGACTTTTAGGTCTTGAGTTGTTGCTAAAAATATTTATGTAAATAAAAAGCTTAAAGCTTTTTCGAACTATCTATCAAACACGTTCGTAAAAATCTCCCTATTTTAACAATGAGTCTAAAAATGATGCGTAAAAATAACGGTGTTTAACTTCTAACGGATTCCCAAACTTCGATGCATTCAGCGTTTTTTTTCACATCGGTTTAAATAAAAAATCCTTAACCTCACAAATCCATAAACTTCCAACAAACGTCAAACATGCTGTCACGAAGCTTAAACCAAAATCATTGCATGCTGCACCCATCCTTTACCAATCTTTTTTCTTGTTCAGAATATTTTTTCGTATACCTATACCTATAGCAATGCATTTTAAGTATAACCTTCCTCCTGGTCCGGGTATATAATGCGCGTGACAATGCAAATCGTGAGGTCACGTCATCCCAGCAATATAACACACACAACCCGCGTATTCAAACGACAGCAAAAAAATAAAATAAAAAAAAAATACACTTCTAAACGCAAGATCAGTGTGACATTTCCTTGTTTGCCAAATAGAATTTCGTGCTGTGTGTTGCCTATTGTTGTTGTTTTTGTTGTTGTGTGTGCTGTCACGTTGCTGAATGTAACATTGAATGGGGGTCGCGTTCTCTACATTTCTCCCACATTTTGACTTTGGGATCGTAAATAAGGAAACCAGTGCACCGCGAGATTCGAATCCTTGAGAGAAAATAATTTACGCATGCATCTTTCCAGAAGCAACAGCTGCTTCTCAATATGGCATTGTTTGTTAAGAGGAATACATACTTACTAAAAAAAAAAAAAAATACACAGCGTTGCAAAGTGTCGAATGCCTTTAAATGGATTACCACAGGCCATAGGCGCACTAATTAATTCTCCGTTAGTTTCGAACGAGAATGATAGACATGGTGACACATTAAAAGCAGTTTATTTGCACTTTGACAGATCGGGAGATGTGCACTTTGTTTCCGCTTTTGATATATACTCCAAAAGTGAATTCACACAAAACAAAAGAACATTTTCTAGATTGTAATGCGTAGGTGGAGACGGAGATCTAGACAATGACATTCCGGGTATTGTATTTTAGTCAGTCAGGGTGACAAAGAGCTTAAAAGTGATTTACTGACATGTCCTTCGAAGAATAAAAATTCAAATGATTTAGTGACACTGTGCAATGCGAATATACCACACCATCGCTGCAGCCGCCACCAGCCGCCACCAGTCCGCCAGCCACAAAGAATGAGGTGACAATTAAAGCCTTTCATTCAGATCACTTGAGAAGTATCGTTCTCAAGTGTCACCATCTGTCAAAAATGGATTTTGTAATTTTATTGTTTACTTGGTTTTTATTTTTTTAAGCAGGACAACAAATTATTATGACAATTTATTACTTCTGCGAAATGGACATCTTGCAGACCGCACTCAAACGAAACAAGCTACATCTGGCCATCACGGACTACGACGAAAACGAAGACGACGCACGGATGTTATAAGGAAATGCGATTCATTTTTGCTGACTAATTGTGCTGCGGTTTAATTAGATGAGAAATATTATGTACAATGTCAGTAGGGGGCGTGTTTTTAATGATTGATGATGTGGAAACAAAGGTCTTTGATCCTTCAAAAAAAAAGGAGGATCAGGTTCGATCTTTAAACCCGGAAAATATTATAGAATGTTCGTTTATTGCGTTCAATGAACTTTATTTTTAATTCTTATTAAAGAAGATTCACTAAAAAAGAAGATTATTGTTTTTTTAGCAAGTTGACACTTTCGTTATTAAGTGACATGTGTCAGTGGGGAATTGTGACAAAAAATGTCAAATGAAATCCTTTAAAAGAAGATTTTGTAAAAATCTGGGGTAAGAATGTTAATGCACTTTGCGTGATTGAGGAATAAAAAATTTGATAAATCATTTAACGGCTTATTGACACATATGACATTTCAATGAAGGACAAACAAAAATTAAGATATCGCTTAACCTTTCATTTTGTTAATGCTGGTTCACTTTTCTGCATGTATTTAACACTTACAGGCTCTGAAAAAATAGCAATTGACATCCTTAACGTTATTAAGTGCCTGCACACAGCTCTTATAGACTCTAGAGTATAATGCTTTTTTAACTGCTTCGACCTCTAGCCCACCGTACATGGGTGTATTTGTCTCAAAAACCTGACATTTTTTTCGTATAAAACTTGAATTTTATATCGGGTTTTATAATTGGTACTTGACAACTTTGAATTTAATTTGTGAACGCACCCTTTCACTAATCATCGAACTGTCATTGTAAATTTATTCAGTAAACTCAACATTTTCATCACGGTAAAGTACACGAAGGAGCAACGTCTGAAAACCATAAAAAATTTTTACCGAAATTCGGAGTCGATTACCACAACTTTAAGATAGTTAACTCCAATTTTCGGTCGTTTTGGCTCAATGGGTTCGTCAATAAGCAAAATATGCGTTGTTGGTCGGGTGAAAATCCACATTTGCTTCAGGAATCACCACTTCATCCACAAAAAATAACTGTTTGGTGTGGTTTGCATGCCGGCGGCGTTATTGGGCCATATTTTTTCATTGACGATAACAATCGTCACGTTACTGTGAATAGACAGCGTTATCGCATATCATGATTACCGATTATTTCTGGCCCGAATCGGAAGATATGGACTTGGACGACATGTGGTTTCAACAGGATGGTACCACAAGCCACACAGCACACCTTACAATTTATTGAAGAGTAAGTTTGATGAGCGTGTTATCTCACTAAATGGGCCAGTCAATTGGCTGCCTCGTTCGTGCGATTTAACACCTCTAGACTATTTTCTTTGGGGCTACATTGAATAATTAGGGTATTAAAATATTCAACGTAGCCCAAATATTCAACGTAGCCCCAACAACATGTTCCTTACGTATGATACGTGTAATACCACACGTGTCACACGTACATGGTACGATATATAAACCGAAATCTGGCACTCGAACGAAAAGATTGTTTACACATAATCACTGGCAGTCCTACATTTTTAAAAATTGTGTATGGCGTATGAGTGTTTTTTTTTGTCAATTGAGGGCAAAGCACTAATTCGGCTTAAAAAATTTACGGACGTCAAATGTCATTCTTAATGTCAGCTGTTATTCGATTCTGACATTTTTTCAATTTGCTGCAGTGTTCCACAAAATATTTTTTACTGGCCTGAGTTTGTCATGACCTCAACGACCCCTCATTCAGGATCCAAACTTATTTTCTCTTAAGTCGACATAATAAGACAATAATAAAATTCAAAACCTTAATTTTATTTTCGCTTTGGTTTTGATATGAAATCATCATTCAATAAAAATCCATATAAGTATGTACATATTTTTATTATAAAAGGAAATGTAAAGTGTAAGTTCACCATCAATGAGTATTAACTCTTCACATAGTTTTCAATGTCACACAAAAATTTAATTAAATTTTAGACGCATTACAATTCTGCAATTTATTCAAACTACTATATAACAACAAAAGCTTGGATACCTCAGTGTGTGGATGCACAGAAAAAAAGGACACCAAGAGATTCTCATGTACCCAATATATACAAGTGTCGTATAAACTCTTAGTAATTTTGTTAAAGTTATTAGTTGCCCTTTTGCACAGCTGGGTTTCATTTTGCGATGATACCCATTCCATATCCTTTCAATCAAGTTACTCTGGCTGCAGTAGAGTCAAACAAGTCTAGAAAAAAAACCACTGACTTATCAGACTATATATAAGAGTCTCCTAAAGTAGACAGTTTAAAAATTCAAATTGGTGTGTGCAGCGATGGTGATGGTGGCGGCAAATGAAAAAGGACACAAATGGTTGCAAAGGAGTTGTAAGAACATAATGAGATTCCAGCTTTCATATTAGAAACATGAATAAGAACATTTCGGAGTAGCATCATGCACTCTGGAATCCAGAGACCATATATATATACTTGGTTGAAAATATTATGAAATGATGAAATAACAAGGATCTCTCTCGCATATATATATATATAATCCTGAAACCTGTAAAAAAATAAAATTCATAGAGTGAGTATAATATATACATACTTTCCTTTTCATATTTTATTTGTACGTGAGTATATGCAAGTTTGGTTCATTTTCTTTAAAAAAAAGGAGAGATGCATTTTTACAGGTACATAGGTATGTTATACTTCTTCTACTTTCCCTACCTGTCATATATTTATCCCTGGCTGTACTTTCATTTGCATAGCTAGGTACTTCAGAGAGATACGATGCAATGCGATGAGTTTTTCACGATGACAATTTGTTGTGGCATAAATGCAAATGAGATTTTTTTTTGTTGTTGTTGTCCTATCCCAAACAATGACGACGGCGGTAGCGGCAGCAACGACGATTGTATATATTCCACCCCCAAAAGCAAGCTGTGATTGAAGTATTAAGTTGAGTAAGTTGCAGGGAATTGAAAGCAATATTCCATGAATTCACTTGGGAAATTGAAGGTAAATGAAGTATCTGGATCAAAATTAAAGCGAAGACGAGGGGGTTTTATGTTTGTACATATGCAAGATACTTGAGAAATTTCTTATAAGAATATAATATATCGTACATAATGCATTTGTGGAGTTTCAATAGAAATAAACCTAATTGGTTGTTCTTTAAAGCTCGACTTTAAATTCAAATTCAACATAAAATATTTTGATTTCTTTTAAACATTTTAACACATCCACATCTATTAATAAAAAATGTTTGATTATCTTCTAGTTCACAAATCAATTTAAACGAACTCAAATATTTTTTGATAAAAATTCAACTGCTAACTGACGTTAAGTATTACAAATCTTAACAAAAATCTTCTACATTCAACCAAAATTTTGCTCTCTGCTGTCACCAAACAATATTATTTACTCTTCAATTTTGTCTTATTGATCAGATTTTGCACTTAACTCACTGATCAAATATAATCCATGTTTAATTTCAGTTTATTAATACATCTGATTATGTGTCCTGAAAATAAAAAAAAATAAACGCAAAGTTGTATGATTTAATAAATAGTTGTAGTGTAATTGCATCATAGATACTTACTCGTATTTCCTTTTTAATTGCATTTTACTTACGACTATACGTAATATAAAATAATCAATGCAGTCATTAAAAATTTTATGGGTATAGACCTTGATTGTGCGTAAATTATGCAAAAAAGGACGTTCTGTGTGCCTTTTCTTGAAGTATAATATAATAAACTGGAAAAATTGTTAGAATTGTTTAAATTAAAAACAAGAAATACATGCGACATCAACTTCTTATCAATGCGTTGTCCTCGAAAAAAAAAATCAACCTTCTAAAAACATTGTCAAGTCCAATGAGCTTCTAATCTTAAATATGCAAATTCAAGTTTTGAATAGAAACCCTCTGTTTTATTTATATATACATATGTTTGTTTAGTGTATACACGGAAGGACAAATCAATTAAATTAGCAAACGAATTGCGGTGGTGGCGACGGGCGGCACGGCGCGGCGGCAGGGGTAGGCAAAAACAGAAATTGCGTTTTCGCAAAAAATAAAAACACAGAAATATCCATTGCCTTTAATAAAATAGTGAGCCGGCGGCAGTATTTTTTTTGTATAAATAAAAATTCTTTATAAAGAAAATACATAGTTATAGTTTATCAGTCAATATAAAAAAAAACCTATATATGTAGATTTTCTCCAAAGAAAACCTTTAAATCGCATTTATGGACGATTTGTAAAGACTCAATTTGTTTCTGGAATTCCTTGATTCACTTTAATATAAGGCTTGAAATAAATAAAAGGAATATTGGGTTTTTCTTAAAAAGTTCTAAAATTTTCTATAAGTTCACATGTAAAAAAACGCAGTGCGGTACGCACTGACGTGGAATAGATTCAATTTTCTTTTCGCAGAAGTTTTTTTTCTAAAATTTCCTCTAGAAAAATATTTGAACGTTTTTTTCAAATCAATTTCCAGGGTACCTAATTTTCAAGAGTCGCATAAAACTTTTATTAATCGACTAATCTCACTGATCTTAATAATACATTGGAAAGCGCATTCATACACAGAACAGAAGTTGACGCCAATTGAAGAACCATTATACGGTGCACTCGTACACATTTTTGTAGAACAGTATAACTGTTTAACATATGTTTTTTTCAAAGTGACATACAGGAACGTCAAAAAATTCTTACATAACAATTTTTTATCTGAATTAATTTCTTTCTCTCAAAACAAATAAATACCTACAGTCGTATTTATTAGATTTTTGTCTACTTAGACACTGTCTAAATTTTTTCAAATTGATGGAAATATGTTTTATTTAATAAAAATAAATATCACATTATTCACGGTTAAGATAATCTACTCTTGTTTCAGTTAGGTTATAGCTATAAGATAGCAATAAACAAGGTTTTCGAACACATTTTCCAAAGTTGGACAGTTGTCTAAAGTTAGACAACGTTTATAAATAAGGCCACTAATGTGTATAGGCTGGCCAAGAAAAATCTTACTTCCTTTCAGTTTTATTTTTTCCACAAAAAAACTTACGTCAATTTATTTTTATTCTTGACACTGTGTATTATATAGAGATCAGTTACTAATCTTAATCCTTAACAGCTCAACACTTTAAAGGCTAGTTTTTCAGTGCCTGAGATAACAGTCAGTAACTTTTAGAGATAACTCGACAAATTCGTTATTGGATTAGAGATATACAAAAAAAATTGGTGAAATTACTGGCGTGCGTTCACAGCTTAAGAAAAATAACGCAATGATCAGGGATTCAAAAGCGGATTTAATTTATTGTAACGGGTGATTTTTTAGCTGGTTTGGTTTTGGCAACACTGGTTTTGACAGCTGACGTGTGTTTAGTACCTTGTGTCACTGTCAAACAGCTTCAGTTTGGTTTGCAATTTAACCATGGATCGTCTTACAAATGAACAACGCTTGCAAATTATTGAATTTTACTATCAAAATTCGTGCTCGGTTCGAAATGTTCATCGCGCGCTGCTTCCATTTTATGGTCGGCATTCTCGACTTTCTGAGCAGTCTATTCGGAAGATTGTGACCAAATTTCGCACCAAATTTACTTTGTTGGACATTAAACCACCAACACGTTTACGTACTGTGCGTAGTGAAGAAAATATTGCGGCCGTATCAGCTTGTGTGACAGAAGACCGCGAAATGTCGATTCGGCGCCGTTCCCAGCAGTTAGGCCTTTGTTACAGCACTACGTGGAAAATTTTGCGGAAGGATTTGGACGTAAAGCCTTTTAAGATACAGCTGGTGCAAGAACTAAAGCCAGCCGACCTACCACAACGCCGAATTTTTGGTGAATGGGCTCTTGGAAAGCTGGCCGAGGATCCGCTTTTTTATCGAAAAATTGTGTTCAGCGATGAGGCTCATTTTTGGTTGAATGGGTACGTAAATAAGCAAAATTGCCGCATTTGGAGTGAAGATCAGCCAGAAGCATTGCAACAGCTACCAATGCATCCCGAAAAAACCACTGTTTGGTGCGGTTTATGGGCCGGCGGCATTATTGGGCCATATTTCTTCAAAGATGATGCGAATCGCAGCGTTACTGTCAATGGTGAACGCTACCGAGCGATGATAACAAACTTTTTTTTGCCCGAAATGGAAATGGAAATGGAAATGGAAAACAATGGCGCAATTGCGAGGCGAGTTTGGTGAACAGTTAATTTCACGTTTCGGGCCGGTCAATTGGCCGCCTAGATCGTGCGATTTGACACCATTAGATTATTTTTTGTGGGGGTATGTCAAGGCTAATGTCTATAGGGACAAGCCCGCTTCGATTGACGCACTGGAAGCCAACATCCATGCATTCATTCGTGAGATACCGGCCGATATGTGTGAAAGAGTATGCCAAAATTGGACTCAGCGGATGGGCTACCTGAGACGCAGCCGCGGTCAACATTTGCATGAAATTATCTTTAAACATTAAATTGCAAGGTTCAAACTATCGATTCAAATAAATATTTCATTCATTTTTTCGAATTTTTTGTGTTTTTTTTTTTTTAAAGTTCTAAACCTCTTAAAAAATCACCCATTAACTTCGCATTCCGTCAAAGGGCGGACTGAAGAGTAGATGGATTACCGAAAATGCATGAATAATTATTCAGTTAATTCTTCTTGTATAGTCAAGTCTTCTGTCCTAAAACTGACGTTTGCTCACCAAAAAAACCGAAGACTGAGATTTCCATCAGCGAATCGATCAAAACAGAAATTCGATAATGGGTCGAAAAAAGTCTGGCGCAAAATTTTAAAGAGACTGATGTAATAGCATGATACTACTTAATAATATACTAACTTTAAAGTTCTTTACTGAAATGTTCTTAATAAACTTCAGCTGAAAAAGCCTAAAAAGTGACAGTTTGTGCAAACAAGTTAGCAAACATACCGTTTTTCACATTTTTAACTGTCAAAGTGACATTTTGGAGTGAGTATGATAAAAAAAGATAAATATGCATTTGGTGGCTTTAACTTTAATAAAATGTTAAAAAGATTGCATGAAGCTAACTCGTTCAAAATTTGGAAAATACCTATTTTTAACCTAGCATCATACTAAAAATGCATTAAACATCGTACTTAATCGTCTAAAAATTTAACTTATTCGTAAATATTTGGATTAAAAAATGAGGCAACTCAATTCCCACTAGCTCCCTAACAATAATATTTTAATCGCAATGAATTTCTTGTAATCAATCCCGGAAGCAAGTGCACGCAAATTGTGCAAAATAAAATATAAAAAAAAAATATAAATACAAATAAATTTAAAACTTGTTCGTGTTCCAATATTTGTGTTTTGTGTTTAAAAACAGCAACAACAAGGTGGTTATTTATACACACATCACTTTCTATATAACAAATGAAGCCCCGCTGTTTGCCGCTGCACCGCCCGCCCGGCATTGCACTATACCGTTCACATGTTACCTGCGCTTTAGCACCGGCCCGGTTTTGCTCAGCTCGGTTCTACTCGACCGCTCCCAAGGTAAACTGGTGCCATCGACAAAATTTACATTTTAATTTTATTTATCAAACCGTTTTATTGCCTTGCACTGCGCCATAATATAACACGCAGTGCATATATATTCACGCAAATGGATGCGAATTCCAAGCGCCAGCCATATAACACTTCTCGCTACCCACTACCACCACCGTCCACCACCCAATCCTATATTACCCGCATTTGATTCCAAAAAAAAAAAAAAATCAGTACCAGATGATGAAGCGCCTGCGGTCGTCGGCGGTGGCGCGGCGCAGTGAAGTGGTATAGGTACATTTATTGCCAAAGAATGGGGAGCTTTAGTTAATAGTTGGGCTATTAGCGGGATGAGCGGGACTAATTAATAAACATATGTATGCACCCAGACTGATAATACACGGGAATAATTTAATTACGTCGAATGTTGTAGTAGTAATCACCTCGGCCAAAGTGCCATTGTAGTTTAGTTGGTTGGTTCTGCGTTCTGGCTTATGCTGTGCTGTGCTCAGGCCTTCACAACAGCCACGGTTACGACGCTTAACGCTCGTTTTAACTGCTTCCTTCATAATTTTACTGTGCCGGTAGATTCAACAAGAACTGCGCGTTCTGATTACATTATTATGCACCCACTGGCATTTTTACAAAAGGTGCCGGTGCCGGATAAATGTATATTATTGGTAGCTTCCAAATGCTCGTTGGGTTCGGCATTGAACTTTAATAACTTTGTAGTTATAACAACAGCGACGACGACGATGACGATGACGCTGACACTGACACTGACGCTGACGCCGACGACGACGATACGATATATATGACTCACTGATTAGCTGGTGGATATACTAACTTCAGGGTTGAAAGAATAGAATTTAATTATATTTCACTTTTTTGCAAGATAACAACAAAAAAAAAGCTCATAATGCATATAATGCGGGAGGAATTAATTTGGAATGGTGGTTGCTCAAGGATTTACAAGCCAAGTACTTGTAGATATATCTATACCTACCTGTAAAGATTTGTGATTTATTCTATATTCAGTATTCACCCTGGTGGAACTAATTTCCGTTTCCGCTATATTTATGTACCTACAAACAAACGTTGAAACATTTTTCGTTTTTTATTTTAATTTTAAAATGTTTTTAATAAAAAATATCTTCCTTAATAGATCAGTCGACAAAGATTAAAAAAAAAACAAACACATTTTTCACAATGCAAAATTATGGTAATGACTTTTATGATTGCGCACTTGGGTCGTCCTTGAGTGATCAACCAAAATTAAAATTGAGCGACTGTAAATGTTGGGCTTCAGTCGCCATTTAAAAAAAAAAAACGCTGCTCAAACAATAAATCATGTACAGCTTAGCATAGGTATTTAATTATCTATCTTTTTAATATAGAAGTTTTTCTCCCATCCCTTTGGAGAGTTGCCGCTATATCTTGTTAGTAAGGTTTGTTTTCCCCGAATAGCAGCCGTATTTTTTATTTTATCGGAAAACAATCAAAACCATTTTTGACAAGCGAAATTAGTTATAGGTACCATACTATACTAGGAGTATATAGTGCTAATTTAGTACCGCAATGCTAGCTTGAAACTAAAATCCCTTCCCCCTCAAACCTGGTGATGTTCCCAGTTTGACGTCAAGCTGGAACACCACACCACCAAATTCAATATTTAAAAAAAAAACTAATGATGATGGGGGAATAAAGTGCTATTTTGATTATATATTCCACGATTTGACCTTGAAATTTAGTACTGAAAATAAAGATTCGTGGAGACTTTCTATACTAAATCCCTAAAAACATTTAAAAAATACAGTTTAGTTGAAGTATGAATTAATTAGAAAAAATAAACAGTTTCACCTTTGTACTCTTTATGGCTTGGTTTTAAATGTCCTTACACTAAGCCCCTTATCTGTGGTGTTCCCAGCTTGATGTCCAAATTAGGATTACGGTACTTAATTAGCACTCAATTAGCACTTTATTCCTGCATCATTAGAATTTCAGTTGTGATGTTTCCAGCTAGACTAATCTTGATTATTTGAAATATTAAAAAATATCATAATAAATATATTAAAATTTGAAAAACCTCAATTTTTTGAAAAAAAAAAAAATTTATTCGCGAAAAATTAGTTCGCTGAATAGGTCGTGGTTAATTAAAATTTTAAGTCCACATCCGAAAAAATGAGTGATTTTCAAAAAGTCTTCATGCTAAACAAAAGACAGTTATGAAAAATTCTGCAAATATGGGGTTTTTCAATCACCTTCTCAAAAATATAAAATGCACTAACATCAAACGTTATCCTGATTTACTGCAAATTATTCAGCTCTATCTTTATGTTAAAGGGAATTTTTTCCTTGAAAAAAAAAAAAAAAAAATACCAGCGAAAAAAATGTTTCCAAACGCGAATATCCCACAAAATAATTTTACCCCTAAAACTTAAGTGTGGAAATGTTTGAATTGAACTAAGAAAAAAGAACCCTAGAAAAAAAATTATTCATGATACCTACATATTTAGCTCTAAAAGAATATTTTCCATAATTTATAAAATAATTTAAAATTTCCCAAAATGGTAAAAAACTCTGGGGAAATTTCATTCGTGATAGGGCTGATTAGATACTTAAATGTCTACTTTCTCGTTTTCGACTGTTAAACATTTTAACTTTTCTTAGATTTTTTTTTAAATATTTAACATTTAAATATTTCAATACTTAGATTTGTCACAAGTTTTTTTTTAGGTATATTTTATAATAATTTAAAAATCTATTAATTACAAAACAATAAAACAACATTTCCTCTAGCTCCGTCTGAACCCTGAAATGAAAATTTTGTTTATGATCAAAAATAACGGTATACATTCTTGCCATACAAATTTTATTTTTGACAAGAACAAGCCCACAGAGATTAAAAATAAAGTAACTAAAATGGATACAGCGTTCATTTATTAAAAAGAACAATCAAAACAATTGTTATTAATATAGCACTTTCCACATAGAATCATTTTTGTATCATCACTTTTTTTCGAAAACTCTTACCATATTATTATTCAATCGGTACATTCAGATTAAAACTTAAATCCGGATATATTTACATTGAATTTGTAAAATTAACATCTGGATTTAAGTTTTAATCTGGATGAGTCGAGTGAATAATATGGCGTTAATAAATAAATTTATTGTAATTTTTTTAAAAAGTTTTAATGGCAATGTGTGTGTATCAGAATTTGTACAATTTTTTTTTTATTTTAAAATTTTCTAAATTATCATTATTAAATTTAACAGAAAATGCTCTCATAATCAGAAATAACGAGACTTAACATAAAATTGTTTAAAATTTATAGCTGTTCTCAAAAACAACTTCTACGATTTTGATAAAAAAAAATTCTATGAGATAATATTAGTACCTAGGAACTAATATTTCCCAAAAAATTTAAATTAAGACAATATTATTAACCCTATTTCCCATAGAACCATTTTTTTCGATTATCTTATTATCTGTTTAACCGATTTTAGTTAAATTAAAAACAACTTTTAGATTAAACAAAAATTTGTAAATTTTTGTAAATTCGACATTTCAAAAATGGGTGTATTTTTGGGTGTATTTGGTTGGTTATATCACATGAAACATTATTACCTACTTAAAAGCTTAATGGTATTTTAATTGAAAAAAAAAATCAATCAAAACCCAAACAATTTGTCTGTATGGTTGTTTGCTAAATGAAAGTTCTTGCAATGTGCTTCTCTTTTGAAGTCTAAATATATAAATTGAATTATAATCGTCGTATTTTCAAGGTTATTAGGACACTTGCCGTAAAACTGGATCGATTTGACATTATGGCCTTCGAAAAAAAAAAAATAATAATAAAAAATAGGAATAGCTTAGGGTGCGTTTATGCTGGAACTGCGATTAACGATTTGAGCAGCAACGGTTAAATCGAAGCCTGAGTCATTGCTCCTTTGTGGTATTTATATCTAGAACTTAGATAAGGGCAGTTTTTTATTATTTAAATTATTTATAAACAGGGCAGTGGTATACGAAGAATCTGATGATTAAATGTTCAACGTCTATTCTTGATAAGATACATATAAAACCCCAAATTACTGTTGATATTACTTGTCAAAATAGCATTTATTTCTACATATTATTAGCCTTAGGCTGGCAATGTAGTTTGTTCAATCAAACCATTAGACAAATGAGAAGACAATCGATGAAATGAACAACTTAATTTTATCTCAACTAATGAATTTCCAAATAACAAAAAGAATAAAGAACCTGTCTGTCTGCAGAGTTAAGCACACTTCAAAACAAAAAATAATTATCATCGCTTACAATATATAAGTGTTATCGGATAAATGCTCCATGTACCTACAACATGACGGGGTGTATAACAAATTGGCCGTCCGCCGTCCACCTCCCCGCAACGCGCCGTTCTGAATGAGGCCCGATTGATGTTAATAATGTTATTAATTCAAAAGTGAAACGCTTCAGCTCTATAAGTGGATAACTCAAAGACGGACGGACCATCGCAATGGACGAATGTTATGGCGAAGAATTATCAGCCAGCAGCGCGGAGGGGTTATGAGGGGAGGGCAGACGATGGCCGACAAGTATAGTGAAGAGTGGTAGAAAATTCATACCCGCCCCGGGGTGTTGAGTGTTGAGAACTTAATTTAATTAACGTTTTGTTATACACACAGAGAAATTTACGCAATAAAATTTACAAAACCGTGCAGTAAATTTTACAAAAGGCACTTGTAGTGAAATTTACAACAAAAATTATGAAAACGTAGTACTCGTAATAAAATTCACAACAAAAACTCCGAGAATGTAGCGCTAGTAGTAAAATTTACTGTGATTTTAAAGAAATTTGCAGCGAAAATCATTGCAATTGTAATGAAATTTACTACACTGATAGTACTACAAATGCAGTCTAATTTACTTCAAAAAAAGTAGAATTTACTATCAATGTAATAAAATTTACTATAATGATTTTGTAAAATTCACTACAAATTCAGTATATCATGTACCCGCCGTTTTTGCAAACACTTTTATTGTATTTACTACAAATACAGTGAAATTAACTGCACATACAATAAAATTCACTACTTTGCTGTGGTGAAATTTACTAAGTGATTTTGTAAAATTTATTGCTATTGTATTTAGTACAAGTACAGTTAAATTCACTACACATGCAATCAAATTCACTACTATAGCGCAGTCAAATTAACTACAAGCTTTTGTAAAATTCATTACTATTGTGTTTAGTACAAAAACAGTGAAATTCACTACACATACAATTTAATTTACTACAAGTGTGATAAATTTTACTACCTGATTTTGTAAAATTTACTACTATTATATTTAGTACAAATACAGTGAAATTTACTACACATACAATATAATTCGCTTCCTTGGTGTGGTGAAATTTACTTTCTGATTTTGTAAAATTTATTATGAATGCAGTATCTCTTTTCCCCCCCTTTTTTGAAAACACTTTTATTGTATCTACTACGAATACAGTGAAATTCACTACACATACAATAAAAATCACTACTAAAGCGTAGTCAAATTTACTACGTGATTTTGTAAAATTTATTACAAATGCAGTTTCTCCCTGCCCGCCTTTTTTAAAAACACTTTTATTGTATTTACTACGAATACAATGAAATTCACTGCACATACAATAAAATTCACTACTTTGTTGTGGTGAAATTTACTACGTGATTTTGTAAAATTTATTACAGATGCAGTATCTCCTTGCCCGCCCTTTTTGAAAATACTTTTATTCTATTTACTACGAATACAGTGAAATTCACTACACATACAATAAAATTCACTACTAAAGCGTAGTCAAATTTACTACGTGATTTTGTAAAATTTATTACTAATGCAGTATCTCCTTGCCCGCCCTTTTTAAAAATACTTTTATTCTATTTACTACGAATACAGTGAAATTCACTACACATACAATAAAATTCACTACTAAAACGTAGTCAAATTTACTACGTGATTTTGTAAAATTTATTACAGATGCAGTATCTCCTTGCCCGCCCTTTTTGAAAATACTTTTATTCTATTTACTACGAATACAGTGAAATTCACTACACATACAATAAAATTCACTACTAAAGCGTAGTCAAATTTACTACGTGATTTTGTAAAATTTATTACAGATGCAGTATCTCCTTGCCCGCCCTTTTTGAAAATACTTTTATTCTATTTACTACGAATACAGTGAAATTCACTACACATACAATAAAATTCACTACTAAAGCGTAGTCAAATTTACTACGTGATTTTGTAAAATTTATTACAGATGCAGTATCTCCTTGCCCGCCTTTTTGAAAACACTTTTATTGTATTTACTACGAATACAGTGAAATTCACTGCACATACAATAAAATTTACCATTAGTGTGGTAAAATATACTACGTGGTTTTGTAAAATTTATTACGAATGCAATATATCATTCGCCCATTTTTTTTTTGCAAATACTCTTGTGGCAATTACTACAAATGGAGTGGATTTCACTATACGAACAATAAAATTTACTACACATACAGTGAATTTTACTATCTGTATAGCGAATTTTATGAAAATAACAAAAAATAATAGTGCTCAAAATGAGGTCCAGAGAGGTGGTTTTTGTAAGTTTCGAGGGTATCATATCATTATTAGTATTAATGATCTCCCAAACCAGAGACGCAAGACATTTGGAACGACCGACGCAAAATATATTTACCGACCGATATAGCAACACTAACACGAGTGGTTAAGCGTTTAAAATATATTGACGGCAGAAAGTTTCGTCATCGTTCCCAATGTTTCGCATTTGTTTGGTAGAACCATAACTAAGGTTTTTCTTGGCGTTTTCGAAAAAAAAACAATCAGAAACAACATCAAATAATTTCAGAAACATAAAATACAAATTACTTAAAGATCAAATATTTCGCGGGTTAGTTAAATGGTTGATATTCAAACCAGATTGTAATTAAACCCATTATAATCGGGAACAAAGACGTATTTCGAACGGCAAATTGTTAAGAACAAAAAAAATAAAAATTTACATTTATTCCTAAATTTTAACTTAAATACCAAAAATGTCATTACTGTGGCGTGTCCCAAAATGTACTTTCCCTCATAAAAAGCAAAATATTAATATTTTGAAATACTAACCCACCCGGAAAAGTCAAATTTTAATCTCGGATGAAATTTAATCGAAACACATTGTCTAAGACCTTGACATTGTCTATTATATATTTTTTGACTCTTAATTTGGGATTTGTACATTTTTGTGATTTTAATTTGTATCTAGTGTTGTGCCGTAACTTATTTCAAAACTAAGTTCTTTTAAATATGTATTTAATTTGTGGATACTAAGTGGGGTTTTATAATAATAACAATACAAATTGAATATATCTCATATTTTCATTCTTCCATTGAACTCTTCATTTTCTTTGCTTTTTTTGGCAATTAATATAATTTCAACAAAAATTAATGAACATATTTTTGTATAAAGAAAATGAAAAGCTTGTGCAATCATTAACGCGTGAAAATTATCTCCTTCAATATTAATTCAATTTGCATGTAGTCTTGTGGCAATTACTACAAATGCAGTGAAATTTACCATAGATATAATGAAATTTACCAATAGTACGGTAAAATTTACTACGTGATTTTATAAAATTCATTACGAATGGAGTATTTTATTTACCCGCCTTTTTTGAAAACACTTTTATTAAATTTACTACAAATACAGTGAAATTTACTACACATACAATAAAATTCACTGTAAGTGTGGTGAAATTTACTACCTGATTTTGTAAAATTAATTACGAATGAACTATATCATTTACCCGCCTTTTTTGCAAATATACTCTTGTGGCTACTACCCATGCCTTGTAATTTGCCTTTTACAGTTTTACGCTTTTGTTTTTAAACTTTTGTTTTAAAAATTTATTTAATTTTTGTGTACATCTGGTTATAATAATAACAACTATAATAATCATGATATAAGAATAGAATATATCTCATATATTTATTCTTCCACAGAAATTTTCGGTATGTTATTATAGAATTTTTGACAATTTATATAATTTCAAACAATTAAATATAAACTTAATAAAAATTCTCAAAAAATGGTAGTTTATATATTTTTTCTAACAAACGTAAAATTCTTTTAATTTTCTTTTCTTCTAAAAGTCACAATGACGTTTGGTTAAGTTTTTTAAAAAAATTGATTAATTTTCCGCAGCGAAATCCTTGAGGTTTTTTAACTACCTATAAATTGTGTAAATCATTTCTCATAAAAAATTTGACAGTTCATTAACCAAGTAGTAAACTTAAACAAATTTTAAACTTATCTTGTGTTTTACATCAGTGTATGAAAAGTTTTAGGTTTACTTCACCCATTAAAAAATATATCCTCTAAAATTTGCTTGTTAGTCCTATTTGTTGACAGTCAGGCATATTTATTAGATTTTTGACTAGTTAGACAGTGTCTTGACAGTCCGAAATATTTGGAAATAATATATTTTATTTGATTAAATAAAATGTTACATTAAACAACCGAGTCTAAGTAAGATAACGTTTAAAACATCAACTAAAAATGTTTATCTATAACTTGGATGGTTGTTCAATGTACTACTACGTTCATAAATAAGATCGAATGTTTCTTTACCAATGAGGTAGATAGTCTCATAATTTTGTGTTCCTTAGTTCAGGATTTGTTATGCCATACTTGAAGTTTAAGTGAACCATCATACACACATGTGAACACTGGTTAACTGTTTTTATGCCACAACATGTTATTTCACCTCACGGAAAATTTTTAGCAAGAGATGTTATTTTCTTGGCATGGACACAATTGTCGTTTTAATAGTACCTTATTGTAAATAAATTGTAAAGAAATAAATATCATTTGCAAAAAAAATCTCTTTATTATCACTCCAATATACTACCAATGAGTAGCTACTGCGAAGTGTATAAGCAGCTTTATGAGACGACAGCACTGGCAACCATACCAAACACTAAATTCAAAATGGAGTTCTATTTCATTCGTTTCAGATTTCGGCGTGGCGCGGTGCGTTTAGTTTTAAACAGTTTAACTCGGCATCGGTATTTATCAAAAAAGTGAAAAAAGAAAAATCATTAAAACTAATAAATTCAGTGAATAAAGGTATGTATGTGAAATTGTGATAGTGTTTATTACATTGTCTAGAGCTTCTAGAAAAATGATAAAAAAATGTGTAATGAGAAAAAGCACTCTTAAAATACATATATAGGTTCGTACATATACGCGAGTTCCAAAAGAAATTTTTTTTTAATGGTGATTCTTTTTTATCAAGTTTTGATGCTTGCGTTTGAAGCATCAATTGCTGATTCCAAAAAGGTATCAACCATCTCTGTACGGCTTACGGTTGGTCAGATATACTCCAAAACGTTTTTGATTATTCTTCAGGATGGCAGAAATTAGGAAAATTGAAAAAGGTTTTGGAGTGTATTTGGCCAACGGTAAATCGTACCTTTTTGGAATCAGCACTTGATGCTGTTAAAATAAACATTAAAATCTTTTACTTAAAATATCTAATGAGAAAAAGCACTCTTAAAATACGCATACGGGTTCCTATATGCGAGTTCCAAAAGTAATTTTTTTTAATGGTGATTCTTTTTTAACATATTTTGATGCTCGCTTTTGAAGCATCAATTGCTGATTCCAAAAAGGTATCAACTAGCTCTGTACGGCTTACGGTTGGTCAGATACACTCCAAAACGTATTTGATTTTTCTTCATGATGGCAGAAGTTAAGAAAATTGAAAAAGGTTTTGGGATGTATCTGACCAACAGTAAGCCGTACAGCGATGGTTGATACCTTTTTGAAATCAGCACTTAATGCTGTTAAAATAAACATCAAAATCTTTTACTCAAAATATGTAATGAGAAAAAGCACTCTTAAAATACGCATACGGGTTCCTATATGCGAGTTCCAAAAGTAAATTTTTTTTAATGGTGATTCTTTTTTAACATATTTTGATGCTCGCTTTTGAAGCATCAATTGCTGATTCCAAAAAGGTATCAACTAGCTCTGTACGGCTTACGGTTGGTCAGATACACTCCAAAACGTATTTGATTTTTCTTCATGATGGCAGAAGTTAAGAAAATTGAAAAAGGTTTTGGGATGTATCTGACCAACAGTAAGCCGTACAGCGATGGTTGATACCTTTTTGAAATCAGCACTTAATGCTGTTAAAATAAACATCAAAATCTTTTACTCAAAATATGTAATGAGAAAAAGCACTCTTAAAATACGCATACGGGTTCCTATATGCGAGTTCCAAAAGTAAATTTTTTTTAATGGTGATTCTTTTTTAACATATTTTGATGCTCGCTTTTGAAGCATCAATTGCTGATTCCAAAAAGGTATCAACTAGCTCTGTACGGCTTACGGTTGGTCAGATACACTCCAAAACGTATTTGATTTTTCTTCATGATGGCAGAAGTTAAGAAAATTGAAAAAGGTTTTGGGATGTATCTGACCAACAGTAAGCCGTACAGCGATGGTTGATACCTTTTTGAAATCAGCACTTAATGCTGTTAAAATAAACATCAAAATCTTTTACTCAAAATATGTAATGAGAAAAAGCACTCTTAAAATACGCATACGGGTTCCTATATGCGAGTTCCAAAAGTAAATTTTTTTTAATGGTGATTCTTTTTTAACATATTTTGATGCTCGCTTTTGAAGCATCAATTGCTGATTCCAAAAAGGTATCAACTAGCTCTGTACGGCTTACGGTTGGTCAGATACACTCCAAAACGTATTTGATTTTTCTTCATGATGGCAGAAGTTAAGAAAATTGAAAAAGGTTTTGGGATGTATCTGACCAACAGTAAGCCGTACAGCGATGGTTGATACCTTTTTGAAATCAGCACTTAATGCTGTTAAAATAAACATCAAAATCTTTTACTCAAAATATGTAATGAGAAAAAGCACTCTTAAAATACGCATACGGGTTCCTATATGCGAGTTCCAAAAGTAAATTTTTTTTAATGGTGATTCTTTTTTAACATATTTTGATGCTCGCTTTTGAAGCATCAATTGCTGATTCCAAAAAGGTATCAACTAGCTCTGTACGGCTTACGGTTGGTCAGATACACTCCAAAACGTATTTGATTTTTCTTCATGATGGCAGAAGTTAAGAAAATTGAAAAAGGTTTTGGGATGTATCTGACCAACGGTAAGCCGTACAGCGATGGTTGATACCTTTTTGAAATCAGCACTTAATGCTGTTAAAATAAACATCAAAATCTTTTACTCAAAATATGTAATGAGAAAAAGCACTCTTAAAATACGCATACGGGTTCCTATATGCGAGTTCCAAAAGTAAATTTTTTTTAATGGTGATTCTTTTTTAACATATTTTGATGCTCGCTTTTGAAGCATCAATTGCTGATTCCAAAAAGGTATCAACTAGCTCTGTACGGCTTACGGTTGGTCAGATACACTCCAAAACGTATTTGATTTTTCTTCATGATGGCAGAAGTTAAGAAAATTGAAAAAGGTTTTGGGATGTATCTGACCAACGGTAAGCCGTACAGCGATGGTTGATACCTTTTTGAAATCAGCACTTACTGCTGTTAAAATAAACATTAAAATCTTTTACCTTTTTGAAATCAGCCCTTAATGCTGTTAAAATAAGCATTAAAATCTTTTACTCAAAATATTTAATGAGAAAAACAAAAAGATATTTTCTATTGTCTTTAAGTAGATACGTACAATGTCTGACCCTGAACTTAAAGGAAGCCAACATTCAGAGGGTGATTTAATTGAAGAAGTTTTAGAAGACTCAAGTGAAGTTGATTTGGGTGAAACAAATGAAAACTTAGATTTCAATCAGCAAATATCAAGCAAACACTCAGTCGCTGTAGAATATGTTTTCTCATATAAGTTGCAAGATGAAGCAATTAGCGATATATTGAAGCGATGGGGACTTTCAGAGCTCTGTGAGTTGTTTAATGGTAAATCATTATTAGTTTAATTTTTCCCTCCAGATTGTTTAATATCAGTGTTTTAGAAAAAAAAATTGATTCAGATTGCTTGGAACACATAACAGTTTCTGACATAGACAATTTAATTCCTCTAGAAATGATGGGATTGCGGATCAAGTTTAAGGCAAGGTTAACTGAATGGAGATCTTTAAAGGTAAGATGTCTGTAAAAAGAGGAAGTTCGTTTTATAATACATAGGGCTCACGATGTTTAATAACTTTTTAGAGCTTACCCTTAACTTCAATATCCGAAAAACTTAGTGGGTGTTCAAGTAGTGCTGTATCTGTATCAAGCGACATTATGGAAGCATTTCCCAAAAATTTACGATCTGATTCCGAAAATAGTTTCAACCAAGAAGTACAACACATGGTGAGTCATAATACCATTGAAATACTGAAAATGGAGATCCTTATTTTATTTGTTAGTACATTTTTTAAACTTTTCACCACACACAAAATTTTGATTAATGTAAAAAGTTATCGATAACAGAATTCGACAGCTGCTGTCTTTATAAGTATACATACATATAAATCTATTACACGAACAAAAATAATTTCTTCCTCTGACTGTTAATTGAACGTTTAAATTATGATTTAAAATTCGGTCCTAAATTAACATTTTAATGATGTGCAACGTTTTGAAAATATATGTAGGTTTCCACTTAGTTCGAAATTTCAAATTATTATTGTCTTAATTTTACTCATCAAACTAGAACGTATGTGAAGATTTTAAAATAATTGAGATTTGAGGCTTACATTAAATAACTGTCATCAATTCACACAGTATAAGGCGTATGTTGTATAAATAGCGCGAACCCATTCACTTGGCGTTTTCACTGCGCAGCTCTCTTTAAATTTCTCAGCTCATCTATTTAATTTTGAAACAAAGATACTGACTTATAAAGATGTGAATCCTAGCAGCAATCTTAATTTGCCTACAAGCTACAACTGTCAGACTACGGATAATAAATGAGATAGTAGACATACTTAAAAACCCCCACACATAGACAGTAGGGATCCGCACAACCCCTTTTATATTGTTGTTGGATTTCGCATCTATTCATAGACATGAAATAAAATTATATTATGTTGGATTTTTTTATTATAAGCGAGTCAAAATTTATCAACTCTATAATAAAAAAAATTAAAACAAATAGTACCTACATGTCCTACATGCAATAGCATTTTAATTTAAAAGAAAAATAAAGTTGAGTTAGGCATTGTACAATTTAGGAAATAGGACCTTCACTCATTAAATTGCGCACAATTTTTGTTTTCTTCAATCCTTTCTCTGCGCAGGCGATTGTTGGCCAAGTGATTTGATTCAAGCTATATTATACATAATTCAATTAAAGTAAGTTACCTCAATCGCTCTACCTTAACAGAAGTAATCATCATCTTCGTTATTATTATACCATACATACATAACATACATATACTTGTTTATTGATGTATCAATGTTTTTTTTTTCAATAGAACGTTCAACAGATATTAAAATCAAACTCCAGAGGGAAATTGTTGCTATCCAAAAAAACGGCGTTCAATTCTTCAGACAGAAAAGATCTCATATATTTAATAGTAGACTTTGCTCTATTTAACGAGATTTTACTCGGAACAAAAGAAATAAACTCATTAACGGAACAAATCATCAAACTTTTTCCGTTTGAATCCAAGGTCTTATATTAAATACTAAGAAAAATAGTTAACTAACGAAAATTTCTTATAGACTTCTTATTACGTGCCTAGTGGAAGTGGTGGTAGAGCTAGAGGTCAACTGTATTCAGCTTATAACAATAAAATTAAAGCCTTAAGAAAAAGAGGAGTTTTATCAAGGCGCTCAAAACATCATGTTTTTTTAATGTCTGAAAATTCATCTTCATCATCACCTTCATCGCCATCATGTTCACCGCTGGTAGATAACTCCCAAAGTAAGATGTAATATGATATAATATACATAAATAAATTATTTTATAACTATACAATTAAATGCTTTATTTACAAGTTGGTGGAAACCTAATGTAAGAAAAAAATTAAAATGTAAAAAATTGTTTTCCAAATCTTTGAAAAATATTTACGTAAAGTAAAGTTTCAATTGAGCTACTTGCAATCTATTCGCCAAATTAACAAATTTCAAATCCATGAATCATGATTCTTATCATATTCCTGGAAAATGTTGCTGTTTCAATAAAATTAAAATGGTTCCTTCTCCAATTGAACGAAGAGCAATTACAAGTTATAAGCTGAAAAGCACTTAAGTTGTTCAATTAAATCTCCTAGCCCAATACATTTATAACAAATATAAATCTCATAGCCCAATACATTTATAACAACACTCTTTTTAACAAACACTCTTTACTATTATCTGTTGCATCCACCCCACGAAGGGCTAGGATCGAAGATAAAAACGTTTAAAAACGTATTTTCTTGTTAAATCTGAAATAACTTGAAAAATTGAAACCAAAGGAGCACCAGTAAGCTTTATGAAGTTCTTACTTTGTATAGTTTCTGGTATTTTGTATAATACGTGTGAAATTGAGAGATTTAATTTTTTTCCAATTTTCAAAAAAACCAAAGCTGATTTTCACTGTTGTTAATTTTATGTAACCAAAATGTTTAATTAACTCAACTGAAAACAGTTTTTTTCATAATACGAAAAATGTATTTAGTTTAAGTGATCTAAAGTCATCCATAATATGCACAAAAACTTATTGTTATTTTAATTCCTCAGGTTTAAATGAGAAGGATTGGCTGAAATACAACTCACAACCAATAGAGTTAGTAGTTATTAAATGGAAAAACTGCTTTCATATCAGGAGGGCAGAAATTTTAGAAAAGACCGCAGAGGAAATTTTTAATGACTGGCCACTTTTCACGCAATCTATCGGCCTTCATTTGGTATATTTTTTTTTTGTTTTAATTTTGGTAATGTTATTCATATTAATTATTCTTACAGATCGATTTAGACTTTATTTTTCTTTTCGGTGAAGAAAAATCAGTTTGCTTGAAAAAGAAATGGGATAGCTTTCAAAGAACCTTCTTGCAAAGTGTCGAGAATCAATCTGAAAGTGCAAGCAAACCTGTTAAGCAGATACTCGAGCAAATAAATGGTATTGATAGTAGTCAAGGTAATAAAAAAATTGTTTAAATAACTTTAAAAGCATACATTTTTGTCTACAATAATAAATACATTTCACCATTTTTCACGTATACTAACATATACAAATTAATTTCTTTACAGATTATAAAAACTTATTAACCTACAAGCTCATCCATTATAAATTGCCTCCATTTCAAAAAATTTCACTTCAAAGTGGGAAAAAGTGGCACGCTTCAATCCAGGACTCAATCAATAGCACTATATTAGAAGCCGAAAACCAGGCAGATATCCTGGTTAAATACCAACATATAAAAGAATCGTACAAGGGCTTACATTTCAACATTCAACCAATGGTAGTGGCAAGTGAAAAATTATATTATGTAATATCAGATAACATATTCCATAAAACAGAAAGCTTTTTATCGGCTCTTGATTCGGCTTTTAAATTAATGTATGTATTTAATCTTAAGTATCCACTTCAAAGCCAAAATGTGTGGTTGTTTTTAGAAAACTTCTTTTATGATATTAATTCAAGTCCTCCTAGCTCTGCAACAACAGCCCTGATTAATGAGTTACGAGATAAGCAAAATTAAGTTTTTTTTAAAAACAACACAAATTGTAAGACGTTCTTATAAACCTTATTTAATTGCTTTGGTAGACTGATAAACTTGATACGACTAAGTTTCTAAAGACTTTTTTAACATCCTTTTAGACGTTTATTAGTGCTTAAGGGGATCAAGCTTGATTCTGACTTTGCTACTTAAGACTTTTTTAGCAGCTCTTTTAACAGTTTACTATTTCGGATCAAGCTGATAAACTTGAAACGACTTAGCTTCTTAAGAATATTTTTAACAAAATTTTAATCGTTTATTAGTGCTTTAGGGGATCAAGCTGATAAACTTGATTCTGACTTTGCTACTTAAGACTTTTTTTGCATCTTTTTTAACAGTTTACTAGTCGGATCAAGCTGATAAACTTGAAACGACTTAGCTTCTTAAGACATCTTTAACATCCTTTTTAACAGTTTACTAGTTCGGATCAAGCTGATAAACTTGAAACGACTTAGTTTCTTAAGAATATTTTTAACAAAATTTTAATCGTTTATTAGTGCTTTAAAGGATCAAGCTGATAAACTTGATTCTGACTTTGCTACTTAAGACTTTTTTAGCAGCTCTTTTAACAGTTTACTATTTCGGATCAAGCTGATAAACTTGAATCGACTTAGCTTCTTAAGACTTCTTTAACATCCTTTTAAACAGTTTACTAGTTCGGATCAAGCTGATAAACTTGAAACGACTTAGTTTCTTAAGAATATTTTTAACAAAATTTTAATCGTTTATTAGTGCTTTAGGGGATCAAGCTGATAAACTTGATTCTGACTTTGCTACTTAAGACTTTTTTAGCAGCTCTTTTAACAGTTTACTATTTCGGATCAAGCTGATAAACTTGAAACGACTTAGCTTCTTAAGAATATTTTTAACAAAATTTTAATCGTTTATTAGTGCTTTAGGGGATCAAGCTGATAAACTTGATTCTGACTTTGCTACTTAAGACTTTTTTAGCAGCTCTTTTAACAGTTTACTATTTCGGATCAAGCTGATAAACTTGAAACGACTTAGCTTCTTAAGAATATTTTTAACAAAATTTTAATCGTTTATTAGTGCTTTAGGTGATCAAGCTGATAAACTTGATTCTGACCTAGCTTCTTAAGACTTTTTAACAGTTTTCTAGTTCGGATCAAGCTGATAAACTTGATTCTGACTTATCATCTTTAGACTTTTTTAACATCCCTTTTAACAGTTTTCTATTTCGGATCAAGCTGATAAACTTGAAACGACTTAGCTTCTTAAGACTTTTTAGCATCTTTTTTAACAGTTTTCTAGTTCGGATCAAGCTGATAAACTTGAAACGACTTAGCTTCTTAAGACTTCTTTAACATCCTTTTAAACAGTTTATTATTGCTTTGGCAGATCAAGCTGATAAACTTGATTCTGACTTATCATCTTTAGACTTTTTTAACATCCCTTTTAACAGTTTTCTATTTCGGATCAAGCTGATAAACTTGAAACGACTTAGCTTCTTAAGACTTTTTAGCATCTTTTTTAACAGTTTTCTAGTTCGGATCAAGCTGACAAACTTAAACGACTTAGCTTCTTAAGACTTCTTTAACATCCTTTTAAACAGTTTATTATTGCTTTGGCAAATCAAGCTGATAAACTTGATTCTGACTTATCATCTTTAGACTTTTTTAACATCCCTTTTAACAGTTTTCTATTTCGGATCAAGCTGATAAACTTGAAACGACTTAGCTTCTTAAGACTTTTTAGCATCTTTTTTAACAGTTTATTATTGCTTTGGCTAATAAACTTAACAAATTAAAATAAACATAACAAATTTTTAAGTTAAAAAAAACCGAATCAAGGGCCGATACAATTTATTTTATATTGTGAAGTATTTTATTGTATATACTATTTACATATATAATATATTAAACTTTTAGATTAAATATTAACTGTAGTCAATCATGTTCAGTTGTTTTGCTTGTGAATTAATTTTTTTAAATTTAGATGATTACTATTCACATTTAAAATGCAAGCATAAATATGAAAAAGAAATATATTGTAAACAAGGGGATTGTCCTCAAGCATTTTCCAATCTTTTTGTCTTAAAACGGCATTTAAAGAAAGTACATTTTGATTTAAATAGCAATTCAAACACCTCTACCAATACCACAAATTCTACCACTCTCCTCCCTGCGGAAAATGTAAACAATTTGAATCAAGACTTAAATTCAACGTTTCCATCTCAAAAATCAGAGAGTTCATTACATGCTTATAGTTTCGATCAAAAGTCTACTGAAAATTTTGAAGAATCGTTTATCAATAAAAAGGATGTCGACCTCTCAGAATGTGCTTTAAGATTTGTTTTAAAGTTGATGAATCACAATTCCGTTCCAAGAAATTTAGTATTCAAAGTTGTGACAGAAATTCAAAAACTTTTACTTGACCCTATTAAATGCGTTATTGAATTGAGCGATTCGAGCTTAGCAATTCAAAAAATAAGTCAATTTTGTGATACAGCTTTTTCTAAAATAGAGACTGAACATAAGCTTATAAACCATTTGTCGAAAAAAAAATTACTCGAATTACCAATAAATAGTACAGTTTCATCTGAAATTCAAAATACAATTGAACGGGGTAAACCAATTTTAAAATACAAGGAAATAAAAGGAACTATTCTATCTATTCCTTTCATAATTAAAAAATTTTTTGAAACTGAAAATTTGCTTAAAAAAACTTTGAAAGAAATGGAAGATCTTATGGCACATTCCGATGATATAAAAAATTTTGTATGTGGTTCTGTTTGGCGAGAAATTCATTCAAGATTTTCAAACGAAAACAAAACTGTTGTCCCATATTTTCTGTATAATGATGACTTTGATCCAGATAATGTGTTAGGCTCGCACTCCGGAGTGAATTCAATTTCTGCATTCTACATAAACTTTCCAACTTTACCAGAGCATAAACGTTCTTCTTTGACCAACATTTTGCCTGCTATGCTAATAAAAGCCGAGTATTTTAAAAAGTATGAGCGCCTCGATGTTCTTCATAACCTTCTGAAAATTTTATTAGATTTAGAACTGAATGGCATAATGATTCAGACGGAAGGTGTGGAAAAAAAAATTTATTTTGTTTTAGGCTTAGTAACTGGTGATAATCTTGGACTTAATAAGATTCTGGGCTTCAGATCATCCTTTTCGGCTCTGCATTTTTGTCGAATCTGTAAGGCTTCTAAAGCAGAAACGCAAAATCTTAGTTATGAGTTAAAGAGCAGTTTAAGAACAGTTTCAAATTATGATTCAGATCTTTTACTTAATGACCCAAAACATACTGGAATATCGGAAGTATGTATTTTCAATAGACTTCCGTCTTTTCATGCGGTTGTTAACGTGTCAGTTGATATCATGCATGATCTTTTCGAGGGAGTTTTGAAAAATGATATGTGTGCTATTATTTTATATTTCATTAAAACAAAGAAATATTTTTCTCTCGAAAATTTGAATGACAGAAAACAACTTTTTGATTATGGAAGCATAGACTCGAAAAACTATTCCCTTCCTATAAAACTTGAGGCTTTGCAAAACAAAAATTTGAATATGCAAGCTAGTGAAAGCCATTGCTTTGTACATTTTTTTTCGTTAATGGTTTGGGATTTTGTACCTAAGGACGATAAATGTTGGCTTTTTTTTTTAAATCTTCAAAAACTTGTAGATCTATGTTTATGTACTTCATTTAATAAAAATGATTTAGAAGAATTGAAATCTCGAGTAGCTGATCATAATAAAACTTACAGAGAATTGTTTAATGAAACTCTTAAGCCGAAAGCACATTTTTTGACCCACTATCCCACTGTTATTGAGAGGGTTGGACCCTTAAAAATGATTTGGAGCATGCGAAATGAAGGCAAACACAAAGAATTAAAACAATATGCACAGAGCATAACATCTAGGAAAAATTTATGCTACTCCGTTGGAATGAAGTTGTCTTTAAAACTAGCTAACTTTTTTTATTTAAATGAAAAAGACATTAAGATTAAAATTTTAAAAAGTAAAAATGTATGTATATCTCAAAAACCATATTTCAAAGATCTTCAAGAATTTGGGCTTGATGGTATTCAAATATTTTCAGAAAACATACAATTTATGGGAACACCATACACTTCCGGTTTTTTTTTGTTTCATAAGCAAAGTAACTTTATTTATAGAATTTCTGAAATAGTGATAAGCAATAAACGTGTAATAATTGTTTCCACTAAATATATGTTTCAATACGATGTAAATATAAATGCTTTTATTATAAAAGATAATACAAATATTTTAAGTTTGAAATTAATTACGGAATTTCAATATTATCCTGCTTTGCCACATAATCTTTCTGATGGTAGAATGGCCCTTAGGTTTAAAAATTTATAAAATTTATATTATAGTCATTTTAATTGTCATTACTTTTATTTAAGAGATTTTGATATTAGCTTGTATTAAATATTACCATAGTTATCAAAAATAAAATAAAATAAAAATACATATGAACATTCAAAATGATACCTGCTTTTAATTTCAGATATAGTATTCCACTAAAAAATGAAAAAAAAAAAAAAAAATAAGAGAATTTTATTTCAGGAAGAATGGTTTTGACATAAGAAAAAAATCAGTACTCTAAATCTCTGTACAAGTACCTACATATGTAAGTATTCCTACATGCCTACATAATATTTAATTCATCCATTACTGTTTGTATAGGACTAATAGATCTCTGTAGAAAAACTCATGGTAGATATACCATTTTTAATTGTATTACAGATAAAAATCAAATCCATTGCATGAAACAGTGAAATTTATTACATAGATATGTAGTAAAATGTATTACAGATTAAAGTTAAATTTATTGCATGAAACAGTGAAATCTATTACAGATGTAGTTAAATGTATCACATCAAATAGGGGATAATTTACTGCAGTTGTAGTTAAATTTACTACAACTACAGTTAAAAATCCACTATTTTATGTTATACATTTTATTACATCTGCAATAGATTTCACTGCTTCTATGTAATAAAATTTACTACCATTGTAGTATATTTTACTACAACTGCAATAGATTTCACTGTTCCATGTAATGAATTTTACTACGGCTGTAGTAGGTTTTACTACAACTGCAATGAATTTTACTACAACTGCAATGAATTTTACTACAACTGCAATAGATTTTACTACAACTGCAATAGATTTCACTGTTCCATGCAATTAATTTTACTACGGCTGTAGTAGATTTTACTACAACTGCAATGAATTTTACAACAACTGCAATAGATTTTACTACAACTGCAATAGATTTCACTGTTCCATGCAATGAATTTTACTACGGCTGTAGTAGATTTTACTACAACTGCAATGAATTTTACTACAACTGCAATAGATTTTACTACAACTGCAATAGATTTCACTGTTCCATGCAATGAATTTTACTACGGCTGTAGTAGATTTTACTACAACTGCAATAGATTTTACTTTTCCATGTAATGACTTTTACTACCATTGTAGTACATTTTCCTACAACTGCAATAGATTTCACTGTTCCATGTAATAAATTTTACTACGGCTGTAGTACTATTTACTACAACTACAATTAATTTAATTTTTTAATGTAATAAATTTAACTACCACTGTTGTAGATTTTACTACAGCTGTAATAGATTTCATTGTTTAATGTAATGAATTTTACTACCACTCTAGTAGAGTTTACTGCAACTGCAATAATTTTCACTGTTTTATGAAATGTATTTTACTACCAATATCGTGGATTTTACTACAACTGCAATAGATTTCACTGCATCAGTAGTGTATTTTATTACTACTGTTCTAAAATTTTAGAACAATTGCAATATATTTCACTGTTTATGTAATAAAATTTACTACAACTACAATAGATTTTAATGCTCATGTTGGAAACTTTTAGTACAATGACAGTATATTTTACTGTTTCAGTAGTGAATTTAACTATCATTGCAAATCTTATTTTTATTACATTTTGTAGTAAATTTAACGACGTGTGTAGTAGGTTCGGATTTTACTGCTTTTATCGTAGATTTTACTACAGTTTTTCGTAGATTTTACTGATTTTTTCTCTGTGTGTACTTGAATATATCTGGTGCCTCGCATAGTCTGATGGTTTTTCTCCGCCTTCATTTTTTGTTATTAATGGCTGTGGCGGGTTTAAATAGGTTAAATAGGGACATGCAAGTCTCTGTGAAATTTTGCACTCTTCTTCACATTTTTGCGAGTGCATTTGGCATTATTTTTCACATAAATGATACGATGAAGCACATCAACTTCTACTATCGGTGGTATGATCTCGTTTTATTGGTTTCGGCTTCCGTTGATTCAAGTTATAGAGGTTCGTCCCAATCCCGTCATCTGAACACGAACATGAAGTCGCGTCGTCGTCGTCGTCGTTATCGTCATAAAAGTGCTGCTGCATTTTTATGGCGTTTATTAATTTGACAAATGCATGTGTACACCGAATGAATGTTAAGTTGACACGGACGGACGAACGGACAGGGACAGTATGCCAGACAGAGAGAGAAAGAGAGAAACAAAAAAAAAGGAAGAGAGTCTAGCTCTAAATGTAGGTGTGTTCTGCTGAGCTGACTTGTTGCCACATGGCAAGAAGAATAAGAAGCCTTATTACAAATAAGACTCCATATACCGAAGGTAAGGTGAAAACTCGTACTCGCGTATCTTTCGAAGAAGTGGAGCTAATTAAATTCACAACCGGCGTTTTCGATTATTATAATAAAATACTAAAGACATTTGATGGTTGTTATGGCAGCAGTATAGCATATTACCTATCTATAGTGGCTATAAAGACTTATGGTCTTTGGCTGGGCTTAAGCTAGAAGAAGATTAGAAAAAAAGATATTAAAGAAGGAATTTTATGTTCATTTCCGTAATGGAAACATCTTCTGTATATTTCGAATCGATTATAATAAGGTAGTATAGTCTTATGTCATCATTACTGGGCGTGGTGATTTGTATGGCTTATATATGGTGGACATATGTGTCACTTATAGGATTTGCATATTACACATATCAAATTCATCGTAAGTGAAAGTTTATTCACCGATTACCATCAATTTCTTAATCATTCAGAAAACGTTCTAAATATTTTGAGTGATGTTTACTGGAATATTGTTATTTTTTTAATGTAAAAACAATTAAAATTTTTGATTTGTGCTTATAGATAAGTTTAGAAAAAAGTCTGAAGTTATACCTATTTTCTTGAAGATATTGAAATATTATAATTTGTATCATAATAAATTAAATAAATTATTGCCTTTTCGTTTAGTCATATAGGTACTCAAACTGAATTCTTCTGAACCTTTGAGAATGACAGTTCTTATTTTGAAATGAAGGGAAAATGCTTCTTATTCTAGATTCTATTTCAGTATCGAATAGTTCTTCCGGATTACCAATTGACAAATAAATTGCATAAAAACGAATAGGTTGTTAGAATTACAAATTAATGATCAAATACGAAAAACAAATTGGTCGGCGTGACAGCTCGTGTAGATCCAGGGTCTAGTGACTTACAACTCTCAACCATTCCTGTGTGCGTGTTATTGGCAGGAATAGAAGGGACCTACAATTTTCTGCCGAATCCGAACTGGCCGGATTTGCCAATTCCTCACAAGAGGCAGTAACCCGTGAAAAACATTTCTGTTTTTAGGTGGCATAGGCTGGGAATCGCACCCAAGACCTTCGGCGTAACACTCCTGATTACTAGCCATTACGTCACGGTCTACTAGTACAAATCAATGATCACTAATGCTTAAATTCATTTTTACTTTTATTTTGTTAAATTTTGTAAATGGTCTAAAAATGCTAGAATAATTCCATTTTGCCAGTTGTAAAAATTTGGCATAAATTTCTTTTAATCTGATAGCACAAAATAAAAAAAAAACATTAAATATTATGAAATGGATTTAAATAAAAAAAAAATAACAAAGAAAAAATATTTCATTTTTTTCTGTCAATTGATTCCTGATTAAAACCAATTTCTGATTTGATAATCTTCGGGTTTCAAAAAAATTTACTTAATGGGACATATGTCTGTACTTCACCTGTTACTATTGCAACCTACAATTGTTGCCAAATTTCGATTTCATTTTTTATTTTTGAAGGTTTCGCAAAATTTTGCTTCAGATGGTTGGGTTATCATGATTGGTAGCTTTCGAGCAGTTGCAAAATACGTTTAATGTGCTGCATTTATTTGACGGTTCCCATGGTGTTCTCAAACCTGAATTAGTGTTAATTTTTATATTTGATAACTAGATTAAGTTTGTACGAAGAAGCAATAAACGTACAAAAGATGTGGTGCGAAGTTTGTGCGAACAGGCAATTAAAGAACGAGGCATTGGTGGTATTTTTTGCAGTGTGTTGCTTTTACACTCTTTTTTTATGAATTGTTTGGATTAAAGTTTCCTTCATTTCAAAAACTTATAAATGATACACGTTGAATTTTATATAAATCTCTCATTATTAGATAACTCAGACCTAAGGATAAAGGCTCAACTATTATAATACGCATTAGAAAACATAAACTAATGTCAAAAAGCCAACGAAAATTTTCTTATGTTTGCAAAAGTACCCCGCATAGCCATAATTGACTTATGCGTGCATTCACAAAAATTAAAAACATACCTTTCCGATTTAATTCCACATTTAATTCTCATCGCTGTACCGCATTAGGTACTCTAGTACATGAAAAACAGCGACGAGTATACAACACCTATGTTTTTTTTCTGCATTAAATTGCACTTGTTAAATTCGCTTATGCGCAGAGCGATTGGGAGAGCTCTTGCTTATGTTTGCTGAAGTGAACGAAACTGAGAGAAATTGAACTAAGCGGAGCTGGACTATGGTTAATTAGTATAGGGATTTTATGTATTCGCTCGTTTGCTTATATCATAAGCTAGCTTATCCCTTTTATAGTTGGGCCCTAACATTTGAGTTGATAAAATTGCTGCACTGATAGATTTAAAATCAAACCAATTTTTCAAATCTTTAGCAGTTGGAAAACATGCAAGCAATATAAATTATAAACAGGGATACACGGTCAATCCAAATTTTTTACTACAAATCGGAATAAATAATCACCATCATCCCTTAAACCTTAAATATTTTTGAAGATAAATAAAAAAAAAAAAAACTGTTAAAAACTTTTCTCGAAAAATATGTGTTAGGTATTTAAAATTCTCTACGCAAAAACATTAATCAAAAATCCCTCGAACATTGTTAAAATATTTTTGTATTAGTTACTTTACTTTAATAAACCTGATTTACTGCAAATTATTTCTAAAAAATATATGGTCTTATTTATAAACGTTGTCTAACCTTAGACAACTGTTCAACTTTGGAAAATGTGTTCAAAAACCTTGTTTATTGTTGTCTTTTAGCTGCCTTACTTAGACACAAGAGTAGAGTATCTATACTTCTCCCCGTTTAGAAAAAAAGAAAAAACATACTTAAGATGATGGAAAACCTTAAAAAGATTATCTTCTCGATGACAAAATTAGGAAAGCCTTAAGACATAGGTAGATGCAAATAAATTCCTCCGTTTACCAAAATTCAAATTTCAGCGAATTTTTTTGAAGTTTGGTTTGATGTTTTTTTGTTGTTGAGAGTTGACGGTAAGTATCTTTTACCTGAATTACTAGCATTCACCAGCATGGAATTGACAGTCAGAATTGGTACACTGAACGTTTTGTGTTTTAGGCCTGTATTCACCGAGCGCTCATATGAATAATAAAATATTTTATTTATTTTCCTTTGACTTCTAAATTTAAAAGTTTTAAAACAATTAACACTATGAGCCTCATAACTTTATGAGGCTCATAACTTTGGGGTATTTACGACCACTCATAAATATGTTTCGAATTTCGAAAAATAGAGCCACTCTCTGTCAACCAGATACATACTCCCAAACTTTAAAATCAAAATTTTTTCAAAAACGATTGACAGCTGAATTTTCAGCTGTGTTTCAAACGCAAACTGACCGGTTGGTTTTTTATAATTAAATGGAAAATATAACATTAATATTCTTAATTCTCCATAGTGCTCATAATATTCACTACATTTTTGTTTCGATCCGAAGAATCATACGGGCGAAAAATCGCAATTGAAAAAGGCAAGAAAAAAACTATGACAGTGACAGTTTGACAGTTGGTGAAGTACTTTCGAAAATGTTGGAATATTTTTCGAAGAGAGCGTTCATAAGTTATGACTTATGAGTGATCGGGACCCCTGATAATTTTTATGAGCTTATTATTGCTTGGTGAATAGGTATATAAGACTCATAAGTTATGAGTGCTCGGTGAATACCGGCCTTATAGTCTATACTTAGTGGCTATATCAATTCTAATTTAAATAAGTCAAATAATGTAGTCGGTTGAAACTAAAAAAAAATAATTCTATACCTATCCTATGTCCTAAAAAATAATTCTTAACCTTTTCGGCTAAGCATTTCAAGACCAGATTTTTAATGTTCCTTAAGATTCTGTGTTGTTTTCCATTTTATTATTAAGTAAACATTTAGAAAATTTGAATTTGAAAATTTGAATTTGTTGAATTTCTGTTTTTTATTTACAACAATCAAGTCACAAAATTGTAAGTTGTATTTTTTTCTTTATATTTATAGCTATCACGTACTTCCTATTCCTATATGAGTTACAATTTTCTTGAATCTTCCTTTTAAAACGACTTCAATAAATTTAAATCTCATGCGCAAATTGCGAAATTCAAAAACCTATCTACATATTGTCACAATTATTCACATAATATTGATAATATTCATGCAATCCATTAACCTCTCTATCGCAGAAGTTTCTTATCACTTACGAACCACAGTTATTCAGGCTCAGTCATAATGCAATACCTATAATATACATATGTATGTATGTATTTTACTTAAATACATAATAAGGTACCTATGTGTCGCAAAATCTTCGTGTGTATAATAATCCTATAATCGTTTTTTTTTTCGTTGACGTTTATAACTCCCGCGTTGTTCACCTTCATACTATCGTATATTATTATTATAAGCGCACCCTCTTACATCAATTAAATTGCGCTTACAACACTAAATGTCAATGACATCGTCTGCGAAGTTATAAACGTTATCAATGTCACGTAAGTCCAAATAAGCACAACGAACATGTTTTTACTGTCATCGCTGCTGCTGTGCGGCGCGGCGGCGCGCGGGAAAAAAAACATGCATAGCTGAGTATTAGCACGAGCACGACACCAAGTACTAACTATGTGAGTATTGAAATTGAAATGAATATACCTACGCAAGCAAGTTGCATTCTTGACCTTAGAAAAAAAAAGCTTCGATCGGGCCCATCAAATGACGACTTCACGTCAATTTGTCTCAAATCTTTCAACGTAAATGTTATGAAGATAGATTAAAAAAAATATCGAAAAAAAAAAACAAAAAAATGTCGATTTCGGCGAAAACCTATAAAGCGGGCAAAGCTGTCATCATAATAGGCTTCATGATAAATTGCAATTATTGTTATAGCGCTATCTTATCAGCAGCGTTCATTATATACATACATACAAAGTGACACAATATTGGCACAACGGTACCAGTGGAATTAATATATGTACCTCTGCCTTGAGAAGCTTGATATAATGTATTTGCTTGCCTAGGGCAATATGCTAGGCATTGGCAAGAGGATGCATTTCTTCATGACCTACGATATCCGGAAATGTCTTGGATTGTCTCAGTTGAATTAGCTTCAGCGTGAATTGTGTTGTTGGCTTAAGTGCAGGGACTTATAGTGCGGAAGATCTAACACAATTGATAGCGCAATTAAAGACTGTTTATGTTGTTCTCATGCCTAATCCAACACAAAGGGCATTAGAATAGAATACGTTTGATGCTATCCACAACTGCAAAGTCAAAACATCACCTGTGCTCTAAACACGAAGCAGCTCATAACTTTTTCATCATTATGGCCACCTTCCGCCATGGCGGACGGACATAACAGCAACAGCATTGCATTGCCATCGCAAGTGCGAAATTAATGAGGATGTACTTGAGCTGTGTGGCATTGCATGGTGATGGCGGTGCGTCGTGTGTCGGTCGTCGCAACGCGTCTGACTTACGTCGATCGTGACGTTCAGCTGGTCGAAGAGTCATCATGTCGGTCGTCATCGTCTTAAAGTTGTGCAAAGTATTTTGTGTGTTTCCTCATCTTCCTCCTGCAGCTCCTATATACCTATACCTCCTATCTACGTCTCTGGCCACAACAAAAATTCTTGCACTTAATTTAGTATTTAGTCGATTGTACTTCTTCTCGTTTTTATTGTTGGTGTTGTTGTTGTTTTGCTCTAGCTATTTCTCATCATTAAAAAAAGGAAATACAAAAAAAAGGAAGGAAAACTGAAAACGAAGAATAAAAAGTAAAAAAACAAAATCGTGCAATAATTGCACTTAATTTGAGTTAAGCAGCAATTTTAATGATCCATGAACGAAGGACGCATCTTGTGTTAGGCTTAAGTTAAGTTTTTGCACATTTTGTTTTCTTCTTCTATAAAGAGTGTGCCAACAAGGGAAGGGATGGCGGGTGGGTATGGCGATGGGGCTAGGGTCGAGAAGTGGAGGACTCAGTTTGCCAGAGTTAAGTGAAGTGCAACGCAGTAAATTATAAGCCAGCTTAAATTTCACAGAATTCAGTTTGTATATAGAGAAAACTGCAGCCCAGCCAGAATAGAGTAGATACGATGTATACGATGGATATATATGTAAGTTGTTATGTATACAGTTGTATTGCTGTATATGTATATGGACAAAGTACGCCTGAATTGAATTAAACGATGATGGCGCACGTTGTCTTGGCTATGACTAAGAGTATCTATATATTCTATGTGTAGAGGCCAGAAAAGCTACATTTCAGTTTTTTTTTCTTCTTTTTTCTTTTTCTTTTAATTTCACACAGTGGGGTCAGTTTAAAATAAATAAAATGTAGTTCGAAGTTCTTTGGTTTGGTCAATTGAGTTTTAGTGTTTTTGTAAAGCTGCCAAATTGTTATTCTTTATTTTTTGGTATAGATACCTACTTATCAAGATTTGAATTAAAAGATTATTTTGCCAAGGAATTGGTTAGAGAATTAATTTTTTTTTAGATTCTTGTCAATGTCATAAGGCGCCTAAAACGAAAGCAAATTGTCTATTCCATTTCAAACAATCATTGGCAAAAACAAAAAAGATTTCCTCTAATGGTTAACATTTTTCGTTTTATGGTAGTAAATAAAAAGTGAGTTCTAATACACAAGGCTTAGAAGTGTAAACGTCTTGATAAACGGCTAACACCATGTAGTGTGTATTTCCCTTAATTTTAAAAAACCTTCAACCAAATTTAATTTAAATTTCAACCGAAATACCTATTTTAAATATTTCCCTCGAAGGAAATGCTCCAGAACCATTGCATATTTCTAGATGTACATTATCCGGATCATTCATTCGATAACCAGTATTTTTCAGAGATAACAACCCTATTGGCGTAGACAAAAAGCCGTTGACATTATTACTGCCATTTACGTGTCCGTTTTTATTACCATTTCCGTTGCCATTTTCAATTTCGCTATACCAAGAGTTGGAAATATTTGATGCAATGTCAATTTCAATGGCAATATATTTCCTGGATGTGCCCTCGATTGTCATGTAATTTCAGTTCTTAAATGTCAGTACGGGAATTGCAACCACTGTCAAATGTTCTTTTGCGTTTTAAATTCAATATTCTTGATAATAAGCATTTTTAATTCACTAAATTTCTCATATATTCAAATTTAATTTCAAACCGAAGCAAAAGTCATTCAAAATTACGGAGAAACCATTTTTAAAAAGGGGAAACGTCAAAGATAAGCAAGCGAATCCAAGACTTTTTTCCCTCAGAGTTTTGACAGCAAAACTGAGAAATTCTGCTGAGGAATCCTGTTCATGTTACTTTGAGATTGCTGAGATCTCCGAGATATTATTTTCCTGAACGCGTATTGCTTCAGCGTTAGAAATAAATAATTATATGTCATCTACAGAACAATATTTCCATTGCCACAGTTACAAAAATGGGATTCCTCAGCTAATTTTTTAAGCTTAGCTGTCAAAATAGGACGGTAGGTACTGTGAACAAATGTTTAATTGATAATTTGATATTTAGCGAAATAAATTCTTGCTATACAACAAATTTCCACCTAATTGTAAGAAGTGATATAAAAGAAACTCTAGATACATTTTGCGTAATTATAGGCATTATAGGCTTGCGAGTTTATTTAAAGGAAAATTAGCGTAATTAAATTTGATTTTTTATAATTATGGTCTGGGCGAATATCGTCTCAAGAATTACGTCCAGTAAAAGTGATGTAAATTCAACTTCCCAGAAAACGATTTAAATTCGATGGAATAATACCAAAGTCAGTATCAACGAACACACCCTCAATGTGAGTGAAAAACCAAAAGAAGTCGTTAATTATTTCTTTCATGTATTTATATTTAAATCATGAGATATATTTTTATCACGAGATAATTTTTCCTTAAATTTACATATTTACATATGTAGGTTTATATTTTATTATTACTTATATTTTGAAGTTTTGAAATTTACATGGATTTTGATTCTTTTTTTTTTAAGTTTTAAAATAATTTCTAACAATTTTTGTCAATTTATGTATTTATTCCAAAACTTAATGAGTTTTCTTTTGTTATCCTTTCCAACCCCACTGCCGATTTTTCATTTAGGAAAATTCAAAGCAAAGGTCTTATCTTGTTGGAGAATACAAATTTCGAGTAGAGATACCTAATTGTTATAATTAGATACTAACTTGTTCTATAATTAATTTGCTGTTAATTGGCTACCGTTTTGCAAGTTGGTATATATTTATGAACGTGTTAAACTTATTTACAGAGTTAAAAATTAAAAAAAAATATTTTATGAAGCTGAATAGTAAGAATAAGTCAAGAAGACACATTATAAGTCGTAAATAAATAATTGTTTGAAGCATGGCAATGGCATAGAATAATGTGAATTAAAATGATAAGCTTTGTGATGCAACCTAATAATAACTTAAACACAATTATTGTGGTCAATTAAAAAATATTTATTTTACTTTTACAAGAATGTAAAAGTTAAATTAAAATTCCTCTAAGGTATTTAATTTAAATTTCAATTTTACAAAATTCATATTGAAGTTTTCTAGTTTTTGTCGAATTATTAAAATATTTTCGACTTATCAAATTCTTTTTCTGTACATCTGTGTAATTACTTACACCGTTTAGTCTCCTCACCAAATTAGTAATTATGTTTTGACTAACAACAGAATCTTCAATTATTCAAATTAATGCAACACTATAAGCTTGATGACTCAAAGTGCCCATAGGGAAAAGACATTGATGAAATAATTGGTTTAATCTTTGTTTCTTATTTTGTTCTATTAATGTCAATGACAGTAAATCATCCTAATTGAGGCAGGAAAACGACTTCTCATTTAAGTGCAATGATCTGTCATTAAAATTTAACTATGGCACTTAACCTCAGAGAATCAGAATTTTAAATAAAATTTAACTTCCTAGTTATATGACGTCTGTTTGCTCAAAATGTCTCCTTGAAGCGGAAAAAAAGTCTGATTAAATTCTCAACTCTCTCATATAACAATCAAAATCAATTTCCTGTTGGTTGGGGTAAAATTTTATTTTTAATCCCATTCCATTTAAGCTTCGCCGAATTGTTTAAACATTGCGAAGTGTTTGTGTGAACTTTCACTACCACTACCAACGACGACGACGACAAACGACGTCGTTGACGGTGGAGATGATATTGTGTTTACACTATACGACTCGACTATTGGGTGTGCCATTATTATTAAGCAGCACAAAAGTTCATAACTCAAAATTTGTTTATTCAAAAAAGCAACCAACAAAAGAAAGAAAAAAAACATCAATAATAAAAGTAAAATTCCCATTCCTTATAGTCGTGACTGAATGCTGTCAGTGTCATTATCATCATCATCATCGCCGTCATCTCCTCTATATGTATCTACTACTGCACCCTCTCTCACTCCCGAAAAACAGGAAACAAAACTCAGATCCCCATGTTTAAACACCGACAAATAAATTATAAAACAACACCAACAACAATAAAAACGAAAAAAAAAAAACGGAACCAGCCACCGAGCAAAGCTACACAACCAGTCCACCACAATTCCATTCCCAATATTATAGGTACCAATCAGCCCAGCCAGACCAATTTCGCTTTTTTGTGTATAAACTGTTATTAATACGCTATTATTACAGCAAATCAGTCAGGCCCTGGTGGCGTTCAACTCAGTTCAACTGAGTGCATGGAGCACAACCATGACCTGCCCCACGACATAGTCCAAGGACGAACGTCGACGTAGTCGTCGGTCGTCGTCAACGCCCGTATAACCGTGTGTCATCGCAGCATTTCTCTCTCGCGCCTGGTGGGAGTTTCACAGTTTGGTGTGTTTACTACACATATCTATACACAAATATTGTATACAGTAGTACAGCTACAGCAGGCAACAAAGTGTAAGGCATTTGTCAGTTTACTTTCATGGAAGGTCATTGGCAGTTTATGGAATTAAAAATAAAAAAAAAAAAATTAAATAAAAATTGATGTTTGTGTGACATTTTGAAAGGCTTTGTCAAATAAGGGTACAGTTGGACTTGGAAAAAGTCATTATGGTATTAAACTTTGCTATAAAAATGATCTCGTTCGTCCTTATATCTATTTACATGCATTTTATGTCACTTAGGAGTATATATATTTTTAAGAATATTTACATATTTATATTAAATTCCTAGATTATATTGATATTCTGTGGAAACAAAAGCTCTCAATAATTCTGATAAATTTTTACTTCTCCAGTGTTATGACTGAATAGCGAACTTATTCATAAACGGAGGGGGGGTTGATCATAGACCAAAAAATTTCAAACTGAAGCAAATTTTAGAAAAGACCAAGGAACTTCGTGACACAAAATATTATGAATCCACTTTTAGGTTGAAAATGATATGACAGCATTTATCGTCATTGGCGATGATCGAGCTCGGGAATCCGGAAAAATTGATCCAGCTATGTTGCATACTTACTTTACATTTTGATGGCGCTACAAAGCCTTGTGCTCCTGTGAATTTGTCACATGGAATTATTAAATACACGCTACGCTGTATTATTATTCAACATAGGGAAAAATTGCTCCGTACTATTTCAAACATTCACATGATTTTAGAAAGGAGATAGAATATCATGTAATTACTTCTATCTCGTTCTGGAGCAGATAGTAATCAGGGCAGGCATATTAAGAACAAAAGCCTGTCTTTCCTAAACGTCAAAAAAAGTTTGGTTGTGTTAGCTTTAATGTGATGTTGTTTTACCAGAACCACAACTGTAGTAATAATAATTTCCTAAATGATTTTTCTTTTTATTTTAATGTGGCATGCCGCATGGTTGATTAGTTTTTATTTTGCATGCTTGCTACAAAGCTGAAAGAGAAAGGCAGTGATGACAGTTTGTAACAGCAGCGATAGGCTTGTTTGCTAAGATGACCTTTGTATAAGTCACTAAAAAAGATTACTAGATTGTAGATCACCTACACAACTTTAAGCCTGATATTTGGATTTTCTGGAATTTGTAATAAAGTTCGTTTTCTGCCTTCATTATTGCGTCTGCTGACCGGGTGTCAATGTTGACCACTAACAGTTGACCTTTGCCCTCTGATCCTTAAGGGTCTTCCAGGCTTGGATAGTCAGTCCTTCATTTTGGGCCTGAATCAGTGCCAGGGATTTGTTGTCCTCCTTACTAATACTTCTTGGAAGGAACATTGTAATAGTATGAAGATTGGGAATGTCATCTCCCAAGCATGCAACCAGTTCAATGCCCTTCCAAATACTCAGTTTTGATGTCCTCCCAGCACAATCAACAACCAACAAACCAGTTCTAAAGTGGAGACTATTAAACTTTAGCTTAGTTTCCTATCCTTTTGAAACCTCCTTCAGTAATAGCCTCTTCGAGTACTGTAATTCCTCGTAAACACTCAGAGTTTCGTGAGGGTATTCTTTCGGTAAGACCCGTACAAATGCTTTTGGTTGCATTAGCGTTGGATATTGGTCTATACACGCCAGCTTTTGCATCTACGGTGCTTGTTCCCCTGCTGCTGGGCCCACTACCTTAGGTCGTTTTGTCTCTTGCCTAAAGGGAGGAGTGATGTTGTGGCTTTTACCCACTTCTTGGCTTTTCAAAGAACCCTTGTCAAGAAAGCGAAGGTACCACTTTGTGCTCGCTCTACTTTATGCCTTTTTGCACGGGTAATCTAGCGCACCTGGTTTGCCCAGCGTTGGGAGTGTGGCATTTCAATTGCGGCTGTTTGGTGGTCTTTTGGATAGTTGAAAAGTGTGGCCAGATAGTAGAATAGAATATTATGTACAAATATACATGACATACAACAATACATACATAGGTAAGGTACCGACATGAAGACAGACAGAGATGCGGGAATTTTTTTGACGTTTTCACTTTTTTTTCTCAAGTTTCCTATGAACAATAAACTTGTGATTTTCCTTTTCAACAAAATCCTTTTTTTTTTCTTCGGGAATTTAAATCTTCCTTTTGATTTTCTATTCGAAACGGAAAGCCATAAAACATCATCAAATTTTCTTCACAATAAATATTATTTCTCTTGAGAGAAAAATTATTGTTCCATGTTATTGATTGTAAGCCATAATGCTTCTAGCATTGAACTCATAAAAATAAAATGATCAAGTTATAGTCGAACGGAGATGCTTATAGCAGCATCGATTGAAACAATATCTCGACACTATCCTAAAAAATATTAACACAATATGTCAAAATGAAAGAGACTGTCAAATTTGTGTGTTAAAAAACGATTTTCATATTGTTATTGTATTTCATCAGTTGTAAATCAATTTTACCATAATTTCAATTTTACCCTGATCCAGGCAGGATCTTTGAACAAACTACTAAAATCATAATCTTAAAATACGAATCTCGATTTTTTACGAAACCAATACCAAGCCTAGAACTCAAATTTTCGTATATAAAAGTAAAATCGCAGACTTATTTCTTTTTCCATTTGTCGCCATCGTCATATGAAATCAAAATGAACTCTAAAAGCCCATTGAACTGAGAGAACAAAAAATGGTGGTTGTAGTATGAGAAAATCAGGAGGTCTGTCTGATGTATGTATTGTATATATAGACGGCACGATTTGAGACTAGATGTCAGAGAAGTGGTTATAGCTTAGCTTCATAAATTGCCATGGGTTGATTGTAAGAGATGTTTTATACCTTTAACAGAGTTTGTCGTAGTAGTTGAGGAGGATTTTACAATTTGTATATTGTGTGTAAAAATATCACATCATTCGCATATATCGTCCTGCCTGAATGCATCAAGTTGCTCCTTTGTGGCGCAACAACCCGTAAACCATGAATGCTACAAAGTGAGTGGCCTCTTGTGTTTTATTTTGTAATAGGTATAATACCATTCCATGAAGCTTCTTCTCTTTATAACGGAAAATTGTTTCAATATAGCAACAGAAACAGCAACAGTATAGTGGAGTACGGCAAGGTCTACACAAAATATGGAATGTAATAAGAACAGAATATTTTCAAAGGGTGCATATTCAGTCGAAGTGCGTGATCCCTTAAATGTTGTTAACTAATATACGTTCATAGTTTTTTTTCCCTACATTTAACATACTGTAAAAGAGATATTTTTAAGAGTAAGAAAATCTTTTCTTTTATATCGTCCGGCTTCGCTTTCAAATAGTCGTTTGACTCTATGGAGTAAATGGATGGTTAACTATTGTAACTTGGGTTTGGAATAGTGGTGTACTTTTTTCTGTGAAACTTTGATAAAATGTTTCAATAAAAAGTTCTACAATAGAAAATTAAATTTCATCGAAATTTAATGATGGGATATCTCCGAAACTACTAACTATGATTTTTGAATTCCCAATATATAATGAACTAATGAATTTAACTATGACGACTGATGATCACACGACACCATCTGAACACTGAACGTTGAGGTGGAGTTGAAAAGAGAAAACAATTATTATTTATTGCGCTGGTTTTAAAATATTAAATCAATCTGAATTTTTCGCCATTAATATATAGACTATCAATCTAATAAACTGTCAAACTCAAAAAAGCGTATTTTGGATGACATTTGGATCGAAATATTTAATAAACGTTAAAATATAGTTTGTTGCTTATCTGTTAATTAATAAACTAATAAGCAATAAACTGCCAAATACCACTGTAGGATGTCAAATAAAAAACCTTTAAAAAATAAGAAATGAATGAAATTTGATGTGGGTTTTACTTTGAAACTCTGTCATTTTCTGCCAAAAACAACGCAAAATTCTGTCAAAGTTTATATAAAAATAAAATGCACGACTGGGTCGTACGAACTTGCTCTTGTGTAGGTACAAATGGTACTTACACTTAAGACTGAAAACTTGTTAAAAAATCAATATAATTAAAAATAAATTGATTAAACAACTAGAAACTGTTTTGACAACAACGCAATGTACACCATCTGATTTCTTACACTAATCTCAGTTTATGAGAAAAAAATTTTAAAAATCGCTGGAGCTTTTTTTTTTTTTTTTTAATAATTTTTTATTTATAAAATTTTGAGCACATTTTTAAGAAAAAAAATTGGTGTTTATTAATGCGGATTTTGAAAAATATTAATTTTGAAAAAAATAATCCACCCACTTTCGAAATATCGAATTTTTAAAACAATAATTTTGATTTTTTTTTTAATTCAAAATTTGTTGTTTTTGAATATTTTGATATGCAATATTATTTTATTATTTAAATTTATTAGAAGCTCTTGAGTAAAAAATTTGATTAAAATCGGTTCAACAGATAAAATATTCGAAAACAAAAAAATGGTTCTACGAGGGATACCATTTTTAAACGATAAATAATTTTTTTTTTTCAATAATATAGTAGATCGTAGTAAAATTAACTCACATAAAAATTTTAATCAAAATCTTGGAAGCCGTTTTTGAGAAAAATGAGATTTTCCATGTCGGTTTTATAACATTTGTATGGGAGGTACCGTTATTTTTGACTTTACGAATAATTTGTATTTAAAATCTGCAAAGTAATGTCAAAAAACTGCTGAATGCAACTCAATAATTCGAAAACGAATTGGTAGACTTTTATTAAAAATTATTTAGTTCTCAAAAAAAAAAAATTTTAACTTTTTTTAAAAATCCAAACAAAAATTTTGAAAATTCTTTTATGCAATATTTTTTAAACCTCTTGAAAAATTCTCTATAAAAAAATTGATCAAATTCAGTTGAACCATTTTTGAGAAAAACGAAAATGAAAAAAAAAAAAAATGGTTCTATGGAAGGTACCATTTATAACTATTTTTCGGATCCTTTTTTAAACGGTAGCCTTTTTGTAAAAAAAATTACTGGATTAAAAAAAAAAAGTTGTGGGCACGTTTTTGAGAAAAATAAGATTTTCATTTTTTGCTTAAAAAAAAGATTACGGCAGGTATTTTTATTTTTGGTCTTATTATTTAAAATTAAAAAAAAAATTGTGAGGGGAATGCCCAAAAACGCTAGATACCAAATTTAAAGAAAATCGACCCACCCGTTTAGGCAGACAGACAGACAGAATTGCGAGGCCCATTTTTTTCGACTATCATTGTTATATCAACTTTGATCAAAATCTCGAGATTTTTTTAAGAATCCATAACTTGCCATATAGTACCTATGTACAATGTACATAATATATTGCAAGTAAAAATAAAATGTTTAGTTTTCAGGTTTTCAAAGTAAAGGAACGCACATTTTATGTTTTACTAATTTTTTTGTTATTTCGGATGACATATGTAAATGGCACGAAATATTTTATATGCCACAAAATATAGCTGGTTATTTATTTGTCAAGCTATAAATTATCCATCAATTCTATGAAAGAATGGCTACGATGTCGATTGATTAAAAAACGTATGCAAAATAAAATAATGGTTGCAATTGAAATAGAGGTCAACGAAGGGTACCTTGACGCCGTAAACAATTAGGTTGTGTCAAAGTTGAAAATCGGTCAACGCGCTGATAAGAAGTATGTCAATGTGTCCTTACTGCTTATACGGTCCCACAAAATAATAAACCCCTTGATCCCTAAAATTTGTGTCAGGACGAATGTCAACCGTCAATGCATTGAGAGTATTCTGCGTTGACGACCACACGTCTTGTCAACTTTGGAATAAAATTTGACGTCATTTTGATGTCAGATAGTCCACCCGTTGACCATTTTCATCGACCGTCTAATCGTAGATTAACACTTGATCACTATAATTTGTTCTTTTCTTTAATTTGAATAAAATAGAATGTTTGTTAAAAGAATTTTAAGAACCAAAGTATTTGACTTACCTACCTATGCATAGATTAACGGAATTTGCATTTTAAAAACTGGTTTCACCGAATTTTCCAATTTTGAATTTTGCATAAGCTAAATTTTTAAAAGTGGAATTTTTGGAACTTAGCTTTTACACATTAAGACTTATGACTCCAATCTCAATATACATAAATATCATGTCCCCAAAAACTTTTGTTTGTTCAGACATGTCCTACAATTTTAAATGGACCCAATATATGTATGTACATATGTTGATACCAATTCTCAAAATAATTAAATAATAAATATTTACTTGCTTTTCTTTATTGACAATAACTTCCCTTGCTCAATTTACGTTCTGAATTCTTCTTTCATCCAAACAAAAAACACACAAGAAAAAAATATGGACATTAAAAAATAAAACATAAAAACATTTATGGTCAAAATATTTACATTCCATTTATCGCCTTCGCTCAAAAAAAAAAAAAAAAAAAAAAAAAGAAATGAAACATCCATAAGTTCAACCCAAATTTCGCTGTGCTGCGCTGTTTCCTTCCAGGTCTTGTTGTGTCTATTTACGCAGCCTGTTTAAAATACACACACAAACTTATGCATACATACATATGTACAAACATATATATGCAATATGAATGCAAGAATTATTTTGAAAATTGGAAAAAGATTCTTATTTTAATTTTGCCATTGGCAGGGGTCAAAATACCTTCTCAATGTCAGCAAAACGCACACAGCTGTTTCATGGGATTTTATTTTTTTGTTATTATTATTTTTATTTCTATCTAAATGGATGCCTTCCGTCGTCTTCGTCGTTGTTGGTATATAGATAGAGGTATCATAAATGTATATATGTAGAAAAATACAAGATCATCCGGGTTTTGTGTTTTTAACACCACAACCAGCAAAACCACCTAAGACTAACACTTCGAGAGACAACACAAAATAAAAACCAAAAAAAACGATATGGTGCGAGCTATGAATTCTGGAAATTTCACATAAATATATGTGGTGCATCATTGCGACTGCGATGCAGATCCAAACCAAACCAGCCAACGAACCTAACTTCTAGAGCTAAAAGATGGTGGCAATCAAATTAAAATAGAATCATGAATTCACGGCTGCTGCTGCCAGTTAAAAAAAAAAAAAAAACAAAAAAATCAAGCAAGGGTGCTACTAGCTAGCGCAAATATTTATCAATGAGCAAGAACCAGAATCTTGTTGGTTGTGGTTCTGGTATAATATAGTGTTGGTGCTGGAACTAAAGCCACTGTGGTGAAATGATAATGATCTGATCATCCCCATCACCTGGCTGATGCACGGGGGCAATGAATTGTGAATTGTTTAATTTGTTTTTGAATTTAGCAAATTTATAATGTATTTCATAAGACTATAGCGTTTAATTAAAATTTTAATAAATAAAACATCTTCAAAGCGAAATAAAAAATAAAAATAAATTGATATACTGAGTAAACAACTTGACATATTGATGAGAGGACGTCGCGGCGGCGGCGGGTGGCGCGGTGGAACCGGCGCGCGAAGCGGCGGTAGAACACAGTGGGACCACCCTTTATGAAGTACTTACTGGGTAGTACGTTCTTTATCTCAGAGCTATTAAGGCTTACAACCTTATTAATAAAAAATTCCGCAGTAAAAATAGTGATTAATATTGCTCTCATTCAATTTATTAATAGTGGCTTTAGAATTGTCAAAATTTAGGTTTTTTTTCCACAATTTTTAAATAAACTTCTGATTAGTTATCTGACACATAAATACTATGGCGCATAATCACTGGAAAACAAACTCACAATTAGAATTTGCGTCACCTAATTGGATTGTTAAGCCACGAATTAAAATGTTTGACTAGTTAACTTAAACAAAATGTAATATGTATCCATGTGTCGGATAACTATTCAGAACTTTATTCAGACATTGTGAAACAAACTCTCAGACTCAGTTTTTCAGTGCAAAATTATACCAGTCTCGGAATTAAACTTAAGTTTACTCATAAAAATGTTTTTCAGTCAGTTTAGATCCCGAGTTAAGATGAGAGTTTAGAGTTAAGAAGAGAGTTTAAATTCCGATTTAAATCATCGAATTGTTAACTATAGGTTAATTGAAAAGACATTTCTAACAAAACTCTTGAAATAAAAAGAGCGCCCTCTATGATTCGATAATGAAAGTGCATTTCCAAAAAGTCTTACTTTGATTTCAAACGATTTTTGACAACTAAAAGATAAATTTAATCCTACACTGAACAAAAAAAATACTTCTGAATTAACTCTGGTTCAATTTATTTGCAGGATTAATTAACTCTAATTTAACACAGAAAAACTGTCATATTTATGTCTTATTTATCAAATTTTCGTTTATGCCACCTGAAAAGTGTTTATAGTTAAAAACTCAACTATTGTTACTATTTCAATTTAAAAAAAAAAAACAATTTTGGCACCACTGTGTAGTTGTGACAGCAAACGGTGACATTTTTAATTCGGGTTCAACGATTCATAATAATAATATAATCTCGCCAGCAAGAAAACGTGACATTTCTAATCAATTTGACGTGATGAAACAAATTTGTTTTTTTGCAACGTCTCTGATATTTTTAATTTAATTTAAAAAATTTGTTTAAATACGTACTTACCTTGCCATATCAAAATTCTGACTAAATATCTAGAATAATAATTTTTGAATATTATACAATTTGTAAAAATGTTCCATACCTAGAGATTTTTCATTAAGTACATATTTAGCTTTCAGGAGATATTTTATGAGTAACTCTACAAAGTTTTCATCCAAAATCAAATAAAAAATTTGGCATTATTGTAGCAGAAATTTAAATGTATCTATATTAGTCTAGGTTCTAACTTTAGCCAATACTCGTACATTTATATCCATTCCATATTTAAAGAAATTGTTATTTAAAAGTTTAAATTCGGTAGATGGTGTGAAAAAACAAAAATTTATTTATTTTATATCCAAAAAAAAAGAACACATTTGATTTAATTGCGTTGAGTTCTTATATTCAGATCATGATCTTAAAGTGACTTGCAAATTATAAAAATTACTGCGAAAAAAGAAATTGAAAGTTCAAATTTTAAAGAAAATTAATTTGATCCATAAATTAATGGGTGATTTTTTAAGAGGTTTAGAACTTTAAAAAAAAAAAAAACACAAAAAATTCGAAAAAATGAATGAAATATTTATTTGAATCGATAGTTTGAACCTTGCAATTTAATGTTTAAAGATAATTTCATGCAAATGTTGACCGCGGCTGCGTCTCAGGTAGCCCATCCGCTGAGTCCAATTTTGGCATACTCTTTCACACATATCGGCCGGTATCTCACGAATGAATGCATGGATGTTGGCTTCCAGTGCGTCAATCGAAGCGGGCTTGTCTCTATAGACATTAGCCTTGACATACCCCCACAAAAAATAATCTAATGGTGTCAAATCGCACGATCTAGGCGGCCAATTGACCGGCCCGAAACGTGAAATTAACTGTTCACCAAACTCGCCTCGCAATTGCGCCATTGTTTCGCGTGCTGTGTGGCATGTGGCACCGTCTTGTTGAAACCACATATCATGCAAGTCAAGAACTTCCATTTCGGGCAAAAAAAAGTTTGTTATCATCGCTCGGTAGCGTTCACCATTGACAGTAACGCTGCGATTCGCATCATCTTTGAAGAAATATGGCCCAATAATGCCGTCGGCCCATAAACCGCACCAAACAGTGGCTTTTTCGGGATGCATTGGTAGCTGTTGCAATGCTTCTGGCTGATCTTCACTCCAAATGCGGCAATTTTGCTTATTTACGTACCCATTCAACCAAAAATGAGCCTCATCGCTGAACACAATTTTTCGATAAACAACATTTCGAACCGAGCACGAATTTTGATAGTAAAATTCAATAATTTGCAAGCGTTGTTCATTTGTAAGACGATCCATGGTTTAATTGCAAACCAAACTGAAGCTGTTTGACAGTGACACAAGGTACTAAACACACGTCAGCTGTCAAAACCAATGTTGCCAAAACCAAACCAGCTTAAAAATCACCCGTTATAAATTATAAAAATAAATTAAATAAAATTAGGTGGAAACGTGGAACTTAGATTAATGAAGAATGAATTTTAAATATTAAAAGTAATTTAAAATTAAGAGAAATTACTAACAATTGAATTGATGCTGAATGAAATGAAAAAATTAATTTGAATAAATGAATTATTAGTATTATTCTAAAAATGATAATAATGACTGATGAGCCATACCTAACAGAATGTGTTGGATAAGAAATAAAATGGATGATAAAGTTTTCTTGATTTAGTATCAGTTCGATAAAAGTTTTTTTCAGGAAAATTTGTTTTTGGTAATAATTTTTTTCGAAGTTAGTTTTTGTTAAAATATTCTGCTTTCAGTCTCCGTGTGCTGATTTTCACAACCAACAGGGTAGTAGTTGATTTCAACATGTTTATCGTTAGGATTCATGATTCTAAAAGGACCTTATCGTAAGGTGGTTTAATGGAGAGTTTTATTGTTTATTTTATATCTTTAATGAAAACTGAAAACGACTTGAGAGTTGAGATTATAAAATATTGAATGAAAAAATTCTTCGACTGGTTCGGGATTAATCTTTTGAACTTATTTTTAAAGATTTAAAAAAAACCACAAATCTTTTGGTTTATCGAAGAATTCTGAAGGCAATTTGAGTGTTTCGCTGAAGACCGATATGGTTACTTTAAAGTGTTTTTTCAATGTTATGTAAAGTTCAATAAGTACGATAAGCAAACTTGCTGTGTGTGCATGTCTTTAATTGTAGTTTTGTAATTTCGATGGATATGGCGTTCAATCAAACTTTGTATTTGCTTTGCTTGGCTCAAAAATCCTTTGCACCTTTTTTTATAATTTGCGCAAATATTTAAGAAACGGGGTCTCTTAGTTTTAAAAATCTAAAAATGTTGTTTCTATAATTTATTTTTGGTACTTCCATTATTTTCGTACGTATTTTAATGGTTGTTTGTTTAAATTAAAATTTGTATTTGAATACTTTTTTAACTTATACGGGTGTCACACCAATCAATATTATTGTTTAACATCAAGTATTGCGCAGTAATATTCATCATGTAAGTACTGAATTGCGCAATTATATAGAAGTACGGTCCATTTCCATTGTCTGGTTTAGAAGCACCATTAAGATTTTTTTTTTAAATTAAAAAAAAAAAATTGTCTGTCACATCAAAACAGAGTGTTTTTGCCTTGAGTTTTAAAAATAACAACACTTAGCTAAAGACTCTTATTACATGTTCCGAAAAAAATATTACCTGTCTCCATTTAACACCGAATGCAGTATTTAAATTTGTTTTGCAATAAAAAAACACAAAAATAGGTAATACTATAGCCTACCCGTGCGAGAATTCTCACAGTTCCATCATAACAATAAAAGTCGCAATGTCATTTAATTTCAAAAAAATTTGTGAACGGATCTAATAAATTGAACTGACCCAATGTGAAATGCCAAAATAATTCAATAAAAATTAACTCTAAAATAAACACTTTCCAAGTTTATTTTAGAGTTAATTTTTATTGAAATAATATTTAACAAATAAATGCAGTTTTTGAAAAAAAATTATTAACATTTTTAAAGTAAAATTATAATTCGTCAAGCAGGTAATTCCGCTTCGTTTGACACCTTATTTGTCAAAATCGATATAGTATGAGTGTCGGACAAGGGATCCAGACTATAGAAATAATATATAATATGATGATGATGTTTTGGCATTGATAGAAAATCAATAAGGAATAATTATTTGGGTAATAGTTCATGGATAAAGTTTTTGTTTTCTAAAAGAAAATAATAACATTTATTGAAATAATAAGTTAAAATCGATAAATGCACTGGTTCTAAGATATTTTATTTGTAAATCCGGTAAATGTTTAAATTTTTAATGTGTTTAAATTGTGGTCCTTAATAAATTATGTTTTATACATTTAACATTAATCATGTATTGGCAACACTGCTGTGAAAGTGATTGGTTCAATTTTAATATCGCTCTGCTTATATCTTAAATTTTAAATATCAAATTCCTTGTAAAATTCACTAAAACAATTAAAATTAAGTTTATCAAAGTTGCTTTAATACACACAATCAAAATATTCTTCTGATTAAAAAGGTAAAACTAGTATATAAGAAGGTAAATAAAATAACTTGGCTGCTAACGGTGTCACATGACCGAATACAAAAGAAAAGTCGATCAAACTTCTCCCGAAGATTCTTTTACCCCCAAACCAAAATTTGTTGACCGAACGACAAAAATAAACAGTTCCCACTTCAACATGCCCATATCCGATTCAGATCTTAAAAAAATAAAGCAAATTATCGACTCATCAATTCAGAAAGAACTCAAAGTAGCGATCGCCAAACTAGCAACAAAAGACGATTTTCTTAAGCTGAATGAAGAAATTAACGCTCTGCGCCTGCAAAATGAGAATCTCAACAAGAAAGTACTTCACTTTGAAGAAAGATGCGAAATGTTGGAGGACGAGCTTGAGATGCAAAGTCGGATATTACGGGGAAAAAACATTATCCTCACTGTTCCAAACAACGCTAATCTTCGAGAGAGAGTGCAAGACATTGGTCAACTTTTGCTTGGCGACTCAAACCAAATTACTGAGTCGATAAAAATAAGCGAAAATAGCACTGTCGTCAAACTAAAAATTAACACCGGCTCTATCGAAAATGCAACAAAAATGATAAAAAACTCGGCAAAACTAAAAGGCTCAGGCGCTTTTATTCAACGAGACCTAACAAAACTGATGCAGTTCAAACGGCGAATTCTTCTTGGCTACCGAAAAATAATAAAAACAAAAAATCCGAATGCAGTCGTTCAAATAAAAAACAATTCGCTTGTGGTTGCTGATAAAATATTTTATTTAAACACTTATAATACTATTAAATATAAAAATGCTGATGGCGAACAACAACTTCGTGAAATGTTTGGACATATGGACTTCGAATCTGTCAAACTTCTGAAGTTATCAGGTAGACGTCAAAACGAATGGTATAGACCAGTCAATCAGATAGCACCAGAGATGCCACTTGACCAGAATAGTGCGAGTTGTAGTACAATTGTACAAAATTGAAATTGTGATGCCGTCAGCTCAATATCCTTAAGTAATAGTAATATTTTGTCTTATAATGTGTCAGGGCTTAATAATAAATTATTATTCGTTGATTTTTTTGAATATGTTAGAAGTTTTGATGTATTTTTTCTGTATGAAACTCATGTAACGTTAGAAAATTTTAATAAGTTTACTAAATATTTTAATGGTTTCAAATTAACTTGGAAAGCTGCAGTGAGGACATACAGCAGAGGGCGTGCTAGTGGTGGGACTCTCTATGGAATTAAAAACTCACTTTCAAAAAGTTACAATTTTGAGGAACATGAAGGAATCACGATTGTTAAATTAATAAAAAAACCAAATCTTATCATTATCCCCTATTATATTAACTGCAACAAATGGAACGAGGATTTTGAACGACTCAATAATATCATGATGAATATGGCAAATAAAAGCATTCTATTGATTGGAGATTTGAACGCCAGAATAGCTAACGCGCAAACAACAGTTATCCGCAGTACAAATAACGCAGCTATAAACCTCAGTAACAGAGTATCAATGGATGAAATACGCAACAAAAATGGAACAGATTTACTGGAACTTATGCAGATGTTTGATTGTACAGTTTTAAATGGTGACACCGAGGGTCAGTTTACATTTCTTGGAGGTCAAGGGAAATCAGTCATCGATTACTGTATGGTAAATAATGACTGGAAAGATCTTGTTATGAAGGTTGAAGTACAGAGCAAAATTTATTCCGACCACATGCCAATAACAGTGGAATTACTTGAGGAATACTCAGCAAATGACAAAAGTCTCAATCTCCTACCGCGTTTGAAGTGGAACCAAAAGCATGTTAATGTTTTTCAGCAGAAACTAGATGAAAACTTGTTAATTGTAGATATTCCCACAGAATCAGTTGAAACAAGTGCCAACAAACTCATCACTTGCATTAAGAGCTCAACAAACAACACCCTCGTTAACAAACCATCAAAATTCAAACAAAAATGGTTTGACAAAGAATGTATGCTTGCCCGGAAAAAATCATTTACACTTCTAAATGCACTAAGGAACTCTTACTGCCAAACACTTAAAAAGTGGTACTATGAAGCAAATGCAACATACAAGAAACTGTGTCTCAAAAAGAAATCTGATTTCGAAAATAATCAAGCTCACACACTTAGCCAAATTAAAAACTCAAAGGAATTTTGGATGACTGTAAGAGAGATTAATGGTGTAAAACATACAATTGGCACAAGAGTTTCCGCGGATGATCTATCTACTCACTTTAAATCTCTTTTATATAGCCAGTGTAACGTAAATTTCTCATATGCTGAACCATGGATCTCCGATGACGTTTTGGACTCTGAAATCACTCTCGAGGAATTAAAATATGCAATTCTCAAAGGAAAAAACGGTAAGGCCCCTGGAGAAGATGGAGTTCCGTACGAATTCTTTAAGAATGCTACCGAAGCCTTCCATATAGAACTTCAATCACTTTTTAATAAAATACTTTCGACAGAAGAAGTCCCATCATCATTCAAGAGATCAGTAATCTTTCCAATACATAAAAAAGGTGACTTGAACAATGTTGTAAACTACCGTGGCATCTCCTTCATGAATGTTCTTGCCAAATTATTTTGTGGTACACTTGTTAATAGATTAGAGACATGGGTGGAAGTTAACAATGTTTTGTCAGATTTTCAAGCTGGTTTTCGGAGAAATTACTCGACAATTGACCACATTTTCACAATTACTTCAATTGTTAAAGCATTTCAAGCAAGAAATAAGAAAGTGTATGCTCTTTTCGTTGATTTTAAGGCCGCCTTCGACCTCGTAAATCGAAATGCTCTATTTTACAAACTATCAAAACTAGGAGTTTCCACGAAGTTTATAAATATTTTGAAGAAACTATACTCAGAATCAAAAGCAGCTGTATGGGATGGTTCCACTCTCTCGGATTGGTTTGAAACCGATAACGGAGTTAAACAAGGCTGCCTTCTGAGTGCGCTTTTATTCTCCCTTTTCATAAACGATGTTGTTGAATGCCTGCCTGGAGGACTTCGAATAGCCAATTCAAACATCAATGTCCTAATGTATGCAGATGATCTGGTGTTACTTTCAGAGTCACCAGAAAACCTTCAACTCATGATCAACCGACTGGCGGAGTACTGTCTTCAGTGGGGTCTTATAATCAACACAAACAAATCCAAAGTAATGATATTCAGCCGGTCAATCAGGAATCAAAACACATATAATTGGATTTATAATGGTGATAGTTTGGAGATTGTAAACGAGTACAAGTATTTGGGTGTAAAACTGAACCGAACGCTAGACTTCAGCCTACATCTCACAGAAAAATCAAATTCTTCGCTCAGCCTACTCAATGTGTCTTGGAGAAACATCTTTCTAAATAACCGAATCAACCTTTCAGCAAAGTATAAAATATTTGATGCTGTGGTAAAGTCTACTCTGTGCTATGCTGGCCAAGTCTGGGGAATAGATGAATACGAGTCCGTTGAAAAGTTCCAAAGGAACTTCCTAAAAAAGCTCTTCAACTTACCGTGGAATACGCCAAATTATGCCATCTATCTTGAAACCGGAGCTCCTAAACTGTTCACATATACTCTAAAATTGCAGGCCGATTACATTGCCAAAGTACTCTCTTATTCAGATACCCGTCTGACCAAAAAAATGCTGTTGTACGAGCTGAGGAACGAGGATTGGTGGTTGTCAAAATGGAAGCGTTTAGGAATCGCTTGCGAAGAAGACGTCTTAATGGGCACAATCAATCTAAATTCGGTCAAAGACCAACTGTATCGAATTATTCAGAAGTATGAAGATTTTGTTCTTAATGGGTTTGCAAAGAAAGCTAGAGAATCGGAAAGTAGAATTATATATTCGCAACTTAATACTAATCTGCTTGAAAAGAATTATTTCAATGATGTGTATAGTTATAAAGAAATATCTCTAATTTTCAAAACACGATGCGAACTACTTTATCTTAATGGAAGTCCTTACAACGGAAGGTTCAACCAATTTTGCTCATTGTGTAACCTAAAAGCAAAAGAAGACTGTTTTCATTTCCTAAGTGTTTGCCCTATCTTCTCCCCACAGCGTCTTGTTTATTTCCGAAAGAGAACTTTAACCATGCAAGAAACGATCGTGATCCTGAACGAGTTCAACTGGAAAATCCTATACAAATTTATATTAGAAATTTCTAGATATAGAACGCTATTGATAACGGAATTTACATAAATCTTCTTTTAAATAATTATTAAAGAATTAAAATATATATATTATATACTTAATGTATGAAACAAAATTTGCTAACCGAGCTGACGGCAAAGCCATAGCTTTAAATTCATTAAATTGTAAAACATATGAATTAAGAAATTTGAATAAATGAATATATCTATCTATCTATCTATCTATCATTAATCATGTAATTTTTTTTATTTTTGAAGACATTTTTTTAAATATACATAACTTTTTAGCACTCAAATTCACAATCGCAACTTCTGCTGTTTTAGTTTAGAAACAAAAATATACATATGCGTACTTTGTAATTTACATCCGTAGACAAAGAAAGTATATAATGCGGTTAAAAGCTTGAAATTCATTAATATAAGAATTGTTTTTCTTCAAAATCATTTCAAATTAAAACGCAAATTAATATATTTTATTTTTCCTATATATTTCAAGGTCTTATAATTGCTTTATCCTCAAGGTCAACAAGAAATATTTACAATTAGATAAAATAAATTGATAACAATCTGAATAATTTATATATTTATTTTATCTAATTGTAAATATGAATTTCTTTTTGACCCAGAGGATGAGGAAAAACAAAATAAATTAATCTGCGATTTAATTTAAATTGATGTTGAAGTAAAAATATGTATCAGGTAGGTAGGTATAATTATATCAAAACAAAAATAGTTCAAAAACACAAGAATATTAAATCGACGTTGAAACTGACAAAATTTTATTCATATATGTAGCTATAGTATTTATATTTTTCAATCACTTGTTTCCATTATTAATAATACTACTATTTTTTCCCGAAAGTTAAACTCATTAATATTTAATAAATCCTAGGTAAAAAATAAATAAATGTGGATTAAAAAATTAGAGGTATTTGGGTCAAACGATACAAAAAAATAGATTCTCATATATAATACTCTTGACTTTCGACTCAGCACAATTATGGAAATAGGTGTGTTCGAATTGTAAAATTATTTGCCCTTTAAAGATTTAAATAGATTAATTTTAAATCTCATCGATTTAAGAAATCAATCTACATATATGATAAGTCTTCGAGATTTGAAGAGTAGGTATTTACTTAAATCTCGGTTCAGTAGTCGGTGAAAACCTTGTAAAGGGTGTTTTTTTTTACAGGTATACAACTTTGAAATGGAATAAAACAAAGATGATTTTTTAAATTGACATGAAATTTACTTTATTCGAAAGATAATCTTCTGGCATTAAAATTTAAATATAATTTCTGGCTTAATATCGCCACGGCTGGCTCTGACGTTGTCTAATCTGGAGGTCCAATTTTACGTTGACTTTTTTCCAACATGTTGCGAATGTTGTCCTCCAAGTGGTAAATCGTTTCGGGCTTATCGGCGTAGACTAGCGACTTCACATATCCCCACAGAAAATAGTTAACCGGCGTTAAATCGCAAGATCTTGGAGGCCAATTCGGGTCCGTAACGTAAAACTTTGCGGTTAAGAAACGTTTCCTTCAATAAATCAATTGTGGCACGAACTGTGTGACATGTTGCGCCGTCTTGTTAAAACCACAGCTCCTGCACATCATGGTTGTTCAATTGATGAACGAAAAAGTCTGTAATCTTGGCTCTATAGCGGTCACCATTGTCTGTAACGTTCTGCCCAGCAATGTTTTTAAAGAAGTACGGACCAATTATTCCACCAACCCATAAAGCACACCAAACAGTCAGTTTTTGTGGATGTAACGGTGTCTCAACATACAATTGAGGATTATCATCACTCCAAATACGGCAGTTTTGTTTATTGACGTATCCATTCAACCAAAAGTGAGCTAAACAAAATACGCTTATGAAACAGAACCATGATTTTCAAAATAAATTTGCACAATTTGGAAGCGTTGTTCAGGCGTCAGTCTATTTATGTTGAAATGCCAAACCCAACTAAAAATAAATCACTTGACAGCTGACAACATGGCCGCCATTTAAAATAGTGTTGCTAACTTAAAGTTCTATACCTCTAAAAAAACACCGGTTATAACTTTCAACTGTCAGCTGTCAAGCTTATACTTTTTTTTTGTTTGCACAAACTGCGTGAAATTTAAATCCTGCATAAATTTCTCCTCTGTTAACTTTACGTCATGTTTGTTTAATCAACTTTTCGAGATTGATTTCTTTTACGAATGCATTTAATTTATCTCTCGAAGACATTGCCAAAGCTGAAAAAAATGTATGATAAAGATGATATCAACGCATACACTTTGATCATCGAAAATTTCCCGAATAGTTTCGGATATAAAAATAAATTCGCGTTTTCCAAAATGGTGGATTTCTCCAGGGTCATTGTCATCCCCTATATTTCGTCTTCCTATATTTCGATCCAAAACAACTTATTTTCCTTTACCTACTACGGCAGATCGATAAATCTTTGACATTCGATAACTTTCTGGTAACTTCTTTTACTATAATTACATCCACCCTAAATATAGTTCATCATAATATGTACCACAACAGCAACACCCTTACCATTATCAAAGTGCTATAAAGTCATCTTTTTTTTCTTTTACTGTATACGAATCAGCTAACAAAATTAATGTTTGCCAAACACACTTGTGCAAAAACAAATAAAAAATAGTAAAAACACCCAACCACACAACCAACCAGTGTATTGTTAAATAAATAAACATACAAACAAACAAACAATCTCGCATACAGCTCCCAAAGCAACGACTATGATAACGAAACGACGACGCCAAGTTGTGCGAAAGAGATAAATCTCTCTGTCTCGTTTGCACTTGAAAAGAGCTATATACAAACGATGACTATACCTACGAATTCGGCGACGCGACGATGAAGACGACGAAGCTACGGCAGCAATTGCCTTCACATTGACCTTGAAGCATTCAGCAGAGGTTGGCGAATTGAATGACCTACCTTAACCGAAAACACAGACACACAAAATAGTGTAGTTCTCTTTAAATTGTTTGCTATTTTGTGTGTTTACACATTTTTTCGTTGTTTTTTTAATATTTTCTTTTTTTTTTTGGTTCTAAAAGAAATATATTTCTAGATGACAGAAGAGATAACAATTTTTCTGATGTATAAAGCTGTCATGATAAATGAGGTTATATTTTTGTATGTAGATTGTGGATGAGGGATGACAGACAGTACGACGGATGGACCTGTCATTTCCTCATTCAGTATTGTTGATTAAATTGGCGATTCTGTGAAACCAATCGTTTATATTCCGCTCACACAAAATAAACGTTGCAACTAACGAATTGACCGACGACGACGGACAACGCACGATGGTGACGATGAAGAATGGCAATTTTTGTTGGCAATAGTTCATTCAACCCTTGATATATCCAGAAACAGTGTTGTCATTTCTAATTAAAACATTTTATACAAATTGATTTTTTTTTAATTTAAAAAGTAAAATTATTAATAAGAAAAAGAATATTAAGAACATAGTTTTACTAAACTCTTTTCTCACACAGATTCAACTCCCTCATTCATTTAATTACTAGTCAACTAATTTGCAATTCATGTGAGTTTCAAACCAGTTGCCGATGAAAAACCATTTGAAAAACCATCTCAAGCATCGAAATGAGAACCCAAACATGTGTTGAACAGGTCGAGACTAATTAAAAATATGTTCCAAGACTAACCAGAAATAAGTCACATATTACATGAACCTATGAAGGTCGGTTTTGAAATTTCGCCTAAAAGTGGACTAAGCAGCTTTACGTGTACTATACTTTTTTTTAAAAATAATTTAAATAAAATTTATATAAATTTATTTTAATTTTAAAAATAACAAAACATGGTTTTTTAAATGATTTTGAAAACATTTTAGAAAAGTCAATTTAGACAATATTCCATTTTTTTTTTTAAGTGACAACACTGTTTAGCTGTTGACATCTTTTTTGGTCATATTTTAATCCAACTTAATCAATTCAGCGTTTATTTTGTTGTTTTGTAAATATATGGAAGACAAATTTAATTGGAATAGATACAAAAATAAGTTTGATGATAGGGTGTGGTGGTGATGGTGACAGCTGCTATATTTTTTTTTATATATTTTTCTAATTCTTATCAAAATCAAGGAGTGATAAATTGAGAAGACCTTGGCTTAGGTGGGTGCACCCAACTTTACATATACATACATATTTTAGGTAGGTATAAGAGATTGGGCTTGACAAAAATAATTTATCAGACGATTTTTGCCATCAAAATACCCACACACAAAAAAAAATCAAAGTAGCAAAAAGAGTTTAATTATACCTACCTAATTGATTACTTTCATTTCTCTTACATATAAATATTCATATAAATTCTAACAAAACAAACAAATAAGGAATACAAATGAAAAAAAATTCAATTAAAATTAAAAAGATGTAAGATAGTGGTAAGATTGTGTCATTTAATGAGACGAGTTTTTATTCAGTTTTACATTATGAACCTTAATTTATTAAATGTGAGAAGTTATACGATGAACTTTTGCACCAAATTTGTGCTTTAGCAATAGAAACATTTAACAAAACATACAAAAAAAACATTCAATTATTTATAGCAACTTATTACGAAACAAGGTTTATAAAATCCAAAGAAATGAAACATTGAGACTTTACAAAGTTGATAAAATGAATTTAATGTTTAATGAAGGCAAATATTGTTCAGTGAATATAAAATATGTTTTGTTCAATTCATTTTTAGATTATATGTATTATATAATGTCATAAAATATTCCTTTTCAACTCTCAACTCAAAAAATTTTAAACAAATGAAATCTCGAAAGAAGGTTATTTTAGGTTAGAAGGGGTGATCTCGGTGGATCCATTACGCTCCCCGGGATATAGGTAAGTATAGCTAGGTATGTGTGAGGAAGAGACTAAAATTTTCGGTATGAGGGGCCCTGAACCATCCTGACTTTTGAATGAAATTAATGATGTTCTTTAGGGGCCAGTTATAGCTTTCATTGAAAGCCAGCATTGGAATTTTTGTTTTTAAGTTTTTTGAGGTATTTAAGCAGCAAAATTAGTGATTATTTTGATGCAAATATAAAGCTAATGACTCAAATATTAATTCTTACCAAACAAATTTTTCATTCCAGCAAAATCTTTGACATGAAATGAATTTCATTATTTCAATGATTGAACTACCTTAAACATTGATTTCTGAAATCTTAGAAGTCGTTTTACGTGGAAGGTTGGGCCAAAATGAAATATTTTTTTGACTAAAAATAATAAATGAATCATCAGCTTTATACTGGCATCAAAATAATCAGTTATTTTGTCTTTAAAGTGTTTCAAAATAAGAAAATAAAATTTTCAATGATGAGTGTCAATGAAAGCTATAACTAGCCCCTTAGTGGCAAGGTTGAGATGTCGCCCAGATCGTCGAAAAAGTATTCTCCAAGAGCAGCTTTTCAGATTCTGCCTAGGCTGGGACATTCACAAAGGAAGTGAGATGAGCCCACTTCATGTCTCTCATCCTGACACACTCTGATACATAAGTCAGATGGTGTGCTAATGCCCATTCAGCTTATATGGGTACATATTGAGTTTTAGGATCCTAACTAGAAGTGATAATTGAGGCCTGCTTAGACTGCTTTTAAACGCTGCAATTACCTCCTGCAATTTTTAAACACGTTGGCGAGGGACGTATGCAGTTGCCGGGGTGAACAAAGTTGCGGAGGTTGAAATAATGGCAGAGTTATCGCTATTTCTTCTTTGTGTTTTTTCGTATTATTTGAAACCTAAGCGGAGTAAAGAGTGGAAAAAAATGTTTCCTTCTCATTTAATAAAAATTGCAGCTATTAAAATTTGCAGCGTTTAAATTGATGCTGCAATCCGAAAGAAATTCAAAAGAGAAACCACGTTAAAAATTGCAGTCATCTAAAAGCAGTCTTATCTTAAGTAAATATTCAGTTCTTTTCTTGATATTCGGCCATAGATTCCTTGAAACACGAAAATTGTCAATTGATGACCATCTGCTGTTTGCGGCTTTGAAGAAACCATTTATCCAGTAGGTACCGAGAAATCGGTTTAGCTCGAATCTTAAGTTCAGCCGCTTATGGTTAAAAAAAGTACATATTTACCTTATTTGTTTGAGATTTAGAAATTGAATAATTACCTTACTTTTAAAATACTACAAAGTTTGTATATATTTGCTGAAAAATAAATGTATTTGTTTCAATAAAAATTAATCTAAGACAAAACCCTATATTTGTGACAAACTTATCGATTTTTTACTCCCATGAGCTCATAGATTCAAAATTTCAAAATAAGTTAAACATAATAGAAAATGAGAACTGAAGTACCCTCTTCCTTGAAATACAAAAAAAAAAAGATAGGCAATATTTACATACCGTATAAACATTAGAAGGTGAGGACCTTGTCAATACGCAATTTTTGTTAAGTTTAGTTCATCTTACATAGATTTTATGACGAATATCTAGACTAGAATTCCTAATCAATAAATTGAGTCTAAGTGAGATCGTCGGGACGAAACGCCAACATTTTTGTGGATTAAAGGCAATTAAAAGCTATTTTGAATCAATAATTCAACAAGTCCAATTCATAAAATAGTGCTAAGTCTTCTAAATGGCTGATGTATTTCAGTAGTATATAGAATTTGTATTATTAAAAAAACTTTCATTTAAAGATCATTTGTAGTTTAAAATTTATTTTATAACTTAATCAAGATGGTTGAATTTAAATGGAATTATTTTTTGTTAATTAATTTACATATTTTTTTTCCAATTCGCAATTTCTTATTTCGCATTTTAAATATGCAATTCCTCATAAAATAATTGTTAAATTTAGCTTTAAACTACTTTATAAGAAGTATATTTTTACAGTCGTATTTATTAGATTTTTGTCTACTTAGACACTGTCCAACTATAAACTGGTGGAAATATGCTTTATTTAATAATAATAAATATCGCACTACCCACGGTTAAGACAATTTACTATTGTGTCCAAGTTAGGCAGCTATAACACAACAATAAACAAGGTTTTTAAACACATTTTCCAAAGTTGAACAGTTCACTAAAGTTAGACAACGTTTATAAATAAGTCCATTAATGTGTAGGCATTCATTGAATTAAATAAACTAAACTAAACTAAATTCTCTTTCACTATGTAATTGGTTCGCAAAATCATCATTTCACATATTTAATTTTTAAATTTTCACGTCAAATTCAATTTTTTTTATAACGTCTTTGATTTTTATTTCGCTTTTTGTATTTATTCGCCTTTTATTAGTTTTTGCATGATAATATTTAGCTTTTAAATTGTTTTGACTTTTTATTTTGTACATACATTTCACAAGAAACCAGTCAAAAATATGACTTATTTTAATTTCCCTTAAATTATTAAAAGTCAGGGGTATTCTAACATGTGAAAGAAATTACCATGCTATTGTCATTTTGACAATTAGATGAACATCGGGATGATAAAAATTGTTATCGCAATATGGTTGAATAGTCTAAAATCCTAATTAAGATTATAATACGAGTGCCAAAGTGGTAAAATCATATCTTGTCTCTCCGTTGTACTAATTAAGTTTCGAAAAATAATACATAGGTAACGTCTAAGTTTTCTTTTAATAATTGACACAATTTTTCTTGACTCTACAAAAATGTATCCATCAGTCAGTTTGTATTTCGTAAGTTAAAATAATCCTAGGTCATTAGTGAGATTGAATTCTCTGCCAGCAAAAAAAAAAAACAAAAAAATAAAAATGTATAGTTAATACAATTTTTCCTTCTTTCGAAAAAAAAAATTATGAAAAATATTACGTATACGCCGTAGAGATCTCAACCACTTAAAACAAAATTGAATAAATTGAAATGATTTTGGCCCAGTTTCAAAGTGCAATTTTATTGTAATAAGTGGCTATTAGGTCTCTAATATTTACCACTTAAATGCCACCATAACTCATACACGAACGGTCTTAATATTAAAATTAAAACTGATTGTAAATAAAATTGACTTGAATTTTTATAAAATAAATGTTGTACTGAACTTAAATCATCTTAAAGTAAAGGTTTGAACATAACAATATTAAAATCAGTATTTTTGTTTCTATACTTTCAAACCAATCAACCCACGTAGTATGTATGAACTTTTTAAAAGCCTTTACAAAGCTACATACACGCTTATATATGCTCCGATAAGAAATTCCATAATTTGTAGAAGTAAATATATTACAAAATTATTTAAATATAATTTATTAATAAAGATACTTCTTCTTAATTCTTTCACGTTCGTTAAGATTCCATCCACGCTCTACATTTTCCCTAGCTAAACAAGTTTCCATTAGACACGCACATTTCATGCCAAAGTCATCGTCATTTAAATTCCTTTTGCTATCTCGCAATAATAAATTCCAAATGAAAATCTCTCATTCTCAACGCACTAGCACTAGCACCAAATCCAATACGCCATCATCGTCTACCACAAAATTGTAATAAATCATATCAATCAGTTTTGCTAAAAATATTTCCAACCAACATTATTACATACATATACCTATACTCGCCAAGGCAAAAAGCACTCACTTTTGCCCTGTCAAATCGAAAAACATTCCCCATCGTCAGCTGTCATTCGTCTATTCGTATGATGCCAATTCCACAAACATCATCACAATCTAACTTACATACACATACATAGACTGTCAAAAAAAATTTAGCGGATACGCTATCTAATTTTAGAATGCCACGCGGTTCAATTTAGAACCAAAGGCGATTGCTTTCTATATAGCCAAGCCAGTACAATCTATTTCGATTGCTATGATGTTGTAGCTATATACAGTTGTATATGTATCTGTGTTGTTCTTCCCCCGATCGATATTAGAAAACGTTGTCACGAGGGGTGTATAATGTATAGATGGTGCGCATTGCACTCGAGTGTTCCATTGACCCCCAAAAAATATTTTCAAGGCCAGGTCCGTGGCGGTGGCCGACTGCAAGGTGAGATCGTGCTTAATTTACGATATGACTATGGCGAATATCGGAAATTCTATTATGATATTTTTTCTGTTTTTTTTTTTGTTTTGTTTCGTTTTGTTATTATTTTTGTCTATTCGCGGTTTTATTTGCGCCTCTATCAATTTTTGATTTATATTTTTTTGGCAAATTGATTTCGATAATGTTTGCCAAAATTTAATATACCTATTTATTGATTTGTTGTCGTGGTGGGTTTGTTCAGAGATTATAATAATAATATGAGAGTGAGAAGTAAAAGAAACAGAAATGATGGTAGTAGGTAGCATGATGACAAAGAAAATAACAAATTAATTGATTTGTTATTTGTTTTTAAATTTTTGCCCAAAATTGATGATTTTATTTATGCAAGTCAAACAATAATTTGAATTTAAATTTTTTGGTTTTAATGGATTTTTAGTGTACGTACAGAAGTTAAATATAATGTGGGAACATTTACGACTTTGATGGGGGTGACATTTGAAAAAAAAAGTCAATGAACGTTTAAGAGATATAACCTACTAATTTTTTTAAAATTTTGTTGGCTTAGAAGAAAATAAATATATTTATATGTAGGTAGGTTTATTTTTTACTGTAAATTCTATTTAAAGATTCTTATAAGATAAACAAGTTCCACAGACTTTCTCATGTTTTTTTTTTTTGCAGCTTGAAGCCACTGATTGAAAACTCGACATTCCCAATTAATTAAATTATATTTGAGAAAAAGCTATTTAAAAAGTTTTGTGCAAATAATAACTTTGCTATTAATAAACTCAAATCAAACATTAATTATTTTTATTCAGTGAAGTTATTAAAAAAATAATTCATTCAATTTGGTAAATCGTTTCAGTAGGTGAATTAACGAGTAATTAAGTTAGAAATGCCTTACTCATAGATTTTTTTTCCAACAACAACAATCAACATATAAAAAAAAACAAAATCTAGTGACATATGTAATTAACAAGCTAAAATGGGGAAGTTTGTTGTGAATGTGTGCAGACTTATTATAATACTCTTTTGAATTCCTCCCTAAAAAAAAATGTTTGAATTATAAAATAACTTATAATTAAATATTAAATTTAATTTTTAATAAATATTAGGTACCCCTTTTTAGGCGATAGCAGAGTTTTTGTTGATTGTAGTAGATTTTCATTAAGATTTTTGCAACTTAACGTGAATTAGTAGTTTTATTCTTATAAATTAATGATAAATATTTGAATTCTAAATTAATTCGAAACCTGAGTGCAAGAACCAGCTAACTGGATTTTTTCATTTTTGAGATATCTGGGTTTTCTGCTTCGTTGAATCGATTTGCTTTAACTGTAATAAGCAGATAAGTAGTTTTTGGACCTGCTGCCATCTATTTTTTTAGTTTTATCTGTATTTTCATGAAAAAAAGGAGTTTGACCAACAGGTTTTTTGCAATTTTCTTAAAACTACGAAAATCAAGTTATCTGGTTCTTGCATTAAGGTGACGAATTGTTGTTCAATACTTTAGTTGATTTGTGAATTAGAAAATAATTAAACTTTTTTTATTAATAGGGGTAGAATTAAAAGAGAATTCCAAAAATTTATTTTGTTAATGCAATATTTTAAAGATATGATGTGTTAGTCTCTAGTCCATCAGGAATGATTTTTCAGTTTTATTTTGTACACCACTTCTTAATAGGCCTAAGACAGTTTTAGGAAGTTTTGAGATGGAGCAAGTTTTTTAAAAAAGTTTTCACTGGGCTCAGAACTGATTTTGACCAAAGTTGACATTACGATGATAGCGTAGTCGAAATAAAAGTGGGTCTCGCAATTGTGTCTGTCCTTTCCTCGGTAGCCTGAATGGGTTGATCAATTTTCTTTAAACTTGGTACCTAGCCTTTTTTATGCATTCCACTCACACGTTTTTTTCATTTTTTTAAGACCAAAAATAACGGTACCTGCCATATAAATTTTTTACCAAATTATGAACATCTTATTTTTCTTAAAAACGTGTCCACAACTTTTTTTTTAAAAATTCATTAATTTTTTTTTACAAAAATGCTACTTTGTTAAATGGTTTCTCCCATAGAACCATTTCGATTTCGATTTTTTTTCGTTTTTTTTCGATTTTCTCAAAAACGGTTCAACTGATCATGATCTATTTTTTTGTAGAAAATGCTTACAATAATTTTAAAAATATTGTGCACCAAATTTTCCAATTTTTTTTTTGTTGGATTTTTTAAAAAGCTTCCATTTTTTTTTGTTTGAAGAAATTAATAATTCGAAAACGACTTGGTCGATTTTTAATAAATTTAGCACTCAGCAGTTTTTTGACATTATCTAGAAGATTAAATAAAATTGTTTTCTTATAACCAAAAAGACCAGTATAGGAGGATACAAATGTTTAAAAACCGGTATTGAAAATCTCATTTTTCTCAAAAACGGCTCCTACGATTTTGATTAAAATGTGTGTGTGAACGAATATCAGAACGATCTACCATATTACTGGAAACAAAATTATTTATCGTTAAAAAATGGTACCTCTCATAGAACCACATTTTTTGGGTTTTCGACTATCTCATTATATGTTAAACTAATTTTAATGAAATTTTGTACACAAAAGCTTCTAATAAGTTTTAATAATATTGCATATCAAAATTTTCATAAAATCAAATTTTGGATTAAAAAAAAAAAAATCGAAATTATTTTTTGAAAATTCGATATTTCGAAAATGGGTGGATGATTTTTTTTCAAAATTACTTACTTAAAATTGCCATACCAATTTTTTTTTTTCTTAAAGATGTATTAAACATTTTATATATGTATAAAAAATTAATGTTTTAAAAAACCGCACCAACGATTTTTAAAAATTTTGTCTCATAAATTGAGATTTGTGTAAGAAATCACTTGGTGTACATTGCGTTGGTGTCAAATTAGTTTTAGATATTTTTTAATCAATTTATTTCTAATTTTATTAATTTTTTTACATTTTTTCGGTCTAAACTGTAAATGCCATGCATATTTATGTGTGAAATGCAAGACAGCACGGTGCTATATTGTTCATATTTATGTACCAACATAATACTTCGTTAAAGTAGGCTATATTTTTGCCAGTTGGCATAGATAATAAGCTCCAATAACTAGTAATGAAATGTTTTTAAAATTATTAAGACCACATTGTGATCATCGCACATAAGAGCAAGTTCGTGCGACCCAGTCATGTATTTTATTTATTTTAGTTTTAAAATGTGTAATAATATATGACTTTCAGTCGTATTTAATAGATTTATTATATAAGAAAGCTGAAATGTGCTTTATTAATTTTAAATAAAATAAAATGTCACTTTTATCAAGTTTTAGATAAATGATGCAGGTGTCTAAATTAAGTGAACTCTTGGACAACAATTACACATTTTTATTAATAACATTGATTAATATAAAGCAAGTAAAATGTCACTACAAAATACACTCGCTAAAAGCATGTGCATCAGGGTGAGACAAAAGAAATCAAGTATTCTGTTTTTCTTGATTGCTTTAAGAACTTTTGACCAATATCTGAAAAATAAACAGAATCACAGTCACACCACTTTTTATATATTTATCTCTTTTTTCTTTATTTTCATATATTCGTTGTCTCTTTTCTTGACACAAAATAACTTATTACCCGTCAGTAATCAAACTAATTTTTACAAGAAAGTACTAGAGGTGTTAACTTAAAAATGGATGGATCTAATCTGGATCAAATTTGATTAAAAACTTTATTAAAGCATAGTTTATATTTAAGACATCCGCTAATTTGTATTTCTTATACAAATTGTACTCCTAAAAAAACTTAAATACAATTCTATTTAAAATGTTTGTTTTAGTTGTTTTAGAACATTTTTTCGTTAACATAATAATAATTCATTGGTTTAATAAAATTATACCTACATATACTTTATGTTTTTAAATCCTAGCAATATTAAATTTTTTGTATATATATTTCTATTTATAAACGACTGTCAATTATCAATTAATTAGAATTTATTATTAATAATTTGAAAAGTAAAACTCAAATTTTTAATTTTAAATTTTAAATTTTGGTGCATGCTAGGGTTTCTAAAACGTAGATCGAAATAATTTAACGATCTTGTTGGTTGCTGTTTTATGATGTTGATGTACGTCAAGAAACTTGAATCTGATTTCCAAAAATAATTTCTGTTGTTTGCATAAGCGGTCTTGTCTTGAGTGGAGCTCTTACTATTGTTTTGTTTTCTTTTTTTTTTTTTGCTACTTCTCCATTCTCATCATTTACTGGAAGAAAATATTGAATCAATTTTTTAATTGATTTACACTTTAATATTTATTGATTTACTACTCAAAAATTTAATTAAAAAATATATATCATCCGTTTTCAAATTGATATATTTAATAAAAACATAAAAACTTATATTGAGTTTCTGTGCATTTTTTTTAATCTAAGAGTATAATATTTTTGAAAATTTTGATATAATTAACTTTTACGTTAAACTATTATAGATGCACAAATTATTTAGTACTTATGTTAACTAATAAATGAAAATAATCCAAAGATGAACAAATTCCAAATTCATTTATTTCATCCTCAGCTTCTTAAAAATGTCCCAAAAAAACATCAAAAAAAGGTCAACCTTCCCTGGACTTCGGATCGGGATACATTTTTTTAAAAAGGACACATTTTTTCACGATCATTTTAACTCAGAGAATGTTTTGTTTTTGTATGAAAAGTAAGACGTACATATTGAGTATAGAGAGTTAAATAATAGGTATGTTCCTTTGCTTTGAAACTCTGTAATTTTCTGCCCAAAATTACACAAAAGTCTGTCAAAGTTTATATAAAAAAAAAGAAAATGTGTTGTTTTGGACAGAAAATCACAAAGTTTCAAAGTAAAGGAACGCACATAATAATTACAAGAAATTTCCCAAAAGTTGCTTATTAAATAATTCTTCCTCAGCTTTATAAGCTTAAGTCATTTGTTATAAATCGTCACTTATTTAAATATACCTCAAACATGATCGTTCATGTCGTGTAAATTTATGTTAATGATTATGACTCTTTGTTAAATTTCATCATTTTTTTTATGAAGTTCATAAAGATTAGGAATATAAAAAAAGTAGGTATATATGTAGGTAGATAAGTTGTCTTACAGTTAATGCAATAGGTCTGCAAAATAATTAAAATTAAAAAAAAATTGTGGGAATTTTTGGATGATAAGGATTTGTAATATTTAGTTTTTTTTTTTTTAATTTAAATTTGATAAAATATTGTTGACATATAAAAAACTTTTGAGGCGCAATTCTTTGCTATGATTAAGATTTAAACTAGCATTTTCCGGAATTAATTGAAATAATTTTGGTTTGTCATGACAAAGACAGTTTTTTTATTATGAAAATTGATCCGCCGCCGTATAGATCGTTTTGGGTAGGCCAAAACCAAGTTTCTTTTTTAAAATGCAATAAAATGAACAAAATTAAATTTTTTCCCTGAATTATGGCTTTATTCGTAAGAGCAAACATTCTCATTAATTATGGAACACAACGTCGTTCAAATGGCTGCCCCTGCTGGCTTCGCAATAACGCATTATGTCACTCCAATTTTCAAAGACCTTGTTGATGGTTTCGGGCTGTAGCTCATGGATTGCTTCGATGACATTGGCCTTAAGTGCGCGTCCGGATTGTTGGCATAACATCGGTCCTTTACGGTTCCCCACCAAAAAAAAGTCCAAAGCAGTCAATTCTTAGCTCCGAGGGGGCCAATTGACATCACCAAGACGGCTGATAACACGATTTAGGAATTTGGTCCAAATCCATGTCTTCAATTTCAGTTTAGTAAAAAGTCGGTTAACATGGCTCTGTAACGCCCACTGTTCAGATCGATGGCGAGTTGATGTTCGTGAATTGAGGTTCACACTTTCCGCTACCAGCAGCCACATTCTCATCTACCGTACGATGACGGGGACCATGAGTGTTGTCCACTAGTCTCACGAAATTTTTGCACAAACTTGCGTACAGCAGGCGCGGTGGGTGCTTCATTTCGGCCAAAACTTCTTTTCAAAAAACGCACTGTTTAGGTTACACAGCACTCAGTTTGGAAACAAGTTTCCAATATTTCCAACGTTTTTCAAGCGTAAAGCGAATTATTTCGTTCCACAGATGTATGATACGACTTTTTGTCAAAATTTCGAGTGGGAAACAGCTGTCAGTGTCAAAATAACTTATGATTTAAAAAGAAACCACTAGATGTCCCACTTGTTATATGGATCGGAAATAAATTCGGCCTTAGTACCGAATCTTGTGGAACTCCAGTCACAATTATTAGGGTTCCCAACATTTTTTTGTATGGATTATAATATTTTTCAGAATAAGCTATAAAAAATATAGTACCTACTCTTCAAAAAAATATTTAGTATTCTATAACAATATAGTATTTTATGACAATCAATTTTCAAATTTATATACATATGTATGTACATAGATCAAAAGTTCAATTTATATTAATGAGATACTCGCTCTGTTTCCTTATTCTTCTCACCATTTTTATAATAGAAAATATTCTTTCTGTGAATGCACAGAATATTTGAAAAGTAAAATTTAAATAACGTTTTAATTAAAATTTAGACGTTTGACAGCAAGACTCAGGCGCATTCGGATACATGCATAAAATAGAACCTCAAAGTGCAATCAAAGTGTGTTTGCTATTTGTTTCTATGATTGATTTATGCAACTGAAATATGTATAGTACTTTTGCGTACTGTATATTTCTTCGACAGTATATATAGTACACAGACCCTAAATATATTAAAATACTATATATTATAGTATTATTGGAAATCCTAGTCACAATATCCAAGAATACGTTGAGAAGGTTCCTTATCTTTAACGTTTTTGTCTTCTTTCCTCAAGATATTAAGCAAAAATAATTGTAAGGCTGAAGTAAATTAATTTTATCAAATTACATTCTAAAAGTCGGATATGAATTTCTAAATTAATAATACAAACCTATCGACGAATAACAAGTCTAACTCTTTATTAAAACTCAAGTTCACTTAAAACGGAATAGACTCGTAAGCTATATTGTTACAAAAAATTAATTATTTAATTAATAATACTGTAAAAAACTTAAGTTGATAATTAAAAATAAAAATAATAATAAAATTTATTTTAAATGTTTGAATGAAACTGCACACCAAGTTTTTTTATAGGCTTGAGTTAAAGTTTTTTCTACGACTGTCCACAATTATGGTGCGAAAGCTTTGCAGTCTAACTGTGAGTGTGTTATCACACAAAATACCCTTTCAAATTAAAAATTATTTTGATAAGATATTTTATCTTTTTTTGGGGGAAAGCAGACAATATTATTCAATTACACTTTTGCGAAGAGAATTGTTTCTTAAGTATCTACGCTTTATGTTATTCCAATCGATACTCATGAGTCATTTAAATCCTTAAACTTTTGTTCTATAACATATCTTATTAACTTCTTATACAAAAAAAGGATATAAAAAAAAACTGCTCCAGGTGAGGCTCGAACTCACAACCCCGGCATTGCTCACATCAAATACTGTCTATAAGTACCGTGCGCTAACCAATTGCGCCACTGGAGCATATGTGTTTTACTAAATAACAGTTATATTTCGGTAACATAATATTTGTCTTTTTTTTTGTTTGAGATTAGCTTTTTTTAATCATACGCTAATCAATTTCATTAAATTAAAAAAAAAAAAAAAAAACAAACATAGAAACAGAGTACTGCTTACCCGTTGAATAAAATGATTATTATCGTGTTGTGCCTATTTTGGATTTGATTATTTTATGTACACATATGTATAAATCAATAAATTTTTGAAAAAAAAAAAAAAATTGAAAATTCATATCAAATAAAACAATATTCTATGTGGAAACACTTGAGTTAGGAAGAAAAATGTTTTTCCATAAAAATCTAAGATCTTTAAAAGTTAAGAATTTTTAAATAAAATATAAAAATATGAAACAGTAGCAAAAGATGAGGACATATTTAAATATAAATTAGCTACAATTCAAATTGTTCTGGTTAATGATTAAAGGTTAATTTCTAATGGTTTGGTAGCTTAATTTCGAAATAAGGGGCGTTGAAAAGATATAATAACAAGCTACCAGGCTAAAAAAAAATTGTAAGTCGGCAAGGCGAGATAAAATTGGAAGCAAATTAAAAAAAAATCAAGGATGAAGACTTATCAGAGGGTGCAGAAATTTAGAAAATACGGAGAGGGAGAATAGGTCAAAAGTGAAAAATTCAGTTGTTCAGTTTAAATCGCTCGAAAACTTTCGGTTTTATCAGTTTTTTTTTTGGGAAATTAATATCGATGCGAGTTTTTAAACTCAAACTCTTTTGCTTCCAAGAAAAAAGTGTTTCTTTGTTTACAATTGCATAAACTTCAGTTATCACATTTTTTCAAAAAAAAAAAAAAATGATAATTTTCTAAATTATTTTGGCAAAAACGGAATTTTTTCCTCGTAACCTCCCCTGTCCCCGATCTCTTAAATCTTAAATTCTTGAAATATAAGAGTAAGACTCTCTAAGAAAATTCAGTTTTTTTTTTTGTAGTTTGGCATTTATGTATGATTTTAGCAATAATCCCAAAAATTCCAAAATAAAACTGGTATTTTTTTAAATTTTTAATAAGAACATCTCTTCAAATAAACACTTGTTTATTGTGGAATGTGGAGCCATAGTCCAATGTGGAGCACCAGGGCCTTAATCAACACGAACTTCTTCAAGCTCGACCCCTAGATCTGTGTTAACGAGACCCCAAAATGTTTCCAACTTTTATTTAGGTATGACCAAATGAATTACTATTTTAGATCGCCCATTTACCATCCACAAATCGAATTTGAAAAATAGGGGCCTTAAAACGTTGTCTCAAAAATTCGAATTACATATTTACCATCCTTTGAATTTTATTGACCTAAGGGGAGGTCAGAAAATTATTAAAAAAAAAAATCGATTATTTTTGATGTGTTAACATCTACATATGTGGGGGGGGATAGAGTAAACTTAAAACATGTACCTTACGTATAATATGTTACGTGTCATATGTAGGTATATCATAACTATAACCCGAAATCTGGCACCGTGAGTCCCGGCACTAACACATTTTTTTTTAAATTTAGTTCTCTCTTTTCAAAAAAAATTTCTTTGTGTATTTTTTAACGAGATAAAATAATTTTAGAAGACAGTCATTTTAGACTTTTAGATAATTTTCAAAAATCAAAAAAGAAAGAAAATAAAAAAAAAAAATAAAAAAAAGATCAATTTGAAAAAAAAAAACAATTTTTTGGGGCAGGCTTCCTTTGGGCTTCCCATTTTTAAAAATGTTTTTTTTTTGTAACTGGGGGTTGTCAAAAAAATTTGATAAATGTCAAAAAATGGACCAAGTTAACGCAGCTGGTCCCTAGCTATAGCTGCCTCCAGTTTCACAAGGCAAGTTGGTTTAAGTCATCTTCGAGTTGCATGTAGTACCTATGACGTGGCATCTAATTCACCCTTTTGCACTAAAACGATATTCAAAAAGGTCGCATAATAAAGCTTCGTCTTGTTTAAATTTAAATTCTTTTATGACAAGAAAGTTAACAGTGAGGTTTTTGTCAGACTTGATGCAGAGCAGAATGCCTTCTCTGAATGTGTTTGGCAGGGATGTGAAAATAAGAAAAAATTCTATATCACTCCTCAAGTTAAAAGCTGTCATACGTGGCCTTGAAGTTGACAACCACGACCTTCTTTATCGATTTCAAGTCCAGATTTGAATTTAGTATATCATCAGAAGTGTACCTACATATAACCAGGTTTACCTATGTTAAGAAAAATATAAAGTTTAGTTGACTTGTTTAATTTATTTTATAATATAATGTAAGAAAGCTTTGAATTTAATAAAGTATTATGTGTGTTTTTTTCAAAAGTTTATAGCCATTTCTGCAAATTTGTACATAAAAATTATTAAAAAAAGAAATTAAAATCCATTTTTATTGTTTGTATACAAAACATAAAGTTAGTATAAATACTTTGATATTATTTTGCTGAACTGGCTATATACTTTTTAAGCAAACACGCCATTAGTAGGTAGCATATTCTTTTAAATACAAAAATTTAATATACTGAGCTTAATGAAAAATCATTCCGTGATGGTTTGGTTTTAATTGAACCCTTTCTCCTTACGCGGGACACGTCATGAATCCAACCAAAAGCAAGTGCATCCTATCTTAGTTTGTAAGGTTTCACATACTCAATATTACCTGTTCTATCTTGTTGTTTTGTTATTGTTATTGTTTTTTTTTTTTTTTTTTTTTAAATAGGGGAGAACTTAACAATCACATAAATGACAAAGAACCCAAGTTCGTAAAAAGGGAGCCTTTGTATATAATTTTTTTTTAGGTCATCCTAGAAGCACAATCATAAATACAAGAGTTGCTGCTCCCCTCTCCCCCAGCAAGCCATCACATATGATTTTCCGCAATTTAAGCGTGAATTGTATCTCCATGCCATCATCCTCGTGCATTCTAGTTTATATAGTTACCCCTAAACCCTAATGAAACACAACGACTAATATATGTATAAATATGTTATGCATATCACCCCAAGCATGTATCAAGTTATAAAAAAAAAAAAATAAAAACAACGCTGATATATGTCATTCCCCCCAAGTAGATATATAAAATATCTATATCAGTCTTTTCAGAATAAAAAAAAAAATGTTTCATTTCCATGCCAAATAATTAAAAACGGTTGCCATTGTGCAAAAAAAAAAATATAAAATGGGGACAAACAGGGAAAAATGTATTTCTTTCGGGGAATTAGAAATAAAAAAAAAACTAAGTATGTAGGTATGTTATAATTTGTATAATGGAAACTCACGATTTGTGTTTCCAGCGAATGGGTCTCTTTGACAGAAGAAGAAGAAAAAAAAAACGAAGAACCCTATACCTATACTATATACGTAAGATACCAGAAGGATATTCATATTCATTCTCCCTCGCGTATTTATTTCCACTTGGAAGTCAAATCTAGGTGATCCACCCTCGCGTACTTAACTTAGGGGTTTGTTGATATGAAAAAAAAAAAAAAAAACATCAAAGAATCTTCGAACGTATATTTTCTACGTCGTACATTTATTTTTTAAGTTATCATCATGGTTATTTTTCTGCTACTTTTGTTTTTTTTTTTTATTTTTATTATTATTCAGTTGCTTCCTTTCAATTCACCTTCGTGCTTGATGACTAAAATGCTCACAAAGCTGCCCCCTTATTAAAGGATTTTTTGTAACACAGTGAATGCTAAATATAAGGTAAATGGAGACATTTTGTTCTCTAAAGTCTTGAAGGGATCAGTCAGTATTTTTTTTTTTGTGAAAATACAGTTAGAAGATGAACATCGTCACTGATTTTAGTAATTAAAAACCTCATAATGTCATACTGAATACCTTTTGTTTGTTATCGAAAATTTTGTATCTTTAAATATTTTCTATGTGTTACTGGCTAAAATTGGTTTAAATTGTAAACACACAATTAATTTGTTTTTGGATCAAAAATATTGGTTTGAATGTACGTAGGTACTTTCTAAAAAAAAGTATTTTTCATAATTTTTAATTTCAATCTCGAAACTAAAAAAACTAGAAGACTTGAAACTGTCTGGTTTTCAGAATTGGATTAAAAATTAATAAGAGAAAATTAACAGGAAAAACATATTGAAAGAAAAATAGAAAAATGTAAAATTTTGAGAAAAATTAGTATAAGTAACAATTTTTTCGAAATGTTGAGTTCGAAATATTTTTTTTTTTCAAAAACATATCACTAAAACAACTTTAATAAAAGAATTGATTATGCAGCTTGTTGAACGCCGCTGTCTAAATACCCCCCATACAACTGGGCCTGAATGCAACCCCTGCGACACATTCGAAGCATCTCAAAAATTATACCAAATGTACTTAGCTAATGTCAACCCTGTATGAAGGTTTAATGGAGGTCAAACAACAAATAAAATACTGGAAATTATTAATTGAAAGTATGTATGTATACATAGATGTGTTTTATTTCGAGTTGCTTCCTAAAGCATTTTTGAACGATTTTTTTTACGATTTGATTTTAGATCGAACATAACATGATATTGTAAGTGTTACCATTGTTTTTATAATAATTGTGTATACATTTTACAATTTTTGAGTAGATTATCTATCCTGGATAAAGGGTCCCCCCCTTTTTTTCCCTACCATAATTTTGAATTTCAATTGACAACGATTAAGCGCAAATTGAGGATTGCAAATGTTAAATGCGAAGTTCAGAATGCGAAATAAAGAGTTCGAAGTAAGAAATTAACAGTGCGGTGTGCCAAGTGTGAAATGCGGAGGGTGATAAATAGACGACTACCCCTTCCGAAATCCGAGGGCGTGGAGAGTTTTGATACATTCTACATTCTTTTATTAAAATTTCACAAAGCTCTGATCTAAGCAAATATTGCAAATTTTTGTCAGCAGTTTAACTTGACTTTTAACAGATTATCTAATTTACAAAAAATTAAAATAGTATAGTGTATATACAGATAAACTAAAGTGCAAGAATGAAATTCTCTCAAATTGCGCAAAAGAATAAAGGAAGGCGAATTATTTAATGTGAATGCAACGAACGTCATAATATGATACTTTGGTGTTTATTCTTTAATAATTTCATAATGACGTTTTGTTGAACTGTAAATTTTAGTCCACATCAGAAAATCCTTAAACAGTAATATCCCGAGAAAGCTCTATTCTGTGAATAAGGACGATTTTTTGAGTATGCGGGAACAGCTAAAATTTACTCAAAAAACAATAATATTATTTGTTGTTAAAAATTTATTTTCTTTAAAAAGTATTATCTTATTTTTTTATCAGAAGTGGATAACTGCAACTGTTATGTTGTTACTCGATGTTCCAAATAATCGTGGACTGAGGTCAAATTGTGGTTTTTAGGAAGTAAATTTAATCTATATTAATGGTGGTTCCTATAAAACCACGGCTATAGCAAAATTTGAAATAACTACGGACATACTTCGGAATAACTGTGCATACGTTCTGAAACTGTTGCGTCAGTAAAATTATTCGAAAAACGATGAAAATTTAAATAAATTGTATGATTTTTGTTCCATTTTTTACTGTTTATTGACCAATTTTATCAATGCGACAATATTACAGAACGTAAGTACTGGTTAGAAATTACTTAGATGGGTACCATAATTAATTAAATTACGTTAGAAATTAACATAAATTTAAAACCAACGCTAAATTTGACTTGGGTAAATTTTGTCTTTATAACTAAATATTTCTTTCGAAAATACTGGTTTGAAAAATTTCAACTTAACAACTTGAGGTTAAATATATATTATATTTTGTTTACCATTAAATAATCACTTGATGATTTGTATGGTTTTAAAATAACCAATTTATAAAGCTAAGTTTGATTTGGGTACTTTTTCAACTCATACCTAACCAATAATTTGAAAAAAGTTTGTGAAAAATCTTTACTTAATAAGAAAGAGTGTTATTTTTTTGATTGATGGGTTTCAAATTGTTTTATCTAATGCAATAAAAAATTTATGTACATAAATCACAGAGTGATTAAATAAAAGTCTAAAATTGGTTAGATATGTAGATAGATTGATTTTTTTTTTTTACATTTTTGACTGAACCACTTACACGAAACGAGAGAATGTCAAAGAAGTACTTGAAAGAGATTTTCCAACCAATTTAAAGGCATTATTTCATAAATTTTGGAAGCTTTTAGGAAGCGGTTAATCTCACCTATCTAGACGTTACAGGCTCACACATGGCAAAGCTTTTTAAGCTTTGAAGACAGTTTTAGTAAAAGAAAAATTAATTACGCTTTTTGCTATATCAATACAAATCAATATTTCTGTTACAACACCTACAACTACTGATACTAATAACTCCATCATTATTATTAAAATATCTGGAATTAATACATATAAATTAAATTAATAGTTTTATAATTTATTTAATCATTTTATTTTGTACTATTTATAAAAACACTTAATTTTCAGCTGGAAAGAGTTTTAAAATAACCATAAATCAATGGTTGGAACATACATAGAAGTTTTCTAGAAACTGTTTAAAAAAAATCATCAAATAACGTTCAAAAGAAAAACGTTGGAAAATCTTAAAAGCGGATCTGCATATAGTGACCCTTTTAAAATTGCTTATTTTTTATACTTTACTTAGCTATCTAACGTTATTTAATTATACCGACCATTTCGTTGATTGGGACGTCTTCGCTTTTAGACTTCATTGAAACCAATTTCTAACCAATTCAATTCTATTGGTCAATTTATTAACATTTTAGCTAGGCAATATTTTAAACATTTACACATGATGAAATAAGACAATGTCCAAACCTTTCGGTGAGAAATTTCTAAACAATTAATAACCATATTGTAACATCATTCCCCCATAAAGATATATGGAGGCAAGTAAACTCATATTCACTTGGTTTAGATTTTCAATAAAAAATTAATACATTTAATAATATTGATCGTGTTCTATAGTTGATAATAAGTAATTGCATATGTTTAAGTCAAAAGTGGGTAGTCTTACCCCGAACGACATCCTTTATCAAAAATAAGCTACACGCGACAAAAATATAATTCTTTAGTTTTATTATTTTGTATCTACAATTTCCGTCAGAACTCACAATACTCGCTTTATTATTAAATGATATCAAGATAAAACTTCCAAGCTGCCTTAATCCACTTTTTATTTTTATTCGCATTCAATGTTGACGGAATTCCAATTTCGCAAACATTAATTGCCTCCACAAAAGTCATCATAATTGGTCTTTTTGTTGTAAGTAAATATACAACACGTTCAAATTCAAGAGCCAAGGACAACACTACTAACCAACAACCGCACCCACTCCATTTAATACTACAAGAACCATTATAGCAATTTGCGATGCCACCAACATAACCCAGTCGATACACAGTCCACCATACCATCCATACCTGCAAGAAGAAAAAGAACTTATCTATAACCAGCTAGAGTCTTAATCGCTGTCATTATTATCGTCCGTATATTGTTGTTAGCAACTTAAAGCAGAAGCTCACTTTTCTAGAAGGTGCTATTCACAGAATTCCTAAAAGCACCTACCTATATTTATATACGCAACAAAAATCGAAAGGAAACGACTCTTTTCTGTGCACCCAAATAGTCATGAAAAGTTGTAACTTCCAGAAATTCTAAATTAAAAAAAAAAACAAAAATTCTTATAAAATAATATTAAAAAGCCAGACGCATATAAACCTGCTCTGAAGCCCGAACTCCAAAAAAAGACACGTCTGGTCGTGTTTTTTGCGTTTCGTTCATCTTCATCATCATAGTTTTGGTCGTCTAAGCTCACAGACATCGATAATGTGTATCCAAGTATCTTAAACTCGAGGTGTGTAGTGTATCTCTCGGTCTGTATAGATATATGCACCCCCTCTCGTATACCTCCATACATATGTATATATAAAAGTATGTAAGTATGTACTTTAAGAGTTTTCTTCAAATAAAAATTCATGCGAAATGATGAGACACGACAGAACTATACGACAATACGGACCAAGTCGTTGACTCTCGCCCTTCCTGCGTGCGTCCGATGGAATCACCAGGCATACCTACACCATCCATCCATCCATCCATCCATCTATTCTGTGCAAAAACACCACAAAACCATCCGAACAAAACATACACAAGCGAGTATCTTACACTCGCTCTGCGAATGTCCGTTCTTGAACTCGCAATGAATTTACTGACCTACGACAACGTTCCAAAAAAAGAAGATACAAATAAACGAAATCCCAAAAAAAAAAAAACATAAAAACAAAAAACAAAAAAATAAACCGACGAGAATAAAAATTAAGCACTAAAAGAGCCCGGCGCACCGAGCCCCAAGAGGTAAACGATCCAGACGAATCAAAAACATACCCACGTACTCGCACCACTCCCAGTGACAGTGGCGTGCGGGAGTTGTGGGAGGGGGTGGGGGCAGTAGGAAAATCGAGAATCCAGTTCCAGTCCACCAGACTCATTGTGTTTATACAAGTTGAGCACGAATTACGCCAACCAGCCATCCAAATAACCAACAACCAACCGACTCAAGCGAGCGAGAGGGTACTCGCAGGGAAGCCTGCTGCCGCTACTTGCCTGCTTGCCTGCCGATGGCGCCCTCTTCACTGTTTATCCATTGGATAAAGTCCCAGTTGAAGTACCCCAGTACCCCACAACACATCTCTACTAGCCCTCTTCATTCGTTCTAGAAGAGAAGAGAAATGAAGCTTTACGATGACTTTCCTGTTTGTGTTGTGTGAGAGCTTTTTTCTGCGTTTTTTCCTGTCATCTATCGTAGAGACGACCGACACGGCTATGGGCTACGGGCTACGGCTACCAAACCAATACCAACGATGAGGGTGACGCGTGACAGGAGGTGTTTGGGGATTTCCAGCGATTCCAGTGAACGACCTTCTCTTCTCTCATTCGGAAGAGAGACGTGATGTTCTACAACACTATACAACACTATGTACAATATTTACAGCCGTTAGAGCCCAGAGATGCGTGTGCGTTTTTAAAGACTTCGTGATAAGAATTTTCTGGGAAGGGGGAGGATCTGTGCCTGACTGTATAACTGAACTGACTGTGGGGCTTTTATATTATTGTTTTTTTTTTTTTTTTATTTCTGCTGTGTCATCGGCCTGCCACTGCCAAAAGCGCCTTACTCACCCCTTATGTCATTTGTAATAATTTTGTTCTTTTTTTTTTTTTTTGTCGGGGTCGTTGAATGAGTTCATCTCTCTAAACGCATGTTATAAGTTGAATGAATTTTTTTGGGGGTTGTTGAGCTGAGCTAAAATGTCCCGGGATATGAAAGCTGTGTATCTTAGGCTATTGGCCTCAAAATGAGCCGGGTTCAAATATGCTATGTTGTATTTTCAGGTAGATATTCTATACCTATACTTATATCTGTGAAGTGAAATGAAATGAGGTGAATGGTTTTCATTTTTAAAGGTCATTTTAAGGCAAGATTTGAACTTGGAAGGTCGTTAGACATTTGAAGTATGTACCTACATATATAAATGGGAGATTTTATTTTCGTTATTTTTTTTAATGTTTTCTACAGCTATCCCCAGAATTTTTTTTAAAGAAAGAAAAGAAAAGAAAAAAAAAAACAACTAAAGCTCTCACCCAGACTAATGAGGTTTTAATGACTGTTACTAATATTTATTGCTGAAAAACAATTGTTATTGGGTAGATCGTAGCTATGGAATGAATAAGTGTAATATGGCTGCCAAGGAATTATAAGACTGTCCTTGGGTCGTAATTTACAAAATTAAAATCGATGCTTTGTATATCTTTTCTGGACTTATAGAAAAGCTATGTATGGGGTTCGAGGTTAAAATTGGTATTGGAATTTTAAATTAAATTTAAGTATCTACTTATATTGATGTAATCGATAAATTGTAAATTTGGGGAATTTCAAACCGGTAAATTTTGTGCGATAAGCCTTCTCCCTAATAATATGAGATAACGTATTGAACAAAATTTTTAATATGACTCTGTATTAGGCCCATTTTTAGGAAGTAAATTTAAAAAAAATTGATGAATTGATTCAGGAATTAACTGAACCGATATTGCTGACCATTGCTGGGTGTTAAAAATGTATTCAAGTGTGATATACATTTTGGGAAGAGCGTCTTTTTAAGAACAGTAGAAACTAGAAAGATAATTATCAAAAGTGACAATATAATTATATGGCAGTTCTTGTATCAAAAAAAGCTTTTTACCAGGGACCGGTCAACTGGCTTATTCTATTCAGCATTTACACCAGTGATTTGATAGGTTGTCTAGCTAAGAATTGGGTATTATGTCGATCATATCACTAATAGAACAGTTCCAAAACAAAAAGTCATCGATATAGTATTTTGCAACGTGATTGTGAATAGTGATTCAGTTTTGATTGGAAGTTGAAAATAAACTTTTAAAAATTTGACAATATTCTCTTTAGATCTATGTTATTGTTATGTACATTGAGCTTCAAGGAATATATAAAAGAACTGACTGATGGTGATAGTCGACCGAAGTTAGGGAAACTTTTAACCTGATGAAAGGGTTCCACATGTTAGGTATATCAGTCATCAGCTTAACAACAAGTTTAAAGTGATTTCTTGTGCTCGAAAATATTGGATGAAAATAGGTTGGCAATATTGTTTCCCATCTAGTATTAAAATATTGCAGTACCTATTACATATTCTGTGCGCAATACAGTCCTTAGAAGGTCAATATTAGTACGCATTTTTTTGTATAATTATGCCGACATTAAAAGGGGGGTTTTTGACTACCCTTAAAATAATGTTTTTTACACATTACGAGCTTTAGGAAAATATTAATGTGGACTTAAGCATAGTATGCAGCTGAAACAAAATGCAAATTTCCATACAGAAATGACACAATGAAATCATAAATTAAAAATTTCCATTTGCAGTACGCTGTTCAATGAGCGAAATGGATAATAATAGAAGATTATTTGAAGAAGTCGCCGGTTGCCGCTCCTCTTTCGCATTGAATTATTTGCACGAACCATTAATTGTGTACGGAAAAGTAAGATGACAAAAAAATTTAGTTATAAGGGGTTTTTGTGTGATAAACACTTGCAGTTAGGCTGCCAAACTTTCGCACCATCATATAAATATTGAAGGTTTGAATGAAACAACAACTATTGGGTGAGCTACCACCAAGATTTTATAGGCTCGAGTTATAGGTATTTCACTACTGACAGGCCGATCATCAGACTCATTTTAAGTGGTGCTTGGTCATTGTTCAATTTTAATTTGAAAAACTTTTTGCCCCAGCTGGGGATCGAAATTTACTTATGTTACGCATCATCCGATAAAACTCTATAATAATATTTGTCCGTAGTCTTTTCGTTTACGTTTTCGCTATTGTTTTGGAGACCACAGAAAATTTTCGGTTCACTTCAGCTGCGTACTAGACTTTAGTTCTATTTGCTGAAAAAAAAATTTAAAAATTTTAGTTCAACGGAAGAGCTTATGTAAAAGCTTACGCTCGAAAAAAGTAGAACATAAACGTGTAAGCTGAATATAATTAAGTTTTGTATCAGCAAACGGCTCTTAGCTGTTTAAATTTAAGTGTATTCAATCTAAGAGTGTCTATATAATTGCCAAATTAACGACTTATAAAAATCTATTACTAGAGCTGCAGGTTAAGTTTTTAGTTTTTTTTTTTTAGTACATACATATATTGAAAAACACGGTACCTATACCTTTTGCTTCCTAATGGGATTTGAATTTTTCACATTTTCCATAATTGTTTTCGGCGATCGCTGAAGTGATGGAAAAAATTAAAAATCTTCTCAAATATATTTTATGAAAACACAGCCATTTTAAATTTATTTATTATTGAAAAAAAAAATCAAGCACTTTGGAACAAAATTATCGATATATTAATTTGATCAAATCAATCTGAAAAGAACACCTGAAGGAAATTACCTACCTACCTTTCGATTAGATGTGCTGAATAAAGAAATAATAATTAAGCAACACAAATTTTGCAATTGAATAAAAGAGTTATCAATATTCTAATCATATTAATGTATCTAAAGGCCTACACTAAAAAAAAAATTATTATTAAAAACAATAACATCATAGCTTAGAAATACAATTTTTATTTTTTTTTTGTAGAAGTAAAACCAAATTCAGAAGTTTTGATGAATCCTAGGATCATCATCAAGGCTATAATGATCTGATCTTCAATATGTTTCATAGTCAAGAAATTCCCTTATTTAGAAATAGTTTTTGACATCTAGGTTTTAAATCTATAGTGTAGGCAGAGAATATTCAAATAAAAGATAAAGGGCGGTAAAGTTTTTAAAAATAATTTTTTCTTTAAACCGTTTGTTGGACTGTGCGTCCACGTCTATTTGTTTGTGTGTATGTGCATCTGTACTTACTTCGAGCTAGAGTCTCAACTGGTGGACCGATTTTCTTCAAATTTGGCACTGATTATTTTATTGTGAAATTCTCGAAAATAACTCTTAAGATTTTGATTAATTTTGTACCTGCAATGTCCAAAGTAATTGAAAAAAACTATGCGTTCTATGTTTTTGGCGAACATTTCGATAGCGAAAATAAATTTTTGAAAACTGTCTTATTTTATACTTTACTTAATATACTGTGTGCTTTTTCAATGACTCATTACTTTTTCAATTTTGTTCCAATTTGCACGCAGATAAATACTTCTAAAAAATACGAAGACTATTTCATTAAAAATTAAAAAAAAATAATTTATAAACCACGAGCGGGTCAGAATTCTGAGTTTTGAAAATTCTGTATGACCAAAATTCTGTTTTTTACTTGCGATATATAGATATTACATATTCGTAAAAAAAATCTTACTCAAGATTTTGATCCCAGTTGCCATTACGACGATAGCAAAGTCGAAAAAATTAAATCTCGCAATTATGTCTGTCTGTCTGTCCTTTCGGCTGTAGTCTAAACGGGTGGACCGATTTTCTTTTCTTTAAATGGTACCTAGTGTTTTTTGGGTATTACCCAACACGTTTTTTCATGTTTTTAAGACCAAAAATAAAAGCAAAAAATCAATATCTTATTTTTTCTCAAAAATGTGCCCACAACTTTTTTTTTTTAATCCAGTAATTTTTTAACAAAAAGGCTACCATCTAAAAAAATTGCGAAAAATGGTTATAAATATGGTATCTCTCATAGAACCATTTTTTTGATTTTCGATTTTCTCAAAAATGATTGAACACTGAATTTGATCAATTTTTGTATAAAGAATTTTTTTCAAAAAGTTAAAAAAGTAGGCATTGCATACCAACATTTTGAAATTATTTGTTTTGGATTTTAAAAAAAGTTTCAAATTTTTTTTTTGAGAACTTAATAATTCGGAAAAGACTTAGTCGATTTTTATTAAACTTGACATCCAGCAGTTTTTTGACATAATCTATCAGATTTTTAATACAAATTATTCTTGTAGCCAAAAATAACGGTATCTACCTCCCATATAAATGTTGTAAAACAGGTATGGAAAATCTCATTTTTCTCAAAAACGACTCCTAAGATTTTGAATAAAATTTTTATGTGAGCTAATATTAGTACGATCTACTATATTATTAGGAAAAAAAAATCTATCGATTAAAAATGATATCTCTCATAGAACCATTTTTTTTAGTTTTCGAATATCTCATTTTCTGTTGAACCGATTTTGATGAAATTTTTTGCGCAAGAGCTTCTTGTAAATTTGAAAAATATTTCATATCAAAATTTTGAAAAAAAAATTGTTTGATTTAAAAAAAAATTCCAAACTATTTTTTTAAAATTCGATATTTCGAAAATAGGTAGATAGTTTTTTTTTTTTTTTAATTAATTTTTAAACTTCGCATTAATAAACATTAAAAAATGGCTTAACAATTTTTTTTTCTTGAAAATATTTTCAAAATTAAAATTAAATTTAAAATTGCAGTGTTCGGGTGAACCAAATTTTTGGAAAGCAAAATCCGACCAACAAATCTTTTTGGCTACACAATCATTTTTTTTTAATATTCTAGTTAAAATTTTATAGATTCAAGTTAAGTTTACCTTCGATTTCGTATATAAAACTATAGCGTGTACATTATTAAAATCGCAGTGTTTAATCTTACAGTAAGTAGGTAGGTACTAACTATTTAATCTTAACTCCAATTATTTTTCTTAGTGTATTTTTACAGGTCAATGAACTTCTTATTTCTCGAAAAATCAGATACGAGATATATCAGGAAACGTCAATGATGATAAATTCCACCCCACTTCATAAAAGAAAAAAAAAAAAAACGATTTAATTATTATAATCTCATGTCGAACTGATTTCACGTCGTGTCATGAATATGTAGCATCAGCAAAAATCTAAACCAATAAATAAATAAATAAAACTAAAACTCCTAGTGTCTTTGTTTGTCACTTAAAATGTTAAATTTATTGGAAACCTAGAATAACATCAGAAAAACGCATACGCACATCATTTAAAAATTTGAATCAACTTTTGGCGAACTGGCCAATTTGCGTTTTGTTTTTGCTTGTAGTCCGGCAAATTTACAACCGTTCGGTTACCGCACAATTTACATACAGTTTTGCCTTCCTAGTTGATAGGTTAGGTTGGTATATGCGTATGACAATAATCATAGTCAAACACGTGCAGGTTATGTGGGCGTTATTGGGTGACCAACTATATTGCGTGCCATAGAAGAAACATGTCCTTCGGATTCGGTGACTCAAATCCCTCTGATGGAAGTTGGAGAGGGGGGGAGGGGGTCACGGGAAAGTTTGGAAGGATTGTGGTTTTGTTTGATGCGCACATTATTTCGATCGGTTACTGATATTTAAACGATTTATCATCATAATATTGATTGTGGTTTAACGATATTGCTTTGAGGTTTTTGCCGAGTTGCAGATGATTCAGTTTCGCACATACAAATCATTTTACATTTGCATATATTTATATGCAAAACACTCGACACACACACATAATTATAGGTGTACAACAAAAGTACAGTATACAACAAGCCACACATTTATTTTTTTGTTGTTGTAAATTTTTATTTTTCATCCGTTTTTGGTACTCAGACGTCGTCGGACGCGTCGTGTCTGTCGGTCGTCGGACGTTGTGTTGCGTCAGCCACAGGCGGGATTTCAATTAAAATTGATTAAAGTGATTTTTAACGGTGAAACCTGATTCGAAACAATTTAAAATCATTTGGGTGTGTAATGAGATGGCATTGAGAATTGGAATGGGATAATGATTGAGAAATGCTCAATAATTTGGCTCTTTTAATGGGATAATGGTTACAAAGCAGACCATCATAATCATCACAGATGGGGTCTCGAGCAGGTTTAAATAAATCGCATATAAATCATCCAGAGTTGGACTTAAGGACAACAGGCATTGCGGACAGTGAGGTAAATAGAGAGAGACCATTCAATATATTTTTTAATGACAAATTTGATTTCATTTTATTTTATACTTTAAGAGCATTTATTAATCATTTAGGGTATGGTACATATAGGTACCTATAAACATATGAAAATACATTGCTTGGGTCTACTATTTTATAGGTATCAATTTTATGTATTTATACTTGTTGTATAGGTCAAGTTTAGATATTTGGTAGTTGATCAAAAATTATGCGTTTTGGTTAAACCGCACATTTTCAAGTAACAATTTTCATAGAAGCCTAATAAACTTAGACTTTCACTTCGAAAAAATTCCGATAAACCTAATTTTTGATGCAGAGCCCTGTTATAAAAAATCTAAAATTTATATCACTGATTTTGTCTACTTGATGGGGTGAAAGGGACAAAATTTAGTTTCTATTATGTAAATTGATTGGAAAACATCAGTTTCATATGAAATTCCACACAAAAAAGATGATATGATATTTTGATTCATAAGAGCAAATAGTTTTCCAGAAAATCGTGCACGAATGTGCCCACCAATTTAAGCCCTGGTGATGTGGAAAATTTCGTCAAAACAAACAACTGATATTCTAACGTTTGCGCATGTTTTTAACAAAATCTATTATACCTACGAAAAATGTGTCAGAAATTTTTTGAGGTAGAATTTTATATGCTAATCTTTTTTTAATAATTTTTTTTCAAGAAATTAACCTTCGATTAATTTACAAGAACCTACAGTGTTGCTTCTCTCACCCCACAAAGGAAAACTCCTGCGACCTTTTTTTTTATAAACGTTGGCAGGTGACAATTCTACAAATTTTTCGCACTTTTCAGACAAATTTTATGTTCTTAAAATATTGACAGGTTATATAATTGTCAATTATATACTTTAGATCTGTTTCTTTACTGTTTATCAAAAGTTTGGAAACAAATTCGGGAAAAAGTTTGGATTCGAGCTTTTTGATATTGTTGTTGTAATTTTTGATCAGAAATGAAAAGTAAGGAAACACATTTTGGATGTTTCTGATTTGTTTCTGGGTAAACGTCACATTTGACAACAGTAATTATCAGTAATTTGACAAGCAAGAAAAGGCAGTAAGTTGGTAAAATGTTTGGGTATATTCTTTCTCGAGGGGAAATAAAATAAATTAAATAAAGTCAAAAGCTTGCCAGATAAAAGTGAAGAAACACATTTAGGATATAGATTTGGGATACCGCGGGATCCTGTGACTGAGTAAAGAAACGACCTTATGTCATAAGAATTTTGTTATTGTCAAAGAATGATAAAATTGTATTTGTAAAATTTTAACAAATCTGTCGTGATAATAAGAATGTAAGATTTATATAAAATTTTTAAATTATTTATGAGTCAGAAATTTTACAATTGTCAACTTGACACTTTACAAATTATCTCCTGTTACCTGTCAAACTTGTCTTTTTTTTATGAAATAGGCCCATGTATAAATGTATGGAACATTTTAGAAAATATTTGACATATAAAAAAAGCTTTCCAATAAAATTCGGTCTGTAGAAATTTTTTCGAAGTGAAAGTTGAAATTTAACAGGTTTTTTGTGCAGAACTCAAGGACCTGACATTTCTCAAAAAAAAAACTGTATTATTTTCAAAAACTGTTTTTTTTTTTTTTTTTCATGTTTCACCCAACTCAAGAGCAACGAAAAATTTAAGTTAGTTTTTTGAGTGTATTTACATAAACCGTTTAAATAAATAATCTCTTCATCAAAATTTAATTTTGTCCGAAGTCCGAGGAAAAAAAAAATTAACTCGTGCCAATTTTTAGCCCAGCGTTTGTATGAGTATAGGTACGAAAAAAAATAAAAAAGTGTAAAAATCTTTTGTTGTGTAGAATTTTATAATCTAAAATTTTGATCTCAACATTTTTTTTTAGACAAAAATCGGATAGTTTTAGAGATATTTACCGAAAAATTAATTTAATCACACAAAAATATAAGCCCTGGTCCAAATTTGGGGTACTTTTTAGGAAATGTTTAAAATATAAAAAAAGCTCTTATCTCCACACACATTCTTTTTTTTTTAAAGTTTTTTTTTTTTGTATAATTTTTCTGGGCCATAAGGGAAACAGGGTGATTATAAGATTTTTGAAAGAACTGTATTTACCACCTTTTTATTAATAACGTTCTTTTCCACTGATATAGTTCAAACAATTATATTATTCAATTAATCAACAAACATACTGCCATGTGGGTCAATGTAATGTAATAGGTGATTTGAAGAAGTAAACAAGCTTTAAATATCGAAATTTATAAATATTTGTAAATATTAGGTTCACATCTATGTGCATTAATTATTTTGATAAAAGATACAACCTGAATTTCCAAAATTAGTTTTCCCTTTAAAATCATCAAAATCTCAAAGATTTCAATCCACATACATATGTATATCTGAAGTCAAAACCTTCCTCCATTAAAAGTTTATCCAAATTATTTCCATGAGATTGTGTTTAGGACAGGAATACTTACATACATATCTAACAAATAAACACCAAACTATCATTAAATCTACAAAGTTTTTTGCGTGTTAACTGCTGACTGATCATGACCCTCACAAAAGAGCAATAAACAAGAACACACAAAAAAATAATAAAGAAACTGGAAAAAAAACCACAGTGATGCGCGATACAGTACATCAACAGTCAACAACAACATCAACATCATCATCATCAACAGTTATATAGCCATTAAAAGAATGCTAACAAACGTCAAATGAAGTCCATTGAATTGTTTTGTTTTTTTGTTTTTTGTTTTATTTGTTCGTCCGTCACTTTAGCACAAAATCACCAACGCCATCGTCGTTTTTCTGGCTCGCAATTGGACCGACACAACACGGACACCGACACGATGACCGCGTGTTGGGTTTTTGATTCATCATTCCCCCCACAACAATTCCCCTGCCACATTTATCGCGGTTCGCATGAACGAACAGTACATAATTCTCATTCGAACTGCATGCAGTACAAAAATTCCCCATTTCCATCTCCATTTCCGTCTTTGTAGCACTGCTGTTCAACCACTCCTTGGAATAAAGTTTAATTGACGAAAACATTTAATCATTTGTCGCCGTCAACCATCGACCGTCGAGTCGACCAACAACCAACAGCGGCAAACAGTCGAAGATCTCTCTATATTTTCTATACCATCACACCAAGAACCTAAACCGCATTTACAACGCCCCAGCATGTATTTATATACAAAACACCCAGCGTAGTTCAGTTCGTCTCGTCGAGTCTTAGGTCAGTGCCACTTGAAACGGAATATAAAAATCTGCCAACGTAAGAACGTGTGTGACCCGCAAAAGGAGCGAGCAATAAAAAATTCCAATGTCATTACGAAATTTACGACCGAGCGGCCATCCGTGCAGTTTCTGGTCACCTTTTTAGTCAAAAGGACTCAACCCACCACCCAACACCAACTACCAACACTCACGTATGGTGGGTTGATTCAAACCAGGATTCTCCGTCCTTCACCCGAATCCAACCTAGAAACGCACCCAAACTAAGTAATGGAGTGATTTGGGGGTGTTTTCGACTGGGGGTGGTATATCCAATCTGGTATAGTCTCCTCCGCGTCATCGTCGATGGGTTTATGGCAATAAAAGTGTAAATGGCCTCACAAAAGAACACTTTTCTTTCTGTCTAAGCGAAGCTCTGTGCCAGCGTACATCCATATAACTACATAGACAGAGACACCCTGTCTGGGGTTGTTGAGCCGATGAATTTGACATTTGTTAGGGGGCAGCATCAGAAGCAATGGTGGAGCAGAAGCAGCAGCAGCAGCAGCAACAGCAATGAAGCTCAGCTCTTCTCAGACAAAGGTCCTTAACCTTAACACATTTCGTTGTGAAATTTTCATTTTGTGAGAGGTTAATAACATTGTTTGGTGCTGCGTAAGAGAATTTCGATGAGCACATGGCTGATGGTTTGTGTGCTTGTGTTGTGTGTGGATGTGGATATCTATGAGTTATATATTATTATTATTATTTTATCTTTTAGCAAGAGAGCACTGGCTTGTGAAAAACTTTGGTATAAAGGTATTCGCACTTGATGGGTTTTATGGCCCCTGTTACAAAATCAGAGCTTCTGTTGTTTTTTTTTTCTATATTTGTATGTTCGTATTTACATAGGAAGATATATGAGTTCAATGTGGCCATTATATTTAGATGGCATTATATCATAATACCTGATGGAGCACCGTGCGTCGTCGTGGTCTTGAGGGTGTATTTTTTGGATATAGCTAACAAAGTTTATGGCATGTTGGATGACTTACGGGAAAAAAAGTTCCCGAAAATTTTTGAGTGGGAATTAGTTAAACCCGGGACCTATAAAAACTTTTGAATTCGATTTAGTAGTCTTTATTAATTTTTTTGGTAAGAAGATGTTATTTTTTTTATGCTCATGAGATCTTTTATTTGATTTTCCGTTTTTCATTAGTGAAAAATAGCAAAACATTTTTGTTGACCTACATCAATTTATTTTTGTGAACCTGGAGTTCTAATCGAGATTCATTCATTTGAGTCTTTTTCGGTCTAATAAAATACCTGTTTCTCTACAAAATGCTTTTACCCAATCTATTACTCAAGTGCTTGTTGAATAACGAAGGATCAAAATGTTTATGATGATTTAATCTACTGAAAATAAATAATCATTTTGAATTTTGGAAATCAATTTTTTTTTTCAAACCCTGACTCACCAAGCTGTATAAGAATTAAAGATCAGGGACCTGATTGATGTCTTTTCTTAACGCTGAATACAATACAATTACTGACGAAATGCTGTGTGGTTATGTATTTTATGATACAAAATTTACATATAATGACAGAAGATATATGGTTAGGTTATGTATGGTTAGGTATGGAGTCAGGCCTATTCCTGACATTTATTTGAATGGAACTGGAACTGCAGGAGTTAAAAATCTCGTTCGAAACAGAAGTAAGTAAGTATAAAAAATTAAGCCTATATACCTAGTCAAAAATACGTCATATCTTGTAAAAAATACAGGACGATACAGGCGATCACACTGCGGTTTTAAAGTCTTAGTAATTTAAAAAAAACTTTTCACCTAATAAAAGAAATTTATTTAATATTTGAGCCTATATTTTATGCCACCTGCCAAAAATATAGCCTACTTTAACGAAGTATTATGTGAGTACATAAATATGAACAATAAAGCACCGCGCTGTGTTCAAAAATTCAACAAAATTAGAAAATTAGAATTAGAAATAAATTAATTAAAAAAAAAAAACTGAAATTAATTTGACACCGATGCAATGTACACCAAGTGATTTCTTACACAAATCTTTATTAAAGAGAACTATTGAAAATGTTGGAACTCACTGTATTAATAAATACTGAATACATATAATATGAATAATTATAGTACATACACAAATATTTTATACCAACAAATACATGTATGCATTGTATGCTTTCTTTCTTAGACCTCTTAACCCTTCAATAAATCAATCAGTTATTGTAAAACCATCGAGCGATCGACTTTTATTTTGGGAATAACTCAACAAGAACAAAATTTTAAAAATTGTTGGAGCGGTTTTTTAAAAAATTCATTTTGTATATAGGTTAGGTATGTATAAAATTTTGAAGAATTTTGAAATGCATTATTTTTTTTTTAACTTATAAGTAGCCTTTGTGTAAAAAATTTCACTAAAATTGGTTCAACAGATAATGAGATAGTCGAAAACCAAAAAATGGTTCTATGAGAGGTACCATTTTTAAAAGATAGTTACATTTTTTTAGATCGTTCTAACATTTGTTCACACAAAAATTTTAATCAAAATCGTAGGAGCCGTTTTTGAGAAAAACGAGATTTTCAATACCGGCTTTTAAACATTTGTATGGGAGGTACCGTTATATTTGGTTATAAGAAAAATTTGTATTTAAAATCTTATTGTAAACATTCTCTATAAAAAAATTTATCAAAATCAGTTAAATCGTTTTACAGAAAATAGAAAATCAAAAAAATGGTTGCGAAAACGATCGTTTTTATTTACGGAATAATATCGTTGAAGAAGATAATAAAAAAAAAATGCGAAGGAAGGAATGGAGGGGAACAACGCAGTTTTCAGACGAATTCGTATGCGAATGGAATGGTAGAATCTAAATGATATATTGCTACCTTAACACTATCTTAAATAAATAATTATTTTTAACCAACACACAAATTTTGGTAAATATAAACTTCACCTACTATTAATCCGTGTTAAGTTTTACAAAGAACAGAGATGAATTAATATGTTAAAATGTAATTTTTACAATGCTCAGTGGTGTAGTTTACATGACACATTGCCATATTAACTGCCTCAACACAATGGATACGGAGCTGCAACTGGAGCTGCAGCTGGAATAGCCGTCAAAATATTCAATACAAACAAATTCAATGTTACGAACACAACACAACGCAACTACAGTTGGTGCTGTAGACGGTGCTGCAAGAGTTGACATACTTCAATCTTTTCACTTACAGCACTTTTGACGTTTCAATTTGTATGAAGAAAAAGAGCCGGAATAAATATTGCAACTTTTGTGCTTATTTGTTTCGCGAAAAAAATTATTAATTAAATACCGGAAACAAAAAAATGTGAAAAATAAGGTTGTGGTTGATCTTTTTTCTTTCTTAAAAATATACCAAAAGCTGTACAGATGCATTTTGGGCATATTAAAAATATCACTACGACACTTTTTCACAACTGCAGCTCCGGTTCCAGTTGCAGCATTCTATTGTGTTCAGGCAGTACACTCAGTGGCCTGGTAACGTTGAGATGTGAATGATTGTTCTTTATTTTAGTATGAAAATGTTGTTATCCTCAATTTGTTTCATTTTTGCCTTATTTGATCTGATCTGACGCAAGACTATCGATGGACTAAACGGACAGCTGACGCTAAATGTCAATACTTCAATCAGGCCATATAAAAACAAAATTACTGGTACATTTTAACAATATGATCAGATTATTTGAATTGATAGAAGCTGGTATATTCTTCAGGAAGAATGAAAATTCGAACAACAGTTATTTTTATAACTTAACAGAATTTTTCTGACATTCATTTCACACTTCATTGTATAGTATAGTGTGCTTTCATTTAAGTAATTTAAAGAAGAAACTACAACAGGCATGGTACGCGTCACTATCGATCATGACTGATTAGTGATTATAGTTTTTTTAAATGCTGCTGTTTTTCTTAGATCATCTTGAAATCGTTTCGTGATGCTATTCGCATGATAGAGATAGGGAATGACGAAATTTTACAACACACTAATATTCTACTCACGTACAAGTTCTGCAAATCACCAATAATGGTTGCATCTGCAGTTTTCCTGCAAAGTAGGGTCAACCACACGTTTTTGTTTCAATTGTAGTATTTTCAGTAATTTTACGACTCTGTTGAAACGTTAAGAGCTGCTTTATGCTTGTAAATCACCAAGTAATAGATTATCAATATGAGTGTAAATAAATAAAATTATATAAATCAATTATTTTCGCTTCATCAAAACTGCAATTATGAGGTTGTTAACACTTCATTTGATGGACCATTGTAAAATATATACAGATTTTATTAGTTCAAAAGCAGAATATTGAACCCTCGCACTTAATCTTAGCTCAAAATTTGTTCAACAAAAATTCTATACCAAAGCAAATTCATGAAGAATCTTCATAAATATAGCTTATTCCTTTTATTGAGTCGTTGCCTTAATAAACTTTGTAACCATTATGCTAAAAAATAACAAATTATTAAAAAAACAAAAGAATCTTTGAATTTATTATTATTATCATCATCTCTGTCTGACGAAATATTATACCTAGACCTATACTATCTATTGCTATAATCCAGGCCAAGACTAATTTTAATATGCATCTATAAAAAAATCTTAACGCAGAGCATTGTACCTATCTTTACGTTCATATAAATAGGCATACCTATGTACATATTTCCAAGCTTAATAATTTCGTTTTTTAATTTTTATAGAGAAGCTGTCGGTAAACCACAGTTCATTAACACATTGTTGACATCTCAATTAAAATATAAAAATCAACACATATTGCCAGTTGCCACACCACAAAATATGATGACTGACAACACAGTGCCCCGTATGCCGTATGCACCAAAGCGAAGGTCAAAACGTTTATAGGTTTCATGCTCTTACAGTCCGAGTGCGAGTCCGTTCCATCGTTGTCATCGTCGTCGTCGTCTAAATAACAGTTGCTGATCGCGCCATAGCAATAAAGTAAATAATAATAATAAAAAAAAAAATCCAAGAAATTGTATAAATCGTATTTGATCCGGTCAACACTGTCAACCGCACCATTACTGCTTTTGTCATCATCATCATCATCATAATCGTCATAATGCATTGCCATAGGCGTCGTCAGCGCCATTTCAACAGACTCAACGCCAAGCTCCAGGCAACATATTCCCTCCAACCACAACTCGCTAATTAATTCTAACGAGAAGCGTTCAAATGCGATTATACGATGTATGATTGTGCGCTGGTTACAGCCCCACAGCGCTAATTGCGTGTTGAAAAAGAAGAAAAAAAAATAAAAAGCATAAAAGAAACTTTTAAGCTGACAACAGAATGAGTGAAATTATAGTCGAAGATGACTTCCATTGGCCTCACACAGCGCAGACACGGTCTAACTAAGGTTTGTAATTTTTTATAATATAGAAACAGATTCTTAATTCACTCACGTCATAGCTGCTCCCCACGTCCTCTTCTGACATGTCAGTGATTGTTGCTCCGATTGTGTCTTTTTCTTCTATTTTCAAGCTCTGAGTCTAAACTCTTAGACCATGTTCATATGACAAGTTGTGAGTCATATAAAAAAAAATGCTCACGTTAGTAAAGTGGCTGCAATATTATAACGTGTGTGTCATGCAAAGGGATTAACTTCCGATTCAGACGTTAGGGAATGTCGTGAGACCGTACAACTTCACTAGCTAACACAAATCGCAACAAATTATTATTACTCATCTCATCAGGCGCGAAATATAATATGGCGCCTATATAATGAGAAATATTAAGACAATATTCATGATGCGTTATAAAAAAAAAAACACGCATCAACATAGTTCTCTAAAAAAATGCGTAAGTATATACACAAATATTTAACAAAAATAAAAAAAAAAATCACATGTCAATAAACTGTCTTCTATGACAAATGCTCGTGATGGTATGATGAAATTTCTCTCATTATAACGACATCAGAATAAAATCGTATATAATTTTGAATCAGAAGGCAGAAATATATACAGGTTCATAACCTTTAGTTTGGGGTTTAAGGGGGATTCCACACAACCAATATACATATGTGGGAGTTTGAAGTTATAATAATGACAAATCATCTTGTGTAATATACCGTTCATAAATAAGCAGTTATAGGTACCATAAACCGTAAGAATGAGATGTTTTACTCAAAATGAATTTAATTTGTGTGGGTGACAAAGTGACTTTGCTAAATTTGGCAGGTTGTTACTTATAAATAGGGTTATAGTACCTTTTTTTTTATTATTTTGTTGGCTGAATTATATTTTCGTAGTAATTTGTTTTATTGGTTTTAGCACGAAGTACCAATTTTTACGATTATGGGAAATAAAGACAGATCGGTCATTTAATAAAAAAACAAGATGAGAACAAAATTCTTCTTATTTAATTAATTGACGCAACGTAACGTCCGTCAAGTGCCTGTTTTAATTATTATTTTTACAGATACATAGTTTTTGATAATATTGGTGAGAACTACAAAACTTTGACAGGTTAACAACCCTGAAGCTATATATTAACGTATAGCTGGTCGGAAATCTACAAGCCGTCATATTTCGAGTTTTGGCAGATGAAACGTTCATCAAATATATGATCACTCCAGAGAAGGTTGTCAGTTATAGTTTCGAAAGTCTAAAAAGAAAGTGGTGAGAAATTCATGAGTTTCTAAACGCATCCCGAACGTCAACGATGCGCATTAAGTGCCTGTTTATACCACAGTTACACATACTTAAGGTATCATCATTAGCGTGTTCATTTTTGTTCAGTTCTGCACATCTTTGTCAAAATCGAATAAAATATGGTGAATCCATTTGCCCTTTTGATTTTTTAATTTCAATTTTATTGTTGTTGTTTCTAATGATGCGGTGAGAAGTTCTTGTGGGCAGTTGAATATCCATCTTTAATTTCTGATATTTTCAACTTTGATAACTTGCGCATTGCGCAATATATTACCTTAAATTTGTATACTGCTGCGTGTTTCCATTTTTTTTTTACTGAAGCCGTGACTACTATTTTCATTTGATTTTGTTGGTAAGAATATTCTGTAAAATGTTGGCTGAACACAGTTTTAACAACTTTTTCCAATAAAAAGTTATTGTCGAAAAACTGTCAAATTTTAGGAACAAAAATGTTTTTTTTTTTAACTTTTATTTTGCCCCATTTTCATCTAAGCCAGAAAGTATGCAAGATATTTTATGTGGAGTACTCAATTCCCTAAATTTCTATAAAAATTAAGATAAATATAAATAAAATAAATATAGATAAATATAGTTAAAATTTCTATTATAAAATTATCAGTCAAAAATTTAATAAAATCAGAAAAATTCCCCTTCCTGCTCGTTTCTACATAAAGTCCTCCTTAAAAATGATCCAAATTTAAATAGACATCACAAGCAATTAGGTAACCAGCTGGGAACCCATCATATACAAACAAATAATTTAAACATTCCATTCATCCTCCCACAGATTATTATTAAATAAATGTCTGTTCCCGCTAAATCAAAATATTCCATGATCATAAGCAAACAGTACGTGTCACCTGAAAGAGAGAGATTCCTTCATTTAGAAAGGAATTCAAAAGGAGGAATTATCTATTTGTTTAGAAGTTCCAAACAACTTGCTCAACATAAAAGTCCTCTTTTTTCATTTTGTTCTTAAATCTTACCTACCTACATAGGTACATACCTACATCTCCATCAAAACCAAAGGACTTGCTCGTAATCCAGTAACCAAATTCAAACAAATCCCAAGTCTTATTCCTGTTTTGCCCTCTTCCATTCCCCACCATCAACCCAAGATTCCTGCTGTCATAATTTCAAAGGCAAATAGGTAAAAGGATATTTTTTTTTTTTATAGAAAATTGAACCCGCAAATCGACACGTCTGGCCCATTTCGGAATCACAACAAACGACACCATCATACCAACCAACAACCGCCATCTATAGCCACCTTGAGTCGTTGAACTGATTCAAAAGACTCGAAATGGGAATGGAAATTCCTCATCATACAAACGAAACAAAATAGACATTCTACTTTGCCACGCGGTGTGCGCCGTGTGGTGGATCAAATTTTCCACGAACAATGGCTATGGCACAGGAACCTTTTAAAAACCTCCTCCTCCTCATTCCCATACCTACCTGTTTCTTGAGCGACAAAATGTCCTTACCGGAGGGAAATTCCTAAAAATTAATTTCGTACAATCGGTCTCGGTTTCTGTGTGTGCGGTGCGGTGGTGTCGACTCCACCGACTAATGAACTTAAGATGACGAAGTAAGTGTAGCAAAATAGCAATGCCCTAGAGACTTGACGAGGGAATCCTTTTATAAACCCCACCTTTTTTTTTATAATAATAATAATAATACGTTCCGATGCCATTACAATTCCACCTCCGAAAAAGCAGCGCCGGGCTGTCATAAGTAAGTCTTTGAACTCGCCAACTTATTCAGCGGCACAGGCACTTCTTCGACAGTTCGCTTGTGTATATGCAAATTAATTCCGAGTCCCAACACAGCCGTTTTGAGATTCAACACAATGGCAACGGTGAAAGGACTCACTTACATTTCCCAGACCCTTTGCTTCTATATTATATTCTTCCACAAACAACCCTCAACCCCCATCTGCCCATTCCATTCATATGAAGGTATACACTCAATCGTGTCTGCAAAGGAAACACATTCAGGATTATTCCTTGAAATGAATAATACATTCGCCTGGAGCACGTCATTGCCATTCTTCTATACCGTTTTAGCGTTGTTGCTAGTTGTTGTTGGTCTTGTTGTTGTATTTGTTGTTTTTGAGAGTTTGAATATTATGTTTAGAACCTTTTTCCAGGTTTGGCCTGGAAAATGTCGTCTCTTGTGGTGCATAAACTCAATTTATCATTTATGCTGGCGCGACGCGGCATGGGAGGCCGATCCAGTTGAAGCTCATAAACAAGTTATGGGGCTATATTATTTCGTAAAAAGGGTTGTTTCAAACGGAACATCGGGCTCAAAAGTAGAAAGGGATGCAGTGTGAGCTGTCGAGTTCAAAGTTATAAAATAAATTTTGTATGAATTTGGAGAGAAAGTTCCTTGAATAGAAGAAACACTACGTCTTCTTGTCTGCCTTGTTTTTGTTTTTTTTTTTTTGGGATTGGACAAGTAGGAAGGTATATAAGAAAAACGGTTCCATTTTGTGTCCCATCACGACTTGGACGAAATGATGGTATCGGACGGAAATTTATTGACCATTTCATTGACTGTAATTTGCCATTTGAACAGTTTTTTTTTGTAAGTTGTCTTTGAGGAGCTATTTTGCACTCCTCTGGTGGATAGGATTTGGCTAATCCATCCCCACTGGAATTCTCACGAGTTTGTATTTGAAGATCGAATTCGATCGTCGTCGTTTTATAGCCACCGTCGTCGTTGTCGTCATCACCATCTTCGTCGTCGTCGTCGTTGTCGTTGTCGTGCTGTGTCAATCGGCAATTTGGATACAAATTTCTTACCACCACTATACCTAGGGAGTTTTGCCAGTTCGCTCCCTATAGCGCTGGAAAAGTGCTTAGAAGCAATTAAGGCTTTCAGTTCAGTGTTTTGTTTTGGTTTGTTGGTTTTATGGATTTTGCGATTTTGGAATTTAAACACTCTAATGAGTGCGATCGAAAAGTTCTTACTGTGCTAACACTAATTTGCTCATTTAAATTTCTTCAAGAATCGATTTTTAAATGAGGTCAAGACAATAAGGAATCTAGAAAGAATCATGTGCAAGGAACAATTTGTATGTTTTTTTTAAGTGTTGCATTGCATGTGCGCATATGAAAGGCAAATATAGAAAAAGGTTAAAGTGTCTAAAATGTCTGGGGTATATCTATTCCTTACCAAAAATTTGCTGTTCATGTTACTGAAATAGAAGGCATGTTCACAATATTAATACATTTAAAATTTTAATATAAAATGTATCCTAGATCTCTATCCTATTTTACCTACAGCCTAAACCACTAAAACAAATTCTTTCAAAATTGTTTCTTAGATAGAGAAACAGAAAATAAAAAAATCTTAAAAAATAATAAGATGAATGAATTGAATTTGAATTGATTCTTTATATAGCTTCCGCTATTAATACAATTTTTAACTTAAAACTAGTTAAAGAAAAAAAAAAGAAAACAATAATTAAATATAATTAGTTTTAACGTATGATATTAACTTATTTTTAAATGCTATAACATTATTTTCAGACTTTAAGTCATTTGGCAAGTTATTAAATAATTTGAAACCTTTATGGAACAATATATTTTATGATCTGATTGTTGTAAGTAACGGCAGACGAAAATCTCCTCTATTTCTTAAATTATAATATGGTTGAACATCGGACACATAAACTATTTCATTAAGTAAATAATTTAGCAACATATTATTTTTTATTTTGAATATAAAAATAAGTACATTCATTACTGTCCTTTCATTAATAGAAAGCCATTTTTAGGTATCTAACATAAATTGTATGTGTGTTAACCAATTGCACATCAATATAGTTAGAACCTAAAAACAATATTGTTGAGCAGTATTCAAAATGAGGTTTGATCATTACATTGTATATTTGTATTACACAGTTCAATGATACACTATTTCTTATTCTTTGAAAAAATCCAATTTTCTTAACAATTTTATTCCATATGTAGTTGATATGTGATTCAAAACTTAATTTTTTATCTACTCGTATAATAACTCCTAGATAATTTATTTCATCAACTTTTTGAATTATTTCATCATTAATTATGTACAATGTTTTCAATAGTATCTCCATTAATTACGATGGCTTTTGTTTTAGCAGTGTTAAGCTTAAGTTTATTTATTTTGAAATAGATTTCAATATTCTTCAAGTCAGCATTCAGTTGATTGATACATTCCCCCGCAGAACTCCCAGAAACATAAAGTAAGGTATCATCCGAAAATAGTTGAGCCCTTGCATATTTCAAAACCTTCTCCACATCATTAATGTACATTATAAAGAGTAGTTTTCCCAATACCGCTCCCTGTGGTACTCCCAGGGTTACTTCTGATACTTCCGAGTATACATTCGCCACTTTGGTTCGCTGTGTTCTATTCGATAAGTAACTTTTGAACCATTTAAGTTCCACTCCTTGAATACCATATCTGTTCAGTTTCTGAACCGGTATATCTCTGTCAATTGTCTCGAAAGCCCTTTGTAAGTTTAGGAAAACCGCAACAATAATCTTTTTTTCATAGACCTCTGTCTTCCATTGCGTAACTACTAAGTTCAGCAATGATTCGCAGCTATGATGTTGTCTGAATCCTGACTGGTAGTCCGTCAAATGATTATTTTCTTCTACATATCTTTGTAGCTGCTTATGAACAACCTTTTCCATAATCATACTTTCTGTCTTGAGCATATTTACTGGGCGAAATTCGGCTGGATGTTTTGTTTTATTCACTTTTGCTATTGGAACTACTATTGACTCCTTCCTATGGTTCGGGAAAATACCAGTGCGAAGAGATTCGTTTATTAAGCTCAACAGAAAAGGTCCGATACTCTCTAGAGTACACAGCATCATTTTAATTGACAGACCGTTAAAGTCGCTTTTACTGTTCATACTTTTCATGACTCCTTTAACTTGGTCATACTAATTTGATTAAATTTGAAAGTTCTTTCACTGTTTATATTTATAAGATTATAATAATAATGCTTAAATGGTATTCTATCATTTATCTCCTCAACACTTCTTATAAAAAACGTGTTCATTGTAAATATTAGCTATATCAGCCTTATTATTTATCACTTCTCCATCCGAGTATATTTCCCTAATTTCACTTATTTCTTCATTTAGTACTAGTTCTAGCTATATAATTATTTTTTGCAACCTCTAGTTTACTTGCGTACTTGTTTCTACATAGCATATACCTACTCCAGTCCCTGATGTCATTCGTCCAACAGCTCTCTAATGAAGTGGGATAAATAGTTATTTTGGTTGCTTTAACCAACATTTGTTCAACATGAAAAAAAAACGAATATCAAGATTTCGAACAAATGTTGGTTAAACCAACCAAAATTACTATTTATCCCACTCACTGATTTTGTTATCCGCATTTTTTCCAAACTGTTTTTTTAATTTCCCACTGAAAGCTTTAGATGATTCGTTCACATCATCGCAACGTAGATAAATAGAAATTATTTATTTTATTTATTTATTAAAATATTAATTACAATTACAAATTGTTAATAATATTATTTTTAAGAGCAGGAGCAGCAAAGGCTTTCGGCTCTTGTAAAAGGATATGATTATATAGTGATATTCATGTTGTCAAGTATTTCTTTTAATTTATTTATATTATTTTGGCTTGGTTCTGTTAGGAGTTCCAGTAGGTTTTCGCTTGGGTTAATAATGTTTTGTAGTGAAGGCTTTGACGATAAGAAGCAGTGGCTTAGCAAGTGCGCTACATTTACGATGCTGAAGCAGGTAGGGCAGGTTGGAGGAGATTCTCTTTTGAGTAGGTGCTGATGGGTGAAAGCAGTATGGCCAAGGTGGAGTCGGATAAACATTGTAATGTCGGTTTTTGGGATGTTTGTTGGGAAGATTGGCTGGGTTTTCCTCGGGTTGATTGTAGTGTAGTGGTGTAAGTAATGTTCCCACTCAAGTAGCCGATTGCTCTGACATTCTTTCTGTATGTAATTTTTTAAATCAAGACGAGAGAAGGTGTTGTAAGTGAAAGTTGGAGCCTTAAGCGCAGAGTTGGCGGCAGCGTCAGCAAGCTCATTGCCTTTTATTCCAACATGACCAGGTGTCCAAATGAGTTTTATTTTAGAGCTTGATCTTATGAGTAAATCTCGAATTTTTGCTATTAATATTGTGTCGTTTCTAGGATTAACAATGCTTTGGAGTACTGAAAAAATAGAAATTAACTAATTATTAAATAGAAATTAACTAATTATCTCGTTGTTCCTTCTCAACTCAGTTGATGATGTTAACAAAAATTCAAAGTCTTGTTGAATCAAGAGATACAAGTTGAAAAATCCACATGTACCCGCTTAAGCATTACAATAACTTAAATAAATAATAATCTGCTTAAATCAACATGAAAATCTAGTTAAATTAACTTGGTCCACTATTAAAATAACAACCCTTGTCTGTTTAATTTACATGACTAAGTTCTCGTTTCACGATTTTTGAGTAAGTAAATTAGAACTTTACTTGATAGATTTTCCTACAATTTTATGTCAAATAAGTTCTAATTAGCTTACTTAGAACTTTACTCAGAGATTGTGAAACAAACCCTTAATGTTTTAATTAACCAGTAGCTGTGTTAAAATTGCCATGGCAATAAGAGCTTGCTACGAAACAAGACATGTCGAGGTTTCAGTTGAATTTTTTAGTGTAAATATATAGCAGCTTCTATATTTAGTTCAAAAAAAAAAAAAAAAAAGTGACAAGAAGGAGGTGATACCGAGACGATAATGAAATTCGACTTTAATGAGAATTAAAAAAGTCTGGTATTGTCGCGTCTCACGACTGTTCTAATCCTGAGGTGTTAATGTAGTTTTATGCACCCCTAGTCATATTTAATTTTTTTAACCATTTGCTATTACAATAGAACGCTTTAAAATTTTGCCCTATGCAACTCTAAAAGCCCCCTACGAAAGTTCAATTTCCTGTTGTTTTTTTATGAGAAATTCCAGTGTGTTAAACAAATCCGGTATCCGACACTTGCACATTTTGCCTTCTACTTTATGGCAAAAATTACTTTAATGCCAGTTAACTAGTTGTCATTATTCTTCAACTCGTAAATACTTTAAGTTCGTAAAACAACAACTCATCAATAAAAGAAAAATTACATTGAACTGTCAGTTAAAAAAAAAAATAAATAAATAAACATTGTCCACACTATACAGGGAGACAGTTGGACACATGGACAGGTGTCCATCTTTGGCAGGTTAAGAATGAAATTAAATATCCCCTTGATGAATTTCATCATCCGGACTAAAATTATGAGATCATAACTTTTGAATCCGTATAAAATTCAAGGTCATTCTGGTTTCTTTCTACCTATATAATATGTACGTCAAAATGAGCATGTCCATCAGTTTGTTTCGTATATTGATAAACAACTTGAAACATGACTCAACCAACTGATGTTTTCTTATCTTTCAAGAGTTGATAAGAAGACCAGGGGATAGTAATAATAATAATTGTAAAGTGCATGTGGCACATGCAGCTACTGATATTGTTTACCAGACATTTATGCAATCATCCAATCACCATGCACCACATAATACCGTTCTGAACAAAAAAAAAATGCGCTGATATGAGTTTTTCTAAAGGAGTCTAGAAGTCTGTGGTGAACGCAAAAAAAAAAAAAATAATTGTGTTTTAATTTTTGTTGTGACAGCTGGAAGAAGTTTGCTGATGCGGTGATCGGTTAAGAGGCATTTTAAACTTTGATTAGGTGATATCATGTGTTTGAATCATCTATAGGTTTATATATAGTTTGAATAACATGACACGTGTCAAAAACTCAATTATTGGCCTTGATAATAGTCAATCAAAGTGCAAAATTTACTTAAAATATCTATAGGTAGATAAGAATATTGAAAGTGTTTTCTTCTTGAAATGAAAAGCTGCTGACAGAAGGTTATTGAATATTTAATTTATAATTCAATATTAGGTAATTTTATTTACACATAATTATATAATAAGAAATCAAATTAAAATCATCATTCAAGCTCTTGAGGTTATGGGGAAGTTTACTGAATGTAAAGAATTTTTTGAACATTTGCTTTAAACTGATTCCATTTACACCGATTTGGCTAAGGCTTCGGCCACGCAATGAGCGACTGAGCGATTGAGCGACGAATCTGAGCGATGGGTGGCCATTTACTGAACGTCATCGCTGAGCGATTAGTGGCGAAAATGCCATCGTATATAAGAAATGAGCTAACACAATATTTTTTTGAAATTTGGACATTGAACAAAAAAAAAAATTTTTTTTAATTAATTAAATAAAAACTTACCAGAACAATTAAAAATGTGTCCAACTTCTTTCCACTCTTTATTGGTGACAATTTTATTTTTATAGTCTTTGTGGGTTTCTTGGCATAGCACTGGACGGCTTTGGACAGCTGAAATTAAACTTTCTGAGTTTATTTTGTCCATGATATTACTTCATCGCTCAGTGATCGACTGAAAAATTAAAAGAGATTTGATTGCAGAGCGACGACGACGCTCTGTCGCTTAAAAAATCGCAAGTTTCTCCATACGATTTCATGTGTTTTAATTTTTTTGTGTCGCTCAGCGACTCGTCGCTAATCGCTCATTGCGTTCAATTTTCTATGAGCAGTGAGTACCCAACTTAAGGTACTTTGAATATGGACGCTCAATTTTCAAATCTAAATAAAACAAATTGTGTTTATGAAGTAGTAGATTTTACATTTTACATTAATCTTATTAAATACATAGCACCAATAATTAAACAATTCGAACTTACCCAAATTATATCGCGCTGAACGCTGAATGGTGGAAATATTGCATAGATTCATTTAATCTAAATTGAGATAAACTTTTGGTGGAAACATGACATAACGTGCGTCGTCAAATGTTCTATAAAGCGTTGATTGGTGGATAGAGTGGAAATATGACCCACCATAAAAAAAGCATTAAGATCTGCGGGTGTTATCACCTTTTTGAATTGGTATTACTCATATACTTAAAGTGTGATTTAATAACTCTTTGACATTGGCACCTGCCTGATGACTGAACATACTTTAAGCGGAGCAACGGAATTGCGAGAGCGCGACAGATGACCTAAAGAGGAAGTTAAAATCCTTGGAACCCGCGAAGCTGGGCTCCCAAGGTATTGTTGTCCCAGAAAACTGTTGACAAAGTCCAAAATCGTTTTTTGTTCTTTGAACTGAAACCTACAAAAAAAGGAATTAAAAGTCACAGCTTTTGTTTCCATTTTAAAAAGGAAATAAAGTCCGTGGGAGTTATTCTTTTTTATTTTGGGAAATAAGATCAGCGGGCTTTATATCCGTGGGGCTTATTGCACTGAATTTTGACTTTGCGGGTATCAACTGTTGGCAATTGGGAACAGTTCTTGTCACCCTCGCCACCGAAGTCACTGCCATCTAAAGCCTGAAGGGGCCAAGCCATAGAATCCGTCGCTTGCGTTGACATTAACGGATGGAATAGATAGGGGCGACCCAATAAATCCGTTGCATTGTTTTGACATCTTTATTTAGGACGAATTTATAAAGTATATTTCCGCAGGACACAAAGTTCTGCTACCCATTTATTTGTCTTTTTGTCATAAAAATTTGCAGAGTACTATTATATCTTTTTTGTTTTGAAACTATAACTGATTGCAAGAAAACTAGGGCGAACGAAGAGGCACATAAAACACATCAGAATGAGTTCAGAGCGCAATGGTGTATCCAATGCATTCCAATCATCGAACAAGCCTATTATTGACAACTGATGTCAATGGACCTGAAGCCCCTGCCGTAAAAAAAAAATATTAATACTAATTTTTTATTTATATATATACAATTTGTTCTTAATTCTTTATTACATAATATTACATTTACATTTTATTTTTTTTTTTATGGACCATAGGGAGACTAATTTTAGATCAGGATAATGCCTCCGCAGTTTGTGATTGAAGGTGTGTTTTTTGTTCTGAAGCATGTTATCTCGGATTTACCGGAATTCACATTGATGCCATATTTTGTGTAGAATTTCCACAGTCATCTTACGTGCTCTTCTACTCTTCGAGCTGCAACGACTGCTGATATGGACCTGACGGCTGACATATGTTAGCGAATCGTCCCCATAGAGCAAGTGTAGCGTTGTTGGGTTGAGGTTAATCCGACTTGAAGTTGTTGTTAAGATACGATCCCAGTTTTAATCCTTTGGTAACTCCTGCTCTGATGCTTTTGGTAGTTGACTGGCTGTTTTCAATCTGGACGAAGAATGACCTGAAATTGAGAAAACTGAAAATTATTGTGATTAGTGAACCTGGAAAATTAAAAATAGAAAGTTTGTGTATTAGTCCCCGTATCCAGATGCTGTCGAAAGCTTTCTCTATATCCAGGAAATATCCAACAACAACCTGATAGTTATTGGGGGTGCTAACAATATCATTCTGGAACCTCAAGAGTGGATGTATAGTTGAGTATTTCTTCCGAAATCCAAACTGCATGTCGTGGAAGATGTTGCTAGTAGCGCAGAACGCCTTCAGCCTCCGAAGAATTAGTCCTTCAATCGTAAAAAATAGCACCATGGCTTGGGGAAACTTCCTTATGATGTAGTTAGAAGTCATGCCTGGTCCAGATGATTTCTTAAGTCGTCCACTACTTCTTCAAGTAAAAAGTTCAACTACTTTTTGCGTTGTGTCCGGCGAATCTGTTACCTATGGGTTGTTTCTCATAAAAATGTGTGTATTTAATCAAGCTGTATACGTCGACGCAACGCAAGCGACAGATTCTAAGAGCCGGCCCCTTGATTAGTTTTTATTCAAACAAAAATCCCCTTAACCATATCAGACTTGAAAAATTATATTCAGAAAAAATTAACAAGCTCCTAAAACAATAAAATAGTTAACCTTGTTGTAGTGATAAAAATAAACTGATATTTCGACACAAATGAAGTTGACTTGATTTAAGGGGAAACTGTTCATCTCATAGGCACTAGTTTACCAATATTTTGCCTATTTTATTGAAACCAATTTGCCTTGTCTAAAAAGTATGTATAGACAAAAATTTTACCCTAGTGCCCAAACATTTATTTTTTTTATACTTTTAGATGGAAATTTATTAATTTTTTGTTTAGGTAATCACTTAGAAACAACTCAGCTCTTCCCTATCTTCTAAGAAAATGGATGACATAGCATTTTTTTAAGAGATAGGGAGAGCTGAATTGTTTCTATTTATTTTATAAAGTTAAGCATCAAGCTCTCTTATGAAAAATGTTTACTTTTGGTATCAATTAATCACTTTTCCACTGTTAATAATGGTATACCCCAAGGCTTCGTTTTATCCCCGACTATGTTTCTTATTATATAAATGGTCTTTTTTGCTCTCTGAAATTAAACATACCCCCCATTCTAATGCATTCCATTTGCTGAGGACAGTCTCCACTCCATACTCATTTTTAAATGTTGTACTCCATATTTTATATAGAGCTTTAAAGCTAATGCATAAGTATCAGATCAATTTCGGAAACATAATTAGAACATTCCCAGCCTATGCCATCTAAAAATATTAAAAACAGAAATGTTTCATCACGGGTTACTCCTTCATGCGAAAAATTGACAAATTCTCCAAGAGAGAGAATGTAAATTCTTGAATAATTTTGCTTTAACAAACTGTTTTTATATTTTCCAAAATTTTAAGTCTTGACAAGGTAATAAGCAAGTTCTTTTGGCTAAATTATATGATTGCTCAAATCAATTTGATGAAAATTTCATAGTTTTAACCTTAATTAAAAATTTCCCATTCTACTTGAACAATTATATAAAAGTTTCAGTAAGAAAAATTCCATCTCTTGCTTAACTAAGTGAAAAAGTTCTCATTGACTTCAAATCACTCCCTCTCTATACTTACCATTAATTAAAAACATGAATCGTTAGATAATTTAAGAAAGAAATTTCAAATACATGGTAAAAGAAAGTAACAAAATTTAAGTTTCTCAATACGCCGGGTATTACCTCATTTTAAATCGATAAAACCTAAAAATGAAGTTAAGGTAGTTATGATAGGAAATAGTTATTATAGGGAAAATTTTCTACCATAAAATATGGTCGACTGGTTTTTTAACTTAATCAACTATCTAATTGAACCCTAAATGCAGTTTTTCCTCATCCCCTTTTTTTAAATTTCTTCACCTAGTCAAGCAATCGATTTGCTATCAAAATTAATTGAATGTCATTAATCGATTTTGCAACTTCATTGAGTCTTGGACATCATCAAGAAGGTACATATAGACTAGAGGTTTTAGGTTGGTAAACCTTACCTATAACCACCCTCCTATACTTTTTTATTCTTATGCAATCTATATAGAAGGAGGAATTGCATTCCATTAATACCGTTTTGCTTGGGCCCGGATTAATGCCCACAATTACTCACCATCTAATTATCCATGCATTGGGTCTTAGTTGAAAGAAAATGTAGCAGCAGTGGGAGGGAATTTTTTCAGCGAAGTCGATGACATCCTCTGGCAGCAATTAATCTACATAGGTATATGTATATCCACTCCAGAAAACATTGATTAATGACTCTGGCTGAGCTAAATACAAATTGAATTCACCTTCGGAAGAGTGTACCTCTATATAAACTGCAAGTCTCACCCAAAACATCGACTGGCTCGATTATCGATTCTTTAACATCTTGGTGCAATGACTTTATATACCTGCTTTCGCATCGAAATGTCCTCCTCTTTGTCCTTTCTTTTGAAGTCGTATCTTGTACGTATCATTTTGTATCGTTTCGCAATTAAATCAGCACAATTGTACTGCACTTGCTGCGCAATTGTTGCTACTGCTAAGATTGCCTACACCAACTGCATTGCTGCCGCCGCGCCGCAATATCGCCACCGTCACCGCCACCACAACAACTGTGACATGCAACCTTACTGTACGACCCGCTTGTACAAGTGATCACTGTCAACGAGTGTTGTTGTGTTTCCATACAAAACATCAGGACACGAGACAAGGGAGTTGCTTGGTAGGATCTGCGCAAGAGAAAAAAGGTCAATTAAGGTGAACAAATTTATGTCTGCCGAACTATCGTCTGCGTCTGTCTACTCGAAGAGGAATAGTGCAGATCCAACCAAAGACTAGGTAGGGACCTGATGCATATACAACTAAGTTACAAAACCATCTAGTCAACTTTATTCGATCCATATTATAAGCACACAGAAGTTGCTACACATCACTAATCACTACACTATTCAAATCAATTATACCCTATAAAGAATTTATCAAGCAATCGCTAACAACATGTGAACTGCAAAAGTGGTTCTCAGGCCACTGTGTCAACAAATTTCCTACTATTCTATTCCTTCTAACTAGTGCCGTGCATTTCAGGTTGCAATAAGTATACCTGAGGTATTACGGGAATAAAGTTAAAATTATTATTATTAAAATTAACGAAAAGGGGAAAATATTGAGGAGGACTCAACGCACGGGTTTATCTCCACTTCACATCATTTACTTATTTTTACCAGATTATGAAACGAGAGAAGAGAGATTTTGCGAAAATTTCGGGGTCACCAATGGGGTCCAATTCTTTTTATTTTCTTCTTCATTTAGGTAATTTAATTTTTTCATTTTATTTTATTTTATATTATTTTATTCTATTTTATTTTAATTTAATTTAATTTAATTTAATTTAATTTAATTTAATTTATTTTATTTTATTTTATTTTAATTTATTTGGCCCCCAACATTCCTCCCAGTAACACGCAGAAGGGAATGGTTGAGAGTTGTAAGTCACTAGTCTCTGCTCTGGTTCCACACGAGCAGTCGCGTCGCCAAATTTATATATAGTTCATTTAGTTAGGTATTATCAGGAACTATTGCAAACATTTGAACTGTCAGAAGTTCCACACATTGCAAATCAGCAAATCATTTTTAAATAAATTTTAACTGATGATCGTGTTGTAAAAATAAACAATTTTCAATATTGACTTGAAGGGATTAGTATAGATGTTGTCAATACTTTCTCAAAACAAACCTAATATACCTTATTATTTAATAGGGTAAAAAGTTTCTATCTGAGAGAAGAATTGACCATAATTCAAGTGATATAGGTATGTGCCTTAGTGAGAGGATGGACTTGATGTGCAGAATCGACTATATGTACAAAAAAACATATATTACTGGGTATATACATCTTTAATGCGCAACGAATAAACAAACGGTGTATAAAGGCCCTGAGCTGGCCTTAAAATTGGATTTAATTTTGATGCCAAATCCCTATGTTGGGACTGTGCACTGCTGATGATCATGATAGCGCAACGGCAGCCAGTCAGCAGCATAAACATCATCGTTGTCTGTCGACTTCGGTCGTCGCGTTTTCACCCTCATCACCTTCGTCGTCTTCGTCTTTGACTTCGTCTGGTTTGTGATGATAGAACCGGTTTTGGAATTAAGCTACACACAGCATTAAACCAAATCAAATTGTGTAGCTACTGGTGTTCCACACTGAATTAATTATCAACGCTTGCCCCTCAGGCAGCACTTCACATCATGGTTTCCTCTGAACCACTTGAAATCCTCTTAGGTATAGGTATTCCATCCGGAATCACAGAATCGAAATAAACAAGAAAGGCTTTGGTCTTTCGACTCTTCTCACCAAATACATACTTTGTTGCTAGGTTTCCTGAGTTTTATGTTCCCTGAGGTGTTATTTTTTTTTTAGCATTATTATATTTCATCTCTATAAGCAAAATGATCTTTGGACTCTTATGGGACCGATGTGATGGCCTAAATTATTGCAATCAAAATCAACGTTTTGGTGTGGCTGAGAGAGATAATGGATCGTTGTTTTTTTGCTCGTACTTTGTTTTGCCTACAACTTTATAGCTTCTAACTTACCAAGTGATGGTATATAAAGAAGTGGAAAAAGTCTTTTCGATCATAGTATATGTCTATAAAAGATCGTGCTTTGACCATTTTTGGGATGGCACACGATCGCGCGGTCTGTATTTTTTTTTTAAAAACCACTACCAGTTAACTGTCGAAAGAAGTTTACAATGTCACCTTAACTTCTAGTTTTATTTTGCTTTTTTAAGGTATGGTCTATGGACTTATGGAGGAAACCAAAAAATCGCATATACAATGAGAGAAGAGATTGCTTTCAAATTATATCTTACATGGAGGGTATAGGATAGTCAAATCGATGCCAAACAATTCGCACATTTTAATGGACAGGCTATGATAAGAATTTTGACAGTATTTGTGTCCATTCAAATGGTTGAATTTGAAATAAAACTTTCAATTAAAGTGAGGTGGAGGTAAATGTGTCCTACAAAATCAAGACATGAAAGCTTTACAAAAGATTTAATTTATTTGGAAGAAGCTAATACATATATGCTTTTTTTTACCACAAACTGAACCTTATAACTAACCTTTGACCACCGCATCGTTTAAAGGTTTGTAGAACTACCCATATAAAAACATAAGAAGTTCAATTTTTGTCGCCGCGCCTTAAGATACACATAACTTGTTTTATTTATCACACATGTAAATGTACTTAACATCTTTACAAGCTTAAAAAAAAAAATGCAAATCAAAAACAATTAACAGAAATGTTCGTAAATGCCCACATACCTTAACCAATTTTACTGTTGAATGACCTATGAAAAAATTAAGGAGGGGGGAAAACAAAAAAAAATTTCATGTCATTCCTTCATTATCGTGTCCTTAATACTTACAATTTTCTTTATTTTAAAACTTTCAGAAAAAAAGATACCATTCAACTTTTGATTTAAGTTAATAAATTCATTTATTAAAAAAAATTAAAAAAAAAAGCAAAACAATTTTTAATGACCTTGTATGAGTATTTAAAAAAAAAATTAACTATTTAATACCTACTATGTACTGTCATCCATCTCTGAAACCTCCAGAATATCCTGCAAAATCTTTCTTTTGAGTATGTTTTGATTTTTTGCCGACTTTAAATTTTTAAACTCCGAGGCAACAAACTCCCCAAACAAATCCCACTGATTTTTTGACTCAGATTGGGGTGCACCTGTTTAACAGCTTGGTTCTTCAATCTGAGCGATATGTTCGTCCAACCGCATCTCGCTCAGTTGCTGCTCCACGTCGGCGGCGGTGTCATGAAGTTCTAATTCCTGGAATGAATTGTTATTGATTGTTTAAAGAAATATTTATCATTTTAAATCGGTACTTACCCTTGAGTAGTCACTAACAGCCGTCCTCGTAGCAATCACGTCTTTTAAAAATAGGAGAGACTCGTAATGCTCCCATTTACTCCGCACCACGTCCGAAAACGAAACATTTTTCTTTTCAAGCTTTTTTGTTTCCGTAATGAACTGTGCTCGCAAAGTTCGAATTTTTTTGGTAAATTCTTCCTTGGAAATATTTAAATTGTTGCATATGGTCTCCGTTGCAACAGTTCGCATCCTTTTGATCTTGTAACCCACGGATGCTGTGTTCCACAAGCAATCGTGGGTTTGGTACTCTGCAATCAAAATTGCCGTCCTTTGGTTCGTCCAATCTATGCTGCTTACGGCTTTGTCACTCATTTTGTCTGAAGTAAATATAAAATACATATTAAAATTTCAATTTAATTATGCAATTTTTTCTTTAATTTTTCCAAAATATAATATGTACTTACCGGAAATATAACTCGAAACTTTTTAAATTAATATGCTGCGTTTATAGGATGTCGCTATAGTTTAGTTGCCTTTAATCCGGGTCGTCCAACATATGTTGTCATTTATTTCTGATTCCTATAGTTAATTGGTGTTAATTTTTAAATGAAATATTAAGCATTATCGATCGGTTTTTTACCTTGGGTCTTAAACTCAGAGGCGACAAACCCCCAAACAAATCCCACTGATTTTTTACCTCAGATTGGGGTGCACCTGCTGAACAGCTAGGTTCTTCAATCTGAGCTGAGCGATATGGTCTCCCAACTGCATATCGCTCAGTTGCTGTTTCACGTCGGCGGTGGTGTCATGAAAATCTAATTCCTGGAATAAATTGTTATTGTTTTATTTATTAGTGTTTAATGAAATATTAATCATTTTAAATCGGTACTTACCCTTGAGGAGTCACTTACAGCCGTCCTCGTAGCAATCACGTCTTTTAAAAATAGGAGAGACTCGTAGTGTTCCCATTTACTCCGCACCACGTCGGAAAACGAAACATTTTTTTTCTCGAGCTTTTTAGTTTCGCTTATGAATTGAGCTTGCAAAGTTCTAATTTTTTTGCTAAATTCCTCCTTAGGAATGTTTAATTTGTTGCAAATTGTCTCCATTGCCACAGTTCGCATTCTTTTCATTTTATAGCCCACGGATGCTGTGTTCCACAAGCAATCGTGGGCTTGATACTCCGCAATCAAATTTGCCGTCTTTTCGTTCGTCCATTCAATGTTGTTGCTGGTCTTCGTCATCGTTCCGCACGGCGGTGGTGTCATGAAATTCTAATTCCTGGAATAAATTGTTATTAATTGTTTAAAGAAATATTAATCATTGCTAGTCGGTCACTTACAGCCGTCCTCATAACTATTACATCTTTTAAAAACAGGAGAGACTCATAGTGATCCCATTTACTTCGCACCACGTCAGAAAACCAAAAAAATTTTTCTTTCGAGCTTTTTCGTTTCGCTGTTGAACTGCGCCATCAATGTTTTTATTTTTTTTTAAATTCCTCCTTGGGAATATTTAATTTGTTGCATATTGTTTCAGTAGCAACAGTTCGCATTCTTTTTATTTTATAATGCACGGATGCAGTGTTCCACAAACATTCATAGCGTTGATATTCTAATATCAAATCGATATCATTCCGCAAATTTTAATCATCGTCTCCTTAATACTTATAATTTTCTTTTGTCAAAGCAGACATTTGTATCTTAAAACTTAAAAAAAAAAATGCATAAAAATGCGTAAGTTAGTAAATTCATTTATTAAAAAAAAAATAAAAAAAAGCAAAACAATTTTTAATGACCTTGTATGAGTACCTAGAAAAAAAAAATATTATACACATTTATTTTTGAAAAAAATTAACTATTTAATACCTACTATGCACTGTCATCCATCTCTGAAACGTCCAGAATATCCTGCAAAATCTTTCTTTTTAGCAAATTTTTATTTTTTGCCGACTTTAAGCTTTTGAACTCTGAGGCAACAAACTCCCCAAACAAATCCCACTGATTTTTTGACTCAGATTGGGGTGCACCTGCTGAACAGCTAGGTTCTTCAATCTGAGCGATATGTTCTCCCAACGACATATCAATCAGTTGCTGCTCCACGTCGGCGGCGGTGTCATGAAGTTCCAATTCCTGGAATGAATTGTTATTGATTGTTTAAAGAAATATTTATCATTTTAAATCGGTACTTACCCTTAAGGAGTCACTAACAGCCGTCCTCGTAGCAATCACGTCTTTTAAAAATAGGAGAGACTTGTAATGCTCCCATTTACTCCGCATCACGTCCGAAAACGAAACATTTTTCTTTTCTAGCTTTTTTGTTTCCGTAATGAACTGTGCTCGCAAAGTTCGAATTTTTTTGGTAAATTCCTCCTTGGAAATATTTAAATTGTTGCATATGGTCTCCCTTGCAACAGTTCGCATCCTTTTGATCTTGTAACCCACGGATGCTGTGTTCCACAAGCAATCGTGGGTTTGGTACTCTGCAATCAAAATTGCCGTCCTTTGGTTCGTCCAATCTATGCTGCTTACGGCTTTGTCACTCATTTTATCTAATTTTTCCAAAATATAATATGTACTTACCGGAAATATAACTCGAAACTTTTTTTAATAAATATGCTGCGTTTAAACCTTATTATGGGATGTCGCTGTAGCTCAGTTGCCTTTCATCCTAGTTGTTCAGCATATGTATGTTGTCATTTAATTCTAATTCCTATATTTAATTGGTGTTAATTTTTAAATGAAATATTAAGCATTATCGATCGGTTTTTTACCTTGGGTCTTAAACTCAGAGGCGACAAACCCCCAAACAAATCCCACTGATTTTTTACCTCAGATTGGGATGCACCTGCTGAACAGCTAGGTTCTTCAATCTGAGCGATATGTTCTCCCAACGACATATCAATCAGTTGCTGCTCCACGTCGGCGGCGGTGTCATGAAGTTCCAATTCCTGGAATGAATTGTTATTGATTGTTTAAAGAAATATTTATCATTTTAAATCGGTACTTACCCTTGAGGAGTCACTAACAGCCGTCCTCGTAGCAATCACGTCTTTTAAAAATAGGAGAGACTCGTAATACTCCCATTTACTCCGCACCACGTCCGAAAATGAAACATTTTTCTTTTCTAGCTTTTTTGTTTCCGTAATGAACTGTGCTCGCAAAGTTCGAATTTTTTTGGTAAATTCCTCCTTGGAAATATTTAAATTGTTGCATATGGTCTCCGTTGCAACAGTTCGCATCCTTTTGATCTTATAACCCACGGATGCTGTGTTCCACAAGCAATCGTGGGTTTAGTACTCTGCAATCAAAATTGCCGTCCTTTGGTTCGTCCAATCTATGCTGCTTACGGCTTTGTCACTCATTTTGTCTGAAGTATAAAATAAATATTAAAATTTCAATTTAATCAAGCAATTTTTTGTTTAATTTTTTCAAAATATAAACTTATACTTATAAAAAATATCAGTACACAAAATTATATTAATATGTTGTATGATTCAACTATTCGTGTCTCATGCTTATCAATCTAATTAAAAGTGAGAGAATAATTCTCTTTGTTTTCTTATTTGTTCGAGGCAGGGTTGTATAAATATAAAATAAAATTTTTTATTTTGTGCTAGAATTTTTTCAATACGCATAAAATAAAAAATGAAACACAATATTCAATTATATATCTAAGTGTGGCAAAGAAGAGTTTCTTTTGAATAAAGTTTAACTTTGCAAATAAGCTTATTAAATCGTACTTTTCTCATACTAATGTTTTCTACTTATTCACTTAACAAGTATTGCCGAAGAAAACTAAACAAAAATAACTTAAAATAATAACATTAGGCAGCCATAACGTTCAATGCATCATTTTCGTCTTAACATATTCACTGTTATTTATATTAAAATAAATAATGTAATAAATTCGTTCATAAAAACAGATAACAAGTTAAGCTGTTTAAACTGGCTAAAATTGTCATGAATATTATGTTCGATAGTACGACCCTTATCAGTCATATAAATTAAATATTTTACTGGGTCACATGTAAAGATTGTGTAAAGAAAAAACCGACCAACTGTCTATCAGCTTCATTTCCAATGAAGAAAAAAAAATATAATATCTCAAGCACGGCTCAGATACGAAACACAGAAAAAAAGCTATTCCATTCAGGGTATAAAGTTGTGTTTTACGGACTAAAGAATAACAATACGAATCGTTGGACCTTGCGTGCAAATTTGAAAATCGAAACGGGGTCAAAAGCCGACATCAACAAATCATAACTAAAGGATTGGAGTCGGTCGCAATTGTGAATTCTCTTACCAAAACTGATTGCCATAGTTTGAGTCGCCAGATAGTCTTGCACATTACCGTCATAAAGATGAAGCATTCGTTGGGTTCCTATTCCTATCCAGTCTGTATATCTTTATCTACCTACGAGGAAAGTTCTGCCGGTGTGGATGGATGGAACTAGCATATCAGCAGCCCACGCGGACTCTATAGAATATATCATCAACCAACTTAGCTAGAAAGACACACCACCACCGCACAGCTTCAGGGTTAAGTGTGCCTGCTGTCAAGTGGTGGAGGTGTACCTACGCTCGCAGAAGATTAAGTGCAGTCGAATGGAGTTTAGACGTGATGTGTGCAGATGTATTTAATGTATGAGTGTGTTCAGCTTTCGGCTTAGACCGATGCTAATTCCCTATCTAGCTAGCTATGTCGCCTTCCCAGAGGTTGATCATGCGGTTTGGTATTAGTTTTCGTGGAATTGCTATTAAATTAACAATCTGGGAGTGTTTTGTCACTCTTGCCCCCAGGTTTTCCTCACTCTTACTCTATTATATATGTACTCTTGTAAGTTAGTCTCCTCGCTTGTTGATGTATCGTTATTCAAGAGGGAGAAAATTTCAAGCTTCTTCGAGCGGAAAATTAAAAACAAACATTTGTCGGGAAGACGAAATGGCGAAAACGAAGACGCATTTGTGGCGTTGTTCCAACTTTAAGAAAACGCAATTCAACAGCAAATATTACGTATATACATATATGTAGCTGCCAGTGTACGAGAAAGTACATAGGTATATAATACATATGTACATTGTACATGAATGAAGGTGTGGAAAACTGGCAATCCAGCAAATTACTTCAATTTGACCTGACTCAATAGAAGTGCATGCCGATGACATAACATAGATGTATTGACAAGTTGTGGATACAAGGTAATTAGTTTGATGAGGATGTATAGCTCGTATTTGGGATGGTTTATTGGGAAGATTGGAAATAATGTAGGTACCTTCACGAGATAATTTCTTGGAATGATATTTTTGTTTGTAGTATTTTTAGGTTAAAAATGAGAAAGTTCTTATATGAACATATAACTCTTTAATGAACAAAACTGTCTTACTTTTGTTTCTCTTGTCTAAAGACTTTTATCCAAGTTCTTAGACTTAGAAAGTTTTCGGTTAAGGTTCGGTTAAATCGTTGTTATTTTAATAACATTGTTATTCCTTTTTCAGTTTCGTAAGCTAAATAAAACACAAAGCGATACATTTTTGATGAAAATTTTATTTCATTATAAAGTTTGCCATTAAGTGTGAAAAATAATATCATTAAAAGGGCCAATCGCCTCGGGAAGATTCACAGAATGCGATTCTTTTGAGGTAATTTTAAACCACTTTTTCGCACATTTCGGGCGGTATATCGGCTATAACTATAACATTCACAAAAATAATTTTGAAAAATTCAAATTTCGATTTATTTTGTATAAAGTAAATTTAATTAAATCAAGGGGACTTTTTACTTGCTTTTTAAATATTTATACAAAATAACATTGAAAAAATTTTAGACAACAGTACTTTGGTTTGGCACACAGAGTACACAAATCTAAGGTAATATTTTGAGCAGGTTGTCAAAGTTGGAAGTGTCAGATATTAAAAATGGCTGCTCGAGTGCCCAAAAGAACTATTTACTCACCGCATCATTATACAAAACAACTAAATATTGAAATCGGACAAGAAAAGGGGCACCATCATCCACCATTTTCCTCGATTATGACAGATGCGCAGAACTGAACAAAAATTAAAGCGCTAATGATATTAGCTAGAAACGATTTAGTACGATGTAAAAGCATTTTTACTATGATAAAATAACTTTAACATCGTACTAAATCGTTTACAATTTTCCGCTATTATCTTTAATATGTGTACTGTGGGTTTGGCACGCTTCACGGGTTCAAATGATTTTAACTCCCTTCTTTAGTCATCTGTCTCGCTCACGTAACTCTTTGTTCCACTAAGGGTATGTTCAGTAGCAGTTACAGCGCCAATTTCAATAGTTTTCTTGGAAAGCAGTACCCTGAGTGGCTTGCTTACCAAATGCGCGGTGGTAAAAGTCGTAAATGAATTATGAAAACAAAACAATGGAATTTCCACATTTTGGGGGCTAAGAATGACAACCTTTTAAGATTAATTTCTCTACGCACATATTCATTGCTGGATAGTGAATTTAATTTTCCAATAATGTCATTGTACGTTGTCGGTCTACCCAGATTGTTTTACATATTTCTTTTTTGTATATCTCAACAACAATATTATTATTTCTGGCGACATCATTTTATCCTTTAAATGGCGTCATGATTAATCCCGCGCTAAAATGTGCATCGGAAATGACGATTAAAGAGGAAACAAAAATAAAAGTGACTTCAATTTAAAATGTCACTCCATGTTTGGAACCATTCGTAATAGAGACAGTAATTTTGATTAATGTCTTTATCCAAAAGTTGATTTTATACGTGATCAAAAAAATTGAGTTTTTTTTTTTTTTAATTTAATCATTTCAATTTGTCTGTGAGTCTTAAGTGTAGTTTTAAATTACCCCTCTATGTTTAAATTCAATTATTTCTTAGAAATTTAATTAAGTTTAAATTTTTGTATTGTATTTCATTCTGACAAATGGGAATGGTCTTAATTTAAAGTTGCCACTAAGGTGGGCTATTAAATAGCATAGTTTTGATTACCGTTCTATATGTATGTGACAAAGTCTCTCATTAATTCCCTTTAAATAATAATTGTATTTCCAGCCAATATTTCTATGCACTAAATTAATTTTGTTTTATTATTTTGATGAATAAAATCTCGAGACACAAACATGATTGCTCTAATTTTTCATAGTGCCTTGCCAATTATTAATGACAAGTATCGTATGGAATCCATCTTCTATTCTCCGTCACTATATCAACTCAACACCGAGGCCGTACTGTTTCAAATACCCACATCCATCCATATTATAAACCAACAAACGAATAATTTATTTTCTTCAACTATAAATGATTTTCCGTTTCCAAAATCAACACCACAAAATTTGACATCATCCAAATGATGGAAAACTCATAGAATTCGATGGTTGCCATCACATCATCAAGGACAATATATGAAATCTATTTTTTTTTGGTAAGGATCGTAGTTTAAAATAACGATGGTGCCTTTAAAAAATATTAAATTAGATCTTTAAATTAATAAATCACCCACCAATAGAGGGAACAAATTCTTTCCACATTTTTTTTAAATTTTATAAACAGAAATTCTCTTGATTCAACTGCGAAAAGAAACATTTTTTACTTTTTGCATCTGTCAAAGTAAATTTACCTGTCGCTGTCAGGTGGGGTATATACAATACATATATCTACGTGGTGCACTTTGCAACCGAGAAACACAGAAAAAAAAAAAAAAAAACTACTGCTGGTTTGTGCTCCTCCATCCATCCATCTCTCTGTGGCAACATGGTTTCTAACATTTCAAAATGAGATGACATAATCCCCCAAAGCAGTCATGTACATTGTACTGTATATTTCTTGTTTGTCTGATTCAGATGTGCTGATGCGGGTTGCCTGGTTTAGTTTGATTTAACGTTAATATGTAAGTACCCGTTACACGTATATTACAGTAAGCTACGAAAAGAATGTTTACATTTAATAAATTAAAATATTTATACTTTATGTTTGATTTAAGTGATGCAATTCCACAGCTAATTGATAATTGATCTAGAGATTTCTCGGCCATTTAAAAAAAAAAACCATCCAGATTTTGATTGTGAAAACACTGCAATGTACTGTTTCTTATTGTTTTTCGCATATACTCGTAATAGGATAGGCTTACGTGGTTGTCAGTAGAGACGCTTGAAACACTTAGACCATAAGTTGGTCCATTGTTAGCATATACTTGTACACTATCACCAAAACACGCCTAATATAAAATAAAATTGGTGTTATTTTCAACAGAATTATTTTTCTCCCTTAAAAATGTCCCAATACTTGTAATAGACACTGTTAAGTTAACAGATTTTTTTACTAGAAAACAAAATTGCTTAGACCTCGAAAAACTCGTGGTAAAACTGTTATGGCAAAATCAGCCCACCAAGAAAATTTATTTAAATTTTTCATTTCTCCAATTCTCTGTAAATAAGCGTAGATGAGTGTGGTGTGGAAAAAATTGTTCTTATATTAATTTTTTTAATTTATTTTAATCCAATCCCGTATTAGATTCATTCATAGGATAGTTAATTAACACAAGTAGTTATTTAATATTTTGTATGTAGCATCATAGTGTAAAGTTGGGAAAATGCTCGAAAAAGGGGTGTTAATTCATTATGACCGCAGAGATTTTTCAATTTTAAAATTGGATCTTTTAATAAAATAGCCCCAATTTAAAAATGAAAAAATATCCCCAAATATAATAAGGGGAAATCGGCCCAAAAACAGCAGGTCCAAAATAAAATAAAAATCGACACAAAATACATGTTCCCAAAACTTAAAATTATTTGTCTCTTCCTTTTTTTATTGGTGTTCAAAAATCCATTTTTCATAACAAAATTTCAACCAAAATAAAAAAAAAAAAAATTCAAATCAACTAACACGGAGAAGTGAATCAATTTATTTTGGTTTTGTTTTTCTGTTTTTCATAAAATAATTTTTGGAGGCACTTTACATTTTTGATTTGGATATTTTTTTAATTTTTTTAATTTAATAAAATTTTTCATGAAAAGAATCCCTAACAACTGGCTCATTTTTTGTTGGGGGTAATTTTTAATTGGGGCTAATATTTCATGTAGCCTTTCAAATGGTGTAGGTATATTGAAATTTTCTTTAAATTTATAAATTTAAATCTAGAGTCCACCCCAGTGTCTTTTTATAAAGTTTTCTTATATCAACTAAATTTGTTTTTGTGCATTAAATTTGAAATAAAATATATATACCTACATATATTATGTACCTACCTACTACCTATCAATAAATTGCTCCTTCAAGACTTAAATTATTTTCTTCATATAAATGGTCTGCCAGAATGTATTTTTTTTTAACAATCACTTGTGTATTTTGTGTACCCCAAATGAAGATTAGAGAAGCGAACTAGATAAAAAATTTGTCTCATTGCAGAAAATGAATTTAATCGAAAAATCAGCGCAAAATTTTTTAAATTTTAGCTTAACAATAAAAACGCTTTCTTTAGTCTAGCCCTGCATTTTATAATAACCCTCAACTGTCAGCTATGTATCTAGCTGTCTTTTTTTTTCATTTGGAAAAATTTGCGTGAATTTTGGTACACCCTTAATAATCTGTATAGAAAAAACAAATTCGCAATGATGAACTTAATTATGGAAAAACTTACATTTTAAGAGGTAATATTACTGTCCCAAGCAACCAACTTTTAATAATAAATTGTCTCTGAAAAAAATAAATACATGTTCATTTTATTTGGACCACCCTAATATTTAGAATAGCTGTTTATGCCGAAAAAAAAGCCTTATATTTTTTTGCTTTTTTCATGAAAAAGAGCACAAAATATGCTTACAAGTTTTATTGAAGAACAAAATAAGGTATACAGTTATACCTCTGTAAAAACTTAAAACTGATAATAGGGTAGGTATACTTACATATTAATATGTTGTTTTTTTTTTTACATTTTGTTATATAAATAAATAAGCGAAAAAGTGGTAGCTAAATTTCTTAAATTTTGTTATTTTTAAGGCAAGGGCCAAAGTATTGATTCTGTGTAGAAAAAAATTTCGAGGTTGTAATCAAAACCACCACTGTCTACCGATAAGTGATCGAGAAGTGCGAAAAAGTGTTTCGTCCGTCGGTTTATGCGTCCGTGTTTCTGTGCGCTGTGCGTTTTTTTACTCATGTTTTCTCAAAAACGTGAACGGATGAATTTATTATTAATTAGACTTCGTACCTTAAACTATCAAATCAATAATAAAAATAGTGCATCGCAGAATTTAGCAAAAAAAAAAACGATTTCGGGCATATGGTTTTATAGTTTTTTTTTTTGAGAAAATTGACTTATTTTTTTGTTTTTTTTTTTATGAAAGTATGTACCTATGATTTTTCAACGATTTAACGATTTTGTTACAATTTTTAAATATTTTTTTTAAACAAAATCAAATGAAACAAAAAATCAATTCTCCGAGTGCTTGTGACTCTTTTAACATTTTTATCATTTATGATGTCATTCATCTTTAATATTTTGCAATATTATATAATGGTAAAATAGATACAGGAGCAAATTCGTGCGATCCATTCAGACATAATTTTTCATCATTTTGTTGTGTTCAAGTGAAATAAAAAAACAGACCATTTTTCTTGCTTTTTCTTCCGAGTTAAAACAAAAAAATCGTGGCTGTAAATAAGTGTTATGCTTTGGTCGCCATTTGTACATGTATAATTTTTGTGATTAATAAAAATATTAAATAGAGATAAATATATACAACATGTATGTATGTAGTTCCGAGAGTTAAAAAGAATTAATTTTGTATAGATATATAAAATGTTTTATTTGTTTTTTTCTTGTAATCATTTCTTTAGCAAAAATCTTGTTATCCAATTTTAGGGAATAATGTGAACTTAAAAAAATAATTTCAATCATAAAATTTGTTTTAAATCCAAAACTATTTTTTATTATTTTGACTTATTAGAGCTGTTGTATAAAAATTTAATTTAAATCGATTGAACTGAATGAGAATTAATAAAGGCGTAAATGTTAAATTTGTTTCTTCTTCTATTTATTGATCGTTTTTATATTAACACACAGACAAATTGTAATAAAAATTTTAGGAGTTATTTTCGAGAAAAGTAAGATTTTCTTTAACAGTTCTTAAACAGTTGTTTAGAAGTTATCGTCAATATCGACTAAATAAGAATAAATTTTATTATTAAAATTTTAAAAAAATACCAAATTGAGTGTTCAAAAAAATTTGTAACCTTTTTCTTAATAAAGATCCAAAAATCTTGACACCCAATTCGATTAAGAATATTCAAAATATTTAACATAAAATAATTAATTAAAATCAGTAAAAATGTTTTCGAGAAAGGTTAAAATAAAAAAAATTATTGTTCTATGGGATTTGCCATTAATAATTATTTCACCAAAAGGTAGACTATTATACTTCTTAAATTAACTAATTTATTATGTAATTTTTTTGGGGCCTTATTTACTTTTTATTAGGGCGTTATTTCATAATAAATTATAAAGCTTCAATGAAATATGACTTCAATATTGATTTTGGTGCTTAACTTCATTTTATTTTAATAAACATTTTGGGGCCTTATTTCATTTTTATAAAATATCATTGTTTGTACAAAACCAAGTATTATGAAAATTCGCTAAACGAAATTTTAAGATTGCAAAATACTTCTTATTTATAACGCAGCAATAATGTTTCAATGTGCAATGTGAGGATCATTTTAACAATTATCAGCGAGTCACTCCTAATTTTGGGGCATTTTTAAATTTCAACTTTTGGGGTCTTATGTCCTGGTACCTTATTTTTTGGAGCCATTTAAAATGTAGGTACTAAATATTGTTAAAAAATCGCTTGGTACAAAAGTTAATAAAGTTGATCAAGTCCTCTTAAAAATATTGTGTTTAGAAAAAAAAAATTAAACTCCAAAAAATATTTTAGTACCAAATATTTAAACTTTTCAAAACATTCTCCTTAAAAAAAAAATAATTAAAATCGAAATGAGCGTAAAACGCTGAAATGTCTTGAAAATAACAAAAATAAATTTCTTTGAATTTATTTAAGTTGCTCCAATTTCCACTAAGTAATTTAAGCAGTAAAGTAAATTTGGTTATTTTCAATTTTATTACTTTGTAACGTAAGGTTTTGAAAAAAATTAGTTTAAACAATTTTATTTCATTTTTTTCAAAATTTTAAGTTTGATAATTAATTTTTCCAAAACTATTCACTAAAATAAAATAATGCAGCATTAAAGAATTGGTTTCTGTCTTTAAAAAACGAAAATGACATTGTAAGTATTGCCGTTTATATTAAATTTTTTTATTTCTATTTCAAGTCAATTTTTTTATAATTTTTTTTTTATGAAATGGCCCCACCTGCCTAAACAGGGGCATACGATTTTTTTTCTTAGCTATACGTCCTCTCCTTTTGTCGCATCTTATCCGAGTTTTGTAATTAGTTAGTTTGCTTTTAAATTTAGTTTAAATGTTTTTGTTAGCAAAAGAAAAATCCTACACAAAATAAAATATCTAATTTGTATTTTCCATTTCGATAATAAGCACTAAATTTAATCTTGGACTAAAAACCCCAAGTAAAGAGAAAAACAGAGCAGTTTTTTTTGGGCTACACTACACACATCGCAGATTTAATTGCGAAATCCATTTTATTGCCTTGTATTATATTTATCTTATTCCAGTGGGATTTCAAGAGTTCAATTTTCATAATTCGCCCTAATAATATCAACAACAACCTACATCCATAGAAATCTTAAGTTAAAATATAGGAGCAGTTGCATTTTCATTGGCCTTATGCTCTTCGTGTCATATAGTCCAGAGACAACAGAGGTTATATAAGTTGCACCCTTTTTTTTTGTTGCTCCTCGTTGCAGAGGATTTAATTTATACGCCAAATCGCACATGGCGCTGAGATTTTGAGATTTTCACCAAGTGATAACTAAGATTGTGGTTCCACCAGCAAGAAGTCAAGAAACTATATATAAAAAAAAATATAAGAAAAAACCTTCCGCAAAAGACTTAAAGTAAAACGTAATATATTTCACGGTTCCATTTCGTGCAGTGGAATTGTAAGATTGTAACCTTTTATGTTGGGGATTGGTTTCGTTTTGACTTCAGCTCAGCCCTGTGTTGCGCATATAATATAACTTTTGTGAGTTGTTGCAGTGTGCAGTATACTCGTATATAGGCTTTGCAGCTGCTTCACATTCACCATTCACTGTAACAGCTATGTATGTTGTGTGTGTGGGGTAAATTAAAGTTGTTGCAGGTATATAGCTTCAAACTAACATTTGACGCCATCTAAATATCAGGTGAATGTAAATTGCATCTTGAAATCCCTTCCGTTGTTAGGTTACCATCAGTTGGGGAGACTTAAAATAACCAGAAGGCATGAAGCTGCAAAATGTCACATGATGTTTTTGCATAAAGGAACGCTCTTTAAACACGTGTAGGTGTCAGTGCGGTTTTCGTTTAATTTTTAAAACACACGCGATTCGCTGACATCTTTTTTTGGATATTGCAAAGCTATTATTTTGTGACTTTGTTTTATTGCTTAGTGAGATTAGAGACGAATAATAGATGAAAAATCAAATAGGGATTTAAATATATGTAGGCCTTCACCTTTATTGCTTGTGTCGCTTTTTCGTTCTCTGCTTTGAGCAAGTATCAACAAAACAAGAATTCTTATAATAAAGAAGGGCTAGAGGGTTATTAATTTGCCCCAATTAGTGGCGAATGACAAAAAGACGATTTTTAAAAAATCAATTTTTTATTTTTAAAAAAAATTTCAATATTGATTGGTTCATAATATATTTTTTTTTTTTAATATTAATTCAAAATAACTCCGCATAAATAAGTATACAAATTGGCGTACCAATTTCTTTTCTTAAAAATAATTATATTAAAAAAATAAAAAATTATTTTTTTTTAAAAACCGCTCCAACTATTTTTAAAAATTTTTTCTCATCAATTGAGATTTGTGTAAGAAACCACTTGGTGTAAATTGCGTTGGTGTACAAAAATTAAATTTCAGATATATTTTTTTAATCAACTTATTTCTACTTTTATTGATTTTTAAACATTTGTTTAGTCTAAACTGTAAATTCCATGTATATTTGCGAAGTGTAAGACAGCACGATGCTATATTGTTCATATTTACATATGTACTCACATAATACTTCCTTAAACTGGGAAACATTTTTGGTAGGTGGCATAAAATATAGGCTCAAATAACTAATAAATTTATTTTATGAGATAAGATTTTTAAAATTATTAAGACTTTAAAGCCACAGTGTGATCGTACGTAAGAGCAAGTTCATGAGACCCAGTCGTGCATTTTATTTTAATTTCGTAGCAAAAAAAAAAAACAATTTAAATAATTATTAGTTTGCTTGAGTAATTTCTTTACTAAATCAGAGAGATTTACTTTTCTCATAAAAAGTATTTTCCCTTTTATGTTGTATTGATTTTATTTAGATGGGATTTACCTTTTTTTGACAACACTCCCTCAGGATATTTCCGAAACAGAATAAAATATTGTTCGATTTGAACCAAAATAAAATAAAATATAATTTGATTATGCGATTAAAACTTACCTACTCAGATTAGGTTTTTACCAATGTACTGCACTACTTGGATGATTCCTATATCGTCACTGAGAAAAAAAGCTATCCGAATATTTTGTTTTGAATTTTTTTTTTAATCACTTTTTGTTATCACTTTTTTTTTTTTTTTTTTTCTTTTCAAACAAAATTATTTTTCTTTTTTTTGTAGGTAAATTAATTTGAATTCTTTTACAATTTTAAGCTAAATCACTTTTATACTCTTTGTATGAATAATTAAAAAAGGGGTGAGTAAGGTACACACAGGTCACTTTAAATTACACTGAGGTGGGATAAAAATGATGATGTTTTGTGTTGTTTTTTTTTTACTTTTTTCACTTTTCTTTATCTGTTACGTCTTATTTTTTATTTGTTTTGTGGCTCAGGCCCGAGTAATTTTTTTGCTGTTTCATCAGTACGCGAATACTTATATTACCGTACCGAGATTCAAATTTTATTTCCTTTTTCGAATTTGTACTTTTAGCGAATTAGCGACCCAAACTCAATCTTTTGAAAACACCAACTGATAGGTATTCTCCACAGCAACCGCGATCACTCTTTTGGTAGCGATTCCAATCATAGCTAACTGGACTATCACGCCACCTATGTACGATTAGCTGTGCAGCTAGCATGTATTAACATTCTTCCAGATTAGCGGTCCCCGATGCTGCTGGAGTGCATAGCGAAACAGTTAGGTATAAATAATTTTGGGGGGATTATGAGGTAAATATTTGAATTCTGCAAACATTATAGTTGCGCTCGAAATGACACTCAATTTGGGCACTTAAGTTGTAAGCTGTGTGAATCTAGCATTACAGATTGAAAATATTACCGTTTTCGTTTGGTCATCCGAAAGCATCTGGAAGCATTCCGTTCGTTTCTCAACAGATAACAATTCTTCTTTTTCTTCTTCTTCTTCTGAAAAAAAAAGACAAAATTGATTCTGAATAAATAAAAATAAAAACTAGAAACACACACATATGCGGACAAGTTAAACGTTAAAAAACTGAAATGTCATTGGATTTACCTTTGTGCATTTGTGATTTGGAAAGTTATGCTAAAATTTTAAATAAATAACTTAACTAAAAACAAAAGTTTTGCAATATGTTCCTTTGGCATTCGGAAAGTTCCGAATTACCAAATGAAAACACTCCAACAATTTTTTTTTTTTCAAACTAAAAATGGGTTTCTTTATGAGTTTGGTATAAAAACTTTTATTTCTCTTGTCATATGTACCTACATATATTAATTTCATTTTCGACCATAATCTCTACAATTTTATTAAAATTTTTATTACTTTAAAATCTTCCATTTAAAAATATACCTACCTTCCTTATATGAATCCTTGATGGATTTAATCCAAGGCTTAACAACAATCCTTCTTAAATTTAATAAGCTCTTAATTTGTCAGCTTTTATAACTGGGACATTACATAACTTATTTTTAAGTAAAGCCAAAATCCAGACAATAATATTGATGCTACAACAGTAGAGTAGTGGTGAGCCAGCAGCGGCGGCGGCGCGGCGGCGGCAGAAACACGCACAACACCACACGTCTTTTCATCTGGCTTAATATATAGAAGAAGGTCATTCACCATCAATTAATTTGCAGACGGCTGTGTAGAGTGTGTACATCTCGTTCGTTCTCGGATCAAAATTGTTAATGGCTGCAATTAAGCAATTTAAGTTCGAAACATCGTTCTCACCAAATCACCGTCATAAATTTAACCATTATAATCCCTGGTCTAAATCTAAAGAAGGAATATCCATTCGCAAAGTGGAAAGTCATATTCTACAACATAATATTATAACCTATTCAAAACACGTCGCCTTGTTGGATGCGTTGATGTATCTATATATGACTTGAGGAAGGGCAAGTCTTGGGAGTACCTATATAAGGCTCACGTGAATAAATAATAAATAAGAAAACTTAACTCATAAAAAATATGACGTCACTCAAATCAGTGAATTTAGCTTCAAGAAAATGCCACCATACCTTTATTGTGACTTCAAGAAAAACATCATGGCTTCAAAGTAAGTAAAATTTTGACACCATAACGACACCTCATTCCCTAAAAATATTATTATATTGTGCACATCTCAAGCAGAGAAGTTTAGATTTGTAGTCATAAACCGTTGCACGAACCAATGGCGGCTCGGTGCGGTAGCAGGAAGAATTGATAAATTGTGCAGTCGGCACTGACTCGGCAGCAATTTCACGACTTGTTAGCACGTAATTTTGTGCCATCTATATATAAAGAGCGATAGAGGACGTCCGTCCTCCTTGAAGTTCTTGAAGTTGCATTCAACATTCAACTATATAGAATTAGCCTAGCACCAATGGCACCAAAGGTTAGCCATAAAGCTAACACGACATGGATCTTCTTGGCATTGGTGGGTACCCACCACGACTCGGCTGCTAAATCCAGAGGAGACGTGAGAAATGGAATTTATTTTATTCTGAAGAGGTCAGTACCCGTTTGTTAGGGTTTCGTATATAAATATAAGTATGGATGTATAGAAGAATATCATTTCACCCAAGGGGGTATTAAATTTAATTTGAATTATCGCGTGATCACGAATGCTTTTAATTCAAAATAAAATAAAAAAAAAAATTAATGAAAAACCCGGCTCATATGGTCCAAGCTGTATATAGTCTTCACGTCACAACATAAAAACCAAAGGAAAAGGGACGAGACGGAGGACTTATAGACTTTGACAGCCCTATTAAACAGTGATTTGGTTAGCTGTATTATGTATAGCTGGGTGTTGTTTAGGAGTTCAACTCTTTTGCATGTGGACATGACATCTGATTGAGGTGATTATTCGAGAACACCAAATGGGCGTTGAATGAAGTTAGCAGCAAAGCCACCACTACCACAATTCGAAAATGTGAATGGAAATTGCTTTTTTTTAAATAGAGACAGGAGCTAAGAGGTCATGTGAGCTATATTTTAGGATAATTTTGTTAAGAGCTTCTAATAAATATTAGATGCTGATTATTTTTTTTTTTTTAAATATAAAAATAATTTATTGTTTCGCAATAAATTACGTTAAAAGTAAAATCAAACAAACTGATTTTTGTTTGTTATAAATAATAATTAAGTCATTAGCTTTGTTTTTGCATCAAAATAAAAATTTGTTGTGTCTTAAAATTTAAAATTAAAATTCTAAATAATAAGTTTTAGTGTCCGACCGAAGCTTCGGCTTCGGCCGAATTCGGCCAAAAAAACAACATTCGGCCAAACCTTCGGCTTCGGCATTTTAGGCCGAAGTTTTGGCCGAAGCCGAAGAATCTGTTTATTATATCGAGCATCGTACTAGGCGCCGGAAAAAATTTCAATTTTTGAAATTTTTGAATAACGAAGAAAAGATTGCAATCTTTTCATCGGTAGGTAGGTATTCAAAAATTTCAAAACACATGTGTGCCATCAAAAAAATTATTACTAAAAATGAATTATTTATTTCTTTTTTCTTTATAATTAATAATTAGTTATTAGTTATTTTTATTTTATTTGTCTTATGTTTTTTAAGCAATAAATTTTAATAAAAATAATATTTTTATCCAACTGGAAAGGAGAATTCTTGACTTTTTTCAACCTTAGGCTTCGGCTTCGGCTTCGGCTTCGGCCGAAGATTTTCTTTCAGCCTAATAATTCGGCTTCGGCTTCGGCTTCGGCTTCGGCTTAAAATCGACCTTCGGTCGGACACTAATAAGTTTCAATGAAAGCTTATAACTGGCGCCTCAGAAATTAGCAGTGTGGAAAATATACCTAAGTGTTTTTTGGATATTCCCCTCATAGCTTTTTTTCATTTTATTTTTATATTCTCAAAAACGTTCCCACATTTTTATTTTATTAAGTATATTTTAATAAATATAGGCTACTTTTTTGTAGAAAAAAAAAAGTTAAGAAAATTGTTTATTGGTGGGACCTCCAATCCGAAAAATGGTTATAAATGGTAACTCCCATAAGACCATTTTTTTGAATTACGATTTTCTCAAAAACGTTTGAACTGATTTTGATCAATTTGTTTATAGAAAACGTTAAAAATAATTTTAAAAATATTGTGTACCAAAATTTTGAAAAAAAAATTTGTTTGATTTTTAAAAACAATTTTAATTTTTTTTGAGAACTTAATAATTCGAAAACGACTGGGTCGATTTTTATTAAACTTAAGACTTAGAAGTTTTTTTCCATTTTAAATAAAATTTGTTCTTATAGCCAAAAACAACGGTACCTCCCATACAAATGTTTAAAAACCGTTATTGAAAATCTCATTTTTTTCAAAAACGGCTCCTACGATTTTGATTAAAATTTTTGTGTGAACTAATATCAAAACGGTCTACCATATTATTGGGAAAAAAAAATATATCCATCGTTTAAAAAGTGTACCTCTCATAGAACCATTTTTTAAGTTTTCGACTATCTCATTATCTGTTCAACCGATTTTAATCAAAATTTTTACACAAGAGCTTCTAATAAATTTGAATAATATTGCATATCAATATAAAAAAAAACAAATTCTGGATTTAAAAATATCAAAATTATTTTATGAAAATTCGATATTTCTAAAACGGGTGGATGATATTTTTCAAAATTAATTTTTAAACTCCGCATTAATAAACACCGAAAAATGGCGTATAATTTTTTTTTCTTAAAAATGTTTTTAAAATTTAAAAAATATTTTTTTAAAAAACCGCTCCAACGATTTTTAAATTTTTTTTTCATAAATTCAGATTTGTGTAAGAAATCATATGGCGATGATGTTGTCAAAACAGTTTCAGAAGTTATTTAATTAATTTATTTCTTATTACATATATTAAGTTTTTAACAAGTTTTTAGTCTAAAATGTAGGTACCATGTATACCTACTTTAAAACCACAATGTGATTGCACATAAGAGCAAGTTCATGCGACCCAGTCGTGCATTTAAAAGAAGTTTGCCATGAAAAAGATTTTACAAAACTTTAATTTTGACAATTAATTGAGTAAGTACCTATACATTTTGGTACATTTACGAAAGGTATATTTTAGTTTCCACAAATATAGACTCAATGAGTATTCATTGTACAATGATGATTAACTGTTTATTTCAAATACTTTTATAAAAAAAAAATGAACGTACACAAAAGTGGACCATTAAGCTTATTCAAAACACATTTTTTTTTTTACAAAAAAAAAAATAATATTCTGATCTTGAGACTTTTGCAATTTGACTAAATATAGGTGTTTTGTATGTTTTGTAACAGTAAAGAAGAATCTTAATACTTTCGCCTCTGTCCTCAATTCAACAACAACTAATTAAATTAATGCAGGGTCAAAAGCATTCAATTAACCAAAATGTTCATTTTGTCCCAGAGTTTCCTATCCAGTCCAGGTACATTATTACTCCAATCCACTCGTATATGGAAATGGAGGACACTTTCACAACACCCTCAATCAAAACGTGCACTTTAGGTGCCACTACATTGTCCAGTCAGTTGTTTTGTTGCCTTCCCGACAAAAAAAAAAAGAGAGGTGGGAGTCTGCACAGAGCACAGCAAACATTTAAGAACATAATCGCTCAAGAGTAAAAGTGCTAACGCACACATAACACCATACATATATAACACTAGGTACTCTTGTCCAGGTGAAAGAACGCCGAACAGTCTGACGACTGAAGTAGGTACATAAATACACCTTATCAAGTTAAATACCGTTGCGAAAGCAAATAAATCGAAGGAGATACGAAGGCAGAAATTTTATACCGAGGAATTATTTTTTTGGCAGATTACATCGCATCACCGAGTCTGTCCAGCTGATGGAGAGAGCGAGTAGGAGGAGGACGAAGACGAGGACGAGGACGAGACTCTAGAATGGACATTGTCGTCTCCGTCTCTGGCTGTGTTGCGTATATTAACTGTACAACACTGCACGTACAAAACGTTTCCAACTCTCTCGTCCGCCTCACTTTTTGGCTGAAAGCTGCTGTTAAAGTCTCCTGTCTCCCCACAGGGGAGATAAAAGATACTAGCATACTTATCTACATATCTATATAGGTATTATGTAGAGATGTAGATGTACTTCGATCATAAGTAGGTAGGTACACACATAATATTTGTTATTTACCCGGCGTATTAAGACGTTTTACGGCTTTTCGGCGACGTAGATGGGCAAACAAGATAGCCCACCATCTGTTTGTGATTAATTGGAATTCGTTTTGTGTTCCTTGATTTTGATTTTTTCTCTTGTCGTTGTTGTTGTTGTTGCTTAACGCACTCTGCCATACAGCAGCACCCGCATTTTGTTATGTGGAACATTATTTGGCATTAAAGGGGGTGTGGTTGGGGAGGTTTAATTATTTTTTTGTGTGCCGTTTACACTTTCAGCTACTGTATGCACGCAGTTACCTACTTAAAATCTTTTCAGACCTTAATTTTCTTGAAGACAAAAAAAAAAAAAAAAAAAAAAAAAACATTGACTTGGGTGATTAAGGTCTTTTCTGGCTTAAATGCCAAAATAATGTTTTTTTTTTTTTTTTTTTGTTGATAGCATTTTTGCTTTTAACTTAAGGAAGGGGCGTTTCTTTGGGAGCAATTAAGAACGGGATTCAATGAATATACCGAGGTCCGGTATGAGGGGTGGGTTGAGACTGAGAGTGACTCTTGATAGAACAATCGCGCATGAAGTATAGGTAGGTACTTAATTTTATTTCCTCTTTGAGTATAAATTCTATCTTGTGGGTTAAAAAATGCCAAAAATGGTGACCTAAATACTTTTGTTTAACATTTTAATTTTATTTCTTCGATGTTATTTTTTATGAACATGGCGAATAAGAGTACACATTTAATTTTGCAATTCAATCAAGCTTTGAATGAAATTTACTTGCCATCGAGGATTGTGGTTATAGTTTTCTTAGGTTAAACTCGGGTTAACTACAGAATCAATAATTCACTTAAAAAATCTCACCCAAATGAAGAGTCAATTAACTGATAGACCATAAAAGGTATTTGTAGAGTCGCAATTATTGTGATCAATAAAGAATCCCTTGTTCATCTTACACAGACTAAAGGTGGCATTTTGGGTTCAAGTTGGAGAGAATGAGCCTTAGGGTTTACAAAAAAGATGAAGTTGATGCAGCTTGCACGCCTCCAAGCTGTGTGGTCCAAGCAAGACCCTGATGCATCCATAAGACTACTTTAATAGGAGTCTGTTAAGTGATGATGAACTTTGTATCCTCTGATTTGAAAAACCTTTAAATTCAATGTGTTAAAGGCTTATTTGCTAAATTGTAGCCAAGATGCTGTAGTTAGTTTAGATTAACCTTCAACACTATCAAGACTTCGTCCTTCCTTCTTCTTTGATGATCCAAGAACTTTGGATTTAAAATATGACGCAGTTGGTGAAGGTGTTAAAATAGATAAATTAAATCTCGCCTTCCTTATCATTGTGGAGGGCTCCATGTGAAAGCAATCAAAGAAGTATAATTTTGGCTTGAAGAAATCGTGATACCAAATCATTATCGAATTTTTTGCATCTTCTAGACAGACAAACTGCTATTAAATCTCTGGACTTTGTGTCTGCAAATTCCAAAACATTTCCTAAACTGTCGATCATCTCCAACGGATTTATTGCGTAGTAGAAGTTTTTAAAAATAAATGAATTTCCTGTGCTTCATTATTTGACAACCAACTCTGGTTCCAGTAGTAGAAGACCGGTTATTTAATGCAAAACTATTAAAAAAAATCGACGTTGTTAAAGGTAGCCCTAAACGACGAACATGTTCGCCGAACTTGCTCGTGCTCGCCGTATTTTCGTCGTGTATGGGCAGGTTCGCGAGCAAACCTCATTTTTGCTGTGAAAATAAAATTGAAAAAAATAAATCGCAACCACTTGCGCTTCCCTATCAACATGTTGACGGTTTGAAGAAACAACACGAAATAAATGTTTGCCAAATGTGTTCGAACAAGTTCGGCGAGCATGTTCGTCGTTTAGGGCTACCTTAATACACAATTTATATTTATGCTGCTTGGATGTTCCAAGCTTAATTGAAGCGACATGACAGGATCAGGCTTCATTTTGGAAATGAAAAATATTGGCAAGCAAAATATTTATGTACGCAGTTTGTTTTCTGTTATTGACCTATAGCGTCGTTAGTTTTTTTTTTATAATTTTGTTAACATTTCTTGAATGTTTTTTATTAAACTGTCACACAATTCAATTCAATTAACCATAGCTGATGTAAGACCCCTTAGAGAATTTCAAAGCCTATCAATCTTAAACTTGTTACATAATAATCTAAAACGCATTTAAATGCGACACGTTTTCTCTCTCTCAAAAAAAGAAAAAAAAACTATTATAATAATTGATTGTTTTAGCAATTTCAAAGTGAAAACAATTAAAAACAATAAAACAGATTATGATAAGAAAATTTATTTTGAGTATAATTTTAATTAAATCATCAATAATAATAATAATATAGTGCATCCCAATCTTTTAAATATGATGGAGTACAATAGGCTGTCACACCACACACAATATCATGGTGTAATTTTTTTCCAGTGTCGTTAACTGGTTACACGTTACACATAGCCACTCACACATTACGTTACGACGCTTATCGATTAAATTACAATATTATTATTATTATTTTTATTTTTTTTTAATTAAGAACGTAAATGACACTTTAATAACACAACAACATTTAATATAAATTATAATCGATTAATATAATATTAATAATAAAATAATCATCTTGCGCGTAATACACAAACTATGTCTCCTCTCGCGACACATTACACCTTCCACCCACCTGAAAGCCTCGAAGCCTTGACACATGTTTCGCATATATACATTATAAATATTGATGTAACGTTGGTGGTGGTGGCTGACAAGATCGCCAGCCGGGTGTTTGCAGTTGATATCTCCTCTCCAGATCCAGACGAGGGCACATAGGGCACAGACAGATAGTCTCAGAGATTCACAATTAATAAAATTGCGCATTTTCAATCGCGATCAGCAACGACGACAAGTAGGTACCCAAGACCCAACCCCTTCTTATCACGGCAATGCCGGATGGCTAGATAATGTATGTGTGTTGCAACTTGCAACTATATTGACTTACTTACTAACACCCATCCCATTACCGATTAATTGAAATTTGATTTATTTTATAATTAATTACCTTACGTAATGAGCTTCCGTCTTTGGTCGCTTGGGGTGGAGGTGTAGACACCCCTTAACCTTCTTTGTTTTGCGCGACACTGATCTACAAAGAAAAGGACACGTGTTCGAATAAGATAGCATAAAAATGGCGGCTTTATAAATATATACATATGTATGTATATGTATGACAGGCCAAGTGTTCGTTGCGGTTGATTTGCGTATAGCGATTTGCCTCGTCCCGTTCGTTGCGTTAACGTCGTCGTTGTCATTGGTTAGCAGCAAAGGGCCGTCAAATGCGAAACAAAGGTTTTTTTTTTTTGTGTTGGACCCAACGGGGACGGGGATAGATTTGAAGTGCGATTTTGAAATTCAAAAGTTTTGCCTGTCAGTAGTGTTGTTGGAATGCTCCGAACTCCAAAGTAAATTTTTCTTTTGTTTGCTTTGAGGCAAACAGTTGGTGAATATATGGACGAGTCTGCGACAAAGACCGAGACGTTTGTACTGCATCACCGCCCCATTGTCGCTGTCAGTGACGTAACGTGTTACAGAGCTCTTACATTCACCTACTAATCGAAGGCCATTTGGTCAGTAGGGTGTTGGGACTTAGGAGACGGAAGACATTATTGTTTATTTTATTTGTGGCGCTCATTAGTCTTGCAGTGGGTCGAAAAATGCTTGCAAATTTAAGAAGCTTTTGTGTTTTTTTTGGTTTACATTATGGAGGTAAATTAATGAGAACATTATAAAGTAATTTAGTTTGTAATTCGATAAGTTACACCAAGAGGTTAATTATGGGGATTTTATGCAATATCTGGATAGAGAATATTTTAAAGATTTTTGTAAGTTTGGGCCTAATTTACAGTCATTATTAAGCGTGGCCTTGGTAGGAAGTTAGTAAGTTAATTCAGCCTTAAACAATACTGTCTACTTAAGTCAATCCAAGAACATTATTATAGCTCCTTGTGGATTTTTTTTTCAAGTCTTATGCCTGTTACTCAGCTCATATAAAATGTTTCTACAAAATGTTTGCGCTCCAAATGAGAATTCTTCCAAAATTGTCTGCCCCATCCTTCCTTCCTAAAAACAGCTTCTTATACAATTTTTTGGAGTGAATGTTTGGTTTGTTTATTTTATTTGATGCGAACACGTACGAGAACGAGGACACAGACACACCATCATCAGGGACACAAACGTCAACTCTATCGCATTATTTTATTTTATGCATCGCATCAGCCTCATTATTTTCATCGCCATCATCATCATCATCATGACGCGTATTCGTTGAGGATTATGCGAAACGTGATAACCAGATGAATAGGTCGGTGTGTCCTGTCCCCAGAAAAGCAATCGCGAAATCGGCTACTCTTATATTTCCTTCCTATATACGTATATGCATCACCTTACGAGAGATTAAGTCGTTGATGATGGTGGACCAACCGATATATATGAAACGGATCGTCCACCAACAGTCGACAAGTTGGCGTCATCATTGTCGTGTCATTAATTTTTCCCTTTTAGACGTGTTTGTAACATTTTATTTTTATCAAAAAACCTTTTTAAGTATAAAAGTTAATTTTGTTGGTGTATTAAGCTGACGTTATTGTTAATGTTAATGGATGTTGTTATAGTTAAGTTCAACTAATGATGTTCATTTAAGAGGGAAGTAGATAGTTACCTAAGAAGTTTTTTTTAAAGGCAACGGAAACTGTTAAGCAACATTTTTCGATTATTATGAGGTCATAAAGTTGAGTTGTTAATATCAAATATCTACACACGTGGCAATAGAGACCGGACATTAGAGATACCTGCATAAAAAGTGAGAAATAAGAGCATAAAATGTTGTTTTCGATAAAAATTATGATACCAAAAGGAATGCAGAGGTTTCAGAAATAAATGTAATTATTCTTAAAATTTTTATTACACATATGGTGAATTAAATTGCTCGCATCAATAGCTATACCTACTTTGTATATAGAAAAAATATAAATAGATTAGATATGTTTTAAAACGGTTTGTGACTTTAAAAAAATTCCAAAGATTTTCCCCAATTTCATTTCGGGAAATGTTTAAAATGCAACCATAGCAATGTGAATGTTCCCTTAGTTAACAATAAAGTTGTCTGCCTTTAGATAAACTAAAACTAACAAAGATTGCGAACACCTATTATAAATTCAACCAGAGGAATGGGCTTGAAATTTCCAAGACAATTTCCTCTGTGTTCATATTGTGTGAAATTAAATTATATACCTTTCTACAACAAAAGAGGTGTCAATTATAGGTACTTTAATAAATTGCAGTTCAACCCTAAAATAGTTTTAATTTTGGTTGCAGACAAGTTTTGAATATTTCGAACTATAATTAGTACTAATTTTTATTGCACTTATATGTTAATGTTTTATTCTTAGTAAAAATATTATGTTACACATTCATAGTTTTTTCTTATGGTTTAGTTAACAATGCAATACAATTTTTAATTATACTCTAAACACATATTATTTAAATAAATAACAAAGAAATTAAATGTAAAATCACATATTTCAAACAATTTGACTAATAGCTATTTTCATAATATTTCGTAAAATAAAGGGGAACTTTTGTTAATAATTGCCACATTCATAAATTTACTAGCTTATAAAGTAAACAAAAAAAAAACTTTGTGTATAAAATTTAATAAAAATGGCATTTCGAATACAATGAAATTATAGCTTTTTAGGTAAAATTATTTTATTATTTAGATTTTGAGAATATTTAGTAATTAATTTGAGTCTAGATACTTATCTACTAAAAAAGTTATACTCATGACCCATTTAAGAAAATGAGTCTTATGTTAAGAGATTTCCTGGTTTATTTTATTAAGTTTAAATTATATGGGATATGTGTTGAATCAGTAGGTATAAAGCTAACCAAGTCAACTTTAGGGGAAAACCAAACATTTTTTGTTTTAGTTAATTTCATTTCAAGGGTTTTTTTTTTTTTTTGTTTATTACATTACAAACTGCTCTTCGTATTTCTGTAAAAAAAAGACAATTTTCAGAATACTGCATTTCAAGTTTTTGCAAAAACAAAAATCGTTTTAAAAGAAGATAAAAACTAAAAAACTCAGTTAAAGATGCAAATGAAACAATTGAACTTTTCATATTTTTTGCTTGTGATAAATAGGTACCTACTACATATATGGCAAGTTAAAGTTATGCATTCGTAAAAAAAATCGAACTCGAGATTTTAATCAAAGTTGACATTGCGATAATATAGCGAAGTCGAAAAAAGTGGGTCTCGCAATTCTGTCTGTCTGTCTATCCTTTCGGCTGTAGCCTAAATGGGTAGGTCGATTTTCTTTAAACTTGGTACCTTGTGTTTTTTGGGCATTACCCCCGCACACATTTTTTTTTCATTTTTTTTTAAGACCAAAAATAACAGTACCTGCCACACAATTTTTGTTTACCAAATTATGAAAATCTATTATTTTTCTCATAAAGATGATTAGTATTTTTTTTTTACAAAAATGCTACTATTTTATAAAAAAAAAAATAGGGAAAATGGTTTTAAATGGTATCTTCCATAGAACCTTTTTTTTGATTTTCGATATTCTCAAAAACGTTTCAACTGATTTTGATCAATTTTTTTATACAGAATGTTTACACTAATTTTAAAAATATTTTGTAGGTAGATACCAACATTAAAAAAAAAATTTATTTTTAAAAAAAGTTCCAAATTTTTTTTTTTTGAGAACTTATTATTTTTATTAAACATAGCAGTCAGCAGTTTTTTGATATTATCTAGCAGATTTTAAATAAAATTTTTACTTATAACAAAAAAAAACGGTACCTCCCATACAAATATTTAAAAAGCGGTATTGAAAATCTAATTTTTCTCAAAAATAGCTCTTACCATTTTGATTAAAATTTTTGTGTGATTTAATATCAGAACGATCTACCATATTATCGGTAACAAAAATGTATCTATCGTTTAAAAATTGTACCCCTCATAGAACCATTTTTTGGGTTTACGACTACCTCATTATCTGTTAAATCAATTTTATTGAAATTTTTTTAAAAAAAAGCTAGTAATAAATTAGAATAATAAGTTATAATAATATAGAATATCAAAATTTAAAAAAAAAAATCAAATTTTTGATTTTTACATACATATTTAAAATTTTATATGTATGTAGGTACATATATAGAAAATACATTCTTGAAAAAAACCGCTCCAACTATTTTTAAAATTTTTTTCTCATAAATTGAGATTTGTATAAGAAATCACTTGGTGTATATTGCGTTGGTGTCAAATCAATTTTAGATATTTTTTTAATTAATTTAATTTTAATGATTTTTTAAATTTGTTCAGTCTAAATTGTAAATTCCATGTATGTACATACATATATGTGAGAAGTGCAAGACAGCACTGTGCTATATTGTTCATATTTATGTACTCACATAATACTTCCTTAAACTAGGCTATATTTTTGGCAGGTGGCATAAAATATTGGCTACAATAACTAATACATTTCTTTTATCAGATAAATGGTTTTTAAAATTGTTAAGACAGTGTGATCGCACATAAGAGCAAGTTCGTGCGACCCAGTCGTGCATTTTATTTCTTTTTAATTTAGTTTATTTTATTCTATTTTATTTCATATTATTTTTAACTGATATCTTTTGAAGCTCACATTTTATTTTATTTAAAATTATATTTCCTTTGACTTCATCATTTAATTAAATTTATTTTATTTTTTAAAGCGAAAAAAATCATTGTAATGTCCGTTTTTTCTTTTAAATTATCTATAGGAGATTTTATTTGGGTGCAGCAGAAACCAGGAGTAGAAGTAAGAGGCGCAACGTTAAGTCATTGAAAGGGCACAATCGCACAATCTGTTGGGCTAGCCACACAATGTAGGACTTGGGAGTATGCCTGGGACTACCCTATTTGACAGCTGGAAAAGGCGGGCTATAGTAAGTTTTGTCTAAAAACATGTACAAAAATATTAACATTATAACATTTACTTATATTCTTCAAAAAGTCGAAGAGTGACAACAACATCACCATCAACGTAAGCGAACAAAATTCCTAAAGGTTCTTGGAAGTGGATGTTCTGCGATGTTCTGTGGTGTTTCGAATTTTCGATGATGGTGGATGATGATGAGGAGGACGCCGGAAGCATGTTTAAAAAAAATATATAGAAAGACATCTGTGGGGACTTCGAAGCTTTAAGTTTTAGGTATAGATATAGATAGATTTTAAAATTCTTTGACATAATCAAATTGTCACTTTAATAATGAAATAATAGATACCTATAATAAAATAAACCTAATAATAAAAATAGTAATCTTTCTAAGGACTTTACTCTGTTTGTGTAATATTCAATTATTAATTACCAGTTCATTGGATTCTTTTTGTAATTTTACTGTAATATTTATATGAACACATTTATTTGTTTATGATTAATTTTTATTTTTTAAAAGCGAATCAAACGAAAATTAGCTGTTTTGGAGGTATGATAAAAGATAATAAATTAAGTTTGAATTTATTGTTTTATTTTATTCTATTTTTTTTTAAATTTATTTATTGTTCATCATCTACCGAGTGCATGGCTCTCTTAGACTAAACAAAATAATACTTCTGATTATAGGTATTATACATTTCGAATAAATGTAGGATATGCCTACTGTCGGTACATTAGGGGTACTGTATTCTACAAAACGATTTACCAAATACCATATCGTACCATCAATCTCCTGTTAATCCTTTGTACCCTTAAAAGATCATTCGATGACCATAAAATCGTCATCTAGAAAAACTAACAACGAAATCGAGATAGAACGATTACGACCACGCAACGCCCAAGATATCATCGCGACGCATCCACCTAACATTTCATTTTATTATTTATTTATTTTGTAAATACTTAATATTTTTAAATTTTCTACTTAAACTAAATTAACTTTAATTTGTAAATAATAACTATCTTGAAATAAATACTTTAAATCAGTTTTTCTGAATAAAACAGTCTTTTGTCGACGCACCTCTCCCATCACATAAATATTTTATAACTTATAAAACAGGTAGGTATATAATTAATCATGATATATGTAAATACTACAATAAACTCAGGACAGTAGTTTTAAAAACATCCGAGCCGAGAATAAACTTGATTAGTAATTTTCTTTTCTAATAATTGAATGGAATTAATAATATATATCACGATTATAAATAAACTCCATGTCGCGGCGCTTGCTAAAACTAGTAAGGTGCAGCCAGGATTTTTTTTTTAATTTTTCGGAGTAAAATAATGTGATACAAAATTGCTTCCCAAAAATAAAAACATCCATTTAGTAATTTTCCAAGATTAATGGAGATGAGGGAAGAAGGTTTCCTTCTTGTGGAAAATAAAAAATAAATTCAAAGCATTTCAACAGCTGGTACCTCCGCTCAGTGAATGGCAATGACCAGGCCACTTGAAACAAATATACATACCTACTCTTTGCAGGAAGAGAATTATATTCTCGGTTCTAGAGAATATTATATATGCACGCACTTAAGTGCATATTACGTGGCCGGTAGCGCTTGATAAAAAAAAAATAATAAAAAAAAAAAAAAAATATTTTCTTTTAATTGGTCGTTGAGGCGATTTTTCCGGAACGCCACAGCGACATACATCACATCACTTTCGAGGACTTGCTTGGGATGGATTTATAATATATGGTGTTGTATTTGGGAATATTCATATATAAATTATATAGGAGGAAACAATTTCCACTCACAGTCTTGCCGGCCAGATAAATCACAAACCCAAGGATATAAATTCTACTCAAGTATTTCAAGTGAGTGTTACAATTTTATTTTTGGTAATTATGTTAACAGCAAATGAATTAATTGCCCTGAGAGATCATACTTGCTGGTGTTGTGTGTTGGCGTAGAGTCGTGGTTGGTGGATGGAGGCAAAAAAAAAATATCTGGGCATCTATGGTGGTTTTTGTGGAAATTTTTTACTTTCGAAGCCATTTTGGAATCTGGGTCAGGTTTTGGTTTTATTTTAATTCAAATATGTTTTTGGAAATTCGGATAATGACTTAATGTGCAACATTTGACAATAAATAATGACTTGGTGAAAACGTTTTGTTTTAAAAATTAAAAAAAAAAAACTCACTTGATTTGTGTACAGGAACTTAAAAAAAAAAGAGGAAATTCACTCGAAATTGAATGGAAAAATGTTTCTCCAAAAGGTTTATTTTAAATAAACTTCCTGACTTAGATATGCATTTATAGGTATAGTTTTAAAAGAGGTTAGTTCCAAAATGTTTGTTTTATCACTCGCCTCGCCTCGACAAGAAAGGACCATGGGCAATTTTGTATGGAGTTTGGGCCCACTTTCAACATTGCTCAACAGTAATGAAACTTATGTCATATGAAAGCGTATGGAGAGCACTTTATTTCATTCTATGGCAGCTAAATTGAAATCGAGCGCAAAAATGGTGTTTTGGCGCATTTTATAAAAAAAGTATTGAAAATGCAAAAAAAAATATTTAAAAAAAATGGCAACACTTACTAAAAAGTGTTTCACCTTTTCTGAAAGCTAGAAGTCTGTTCTTTCATTTTATTTTCAAATCAACTTATTTGTATAAATAGTTTTCGAAAAAATTACTTTCAAACTCAAAAATGTTGAAAAACAAAACATTGAATACTGATTTGTACACAATTTTTAATACTAAGTTCTAAATTGGCTTTTAGTATTCACCGCCTCTATTGATTCTGCATTGAAGACTGAAAACCAGATGGTCCTATCTCATCTAGTTTTTGAGAAAATTGAAAATTACTAAAACTTGCTCCTTTTTTATAAGAATTTTTAAGTATTTATTTTGGTATTTACGTGAACTTTTCGTGAGGTTAACGAATTTTGTAAATGTTCATTTAGGAATGGATAATATATCCAGGGAAAGCATGCTTCAAAGGAACTTGTTTTTACCAAAAATGATATAAGGTAATGAAGAAAACACAAATGCTATAGTAATATGTGATGGAACATATGTTTATACACAGAAAAGTAGTAACTTTCTTTTTCAGTGTTTGACCTATAGCCATCACAAGTTTCAACATCTATTGAAACCGTTCTTAATGGTACGCGGTGATGGTTATATTATAGACTTTCTTGGTCCATACGCTGCACCAACAAGCGATGCCACAATTATGACTAGCTTATGCGCTGACAAAGACAATAATTTCCATTGGATGTTTCATCGAAACGATGTATTCATTTTAGATAAGGATTTTAGGGATAGTGTTGTTGATCTCCAGTCATTAGGATATGAAACACGTATTCCCCCAACAAAGAATAGAAACGAGACTCAATTGAAAGCTAACGATGCAAGATTAGTGACAATATGTTATTGGGTTGTGGAAGCGGTGAAAGGCAAGTTTAAAAATAGATTTAAACTATTACGCCAAGATTATTATATTAATAAAGCATTGCCACATTATGTTCGTTGATTTTAAAATTGCTGCTTCTCTCATAAATGCTTTTTATGGAGTAGCCACTAATCACCGATTTAGTCATGATATTTGGAATGTTATAAATGAGAAATTCACCTTGCCGAATCTTTTATTTAATAATGTTACGCATGAAAAACCTAAACAGGCAAAGGGTGGCGTTCATAAGGATGGAAGCCAACCTGCCTCATTTAGAAGATTTTCCCCAACTTACTACCGACGATATTATTATGATTTCCTTAGGCTCTTATCAAGTGAAACTTGGCAGGTCATACGCTAGTGAAACTTACGGGATGGTGGTGTTTACACGATAGAGGTATAACGTGAAAACAATTTAATGGACTTGGGACAATGTAGTATTGAGCAAAATAATGTATGGTTACTTAGGGGACGTGTGCAGTCACGACACGTTAGATCGCGGATATATTATACTTATATCCTAATTGACAGTGACCAAGTAGGCAAAAACTCCATTACACCATATTACTGCACATGTGTTACGGGTAGACGCACCATCGGAAGTTGTGCTCATGTCATATCTATAATATGGTACTTGTGACTAGGTAGACATGGGGAAGGCTTTCATCGACCAGCCTTACAATTAGATGATATCATAATAGTTACATTTTAAAGTCTGACCAAAGCCACCGCACAATATTGTGGCTTAATGTAATGGATGAACTTAAATCATATTATGTCATTATTGAATTATTTTTTTAAGTAATTAGTTAACATTAACAACATTAATGATGTAATATAAAATAAAAACTAACAAAAATAACTTGTTTTTTATTTGTAAATATGTAATTTTAATCATATCAAACAAAAAAAGAAACAAGATCAATAAAAACAACATAAACGTTTTGTTTCTTAAAAACAAAATTACATCTATCGGGAACGATACATATTTTACTGTTCCGTCTTTGTATTTTGTTTTGCTTCATTCAGCATTTTGGCCCTTGATTTGAACTTATCATAGAATGAAATAAAATAGGTACCTACACCCCAAGAGCATTCATATGACATAGATTTCATCACTGTTCTTAGGCCTAGTTTCACAGTCTGAACAAGTTGCATTTAAGTGGCCAATATGGAATGCTTGAGTGCCACTTAATCAGGTAAGTGTGGGCTGTAAAACTAGGCCTTAATCTATTCATTATTCGTTAACCTCACGAAAAGTTCACGTAAATACCAAAATAAATACTTAAAAATTCTTATAAAAAAGGAGCAAGTTTTAGTAATTTTCAATTTTCTCAAAAACTAGATGAGATAGGACCATCTGGTTTTCAGTCTTCAATGCAGAATTAATAGAGGCGGTGAATACTAAAAGCCAATTTAGAACTTAGTATTAAAAATTGTGTACAAATCAGTATTCAATGTTTTGTTTTTCAACATTTTTGAGTTTGAAAGTAATTTTTTCGAAAACTATTTATACAAATAAGTTGATTTGAAAATAAAATGAAAGAACAGACTTCTAGCTTTCAGAAAAGGTGAAACACTTTTTAGTAAGTGTTGCCATTTTTTTTAAATATTTTTTTTTGCATTTTCAATACTTTTTTTATAAAATGCGCCAAAACACCATTTTTGCGCTCGATTTCAATTTAGCTGCCATAGAATGAAATAAAGTGCTCTCCATACGCTTTCATATGACATAAGTTTCATTACTGTTGAGCAATGTTGAAAGTGGGCCCAAAATGCCCATGGTCCTTTGTATTTCTTACCTCATTTCAGAAATAATATCAGAAATTTGTATTTCTGTGTTTAGTGGGTAAATTATTTTACAAAATTTTATTTGCAATCATTATACTGCCAAAAAAGAACTAATCCGTAATCAGCCGCATGTGACATTAAAATAAAAAATAAAACTCATACATCTAAAATTATTCCGCTTAAAGAAATAAAATTAAATAAAACCATAGAATTTAATTTCAGGTGGGCAAACAAACTAAATTCCATAATTCCATGAAAGTTTGTATTCATCAAATAAATTGTATCATTTGATGACTTTGATGATTTGACGTTTCCATACAAACTATCGATTGCAAAATGAGGTGACAAATAAAATACGGCACCTGGAATGTCAACTCAATTCCTCGTTCCTACTGGTAAAGGTGAAAAGCAGGACAAATGTCAGTTCAACTGAAGTATAAAGGTCAAATTTTGGATGTGAAAACATCTATTCCGGCCGTAAGGTAAACTAAAAACGTTAGGCTTGTGCTTCGGCCACGCAATGAGCGACTGAGCGATTGAGCGACGAATCTGTGGCCATTTACTGAACGTCATCGCTGAGCGATTAGTTTCGAAAATGCCATCTTCAAGTGCGGTTCGTCGTAGCTTTTAGATTTTGCGCCGCTCAGCGACTCATCGCTCATTGCGTGCCCGAAGTCTTACGTGCAGTACGTTCCGTGTCAGACATTACGGTCACACAATACGTTGTAATTGGGTTACTTTAAATAAAACTCCGGCACTTGGACGAACATTGGGCGTTTTTCTTTTTTAGTTCATGAGCGGAGACTGAACTGCCAAAATAAAAAAAATAGTGTTTCTTTTTTAGCTCAGAACATTCAGAGCTCCAATTTTGTGTTTCTTTTTTCACTCTGAGCATGTTCAGAGTGCGCTCTTTGAGCTCACAATAAATTGATAGAGCAGAAGGAGTTGAATAGCTGAACACAAATTTGAAAAGTGGAAAAAACATCAAAACAGTAAAAATGCCAGGAATAAATTAATCTGAACTCTCAGAGCAGAACACGCTTAGTTCAGAGATCGCTCAGAGTATATTTAGAGTGTTCAGACTCTGTTCAGAGCTCTACTCTGAACTAAAAAGAAAAACGACCATTGATGTTTACAAGTCTTAACCGTCGGTTCCAACACTCGCACATTTTTTTTTCTGCATTGATTCTCACAGATATGATATAATGCTGAAATTGATTTCATGAAATCTGTTGAATGCTGCCCTCATTACTAGCCCAACTTACTTGACCGAATGCTGCCATCGCCAAACTCCGAATTAAATATATCCAATACCCAAAGTTATATGAAGGGCAAAGATAGATAATATACTTACTGGCAATTTACCACCCAAACGATATAGTGTTTTATTTTCAAAGGTTTTTAGCAATTTTATTAGAAGATTTTTGGAGTGATTTTTTATCCATTTTATCGATGAACAAAATCAGTTATTTCATAAAATTTGTGGTCTGGACTAGAAATTTCAATTGCATGCTAAATTTTATTAAGTAAATTATTACTTTTGGAGGCCCCGCGACGTTGAACACGGAGAAAATTTAAATAAAAGAAATGTGATAGCGGGTACCATACTTAAATAAGTGAAAAAAAAACCTTCATGCTGTTTCAAATTTCAAAATGCAATTATTGAAAAACTGCTGTACCGATTTTGAAAGAACGGCACTTATGGAGGATTGCTTTAAATTTTTGACGCTGATTACACGATTCGTTTTTTCGTTCGTTTCGTCTTTCGTCTTTTTGACAGGCACGTATCCTCGTGATTACATGGTTCTTTTTTACATTCGTGAAGACTCTTTCGTTATTTTGACGTTCAGAAACTTTGCGGTGGATTTATTGGAAAATAAACACAAGTAATAATTAAAAATGTTTTTTAATCACTTCTTATTCATATCTACAGCTTATTTAAGTGTGAAAAATTGTTTTACAGCTCGAAATTAAAAGTTTATAAGTTCTTCGCACAATGCTCTGATTTGAGGGATGGGCGATTAAATTTTTCGATTTTAAAATCGGTGGGAAAATTTATCGAACCTGAAACATCGATGTTTTTCAAAATCGATGTATTTCTTTTTTTTCTATTTTGATAGCCAAATACGTTATAATATGTAAATTTACATCAAAACGTGTTTTTGATTTAGGGCCGTTTGTTCATAGTAGGTTAAATCTGTAATAAAGGTTCCGACTCTGGTTCTGATGATTAAAATTTCAGATTAAGGATTCATTTAATCGACTTTCTCCTCTAAGAAATTCCATTAAAATGATCTGTGGCTACGTTCTGTAACTCACATCGATAAAATTAGTCGAGAAATGATGGAAATTAAAACACATTATAAGTTTTAATTTATTTTTCAACGTTTCTCTGTACGATATTTGGAGCAAATCGGTCCACCTGTTTAACCTCTGTCTCAATGGACCCTGTATATCGCAAAGAGCGTAGAAATCAACGGACGGTATGGTAAAACTACTTTTTTAGACTTCTCCATGTTTACACGAAACCAATACTTGCCCTATAGAAAATGTAAAAAGAAACAAAAATTTCCATCCTACATATTGTTTTATCAAGTAGGTACATTTTTAAATTTACGTTGTGTGAACATTTTATCGGGATTAAATCTTAAATGACCACATGAATTCTTAATTTTAAAAACGAAAATTATACACAAAGATAATTACTTTTTATAAAATGAGTACAGCAGAAATGAGAAAGGAAAGTAGATATTAACATGTGCCTACGTTCTGTAATTCTCACATCGATAAAATCAGTCGAGAAACTATGAAAATTGAAACAAATCGTATGAGTTTTGTTCCACTTTTCAACCTTTCTCGAACAATTTTATCAATGCGAGAGTTACAGAACGTATAGGCAATGATTTGGAATACTTTATTTGTAATTAGTTATTACCCACTCGCTTTGCTGAGACCCCGCAAAAACCCTTGTAGTATGAAAAGTATTCATGTTCCTTTCCCATGAAATAATCGATTTCCAAAATCCTTCCAGCGAAAAAGCGCAAAAAAATGTACTTTCACATTTAATATTTATAAGAATGATGTTTTTTTTAGAAAGCACACATATTTGAAGTTGCTTTCTTTGCATTTTAGTTACATATACCATTTTATTTGCATTTTTGTAATTTTCTGTAGTCGATGTATTTAATCTTAAAATCGATATCTGAAATCGATTCATCTACGATTTTTGCTGACAACTGCCTATCGCTCATCTCTACCCTGTTGTCAAACCATAAACGTCAATGTTCAACCAGAAAAAATCTTCAAATTTTCATTCCTGCTTTCGTTACTTCATTCCCCCTACATTTCTACACCCCTCACCCAAGCTGTCAAAAACACGAAAGACGAAACGAACGAAAAAAAGACTCGTGTAATCAGCGTCTTTGTTTACAATCGGTGTGAAGATAACTGAGTTCCAAAACGTTGCTGCGTATGCGTATTTGATAAAAAGTCATGAGATCCGTAAGTCTAAAGAGAAAAGTCATGAGTTTCTAAACGCATCCCAAATTTTGTTTGAATGCTTTCATTTGACGTTTGAACTGAAAGTGAAACAAAAATATGGAGTCTCGAGGTAAATTGTTTTTGTTTTTTGTAAATTATGATTTGTTTTAACCGTGATTATGGTTGTCGTTTAACTTCTTACCAAAATGAATTCTGCTGCATAAAATGCGTTCCAAAATGTCAAACTGATGCAAAGTAAAAATGTATTCAAAGCATCCGGGATGCATTCCAGATGCACATAAAATAGTGTAATGTTACCTTAATGCATCAAAACTTTAAACTTGGTGTTTTGGAACTCCGCCATACCTTCAAAAAATAGGAACCTTTACATGCATACATATACATAGGTAGGTACAATAGATACATTTAATTTAATGTTAGAAACCAATTTTTGACCAGAGTTGATTAATTGTGCGTGTCGGCTATTTATGTTAGTGCTGTTAAGTATTAAAATATCTTTAAATTTAAAGATTTTGACAAAAAATCATATATCAACCATAAATTATCTAAAGGCGTAGATTCCTATTATTTATGGCCTTTTTTATTCCCTTTCAGTCACGTGATTCGATTTTTTTTCAGTTCATTCCTACCCCCAGGACACACAGACTGGCAGACTAGACTGGACACTGCAAGAAAAATTATTTCTCAGGCTTACAAGTTACAATCCACATTTCCACCATGCATACATATAAGCAATGTATCTAGACAAACAAAGCATTTTGACTACATGGAATGTATGTATAGTGGCGTGAAATAATTATATGCGAATATGTATATATTTACAAACGCACATTACAAACACATATATACTAATAGATGTACCGTATCGTGTATACATATTGCCGATAAAGTCACGCAATATTTCTAAAGGACAGCTTGCATCGCAGATTTTAAGGGAAATTACTTTCGAAGTTATTTATGTGCGGTGACCGTCCTATGTTCAACGCATTAATTATTTATTCCACACTGCCTATTAAAATTTATACTTTTATCATGCCAATGTGTGTATGTAGATATATGCGGCGGCTAATAGGTGTAATTAGCCGCCTAGTTCAAAATATTTGATTTATGATTTGAGTTTTCGAAAAATATAAAAAAAAATTAAATGAATATTCATTACTGACTTACATAATGAAAAGCTAAAAAAAACATAACGCCTTGAGTCACTCTTTTATAAATCAAAAAGTTATCAACTTAATTTTAAAATAAACGCATTTATTCCTTAATAGTTTACATAATTTGGGATTATGATTATGACATTAAATCTTGCAAACCGATATTTATTTTAGTCTACAAATTGTATGGTATAAATTTATATAAGAGCCCAAAAACTAATAATGTTCATTGAAATGTTAACAAAACTATAGGATCAGTTAAGTTTGTTGGTTGCTAAATATTAGCTTAATCCAACTTCGATGGCGCCGCTGCGTTGGTGATTTGTTATTTGTTTGCCAAAAAATAATAAAATATAAATCATTTTTTCATACTTTGGCATACAAAAGCAATAATTGTCGTGTTAGTAAACATTACTAGCGCATGCAAGGTGGAGAGCGCATTGGTTTCAAATTGGAATGAAACTGGAATAAATTTATTCAAAGTAATTAATTCGATTTTTCCATATCACACAACATTGTCACGTTAGTTAAAATTACTAACGCATGCAGGATGGAGAACAAATTAGTTTTAAATAGAAATAAAACTAGAATAAAATTTATCGAAACCGTCAATCGAATCAGAGATCATTGTCATATGTTAGTAAAATTTACTAACGAATGCAGGGTAGAGTGCACGTTGGTTTTAAATTAAAATGAAACTGAAATAAATTTAATCAAATTATTTTATTTTATTTTTTCCATATGAATCAATTTTCTCATGTTAGTAAAAATTACTAACGCATGCAGGATGTAAAATGCATTGGTTTTAAATTGAAATAAAACTAGAATAAAATTTATCAAAACAGTTTATTTGATTTTTTCCTTATCACAGATCATTGTCATGTTAGTAAAAATTACTAACGCATGCAGGGTAGAGAGCCGCGTTGGTTTTAAATTAAAATTAAACTGGAATAAATTTAATCAAATTATTTTATTTGATTTTTTTCATATGACTCAATTTTCTCATGTTAGTAAAAATTACTAACGCCTACAGGATGGAGATCCTATTGGTTTTAAATTGGAATGAAACTGAAATAAATTTTATTAAAACAATTTATTTGAGTTTTTATATTGAGCAACGTTGCGGGAATTTGAGATAACAGATTTTCAATTGTTAATTTTTGTACTCAAACAATACTTCCTTAAATTAATCTTAATTTTTGGTAGGTAGCTTAAAATATAGACTTCAAATAGGTACTAATTAAATCAGATGCATGTGTTTGCATCGAGACTTGAAAAACCATAGTGCGATCGTACCTACGTTTATTTCCCTAGTTTTCACCTCCTCTCAGAAGGAATTGTTCTTGCATGAAAATTAATTAAATCCCATTTAACACCCGTTTGGATCAAGTAGGTACAAAATTTGTCATTTTCTTTATTCTTTCCCAAATATATATCTTAAATTTGTATCTTATCTTCACTCAGCGCGCAGAAACTATTCATACTCTCCACGTCTTCTATTCCATATATTGTTGCTCTATACACCAACTTCCACCTCCGCTAACATGTTGGATATATTTACATGGCTGGTGATTATGAAAAGTAGGTAGTATTTGGGTGGGGGGAGGGGAGGGGTATATGTGCGACCAACAAAACCCCTTACTCATATCGAAAGAAATTGTTTAACTCAAATTGAATTTATTAGTACCATTTGGAACGCATCGCGATAACCATCTCCACTTACAAACTGTAAAAGTAACAAATGATCATTTAAGTTGCCGCGCTCTCAGCAACATGACGCCACATCGCGCCGCTTATCATATTTAAAGTTAAAAGGTCCAAATAGACCATAACAGCACTTGGGTTGAGCTCTCCGTCTCCACAGGGCTGTTCGTGCGTCTATAGTCTGGTCTGGTGTGGTGGTGGCGCGAGGATATGAAAGCCAACTTGGCATAAGATTAATTGACCATCGCAATGACCGCATTAATCGAAGCAACACATCTGCTGCCGATGTTGAAGAGTTTTTATTGCTGTTGCAAGCTCAAGACTGCAGACTCTGCAGTAGTGCATAGTTTTTTTTAGCTGCATTGCGGTTGCTTGATGATCATGCAACTATAAATATAGGTGCTGCTGCTGCTGCTGCAGTTGTTGCATATTGCATTGCATATATGAAAATGATGATGATTATGATGATGATGCTGGACGAGAAATCACCTCCCGCATCTGGTTTGTGAAGAGTGCACTGCAGCTATATTATTGACGATGGACGACGAAGACGACGACGACGAAGACTATGACTTCAACTATGACTCTGACTCCGTCGACGACCACTTCGAGGAGATATGAGAGAATTGCATTGAAGCACTCAATTATCGCCATGGCATAGCGTTAAGAGGATTTTACCAATTAATTGCCGAAGCTCTCGGGTTGCGTGGAGTTGGTGCTTCATCTTCAAAGCATCAGCAAAAGTATCCTTTTCTCTTGTATAGGTGGTACTCGTATATGTATATAAATATTATGTGCAAACTTATATCTGCCTCTCGGCCTCTTCGTGGCTATCCTATATCATGGGGTTTCATGAGAGGCCATTCGTCCCGATTGTGTTGCTATATTTATGTGAAGAACATCATAAATCCACTTAGTTCGTGATTTAACAGCTCACGTTTGTTTTTTTCTTTTTTATGTCCGATTTCAATGATGATGGTGAGGCTGGGGAGGGTGCTCTCTCTCTCACTCTGTGATGGTTATTTGCTGTTACAAGTTGCAGTAGTTGCTATCATGACTTCTCATTTTATCCATTGGACTGACGCATTATGAACTGTTTTTGGTCAATGGACTCTAAATTGGATATTTTTTTCAATTAAATGGACAAAATATAAATAGAAAAGTTATTTGTGGTAGGTATAAGTTTTTGTGATTGCAAATAAAAGTCTGAGGATTTTATGGATCTTATTTAACGACTTGTTATATTTACTTTTCTATTTTGATATTGATAGGTATACCTACTATTCGTCAAGTGTCACTTTGAAAGAGGGCTATTTTAAAAGCAGCTTAAGTCCACATTTTCGGGATGTCATAACTGCCAATTTTGAAAATTCCAACTTATCTAGTTATATTTCCGAAGCAATTGATGGTGATATCGAAAAGTTTTTCATTTTAAAAAATTTAAAAGCCCACGAAAAATTAGATATTAGGAGTATGATTAAGGCCATAGTTGAAGGCAATGGCATAATATTTTATTTGTATGCAAATTTATTTCTGTGTGAACAAAACTTCCAGGTTATGTCATTTTTAATACTTTTTCCTATTTTAGTCATTCGCTACAAGAAGAAAACATAAATTTTGGTATTTTTTGCAAATATCCCACAACTCTTACGCCCAATTTCTTCACAGAAGTACTTAGCCAATCTAGTACCCAGTCTAACTAGACCCCATCCATCGGCATCGTAGCCATCCTTCAATGGAATTGGACATTTTATAGCTTGTCAGATAGATAACAAGCTATATTTTATGGTATATCGGATATTTCATTTCGAATGTCACCCAAAAGACCCAGTTCAAAATAAAATTTCATAAATTTGTGATATTTAAAAGGTTTTCTAATCCATCAACATCATAACCATCCTTTTCTGACAGTTTATGTCTTAACAGATAGGTAATAAACTATAATTTTGACATATTCAATATTTTGATCCAAATGTCATCCAAAAGCCCGAAAAACGCGTTTTTTCGGGGCAAAAAATTGTATCTGATAATTTCTAATATACTAAATTGAAAAATAAAATGAAAATCAACAAAAAAATGTATATATGTATTACCTATTTCTAAACAAATGGAAACCAATAGGATAAATTATTAAACGAATAAAATTAATTGTATGAATTGATAAACGTGCTATAGACTGCCGATTCCGATGTACTAGCTAATACTGAGTCCTAACTAGTATTCGGTACCAATTTGATAGGACTAGAGCTTAGTACTTGTGTGAAGAAATCACTTGCTACCGTTTTGAGTACTAACAACTCGTATAATAACCAGATACTAGCTGATTTTGAGGAGCTAGCTAGTACCGAGTCCTAACTAATACTCGGTACCAAATTGACAGGTTTAAGGGTTAGAACTTGTGTGAAGAAATCAATTGTTACTGATTTGAGTACTATATTCAGGACTTATACCGATACTAGTGTTAGAACTCTGTGAAGAAATTGGCTTGTAGCAAGTTATTACTTGTAGACAAAAATAGCTAGGTGTCATCAGTTTTCAAAAAAAAAAAACACCTATTTCATCATAGCTTTCGCAACAATCATCTGGAACCCTAAAGTTTTGCGGCGCGAGGTCCATTTCGCCCTTTTTCGTTTCGCATTTTGTTATTCCGTATTCTACGATTTGCAAATTACGATTCGTTTTTTAAATGACATGGAAAATTATCCTTTCGCAATTTTTATATAATTGCAAAAAATTGAATGCCTTATAAAATAAAAGCAACACAAAAATAATAAAACAGTCTATCGATATTTTACGAAATAATGAAACGGCGAAGCGTTATTTCGCGAAACATAAATTTGGAAAAATATCAAAAAATGTAACAAACAAAAAAAAACTAAACAAAAAACTGCCAAACGATTTTTGCGAAATGATTAAAATGTTATTTAAGAAATATAACACACCGAAAGAAAAATTAATAAAAGATAGAATATAAATTATTTTAAATAATATTTTTAAATATTTTTTTTTTTGAAGTTTGGAGCTTGCCGCGCACTCTGAAAAAAAAAATCTAAAAACAAAATGTTAAATAAACCTTTAGCGAGATAACTTTAACTTAAGTATATTTTTGCAATTTTTTACGAAAATGCGGAAATAGTAAAGAGAGAGAGAAACAAATGCGAAATTATTGTAGGTCGAAAGTGATTGAAAAAAAAAAAAAAAACAAAATAAAACAAAAAAATAAAATATGGTATTACAAAGCAACAAGAAATAATTGTAAGAAAAGCGAAAGAATAAAATTGTGAAGTGAAAAAACTAAACAATAGGCGCCCCTTGTAGATCATGCAATTTAATACAAATAATTTCTTGACACTATTTGTTTGTGACTAATCGTTTTGAATATAATGACTTTTTCAAAAAATATAAAAATAACGAATATTTAATATAATATGTAATACAATAAGTGTTTTCGAAAACATTTTTATGCGCAGTTTTTACATTGGCTGGCATTCAAATTCAAAATTTCATTTCTAACATATGTATATTATTTAAGAGAATACTGCTTCTTTATCTTTAACGGCGAAGTTATAGAAACAAAATGTGTGCTAATTTTATAGATTATATATAATATTTTCTCCAAAAATTATTATGATAGTTTTTCCTTACAAGTAACTAGTTGCAATTACAAAATTAAAAAAAAAAACTAATTATCGAAAATATGGGTTCTTCGCATACATTTTACATTTAAATTTTATATTTTGTTTTGTTTTATTTGTAGATTTATTAACATTTTATAAAAAAAGCATCAACGTATATTTTAGGACATTTAATTTAAAAAATGTAATAATTTTAAAAAATTGGTCAAAGTCAAAAATATTGTTTTTTGATCCTTACCCTTTAAATGGCGAAATTGTCGAAAAATAATTTATAATTATAATTATTTTAAATAAATAAAATAAATTGGTTGGCGCGACAGCCAGAGACTAGTGACTTAAAGCACTCAACCATTCCTGTGCGCGTGTTATTTGCAGTAATAGAGGTGACCTACAATTTTTTACCGAATACAAACGACTAGGGTGAGAAGCACTTTTTTCATGACAAGAGATACTCTTGAAGGATTTGTCAATTTTTCGCAAGTGGCAGTAACAACATAAAAACATTTTTGTTTTTAGGTGCCATAGGCTGGGAATCGAACCCAAGACCTTTGGCGTATAAGTCCAACGCACAAACCATTACGCCACGGGCTACTACTTAGGTACATATTAACAAAAAAATGATTTCAATGCTTTTTTCTATACGAGACACAAGTTAGAAAATGTTTCGATTTTAAAAATGATCACATTGTAACTACGCAAGAAAATGATATTTTTGACATTTTATACTAACTTAATATGCGCACAAAATTTCGCCATGGTCTTTTAGACATCAATATATTTCTTATGTCAAAATAAAGATTATTGTGTTTAAAAATCTTGAGTTGAATTTTTTCAACCACAGATTGGCCTTTTTTTTGACATTATTACTGGACTATCAAGGTAATGTACCAAAGTTTATATAATTTGAATCACTGTCAAAAGTACCTACATAATACCTATATAGGTGATTTTTTTTCAATCCCGTTCGAAGAGAATTGGACGAAAAAAAAGAGGTCATGTTAAATGCAACAATTAATTCCCCTTAGGCTTTGCTAACCGCAAAGAATTTTTTGGGTTTTATTTTTACTCCGCAGAATAACTGTGTTCCCAGCTGCGGCGCGTATTATCTCTTTGTTATTGAAAGTTTGCATGGAAACGTCATTTTTTTTTCTGCTTCATTGCTTATTCCCGTTGTTGTTTTTTTTTTTTTAAATCCTCGCTCCGGCTTCCACTTATCTACTTATTACACTTCTGAAGTTAAAGTTATATCTCTCCAAAAGAAAGAATATAGTTTATATTATTGACTCTAAAGTTTAAGTTACAATATCAACAAAAAATATTAAATCATCAACAATATAATTTTATCAGAAAGAACCTTGAGTTCGAATAAAAGACAAATAGTATCGGATTTCGACAAAATAAAAAAAAAAAATAAAACTTGTGCCTGAAATTTAACACACGCGTTCATCATCTGACAGTGTGATTCTGCATTGCTCTAAGTATAGCGCAGGTGTTTATAATGACGAATCAATCATGACTTAGTCACGTCCGTAAATGGTAGGTTCTGGTGTTTTTTTTTTTAATTTGTACAAACATACATACTTATAGGTATATGTATATTTATAAAAAGATTATTTACAAAAATAATTCATGATTGGTGTAATGTCAATTGAATTGACACAAAACTTAAACTAAGTAGGTACCTACATATGTACCTTATGGTATCGAAAAACTTATATGTTTTGAGCTGAGCTGTCGTGTCGTCTCATCAGCTCGTCGTCAGTCAAAGTCCTCGTGTTAACTTCACGTCCAAGGTTTTCCGATAAAAAAAATAATGTTTGAATACGCATTTTACTATTTCTGACTCATCATTTGACTGACGATATTATTTTAAAACAATAAAGTTATGACTCGTAAGTAGGAAATCGTATTCTGTTTTCTTTTCCTTTTTTTTTTGGCGCAAACAAAAATGGAACAAAAAATAAAAGAAATTTAATAATTTTTAGTGCACCACTTGAACTGACATGAATTTCGTCAATTATTGGTTTATTGTTGAGTCATATTTAGTAAATTGAAATTTAAAATTTTATTATCAATTATGGTAACTGATGAAATTAAGTTGAATTAAAAAATTTATAGAAAGCTAAATCTAAACTTTCTACGTCTAATATAATTGAAGTAAAATTTAAATCCTATTTTTGTGGGCTTCTGGTCTTTCTTTCTTTAATTATAGGTATTTAGATAGACGACGTTTGGTACGATGTTTACGTAGGTACTTCCTCAGGTTTATTCTGATATTCCTAAAAATTATTTAAAAGAAAGACCTGAAGCCCAAAAAAATTGGATTTAAATATTTTGAATAAAAAGGTCACGAAAAGAAATAATTAATTGAAGTAATAAAATTGAAAAGTAGTTAAGTTTAAGAATATCTAAAAGAGTGTTTTGTTTATAAAGAAAATTAAATTTTATACTTTTACTTTTGGAAAAGTAACAGAAAAACTATACAATTTCATGTTCTTTTTTGATTTATAATTTTAACACTTTTGTATTTTAATTAGGAGAGCAGAATTTTTAGAAATGATCTTTAAGAAAGTTCTATAAGTTTTAAAATATTAAGGGCCTGTTTAACAAGGTCTGATAAAAGTTCCAATTAAGCTACATGGAACTTATTTGACAATTATTAACAACCTCATTTACGTTTCATAAAATCTGAATTAGGTCTAATTAGCAATTAAAGTTCTAAGTATTTTACTGGCCAAATAAACTACCGATTAGAAAATCAAACTCACAATTAAAACATTCGAATCTGACTTCTCTCACACTCACACACATCGGTTCAACACACTTATTTACCTGTTATTATTCAGAGCTGTTACAAAAATTCCCCTAGACACTTTTAACACGCACAATAACACCACCGACACGAAAAAATTATTTTTTTTAAGAATATAAATAATTTTTGTTTAATGTTTGAAAACTAGAATAACGAACGAATAGCTAATTGATCATTGTGAAATAGTATTAAGTTTTTTTTTGTAATGGGAGGAGTTATTTTTCGGATAAATAAATTATCGGATAACTAATAAGATTTTTACTAAGACATTGTAAAACGGACCCTAATAACTTGTATAATTTTCAGATTTCATATTTGCACTCGGACTTAAATTTAAGGGCTACAATTTATTGTTCTGAAACATAATAAGTCGGAATTAACAAAAACATTATGAAAGCGGTTACAGTTCAAATGTTTTGCTTAGGTATTAGAATCTGCAAAATTTCGTCAGAACAATTGCATAATTTTAATCAATAATTGTGTTCAAGAGTTCGTCAGAATTGATGGTGACAATGACAGATAAGTTGATCGGGAGTTTAACAAAAAAAAGTGCATTATTTAAGAATTCCAACGCACCATCCGCTTCTGACGAAAAGTTCTGAGGAATACGTTTGTTCGTCAGATTATACGCAACCACCGCCGCCGCCGACGTATAATCGTAGCTTTAATTACAATGGTGATTGGCTTTTAGGTTACTGAAGTAAAGATGAAGTAGCGTTGCCGATATGCCCCGATCAATCTTTTTTTAAATGAATATTTCTTCGTGGCACATTGGTACCAACATTATTTAATAATGGTACGCTGTTTTCTTATTCCTATTATTTCACTTAAAATAAATCGAATTTTCACGAAATTCGATGAACATTTCTGCAAATAGCGAACAAAATGACAGAGTCTTATTTTTTATTTCAGTGCAAGAATAGAGCAAAATTAAATATTTTAATTTTTTTTTATATTATGGAACACCTCGTACCTATTAATATTTAATTATAGTTTTTATTTTTTTTAACAGAATAAAAGAATTTGCGTCTTTTTCATATGACGAAAATAGCACGATTTTGCAGAAAATATGGTGGGGGAATTTAGTTTTCGGTGGCAACGCTGTTTTTAAAGCTCTAGGAGACTCCGTTATCTATGCAAAATCTCTGAAAACAGTAAAAAAAGATAAAGACTTATTATAATTGCAACGGATCTTCAAGGTTCTTTATATGAAGATGGAACGTAAGACCTAAATGGTATATACATTGTTAGGAGAATATAAAAAAAAATCATAGGGTGGCCTGAATTCAGAATTAATTTGATTTTATATTGTTTGATATTTTTTGACCAATTCTTTCCGGTATATCTTTGATTTGATTTTAGTTTTATTTAAAATTAATGTAACATTTCGGAATATTAAAATCCTTCAAAGTTATTGCTTTAATCCTCCTTCATAAAAAAGTTGGTCTTGCATGATATGGTTATGCAACAGGAGAAGCAGTAGGAAAACTTTAAAAAAGTTTTTATTAAAAAAAATCAAAATCTATCGAATTAATTTTATATATATGTTTGCATTAAAATTCAAGGTTAAGTTCTATAAATTGATATAATAACACCGGGCTTGAGTTAATTGGTATAAAAATAATTGCCATAAAATCTCAACAAAATTAATGCTTTAAAAATTGTGTGAGTGGAAAATTAATTTTTATTTTTTTAATTTGAGCCGGGTCTCCTGTGATGTCCAATTTGTTTGCTGTAAATAAAAAAAAAAATTACCAGCCGAGAGTAAGCTCTGTTAGCTTGTTTAAATTTGGTGTATCGGTGTGTTAGTATTTAAGAATTATTATTTTGTTGGTTTTATATTATTTATATTTTTTTTTTTAATTTTGCGAATTGATAGAAGATATAAATAATTTTAATGTGTTTAAAAAAAATGTTTTAAAATATTTAATGATAAAATACTTAATATTAGGTTACCCCAATATTCAAAAATTGCGGGCAAATTAAAATTTTGGTTTAATTTTGGAACGCCCTTTTCAACAACCTTACTATTTTTCTAATTGGAGTTTACAGCTAGTTAGTTTTCAAAAAAAAAATCTTCGCTCACATATTAAATACAATAAGACCGTAAGACTAACATTCAATAAAAAATAATGTAACATTAAACTTTGGGGGCATCTTGCACTTTCTAATTGCTGAAAGTTGTATCACACATAGGTACAAAGTTTCTTCGCTCTTATTTTGCAAAAGAAATGACCTCCTTTCATAATAAATTTTCTTTTTAATTTTTTTGTTTCGAAATTATAAACGAAATCCCTCATCTTGTTGGCATACAAGAACGTGAAGCTTCTGAACCTAATTATATCGTTCTATTATCAAATCCATCATATGTCAGCTAATATGTAAATGTTATTATTATGTAAGTGAGTACAAACAAAAATTACATAATTCCCAAATACTTCTTCACCGTATGTGTAAATATAAACACACACACACACGGAATAAAGAGCTTGATGGCTTTGATATAAATATATGTATACGATTGCCTAAATTCATGTGTCAATCTTTTCACCACTTGACCGATACCAATGCGCAAACCACTTGAAGCTTCTCGTTTCTTCTTGACTCAGTCGGAGAATCTTAAAAAAAAAAAAATAAAAAGATTCATATGTACATCTGGTAGGCGCTTGTGGGTGAAAATGAGTATAAAAAAATATGTAAAATATGCCTTCCCGCAAAGAAAAACGATAAACATGAACTGAACTAGCTAAATGTGTGATGATTTGGAATATGGAAATTGGAGCAGCCGCAGCCCCAGTTCTTAAGAAAATGAAATAAGATGTAAATACAAAAAAAAAAAAAAAAAAACATGAAAGTAGAATTTTTTATATGTTTTGTTTAGGACAAGAGCTGTGATCACTCAATTGTGCATCATTTCATGGGAAGCAATTTGACCTAAAAAAAATTAAAAATTCAAAACGATGTTATTGGAACATGCGGGATTTTGTATATAAACTGAAAAAAAAATGTTTATTTTATTTTTACTAAACAAACATCATAATAGATGTAATGAAAGCTATTTGGTGGTGATTTTTGAGATTTTTCAAAAATCGAAGAAGAATAGAAATCAGTTATTCAGAGCATTTTCACTAAGCACGATTTTTCTATAAAAAAGTTCTGCATAAAGCTTCTCAATTGTCCAATCAAAAATTATAAGTATATTTTCAGGATTTGGGTTTTAAGGAATTTAGGATTTATGGGATTTTGGGATTTTTGGGATTTTTGGTTCCCGGGATTTTGGGATTTTGGGAAATCGGGATTTTGAGTTTTCTCAATGTTGGGTTTTATGTATTTCTCTTTTCGGGATTCCAACTACCAGTTTTAACGTCCCTCTTCTTTATTAACAGCTAACCAATTTTTATGGGAATGGCCTGAGTCCGATTCCCTGAAATTAACTGAATGTCGTTTGTAGGTAATATTTATTTTTAGAAAAGTTATTCAGAAGAATTTTAATGACAATACTTAATGTTATTTAGCCCTTAAAGGTTTTAGAAATTTTATGGGTACAATTTTGAAAAATGATTAAATATCGTTTCCGAAAAATTCGTACGAATCACTGTTGATTCAAACATCAGTAGGCGTGTTTTTTTGCAAGCCCGGTGGGAACTGAATGAAAAAAACGACATCGACGCTAAACTATCACCATGTAAAATGCAACAACAACTAAGTCAAACCCAAAGAATTCTCCAGGCTTAACTTAAGCGCAGAAAAAAACTGTGGTACTGGCGTGAATTGTTAACTTGTTATCGATAATTTGTATGAAAACTCGATTTTGGTTTTTTGATGGTGTCACTAATCCGCGTGGTTGTTTTTTTTTTTTTTCGTACAAAAAACACGCTTAGTATATACAAATGTACCTTATTGGTGGTGTACCCAGCCCAGTGTTCCCAGCCTTTGCCACCTAAAGCAGAAATTTTTTCACGGGTTAGTGCCTCTTGCGAGGAATTGACAAATCCTCCAAGTGTATCTCTTGTCATGAAAAAGTGCTTCTTACTCTAACCGTTCGGATTCGGCAGAAAATTATAGGTCCCCTCTATTCCTGCCAATAACACCTACACAGGAATGGTTGAGAGTTGTTAGTCACAAAGCCCTGGGTTCTACTCGAGCTGTCACACCGATCAATTTATTTTAATTTTATTTATATACATAGATGTTCATACACAAAGTTCTTACTTTTAAACAACTCTGCCAATATCATTCAAGGCCATTAATTTGTTCATTACTAAAATAGTTCAAACACCTTGTCGTAAAAAAAATAAATTACAAAAAATACTCATTATATTCCCATGTGGGAGCTTCACATCTGTGCGACATAAATAGAAGAAAAAAAATCAAAGCAGCACACAATAGCCCCATGCGGAAAAGCGCAGTGAAGCGCAGAAAAAAAAATTGTCCTCGATAGTGCAGTCAACTATAATAATGGTCTCCCATCAAACTGATTGCAATAAATCTGTCATCGCATTATAAGGCCCGATCCCTGACACTGTGTAATAAAACACTTTCACTCACCGTCATCGTCGGAAAGCAGTCGTATAATAGGTACCTATATACCTAGTCGGTCGGTCGTTTGGTCGTCCTCATCATCCTGAATCAAGTGAACGAACACTCAACTATCAAGTGTCTGGGCATTAAAATTCAAATGTGAAAAAGGATTTAATTGATGTGACACAAAAAGGAGAAGAATTTATTTCCGTCCTATACTACGGTATATATATCTACTGAATATACGATCAAACTATATGAAACTTAAAAGCAAAAGATTGTATAAGCTGAGTTAAGTCAAATTCAAACTTTACCTTAATATACTGCGTTTATACATCTCATGCCCAGCCCAGTTGAAACTTTTGCGATAAATATCCCTAAGAAACTTTAAAGGCAAGGTATGTTTTCGTGAAAAATAAATCGAACTAAGGATAAGATATTGGTCAATAATGTTATCAATAGTGTTTTTATCGACACTTTATTTTTTGTGTGATGACGTCGATAATTTACGATTTTGTTTTTTTTTTTTTCACAGAAGAAAAAATTCAAGCAATCTGCCAAGAAATATATCAAGTGATATCAACATAAAAATGTTCGAATCTTTTTTCAACTTTTTCTGCAGAGAAACAGATGTCATACTCAGTATGGCTTTAGAAATAAGCACTCCATCATACATCCACTGCTGGGACTTCACAGTGACGTAACAGGAGGACTTAATAAAAAGGAGACGAACATAGGGTGCTTGCTAGACATCGAAAAAGCTTTCGACAGTATTTGGATAAAAGGACTTTTATACAAACTGTCGGAGCTTGGACTTCACATCCCCTTGGTGAGAATAATACAAAATTTCCTTACTAATAGATTTTTTTTAATGTTTTTTTATGTACAGATAGCAAAACAGGAATCATCAAACAGAAGAATCTGCGCTGGAGTGCCACAAGGATCTAATCTTGGACCCCTGCTGTTCAATATATGTATATACCGCCGATCAGCCACCCAACGTACCTGGAACAAAGATGTATGCAGACGACTCCATTACCTATGCTATGGCACCTTATATTCCCCACAAATCGCCACCAGGAGAGTAAAGGAACACATCAAAAACTTGTTAGAGTATTACCTCAAATGGGAACTCATCTGCTTCCGAACACCAGTGACTGTTCTTAGAGGAAGACGAACCTTTGCAACACGCTGTGATGCCATCAGAGTGAAGCTTCCAGATCCAGACAACACCGAAGTAGCAGTCAAATCAGCAGCAAAATACTTAGGAATCAATTTTTCCAACAAAATGAACATCAAGAGAAATGCTGACTTGATGTTGTAGAGAGCCAACTTTTCTCTGCATTTGGTCCATCTGCTCCTCAGAAAGCGAATTGGACTGAGTAAAAAGACGAAGCTGCTTGTCTACAAGCAACTCATACGAATGCGACCCATTCTGACGTATGGATTCCCCATCTGGTTCACAATATCACCCGCAGCGATGAAGAAGATGAAGCTCTTTGAGAGGAAAATGCTCCGTATTTGCACAGGAATATACCGGAACCCCAAAAATGTATATCAACGAAAAAGCTGTATGAAGAAGCCAAATTGATTCCACTAATTTTGACAGCAATTAATTGTTTTGGTTTAGGAAGAAAAGGAAGTGATTCAAGACTATTTTTAAAAATTCATTGCAATTCTGATTATACATACCTACATATTATATAGGTAGTGTTTTTTGGACCGCACGGCCAGGGCTCCAGTCGATGGAGGATTTTTTTCAAGCCGTTCGAAGAATGTTAAATGGCGGAAAATAAAGAAGAATTATTTTAAATGCGAAACAGCATATTGTCTTTATGGTATCGACCGTCGCAGAAGGTATCGATCTTTTAACAGACTCACTCACCTTTTTTTTTTTTTAAAGATGAATCACTATTATTTCCCAAAATGGTAACAAAACTCCGGGGAAATTCCTTTCGCTATATTGCTCAGGGAAGATTGATGTTCTTCTATTTTATTTGGGGTTTTTTCTCGTGGTTGGATTAAATGGGAATCACTTCAATTTTCTGACCCCAACGATATTAATTCATTGCTTACCTCAATTGCAAAACCAATTATTGATTATTTTTTTTGGCAGATGATGTCTTTTATTAAAAGAATGATCTTAATATTTTTTTAAATTAATTATCATGATGATTAAGGATTTCGCAATATTTAACCCCAGGCGAGTCGAATGAATCTGCGTTATCGTTCATTTTAATCATTGAATCCGTCGAATTATTAATTAAATGTGTGTTTTTTTGCAATCACATGCAATAATTGGTTGAAAGAAACGACAATGGAGATTAACGACTACGCCATCACATCACAAATTGTTTAGCAACGACGACGTCCTTTTTTTCATGCGATTCTCTCGGGCAACGAAAAAAAACTTATAGCACCATGTTAAATACCACAACAACTAAGTCCCTATGGGCTAAGCTAAACCCAGAGAATTCTCCGGGCTTAACTTAAGCACACAGAAAAACTGTGTTACCGGCTTGAATTATATATTTGTTATCGATAGTTTGTATGTAGTCGTTTTTTTTGTGCAATTCTCCCCGGTCTTGCAAAAAACATGCCTATTATCAATTCCTCATCCCCGAACCTCATTGTCATTTTCTTTGAATCACATGCGCAGCGTGCTCTCTTTTCTCTCAATATACAAATGAGAATTGAGCTGAGCTGACTGCTGGATTCACATTCACGATAAAATTAAAATTAATTAAAATTAAAATTAATCAATTAACTAATTAATTAATTTCAATTATTGAATTCGAAGAATAAACTATTTTACCGATTCTCAAATAACCATTTACCATTTTGTACAACCGGGGAATAGCGGCTCCAATAAAATTTGACGTTTCCATGCAGACTATTGATAACAAAGAGTTAACACAGTTTTCTCCGGAATAAGAGCTAAAACCTGAAAATTTTATGGACGGTCGACATCTATGGTCTTGCTGCCCTAATGTCTTTATAATATAAGTTTATAAATTTATTTTTATAGGTTATTTTTGATAAATAAATAAATAAATTCTCTGGACGGTTTAACCAAATTTCGTATTTTCCTTCCACTTTTAATAGGCGTGTTTTTTTGCAAGTCCATTTAGAATTAGACAAAAAAAAAAAATTCCATCAAATTTCTTTCAAATTTGTGGGAAGCATATGCAAAACAAAAATTAATCAGCCGTGCCACATTAAAATAAAAAGAAAACTCATTATGTAGATAATTATTCCGTTTATTAAAATAAAATTTAATTAAACCATTGAACTTCATTTCAAGTCATTGATAGGAAGACTAAGTTTGATGAGAATAATCGCCATTTTGTTTTCTTTAGCAAAATTGTTTCATTCGATGACTCAGATAATTTAACGTTTACCTACAAACTATCAATAGGAAAATGATAATTAGTACCGGCAATACAGTTTTAATCGGGACTAAAGTTAAGTCTCGAAAATTATCTGGGGACTTATTTAAGTCCAATTCGACGGTTAAAGTTCAGCACCACGTAAGTCGTTTTTAAAGAAATCATTATTTTCACAATTCACAGTTTTTCTTACTTTGTACAGTTTTTCTTAAAATATTTACTCTACAAACATAAATCAATTATTTTTAACGCTATTGTAACTTGTAAGTCATTAGAACAAATGCAACCAACCAAGTTGTGTATTTTATTTCTTCTCAACTTGCCGTACTCATCACAGTTTCATCACAAAATAACCAAGTAAAATATCTGATGAGTATGGCGAGCTGGAACTTAAAATGTTTTGCGGATGTAAAAAAGCTATAATTTTCAACTTGAATTGCTTAATGCCAAAAATAAAGGGAAATATTTATAATTTAATTGAATGATCCGTGCTGAACAAATTTAATTGCCATAATAAATGTGTGACGAAGAATGATACTTATTTATTTTTTTTTTTTTTTTTAATTTATAAACTTTTTCTGAAGTCTGCAGCTGTTTCAAAATTCGAACCGACATTTATACAGTTGTGTTGCGTTGTCCAGTTGCAAAGAACTGCAAAGAACAAACGAACTTATATTATTGTTGTTCCTTAAGGTGACGACGATGTATGGTTGCTGTCAATTTTACTCACAATAATGACAGTTTGTTGTTGGCGATTTTGAAAATTTAGTATTATGGTGACGATAATCGTTGAGATTATTGTGTTTTTTGTCCAAGATAATGATCATGAAAAATTTTTCATTTAGTTTATTTTGTCTTTTGAGGTAGGGAATATATTTTGTTAGGGGATTTATAGAGTTCTGTTTGGCCTCAAATGATGTAGCTATACGTCTATAAATTCCCTAACAAACAATGGTGATTAAGTTGAATTTATTTGAGACAAGGGATGTAAAAATGTAATGTTTATATCGAATGCTTACATGACAGATCATAAATTTAAGTCTCTCATTCCTTCATTATAACAAAGAAGTCAGTACAAGGTGTTTTGAATAAATATTTTAATCGTTTTATTTAATTTATTTTTCAAATTGTTAAAATTTATATTAAAGCTTAATTGAAAATTATGTGAAAAGAGACAAATGCTTACCTACATTATATGAATGTACCAATAGGATTTAAGTTCGAAAAATTTTTAACGAACTGTAAAACGAATTTTATTGTTCTGCAATGTTTTGAATCACTAAAAAAAAAAATTATTCAGCCTTAAAATGTCCACAATAAGATCTCAAAATTGGAGGGTCAATTTAAATATTTTATTATGTGAAAAAATGACATCGCAGCTAAACGCTTTGCACGGTAATACAACAACAACGTAAGTCCTTATTTTTTGGATTGATTATTTTCGGGAGTTAATTCAAGTCCCGATAAAAAAGTTATAACCGTCATTTATAACTTTGTTATCGAAAGTTTGTATGGAAAAGTCTTAAGTATCAGCCGATTATTTTAAAAACTAACAAATTTGTCATTGTCATAGAATTTTATATTTTGTCCGATCATTTACTTGAAATTATCTAAGTTCTATGTTTTTTTTTTTTTCATATTTAGTGGGATAATTTTTGAAGTGAGATTTTTTTCCATATTTAGTGGGACAATTTTTTAAGTGAGATTTCTTTTTAACTTATGGTTCATTATAATTAAATTAAGTAGTGATGGGTTTTTTTGCTGTGTTGACTTTGAAAAAAAAAAAGACTTTTATTCTGTAATTGATTGAAAAATTCTAGCAAATTTAATTTATTTAATTAAATAAATATTTAAATATTTTTAAAATGTTTTTATTTTATTGTTTAAATTACACTTATATACGAAGATTTTTTTAATAATTCATATTCTATATACAACTGAAATACATACATAAGCCACAAGTCAAAGACTTTGGACGATTTAAATTGGACTTGTTGAATTTTATTGATTCAAAATAGCTTTTAACGACTTTTAGTCCACATAAATTTGGCGTTTCGTCCTGCCGTTCTCACTTGGACTCATCAGTTGACTAGTAGAAGGAAATACACAATTTTGTGAAGTTCAGTTCATCGGAGCCGAAATGAGATGAGAGCTTATACGAAACTAAAGACTGTTGATTGAGGCCCTAGCCCACTCCAGACTTTTTTTTACCTATTCACAAATGTCAAAACCTTCATTTTGTTGAAACTGCGATTACGTATTTTGTTTGTTTATTTTTGAAAGCAAAATTGTGGAATTAGGGTTTTTTTTGCAATTCCATATAGAATTGAACGAAAAAAGTGACATAGGGGCAAAGCAACAACAACTTAAGTCCATTGGACTTAGCTAAGTCCAAATAATTTTCGGGACTCAATTTTAGTGCAGATAAAAATTGTATTACCGTTCCTAATTATTATATTGTTATCGATAGTTTGTATGGAAACGTCAAATTATCTGAGTCATCGAATGAAACAATTTTTTTCATAAAAATATAGTTAATTTATCTTGAAATTAAGTCCAATGGTTTTATTGAATTCTTTTTCATTAAACGGAAAAATTTTCTATGTGAGTTTTCTTTTTACGTTTCAATAATTCTTTTTCTTATGCAGATAAAATGAGTTATGGTATCAAAACGGCGCGGCGCAATCAAGCGCTAATTGAGTCATGGAGCTAGGCGCTCGTGGCCGCCATTTCTACATACCTACCTTTCTTTTTATTTACTGTTTGTTGGTTTAACATCACAACGAAATTTTTCTTTTTTTTTTCGTTGTCATTTCGTTCAGCAGCTTAGATACTCTTTAACCTAAAAAAAAATCAAATTTTGTAGAATAAAAACACATTTTATTTAATGTTTAATAAAAAAAATTATGTTTAATAGTTCAGTAATAATTATTTACAAGCATTTTTTTTTTATTTTCAAACAAAGTTTTCAAGAAGTTATATGAAAAAAAGTTTTGTTTTTTTTTTTTGTTTTGTTTATTCTTTTACTTTATTTCCATTTTATACTCAAATATCTCTTAACAATTCACAATAACTCCAATTTCGGTGGAGTTTTTTTTTTTTATTACATATTATTTTTTTTTATTCTTAAAATTCATCGTTTTAACAAAATTCTTCAAAAAGACGCTTATTTAATTGCTACACAATTCAGTTCAATGCACATTCATGAATAAAAAAAATTTACATTCTTATTTATAATATTTTTATATTATTTTTGTTGCTTTCAATAAAAAATATTTTTTTTTGTGAAGTATTATTTATTCTTTTAATTTTTTTATAATATTCATATTCCATATGATAAACAATCAACATTTATAAGAAAATTCTGTTTTTTTTTTTTAATTTTTAAATTACCCCAAATGCTCTAAACACGTTCCCATACATTTCACCCATTCTCAAAAATATTTACCATACACAAATATTAAATTACATTAATATTTTATTGTATAGGTTAATGTAAATGTATAAATCTCTAATAAAAAAAAACCTTAACCTTGACGAAACTGTTTTTTTAATTTAGTTTATTATTTTTTTTTGCGTAGAAAACCATTTTTTTTATATTTATATTTTATTTTTTCTTGTTTTGCAATAAGATCACACTTCTGAGTTCTTTTAGTTAAAAATTCCAAAAGCACATAATTTGTTTTTTGTTATATTTCAAAAAAAAAATTCTAATTTTTTCTTGCTTAACATTATTAAATTTAATGTATGTAAATTGTAAAGAGGGAATGAATTTATCTTTGTTTTATATATTTTTTTTTGTGGCTGGAAATGTTTCGTACACATGTTATCGTAGACATGATGTCTTCAATGTTTTATTTTTTTACTGTATCCAGATAGAATTTATTTTAAAAATTATGTTGTATCTAATATGGCTTACTTTCAAGATTGCTTAAATTTTAAGTCTTCATATCCACTCTGAGTCCAATTTCTATGTAGCACAGTGCACAATATTATACGTATTTTGTATATGAATTATTAAATTTTCAATAAATATTATTTTAATATTGTTTGTTTTTTTTTATAATATTTATATAATAATTTCTGTGTAATAAATAGACATTTAGAATTTTTTGAGAAAAAATATCTACTTAAATATTAAGTATGACTGTTTATCTTTTTTTTTTGTATTAATTTTCATTTCATCTACACATTTAAAGCGAGTTGAATTGTTGTTGTGGGTGGTTTTTTAATATGTTTTTTTTTTCTTAAAATACAATATATGATCATGCAATTGTATTTTACAAGAAAGAAAAAAATGTATAGGCCTTTAATATTTTTTTTTATAAATTTTAAACGTATGCACTGATTGTTGCAAATATTGCAGTTATTTATAGTTTTTTTTTAATATTTATAAATTAATTATACTTTTCATTCTTCCCTTACCTGGAGGGTTATAAAAAAGATCTTGTTAAATTATTCGTTGGAATACCGAAAACCATTTATTTTTTATGTCCAATATAATCAAATTTACATTTTCTTCACATTTTTTTTCCTCGCTTATATAACTATCACAAAATTAAGAATTAAGGGAAAGTTTTTTTTTCTTTAGTAAAGAAGAATTAACGAAAATATATTTAATCTCGAGTTTTGGTGTTGTTTGTTTTTTTTTTTTTTCGGTTGAGATTGTGACTGAGATTTTTAGATTTTATTTCTTTGATTTTTGGTTTTCAGCATAATTTTTTTTTTCTTTTATTGAATCATTGTGTGTTGTTATTTTATGTTTTAATGGCTTTGAGGTGAAAATGTACATTGAAATTTATTTTATTTTGTTTTTTTTGTTTGTTTAATTTTTTGTTGCCTTTTTTGTTAATTTTATTTTTATGTAGTTGCATATCACAGTTTTGTTTGATTACCTGAATATTTTTTAAAACAGAATTTTTTATTTTCATTTTGAAACTTTGTAACAAAATTATATTATATAAAAGAAAGAACATTTATCATGTCTAAGAGATGGTAATTATGTATGTTAAAAAAATAGTTAGATATTATTATTTACAGTGTTTTATATTTTTTTTGAAGAACACAATATTTAAAAAAAATATAATGATAACAAATTAGTAAGTTTAAATCTGAATTTAATCTGTTTTATATTTTGTTTTGAAGAAAAAAATAGTTAAAAAAATATAATGATAAAAAATTGGTAAGGTTAAGTCTGAATGCCAGTTTAATCTGTTAAAACTTATCTAAAAAAAAAACTAAGAATAAGAAAAAAGAAAATTATTGATTTTATTAAATTACATACATATTTGGAAATAAATAAAAAAATCTTTTTTTTTTTTGAAAAATTAAAAAAAATATTAAATAGGTTGATTGAAGGCCGCAAAATCAGAAGATCCACCACCGCCCTCCAACTAAAGCTTAACTGAAAAAAATTGGTATAATCTTTACGTGATTATTAAATAGAAAAATTATAATATGTCACATAAATTGAAATATTCAAAATCCAAAACCAGGCACGAATTCTTTTCTTCAAATTACTAAAGCCATATAACTTCTTGAATAAAATAGTTGACTGAAATCTAAAGTAGGTTTAACTACCTAAACCTACACAACTTCTTGTTTTTTTACATTTCATCTGCCCCTTTGCATAACAAACAGTAAATAATTTAAATAATTAAAGATGTTTCAAAAAACTTAAAGCACGCGCCACCTGCTACCGTAATATACCGAGCACACACCAACGACACAAAATCCAAGAACCAATTTACTTTAACGAGTCAGAAAATACACAAATAAATATACAAAAACCAAAAAAATAAATAAAATAAAAACCCACCTAAACTCAACGAATGCACTGCTGCGTAGGTATAATATCTATGCGTTGAAGGATGCTCCATAGGGGGTTGTTGAATTTTTGACGGAGAGTGGTGGGGAGGGGGCAGTGGTATAGAGAGCTTATGGAGGAGAAGCTAGATGATTGTTGGCAATTTGCATTCGGTTCGTGCCTCACATTCACACCGTGTCACACTTCCGTGGGTGGCTTACTTATGCAGCACTCAATGTAGATCTGCAGAAGCACAGAACTACATACATACATAGATACTATAGATATAGGAGCAGCAGTTCTATATCTAGTATAAGCGAGTATCTATGTTCATATATACATATGTATCTGAACGAGTGGCGATGCAAATGTGCGCCATCACAGTCATTACAGGCAGCGAGTGCATTTGTTTAGTTAAACTTATTTCCTCCTAGATATTTTGCTTTATTATTATTATTTTTTTGTATCTCACGGTAACGCTGAACAGATACGAGAGATTTTCAGATATTATACTTTCTGCTGGTAAGTGCAATGTGCATAGCACATACGCAACGCACTCACAAGCCTTACAAATACAAGATACGGCTGCAGTTAAGTATATCTGTTTGGTTTATATGTATAGGGGAAGGAGGGGGAAGTGAGGTGATTAATATTTATCGCTTTTAACGTTTGCTCTAGGTTTGAGAGTGCACACACGTTGCTAACCTTGAACGAGCCATGTTGCTGTTGCTATTGGTGGTGATGGTGGTATAATACCTATGTATCTACCTACTGCTGCTGTTGCTGGTTGGAAACTTGGAACTGCTACTGCCATCTTGACAGCTGACTGCTTGGGCACGCATTTTGCATTTGAAATTAGTTCGAGTTAAGATGTCAGGCTCTTTTCCGCATGTTGCTTTGCTTGCTGCTCTGTGTGCATGATTTCTCAATTGGGTTTTTTTTTTTTTTCATTTTTGTTCAATCATAACCAAAAATCATGATTGCCATATTCTGGAGTCGTATAGATACCTAACTAAATTATTATGAAGACATTTTTTGAAAACAAAATCCACGAATTTAGAGCACGAACTTGGTCTTTTATTGTTCAAAGCTATTAAGTGGCTTTGAGCATTTTATAGAGATGTAGATGTTAGGTATTGGTTTATTTATACCATGAAAACGTAAAACAAAAGTGTTACAAAATATAATAATGTTATTTATTTTTAAAGACATATACTTTGTAGCGGAAAACTTTGGTATTCATTCCTACTGTGGCTGTTGAACCTTTTCATAAAATTTCATGGAAATCATTCGTGAAGCAATTTTCTAATAACTTAGAGACATTTTTACAAAAGTTCCTAATTGAAGACTTAAATAAAAAAATATGATTGGGTTTTGCCATTGTTACGGGTGTGACACAAATCACAATTTTTTGCAAATTAGTTCGATAAAAGTTGATAAATCTTTTGCTTGATGTGCTGAATTCTCATGTTGAAATTAAAAAAAAAAAAATACATGTCCTCAGAAAAATGGTGACCTTTTGTTCAACGTTCGTGTAGTAAAATTGCACATTGTGACCATAATGTCATATTCTGTTTTGCATATTTACATGAAAGTTGACATTCAATAGATTACGTCAGGAATCTATCCTAAATTTTAGTATAAAATTGTTACGTATATGACAATTTAGTGTTACAAGTGTGACAAGTGTTTTCTACGCATCTTAAGCATTATAAATATAATGAATAAGCATCGCGAAGACGGAGTAAACAATTTTTTATTTTGGAAAATGAAGTTTTTCACACTTACATATGTATTGAGAATTTTGTCGGTTTTTATATTTTTAAAATCCAATGAAATTTTATCTGACGGTAAATCACATTATTATTTTTCTTACTTCCTCAAATTATCAGTTTGGTACAATTTTCGGTTTTTTAATAAAAACAAAAAAAATGTGTTACGTTTGTGACACTTAACAGTATATGAATGGACGGAGCATAAACTCAGGTGGTGTTTACAATTGAATAGCAAAATTTTATCAAAACGTGCTCTGAGTTCAGACAATGCTTAACTTAAATCGTCTCACAGAAGAATTTCAAAAACAGGATTTCCAACTTAATGCTATTTAAAAATAGTCAAATGCATTTATCAAAATTCTGAGTGGGTGACCCATCAGTTTGTACTACCATAAATTTGTTTTCATTCATTCGAAGTTGAGTAACTTCGAAATCATTATTCTATAACTTAGATGTTTCGCATTTAAGAAATTCACCCTTTGGTCGCCATCTTGGATTTTAGTTTTCATTTAATTACTCGTTTCCTGTTAATCCCACAAAAAAGTTTGCCAAACAAAAAGTGTGCAAAATTAAATTTTCTATTTTTTTTTGTTAAAAATAATTTTTCGATATTGTTCATTTTACACAAGTTATGGGTCATTAAATTTAAAAAACAAATTTTTTTAAGTACCTTCCTATCTTTAAGATTGGATTTTCTATTGAGATACTAGTTTTCATAAGTGAATTTTTTAATTGAAACAGCAAAATCAAGATTTCATTAATTAAAACATAATAAAATAAAATAAACTATTGCAATCACAATTTCACCTCTGTTGGCAACTATAAATAATAACTACCTCCCAATATAGAGGTGCGAGAAGAAATGCCATTTTGACGCCACCGAAATATGATTGCGTCTTATGATTAGAGAATATTGCGGCTTATTGTCGCGTTGGGTTGGAGGTGGCTGATGTTTGTCTCCGCGTGACTCTGTTTTTCATTTCGCAAAAAGCATAAAATTGACAGTGGCGCCTCTGAGTTAAGAGGCTTATACATTTTTTATTTTTATTACTTTGTATACATATTATATTCATCTTGATTGAAATAGAAAAAAAAAAAAAAAATCGAACTAAGAAAAGAGTGAGAGTGAGTTACCTACATATAAAACAAAATGTGGGGCAGTCACTGATAAAAACCAAACAAATTCACATGACAGATTGCATTAGACTCCAAGTCAATAAATTTATGGAATTAAAAATATTTTATATTTTTTATGCAAAAAAAAAACACCTATATCTATATGTATGTGAAGAAAAGAAGGAGAGAGAGATGGTGGCTGATGTATTAAACTATAAATCTATGCATATAAAGATACACGACAAAACACACAGAGAATATCTAGCGATATATTTCGAAGTCAAATGATTTATTAGTTTGCCTTATTGCTGCTTTAATTTGTAATTTTTAGTGTCACCTCTGACATTTGTTGTATAAAAGTGCGGTTTTTTTTAGACACGACATGGCAATTAATGATTATATGTTAATTTTTATCGAATAAAACTTTGAACATGAAATGACAGAAGGTTGAAGTTGAATATAATATGTACATCAAATAGGTAATCAAATCTTAACAATATTGCGTGGGTTGACTCGCACTGGGTTTAGGTTTGTATGAAACTTTGGTTTAGTTAACTCTGTGTACGAGGCATAATATGCATGCATAATCACGCAATAGATGTGATTCAATAAATAATGAGGATTGTTTTAAGATGTTATCATATGTATGATGGATCTTATTTTTTGGAATCATAAATAACACTGATAGTAGGTAAGATTACAAAATGTTTGTCTTTTTGAGACTTGAAGACTAAAAAAGTGTGTATTACCTATGCTGGTTTGGAAATTACACTTTCTCCGTTTTAATTAGTTATTTTATTTCCTAGATTTGGTTGAGATTTAATGCTGATGTTTATGTACATATATTCAACCGAGACGTGTGGAACTTTTTTTAAATTTTGTTCGTTATTGAGGAAGGAAGATTATTTTATTTGATATTTCAAATACAGATGACAGAATTTGGCATTTGACGCATTCCAGTAGTTGTCTAAATATGTTCTCATATACCTCCATACATCCCTGTAATCTGTCAATTTCGTGAACATTTGGATGCGTTCAATGAACATTTCATTAATTTCCAGATAATTTGACAGTACTTTCCTCATTGAATATCCCCACTTTAGAATAGTTTTACACAACCAATTTTAGTGTCTAAGATAGACAATCCATGGAACATGATTATAAATAAGGTTTTTGACTTGGACAGTTTTCCAAAGCTAGACACACTTTGGAATAGGTTTATAAATAAGACTGCTAGTATTTATATTTTTTGGTTTGCCTGAGGGTTCTATTTTGTTGACGATTCTTTTTACAAAATTCAGAAATTACGTAAATTACGAAATTCACATATTGAAAGCATAGTCTAGTGGGCGATATAAGAACATGGTGAACTTTTAACTCTTAACACTGTTAATAGCAGTAAATTTGATATATATATGTAGTTCTTCTAACTCGGAGAAAATATTAAATCCATCAATGAAATTTACAACGGAACTTCGGGGTTGAATTATCCTAGGAAAGAGCTGATACTTTGGTTTAGAAAAAGAAGTGTATAGAAGGAGAAGTGTATAAACTCTATGAAACTTTTATGCACCCTATAGTGCTGCTTTATATGGCGCTGCACTGTAGGGCAGAATGCCTTAAATGTTGGTATCAATTCAGGCTTTAAACCTAGGATTTTGAAATTTTGCACATTTGGTTCTGAGAAACCACGCCCACTTATAATCAATTTTTTAGTATTTTTAAAATTATAATATAATATAACAGGGTTGTTCCAGCTTGACAATACTTTGGAAAATGACTCTTAAACATGCATGAGTAGAATATTATTGCAAGTGTTGCCGTTGTATTTTTTTTTTTTTGATTTTTCTATCCATTTTGGGTCAACGTTTTATAAAATCGCATTTCGAATAAGGATAATTTCGAGGAAAAAGACCATACATTTTCTAAGAAATTGCCAATTGAGGGACCTTTAGAAAAATCAAAAAAAAAAAAAAAAAAAAAAAAAACTCACAAAGGGTAAACGAGTAGCAGAATACAGTTTTTAAAACTTGACAATTTTTAGAAAATTTATTTTGTTTTTAAACATTATAACAAACTTGAACTTGAAGAATCCATATACCTACTAATATTTCAAAATTATTTTGTAGATAAATAAAAATTTATGCTTAAACCAGAAAGCAAAAAAAGCAAACAATTTGCTTCTGATACAACTCAGAAAAAGTCTGAGTAAAACTAAACAAAGAATTTTGTAAATAAATGATGGATGTTAGTTAATATTTAAATAAATATAAAATATTGATATTCTTAATTTTATTGTTTAATCTATTGCCTACTTTTTGAAAGGGGAAGCCAAAACTCTCTTCGGCGGACATTTGGTATTATGTGCAAGGAGAACGAATGGAGGAGATACAACAGTGAACTCTATATGAGCTGTTCTAAATGTGCAATGTGCATTAAGTCAAAAAACTTCTTCTATAAACTGGCTTGTTAACTTTACGAAAATGAACTTCTAAAGAATCCGTCCAGCCAATCGAGCGTTATTTAATGACCATCATTCAAAAAATATACTTTCACTTTTCATAAATTAAAATTAAAATTGTACTTAATTTTTAATAAATTTAATAAAATATCAAATTTAAATATTTATCAATTGATTTTTGGTCAAATTCCTAGACGCAATATTTGCAAAGCAAAATACAAACACAATGCAAATAAAAATGCAAAAAGATATTTAAAGTGTCAAATTGCATGCATAGCATATATGCCATTTCGAAATCGAAATATTTGCTTAAATTTTTAATTATTGCTGGAATTAATAATGGAGTCCCAACAAAAAATAAATTTAATAAAGATCTTGCTCAGTTGTTGCACCAAAATATAATTTTTTTTACAAAGAATACAAAATGTAAAAAACAAACATTATTCATGAATTTTTTGTACATAAATACAAAAAATGAGCGAATTTAGTCAAAAAGATTGTATGCTTAGTTTCGCAAAAAATAGTTCAAACTTCAAACTTCAAAGTTTGCAAAACGAAATCCCGCTATACAATCCTTAGTTATCATATCATTTTCAAAATCCCTGTCTATAAATGACGTCATTGAATTCGTTTAAAAACAACAACAAAAAATATAAACATTTTTGTTTTAAATTTTTAAGTCATATGTAAGTAACACGTCATTTTTATTAACTTAACCCATCTGCTTCACTAAATTTCCGAATAAGCATTCTTACTCATCAAAAAACCGCAAAGAAATTATTTATAAGTAATCACTTTTTTTTTTTAAATTAAATAATTTAAGTCCAAATAAGTAGCGACTATATAGTGATCCTTAAGCAATTAATTAACCGTTATCTGATTGAGTTGTGTTTATCAATGATTTATTTATAAATCGATTACAAATAATTGTGTGTCAATAATAATTGAAATATCATTTTTGATAACAAAACAAACAACATCTCTGTGTCTAAATGTCGTATAGCTACAATTTTATCTATACAATAATCAATATACATAAAGTAGTATTCTCTCTAGGTACATATAAATGCATAAACATTGATGTGTTTAATTATTATTTCGTTCCATCACATCACATCACAGGCTAATGGTATAATTTCATTAGTTTTATTGACGTATTTTAATGTCAATATAATTAAGGTGTTATCTATGGGTTCTTAAAGTTTTCATATGATTTAAAATAAAAAAAAATACAACCAAATTGATAGAGGAATAGTTTTTGTGATTAAATTTATGTTTTTAGGGCTTGTTGTGTGTGTTGATTATAATGTTCTTATGGCTTGTTAATTATGAATTTTATTTATTTTGAGATAAAGAAAATAACTTAATCGCTATATATAGAAAAAGCTGTTCAAAATAAAACTATTTATTAGACTCTTGATTTATATTGCTTTTAGAAGTGTTCAAGTTCAAGTGATATTATTTCCTCCAAAATGACCTGCACTATCTCTTCAAAATAGATTTTACTTAATTTTTTTTTTTTAAGAAAAAAACTGAAGCTTAAACAACATTCCGCAAAAGGAAATTCATATGATTAATGCGAATAGAAACTTAAAAAAAAATAGCAGAAAATCCATAAATACTCGAACCGAATTATCGACTGTCAATCATTTATCAGTCAATCGTAAAGTTGATTTCTTATGTCACTGAATTACACCACACGCTGAATTTTGATTTCTATAAATATTTGTATAATGGTACTTGATAAATTTGCTGCATTTGTGTAAAATCACCCCGGGTGTTTTAAAAGTAGAATATTTGATTTGCAGAAAGAAAAAAATAAATTTTTTGCTCTTGGAGGTTTACAAGCGTCATTTTAGGAATGTGTCATGCAGCCATGCCAAACACAGAGATATTGATGATATCTTAAGTTGATTCTATTTAGAATAAGAAAATGAGAAATGAGAAATTTTTATAGTGCAATAATTCTACATGCAATATTTTCAACAAAAAAAATGTGATCAATCTTTAACTCCGGCTTGAAATGAACCGTATTTGGACAGTTTCACAATGAACATTCAACTCAATTCTCACATTTTAGTGACACTTAAATAACAGCTATACGAAATTGGTTGCTAGACTATTAAAACGAGACGATGTTGTGTCTTCTTCTGGTAATAGAGTAAAAATAAGAATATATTTCGCAACCATATAAAGAAAATTGATTTATACTAAACGAAAACATAATAGGCCCCAGCATAGAATTTTGTGGAATGACACGCGAAAATGTTTCCCCTATTCTAAAAATTGGTATCGGGAATTATGCTCAAAATTTTCAGTTGGAGTTTATTTTGCTTTTATAAACAAAATAACTGTCCATGATATTTTGGTTGTCATTCCAAAGAATTCTGGAGGAATTAGTCAAGGGTGTACGCAGGATTTTTATGGATGTGGGGAGCAAAATCATTGAAAATAGCGTTTCACTTTTTTTTTAACCATAAGATTTCTTTTTTAAATTTGTTAGATTTCTTAAAAATAAATTTTCAAACTTATGTTTGGTAATTTAAAAATAAAATTGACAAACAAATTTTTTTTCTTTGTTATTTTGCTTTAATGTTTATTGCTCTCTATAGAAAGACCGAAATGTGGGGTAACGCAATTGAAGGGGCAACAATATTCAGTGTAGGTATTTTTTGTATTTTTTTTCTAAAGAAAAATTTGCAACAAAATTCTGCACAAAAAAGATATCGAGGGCAATAATTTTCTTTCCTCGTAATGTTTTATTCCCCGGAAATTATTTCTTCTATTTCCCTATGAATACATTTTAAACAACAAATCCAATGTAATGATAGTCAAATTCTCCTGGGAAATTTATATCCGTATTCACGTTTCCAATATTTGGAAGGAGGAAAACATTTTTCCAGGGAGATCTTTTACGAAAAGTCTGTTTGACGAGCAAATATCCAAAAACTTTTTTAAAGCACATATTTGACGTAGGTATTCAAACAAGACCATAATATTAAGTTTTTGCGTTTGCAAAAGCATTTTTGACGCAAGATGACGTTTTCGAAAACAGTTTTGGTCATATAACTAATATATATAAAATCGTTTTTAACGAATTCCAGTTTTTTCATGGTTTTATGGGATAGGTCTTCTGTACAGAAACCAAAGAAAAAAAAAAAAAAACAAATGTCTCCAGTTTACAAATTGTAATTGTTTTCGCAATTTTTAGAATTAGAATTCATAGAATTAAAAAAACTGATAAACTATAGTTTTTTAAACTTTTCTAAAAATCGCAAACCTAGTTGGCACCAAAAGCAGATTAAGGGATTTGAAACATATTTATTTTGTGTTGGGAATTAAAGAAAATTAAAGAAAAAAAAAATTGAAAATTCTTGGTTCAGGATTTATTTTTTGAAATTAAATTTTGAACTCAACATCAATAATTATTTAAAATTAGCGTACGAAATTACGCAAATCGGGAATCTTGAGGGAAATTTTGTTTCCCTCGGAATATTTCTTATTCCCTCGAAAATTTGTCTGCTATCGTGTATCTCCACCGGAATAAATGTTCATCGAACATTTGATAAAATTGATCAAATAAAATGACAAAAAAATTGCCGTTATCATTTTTTTTCGTGATATCAATTAAGAAAAAAAACCTAAACGGTAACACATAAATATTGTAAATACTCTAAAAAAACAAACGTCTTAAACCATTTTTTTATGCTTCTCCATTATGATTTGATTTCACAAAACCAATAGGTATCCCTATAGTTGAAGCCCAGGCCTACTCCTTAAATAAATAAGTATAAGTACAGTGAAAGAAGTCCTCTAATACTCGGACACATAATTTTATTTACAGATGATTTTTTTATCAGAAAATGAAACAGAAAAAAAAATAGAAGTTTCGTTCTCAGTATGCATACATACATATGTAGCTAGTTTCTGTTTTATGCTTAGTACGTAAGCAAATCCGTAGAAAATCTCCGACAACCGGACGCGAAACTCTAATAACCGCACAGAGCAATATTTTATTGAAAAAAGCTTATTAGGGGATTTCCTGAGTAACTAAATTGGTGTTATTTTGAGAAATCCCGTTTCGTTGTATTTTGAATGATGTCATTTTTTAATAATAAAAATTTAAAGTTATAATAAAAAAGTTATCTATTTTGTACCTTTAAACTGACAGTTCTCATAACCGGACAAAAATTGGGGGAACTTGAGTGTCCGCTTAGCCTATAATACCTTTCATTGTATTATATCCTTCATAATATGAGTAAGTAAAACTTACGTAAAGATAATAAAACAATTTGATTTTTAACTCTAACTTCCAAAACTTGATGAAAAATTTTGAAATGTTCCAAAAAGTTTTCATGTTGTCTCTCTTCTGAAATAATATCAGCAGATTCACATCGAAGAATAACTCAGGAGAAGCAGTAATTTTATTGAGCATTTCCCAATTTTCCACTTTCGATACCTTAAATCCTCAAATACATTTGAAATGCTCAAATTAGAATAGCCTTGACAAATAACAACAATAATATGCAACCTAGTCGTGGACTTTTCAAACAAACTCCTGTATCTGAGAGCATTTTGTTTTTAAAATCTCAATTTTTTAAGGTATAAAAAAAGGAGCAGGAAAATGTAAGGAACTTTTTGTTTGTTTTTTTTTGTTCATGCTCTACAAATAAAAAGCTGAAATAAATTATACAAACCATTTCTATGATAATCCAGAAACAAAAAATCCATCTTACTAATTAAAGTAAATAAGAAACCAAAACAACCAAAGATGAATCTAAAAAAACAACAAAAATCATCACCAACAACAACAACAAGAACAAAACAGCGGAAAATCCCAAGTTGTCAAACAATAAAATAAAAAGAATTTGTTTTATATGTTTTTTCGTATTAAGAACGTTTTTTATGTATTTGTTCCGTATTTAATTTTTGTATGTGTTTTTTTTTTTTAATTTCAATATCTTAATATATAAAAAATAATATTTACACAATGTCTATTTATAGTACACAAACAAATTTCTTAAATACTAAAAAAAAATATTTTTTTTTTAAACTAAAACATTTTTTAATTAAATTTAAAATTAAAAAAAAAAAACATAATTCATAATTCATTTTTCTTTTATCTAAATAAGAATTAACTAAATAAAAATAATAATAATTAATAATAATAATAATAAAAATTTAACTGATACAAAATAACAAAATAGATTTATTTTTCTTTATACAATGGAATTTCTTCAAATCGATGGTAATGAAAAAAATACTAAATATATTTTTATTTTTTTTTTAATTTTGTTTAACAATATTAATTTCTTTGTTTAAATTTTGTATGCCAATTTCAAGAGAAGAAGAAAAATTACACAGCCTTGTAAATATATATTTTTCAATCCTTCTTATTTTTTTGAAAATATTTTTCTTTTTTCCAAACCACCAAGATTTAATTATTATTATTTTTTGTTTAATATGAAATTCAACTGTTTTTTTTATTAATTAAATGTACCCTTTTGTTTTTTATTAAAAAAAAAATCTTAAAATTTAAATCGAACACAGGCATATTGATATTATATGACAACAAAATAGATTTAAATAATAAAACTATAATTGATAAACAAGGGATAAATGTTGATATAGATGTATATATATTATGGTATTGTTGGTTTTAAATTAAATTTAAAATATTAAAAAATAAAATAAAAATATTTCACAAATTATACAATTTTTTTTTATATTTAAGTGGTGTAAATAAAATAATTAATTTTTTAATTGTTGTATTTTGAAAGGTAAATAATTATATTATGTTAACACCAAAAAATTAAGGATGTGGGAAGAAACAGGCTGAAGGATATATATTTAATTTTTTTTTTTTAATTTATATTTTAAGGCTGGAAATTCTTAAAATTAAAGACAAATGACTTGATTTTTTTATTTATTTTATTTTTTACTTAAAACATCTCAGACACCTGGCAGCATTTTCTGGATAGTTGGTTCAACCTCTCTCTCGATTTTCGACTTTTACCCGGAGAGATCAGGTACCTGAGAACAAGTTGAAATTTTTAAGTTCAAACAAAAATTTGAAATCAACTCTGGCTCAGGACCGCAGCAGTTAGAGAAAAATCGTGTACAGAAAGGAGGTTGTTATAATATGCACTTGATTCTATTGTTGTTTTGTGTGTCTTAGACTGATTTAGTGAATATTTGTATATACATAATATGTTCACTGTCAGGAGGCGAAATGGTTCTTTTGTCTAAGTGTTAATATGTTTTCTTGTTTTTTTATTTATTTATTTAATTATCTAAAATTAATAATTAAGGTGAATAAAATATTTTTGTTTATATATTTTGGTGAGTTTAACATGAAAATACCATTTGAGTAACGACAATCTTAACTTCTTTTTCTTTCTTTATTCCGCACAGTTCCTACCAATGTGTTTTGCTTTCAATTTAGTTTCTTTTTGTTTTCTTTAATTTTACTTTTCGTAAAAAAAAAAATTGTATATCACTTAAAGAAGTAATGCTGTTTGGCAAAATTCTTGTTTTTTTTTGTATTTTCTTTCATTTTTTTTTATTCATAAAAAACGTAATACCCTGAAAATAAAATAAACATGAAAAAAAGAAAAATATTGTTTAAAAACAAATAATAAAACGTTTTAAAAAAAATACTATTTTTTTAAAATTTAATGGATAGATCAAAATATTGAAACCTTATTCAATGTCTGTTATAAGATCATTCGATAATTATTATCATACAGTAGTGTCTTGAAAAGTCAAGTCAAAAACAGGAAAAAAAATTGATGAAAAATATTAAAAAAAAAACGTTAAAAATTAAAAACAAATAACTCTAAATAATTTTTACTACTGGTTGAAAAAAAGTTTAAAAAAATAATAATTAAAGCTTTAATATGAAAACTAAATAAATTATAAAAATCCGGAGCTTTAACAAAATAAAAAAAAAATTAAAAACAATCTCCAAGTAGTAATTTTTAAGACCCAAGACAATTGTTTGCAGAATTTAAAGATTTTTAATTTGATATAAAAAAAAAACTTTTTTTTTTTAAACAAAAATTTTAGCATTTATAATAATTTTATTTTTAGTATTAATATTTTTTTTTTTTTGGAAATAAAAGTCCAAATTAATAATATTGCTTTCGATCACAGTTCAAATTGACCCAAGAGAGTTAAGGTCAAATCTTATTTCTTCTTGTTCCTTAAACAACAAAAAAAACAAGGTACGTATACGTTAAGATTTTTTTAAGAAAATAAAAATTAAAAACTCTTAAAAATAAATTTAAAAAAAATTAGAAAATACATATTCTTTTTTAATTTGTTTAGAGAGAGATGCAGAAACCTTTTTCACACTTTTATGTGATTTATCGCAATTTTTCAATAAAGTTTAACTGTCAACAGCATTACTTTTAAAAACTAAAAAAAATTTTTTGTTTGTTCTTTTAATTTTTGACATTTGAAAAAAAAACTGAATGGATATAAAATTTAATGGATTTAATGAGAAAACAAAAACTAGAAAATTACCATCTACTTAAACGCTAAGACTATAAATTGTTTCAACAGTTATTTAATTTTAATATTTTTTTTTATATATAAATGTGTATTTATTTTTTTTTTTTCATTAAATATAAAAAGAATTTTTTATGTATAAAAAAGAACTAAAAAAAAAAACAATTGAAAACAAATCGGGCTAACCGTTAAAATGTTTTCTCTATTTACACAATTTTTTATTTTTTGTTTCTGTTTTTCTTTATTTATACTTGGACCTTTCCTTCAAAAAATAACCTACCTATCAGATCGGCGGAAACCCTCTATTTTTTTTTTTGTTCGCAAAAAATAAATATCTACCTCCATTTTGTGTTTGATCCAAAATTTAAAAAAATAAAAAAAAGGTCCTCCTCATTGAATTTGCTTCTCAGATAGAAATCTTAACAAACTAGGTATTTTTTTTAATATATATATATATTATTTATACATGTACCTATATTTTATAACATTTTTTGTTTTATTAAAATTTATGAATAATGTAAATGTTTATGTGGGTGTGTGTTTTTTGTGTGTATGTGTGTTTGTTTTTTTATAAAATTTAATATTATATTCGTGCACTGCACCAAAACAAAATATTTTATTTTTTTTTTGTTGTTGTATTATTCCTGATATATTTTCTTCTTTTTCTGTATGTGTGTTTTTTTTAATTTTTATAAAAATTATAATTTAAAATTTAAAGTTTATATTAATTTTTGTTTGTTATAATTAATTGATTTCTTTTTTTTTAATTATTTTTTTTTTTTTTATTTAACTTAAACATAAAATCAATTTTCAAATGCTATACTTTTGGTCACAATTGAATTCGAGATGAGAATTCAGTTGTGGCGGAAAATCGTCTAGACAATTGAAAAACGTACCGTCTATGATGGGCATGCCGTAAATATTGAGATACTCGTTTCCTAGGAGGTTGCCTGTTTCAGTGCCGCTACTGCCGTTTGAGCTGCGATCACCAGCACTGCTCGGGCTGCAGTAGTTAGCGGCGGGTGAGAACGCGTCACTGGTAACTATGCTGCAGTCGCTGTCATCTGTCACACTGGCACTTGGATTTGTCGTATAGTAGTCGTCGAATTTGGCAACATTGACATTCATGGTGACAGTTGGCGTGCCGCCATCTTGTATGATTATCGTTGTATCGTTGTTGGTTTGCTGATGGGTTTGCTGTTGTTGTTGTGATTGTTGAACGGATTGTTGGTGATGATTGTGGTTGCTTGGGGTCGTCGTCTGGTGGAGCTGTTGTTGTTGTTTCGATTGAAGCTGATGATTGGTGTTCTGTTGCAGGTGATGATTGTTAGTTTGTTGCTGTTGTTGTTGTTGATGCTGATTGTTTAGTTGCTGGGCAGATTGTTGATTCAAATTATTATACAAACTGAATGTGGGTAATTTGGTTTGAATACTGGCAGGATGAAGGTTAGCGTCATTGAAGATGGTTCCCTTGTCGTCGTTGTCATTGCATCCCTGCACCACCGCATCTGCTCCACCAAAAACCGTATTCTGTGGTATAAGATCGTTCATCATCAACATAGTGTCATTCTGTGGATCGTTGTTATAGTACTCGGGGAATAACTCTTCGAGGAACAAATTCGGCGTTAGTTTGGCACCTTCGGGCGAATTAGGGGTCAATGAGTCGAGCGGTCTCTGATCGATCTCGTGCTTGATTGTCAGAGCAGTGATGTCCATGTCGGTGCTGCTTTCGCTGTGATTGAGAACATATTGCTGATGATTGTTATTGTGATGGTGATGATGGTGGTTTGTGTTGTTGTTGGAGTCGTTTTTCTGCCTTTTGCTGGTAGTGCTGCCACTACTGCTAGTAGTTGTTGTTCTTGTCCGCTTGGTGGCAGTGTGTTTGGTCTTACGACCGCTGGCAGTGGACGATGCTGATGTGTTTGCTGATCCTGTCTTGCTCGGTGTCGATGGCGATGGCGATGCCGACGACATTGAGGATGACACAGACGGTGAGGTTTGTTGTTGATTATTATTGAATTGTTGCTGACCATTGGACGACGATGAGTTACTTGTTGAATTAATGGACGAGTTTGTTTCCCCGTTTGCCGTTGTTGCCGTTTTCGAGGATTTACCTTGTTTCTTTTGTGGACGGTATTTATAATCGGGATATTCTTTAATATGTAACTGACGCAATAGTTCCGCTTCATCAATATATGGTTTTCTTTCTTCGGTGGAGAGTTTTTTCCATTCACGTCCGAGTTTTTTAGAGATCTCTGCGTTATGCAACTCAGGGGTTTTTTCACAAATTTCCCGACGCATAATTTGGCTGTAAACCATGAAGGAATTCATTGGACGTTTGATGTGATTGGGGCTGTGTTTTTTCGTCTGAAAATAAATAAGAAAAATAAAAATTCAATTAAATTATTTCTATGTGATGAGCTCATTTATTTCACGTGTTAAATTGTTTTTTTATTTTATTTTATTATTTTCTAAGTCAAGGTCATTTTTAGAAATGTAGATAGGTAGGTACGTCAAGGTTTTCAGTTGAGTAACTATAGACACAAACGTCATTCTAATGTTAACAACTAAACAGTAGTTGAGTAGGAAACAATACACATTCCATTCAAGTTGATAAGCAAGGAATTTCCAGCTTTTCTATTCTAGTTTTTTTCTTTTAGGGGGTAATTAAACTTGTTGTTAATGACACCTGCTTTGAATATAATTTCTTTTTTATGTATTTCTCGTGAGGAGCTTGTTTTGAAGCGATAAAATTGAAAAAAAACATTTTGTTTTTTTTTTTTTAAGAATTTGACTGAAATTTTTGTGTTCATTTTTTTGGTCTGCACCAATTTTATTTGAAAAATATTATAGCTTTGAGCCCAGTTTCAAAGCTTCAACGAATTTTAATTTTAACTAAGTTGTAAATCAGAGTTTTAAAGAACTCGATCACAAAAACAAATATTCGTATCACAACAAAATTGGACAGAGTATCACAAAAAAAGTTCTGATCTAACACTAAAGGCACGTATCACAGCAGATAAGTATTACATCACAACACCTTTATGTAGCTTTAAGTTGACAAAGGCCAAGGTTTATATTTTAAAAAATCTATCACAACAGTTTTACTTACACCTATTATCACAGCAGCTATCATATGTTTATTGTATCTCTTGAAATAGGTTTATGATAACTCGTAGTTTAATGCAACGACACACCCTAAGAAATATATGGAGCCTTTTATCAGAAATTGTATCACAAATCATTGTCGTAGTGTCTGTGATATTTTTTTCTGGAAGTTGAGTCCTATGGGACATTATTAGATAAAATTAAATCATCAATCTTGGAGATACTTAGGTACACGACATTCATTTACTCCATCTCTGAATTTTGTCCATGATATTGATGGTTGCTTGTTAGAAGATATTTCTATCTTGTGATATTGTTCAAAAAAAATTAATAAACAAATGTTTTAACTCTAGAACTCTATCTCAACTGAAACCCCGTCTCATTCTGTTGTAATATTTTAAATCTTGGACAGATGAAATCTTATTAAACTTTATATAAAAAAAAAACTAAATGTTAACTTAACTTCATCCTTTATAATTGTCGTTATAATGGGACTCCATTAGTTAAAATAGCTGTCGTGTCTCAGTAAACTGAATTTAAAGTTCAGTGGCCTGTGAAATTCTTACAAAACACTCCAACCAAGACCACTTGTATTAGATGTCTCTTCAGTGAACAAAAATTTTAAAGCGTATTATAACCAAGTATTTGCCAAAAATTCGTACATGATTTTGCAATTCCTCCAGTAAGGGGTTGGTATTATTTTTTTTTTAATGACCCTTTTAAAGTCGTCCTCGAAACATACCCAAAGACATTACTTTAGTCGCCCTTTTTAACTCGTCGTTGTCTTCGTCCTGTTTGCAGTTGCAAACGACATAACCTTATCCCTAAGTTGCGTCGAATTAAGAGAAGAGAACATCAACCTCGATTTGATTTTGTTACTCGTGGTGGATGGTGGCGGTCTGTAACCCCCGCCATCGCCACAGCACCGCCGTCTCACAAACCAACAAAGATTGTGGAATATACTCAGTTTCAGTCTAACAAACAACATTAGGATATTTCGAGAAGCCCAAACCACCAAGCAAGGGATTAAGGAGTAAAACGAAAAATAAAGCACATAAAACAAGGAAGAAATTAAATTGAGGTATATAAACTCGAGAAACAGCAAATGCGACGCGGCAGCAGAGATGTCTGCACATTTTTTCGTTTGTGTCTTCTTTTATTTTTTTTATGTAAGCACTCAGGCGAATAAATAGAATGTCCTTATCCTTATTTTCTTTCTCGACTTTCACAAAATGAAACGAATTTATGATAGACATTTTATTTATTTTTTGTTTTTTGGGGAATGATAGTGAATGGTGGAATGGGGTAGAAGAGAGACCTTAAGGCAGAGAGGGAGAGAGACAAAGAGTGAGAGTGGGTGTTGTAAATACTTAAATAATTAATTGAAGTAGGGCAAATGATTTTTGTGCACATCACAAAGTGCATAGTCATGAAAAATTCAAAACTCAATTTTGAAATATAATGAAACGAACGGATAGAAACAGAGTTCAAAAGTCGGTATGAGACTTTTGATATATGTACCTATGTAAACCATTTGGGAAATGTACATAAATAAGCTCAAATATAAATTGTGGAATTTTATTTCTGATTTTTTGCTTTTGCTTTTGATAAATATTCTTTAATGTTTAATTACATTTTATGTTTTGGTTTTGGAATTGAAAAGATTTTTTTTTTCATTTCCCGGGGGGTTTTAAATACTCTGAATTCTACAAATTGGGATAAAGGTATATGACTGACAATATTTCAAAGGGTAGATAATTGGATTAAGTTACCTATCAAATATGTACACGTGAATATTGTATATGAAGTGATAACCTTCCTCTTTTTAAAGGTTATAATTTTTAGCAATATGATTTTTTTTGAAGAAATCAATTTCTTGGTTTCTACTTCTACTCTCCTACTCTGCTACTTTACTATTTCTCCATCCTTACTTCTCTACTTTTTTATACTTCACTTCTCTAATTCTCTTCTTCTCTATTTCTCTTTTTCTTTCTACTTCACTTCTATACTTCTCCACTGCTCTACTTCTCTACTTTTCTCCTTCTCTACGTTTCTACTTCTCTTTTTCTCTACTTCTTTACTTGTCTTCTTCTCTGCTTCTCTGCTTTTCCACATCTCTACTTCTTTACTTCTCTACTTCTTTACTTCTCTACTTCTCTACTTCTCTACTTCTCTACTTCTCTACTTCTCTACTTCTCTACTTCTCTACTTCTCTACTTCTCTACTTCTCTACTTCTCTACTTCTCTACTTCTCTACTTCTCTACTTCTCTACTTCTCTACTTCTCTACTTCTCTACTTCTCTACTTCTCTACTTCTCTACTTCTCTACTTCTCTACTTCTCTACTTCTCTACTTCTCTACTTCTCTACTTCTCTACTTCTCTACTTCTCTACTTCTCTACTTCTCTACTTCTCTACTTCTCTACTTCTCTACTTCTCTACGTCTCTACGTCTCTACGTCTCTCCGTCTCTACTCCTCTACTCGAACTTGAATTTCTTGGGTAGAATTCTACTTCTGTAGAAAGTTTGTTTGTTTCAAAAATTAAAAATCCAAAATATGATCTCTAAATAAATATCTCTTTATTATTTTGAAGGAAATAAATTTTCTTAAATCCGCTCATCAACATAAATTAAAAACCACTAGCCAGAGGCTACAAAATGTTAAAATTTAAATGGCACTGTACCTACGTATAATAATGCTCCCACACACAAAATCAAATATTGCACCCATCCAGGTGTTACGATATAAAACCAAAACGATAATAATCAATTCCGCTCCACTGACATCCCTGAGTGCTGACTGGCTGACTGTTGAGTTACAATAAAACTATAACTTTCAGGTGTTTCACATGAAGCACTAGCAGCCAGCGTGTATATACATATAGCTTAGCTTGATGTTTAAATCAATTTCATTTCCCTCACAGAAGAACACTTTGCTTTAAATTTTCATAAAAAAAAAAAAAAAAAAATGTTTTCACATCTTTTTTATTATTATTATTATTTTTTTTTTTTTTTTCATTTTAAACTTTATGCCTCGAGCTAAAAGTATTTCAGAAATTATTTTATCTTTTGCAAAATAAAACTATAAAATCCCAAAACCAATTATAGATGCATCTGAATTAATTTTAAATCAACAATAATATGCAATGCATCTGGCACACAACACTATTGAGTTTAGATACTTTTAGTGCACAAAATACAGCGCCATGTGGGTTGCAAAAAATATCTTTTGTATCTTTTAACCACTTTTAAAATTGTTAAGATCTATTTGAAATCTCGAGTCTTCGTTTGCATGTGAATGAGTTTTAAATAAATAAATTAAGATTTTTCTTCTTTTTGATAGTTTTTTTTTTTTTTTTAATTTTGCTGAAAAATCAGAATTTACCAAGACACGTTTCGGTTGTGTTTTATTTTAGTGAAATAGTTATAAGATCTACAAAGAATAAAACAAAAAAAACTTCAGATACACATAACGAACGAATCAACTCCAATAATGAAGAACGTTAAAAAAAAAAGAGTGAAGTGAAGTGTAATTCTAAAGTCGTTAAGCCCAAGGCCAAGATGCATGCAGAAGAAAAAAAATTAAAATACTAAAAAAAAAAAACACAGAAGGAAGGAATCGCATACTTTAACTACTATTTTTGTTCGTTTATTTTGTATCTGCGGGCTGTTTAAATGTATATATACATATATATCTTTTTTTTTATTACATATATTTTTTGCTCTTTTGTGGTCGCGTCAGTTAAGTTTGTTTCATAGCTCGAAGGCTAGAGGTGCAGTTAATAACGAATTGTCTTATAACCAACCACTATAACTATAACTATATCTCTCTAATAGAACTCGACTTTTGTGATGAAGCAAAGAGAACTTAAACTTGGGGGCTTCGCTTATGGGTTTGATGGAGATTGGTAAACTTGATGTTGGAAGTAAAGCGATTTGTTATTCGTTTTCTAACTATAAAGTGCCATAGATATATATAAATAGATATAAATTGACATCGGTGTTTTGAGGGCAATTAATTTTAAATTAAAAATGATTAATACCACATCTCTATCTCTCTCTCTCTCTCTCTCTCTCGTTTCTGGCTCCATGCAAAATATGTTTGATATTTAGATTGAAATTTTATTTGTCTGAATAAAAATGTTAGAAAAGTCATGGAAGTGTTAAAAAGATGAATTAGTTGATTTGAGGTTGAGTTGGATTGAAGATATATGGTTAGTTTTTTTTTTTTTTTTTAATTGAAATTTACTTTAAAGTCTATTTTTGTCGGAACTTTAATTATAAATTAGATTTGGAATCTTTCATTAGAGAAAAATATATAATTGATTTATGTAACCACCTGCATGAATACTTTACTTGATATTTGAAAATGTGGGAGCTATGTCATAATTTGCAAGTAATGAAGGTTAAATAATTATAAACATGAAACTTTGTTATAGATTTTAAGGTTCTTGTTCTGAGTCAAGAAAAACTTGTATTTTTTTTAATGCAGATAATGTACATATGTATTTGTATATTTCACAAGGTTATTGTAATTAAGTGCATTATTGTTAAGCGAATGTAATTTATAAAAAAATAAATTAGTTAAGTCCAACAAAATAATTTAATAATTATAAGGTCTTTTAAATAATTTAGAAAAAAAATTGCCTGATTAAGTTGACTTCAGTTTTTACTATTTACTCAAATAGTCAACTTTGTGGAAACTTTAGCTTCTATAGATTTTCGATAAAACTTACTTATCATAAATATAAAACTTCTATAAACTAGTTCTTACGAAACGTTTGAGAAAATTTTTTTTATTGAAATTATCATCATGTTTTACAGAATTTTTTATAAATTTTTTAATTAAAAAAAAAGGCAACGACGGAAAAAATTTACGTTTTAATTTGGAAAATATCAATCAAAGCCTACGTTAAAGTACAAAATGTAGATACTTCTAAGAAAATCTTATTTTTTTTTTTTTTTTAATTTTTAGCTTAAGCACCTAAATATAAATTTACAGAAGTTAAGAATAGTTGTAGCTCTGTAAATATGCAATTCTTATCATATGCAAGCTTTATAAAAGTTCTGAACTCGGTAAAAACACTAGAGCTACTTGAAAATATAAATAAATATTTTTCAATATGTTTTGGACTTGTATTACAATAGACTTTAATGTTCCAAAGGAACCTTATAGCTCTTTTAAGCTTCCATATTAAATATTAAAATGCATACCGCCAAAAAACAAACATATTAACTTCTTGTTTAACATACTTGTTAGACCTAAAGGCACTGAATGAAAGTTAATAATGATTTCACAAAAATTTAAAAGTTAGCGGTTTTTTTTTTAAAGAAATGGGAATGCTGCTATAAAGCTTGTCTCATTATTTTAACGAGCCTTTTTTTGAATCTCTTTGAAACCTTAACAAAGTTGGTAGTAAGCTCCTCTTAAAATTCAATTAATTCATATGTAAACTTTATCGAATCTTTTAAGAAGTAAAAAACTCTTTAAAAATTATCGAAATTTTTCCAAAGCTTTACAGAAATTCTCAAAGTAATTCAGAGAAAGCCTAACTGAAACAAAAATTAATTGATAAAAAATTGGATATAATTTCGTTTTGACAGTTTCAATACTTCTAAAAGGTCGGAATTGAACAAAAGATTAAATAAACTTAAGGTTAAAATTTCGTTATAAATCAAATACTGTTGAAAACTATATTCATTTAAGTTCAGTTCACTTTAAAAGGGTCTCTTGATTTATTTATGGCTACAAAATTTATTTTTTTTTTAACATAAATAAAGTACTTTTCTTTAAAAAAAAGGAAAAACATTTGTTTACTCCAATTCTCTTTACAAAAAAAAAAATAAATAAATAAATGAAACCATTCATCATCTATTCGGAGTGTGACAGCACACAGAGTATCTACTTAACCCTAGCCAATTACTTATCGCCACAATTTTGATCAATCCAATTTGTCACGAATAAATAAATAAAGAAAAAAATAAAATAAAATAAAATGAAATCTTATTTTCAATTTCTCTGAGAATGAATGAATGAAGATATGCATTCGAAGCTTTGCTTTTTTTTTCTTTTTTTTTGGTTGCTCTAAATGGACTTTCTGAAAGGTTGTTTTTTTTTTTCGTCTCGTGTTGAAAATAATATAAAATGCATTGATTTGCATTTTGTGTGTGTTCTTTTTTTTATTATTTCTTTATTCATGAACCTATCGTTCTAGCTACCACTATTTCAGGTCCTCCACCTCAAACCTCGTCCTCAACGTCGTTGTCGTTTATCTGGACAATTTTATAGATGAGATATCGTTCAGTTTCACTAAACAACTTGCTACGAAGACATAAAAAAGTGCACAGCAAAAACTCAACAATAAAATGAGACTCTTTTCACTGGAATATATATTAAAAAAAAAATAATACATAAGAGAGGGCTAAGACCCCCTTGAATTAGTGATAGGGACAGAAACGACTATGACGGCGGCGGCGGCGATGAATGATGAAACATTTGCATGCATCCGACATACTTTTAAGTCAACATCAACACTCTTTATGGGGATGGCGCTCCACTCAGTTTTTAAAAATTTTTCAAACCTCCTCTCCCTCCCCCATTTACCATCCTTTTATAGATATTTTATATTTATATTTTTTTTTATGAAACTACAACTATAGTGCCTCCTGTTGTTTTATGTCATGCAATGTCCTTTTAGTTGGAAGTTTCTTTTCTTTTCGTTTTATTTATTTTTTTTTTATTTGAATTCTCAAAGTTCATGAAATTTGTTTAGTTTTTTGGAGTTATATAACGGTATCTGCTAAATTGTTGTGAACTCTTTTGGACGACACTGACACCGCATCGCACAACAACAAACCATTAACTTTTTCGGACACAATTGTGTCGTGTGAGTGTCGCTGCTGTGCAACATGTCATGGCACATGATTATTTATTATTCTCTCCATTCACCCTAAAAAGCAGTATACAAAAATGGGGGTTTGTTGAATATTGTATATGAGACACGACTTAAGGGTAGTCTGTCAAAAACAAACAAGAGCACAAGTTATGGTCATAATAATAATAAAACAATCATTTTCTTAATATGCTCAATTTAAATTGAACTATTATAATATCTCTATCCTCGAAAAGGGGTGGCATTTGTATAGGAGGGAGGGGTGATGGGGTGGTGGTAATATTTGTGCAGAGGCAAAGTCCTTTTATGTAAGTGTCAGTAAACTATTAATGCGATGTTGGAATATTCATGAGAGAGATAAATTAATGTGAGAGAATCACACACACACCCTGTTCCTGTATTCTGCTGTGTTGTGTTGTATATTGTATTTGTCTGGATCGGTCGACTCGATTTGTATGTATATAGGTGGAAGTGAATGTCCAGACCGCCGCCGCTGCCGCATTTGCTACTATCATCAACCATCCACCCTTCATTTCCCTTTAGGCTCCTGGTTAGACAAATAATTAATATTCAACATATAGGATATCGTTATAATTGCAGAAATACAGACACACACACAGCCAAAGACAATCATATATGTATTTATATACATATGTTCATATTGGAGTTTTGTGATGAACATTTATAATAAACGTGAGGTTCATAAAGTTCACTTAATTAACGCACGCGATTTAACTACAACAGTAGCAGATATATGTACATTTATGTAAGTATAGATTCAATGAGATAATTTCTATATACACATATGCTATACCTACGATATACATATATCTGTTCCTTTTGTATCAATGAGTGTGTATTGTTTAATTTTTTGGAGTCAGTGTCCGCTTAACTTGGTGCTCCGTCCGTCAATTAACTAATTCAACTGAAATTGTTATTTTTGTTTTATTTGATTGAGTTATTTTTCATTTTTTTAATATTTTATATGACATGTTATGACCGGGATGAGTGTGTGGATAGCAATAAAAGGCAATAACAACATGTTGCATAAGAGGAGGAAGATCAAAAGTCTTAATTTTTGAGCGAGAATTTTGTACTTTGAAGATTTAAGTTTTTTTTTTTTTTTTTTTTGTTAAATTAAATGTGATTGAAATTATAAATTCATTTAGAAGTAGTTTTATGGAGAATTGACGATGATTTTAATTTTTTTATTTAAGGCGTTGATTTAAATAATTTTCAGCAACATGTTACTGAATGTACATACATGTATATTTTTAATGGAATGACGAAATATAAAGACTTATTTGTTCGCTTTAATTTTTAAGGATGAAATGAGATTTTAATTTCTTGCAACATGTTGCAAAACAGAACTTTTTGGAGTTTTAAAAAGAAAACGATATTTTTAAAAAATTGTTGCAAGCAATTATCTAACTGTTTATTAACATTTATTTGATAGCCAAACAAGAAATTCTGTATGAAGATATGTTTTACAAATCATATGTTTCATATATTACGTATATTTTTTTTTAATATATTAAAATAATTCTTTGCAACATCTACTCAAAATATTTAATTTTTAAGCTTTTGATTGGATACGACTCAGTTTTTTTTTCTAGTAATTATCATCATACATATTAGTTTAGAATAACATATTTTTTCAATAGAAATAAACAGGTCAGTAGAAAAAAAAATAATGATTTTCTTATTTAACTCAAACTGATATCTCATTTTCTGACATATTCTGACCTAACACCTATAATATTTATATCTAAACAAATTAGATATGAGAAAATCGTTTAGACATTATTTTAAATTTAAAGAAGATAGTCATAACATGTTGCGAAGTATTCTGATCATAGTAAAAAATGTAAGATCTTAAAAATTTCAAGCGAAAATGTTTTTTTTTTTTTAAATGCACTTTAAATTTTTTGCAACATGTTGCAAGTCAATTTGTGTACAAAGTTAGGCATTATTAATATAAATATATTCTCTTGCATATCAATTTTATTGCATTGATGAAATGAAAAACCTAAATTACCTGCAACATGTTGCTGGCAGTAACCATCAATAATAACAATATCGAAAACCTGTGAATTAACTGAGATTGTCATCCAAAGCAAAGCCTTTGCCGAGACAAAATTGATAGGAAGGATATATGTATCTGGTATTTGATGTAAATCATAGATACATATCTTTGAGTTTCCATTAAAAAAAAACTAAGATACATATAAATCTTTACGTTGAATAAATCTCAACTAATTTTTCAAAAAAAAATTAAAAATCTAAATGTTACACATGCCAAGGGTAAACGATGTATAGCGTGACCAATAATAAACAAAAAAAAACACAACTTACAACAACCTTCGTCCTCAAATCACCCATTCTTCCCAAATATGATAGTGTACTCATATTTACCTGAAAATAGACAAAAAAAAAGAAACTAAAATAAATAACAATCGAACTTGGAAGTCAAAAGCAAAGAACAAAAAGAAAAAATAAGTAAAATATTAAATAGGTACATAAATATTGAACATGACAAGCTACACCAACTTGTTACAAAGATGAAGTTATTAAATGTTTCCCTGACAGCTTAGAGCTGTTTTGTTTTTTTTTTTTCTGATCAAGGTGTTTAGATAAAGTTCACGCTTAAGATATTAAATTGTTACTTAAAGTCAGGGAAACTATGTTGAAATTTATTTATAAAAGGAAAAGGAAATAGTTGAGCAGAGTTGCTCGTACAAGTGGAACATAAATTTTATAAGATATATGATATGGGAGAGTTTGATATGATTTATGTTTGTCAAGGACAAAACTTTGAAACTACTATCGCAAATGTTGCTTGAAAATGGCTATAGGCAAAATATCGACATTTTGATAAAATTGGCACAAATTTAGCTGATTGCTAGAAAATATTTGTAGATATTTTTTAATCATCGAATCCAATATTTCGTCTTTATAGGACAAAAAAAAAAAAAACAAATAAAACACGGTTAATGTCTTAACCGATTGCAACAATGTATACTTAATTTTTTTCGTTGTTCAGATAGTTTGAACAAGAATTTCGTGACAAACAAATAAATTCTGTGACAAGCAACCATAGATATTGCTTCCACCACCGACCGATCGACCGTCACGTTGACTTTCTGGTTCTGGTATATAAAATTTTGTCTGACAAACCATTAAAACATTATAAAGTGTGCTGCTAAGTGCTATATATCATGTTAATGAAACTTGTTTTGCGTAATTGCAGAACAAAAATAATAATAAAAAACACACAACTAAATAGCGACATAATTATTTAATTAAATCACTTGTCTGTCCGGCAGATATGTATAATACTCCTCACCGCATAACATCAGTGAGCGAGCGCGTTACAATTAAAACACAAATTACCTTCCACCACATAAATTTGCAATTAATATATTCAAGGTTTTTTCTTTTCCATAAAGCATTTAAAATTATTATATCTATCAACCAAAAAAAAAAAAAATAATAATACAAAATAATAATAAAATAAAATAAAAAAATTTAAATAAATAACCAACTAAAAGAATCGATTAAAAACAAATCATTGGATCAATAAAATAGAAGAGACAACAAACCGCAAAACCGTAATCGACCAACGCACAGTTTTTTTTTTTTTGATTTTTCATGAATTTTTAATATGGGAACTCATTTTGTATCTACTGTTGGATTGGAGAAAAAAAAAACATACTCATATTGAAATCCCAGATATATTTTTGGTTGCCTCAGGGCTGGCGCTCGCTACAGCAAAATATAAAAATTTTCATAGGCTTATTATTTTATTTTATTTTTTTTTGTCTGCAAGTTAAAATTTGTAACCCAATTCTCTATTCTGATGCTGATTTTTATATTAATTTATTGTGGGCTTTTTTGTTTAAACAAAAAAAAAAACTTAAAAAAAAACAAGTAAATGTTATCCTACTGTGGGAGCAAATAAATTAAAACATGAACAAAAATTTAAATATTTTTTATGATGTTGCTGACGCCAAAAGGTGATGAGTTGCTTTAGCTGCTGTTGCTGCAAGCGCGATACTCGTATTAAGTGTCACTCTAAATATGGATATATTTATTTATACCTTATAACCTACCTATATACTATTATTTCCATTTTTGGAAAAAAAAAAACAAACATTCAATAATGTTTTGGGGTTATTCAATTTCATTTAAATTCAATTCATCTTTTTTTTCATTTCTTTTTTGTTTTGTAAATAAATAACCATATTTGGATTGATTGTGCGTGTGTAAATACTTAAATGTGGGTGGTTTATGATGATAACACACATGAAAATTGTGTACGTGGGATTTTGTATATTTATGAAGGTTTTTTTTTTGTGATAATTTGACAGATAAGTTTGTTAAGCAAATGTTTTTCTCTCTCTGCGTATATTTTGAATTTATTTATCCAGAATAATTTGCTAATTAGTATGTGACATGTTCAAATAAAAATGTGGGTATATAGGCTTTGTGGTTATTATAATGGTCTTTGAGAGAGACTAATAAAAAAATTTGGATATGGAATTTTATTTTTTGGTGTCGTCCTTGGAAGTCAAAGTCGTGTTTGTTGAATACTAAAACTTTGACGTTTTCGATTTGTTCTTCTGGTGGGAAATTAATTTTTGAAGATCAACTAAACATTTTTAAAGCACTTTAGAAATATTAAGCTATAATTTAGAAACATTTGAAAGTGTCAGTGAACAATTATTATAGTTTTTGAAAAATCACCACGTTCAAATGCACTAAGAACTTTAGAAAAGGAAAAGCAGTAAAAAAATAGTTCATCAAAATAAGGAACTGATATTGTAAAGTTTGCGAAGATTTTTCTCAATATTTTTTGTTTTTAAGAAAAAAGTATTGGAATCCATTTTGTGAAAAAATGTATAAGCTAAAATTTTTGTCTCAACATTTCTTTGAAAAAAAAATAATACTTTAAAAAAAATTGTATTTGAAATAATTTATTTTTTTTACGTTCCCAGTAAACAGATTTTTGTTAAAAAATTTACACAGCGAAAGTGTGGATTTTAATGGTTTTTGAGGTAATTAAAATATGGTGTTCCAATTTTAAACACATAATTATATGTATGTATGTATGTAGGTATATATGTATTTATATACATGTATATATTTTACATTATATATATTATGTACATACATTTTTTTTAAAGAAACAAAAATCTAAGAAAAAAATAATTTTTAGTACAAAAGTACTAAAAAATTTCAAAGATGAAACTTAGTACAAAAGTACTAAAACATGTTTTTTCCTTTGATTTTTTTCTTCCGTCCATAAAAAAATTTAAGTTAGAATTTTAGTAAAAAAATGTAGGAACAATTTTAGTAAAAAATGTAAGTTAGAATTTTTGTAAAAAAAAATACAGTTATTAGGTATTAATTTTGAAAAACTAAATCCCGTTGAATCCTTGAACTCCAAGAGAAAAATTTCTTGCGGGACAGTTTGGAACGCTGCCTGGTGATTAACAATTAGAGTTGCAAGAATGCAATTTCTACGCATTCTATATCATAGAGCAATGCCATTTTGTATATTAATTAAATTTGGAAAAGATTTTAGTCTCCAAGCTGTGGTTTTAAATTTTTGTTTAACATTGATTAACAGATATGTTTTCTGTTACCTACATACATATTTATTTTAGCCTCATTTATAAATATAACCATTTAATTGAGGACTTTAGAAAAGAAGAGAAAATTTGCTAACTGAATAAAATAAAATATGGATAAAGGTGATCCCGGACTTAGAGTAAGTCGCAAGTGGAATTTCCACTCATATAAACAGAAATATTTGAACGGTAAAATTAATCAACATAAAGTGATTTTTTTTTTAATTTTTTTGTTCTCAAAGAAGAAAACCCAAATCAAAGAACAAAGAAAATTTAGAATGACAGTTAAATTTCAAAAATAAATATTTTATGGAAAATCAAAAATCCTCTATTCTATATTAGACACACACACACAACTCGTTGGGTTACCATTAAATCAGTCTTCTTCTCCTTGAATTTGATGAATTTTTCTTCTAGAACCCATCAGAGAGGCAGCACCCAATGCATAATAATTGCTATGCATTTCGTGCTTTGCGGGCAAAATCAAAACGATTAAAATCAACGTAGCTATACGAACGTACGTACACAAAATCGAACAAATAAAAAGCAAGCAAGCTAGTGTGGAATGTATAGCAAGAAACACATCATAAAACTGAAGTTGAGTTAAGCAAAAAAAAAAAAAATTACAAAAAAAAAGATACAAATAAAAATCACTCCGAACGTTTAATTCGCGTTTTCGTATTCGTATTCATATAATATGTAATTTTTGCCTTTTGCTCCTCGAGAAGTTGTTAATAGAGTAGGAAGTAGTTATTATGTCATGTGCATTTGTATGACTAAGAAAATGTATATTCACAGCGCGGTGTACATTATGTATACTTATACTCACAACAACAAAAAAAATCAATTGATTAAATAGAAAAAAAAAAGAAATTAATACCACTATTGAAAGAGAGACATAGAACACACAAACTTGTTGCCTTTATAGAAGCACCAGCAACAGAGTAGTAGCAACAGCACTGACTGTTTGGGTTTTGATCAATTTGACTTTTTGCAAAACGAATCGCGTGAATCGATCATGCAATTTAGCTGCCGTCCTTCTTTCAGCCATATTCGTCGGTTGATTTGACCCTGAATTAAAAAAAAAAAAAAAAAAAATTTTTTTTTTCTACTTTTTTTTTCTTAACTTGATAACGTTGAAGAATAATGACATGTGGAAAGAATTGCAAGAGAAACAAAATAAAAATCACCACAGGAAAAAGAGATAAATTTGTTTTATTTAATTAAACTTAAATCAAATTTAAATAAGAACAAGTTGGTTGATTGGTTGATTAGTTTGGTACCAGCAATCTTTCAAGAAATAATAAAAATAAACGTGGGTTTGAAATTTGAATTTTTTTCAACAAAAAAAAAAAAAAATTAAATAAATAGAAATTGAAATAGAAATATGTTGTTATAGCTTTATCAAGATTTTATTAGAAAAAAAAAAGATATTGATTTATTAATTGTTCTTTCTGATCAACTATAAATTGAATGCAGTTAAATTTTAATAGTAGATTAATGTTTGTTTTTTTTTAAATTGCATACAAAAGATACTTTTGATTTAATGATAGCGATATATAAAAAAAAGTTGAACACAAGCGGATTAGTATTGAAAGTATCAAAATTCACAATTTATTTTTGGAAATGACATATACCCAGTATGAACCATGGAAACAGTGAAATAATTCATATAAAATAATACATTTAGAAAGTTGACTACCAATTTAGATTTTTTAACTTATTTTAATAAAAAAAAAAAAAAAAATTGACAATAGAGATGAGGTATTCTTTACGTTGAATTTTTAACGACTAAATTTTATATGGAATTTTTAACCTGGTGGTTTATTGTTGTATATTTAAGACAAAAAAGAATCTACAAGGTGTTAAAAATAAAGGTCCAAATTGGCAACCCTGTGGTACCTCAAAAGCTAATTTAAGCTATAAATACACAACTTAATACAAATTTAATCAGCTGTACCTAAGCCTAATATTAAATGCTAGAGGTCCAAAGTAGTAAACGTGTTTTAGGAACAAAGCCTCTTACAATCTCAAACAATAAAGAATGCAACAAAAGATGTTAAAAAAAAATAATTGAATTAATTTTGTCAGCGTTTATCATAAATCTGAAAAATGTTTGTAGAGACGGTTTTAAAATGGGGTAAACAGCTTAAAATTTGAATTTCAAATTAAAATTTAACACAGAAAATTAGAATAGATAAACTTGAATTTAAGAAAAAGAAGAGGCCCTAAATGGCAATTCTGTGGTACTCAACCTTTTCGGTACGGTACAGAAAAATAGATATTTATATGGATGTGAACAAATTGCGTACCAAAAAGGTTTAAAAGAATGCCCAAGGCTTTCAATAATCATATCAAAACAAACATACATATGTATGCAGAAGAAAGAAGGTAGTGAATAAATCCGAAACGAGAAAAAGTGCAAGGATCAGAGGTTCAACGAGATTTTTTGAATAGTTTGTCTTTATTTTTTTTTCCAATTTTTGAACATTACAGCACCTAAATTTCAAAAAGCAAATAATACATAGAACTTATATATTGTTTGTGCATGGTAAAAAATTATTTTAAAAATACAAAAAATGTAAAAAAAAAAACAAAATTATTATCAACCTTGAAATGTTGTAAAGATAATACCCCTATTTCTTGAGTATTAATTTGTATAGATATTCATTAATTATTTTATTTTAACGCACGTGCCAATGACAATACCTGCAGATTATTAACTCTTTTGGCGACGCATATCTTCCGCATTCGTAAATAAAAGTTAGTTTTATTTTTTACTATTTTTTGTTTTTTAAATTACTACGTGTTAAGCATTGAGATTCTATAAATGCAATTCATTTTAGAGAGATAACACTTTTGAATAGATCTAAAACAATATTGCACGCACATTTTGACATTAATTGTTTTAATTTATAAAAAAAAAAAACAAAAGAGTTGGCAGGAAATCAGCAGAAGAAAGCTGCCTATAGACTATAAATTTAATAATAGAAGTCAATATGTTGAACGATAAAATATCCTGAGTTAGTACAGAAATATTTTAAAAGAATATAAGAAGAAAAAACAAATGATCTTTAAAAAAAAGTACGTATACGTCACAGTGACCAATTTTCTATAAATACGATACAGAATTTTATGAGACAGCAGAAACCATAATCTCACTATGCTTATAGCAGTATTTAAACATTTTATAGAGAATTTAAAAATCTAGGAAGGCTTATGCTCTCCAATTGAAGGACAGAAGTAAATGTATTATAATTACCCACATCTACGTGATTTAATTATTTTCTTCAACACTGTTTTGATGTTATTCAAATTAAGTTATGATTATTGCAATAATAAATATACTTACACGTCTCGGTACCAGCTGGTAACAAAAAAATATAGAAACTAAATTACCATTTTAAATCTCATATATATATAATAATTATTATTAAGCAAACGTAACCCAACAAAATGATCATAAATCATCATTTGAGGAAAAAAAGAACCGGCCCCTTTATGGAAGAAATACATCAGTTCAACTGGTTATACAACAACTGACAGTCTTGAAGTCAAAATGAAAACTTGATATACAAAAGCCCTCCTCACAATCTCTGCAGAAATCGAAAGTAATATCATAAATTACAAAAAAAAAAAAATATAAATATAAAAAAAATAATAATTTAAATAAAAACTTTAAAACTGATTCACACTTTCAAGTTTTTAATTTTTTTTTTATTTTCATATAAATAAATATATATAATATTAGCTAATCCTTATTCTACTCACTATTCTCACACCGGAAGATTATAAGACAGCATGAGATGCAGTTTTTTTTTTAATAATTTTTTTTTTTCTTCTCGCTTTTAGTTTTAATTATATTATGTGCGCATAATATCTATAAATATTTATGACCATACTTTTCAGTTTGTAAAATAAAAATAAGAAGAGAGAAAAAAAAAATTAAATAAAATCTCACCTAGGCGGGTTTTCACGTTTTTTTTTTTTTTTTCCTACAGGTAAGCGAATGCATTTATGCTGCTACGCTGATTTTTTTTTTTATAATTTCTTCACCCAGCAAATATTTATACACAACGTAATTATACGTTAGCAATATGTTATAAGTATCTAGATGCATTAGTAATTCGAATTATTCATTTCAATTCTGAAGGCATTACACGCGAAATGTAGATACTTATGATGACAGCGCAACGACGACGACGACGACGACAACGATGGAGACTTCTACTATGTCATGTGATCGTGAGAACTTCTGCTATTTATCAATAAAAAAAAAAAAGAAACAACAATATCCAATGACAAAAATGGACTTATATGTGGCAGCCCACTATGAATACTAACGGCTGTGTCAATCCTAAGAAAACTTATAGCAGCAAAAATAAAAAATAAACAAGATACAGATAAAATATTATTCGAGGACACTTTGAGGTAAATTATGCTTCAACTTGTACTTAAACTACTAATTGCAGTGCAACAACATTTTTTAAATTATTTTCCAGATTAAAGATATAGATTCAGAGAGGTGTTCATTTATGAACGTTTCACGGAGGGAGGCTATTAATTTATTGGATTTATATAAATTTTATCGGAATTACCTATAGAGTGTGGAAAATTTTAATGGTTTTTTCTTCTTACACTATTCTTACTTACTGTAATCAATGATGTGAAAGAAGATGACGAAAGAAGGCGTTGGAAGGAGAGAAATATTTATGAGGAAGAAAAGAAATGGTACACATGGCGTATACGCACTATTTTTAATGATTTTTTTTTCTTATTGTTTGTATATTTAAATTATGTTAAAAATATTAAGGTAAAGAATTATTTAATATAAGTAAAATTAACTTTTAAATTTAAGCTGATGTAAGGGACTCGAGTACAAAAAAATCGAGTGACTCTAACCCAAAAATATTGCAGAAGAGTTAATGTAAAAGAGAATTCATTTTGAAAAGTGGAGGCCTTGTATTCTTTCATAACCTTAAAGATGCTATAAAAAACAATACTGGACTAGTTGAAAGTGCCTCAGAACCTTGGGAGGTAAGAAGGCTGTGGAAATCTCCAAAACACATTACAGAAGAAAATATTAAAAAAGAATTTTATTAAATTCAAATTGTTTTATATGATTTCTTAGTTAGGTAAGGAAATACCAAATTTTTATGCTTTAGACCAATTTTATACCAATCAGCACATACACAAATACATGATATACTAGAAATTGTGCGTAATCAGTGAAAATAATCAAATAATTAAAATAAACCTACTGCCCAAGTAATGTATCAACATTTATTAATTATTCATTACGTGAGCCTGAGTGGTATAAATAAAGAAATTGACAGGCAAAACAACAATAGTTGAAAATAAGAAATTTTGTATTTATAATTCTTTCATTTTGACCACACACCTGGCAAAAATTAAGCGAAAACACCATTCAAATTTTAATCAAGTTATTTATTGGAGTGGTATAAACTGATAAACTGGTATAACACCGAAAAGAAATTTTGTTTTGAATACTTTAATATTTTTCCTTAAATTTTCTTCCATAATTTTAATAAGACATGAATTATCTGAATTTAAATGTTTTGAAATTTGTTTTCGTAGGTTTATACCATTAATAAAAAAATTATTAACTGTTTTATATTAAAAAAAAGTATGTATATACATTCAATTGGTACTCCGCTGCATTAAATCTTATGTTGAATATGATTAAAATTGATTTTTATGCATTAGACCAGTTTATACCAATTAGATTTTTCTATGCATTCCAATTAAATATCATAAAAAAATATAAATAGTAAAATTACTTGCTCAATAGCTCAAGTAGAACCGGATCTTAGTGACTTATACCAATCATAACAATTCCTTTTTGAATTTAGAATTTTCTAGTCATCATTTACAATATTTTGAGGAAGCCATTAACGTTTCTCAAAATATGATAAGGCTTATTCTTCCAAAGGACCACTTTTATAAAAAACTTGTTTAAAAAAACTAGAATTTAAATAGTTCACTAAACCATAAGCACCCTACAAAAAGAAAAAAAAAAAAAAACCTGACATAACACATCCTCAAGTAGTGTCCAAAACCAATTCAGCTCCTCAGACTATCTTAATCAACAGAAAATGAAACTTGAAGATGGAAAAAACAGCAAATAAACAAATACACACTGTGTATGATATATTATCTATACATAAATATACTTTTATTGCAATTGTTGCTCGACTTAACTCGACACAATTGTAGAAAACCACTTGATGAATATAATAGTTATATAAATAAAAAAAATCATTTCTCGTATATAGCCGCCTGACTGTCTGTTTCTCCTTCATCAAGTACAATTAGTAATTCTATCTTCATAGTTTCTACAATAACAACACAACACACAACACCACACTTAAATATGAAAATAATAAAAAAAAAAAAATCAAAGAAATAAAAATAATTATATCAATTTTGCAAAGTTGCTAAAAAAAAATATCTAATCGAAAAAAATCAAAAAAAAAAAAAAAAAACTACAAAGAGGTGAAGTCAGAAACTAAATCATTTTGTAGCTAAGGAAAAATACTCGCCAACTCATGTTCGGTGGCCAAAGATACATGTGTTTTTCTCCTTTGCATCAAGAAGTCTCCTCCAGTTCAGCTCTCCTCAGGTTCAGCAAGCGAGAGCTCTCTCAAAAGTCATTTTAAATATCGTGACTGGGATTAATTGGCCAATTTAGAAGATACACATTTGCTCACATATACAACAACTTCTCTAAAAACTAAACACGGATATATGTTTTCAAGAGTTGGTCAAAGCGAGTCACAGAGTGTACCTATATCTATCTATTTATCTATATGTATGTGTATATCTGCATCTGATGGTTTATAGTTGCTGGGTTGTGTGGTAAATTCAATAGAATGGCTCGTGCAAAAGTGCAAAGCTGCAAAAATTCAATCAGCTAAAGCCACAGCAGCAGTTTCAAATCGAAAATCACTCTCAAGGGGTTTTCAGAGGATTATATGGGGCTATATGTAGATGGTGGTTATATAGATAAAGTTTTTTTTTTGGTGAATATAAATATAAAGTATGGTTTGCTAGTTTGCTGGTCCGATCTCTTCCAAATCATGCTCCTGGTTTGTCAGAGATGCTGACGACTGCTGCAACTGAATACGATGGTAGGTATGTATATAAATTATATAGCCTTTTATGACCAGACAGTCAGAGTCAAATGATAATGTAAGCTTTTTGTCTATTTACCAGTTCAAGGTATTACCGCATGCAATCAAGAAATTAATTTTGTTAAGTTTAAGTTGGGGAGACTGGCACGGCACGTTTTAATCTCTGCCAACACAAATCTGCTGCTATATATATAAAATCGAGGTTCTAAGTTAATCAAGGTGTGGATATTTCCATTAGATATACCTAGATAGATAGATAATTCCAAGCGCAAATATATACATTGAAATTGATTTCCTCCTCAGATTGATTAAGAGAAATTAATCATTTCTTTCTCTTTCACTCTTCTCGATATCTATATGCCTATAGTACCTACCTACCTACATACATTATTTATATGGTTGAAGGTTTTATTAGGTCAGACATAAATAGTTAGGTGTGGATAGATAGATAGATAGATATGGATGGATTGCTTAATGATAGATTGTTGGCATAATCATATGTGGAAATTAAATATTGTTAGTGTTGTTGTTTGTCTGGGTTTGAGGATGAAGGATTTGGTAATCATGGATATATGTAGGTTCATATTCGTAGTCAGTGATCAAGGAATCTATTGAATGTCATGAAATTTTGGAAATTGATTTAGGTGTGCTCTTAATGAAAATGATGTATTTTAGCTTTAAGGTCATATTGATATTTATTTGAGATTATTTGAAATAGTTATCGAAATGATTTATATTAATAGTAAGATAATATGGACAAGGAATTGCTTATGAGTTTTTAATTATGATTGTGCAGTCGGAATTAATTTTCTATGAAATCGATATACATACATTAAAAAAAAATATATATATTGACATAAAAACCGATTTCTATTTACTTTGAATTTTGACTTAAAGTTAAGGGATTCGAACACAAAACTTAACATTAAATGATTAAATTCTAAAAAAGTATGCCTCAAGAAGTGAAGGTATGATGTTTTTTTTTTGGCACCCTCCTACAATATTTTTACATAAATGTAGCAATCTGAGAGCGCAACACCAACGAAAATTTTGAGTAGAAAATGGAGTCGCCAACATTTTTGTGAATAAAAAAAAAATAGCCGTTTGTCAATTCTGTAAAGTTTGTCATTTCTTAGAATCAATAGTTTCTCCTTGCCTTACAGATTGAAATTTTCAGATATCTCCATCATCCACTCCTAAAAGTATGCAATTTCGGATTTTCAGGATTTTCCTACTTTTCTGGTCAAAATTTCCAATTTTCGGCTTTGTGGTGTATTAACCTGGTTCAATAAAAATCAATAACAATATCCCTTTGCTAATGGGATGATGTTCAAACGAGTTAATCGACTATAAAAAAAATACATTATTTTTAAAGAACTTGCTTCGAAGATTTTGTTCTTCGATTTGTTTGCAGAATATTTCCGACACAAAATATATTTCCAAGCCTTACTTTGGCTTTTAATTGTTTGCTTCCAGTGCAAAAATTTACTATCTTACCTCCTTGAAAAGTCTCAGTTTTTCAAAGTAGAATCAGTTCATTTTTCAATGTTTAACCTGAATTAACTCCTGAAACATGTTAACTCTGGAGTAACTGAATAAATATTTTTGACAGTTGGGCCTAAAAAAAACTTTCGAAATAGAGAGGGCGACACTTTCTAACTTTCCCTATATGCAACCTAGTATCGCCCTCTCTGTTTCGATTGTGAAAACGCATTTCTGCAAAGTATCGCACTTTGATTTTGACAGATTTTTGACAGCTTAAATTTAAAGTTAATTCTACTGCTTCTAAGTTAACTCGGGTTTAATTTATTTGCAAGATGAATTAATTCTAGTTTAACTCAGAGTTAAGTAAGCACTAAGAAATTGGCCATAAGGGATTAGGGATCCATACGAACTCGCTAATTTGATGAGCTGAATATGATGAACTATTATATTCTCGCAAATGCGCCTTAATAGTGCAAATAAGAAACAATTGACAGTTAGTTAGTTAGTTTCCCTTGGTAACCAACTTGCCCTAAACATATTTTAAAATTACTTCTTCTAACCTAATGAATATCTCAACTTCAATATATTGATAAAATCATGTTATGCCATAGATATTCTCTCATGGGAGTGTCAACTTAAAAATAAATATTTATCTATCTATAATAAAATTAATGTTCAATTATTTTGAATTAATATCTTATTTTCCTATATGGATACTTTGTACATATGTATGTACATAAACAAATTAATTATATTTTAATTTTTTTTTTCTTATTTAAAAGTCAATTAAACTTGTATTATTATCTATCGGATCTATTTAAAGTACAAAATTTATGTGGCAAGCACTACTTAAATATCGAAGAGAGGTGTGTTCACATCCCATATAAGTATGTATGTGTGTTGTGTTGTATTGCATTTTTATTTTAAATTAAGAAAAAAAAAACACAAACACTGTTTTCACTTCCATAACATAATTACCTACTCACATTGAAAATTTACAAAAAAAAAAAAAAAAAAAAAAAACTTTGGTTGGTACTAAGCCAAACCAAAAATACTGCACACCTGAAAAACTATCTATATCTATTTTATAGTTAGGTACATGTATATATCTATATATATATTTAAAACTAATCCAAAAGCGTGATGCAATCTTCTCTTTCGCGCGCCATATTTATGTTCAATGTTACCTCATGTGGCACACACATTGCCTGAACTATAAACACAACATGCTATAGGTAAATAGTTGTACTATACATGTCTAGATACATGTTGCGCTATAAGCATGGAATGGGTTAGATATAGAGGTGCTGCTGCCTGCGGTTGCTCTACTGACTGTCTTAAGCTGTATCTCTCTGACGCAAGCAAAAACACTATTTTGTTGTTGTTGCTTCACGGTACATTTTTTTTTTACCTACTTCACTCAAACGTGGGGATACAACTTCAAGTTCAAATATCATGGCTGAGTAGCGGTTAAAAAGTATGTTTATATGTATCTAGCTAGATATATAATCGTATATTCGTATGTGCGGTGCGACTCCGAGTTTGGTCAACAACTTGGCTTAGAAAATCCTCCGCATATTCGTCGTCGTGCGAATGTGACGACACAGCGGTTCAGCTACACGGCTACACGCCTCTCGCATGCAAATTACGTTGCGGGATGTATAGAAGGAGTATAAGGGGTGAGGTCAACATATACAAGATATAATATTATGGTTGCTAGGTTATAGTTGCCCATAGATATGTAGATATACATATCTATCTAATGGCAATTGCTTTTGACATTTCGATGTGTTTGATCGCACCGAAGAGGAGTTGGTCGCGCTGTGTAAATTGGGATCTTTTCTGTGTATTTTTTTTTTTTTTTGTGGTTTTCATGTGCACTCTAGCGTTTCGTTAAAGTCTGTCCGTCTATCTGTCTATCCGACTGTCTGTTTGTTTGTCTTTTTGTTTGTCTATTTTAGACGTAGTCGTTGATGCAGAAGAGATTATCACGCGTGCATAATGCGCGTCAATACAGTGTGGATGCGGTTTATTGCAGTAGGTAGTGAGTAAGTGTATCTCTATATATGTACCTATAATAATGTAGCTCCATAAAAGTCAAAAGTTATCAACGGTTGGTTGTGGTTGCTATTGCTCTCTGTTGCTAGATATTGTTGCTGCTGCTGCTGATGGTATACGCACGTCTGATAATGTGGTTTTTAAACTTTAGGTTTATATACCTACCTACATACATTAACTATTCTGTTTGTTTTTTAATTTTTGATTTTATTTTTAATTCCTGATTAGGTAACCGCACTACTCTCCGCATTCATATTCAAAATAAACTTATTATTCTACAAACAGCATACATTTAATTAATATTTTAGGCTTTGCCTTTGGCTTTTTACTAACTGAATGTGAGTAGGTACATATATGTAAGTGTACGAGTATGAGTGTTTTTATTTTATATTATTATATTTTTTTTTTTTGAAATTTATTCAATGTACATAAATTCTCATTTGTGTGCAGAAATTGATTGTTGTCAATGTTATCTTTCGAATAAATCGATATTGTATGTGATTGAAATACAATTTAAAAAATTAGGATAGGTACAACAACAAAAAATTCTTCTTATTATTTTTTTTTTAATTAAAAATCAGTCAATATACAATTTTAATGTTTTGTTGTGCAACAGGAAGCATTAAAATTCTATAAATTGACTTTGGAAATTGATCAAAGTGTGTTAATGTTTTTATTTTTTTTTTATTTACTTCAGATATTAATGGTTGGGTAAAGTATTTATATTCTAGTCACAATTTTTGTATCTAATAATACCTGTATTTTTAGAATTTTTAATTGTATGCTTAACACTCATTTTAAGAAGAAGTCAAGGCATTTTTTTTTAATGTAAACTAAGTTTCAAATGGAAGAAGTAAATTTTATTTGTACCTAATCATCGGCAAGGGCCAGGGAGCCTATTTCACTGTATTTATTTTTAAGCTTCTGCTATTACCAGGGACTTTATCCCACTTGCTTTAGCTTCGGCTAGGTTCGAGAATTCTATCATACTTTGTCTGTGACGAAGCTTTTGTTAGGACCGGTGACTTTATCTCACTAGAATATTGTGCCTTTAGTTATTGGCAATGGTAAATAATAATTGAGTCTTGGCTTGGGTTAGGGTCAGTGACTCTTTTTTTCCCACTTTATTTATGTCTTAACTTCGTCTAGAGCCAGGGAATCTAATTCACTTTATTTGTGTGTTGGCTTAAGCTAGAGCCGGGTACATTATCCCATCACTTGAATGTCGTGCCTTAGCTTTGTTCATGAGAAGGAACTATCTTTCAATTTTATTGAGCCTTAAGCCGGAACCTATTTCGTGTGGTGTGTTATGGAGTGATGTGTTGTGTCGCTGACTGTTCACAATAATTTGAATTTTGTCTTGCAAACTTCTATTTTTTGTTTCGCACATTTACTTATTCTTTTCTCTAAACACTCTCTTATTTTTCCTACTGAAAAATAAGTCTCCGACACAACGTGGTATGGCACAATTGATAAAAGATTGATTTCGACACAACACAACACACGAGACAAATATAGCTCTACGCATATTAAATACATTATAGCGATAGCGACACAGGACTCCACAACACACCTCACGAGATAAGTGTGGATCTGGCTTTACAGTTTCTTTAAGAGTCCGAGTCTCTATCCTAAATGTAACATTAAGTTAGATTTTGTTGGAAACCCTTAAGCTGTTTATGCTTTTCTTAAACACTCTCAATATATCGTCCCCTTTCTCACAAATTGAAGTAAATGTTTTTTCCCATTTAACAAAACAAAAAACGCTTCTTAAAGGTTTTGGCCGATGTTAAAACTATTTTTGTCCTATATTTTCTTGTAAACTACAGGATTTGTTTTTTTTTTTTTTTAATTCAATGATCGATTTTAAAGTTTAAGGCAGGACTATAGCTAAAATATGCGTTTTCCCAAGATATGTACCTGTAAATTATTTTGTTTGTACGCTCATAAATCGGCTCATCATCATTAGATTTGCATGGAAATTTTTTTGTTGGATTCATATTGTACCAGGTAAAGAAACTACGAAGTCGAAAATTAGAAATTTCGACCAAAAAATTAGGAAAATCGTAAAAATAGAAATTGCATCAACTTTCAGGGGAGGGTGGTTGACTTGTGGTGGATGCAATTAGTGGAAAATATTAATTCTAAAAAATTATTCTATTCAATTGACAATCAACTTATTTTGTCCTTCACGAAAATAGGATCGCCAACCGATTGCCCAAGAGTATCATTCTGCTACATTTTTGTACAAAAATTTCATTTCCTGTTTTTTTAAAACACTTAAATTGATAAAAAAGAATCCGTGCGAAGTTAAGTGGATCAGCTAAAAATAGAAAGCTTCTTTAAAATTTGCATTTTTCGATTGCAAATAATTATACATTAATTAACCTTCTGTGACTCTAATTCATTCAATCTCCCACCATCCATAAGATTTTTTTTTTTTTCAGTTTCAATAAATTCTCTGCATTGTTTTCTTTTTTTTTATATCTATAGATTCCCTTCTATTTGACAAGAATCCACTAAACATCGACCTTAATCTTTATGATAAATCACAATCACCATCAATCAAAACAAAGCCAAAGCAAAAAAAGAAAACATAACATCAGCTCCCATGACCTCTCAACTCCGTAAGTGACAGGCACTGCAAGGCGACAACATCGCACAGTCATCATAATAAATACTACCATTCACTTCTTGTTAAAGTGCATTCGAATTATTACCAAACACCCAAGTCTCAACATTATGATGGGGTTAAGTTGTCACACTGAGATGACATTTAGAGAAGAGTGACATCATCATCATCACCATCTTGGAGTTTTTTTTTTTTTTTTTGAATATTTAAAGAATTCAGCTAATGAATTCTAAATTATTGTTCTATCCAAATTGAAATAAATATATAAATGAGTGGGCCGGGGCATGTACATACTTCACGAATTCACCGACCCTTATGTTCACTAATTACACGCTACGTGAACTCCAGGTTAAAACTTTTCCGACCATACGTCGAAATAATAATTTACAAAAAAAAAACATGACACGGCAACCAAAACATGAATATTAGTGAAAAAAAAAAAAATAATAACGTAACTCATATCGTTGAACTCGCATGACTGACAGATTACAAAAGTCTGACTTTCGAGTGTGTGAAGGGGTTAAAAACTTCAAACTCATATATGTATGTACCTACTTACATATATTATGTATTTTTGAATCAAAGTTCAAACAAAAAGGAATCACATTTTGACAGCTTCATTCGGAATAATTAAGTCGAAAATGTGGTGTAAAGTAAAGAGAAGTCAGTAAGGTATAGAACAGCGCCACAGAAAAGGAGGTTGGCATCAGCGATGGACAATTGAAGCTGATTTCCAATTCAAAGAGAATGTGTTCCGCCTAGCGAAGCCTGCCACAGCGCACTCAATAGGTAAATCCATCAAAACGCACTCAACCGTGGCCCCTTTTTTTTTGTATTTTCGTTTTTTTTTGTTCGCTTGAGGCGTTTGCGTTCGATGTTGCTGCACATCTTGTCATACTCTAATGCTATGCACACGATCAGTCAATTGTCCGTCAACGGACGAACGCAGACAAACAATTGCCAATCAAAGTTGCTAAAAACCGCATAACTCTTACCTACTACCTATGTATATTCTTGAAAATGTTTATATCTATCTTTCTTTTTTTTTGTCGGTTGATGTTTTTTTTTTTTTTAATGTCTGTTTATTTCAAAATTATAGCTTTGATCAGAGTGGGGCTGTAGTTTCTTAATCATTATTTGCAAAAAATCGAACTAAATGGTTATAGGTACCTACCCCCCTCTGTGGGAGGGCCATTGCAACATCATAAAGAACTTTAGAAAACGACCACCTGCGGCGTTTTAATCGAACGACAAACGATGACAGTTGTGTCAGAAATAATATGGCTGCTGCAGGGAACTTTGAACGATGGGTATACTATTATTATTATTGGTTGATGGTAATGGCGACTGATTGTGCAATTGAACGACTTTAACTATTGCACTTCACTCTAGCAGAATGGTTAGATGTTTTATACATCAGTGATGTCGATGTGTGTTGATATTCTGTTTTTTTTTTTTTTTTTTTTATCGCGCAAAAGAATCTGATTAGTTGCGCTTGGTTGTGTTTTTTTGTTGTTGTTATTGTTTGTATTATGTTTTGTGTCTGCAAGGCATTTAAAAGTGCATTAAGCTCTAGAGGTTTGTTCTTTTCCTTATAGATATGGAGTTTAAATACTTAGTTTGTAAGGAGAAAAAAATAATAATGCAGTAAGCGATTTAGAGATTAGAGTGAAATATATTGATTTCCGGTTGCAGATATGCACTCGTATATATGCAAGAAGATTGATATCAAAACTAAGAAATATTCAAGCTAATTTTAAGTTCTACGATTGTAGAGACTTTCTGTTGACTTTTTACTGCTCCAGAAGTCATTTTTGCTACGAAAAGTTGAAAACCTTGAATTTTACAGTTTTATTATTGTGTTGAATTAATTACTTTTACCTATTTTTGGCATATTTAAAGCATCTTTTGGTGTAATTTGAGTATTCAGAATTGAAATAGAAACTGGGTTTTTGCTAATTGACTCATAAAGTGGAAAGTGTCACTAACGTAACAATTTTTTTTTGTAGAAATTATTTGAAAAATCAAATAAAACCTCTAATCAAATTGATATTTTGGGGAAATTTGGAAGAGTTTTTTGATTTTCCGTCAGAAAAAAAAACTTCATTGAATTTAAAAATATAATTGTGTCACAAAAATCTTGGAAGGTTTTAATTTCGAAATCTAATTTTCTGTTTTTCAACTGATTTTGATACTTGTTGTTTCACAGCAATTATAGTAATTTTTTCCACTTTTACTCGGCATTTCCCCAACTTGAAAATAAAATAATAAATTAAGTACCATAAATTTTTATATTTTTTTTTAAGTTAGAAAAATGTAACATTCTGACAATGAGGTATTTTTAACTTTTCGTGAAAAATTAAAACGCTTAATTTCACATTAGATTTGTATTTATAAATATTTATAATTGATTGTCATATAGGTAACAATTTGATACAATTATTTTTAAAAGTTTTTGAAGTTTTTTTCGCCATTATTTAATTGCAACCAAAGATCAATATTCAGGAAGATAACTATTTATATTGTGTCAAACGCGTAACAATTAATTTTCACATTCGTAACAATTTCAAGCAGTTCAAAAGTTTTTTAAATTTTATTTCTTATTTTTTAATTGGAGCCAAAGATCGATATTCAGGAAGATAAATATTTATATTACGTCAAACTCGTAACAATTAATTATTACATACGTAACAATTAAAAAAAAAAAAAACTATTTGGGTTTTGTTTTCCATTTTGTAGATGGAACTAAATATTAAAATTCAGGAAGATCAATATTTATATTGCTTTGAAATCGTGAAAATTTACTGTCACATAAGTAACACTTTCAAACAATTTTTTTGAAAAGTTTTTAAAAGTCTTAAATTGGAATCAAAGATCGATATTCTAGAAGATAAATATTTATATTGCATCGAACTCTTATCAATCAATTGTCACATACGTAACAATTTCAAAAAATTATATTAAAAACTTTTTTAAAAGTTTTAAGTTCAAAGTTTGCCAGGTACAAGTCTTTTTTTCTATTTAATCTATAAAATCAAAATTATTTAACCTTTCTAAATGCAGCTAAACCAATTAAAAAAAAATCAACCTTATTTTATTTAACCATCCATAATATAAAGTGGTTTGTTAGTTCTTGTTGTATAATTTATGTATATTTTTGAAGCAAACAAAAATGCTTAGCGAATATAACCTCGTTACCAAATGAACATTGACTCCGTAATCGTCATGAGCGTATATAGCTACCTACAACATTGTATAGCGTGCACAAAACAAGAGAAGGTTACCTCCGGCAAAATGGGGCTCAAAAAAAAAAAAAAAAGAAAAAAAAACAAACAAACATAAAATCCATGTGTTTGTTCCTTCTGAGAAACTGCATGCAAATATATACATATATATTCTTTACCGGGTGGTTTTAATATAAGGAGACTATAGACTGTTGCTTCTCAAATTACACCCCTAAATAACTTATAACATTCATGTAGGTAGTTTATATGTTGTGTTGGTCTTGTAGCCATAACGCATACACAAACACACATCGATACCTACCTTCCTTGATGGTATATTACCTTCTTATTTCACTTGAATCCTTTTACACGATGAAATGAAATATAAAAGTAATAAGGCTCAGCGCATATACTGCCAATAACTCATCTACCATACCATCTAAAACTAAAGAGTGTTATATTTATAGCAAAATGGGGCTAGAGTTTACCTAAACGTGCTTATAAACACTTTGATTGTCTTAATGGCTGACAGACATGCAAACTTCCTCCTCTTCGATCACCGTCATCGCCATCAACATCAACATCGTCATCGTTATCGTCATCATATAGCAGCCATTCAGCCATTCTCCAACACCCCCCGACGACGCCCCCATAATCATCATTAACAACATCGTCATATCGTTCAGGTTGTTTTAGTAAAAGACGAAAGTAAAACCCTGGCATTAATTACAATCGAATAGTGGCACCTATTTCAAAACTAGAGTTGGTGAGGGGGGTAATTCGTATTCGTATGTACTATAAAAAAAAGCCGGTAGTACAACTTGTATCCATCATATACACATGTGCTACCACTGTGCTGCACTGCTTCTGTCTCAAACCATTTGGCAATTAATAATAATTTGAGTCTCAAGCTAAAAACTAATTGATTTAGAAAGTGAAATTAATTTGTTGCTTTTATGGTTGCAGCATTTCCTATACCCCCTCCTTACTCTCATGTCTAGTATCTCACGCTATATTTTTTCGTACCTACATACATAGCACCTTTATAAAAATATATACTTTATACTTCAAAGTGGTTCTTGGTGGTGCGGTTAATGCTCACACGTTCAAGTTGTTAAGCATTTATGAGCTATATAGATTTGAATTGAATATATTATGGGAGCTCTGTTTGTTAAGAAAAAAAAAGTCATTATATGCCAAATGGGCAGAGGTATACATAAATCATTCGCACACCACTCGAAAACACACACACTCACTTACATACAATTTACCATACGTCAGAAGTATGGTTTTCATTGAAGTGTACTTCCTGTTTCAGTCAACCAAAAAGTTGGCTATAGTAATTTAGTTCACACATTTTAACTCCAACCAATCGACCGACTTTTTCTCCGACTTTTAAGTTTTAAATTTGTGTATAAGTGAATAAGTTCGAAGGAGTTGCGCTTACCTACGTACAGTAAATACGTTCAATGTGGTGAAAATGAATTTGTGCTGTCTCTCTAATGAGTCTTTCCAGCTGGCGCTTAGTATAATTATAATTATCAGAAAGTTTTCTTATTGCTCTAATTATACACAAACATTTTTTAATGTTAAATTTCACATGTTAACTATAATAAGAAGCGACAGGTCTAGGAAAAAGAAAAAAAAATATATTACAGTTAACGTTGCTAAATTTTGGCATACTTTAAAATAGACAAAGTGAGGGCATATAATTATAGTCTTCTAATTATATTCAATCAACTAATACACAGTTAAAATTCTACAAAGAAGTTTTGAAATTTTTTTTTGCGAAAAATCTTATTTCCTTGTTTCCATGAAAAATTTGTTGGCCCAATGAAAAACTTAATTTAAAATATTCATTGTTTTCTAAAAGTTTAAGTATTTCTTTTACCTTTTACTTTGGTGTTTCATGACTCTATGACATAATTTGCTGCTATTTTACGTTGGCTCAACGAAAATGAAATTTTTTTGATAATGAACATTTTTCTTTATTTAATGTAAATAATTATTAAATTAACGAAAAAATTCATGGACTTATAAAAATCATTTGGAACTGTCAGTCGACGTGTTAGGCACCTTGTCAACACGCCACCAACACTAAATATTGAATGATTTGAAAGGATCAATAAAAAACGAATAAATAGTACGATAATATTTAACGAATAAAATTCATTGATTTAACGAATCAATCATAAATAATTCAATGCGTTTTACGTAACTTATTGAAATAAGTTCTTTGACTCATTAAAAAGTAAAAGTACTATTTACTAATGATATAATTTTACTGTTTGTTGTTTAACTTTTCTCAGACATTATGAAAAGGTTATAATTTTCTTGCAAAAAATTTTCAAAAGAAATAATATCCCTTAAATTTTTTGTACATGGTCCTTCGAGCCGAATTAAAATAAATTGGAGCATATATTTTGGGCAATTATTTATTTTTATTCATACTTTCTACTTTTCTAGTGTCCCGCCTTTATAAGGAAGAATTATTTAAATTAAATTAAATTGTCAAACTAGCCCGTTGTGTTCCAAAGGACCCCATGCATTTTTCACCCATTTGATTTAAATTAATTTTCAATAACAATATTTTTGTAAAAGTAATATGTTAGTTTTTAAAAAATATACCACTGGATCTTGTAAGAAAGGCCTCTTCATATGTTCATCAAATGTTTGAAATGAAATTTCAAGTAACTCAACTAACAGTAGAAAAAGTTACAACGTACAGTCATCTCGACTGGACCCCAATGTGACCTTATAGTTTACTTTATAATTTCAAGGTCTGATCGCAAAGAATAAGGCTACTTTGTGAATTACATACACCATTTTTAAAATGCCTGATTTATTAGCCATAATATGACTTTCTTTAAAAGCAAAATTTAATTCTAGATACTTGGTCCCTCGAGCCGGATAAAATAGGATTTTCAATTTTGTATCTTATTTCACAAACGTTGATAACGTTGAAAACGTTACACTGATTTGGCCCAATACCATTGTATGTATGTTTAAGGCTTACAAATATAAGCCCATAATCAATACTAGAAAAAAACTGCTTGACTGTGGATTGTACTTTACAGAAATATTTATCTGGGCTTATTTTATATTTTTCACAAAAAAATTATTTTTTAACTGAAATACTCATATGAGAATATATTTCTGCAAACAACAATGAAATAAATGCAAATAACATGTACATAGATACAAATACTAATTGATATTATATCATTTAAATGAAATGAGCATATATTTAATTGGCAACTGTGCCAAAAAAAAAAATTGTATTAACTTGCAATAATTTGAAAAAAAAAATAAATAAAAATAACAAACTGATTGACAGCCGTCATTTCAATTTTGTGTAAATAATAAGGTTGAAAATATTTAAATAAAAAAAAGAAGTACACAATTTTACGACTATTTTAATTAATGTGAAAACTTAGGGCAAAAAAAAATTACAAAAAATCTGATGGAAAAAATATGTATAGGCAAATTAAAAAAAAAAAAAAAAAAAAAACGACTCTCATTGAATATTTTTTTATCGATTCCCTTGACAGCATTTTTCCCATACCACTTATTATGTCACGCCGCGTCGCGTCGTGCGTCGGTTTCATTACACCACCAATTCAACTTCCTTTCTCTTTCTTTCTCTTGTGCAATTTTTTTGTTTTGTATTTTCACTTCAATTTTAATATCTTATTATCCTGGTACTACAATCATACAGGCAGTGTACAAAAATATATACATAAGTAGGTACAAAATGCATATAAACATATATGAACATAGTAAATTACCCCAACAACAACGTTGTTGCAAAATAGCATGCAAATCTGCATCCATTTACACACGATATATATCGGGAAAAAAACACGGGAGGTAAAATGGGGTTAAAAACCAAACATTAGCACAAAAGTCCTGGTTGATGCTCTTGTACAACACATAACCATCGAACATGTGCATTATTAAGCCGAAAAAAAAAATGAAAAAAAAAAAAATAAGCAACATAAAAAATAGGTTGTTTAATAAATGAGGGTTGAAATAAATACAAGTCAGAAGTGGGATATTACATACAAACCCACAGGATATGTGTGTATACAATTCTATGTTTTTTTTTTTTTTTAAATATGCACAGCACATCGCACATCACACAATTTCCATCATCATTTCATATTGATATCCTTTCATCCAATTCAAATGGTTATGCTATTGCTCGGCATTTTTGATATGATGTATAAAATTTCCATGCTATGAAATGATGATGATGATGAAATGAAAATCCATAGAAAATATTATATTTGATTGTTGCCAGCAAAAACCGACAAGTTCTTCTTCTCTTCTCCGCACCTCGTATGGTTTTATGCAATCCTGCTCGACTTAAGTAACGACAAGAGTACAATCACCTATAGGGTTTGGAATATATATGTATATTTTTTTCAGTTTCAAATATACGGGCTTTTGCAAAAGAACACCCTCTCAGTACTTCAGCACATTGTTTAAAAAAAAAAAATGTTGAAATATACACATTGCATAAAAAAAGGGTTAAAACTTTACGTGTATGTTATGCAACGTCTACATACATACATACATACAGTCGGATTTTGTAAAAGGGGTTCATTTGGCCTGGCCGACTTCGACATACAAAAATCACGAGCCCTACAATGTGTGCGCCCGACATGTGTTGGATTATGCATGCCTGGCTCGATCGGGTCGGGACCAGGTCGGTCTTATGACAGGCTTCTTTTTTTTTTTTTGTGTGTGGATTTTCTTTGCTTGTTTATTATTGCGTCCTTTTTTCGGAAATCCTACACTTTTTTTTTTTTAATTTTTAATAATTTTTAAGGCTTTTCAGAGGTGAGAAGGGCGATTTTTTTTTTGTATGTGCACTGAATTGAAGTCATTATAAATACACTTCGTAAAGCTTTATACTTAGTGAGGCAATGTTGGGGGTGTTAATAATGCGAAAAAGTGATGTAAGATATAAGCGGTTTGTGTATGTATATGTATGTACCTAAGATGGGGGATAAATTAAAACAATTCGTGGGAAAGAAGCATAAAATAATATAATCATGTTTATTCAAAATTATATAAAATTTATGGCTATAAAAAATTTTAATGAATTAGGTATTTTGTTTCAATCATTCATCGAAATGTAAGTTCAGGAAGAAAGTTATATCAGGTGCTTAGATTTAAGGAAAAATTATGAAAGCTTAAATAACTTTCAGTGCAAAATTCGTAAAGTGTGGTTTTTTAGGAGCCTTAGCATTTAATCTCCAAATCCTTCATGATAAGAAAAGGACGAAATATGTAGAGGAATGATTTTTTAGATTTATAGAACAACGGTTTCGCTAATTTAATAAAAGTTTGAAAAACATTAATGTTCTGATTTATAAACGTTGTCTAACATTAGACAACTGTCCAACTTTGGAAAATTTGTTCAAAAACACTTTCAATAATGCACAAATCACTATAGTGTCAACAAAAGTCCATCATCGCACAGTGGGCAGCATGCCATAAAAGTTGGTACAAATTTAACCTAAAGAACCTGTGGAACCTAAAATTGTTCAAGTTTGTTTCTGAGACTGATGATTATACAGGGTGATTGGTATAAGGTCCACCAAAAAGTTAGAGTGAGTATGTATTAGTATTAGCGGGCACATTAAAAGTATATCTGCCTGGAACTCCTGAGACACAGCGACTTTAATTAATTTCAATAGAAATTATGGCTAACATTTTTTATTTCAACTCAGGATTTGTCCCTATAAATTGCTTATACTTCATATATTGTCGCAACATATCTATTTTTAATTTAATTTTCAACCTGTCTTAGAAAAAAAAAAATATTCATCATTTCTAATACCTAACAAAATAAAAACCACAACTTATATCAATTTATAACATTATACATAAATCTATACAAATAATCGGTTTTATTGAATAAATTATATAATTAACTACCGTTAATCTTGTCGTTAATTAAATTTAAATTAAAAATAAAAACAAAAATTGAAAGTACATATAAAACCGTAATAAAACCACTTATATATGTATTACTTAAATCATTAAAAATATGTATCTAATCTACCAGACATGTCTATTTAAATTGTTGATTATATATGCAGCAATTTTTTGTATCTTAAGGGAAAATTGTTAAAATTAAAAAAAAAAAAGTAATTAAACTTTCAAATCGTATATTATTACATACATATAATGTAGGTACAATAAACTGGCAATATCTCAGTGCCACGTTCAGTTACACTGACCTCTAAACAAATTACACACATAAATCAAATGTCAGACGCACCAAACCGCGCATATAGATACATATATACAAATATATGTACAAATACAACAACCCGTATCTAGCTACAAGATACTATACGCACTGTTAGTCGTGTGTTTTTGTTTTATGATTATGCTAAAAAAATTATAATACTGGTTCAGTTTCCTATTCCTATTCGGTTGAAGTAATAAAAAATAATAAAAAAAAAAAAAACACCATCACATAAAAATTACAATTTTACAAAATAAAAACCACATAAATTGAAATAAATGGGCGTTTGTAATCCCCTCACGCATTTCAAATGAGTAAATTGTATGAATAGGTATGTGTAGTGTATCTACAGCAAATGCAAAAAAAAAAATTAAGTGTAAAAAGATTACAATTTATTTAGAAATATCTTCCGGATATATCTCATAACAAAAATCTCAATAAATTTCATAAAAAAAAAAAACATTAAAATTAGACTGAACATTTTTGTAGAGGCTTTAGGCTTCTGAAATTCATTTCAGTTGTGTTATGTGTGTGTTTTTTTTTTTTTTTTCTATCTACGCAAAATGCCCTTGACCAGAAAATATTTCTTCACAGCTTAATTTTAAATCGCCATGCAATCACAATATTATTATTTTTTTTTTTTTTTGCTTTTGGTCAAAACTAGACAACCTTTGTCTATGCTATGTCTACAACCTGAGACACGACAGTAAAGTATATCTAAACGAGTATAAAGATAGGTATGTATAGATAAAAATATATAAACCATGGCGCCAGAGTACTCCAGTACTGTTAACTAAAAAAAAAAAAAACATCCAAATTCGTATTCGTTAAAGTTTGCACGTGATTAATTTGGCGGACAGGGGTACCCACGAACCTTCATAAAGTTTAAACATAAATTTAGGTTGAAAGACATTTTTTTTTTTCAAATACATATGTATTTATATATTTTAAGGTTTTATATTATACATATTTTTTTGTTTTTATTACAATCGGTATTTACAAATGCGATGACTTCATTATGTGTCGTTTTTCGATTTGCACAGTTTCAAATAGTAGCTAAGGTCATGTTTTTTTGGGGTATTTGGCCTGATTAATTAGTAATTTAAAGCATTTCATTGAGGATATTGAGCAAGCATTGCCCTCATGCCCTATATTTTTTGTATTTTTTTTTTTTATTTAATGTTCATTGAAAATTGTTTAAATTTTTATATCTTAACTGAACTGACGTTTTTTTTTTTTGTGGTGTTGTTCTGTCTTATTGCTTATTTCATTATAATTTTTTTTTTGTAATTCTTTTTCAATTTGAAGGATTGAGGAATAACACATGGGCGGCATATGAACATATTTTTTTTTTATTTTATTGGGTCAAGTCAGAAGACGAAGAAATGAGATTGGTTGTATTTTTTTTTTTCGTTTTACTGGATATTCATTTTTAATGATAGATATATAGATAGATATATAGAAATAAAAAGCCCTAAGGGAGCTGAACTGAAAGGAAAGTCATGATGCGAAACGTAGGGTAGAATATGATTTTTCTTTCTTTTTTTTTTTTGATAAATTAATGTCTATTCATTTAAACTCAAATACAAATAAATATTAAAGATAGAAAAGACAGAGGGTATTTGAGCCTTTAATTTGTTCAGAATCTTATGATTTGGCGAAATTTTTTTTTAATATGGTGGTAAAATTGATGGAGTTTGCATATCACTGACTTCCCAATAAAAGTTTTTTTGTAGGTATTTTTAAGCGAAAAAAAAAATCATAAGTTGCTAACTACTGATGCACAAGATTTTTATTATAATTATTTATAATATTTTTCTCTGTTGCGAAACAATGAAGACGATGAGACGTCACTCGAATTTTACTTATGACTCGAAGTAATAAATTCAGAAACAAAATATTTACATTCGAAAATTTAAATTAACATCCCCTTCAGATTAAATTGTGTAAATAGATTTTGACTTTGATTGAGATATAAATCATTTGCTATTATATGAATATAATATACCTAGTCAACTTATCTGAAGTGAAAATTTCATATAGCTCGAATCGACTGTTATGGTACGTACGTTAAGCTGTAGGTAAGATAAAACTTTGTATTTAGGAATAAATTGGAAACTCTTTTCTTTTAATTTGTAGAATGTTTTTTGTATGTGTTAAATTTAATATTATTGCGTTTATTAAAAAAAAAGTATAGGGCTTAATGATTTGCATTCTCAACCAATTATGTGTGCGTGTTGTTAGTAGGCAGGAATGGAAGGGACTTACAATTTTTTGCAGGATCAAAGAAAAAAAGGAAAAGGAACTTTTGTAGTAGCCCGTGGCGTAATGGTTAGTGCGTAGGACTATTACGCCGAAGGTCTTGGGTTCGATTCCCATTCCTATGCCACCTAAAAACATAAATGTTCTTCACGGGTTACTGCTTCTTGCGAGGAATTGACAAATTCTCCAAGAGTATTTCTTGTCATGAAAAAGTGCTTCTCACCCTAGGGTTTCTGATTCGGCAGAAAATTGTAGGTCCTCTCCATTCCTGCCAATAACACGCACACAGGAATGGTTGAGAGTTGTAAAGCAATAGGCCATGGTTCTACACGAGCTGTCGCGCCGACCAATTTATTTAATTTTTCAATGGAACTTTATCATGACAAGAGATAGCTTTGGAGGATTTTTCATTTTTATTCGCCTTTTTTTTTTCTTAGAACTGCGAGATTACGGTTGATATTTACAAGATTTTTCGGACGAAGTTGTAAATGCAAGATTTTGTAATTGCAAGATTATGAAAAGCGATATTATTAATTTCTTCGGTGAATCGCAATTTGCGAGAATTAAATATACGAAATTTTAAGCTGAGAGATTTCGGTTGATATTTGCAAGATTCTTCGGTCGAAGTTGTAAATGCGAGATTTTGTAATTGCGAGATTATGAAACGCAGGAACTTTTAATTTGCGAAAATTAATTTTTTGAGATTTAAAGAAAAACATGTGAGATTTGAAATTTTTCATTTGGTCTTTGATTAAGCTTGTAAAATGTTTTGCTAAATATTAAACAATGACAACGTCTAAATTACGATCAAATAATGAAGGGTTGAATTAACTAAAAATTCTTTTGTAATGTGGAATCGTAGTCTGTGCCAAAAATTAGCTGAAATATTTATTTAACTGATTTAAATTTAAGATTCATATAGAATATTGTAGAAAAACTTGAAGTAACTGTTAAAAAAACAGCCAGTGCCTTATATTTAATCTCTAAGTATATAGGTAACTAAAACCATTTTCTCAATTATGCTTTTTCTTTTGTATATTTTTTTTGTCTTTTTCATATAATTTTATTTTATAATAAATGAATACCTAGGATAAAAACAAAATGAAAACAAAAATGTTCAAATTAAATTAAAAATTCTGTACACTCATCGCTATCATGTATTTTCTATTGCTATCATACATACATACATATTATATACATGTGTATATATTCTATGATTTTATTTATAGGTATATTCGAAGTCGTCGTGTGCACCCACAAACCATCTATGGCCATCCACATAAAGTAACATGTTTTAATTGAAAATTTTAAAATATTTTTTATATATGGTAAAGAAACTAAAAGCTTGTTTATTAAAGCCCCCTACCAATAAAGTGATATGATTTTTTTTTTAATTCTTATATAATTGATGTTGTATAACAAATATTATAGTTCGCATAATATTATGCCAATGGTCTTGAAGTTATAATAAATAAATTATAATAAACGTATATATAGTAAATGTAATATAGAGTGTGTTTACTATTAACGCGACGAGAAAAGTCACACCTACGACTTAAAAGATGCTTTGCGCATACATATTGCATTTAATTTTATATTTTTATTATCGACATATAAATATAACTTGTTTTTAGGTATATTAGTATAAATGTAGTTTATATAGTGGGTAGACATGATATTTTCTATTTCTCATGGATAAATAATTGTCACAATCAATTGAATAGATACAGCAAGAAAATCAGTCATAATAACAACAATTTATTTATTTAAAACAAAATTAATTGAAATTGAAAATAAAAAAAAGAGATGAAGGTTAAGTTTTTTTTTTTTAAAGGTGGAATTTGTTGATTATTATTGTTTGCATTTCTTCTTTTGTGCAAAGTGAAGATAAAAGAATCTGTTGCTTCCTGAATTGGTTTTATACAAAATAAGGAAATTTTAAGGCAAAAAAAGGAAAATCATCGATCGATTGTTTATTGTAGACAATTGTTTGAATTAAGCTTTCTGGTATTAATAAATAATAAATTAAAAAAAAAGAAATATTTTTATTGTCTTTCTGGGTTAATTTGTTCAGATAAATAATGATTTTTTTTATTTTATTGAATATACCTACATGTTTCATTTTCTGTTTTAATTTTTATTGTAAGAATAAGTTAATCATAATTATATTTACTCAGCTTATAGAGAGACACAGCTAACTCTACACCTAAAAAAAATATTTCGTAATATCGCTACGAAATATTTTCGTAAATCTTTTTTTCGTTCAATGGATGAAATTTTGTAAATTGAACAAATCTTTTATATAGTAAAATAAGACCCAAACAAACATTTTGTAAGATTCACGAAAGCACTTTCGTTTTTTAATTTAGTAAATTTACCAACAATTTCGTTCAATAATCTATCTATGTTATAATATCTATATTCGCTTTATCAATGGTTTCATAAATTACAAAAATTACATTCACCATTACATTACACCACGAAAGTCTCGTAAAATAAACGAAAATTATTTTTTGGGTCTATTTGTGATTTTTTTTAATCCTTACCTATTACTTAGATAATTCACTATAAACTGATGATATAAACATTTAATTTAACTTCCTTTTTAACCATTTTCAAAGTAAATAAACATCTAAAGAATTATCTAATTTCTTGTTTTAATTTATTTTGTTTTTTTTTTTTTTTTAATTATTCTGGTCATAAGTAAGTTCATATTCTGACTTAAGAAAGTATGACTAAAAAAAATTAATAATGCTAATATTCGACTAGCCAAACTACTAACAAAAATAAAAAAAAAAACAGCCACTCATTTATGCATATTTATTGATTTTACTTCAATATCAGAGTGTAACAAATATATTTTTAGAAATAATATTTTAACACTATTGACTAAGCAAAAAATGTATTATTCAACAGTTAGGTTATAGAGAGCTTCATTTTGTTGCTTTTATTCGATGTCAACGTTGGACCAGTATCTATACCTAAGCCAATTAGAGGATAAATAAATTAACAAAATGTTACTCATATTTTCGTCTGATATTCACAAGATTACATATATCGCTTGGTGTTATATAAAATATGAGAACAAAAATACCTTAATATGAATCTTTTTCGAAACTTGTAGATTAAGCAGAGGTTTTTGAAAATTATCCTATGAACTCCTGTAACTCTACAACTAAAATTCCTTACAAAAATCAGTTAATCACAAAAGAAAATAAATAAAATCTTATCTGATCTGAATAATCAAACAATAAATTTAATTTTCGTCGAACAAAAAAAAAAAAAAATATTTCAACATAAACTAAAAATTTCCATTACAACCCATTTTCAGGTATTTACAAGAGAGATCTTATCGAAGAAAAAACAGAAACTTTACCAAATTGTTGATTTTGGGGCATTTTTCTATGTTTTTCTTCATCATCATTCAGTGTCAAGTCACGCTGAGGAACCATAAACTTTAGTCAACCTTTTCCTTAACAATAACAAAAAAAAAATCTAAACCAACCAGGCCGTTATTCCTACATATATATCTAATCATTAATCAAAACATAAAAAAAAAGATCAAAATCATTCTCTGAAGTCGAAATAAAAAATACAATATCACAACCAACCAAATTCAGATTGGCCCTTTAAATAAGGCCAATAAACAAAAAAATGCAACTCTATGCATTTTTTTTTTATTTTTTTTTAATCTAAACGATACATTACGACCAACGAAACGACGACGACGACGACTCGAAGCCAGCCTAAGTGCTAATTAATGCCCAATAAATGTCAAGATCATAATCGCCCGCGCGTTCTACGTGCCCACAAAAGAAAATACAACTGTCAGTAATAATGTCAGGTGAAAAGTACGAGGTGAAGAAGACGAAGATTTTTATGGTAGTAACAAACCACACCACCCATGGATTCCCTCCACTTATTTTTATGACTTGGTTTTTTTTTTACTATTATTTTTTTTTCTATTTGCATATTTTATGCCGCGACCTCATATTCACTATTATAATATGTATGTTGTGCCTTATTTTTGTCTATCTCTATCTGCTGTTTCTTTTCCAATTCACTGGTAATTAACCAACGATGACATTTCCACTTTAGTCACCCCACACTATTTACCACGTGGTAGGTAGTAGGTAGGTAATAAAGTAAAAGATTTTCGATTTTTTTATTTTAGTTTTTTTTTTTTTTTAAGCTTGCACGTCATGCAATAATGTCGAGGTAACCAAATATACAAGTTGTTTCTGCTCTTTTGGAAGTCGAGGAGATGGAGTAATCGATGTGTGACGATCTTCTTTTTTTTTTACGTCGGAGGGCTTAACTTTACGGTCTTTCGATTTAAGTTCTATTTAATCTCTTTGAGGGCCACCTATAACACTAAACAATTTAAGAAGAAACTAAAAAAAAAAAAATATTAAAAGAAGATGGCCAACAATCATTTTACAGTAATACAAGCCATTCTATTTAAATTTCAACTCAGACATGTCATCGGACTTGTAGGAATACATATATGTCAATGGATTCTGACAGCAGATTACCTTGATATATGATGAGTGTGGTATATGTACATTGGTATAATGTAGAACTGTCAAAATCAATTTGTGACACATCTTGCGTGACCCTTTTCTTAATTTTTTTAAAGTTGTCAAAATACACATCAAACATACATAATGTATATACATAATTATGTACACAAAATGGAAGGCACTTTTTTGGTTTGATGAAAATGAATATTATGATTATTTTAATAATGATACCAGGGAGCTAATGTGAATAAATGTTTGTGGGATCAGTCATTGACACCGGCGGTGGTGGGTTTATTTTATTTTATTATTTTTTTTTTCTACGTCCATAGTTTTTTTTTATAATACGGAGAATTATGATATGACCTAGGCAAAAAAAAAATTAATATTTTATTATTATACTTTTTAATTACCACGCACATGGTGTGAATAACCAATAAGGTGGGTAGGGTAGTTAGTACTTGATTTCGTATAGAACAAGGTGTTTACTGTGTGTAAGTAAATAAATTAATGAAATACGATTTTTGAAGAGAGCTGTCACTATACTTGTCAAACAACAGGGTGTGTTTTTTTTTTTTTTTTTTTTTAATTTTAAAACGAACGAATTTATATTTTCTTTGCTAATGGTTTGTATTTTTTTGTCGGCAAATGGATAACAAGATTGACAGCCGGAAAAATATCAAATTCAAATCTTCTTCTATAAGGGTCCGGATAATGTAATGTATTTGATGGAGCCATTTTGCCAATAATGACCTACACAATATTGTTCAATCGACCAATTTTGTTACACCCTTTGATGTTCATGGTTTAAATATGTTGTAAAGCAAAATGCATATAGGCTGTTATTTTCGACGGATTTTAAAACTATAAATATTTAATATCCCATAAATACAATGTAACATTTTGTTTCGTGAAAATCAATATATCATTCAATTTGTCTCTACCTTCAAGTTCGAAACTAAGATTCACTTAAAAATTGAGCACCCTGTTTATGATTTTTCATTTGTAGTCTGTTATTAAAAGAGTGATAATTAAAATTTTTAAAAGGCACCGCCAAAGTTAAAAAAAAAATAAACAAACTAACCACAATTCACCCCTCATGAAATAATTTCAATAATGAAAGATATTATTGTTAAATTATGTTAATTTTTTTTTCTAAAATAATTGTTTGCAAAAATACAAAACATTCATACTAGTATTATTTTCTACAAATACTCAGAAGTCACAATTATTAAAAAAAAAAAAAAATAGTAATAATTTTGATCTCACGCAATTTTATTTAGATCAAAAAAAAAATATTGTCATGTTATTCATTTTACTTAACAGGTGGCTTTCGGTCTATTTATTTTGTTTATGATTGGGGGTATTGTCCTATAATTATATAGCATTTTAGTTATTATATTCAATTGTCACTACATACACGAGATTTAAAGGGTTAATAGCTCTGAACTTTATGATTAATGGCTTTATTATTTTTGTTTTGTTATGAAAGTTAGCGAACTTGAAAAACTTGAAAAAAATAAAACTTAGGTAAAGGTAGGTATTAGTTTGTTCTTGGACCTTGAAGTTGGGTTTAAAAAAAAAAAAAAAAATTTTAAGGTCATTGGACTAGAAAATAAAATAAAAAATTAATGTGAAGTCAAGTGTTTGACGGTTGAGGTGATATGTGTGTAACTATTGGGGAAGAAATGTGGTTCATTTTTCAAAAAAAAATTGTTTGCTACATTAATACTGTAATGTAAAACAAGATATATTTGATCAGAAATAAGAAATAGAAGATTTCTTACCTCACCGAAAAATAGGAAATGAGAATTATGGTGTGCCGCAGGGCTCCGTTTTGTCACCGCTTCTTTTATTCATATTCATAAGAGATCTCTTTGTATAAAACTTTTAATTTAATTGTTTTACAAGCGGCAATGGCCTTAGATTTTTATATTCTTGTTTGTTGGATGTAGAACTAAAATAGCAGTATTTGGAAGGCTCATTAAATTCTTATCTTAACTGCATTACTGAGTAGGGAATTAATATTCCAGTACAATTGAATGCTTCAAAAGTTCAACGCTGTCTTCTAATGTTTAAGCGTCTTGATAATTTAGAATAACTCAAAGCAGTTTTTATAAAAGCCTACAAAACTTACTAAATACCACTGACTATACTGAAGCTTTAAGTTTCATTTAACTCACTTATGTATATGCTTAAAACAACTTTAATAGAATGAAATGCAAATATATTGAAGTAATAAAATGTTGCGGGAACAATGTTGCAAGGTAAGAATTAATTTCAAGTGTGATTTTAAAAAAAGCGTCTCAAATAAGAGAAGACAAACATACAATTTAGTTAGTCAGTCATAAAAAAATTACAATTAAGAACAATATTAATCTGGATTTCTGAGAAAAACCACAAACATTGTATCTAATATTTGCATGGGGTCGAACAAATCTTCAGAAATTTTAGGTATTTCAAAGAAAGTGTAAGGAAATTCTTTTGGAATTTTTAATTTAATACAAAATCATTAGCAAAATATTAAACATAATCAAGCAGAAAAAAAGTATTAGTCAAATATTATACAGTATTGCAAACAAATAGATAATTTTGTTCGTCAACATTTTACTATGGCAACATTTTCTCTACCATAATTTGTATAGTTTATTAAAATGCCTTCAATTCTTTCATTTTTAATTACAGACCACCCATACAAATATTTTTCTATGCATAAATTCCAATATTATTACACCATATTTGCTTACTACTTGTACGTATCATTTTTCCATTATTTTTCTTTACCATGGACAAAAAAAACGTCTTTAAAAAACCACACATACAAACTCATTTATAATTGGGTTTTATAAATTAGATTAATCATTGTTTAAATGCTATTCCATCAAAGCTTATACCTACCTACTTTATGATACCCTCTTCCTATTTTATTAATCTGAATGAATGTCTTATTAAAATATTTTCTTCCCCATTTGTTTGCAAATAATATTATAACTTGCGTAGTTTCAGATATACATAAAAACAGAGGAGCAAAAAAAAAAAAACAATTGTGTTATTGGGTAGACCTGAACTAATTCCACGCATTTTCATTTTATATACATTATTTTACCCACTTTTCATTTCTTTGAATTTTCTTATGAAATTCTTTTTTGTTTTGCTTCGTTACGAATTTTCTCACTGAAAATGCACAGGTTTTATTTTTTTTTTATTTGCTGATGCCCCCCCTGTAATATGTGGAAAAGATGTATAATATTATATTTGTTCATATTTGGTAGAAAAAAAGAAGGTACAAGATATAGATAAGATATATAAGTATAAGTAGATATATCTATATTATGTTGCTACCCGCAGTGAAGAGGTTTTGATCCCCCCAGCATAATTATTAAAGAAAGATGACTCCGCCGCCGCCGCAGTCGCCGACAACGAACGAACGTTTGCAAAAAGTGAAAAAAAAACTTCATTATTTTCATACACAATTCACCACCATGTTGTATTTATATACATATATTTCAAAGTCTATACCAACCAGCAACTTGATGCGAATGAATAGTTTGGTATCCGTATAGTCATTGCTGTTATATATAGTACTACGATGGCGGTCTGCTTTTGATGTTTCCGACTTGATGGAGACGGTCGGTACGAATCGAACATATGGCCAACGCAACGATGCGTTGTCAGGCCGTAAACAGTGCAATCTTTATTTAATAGACGTCAGATTTTTCATCCAATTGAGGAAACCAATGTTACCAGATGGGAAAATAATTGATTTTAAAAATTAATTATGTACCTATTTAACTTTTAAATGTTAGAGTCTTTATCTGCTTGGAGATTTGCGTGGTCATAGAGTTATATTTAAAGTTTTATACCAAACAGGAATTAGTTATAATTCCTTATATTCATATATAATTTCTTATAGCTAATTCCTGATTGGTATAAAAATTATTGTCATAAAGTTATATTTTAAGTTTTATACCAAACAGGAATTATAGCTTATTCCTGATTGGTATACAGTTTAAAATATAACTATGACTATTTAAAAATATATTTTGATGTGTTTTTCCTCATTTGTGTTGTGCGTTCTAATAGTTTATACCTATTAACTAGGGTAGTTTTTTTGACTATACCAGTAAGTCTATTTATACCATTCAGATGTATAAAATCTTTCATATTACATACGCACTTCTTTTTATGTAAACGAAAGGATCCATATTGCATATTTATATTTATTTATTCACTGATTGGTATAAAAGGATATAATGGGTTTTCTATGAATGTTACTTAAATTCTTATTCCTAGTATTACTTAAGAATATGTGCTGCTCTATTTCAATCTCTTGCATAAGTCGACATTTCCTTATGCATTGACTGGTATAAACTGGTCTACTGCTAATAATTGAATTTAAGTAAATGAGTTTTCCTAGGTTAAAATTCTTTCGACAATTTCCCGTCATCGTAGGACTCTATATTTCCTTCTATTTCAATTATTACTTGCATATGTTTTAATATTTTAAAACATTATTGTTTATCTGGCAACTCTTTAAGTACCTAACGAACTGCAATATGTTAGCTTTAACAAAACTTCTAGTTAAATATATCAAAATATCTATGTTTAGACTTTATTCTTCACATTCGCTGAACCATTTCACCACGCTATAATAGAAAAGGCACCGAAGAATAAAAAAATATATATAAATGTCAAATATTTGCTTGATATACATTTCGAGCACTTTTCTAACACCCTTTTGTTTATCTATTCCATTGAGGTATAATATTATGTATAGACATCTTTGATCGCGGTGCGGCTCGATTAACAAGATGAAAACCTATGTCAAGTTGATTGGAACGACTGATGACACACTCAAAGACATCAAAAAAGGAGGAAGGAAAGAGAGAGAGAGAAGCTCCCAATGCCACTGCGCCGCGACGTCAATTTTTTTTTTTTTTTTTAGGAAGTCAATGGGCTTATGGAACTCGTCGGAGTCGCTACGGTGAGAAAAAAAAATCAACGTCGAAAATTTGACGTTCGATCAAAAAGTGATGAAGATGGTTTCAATGATGACGATGACATTTTTAGGTTTTTTTTTTTGTTTTTATTTTGCTCATATTGATGTTTCTACGAAATTATCACGCTTTGTTGGTCATGCTCTTCAATTATTGAAACCCGAATAAAATAAACTGGGAAGCAGCAAAAGACGAAGACCAACAACTACACATATAGCCAAAGAGAAAAATCCGTAAGGTAGAGAAGCCAAGGCTTGTGTTTTATTTTATTTTTTTTTAATCTTCAAAACCCCCTGCTGTTTAATGTATCTTTCTCTATAGGTTTACTTTACTGGGATGATGGAAGAAATTACTGCTACAAAAAAAAAGAGAAGATACAAACACAGGCTTTACGTCAAAATTAAGTTACGGTATACTCTATAGCCCGGTCTCGGTGGTATCTGTATCTTTTTTTTTCATACTCAAAGGCGAAGGTCAATCTTGTTCACCGAAGGGTAACAAATCTTTTTAAATGACAAAAAAAAACAAACAGTCTTGTACTATGAAGACAAAAGTTAGGCGGCATGTTGACGAAGATAGCTGCTGTAATGGAAAAAGTTAAGCCATGAGGAGGTCTTGAAAAACAAGACAGAGCAGAAGTAAGTATAGCATGATTCTAATTGCGTAACCCAAATTTTTTTTTTTTGGTAACTTTGAATATTCAAAAAGTTTTTTTTTTGGTTTTTCTGTGACTCCCTGAATTTAATGGATGCTTGGTCAGTGAAGGGTTTCATTTTAAGTTTTTTTATTTATTAATTTTTTGGGAGGCATAACCAAAAAAAAAAAAACTCTTTCATTTTTGTTTCGTGGAAATTTCTTTGTCAATGAATTTAAAACTTTTTTTTTTCTTTCTTTTTTCTTCAACTTGACGATGCTTTAAGCCGGAAATTGTCATTAAATTAATGATTATGAAGTGGCTGACCCGCAATATAGCAACAGCTTACTTGCTCTATTATAAATAGGTATACGTTGAGGTTCTCAAAGTAAAATAAAAAAAAGGAGGAATTAATTAGTAATTTATATTTTCTGGGGTAAATATTTGATGGATATAATTATTATTTCTTTAGGTGTTCTTTTTTTTTACCTGCATTTTGGTATTGGACTAAGTGGTGTGTTTTTGGAACATTTAATTACCTGAAAAGATAAGAAAAGAAAAAAATATATAGAGTTTTGTGGTTTTCTATTGTAATAAAATTTAACACAAATTATAGGGCTATATCATTCTTTATATATGGTTTAGCGATAGAAATTTTAAATAAAAAATACATAAAATAGCAATAAAAGTCATAAAAAGGTCGGAAGTATTTAAACTGGATAATTATTTACTGAGTGAATATAAGGTGTTTGGGTTATATAGGCTTTAAACAATAAGTTAAGACTTTTTTTGAGGCCGCAGCTGAGAAATTAAATGATTTTTGAAAGAGGTTCTCCCTTTTTGTTTATAATTAAGTATAAAAACTATAATGCACATAGATTAGAATGAAAAAAATAGAATGAAGATAAATCTATAATTGAAATTGTTAATTTGAAAGGTTTTTTTTTTGTTTAATTTATATATTTAAAGCTTAGAAAGATTTATTTACAAATATGTTTCAGCAAAAAAAATTAAAATAATTTTAAAGTTACGGATATTAATTTTAAGCATGGAGCGCTTGCTTACAAAATCATTGATTTAAAAGTGACACATAAGACATTTTGGAAAAAAGTCAGTAATTTTATAATAACAAATCTGCTATTTCTTTAACTTAAATTTTTTATAAATTGCTTGATCTGTTAAAAATTTGTGTGGTGATTACCTAATTATTCAGAACCTAACCTAACTGAGATATGTAAAACAAGCATTAAGCTCAATTTTGAAGTAATATTTTAAAAAAAAATGGTGTGCCTTAGGGCTCTACTTTGTCTACAACTCTTTTTTTTTCTAATATTCATCAATTCATTAATTAATAGAATCCAAATCTCTGAACCGAATTAAAAGATATTTTCAAGGATGATAAGGGATAGAAATATAAATCATCACAGTAAATATCCACCAGTTGACACGCCCCCTTTTTAAATAAGGTCATTTAATCCTAAATGGCGATAAAAATAAAGGTTGTAGTTCTTTGAAGAATTTATAGACAATTATTTTTCTAACAATTTTTCCAAACAAAATTTTTTGCCACGCCCACTTTTTTTTGGAGTTATATCAAGCAGTAGATATTTATATTGTTTTTTGGCCAATGTTTCAACAAAAAAAAATGTATAGTAAAATATGAAAAAGTACTTTTAAAACATCTTATTAAATATATCTGCCACGCCCACATCATATCAATATTCAACTTATTGTATCTAAATATCTCTAAAATAATAAGATATTGTTTCATATTTGATTAAATTCTGCAAAATTAAGCACATTTTCCCAAAAAAATTATTTCTTAGGTCTTAAATATGAAGAAGTTCAGCTTGATAAATATGAATATTTTACAAAGGAAAAGAAGGGGAATCAAATCGAAATTGAAATTAAAAAAAAAAGAAGTAATTTCAGCTTATAAGTCAATTACACTTTCTTCAATAAATTAATCCTTTTTCGTGACCTTTTTAAATAGGATTCAATTATTACTTTTTCTTTAGTTTTGGAAATCTTCATGTAGATACATAAACAAGAAATTCTATATCTTTTTACTATGCATAATTGTTAAGAAAAATTCTTTAAGAAATTTGATTCCAAGAGATTCGATTTTAAATACTACCTTCTTAAGGATCCATTTAAAAATTAAAAAAAATTAAAAATCCTTGCACATTATGTATTTACTTCTGTTTGATAAACATAGATAAACCGAAAAGCTACCTATACCTTGAAATAAAATATCTTTCAAGCTTTACTTATAAATTTGGAAATAAAAACAAAAATTTTTAAATATTTCTTTAGATACCTTATGCATACTTATACCTATACCTAACCTATTGCCGACATGTAATAAATAAATTGTTTGTCTAACATGAAATATCGATTTTGTCTTATGGTTTCTTATAGCTTCTGAAACAAATAAATGTCTTATCAACTCAAACTAATAAATTAAATTTCTAAATTTAAATTAAAACTCTCACTCAAAAAATTAAATTTCATTTACAAAAAGATCTATGCAAGAAGATAACAAAAATATGTATGTAGGTAGCCACTTAAAAAAAAAAGAAAAATCTTCAAAACCAACATCGACACAATCTACATGACCTCGCCCTGCATTTCAAAAAAAAAAAAAAACATTGCAACAAACTATAACTTTATATACATACCTAGACTTATAACAACAACAACAAAAACCCACACAGAAGAAGACGACGAAAATCTTCAAGTAATACTACCTCACAATAAACCCTAATTAATATCCACACAAAGTGAATCAAAAGTATCTTATAGACATCAACAACATAAAATAGAGCTACAGATCTATATGTATATCTATCTATATACCTATATGTACCTAATATAAGAAGCCCAAAAGGAATTTAAAACCCATAGAATCCTCTGGACTTCATGGCTCATCATGAAATGAATGGTCTTCTTGTTCTGTGCATGTTTCTCGGTCACAAGATTATCATCTCTTCTAGCTTTCCATAGAAACTTTTTTTGTTTTTTTTTTTTTTTTTTTTTTTTCTGTGTGATTAATAATCCAATGACTAGAAACCGTCATCATCATCATCATCTTCGTCGTCCTCCGTTGTATAAAATCTTCTTTCAGCCTTGATTTCGTTTCATAGATATGAAAATCACAAAAACAAAAATTAAATTCCTTGTAGAGCTAGAGATACAAATATGTACATACAGATATATGAAATTTCAAAGGAGATCTAGTTGTTTATCTCTCAGTTTCTTCATCTTCAAGGTATGTACATATATGATGGTATATGACTACGGAGCGGTAGGAGGTAGATAAATATACTCTAGCAATTGAATGGAATACAAAATAATAATAATTCACAAAAAAATATATTTCTCTCTATGAATATTAATAAAATACACCACAGACATAATATGTATTTGTATCTAGAAGATAATATATCTACCTCAATAACCAACGATGCCATGGCAAGAACGCGTGTCTCTGCGTAGATTTTCCATAACACAATTCAATAAAAACTCAACCCATAACCATAACTCTCGTGGAATTATTAAGGAAATATTAAGCATTTATTCTGCAATAATCGCAGCTCGTATATAATTCTATACTAAACGAGTATAATAATTCCAAGACCACCTCTTGCTCATTGGCATAGAGATACTATAGCTCTATACATACATACAAATACACACTTTCACGGAGCGCATTTGGCACGTGATTAAATTGAAATTGTCGCTATGACGGAACTAAAACCTATCATCGGTCGTCCGTCCGTTGCGTCGCATCGTGTCGGACGTTGTCGTTCTTGTTGTCGTCGCCTTGCTACCCGTCTGTCTGTTGGTCTGTCGGTCGTATATTTCCAAATGAATTAAAAAAATACAAAAATTACATTTCCCGGTTCTGTTGATATTTATTTTATAAATTTTATTTACATATGCAAATATTTAGTAAATAAAAAAAAAACAATTTATTTATATATAAATATGTTTAACTGGCTGGCATTAAGGGGTGGTTACTATAGCACCCTTTCTCATCAGCAGCGACAGATAAGAATATTCATATCTGGTGCTGCAAAAAATTAAGTATAAATTTAAATGAAAATATATATAAATACTTAAAATCTATCTTAATATTATAAGGTGTATCTGCATGTACATATATATACTTCAGTTCCGACAATTTAAAGTATCTTTTTTCTATTTTTGTTATTTTTGTCGTTTTTATTATTATTTAACATATTTGTTTAGGTTTTTTATTGGAATGCAATTTGACTACGTGCCAATTTTATTTATTTCACAGAAAATTAAATTGCATTCAATTAAACGTTTGCATATGTCTATCTATAGGTTAAATCTAAATGATAATAATAAAATTGTGTATTTCAAACCAAAGTGTACCTATTTTTGTTTTTTTTTTTTGTTATGTTAAAAATGATAATTCGTTTAACACGTAGATTTAACCGACTGACTGACGACACGTATATGTAGGTATATTAACAAATTGCGGACACATTTTTTTGGAAAATTTGTTACCTTATTGACATGTTAATGATTGCAATTTAATTACTTTTTATTTTTATTTATTTAATATAATATACAATATACATATGTAACTATCTTGCACCACGAACCGATTTTTTTTTTTTTGGTCTATCAAGTGTAAATTTAAAAATTGTGTTTTTACTCTTGAAATAGTCATACTCATTTGTATATACTCAAAAAAAAAATGAGTACAACATTTGAATGCCAATGAAATTTCCGTACGATAAAATGGAAATTGGATTTTGGTGCCAAGTTTAAACAAGAAAAATAAATAAATTGTAAAAAAAAAAAAAATTGGTGCGCGTTGCAAGGAATTGATATGAAGATATGTATAAACGTTGGTTTGGTACATACATAAATACATACACAATAATTGTGCGTTTTTATACGGACGTGGACGATTTTAATTGAGAACATTTTACTTGTGGAATTTTTTTGGGGCATGTCTTTATTTTTTTGTTCCTCAATAATTTTTTTTTTTAAATGACTGACGTCAAAAATTAATTATATTTTTAAGTCTTTCAGTATATCTAGGAGTCTTAATGGCTGTGAGTGCATCAAGGGTGGTGTAACCCTTATTTTGAAAATTAACTAACTTAATTTATTGTTTAGATTCTTAATTCGAAGACAATTTTGTCATTCGCGTAACAAAATGTTTTTCCTTTTGAATATGGACTTTCGACTTTTCGGATGTGATTTGTCTTGATTCATTAGAAAGCCATCCACGCATTGAGTTATACGAAAAAGAACCCTAAAGAAAAATCAGCCATTTGCAGACAAACTTAAAATAGAAAAAACAAGCAACTTATTAGAAAAAGAGTCACAAGTCACGACTAATAAGAGAACAAACTGTTTAAAATTAGTTTTAAAATAAATATATAAGCTGTAGAATAAAAAAAAAATGTATATCAATACAAATTGTCACTAACGTCACATATCACCAGCGTCACTTTTAGTGTCGTGAATTAAGATATAAATCTTTTTTTTATTGGTATTTTTCATATATGTATTTAAAAAATAGTCATCCTTGAATACGTAACAAGTGAAAATTGTCTAAAACTTCAAATTTTTGTGTCACTTTCGTTACAATCGATTATTCCATTTTTAACAAAGCAGACATTTTTTTTTTTCATTTTCATGGACAGTAATTATTTATTATATAAATAATTCCCACGGCCAAGTGCCTCCATTCCTACTTATTATCAATAATATTAAAACTTTTTATCAGTTCTAAGGTGACGATAGTGACACTTAAGAGATTTTGTCGATATTTTATATTATACTATACAAACTGTTTATAAAAAAAAATGTTACTGCTAATACCTACCATGAATCATTTATTTGATATTTAATAATATTTTAAAAATATAGTTCCATCGAGTGCTTACAAAAAAAAACAGAACCTAATAATAAATTGCAACATTTTGGAAATAATCCCATGATTTAAAAAAAAAAAAATCATCTCGCATATTATAAGTCGTTGCATAAGTATCTTCTGATTTTCAAAAAATATTTCAAATAGACCTTTAAATTTATATTCTTTAATCTTCCTTTACAAAATATCACTCTATCTATTTAAATAACAACATTCTTTCTTTAGCTGACTGAACAATTGCAAAAAATAAAAAATAAAAAAAAAAACTCTCTGACAAATTTAAAAGCTGTTCATCATTATACTTAATTCGAAGCTTTCTACAAATTATTTAAGATATCATAATACCTACTTATTTGGTGATGGCCTTCAAATGCTTTAAATTGATCAACACACAAAAATGTTATTTTATCTTCTTCTTCTTCTTTAAATTGAACGAATTAAATTTAATAAGTACCTATACCTAATGAAATGTTATTTTGTGCATATACTGACGATATAAATAGGTATCTAGATTCATAAGACTTGTTGCGTATCTTTTCACAATTTCTTTCAACCCTCGATGATTAAAAGACAACATAAAAAAAATCGAAAAAAAAAAATCAACAGAATATTGAATAAACCTTTCACCAAACCAATTGTGTTCTGTTTATACATTTTGTTCGTCATCTCATCGTTTTCGTCGTCAGTCGTCGGTCGTCATTGCAAAGAAGCCATCACCAACCGACCAACAAACCGACCGACGCACGACGATGCTACTGTTGGTACTAGTACTTTCTCTGATGATAAATATCAAGGCTATTAAAATGTCTCCTTTAAGACGGGTTAATTATATGACAGGTACCTTAAAATTATATCCTCTTAAAGTGTATGTCTGGGTGTATGTATGTATATTGTATATAAAAAGGAACTCACCATATGTTGCCATCTGTTAACTGATAAAGTATGTAATTTGCTTGTTTATTTAATCGATATGGAGTGCCACAAGGAAATGTACTAGTACCGCTATTTTATTTTTTTTTATTTTTAGCTTTATGTAGGGTACATTTAATAAAGGACTCTTATAGAAAAGTTATAATTTCCTAGTTTACTTTCGCAAGCATATGTTCATGATTCATTAAAAATAAGTCAGCATATGTATGTATGTATGCAGAAAGGTACCTATAAGACAGTATAGAAATGCGTGAATAATAAAGTTGCACTATCATTAATTCACCGTGTAGTTGACTTGAACTTTGTTAAGAAATTATCCCAGTGTCTCCTAAAGTAGGTGAGAGGATAATAATAATACATGAACACACACGTTAAAGAAGTCTGAAATGCAAAGGAAATTATAGGTGACTTTCCCAACTTAATATACATACGTAGATTATTTATAAAAAAAAACAAGAAATAAAATGATGGATTGTTAAATTTTTGGTTTGTATGTAGAATTGAAGGACAAAGTTGGAGAGCTTGCCAAAGTGAAAGGCTTTTTTTTTTTTTATTAAATACAAATCCTCCTTGAAAATCAATTATCTGTCTGTCTGTATCACCTATGTATGTTACACCTTAATTTGCAGTCTCAATTGACTGAAAAACTGAGTATACCTAGCATAGGTAATATTTTTTATTTGTCGGTAGCAGATCAAAGACGTGCAAATAAATGTTATTTTTTCATTTTATTCTACTTCAATTTACCGTACATATAGATGGGAAAATCCATATCATGTTTTTAATTCTAGAAAAATAAAAAAAAAATCCATATAACTCCATCAAGGTATTACACAAACCCAGAGACATATTGTCTACCGCGGTTAAATCGTTGGATGAGAAAATATAAAAAAAAAAAATATAATACCTGCAACCATGATGAGGGTGTTAGGAGGGAGGGGAATGGGTTGGTTGGAGAGCAAACAAAAATCTTTATTAACAGATAATTAAATATAATTGGAAAACATTTCAAAACAGCTACCGTTCTGCTAATAATTTAATTTAATATGTTTTTTTTTTATTTCTTTTGTTTTTAGAACGTTTTATTTTATTTTAATATTATTTTTTTTTTATTTCATTTTTCATTATAATAGTTTTTCGTTGAATCGATTTTACCGGCAATTGTGATATAAATCTAATGGATGAATAGAACAAACATAAGGAGGGGGAAAAAGGTCAGCAGAAAGGTTAGATCAGCTCAACAACACCAACAACGTGAGCTTGACCGCAGAATAAAAATAAAATAAATACAAATTGAAGATTTATATTCATATACCACCACCACGATGATATGATGTGTTTTTTTTTTTTTTTTTTTTTTAATTGAGACTTTGATCTCAAAAAGCTAACCCTATATATTTATTTTTTTTTTTCTGTTAGACTTGCTGATTCAATGTTGATACAGTCACGCGGCATAATACTAGAATTTTATAAGAAATTAAAATGAAATTTCCGTAATGGTGGGTTTCTATTATAGTACCTAATATATAGGTATATTAAATATAAGCAGAATGTTTTGATTTCTTACTGACGGCATTTAAATGAAAAATGATTAGGGGAATCAGTGAAATCAGAACAAAATGAGGGTTAATGGGTTAAAATTTTGCATTGATAGTGTGATTTCCTGGTATATATACATATAAATTAAATTGATATCAATAAATTGATGTGTGTTGCAGAGCGGGTAATATGTATATTTTGTATATTTCTAAGAATTGAGTAATAACTTTGTTTTATTGAATTAAAATTTAAAGTTACTTAATTTTTTACTTAATTTTAATAGTTTTTTTTTGTTTTGTTTATAGTTTTCCTTTATTTTGGAAAGATTTAAAAGATCAGGTTGCAGAAACATGTTTAAGTGGATTTTTATCTGTTTTTTTTTTTTTTTTTTGGTTCAACACAAATTAAAGACAATGTTATACGAATTTGTTGTTTAATTTAAAACGTATTCCTTTAAATGCTGAACAATGTATATAAACATTCTTTTGGAAACAAAAGAATCTTATATGAATATAATAAGTGCAAACATATATTAAGTTATTAAAATATAATAGAAAAAGAAATAAGATTACAAAATATTATAAAGAAATGTTAAAGATACAAGTTTAAAACATTTAATTTATTTAGTGTACACACACTACATGCATTTTGAGAAGAAAGGTAAAAAGTAAATATGTAATATAGGTATTGAATTGTATTCAATTTTAAGTAATATATTTTGTTGAATTGAATTTTTAGAACTTTTTTTTTTTTTTTTTTTTTTTTTGTAGTATGCCATAGTAAAGATTAAAGACAATGTTGCTGTGTGTTTTTCTTTTATATTTTGACAGAGTAAATGAGAATGTTATAGCGACATGTTTTTACGAATTTGTTGTTTGGTTTTCAAATTAAAGGATTTAAATGCTGAAATATGTATATAAACATTTTGTTGCATAGAAATGCATCTAGTAATCTAATAAGCAATGATATTTTGTGTAAATAAAAAATATTTAAATATTTTTAGAAATGTTGCAGATACATGTTTATATCATTTTAATATGTGGTTTTTTGTACAATGTATCAATTTTCAGAAAATTTTTATTTTTATATTTAAATTTTTATATAATATTTTTGGTATATATATATAACAGATAAACTGTATTTTGACGTTAGCGGAAAAAACATATATTTCATCTTTCATTCAAGATTATACACCTATTTATTCAAAATTCAAAAAGAACTACATATTTGCTTAATATAATAATGACTATTTAAAATTAAAAAAAAAATAAAATACAATGTTGCAGACACATGTTGTTGTACAAATATATTTAATATTTATGTTTTACAAATTTTATATATAAGGTATTCGAACAATTTTAAATTAAGAATGATCGCTATACTCATAGGTTTTATGAACGCTAATAAATATTGACTATAACTTGATGAATATGTTTTCGGGCATCTTAACTTAATAACAAACTTTCCTAAATTCCCTTTTAAAAGCTCCTGTATCCACATGAAAAATTTGAATGCAAGCCATAAAATCATAGTTTTTTAAGAGCTATTTAAGCTAAAGTAATGCAGGTCAATAAAGATTTAAAAAAAAATAAGGGTTTTGAAATAAAATAGAACTTAAGATAAATTACTTGAATTGGTTGTATAATAAGTCCCAGTATATTTAACTAAACTCTTCATTCTCTAAGGTTATGGTATATTTAAATTAACACCTTGTTTGCCATGTTTTATTTTTATCTTTTACCTCACTTTCTTGTGAAATCATAATTTATCTTCATAATGCTTAGCAAAAAAAACATCATACAAATTTTGACACAATCTATGCCTTCACCATTAAGCTTAATAAATTTACATTATATGACTCAAAAAGAAAAATCTATTATAACTCCAGTAAAATCTTAAGTTAACAAGCACCATTAGGTAGGTACCTCTCGAATCATACTTCATACTGCCAATTAAAGGAAATGATCTCACCGCATATAAAAAAAATTAAATTTAAATCCATGACTTTCACTTCCGTTTCATGTTTTTCTTTGATAAAAAAAAAATAGCAAATCAAAATGACAATTTAAAGCAAAAAAATTAATTTATTAAATTCAACAACATTATAACAACAAAAATAACAATAACAGTCATGCAGTAATCTGTTCGCAGATGGATGAGCTATTTTGCATTTGTAGATCTTGTCAATATGGTAGCGGTAGCACCGAGACGGTGGTGGTTGGGGCATACATCACTGCATAGATATTTATGAATACACAACCTCACCCATTTGACCTCCACCAAAAGCAAAGAATATTTTATAGAAACAACACAAAAAAAAAATATTAATTCAATATCACGATTAACCTGCACCATTCACCCTCAAACCCCCGCTCATACAGCATTAACAATGCCATCATTAGTAGGTAAGGTACGTACATAGGTAAAGTATCTACAGATGACTATAAAGATAGATAAACTGCGCGTAGTCATTCTGCCAATATTCTGACTTTCAGATGAAATTTTAAATTAAAATCGAAGGTTTAAATTGTCATGCAGATGCAGATGTCGCCCTTTCGAAGAAATAAAATAAAATTTTTCTTCCTTCCACCATCAGTTGAATTGCATAAGTTAAACCGCAATACCTCCTACCTATCTATGCGAAGAATTGTCTGTGACCTGAAACTTAAAAAAAAAAAACCCGCTTGTCATTTCCAGTGGAAAAGGTGTTAAGCGCCTTCTTCTGCCACATCAAGTAGCAAACAAAAAAAAAATCACCTTCCTTGCAACAGCCCTTTCGGATTAAAATTTTGCAAACAAAAAAAAAAACATTCTCTACTGAGCTCCATAAATGCGATCCACATATTTTTTCTTTCGACAATTTATTCATGGATGCATCCATGAATAAAAAAATAATAAAAAAAACTTAGGCACACATCTTCTTCAACAACAACAACAACATGATGCGTTCAACAACTTCAACCATCCAAAAAGAAGTCATTGCAGTGTAGAGGCATATACGAAAATACATACAAAGATAAATACACTCGGCATAAGATATATATATAGGTAGATAAGTACAATATATAAACTCCTCAAGCAAAATAATAATGACCGCATCTTATAAATACTATGTAGTGTAGAGATACATCGGAAAGACACATTATTGTGGTTCACCGATGGAACACACCATGCGGCAACATGTTGTAGTATGGTTTTGAGTTCTTGTTTTTTTTTTTTAATTTTTTTTTTCATTTTTAATGTCAAGTGCACCGCACCGCCAGCAACCAGTAATTATCCTTATGTAATTGGTAAAATGTGGTTTGAAATATGATCAACATCAGATCATATATGATCGTAAAAGATACCGCGAGCACATCATCATATCGACAACGTGTGTATAGTGTATCTATTGGATACGCAGAATTATTATTAAAATGGAAATGTCATTTATGCGCTGCATGATTTTTTGAAGTGCATTCATTCAATCTATGCATTTAGCTACCGAACGATATAGATACTCTCTTGACTCGTCGTCGTCGCGCATAAATCCATTTAAATTGCCGCAATTGCCGTATCTGTATCTTTTATGTATAGATAGCTTTGCAATCTGAGAGTAACGTATCTTTTTCGAATAAAAATTGTGCGAATGGTTTTTTTTTAATTTTTCTATCTCACAACTTCGAGTGCAAAAAACACGTGCACTCTTCTCGTATTACCGATGATGATGCTTCCGTGCATATAGCAGCGCAAATGAATTGCAAAAAAAACTTGCAAAGTTTTTTTTTTTTCTTTCAATTTTTCCATCTATACCTATGTTAGATGTATGAAGAACCCTCGTACTCAGAAAGAAGGCAAAAGCATTATAACATCGAAGAAAGTGAATGATATGGAAAATTGTTCACATATTGTTCGAAAGAAGAAAACTAGGTGGCCAAAGGAAGAACTTATACATCCTACACCAACTTTCTATACCAACCTAGCTATAAGCTATATAAGTTATACAGGGGTTCTCAAAAGCATGAGAGTGCTGGAAAAAGTTTCAAAATGAACACATTTTCTTTCAATAGCGATGCATTTCCTCGAGTTTTAAGTAACTTGCGTAAACTTTTCTTCCATGTAAATGGGTTGAATAGTGTTATATGAATGGGGTTGTATTGTTGGTGGGTGTTGTGTCAGGGAAATGGTAAGAAGTCATCAAATGAGTTTCGGAATGTTTAAGGGGGAGGGGGAGGGATTAGAGGGGAAGAGAATATTTAAGCAAAATACGAAGTATTTTCGTTATTAAATTGGTAGATTTACATAGAAAAAGAGAAAGAGATATATGTATGTAGATAGAGTGAGAAGAAGAAATTGGCAAGGAATTTGTAAAATGTATAAAATGAGTTGAATGCACAGGGATTAAAAGATGTTTTGGTATGTGAAAATGTTTTGAATAAACGAAATTATAGAAAAAGAGAAAAAACAAAAATAAAATAAAATTATTTTGACGGATTAATGGAGATATATAGCAGACAGAGACGGGGCACGTGTTAGTCTAAGAAATTTTGCAACATTTATTGCAAGAATGGAAAGAGAAAAGAGATAATAAAAAAGATAATACTAAAATAAATATATAATAATAAAAGAGATAATATTATTGTTTTCGCTTGAAAATTAAAAAATAAATTTTAAATACCATTTTTTCATTTTTTTAATATTAGCTTTATGTAAAAAGTAGGAGTTGCTAAAAAATCATAAGATATGATTTTTTGTCATTGCAAAAATTCATGTAGCTAAACAATGAACTAAGATGAGCAACATGTCAATGTTTATATCTAGTCACATTTACAAAATCAAATAAAATGCGTTTGAAAATAATGACACATTTTAGTTGTTGTTAAAACATTTGAAATAATAAATAAATAAATTTAAAATAACAACAAACATTTTGTGGCAACATTTTTTTTTTAGAAAAAGTACCTACCTATTAATTGAAATATGGAAATAGCTTTAAAAATTGGAACAATCTCAAAATAAAATTAAATTATTTAGGTAAACAAAATGAATATTGAATTCCTTCAATATTTTATAAAATAAATTAAACAAAAAATAAATAAAAAGCTTCTCAACAAATGTTGCTGAAACATATCTTATTAAGGAAAAAAATATTACTATGCCTGTATCTAAACAAAAATAAAGGAAAATTAAAAGATATGTCTACTATAAAATATTAATTGAAAAGCTGAACAAAAGCGATTTTACGCCTGAAACATTTTTTTTTTTTAACATTTTCTTTTCTTTTTGCTTGAAAAGGCATTTTTGTAAATGTTTATTTTGTAGATGTATCTGTATGGTATAAAATATAAACGATTAGAATTTAAAAATAAGTATGAACTATATAACAAAAAAAAAACCTCTTCTAAACTACAGTTAAACATTTGTTATTAATATGTATCAACAAATTTTGTTGCAGAAACATAAAAATATAAAAAGATCTAAGTAAGAAAGAATTTGTTTTTTTTTTAATTAATTAACAAATATGTAGTTGCTAGAGAGAAAAACAAAAATAGTTTCTGAGATTTATGTTGCTATGAATATGACATACAAGCAGATAGTCTGCAACATATCGAAACATTGTTATTTGCGTCAAATTATTTGTTTGTTCAAATTTTATTATTTTATTTTCATGTGTAGGTACGTGTTACTGGAAAATTTCGAAAGGTGGAAATTCTAGAATTTAATGGTGAATCATAGAATTTTACAGCAACATTGGTAAACATCCGAAATGTTTTATTTTCATAATTCATTCTGGTTTTTCGTTAACAGTTTTCTTGAACAACATTACCCTCTGGCAAACTCACCAAATGCATGTGTGTTTTTTTTTCCTATTAAACTTGTTGCTTGATGCTAAAGATTTAGAACAACTCGTGTGTGCTCTAAAATATAGAACTTAATGATAGTTATGCGTTTTCTCCTTAAACCTCATTTAGTCATCGTTGCTTAATTAAGTCACAGTATAGTCAAAGTTAAACTAAAACAAATCAACTCTTGAATTGTCTTTATTATGTCACCTAAATTCAATTTAAATCTGTACATAAATTTATATATATCTAATGTTCTATTGCTTCTAAATATGCTTTCCAACACAAAATACCTACTTTGAAAATTAATTTCAACATCAATGTGGTATAAGAACACCTGCTGTATACTATAGAAACCCTTTCAAAATAAATTTTATTTGTTAGTTCAAATACAAAAAATTAATTCTAAGAATTTCTCTCTCTCTCTCTCTCTCTAGCACAGTATTTTCAATTTTCATTTATTTTATTACATAAAAACAGAATCTTATAATATCGTATACGAGTGTAATTTCTGCAATTCTTATGAAAATTAAAAGCAATTGTTAATATTATTTTATTACAAAGTCAAGCTGTTTTCTAAAATGTCTCAACCACAATTCAATTGAGAATTTCAACACTTTATATACATATACATTATATACAACCAAACAACGAAAGCCATCATCAAAAGTTATACCTATATTTTATTTGTTATGTATTTTAAATCTCTTAAGGTAAATTATGAAAAAGGAAAAACACTAAATAAAATAATAGTTCTTTCAAAATGTAAACTATTTCATAGGAAAGTGGATTCAAAGACTCCAAGATGAAGGTGTGTTGTCTGTAACAGTAATTCAAATATTATTATTTCTTGTTTTATTTTACTTAAAGTTAGGTACCTTAGATTATGTTTAATATCAAAACAAAAAATATCAAGAATTAAAATATAAAAAAAAGAAATTAAATGGAATCACTTGAATTATGAAATTTATGGCAATGAAGTCAAATTTATCCGTGTAAATGTTATGTGGGTATTAAATTTTTGCATTTAACATTTTTTAACTGTTTATGTCTTAAAAACTCTTTTTGTGACACGTGTCATGTCATGTGCATGTATATATTACTCTTCAAAAACAGTTCCCAAATCAAAACTGCTGTAGTTTGCTGTCAAATTAGAGTAGGTCACATAATGTATCGAAAGGTTTTTCTAAAGTTTTTCTTCGAAGAAAAAAAAAGTTCTTTACTGTTTTTATGAACGTCACAAAAAACGTGACGTTCATAAATATTTGTTGTGGGTATAATAAAGCTTTTATAGTGATTTTTAAAATCAAAAACAAATTACTTATCAGTACTTTTTAGCTAGAGGCCCAGGTTGTAGTTAATAATGTTTTATTTTGTCTTTTGGAAAGATTAAAACTACACATTTATGTGACGTTTAGATGCAGTGAAGTCCGTTCGACACTTTTTGTGTGTGTTTAAAGAAAGTGACAGCGTTTGTCACAATGTGTGATAGTATTACGAGTACATTATTGTATGAACAAACCATAAAATGGTATTCTGTTTTCAATGATAACAAAACAATTTTTTTTATTTGTGACATTCCTTACACATTAATTAGTGCGTATATGTAGTTAGAACTCTGCAAATTTTAATTAAACAATTTTTATTTTTCTTCAAGTGTTAAATTTAATACATACAAAAAAAAAGAGAAAACAAAATAAGTGCCATAAAGGTCACAAAATAGGTGTCATAAAGGTCACAAAAAATGTGTCAAATTTGTTTAAATGTTTTGTTTCTTTGTTACTTTCTTGGTATCTTTAGACAATATATTTCTTGCTCTATGTTTTCTGAAAAATCAAAAAATTTCCGACAGATGGCGCTGATCAGAAAAATATAGCTAAGCACTCAAAAATTAACAGTCCTATTGAGTTAAAACTTGCGAATTACATTTTTTATGAAAAGTAAGATATTAATTTTTATGAAAAAGTTTTAAATTTTAATGATAGATGGCGCTTAACAGCAAAAGTTAAGACAAACAAATATTTTAAAACTCAAAAGATAACCATTGAACTGAAACTTAAACAATATTTTTTTTTTTATTAAATTTAGAAGTGCAAATCAGAAGTTTTCCAATTTTTCAAAAGATGAATAAAAAACTATAAATCATATAGCAGCGGGGAGAAGGTTTAAAAGTGGTTTTACAAAAATCCGCTAATTATCACCTGCAATTTTCTTATTTTTATGTATTTTCCTTATTCAACTTCTTTGGAAAGCAAACATTTGTTATTTAGCTTTCTCGAACTTGACAGAATTTATATAGAATATAGTATAGAATTTCTTAGAAAATCCGCCTACTGCCACGACAACATTTACACAGAAAGTTGAAATTTAAGCTTTTTTGAACCTTAATCATACTTCTGTAGTTTTCTTTTTTAAATTTGCGGTTCTTAAACATTGTTGGTTAGAGCAAGACGCAGTAACCGCTCATATAGCTCGGGCAATGATAAAAATTTTGAAAAACGCATAAGGGATTTCCATATAGCTAAAAAATGTTGTGCAAATTTTTGTTCTACAATAAGATTAGGTACTCAAAATATTCCAAACCATAAAATGTTTATCGTCAAAAAAAAAAAAAAAAAAAAAAAAAACAAAAACATGTTTTCGTTTTGTTGAAATCATAAACAAATGCGTAACTTTCTAATCAGAGCGTTTACAAAATTAAGATTATTTTCATTAAAAAGAAAAATACAAAAAAAAACAAATACATATGTTTTATTCTGCAAATTAATGGCTGTTTCGTTTTAAATGTTTTTGTTTATTGACAAATAATTCACAAAAAAAAAAAAAAAAAAAAAAAACAAGTTCAAAAATATAATTTTATACATTTTTCTATCTTCATATGCATGTATGTATATTTCATTTAAAGAATTTTTGTATTAGATACATACAGATGAAGGAACACTAAGTAAATATATTTTAAGTTAAATTTAAATCCATAAAAGAAAAGCCAAAAATAACTTAATATGGAATGGAAAGATATTTTGTATTTATAATACTTGAGATATACATAATTTCTATTGCTTTTATACTGATGATGATGATAGGAGTTTTCCACAGCTACTTTCAAAAGAAATTAATGAATTATGAAGAAAAATGTTAAAGGAGTTCATTGTGTTCCTTTTTTCTCTGTTTTTTTTTTTTTTTTAAGTATCAGCTGAGGGAAAAAGACTTCCAGCCATACGTTCGACAAGATAAAGGTATTCATTATTAATTTCTTACTAAAAACATTGCAACAATAGAGAATTCGTACGTGTATCCTTTAGAAAATTATTTTGCCTTTTCTTGATACTTTCGTCTTAAATATTGATTTTGTGTTAAATTTATAAGGAAATTTTAGCTTCTACTTTTTGGATTACATAAATGTTAGTTGCGTAGGTAAATTGGAAAAGTTTCTTCCTTATAGGAAAATGTAAGATTGTTATCCTTGTGCCATAATATTCCATTTGGTATCTAAAGTATCGGCTTTAGATACGTGTACATATATTTCCTTCCGTTTAAATTATTTTTGCTTTTAAACCCATTTCCTCAAGACATGTTCAAAATTTAATTTTTTTTTTATTTTTCTACAATATGTATTTAATAATCATAAAGGTAATCTATGCGTGTGAGATCGTGAGCAAAGTGATTTTTCGTGTTAGATTGTATCTTTTTGAAACTAAACAATTTGTAAATATCAGATAAAGATATGCAATTTCGAAAGCTAAAATGTCACAAAAATAAACAAAGTTAGGCGCAAAAAAAAACTACTTACTATTAACATTGAATCACAAGCAAAATTTCACAATCTCATTCAACTTTTCGTCTTATCAAGATCCGCGTTCATAAATGTACATAATGTGTAGGCACATACATAAATATATTGTATACACTATGAGCATACAATGGTTCAAAAGACCCATTTATCACGTTGTTGGGAAGATAAAATGTGTGATTAAATTTAAGCATACGACGACGACGACGACGTGTTAAAGAGAAAGGCATATTCTTAGTTAAACAAAATGAAAATAAAAAATCATGAACTAAAAAAAAAAAAATAAAAAAAAAAAAAACTTAATTAGTTCTATACTATATTAGAGGGGCTCGACTCGAATGAGCCCAAAATAGATATTTTTGTTTTTGTTCTAAAAGCTATCTTGAAATTCTATTTTTTGAAAAATGTAGTTATTAATTTATTAAAATACTACCTAGGTATACCTACAAATATTCTTGAAGGCCGTTTGAAATGTATTTCAAGTTCGCAATAGCAATTTAGATAAATTTTTATTTTTATTTTTTTTTGTTTTTTTTTTTTTTTTTTGCGTAAACATAATCATTTATTTATTATTTAATATCATTGTGTTGGTTAATTTTGTTTTCGTTCTAGATATTCAGAAAAGTATAGGTATTTGTGTGGATTTTTAGGTGATTGAACCCTTTTTTTGACATATTTATTTTTTTTTTTTTAATTTATAGGTATTTTTATTACGATGATAAGTTCATAATTTAGAAAACACACCACTTTTTTTTTCTTGTACAAAAACAGTAAGTATTAAACAACGCAATTTGTTAATTTCGTATTTGATAAATAAAAATGTATTTTTTTTTTGTTTTTGAATGATTTTTTTATTATTTTACTTTCAATTTAATTGATTGATTTAGTCCTTCCGGAAATAATCCCGTGATATATTTTTATTGAAATGATAAAAAAAAAAATCAATTGAAAAAATTTTATTATAAGTAGATAGATGATAAATTATTTGATGAAAGAAACTTAATAATGTTCATTGAAAAATAAACCACCACAAATAACTAAACACCCTAGAACGGATATTGCATCACTAAGCATAAGAATAATAATAATAAAAAAAAAACAAGATGATAACTGAAATTTTAGAAATGACGAATTTAATAAGCAGCAAGACGGCACAATTTAAAAATTAAGAACACCACGAACACACACAATTTAGGCACACGAAAAGAGAGACAAAATTCTGAGAAATTTTAGTTTGATCATTTTTAAATTAGTCATAAAATTAAAAGTGGTGATTAGCTGTTGTCTGTCGGCTGTTTTTTTCTTTTCTTTTTCTTTTTTTTTTTAATTTAATTGTAGGTTTGATATTTTTTTTTATTGCAGATGAATCTTTTTTTAAAGCATCAGGCATGTGTTAAATTATCAGCGAATATTTGTTCTTTAAGAAAATATAATTTTTGTTATAGAATTAAATGAATTATACATACCTACCTGAAGATTGATAAAAAGAAAAAAATAAATTATGTTTTTTTTTTTACCGTTATCTTTGATTATTAAGAATGTATTTTTCCCAGGGTTATTTTATAGGTCATTTCTTTAATAAAGCTCAAGCGTTTTAATCTTGATTTTTATAAAACTCATATCGTACCATTTAAACATTTAAATAACACCATACCATAACAAAACTTGCGAGGGTTTAGCTAATAAAGCAGTTATTTTTGCTAGCCTCTTGTTAATATCTAGGTAAATATATAAAACTTTTCAGGGCCTCATTAAAAACTAGATTGTTTCTCCTGACGCATTGTCTACCACTTTAACTAGGTATAATCATCAAAGTGCATTTATATCGTTTTTGCAAAAAGAAGTGGACCTAAGATGGAATCTTCTGGGATTCCATGAATTGTTTGTTTTTTTTTATTCTATTTTTAATTAATACTCAAACTCAATAAAAATTCATATACCAACATGTCGGAACTCTCTTGATAAAAAAAAAATATAAGCAAAAAAATCTTTTCTGGATTTTCTATAATCGGTAAACTTATATTTTTTTTTTTCATTCAATTAAATTCGAACTCTATTACTAATTCATTACCAACACATATTTTTTCCGCATATTAATATGCCCATATGTCTGTTTATGTTGCTTACTGTGGTGCTATTGAAAATCCATAACATTCACTTATACCACATAGACATGCACTTGTCACCGACATTGTCATCGTTATTCGATACTCAACATTGTCGTTGTCGTCATCGTCACGTTGACAGCTCCTCGTGCATAAAACAACTCTAAACTTGGTCTAGTTACACACTTTGGTGTTGGAAATTAAAAAAAAAAAAAATCATGAACACACACTCAGACAAAGTAGGTATATAGTTAAAGTGTACAAGAAAATTATAATTATGCATATAAACATTATTATTGCAATTCCAGCAGCAAATCGAGACACCACAGAAGAAAAATAAAATTAGTTACAAGAGCACAATAATTACAAATTGATTTCAATTGCAATCGAAATCGTAGTAATTATCATTGTGAATATGTCACACCGCGCCGCCGCCGCCGCCGCCACCTGCACTGCACTGCATTATGCCGATGTCGTGATGGATGTATGTATGTCGCCTTCAATCACAATCTGAACTTCTTCATTTTTATTATATTGTTTGTTTTGTACCTCCATTAGTTGCATTGGTACAAGTTTAACTTTTGTTATTTTCAACAATATATTTTATTCTTGTTTTGCGTGGTGTATTTTGTTTTTGATTTGTTTTTTTTTTTTTAAAGTGTGCCTCTTGCCTCCCTCGACTTGTTTGATACGAGTTAAAGCTGTTATGTTGGTTGCTGTCGAATTATTACAACATTTTACATTTTTTTTTGTAAGTTGCATAAATTCAGTGAATTCAACTTAAATAGTCATGTAGAGCTAGCTACAGCTACATAATGTACATAAATATTAATTATGATGACGAAGAAGCCGACACAGAATAGCACGTATTATACATACATATGTATATAGACAGATAAGTATCCTGCTCAAAGCATATTTTTCATGCCTCAGAAAAACCAGTTACCTACTGAGTTTACTATGTTTGTAGTACTTTTTCCGTCCGTCGTCGTCGTCGTCAGCGTCGTCATCATCATCGTTTGGATTTGCTAATCTTGAATCAAGATCGTATAGGAAGTGGGTGTTAACTTGCAGAATAATTACTGGCATTATAATGTCGCAAAAAGTATTATAACACCTCGTATAGCAACATCTGATTAGAAAGAGAGACAACTTTATAAGGAAATGTATATTATTTTTTTTTTTTTTTTTTTTTGTCAAGCAGCTGATTGAGTTTTAAGGCTTATGGAGACTGGTTTTTTTGTAGATACTAATGAGAATTATAATGTCACTATAAAACAACATTAAGGTATATTATTTTATGGGGTAGAAATGCTTCTAAAAACAATAAAATTTTACATAACAAATTTTACAGCTTTCAAAAAAAAAAAAAATATTCAAAATTTATTTGTAGCCTTGAAAACTATAGGTATACACAGTTAGTAATATTTGTATTTGTTGAATTATCTGTCCCGAACACAGAAATCCGTTGTTAAGAACCCACGCCTACAGGCGGCGTCTTGGTCTGCCAAGAATTACAGTGAATTCATTTTATTAAATGGACAGATAACATTCATTCGAAAATTTGTCAAATATCAAGCCTCAAGAATTCAAGAATCACAGGGCTAGGGCAATGAACATTAATATTCATGCCGATTATGAAATCCGCAATATAGTGTCGCAGTATAGTGTTTTCTTTTCACGATAAATAAGTAAAGAAAAAAAAATAAAGCCCTGCCATGCAAATCACTGTGGGGATCCAGTATTGTAGATTCTATAATCGACATGATTATTTATTTCGTTTTATACGAATCCTATTTTTTTTTTAAGTTAATCTTATTAGTAAATTTATACAAAAAAATTCATAAAAAAAAAATCATAAAAAAATTCATTAAAAATTCATTCCGACTAACTTTGCGCTTTTAACTAGATATTCATGAATAACTTATTATTTTAATAAATTTTAAATAATGATGCAAAAATAATTGACATTTTTTTTAAAGGACTAATTTCAATGAAAATGCATTATTAATAAGGCAACGGCTACATTAGTTATTCGTTATTCGAATACAATTTGTGATTACATTTATTCAATCTTTTAAGAAAAAATTGTATTCAAATTGGAAAAGATTTTGCAGAAAAAAAAATCCTTTATTATTTTAGATGTGGACCTAAATATTGTCTTTCGGATTTAAATGACTTGTCTAATATATAATCATACTATAAAAATAAAATACTAGATGCCTCTCTCCCTCTTCCTTCGCATCTTAAAAAAAAAAAAAAAAAAACCCAAAACGCAACCCCAAATTATTTACTTCAAAAAATCTTTTTATATTATTTTAAAGATGGAAATTGTGTCAGGCAAATTGACTTAGAATTGTGGCGCTTCTATATTACCTACCAGTAACTTATGATTTATGAAAACAGTTATTGTTTAATTAATCTGTGCAATTAAAATAACTTTAAAGGCTATAATATTGGACTTATCTTCTCTTGAACGGTAGGACTCTTGAAATTCGATTTTTTATAAACATTATATTCAAATCAGAGATAAACAAATAATGTTAAAAAAAGACAAAAATAAAATATTTTATACTTAAAAAATAATAAATATAATATTAACCATTAAAACCGATACGGTTGTCAATTTAATTTTTTTTTATCTAAACCGGCTTCAGTTGCTTTAAGCAAACTAAGGACACATTCATTCAACTTGAACTACTACTTCTTATAGTAGCTCTATATATTTCCTTAAGTCAATGTGTCAACTTAAAGCTGTACTTACTATACCATAAGTGGTAACTTTTTTTTTTGTACCACCTGCCCCACCAGTTCAAAAAGAACTTAAAATGTATATTAAAAAAAAAAAAAAACAACTTCAAGATCTAGAAATAACAAAAAAAAAAATATAAAACAAGATTTATAAACAACTCTTGTTGACAATAAATATATCAACATTTATAAAATGTGTCATGTTTGCAAAATAATTAGCTTTTTCTCTTTAGATATCTCGTTGTAGTAGTTTTTTTTTTTTTTTTTGTTCCCATGAGTTTTGTAAATTTTAATTTCTTAAGTCAATGTCAAGTTTTAAATTGACACTTTACATCAAAAAAAAAAAAGTTTCCTCTCTCTCTCTATAACTGACAACTATATAATATGTACATTTGAAGGTATGAATGTACCTATCTTTTAACTTTAAGACGTCTCGCGTCGCGTACACAAATAGTTGCGTCTTTGTAGATAAACTTCAAATCAAATATATTTATAAGCGAAAAAGTTTTGCCTTGCCACGATGTCTCCTAACTTACACGTGTCGTTTAGGGAGAGAGAGAGATTGGGTAAACGTCACGTCATGTCTTATTTTTTTTTTTGTCGATTGCAACATGTTGACAAATAATGTTCTTATTGGTTAAACAACATTTTCCAATATATCTCTCTATCGATGATGATTTTTTTTTTAATTTGTATTTATTTATACTTGATTGCCTGTTAAAATATCGATTAATATTACTTCATTGAACAGTGCAGTTTTTTTTTTTTTAATATTTTACAGACAAACCAGGCAAAAGGCAATTATAGTCGTTAACGATTGCAGTACATTTTTATACACATAATATCACTGAATAATAATAAAAAAAATATTTCCATAGAGTAATAATTCCACCAGATACAATTTGTGTTTTGTAATAATACAAAAAAAATTGTTTTGTAATAATGCTTATCGTTTTTGTAATATTTTACTTTTTAGTTAAGAGAGAGAGAGAGAGAGAGAATTCTTTTTTTCTTGTTTTGATTGTTATAAATTATTATTAATAATAACAAAAATTACATATATAGGTACTACATTACAATGTTATTTATATATTTTTTTATCACATACACTCAAGGGTTCGAAGTAAAATGCCACAAGTCAAATTGAAGCAGGGATATTTTCTAATTATCCGCTTTAAGTACATATACAGAAAAAAAAAAAGAGAGAAAAAAATAAATTACTTATGATAAGATATAAAATTATCTGCGAGGCATTTTTGTTATCTGGTGACTTAGAGTCTGGTTCAACTCTTATTCCATGACAATGGAGTCCAATGTGACTGATAAAAATATGTATTATTTTTTATGATGTTTTTGAAGTGTTGTTATAGGGTAAGATTTTTTTTTTTTTGCCAATGTATTTTTTTTAATCGTAAATGACAAGGTGATATTGAGGAATGTACTTTAAGAAATTATTTAGGTAGGGTATTATAAAAGATCGTTAAGTATTTTGACAAATGTCGTTTTTCTTTGAAAACCACCCTCAGCTATCCTTTTGCACTCTAAAGCTTTCCATATTATTTTTGAAGAGATGATTTACATTTTCGAATTCATTTCGGAATTCACTCTAAACTGAGCACAAATATAATGACTTTTTCGTCGGATGACTTGTCAAAGTAATAAATCCATTTTTTTTTTATTAAAATGCGGTAATTTTAGGGTGAAGTATGCTCAAATTTGGGAAGACAAATTTTCATACTCCATTGATTGGAGTTTTTTTTTAAAAAAGCTTTTTGAACAATTATAGATACAATTGCTAAAAAATTGAAAAAAAAATTATCTATGAATTTAAATAAAATATTTCACTGTATGATTTATTTTTAGTTTCAAATTTAAAAACCTAAAAATATTGACTCGGATATTTAAAAGGCAATTATTTGTTTATTTCTTTTTTAATTCGAATATTATGTACGTATAATAAATATAATTCCAATGAAATAATAATTATGTCATTTTTTGTTTTAAACAATTTATTTCATTTTATTAATTTAGCTTGTTGGCTAATCTTATATGAGATTAATTAGTTACTTCTTTTAATAGAATTGACGTTGTGGTTTTGATTTAATTAATTACAGATAAGCAATGATATTTTGTAGAAAGGTCAAATATAAACAAAATCATTTGCAAATCAAAGAAATATGCGTAGAAGTAACTGAATCTTATTTTGATACACATTTATTGTGATTATACCAAATAGACTTAAATGAACATTTAAAATATAGAATCCGTTTAATATTATAAACAAACATTTTAATATTTTATAGGTAAGGTACATAATATGTTCTTGTAAATATCATTTTGTATATATATTTTATTAAGGTACAAGGAATGATGTTATTTTATTCAAAAAAATGAAAATTGGTAATCTTAAATTGATTAAGATTTATACACGTCACTGAAACGAATATGCCATCGTTTAATAGTTCGTTGTTTTTATGTAAAGTTTACTTAAAATTTTAAAACATTCACATTTATTTGTCTTAAATGGTATAAACAAAAAACTGACTGTCAAGTGTCTACACCATAAGTGTATGATGGGAAATGATTTTTTCACCTACTACTTGATTTATATTTTAAGCTACGCCATATTAAAATATCTTATTAATAATAAACAAACAGTTTTATGCATTTTTTAAAATTAACTGTTAGTTGGTATAAACTGTATATCTGGAAGAATTATGAAATGGTAAGAGCATCATAAAAAACTTATGCCTAGTTCACACGAGTGACATAATGCCATTGTTTCTGGCATTTTATACCAATTGTTTGATATAAACAGCATTATGACGAATAATTTATATTAAGTAATAAAAATAATGGAATATATCCAATCTTGTAAATAAAACATTATTAAAAGATTGAGAGCTATGAACATAAAAGTTTATACCAATCAGTTTAGTTAATTAACTAACAGAAATATGTGTATCTGATATTTCTATCAAATAAATAAAGTGCCAATTGAATGTGAAAAAACAAAAAAAATATACATTCCGGAAACTTTATAAGGCGTATGTAGTAAGTTTTATGTTTATACCAATCACTCATAAGTTAGGAATTACGATTATCAGTATGGTGAATTAAATAACAATTTAACATTGTCAGTTATGATTCCAAGCAAAATCTAAACACTAATTCAAAGTGAAGTCAAAACCCATGACAAGGTGGTTTGGTGAATAAAATTTAAGATATTAGAAGAATAGAGTTTATATTTTTTACAAATTTAACAAAATTTATGAAATAGTTTTATTTGTCAGAAAATAATATTCTCATTTATTATTTTAATTTTATAGCAGAAAAGAAGAAGAATAATCTTATATTTAATGAATGGTATAAACCTTTTTTCACTCCACTTCTATGTTAAAAATTGGCTGAAAAAAAATTAAAAGACACAACGAATATTTTATTGATTAATAGAAATATGAACATATATTTAATATAATTTTTCACACGCCAAACTGCCCTTTTTTTGGGTAGTTTCTTATCTGCTAGTTGATCTAAAAGCTAATGCTCAAACTAATGAACCAAATTTTAAATACGAATTTTAAATTTAACTTTTAAGTGTAATAGGTGTGTAGCTTTTATATAATTCCTGAAAAGTTCATAAAAGTTGTATCATCTCTTTAGATTGAATAAAATTTTCATTTTCCATTGAAATAAACAACAAAGTGACAAAAAAATAAATAAATTGTCTTAATTTTGTATTTAAAAATGCAACTACCTAATAAAATTGACATTAAAAATTCTCAGTAGGTATAGCTACATATACATTATATTTGAAAGACAAAGTCCGTTCAAAAATAATAAATAATTTTCAAACTAATTAATACGAACGAACTTGCACGTAGTAGGTATTTAATTTTATCTCAGCAAAAAAAAAAAAAAAAAAACAAAAAAACACAAGTAAAACACAAATACAAACCACCTGGATCTGGTCAAAATTCAACTTAAATAAAATATTAAAAATTAATAGTACACAAAAACATCTGTAAGTAAATACAAATGCATTAAATATCCACACATAGAAAACTATACTATAAGAGACGACATTTAGTCTGGCAAATATAAATATTTATTTTTGTCATATTTAGCTGCCAAAATATAAATGTGGTGAAATAAGTTTTCATTAATTTTGTCATTTTCAAAAAAAAAACAAAAAAAACTGATGCCCATGCTCGGTTTAACAATTCATCAGAATAAAATAAAAACCAAATTTCTAAAATGATGAGAGGAATTTTTCTCGGAAGTCAACTTTTAACTCAACTGAAAATTTTCATAAAATTTTCCAATTCACTTGACAAAATAATTTATTTACGCAAAGCTACCTCCGGTCTCTTCATCATCATCATCATCATCAATTCGAACGAAAGACACACATTGCTAAAAAGTTCCTAGTAATTTGATTAAAAATACCCTCGATGATGATGAAGCCAATAGGGATGATAGACAGAAAATTTCCAAAAACAAGGAAATTTCTTCTTTTTTTTTTGTGAATTTAAATATTAGCATTGATAATATAGCCTTGGAAAGTACAACATTCGTAATTAATGACTCAGAGAACTGATTCGGCTATCTATTAAAAACTTTATCATTTCATTAATTTTATTTTTTTGTATACCTTTACATTATAGCAAAGTCTGTCTCTTGATATGATAATCTGAAATCTCAAATAAAAGAAATTTATTGAATGCATTCAAAGAAAAATGTACATTGATTATTAAAATTATATTAGTGTTTTAATTGTGTTTGATTTTAAATTTTGGTGAAACTGTTTGTAGGGCAAATCAGTTTATCACTATGCCAAATTTTTGTGTATCTTCATATTGTGTTTTTCAATACTTTTTGTAAAGGAATGTGTGATTGGATTTTATCACACATACACAGATATATTAGGTAATTCGAGATTATTTTGTTTTTTTTTTTGCTGCAAAAGATATACAATTCACCATCAACCCAAAAAGACAAAAAAAGAAAACAAGGAATATCAAATTCTATATTTTAGGTACCGTTCGTTCGTCATACATCCATACACATATATATATGTATATAGTTCTTTGGACCACCATCATGGATTATCTTGTCCTTCTCATTCTGAAGGTTATTCATCTTTTGAATTCGTGAAACAAAAAAAAAAAAAAAAAAAAATAGATCCGTGAAACGATGCACGACAAAACTGTCAGTCAATATTTTGAAAGAAGATGAGAGAGACGAAAGATAAAAAAAAAATCAACAAGAAACTTAATCTAAGCTGATTGATATCTTTTGCTTCTTCGGGAGCCTATATATATTTATATAGTAGGTATAAGTAGCCCACTGTCTGTGAGTAGCTTTAATATTGAATCCACTCAAGTGTTGTGCTGAATGAAGACTAAAAATAAAAAGAGTTAAATTAAAAAAAAAAAAAATATTTGAAAAGGAAGAATCATGCCGAGACATGTAAAAGAACATGAAATTTGGTATATTGTTGAAGAGGAATTTTTATATTTGATATTTTCATCACTAAAATGATATTGAATTTCGTATAACCATTAAAAAAAAAGTAGGTTGATGTGCGATTAATCGGATAATGATGGATTTTAAATGTCAAAGATGTCAAAAATATAATATAAAGTGTCTTGTATAGTTTTTCATTGTTTAAATATATCAACAAGAATTTATTTACAAACTTTAGGTTTTAGGAAAAAAATTCAACAGGGTTGTTGGAAAATGTCTAAAATCCTTATTCAATTGATAGTTGATAACAATTGAATTTTGGTAGGTATAGGTACATATTGAAATTCAAATTATTAGAAAAAAAAAACTAATAAAATATTCCGTGATAAATTTTATCAATTTTCTTGTAATTCACAACATTTCTGCACTATTCTCAATGATTTAAACTTTTAGCAATTGCGTTGTATAATATCGATTTTATATATTTATCAAATTTCAATCATTAATTGACAATCTTTTTTTTTTTTTTTGAGGTTGTGAAGACCAAAATCAAGTTAAAAGTAACAACACAAACTCCCTTGTCATCTATTCTTTTCAATAACCCTTTGGTCGAAATTTAAGATCGAGTCCCAACATATTCTTCAATCTACGAAATCGACAAATCCAAAAAATTAATAAAAACCACCCGGTGATTAACTGCCTGAATACAATAGAATGCTGCAACTGGAGCTAGAGATGCAACAGCTGTGAAAGAGTGCCGTGCGTGTTATTTTTTATGTGCTCAAAATGTAAATATACAGCTTTTTGTAATATTTTAGAGAAAAAAAAAAAAAACAATCACGGTCATATTATTCACTTTTTTCTTTCCGATATATTTTTTTAATTAATAATATTTTTCGCGAAACAAATAACCACAAAAAGCTTCAGTATTTCTTTCCGGCTCTTTTTTCCTTCATACAAATTGGAACGTCAAAAGTGCTGCACGTGAAAAGTTGAAAGTTAGTGAACTCTTGCAGCACCGACTGCAGTTGCGTTGTCTTGTGTTCGTAACATTGAATTTGTGTATATTGAATATTTTGACAGATATTCCAGATGCAGCCCCCTATCTATTGTGTTCAGGCAGTATAACTGTTTCCACTCTCTGGTACACCAGTGAACCAGTTGAGATGCTTTAAAAAATTACTCATGTCGATTATGAAATCCGCAATACTGGATCCACAGTGATTCGCAGTGCAGGGCTTTTCTCATTACTCATTTGTCGTGAAAAGAAAAGAGAACACTATATATACTGCGAACAACCACGCGGATCCATTATTGCGGATTCCATAATCGACAAGAATAAAACACATAGAAAATTTAAACAATACTTTGAAAATTATACCAAATCAAATAAATACTGGTTCACTATTGAAAAGTTTTTCTTTTCTACAACAATTCTAAAAATTTCATCCTCTTTCCGTTCGATATTGATTAAAGGACAAACAAGGATACGAATAAGTCAGTGATTCTAGCTAAAAACATCGTTTGCTCTAAGACCTTTAATTTTATTGACTTCCTTAATATTTAAGATTATCTCGTTTTTTATTCATAAATATGACTTTTTATATATTAAAATTCAGTTAGTCATGTGTTACAAATAATATAAGTAATTTGTCAAAAATTAACTTTGTCATCAGCCAACTTTTAAGTACCTAACTCACTGATGTCACTCTATGCTGTATACCTAACATAGAGTGTAATGCATACTATCCACACACTATTAAAAAAAAAAAAAAAAGCTACAAAACTTTTTATCCAACACAATGCCAGTTTATACAAAAAAACTCATCATCATCATAATCATCATCCCTACCAAGCACAAGTTCCTTTAACGCACATAACCTTAAGTTAAGCTACTTTAATGTAAATTTAATTCACCACCCAAAAATGAAGGAAGTTATTAAATTATATTCGTTTTCAAAAAAATGTCGCCAACTTAAGCTACTGTTATACTATGGTATGTAGATAAATATATATTCCTCTATATAATATTCTCACTCTTTCCCTCTGTCTATCTCATACTCTTTTTCCAAAAGTATGGCGAAATTCCCAGCGATTAAAATTACATTAACAGTTTCGCGCGGCATTATTATACATATACATATAAACAGGAACTTTTTCAAGAAGTTAACGTCGTCGGTATCACTTAAAAAAAAAAAACAAAAAACAAAAGTGGAAACACTTATGTAATAGTTTCATCATTAATCATATAACAGTGAAGTGACACACATATTATTTAAGCTTGAAACAGAATTTTTGTTATTGTAACAAAAAGGAAAAAAAGAAAAAAAGGAACTCAAATATTCTAGTACCTACATTTTAAACAATAATCTTTTGTTTTCTTCCTTGGATTTGACTTTGAGGGTTTTTAGTAAAATCTAATCCTGTTTGATTTTGAGCTTTTCGTAATCGCATTCGTTTTTTTATTATTTGTTATATCCTTGAATGCACATTTTGTCATTTCTATGTTTTCCTTACTATCCTTCTCAGTTGCATTTTGTTTTTCCATAGAAACGCCTTCGTATTGACTAACTTTCGATTGTAATCGCTTTGAATATCTTCGATTTTCTAAGATAACCTTTTTATTTTTTTTTACTCCCACTGTTGTTGTTTTAGTTTCTCCTACATTTTCAGAATTAAGAGACTCTTGTTTGATGTTCTTTGGAATATTGATTTGGTGATTCTTAACAAAATTATGATTTTTATTTTCGATGATCTGCATTCTGTCATAGTGATGGGAGTATTTTTCAGAAATCGATAACTTTGATGAAATCGTTGGTGCTAGTTGAGTTTCAATTGGGATTTTAGTTGAGATTTTTTGGTGATTTTCATTTTGATTTAACTTCGATGTATTATCGTTCTTGGAAATTGTAACATTGTCCAAATGTTTAGCATGTTGATGATGAAGTATTTTTTGGATTTCTTCGTTTTTTTGCTTCTTCTATTAAAAATATTTTCATTATTTTTATCGTGAAAATTAGGGCTGGCTATACGAGACAATAAATGTTTCATCTCGGTCAAGACAAGACTATATTTTTTGGACTAAATTTTATCGAGAGTAGATATTTAGCAGTCATATTTACTAGATTTTTGAATACTTAGACACTGTCTAACTATTTTCAAATTGGTGGAATTATGCTTTATTTAATAAAAATAAATATCACATTATTCACGGTTAAGATAATCTACTCTTGTGTCTAAGTTAGGCAGCTATAAGACAATATTAAGCAGATTTTCCAAAGTTAGACAGTTGTCTAAAGTTAGACAACGTTTATAAATAAGACCATAGCTGTTTCTAGATTTGAACTTTTTAATTGTTCTTCAATAAAAACTCAGAAAACCGATACCGACACGATTTTTCAATTTTATTAATATCGAGGCTTAACAAAAGCTTTGCCTTTGTATCGTCTCGTGGCCAGCCCTATAGTGATTGTGCTCTTATAGCGGTGGTAACGATTGGTGTGCTTATTGTGGTTGTTAATGAATGTTTTTTAAACGCTTAAATTTTTAATAATTTTTTATAATTATACCTCGGTAATTAGCTTGTTTAGTTTCATTTTGATTAATTCCTTGGCCCCGATAGCGTCTACCAATTTACGTTTGATTTGAATGCTTTCAAAATGAAGTGAAGCGATTTCCTGCCGCAGTGAAATATTCTCTTGGGTGAGAAGTAAGTTTCTAGCTTTCAAATATGATTCTATTGTTGATGATCTTGATTGCATTTTATTTTATTTATTTACGATACAATAAAAATTTGAATATTATTTTATTTTACTTTATTTTTGAGGAAATAAAAAAGAAAAAAAATTGGATACTTTGATATTTTATTTATTTATAATTTTTCAAGTAGTTTTTTTTTGTTTTATTTTTTTTTATCAAACTAGGTGATTAACATACATGATGAGGAAGTTTTTTTTTTTTATGTTGGCGGTCTAATGTATCTCGATAGGAAAAAAATTGTCTCTATTGTAGAAATATATATCACTGACTTGACTAGAAGGTGGGTGGTTATAGTATAGGTTATATTGATATATCTCGTTTGTGAATTACCTGTGCATATACTAACCATAACCGATCACTTAGCCTTTTTGAATTGCGTTTTTAATTAATATTCAGATACTCTACTTCATGTTTTAGTTTTATGGCAGTGTTCAGATGAATTCAAGCAGCTTAAATTGGTATTAACGAATAACTTGTTTGTTGATATAATATAATAACTAATTCCAAGCGAAATAGTGTATAGTAAAACAAATTTAAAAAAAAAACGCGTGGTTATGTCGCGTGCGTGTCTATAACTTTAATTTTTTTTTTTATTTTATTAATTTTATCCATATAAGAAAAATGAATAGGTTAGTTAAGTATCTACATATATACAAATATAGTATAGGTACAATATGAATTTGTTATGTGCATTCAAGTGGGAAATGAAGTTTATTTCGTAATGCACGAAAAAAAAATTATGCTTTCAGGGTCGACAACATGAATGTCGGTATGTTACGTGTGCATGAACGAGTTGTGTGTTGGCATTTTTTTTTTTTTTTTTGTTCTGTGTAGTTTTTTTTTAAAGAAAGTGACCTTAGCTTAGTTACAGGAAGGATGTTTTTTATTTTATAAGTGGTTATCAAATAGGTATAATTCTATAGAAACACGTTCAAATTAGAAATACTTCTATAATTATTCTAGACCTTGGATGAAAGTAGCTGTGAGTCACAGTTAGTAAAGTTGAGTAAACAATATGTTTAGTGCGAAAATTTAAATCTAAGAAACTGTCATTGAAAATTTTAATTTTTAAATTAAAGACAATTAAATCAGTATTTTCGGGGCTAAAAAAAAACTTATGAATTGATAGGTTATTCTGATTTAAAAAATTTAATTCTCTCGGCATAAAAATTAATTTAAATATTGAATTCAAGCTTTTTTTGATTATTTTTTTTTTATCATTATTAAAGAACATGTGCGAAACGATCAAGAAGACATTTTTGTTGATTAAAATTGCAATAAAAATATGGAAGGTTATATTATGTACTGGCTGTTTTGCATATAAAGCGACAAAAGGCTTGGGCGTGTAGTTTAGGTCAAGACAGGTCAAGAGAGGGAGGAATATTGCTCCTGTTTAGACAGGGGTTGGCAATTTTCTAAAAAAAAAAAACAACTTGCAAAAAAAATCATTAAAAATAAACGGCAACACTTACAACACTTTTTTTAAAGCCAAACGTTTTTTAAATTTTGTTTTTAAATCAAATTGCATAAGCGAATAGTTTTGCAAAAAATAATTTTCAAACTCAAAATTTTGAAAAACTTAAAACAATTTTGTCCAAACTAATTTTATTTGAAATTTTACTTTTTGTTCTTTTTTTTTATATTCAATGGTCTTATAAATGTTTGATGAAATACTTAGAACCAGGTGCTTTATGGAAAAAATTGAACAAAATTAGTTTGAACATTTTTTTTAAATTTTTTTCAAAATTACAAAAATCAATAAAAAATTAAAAATTATTCCCCTATAAGTTATATCAAAAGAAAAACAATCTGTTACAAAAAAAATCACCTCACTATCACTCTCCATTTAGAAAAGAGATTTTTGACCTTACTGCTGATTTACCCTAATGTACCCTATTCAATATTACAAGCCTGCTAATAATAGCTTCAAAAAAAAAAAAATACGACTATGGACATGTTATCCTCAGTATAAAAGAAAAAAATATAATACATATATATGGAATTCTAACTAAAAAAAAATCTCATCAATAGAAATGAAGAAGTGACCTTTATTTGTACCCCATAATGTATCAGGTTTCAAATGTACATGTAGACCTTATGTAAATTCATATAAATATATCTATCTATTATTTAAACTTAATGCAAATGTAAACACCTAAATTAAATCAATAAACAAAAATGACCTAACATGCAAATAAATCACCTAAGTTACATACTACTGGTATTATAGGAGGAATTAGCAATATGCTATCTCTATAAAAACTTCAATTTTAATACCGTACTCACTTAATGAAAGCCATATATAATTTGTCGTGAGAAATTCACTCTCAGTTATAAGTTAAACGCTCATTATACACGTGTAAAAGAGCCCTTACCTGCAAAGAAAAGAAAAAAAATATATAGGTATTGTTTTTTTTTTATAATAATAGAGTCAATAATTATTATTCAACTTATCTTATCTTTAAGATTTAAAAAAAAAAAAAAAAAACAAAAAAGAAAACAAAAAGATTATCATTTTTTATGGTTTGTTGATTTTTTTTTTATTAATTTCTTTAAACAATAAAACACAAAAAGACCGACACAACTACTAGTTTATGTAAAAAAAAATAAATAATAATATTCATTAATAACAATAATTTTTGTATATATGCAAATTAATTAGCAAAAATCCTTCCTGATGTTTTTTTTTTTCTTTTTTTTTTTTAAATATATTTTTGAATTTTATAAGCGCCGCCACCGTGCCGCCATACGCACCAACATTTCTACCTAAACATAATGAGATACTTTTCGATGGTCATCATTATTATCAAACTCGACACACAATCTATCCCCACATCAGATTAGGTGATTAATTATCAAAAGAATGTTTGATGGTTTTTTTATTTTTTTTTTTTTTTGAAGAAAAAAAAAATGCTAAATAAGTATAGATATATATGTATGAAGGTATGGGTATAGGTAATAATGCAAATTAGTTGTGAGATTTATTAGAAAAGATACAATTAGTTCTCGTCAGTGCGGTTTAGATGTTTGTTTGTTTTTTTGTTGTTTTATTTTTTTTTTAATTTTGTTTTAGTGCCTGCCCTTCAAGCTCATTTGACTGACAGATTAATTGCAAAAATCTTTGGTTGAGAGGTCAAAAACAAACATAAGCTTATTGAGCCTGATGTTCACAATTACCTTCCACTAATGGACTTTTTTTTTCTGCAAAATCATTGAGAGGTGTTTTTCAAGACAGAAGAAAAATAAAAACGTTAATTTTGTGTGTGTGTTTGTTTTTTTTTTTAAACTTTAAATGGCAAAGATACTCCTCCTACCATATGTTTTCTTTTTTTTTTAAACCTTGATGTAGTGATAAATTCAAATGACCCAATTTCTTGAAGTCTGAAGTCCCATCATATAAAAAGAATTTTTTGCCAAATATGATAAACTTTATTTGATTTTTTTTTTTTTTTTGAAAATAAAACACAACAACCAATTTCGAATGAAATAAACATTAACTTAATCTTAAAGCTGGGGATAATCTTTCTCTTACTGGTTTAAAGAATACTCTGTGAGCTACATATTTATATACAAGCAAGTAGGTATAGATACTTTTTCACATCGTCTTCATGTTGTGTTGCTTTTATAGAAATTGTATTTTATTTTAAGGAACTTTATGAGGTTCTTAGTCTTTCCATATAAAAAGTCGATTAAATGTGGGAGAGAAACGAACTGTAATGTGAGTTAAGAAAAAAAAATTAAATTAAATTAAATTAAATTAAATAACAAGAAACAACAATAATACAGGTTAACTACCTATATCATCTAGATATGTTATAAGAAAAATATTATTCTTTTCTAAGTATCTTTTTAATTATTTTTGTCCGAATTAAGAGAAAGAGAGAATAAGTTAAGTATTAGGGACCTTTATCTTTTTTTTCATATGCAAAGAAGTATAATAAACATTTTAAAATAATTAAGAAATTTCATATAAATATAAGAAAAAAGATTTTTATTTTTTTGTATTACTCAGTTGCATCATAATATCCAGTTATATTCTGTCTCTTCGTGGATCAAGAAGAAGAGAAACAAAAAAAAAATAAACTTGATTTAATTGCGAATGAAAACTTAAAATTTATAATAAAGATTCAATTTAATGATACTGAGAGATTGAATGACGGACTGACTTGATGGTAATTCGTATCTTCGTGGGGTCTGTTTTTATCTGTCGAAACAAGGTGTTGAAAATTGAAATTGTAATTGTTTATAATTTTATGGGCTATTATGGCGATTGGTATTATTATTAATTTTTTTTTTTTTTAATTTTTCTGTCAAGGATTTTCAGTTAAAAAACCATCAACTTTCTATATATAAACTTTTTGTAATTGTTAAATAATTTATTTTTTAAAAGTTTTTTTTAATTGATTATTATTAATTTCACATAATCATTAATTAAAATAATGATAATGAGGGCGATATGAATCTTACGATTTACATAATACCTACATATATTTCACAATCATTTTGAACGTATAAATTAAAGCTTTCAGGTCTTAATGGTTTATGGAACAGTCATGTGAATATACGTTTGTGTTTTTTGGAGAATTTGTGGATTTTTCAGTGAGTAACTTGATGGCTAAAAATAAAGTAGAATTCAACTTTATAAAAAAAAAAAAAAAAAAAAAAAAAAAACAACAGAAATAAAATTATCCTTAATTTTATTATTTATTATCCCGAATTTCTCAAATATTTTCAAATAGAAACTTCATTTAAACTTCTGAGGCGCTAAACTGCACAAGAACACTTTTATTAATTTAAATTCTCTTCATATAAATATCTTATCTCATCAACTTTTCGTACACAAATTTGGAAAAAACTGCTTAAGAATATGTAAAAATAAATTTAAAAAAAAAAACTTATTAACAATTCAAGGTTTATTATTTAAATATAGCTCGGAAAAAATCTATTTTAAGATACATAATAATATCTAAACAACAAACAATCGAGATACATATTATGAAGCTTAAATTTAATTTTTATACATGCCGAAAGCTCGAGTGTGAACATAAATTATTTGATTCAAATTCAATACATTTATATTTTTCACATGAATATTATTATTCTTGCTTGTGTGCGATGCTTGAAAAAAAAGTAACAAAAATGTCAATTAATTAATTTTAATCTTATTTTTTTGGGGGCCTCAAATTTAAAATAATAAAATTTTATATAAAAAAAAACAAAAAAAAACAAGAAACGTATTCAAATTCAGTAGTATCAGATTTTATTGTTTCCAATTCATTTAGTGAAACATTTTATTTAATTAAATTGCATCTTGGCCGTTATATTGAATTTTAAACATTAACACCTCTATTTATAAAAACAAAATGCTAATTATCTTCTAATTCACAAATGAACTAAAAAGTGGATTAAAAATTAATTCAATAGTTCAAATATATTAATAAATAAACAATTAATTGCTAATTAACGTTAAGTAGCAAATTTAAATGAAAATCTAGTACATTTAACAAGAACTCAGCTGTCGCCAAAGTGTATTATTTAATCTGGAAGCATACACTTTTTCAATAAGTATTAACTTTTGCAGACATACTTAATCATTTGAGCTTGTTAATACCATATGCATGTGTCAATAGCGTTTGTTTTCTTCTCTAGTCGTTTGCAAAAATATCTTAGGTATTTTAAACTTAATTAATCGTTAATCCACCTACTTGGGTTAATTAGCTTATTAACATTAATTAACTGGATTTTTTTCTTATTTATCAGATTTCACACTTAACTCATTTTACAAAGATAATTCATATTTAATTTCAGTTTATTAATACGGTTATAAGGCTTGCTTAGAATTTAATGAAAAGCCTTCGAAGATATGAGTTGTTAAAATTACAAGCAAAAAATCTCAAAATTTGTTCAATCATTGAAATTCAATTCGAAAGACACTAACCGCTGTTTGGTATATTTTGGTATATTTAAAAAGTAAATACTAACCACAAAAAATTACGCAGAATTTTCTTGCAATTTAATTATAATCATAAATTTTATAGGAAATATGTACATATATTCTGCTTATTTAGAATAACAAAGTTTATACAAATCATTACCACACTAATTAATTTTATTTGTATATTATGTGTATACAATTTTCAAAGCAATTTTCAGCTAATTACGAAAAGTATCCATGGTTAATAATTATAGAAATTTTAAAGAAAATTCTTAAAATAAATTTACCAGAAATTTTTCAAAAATAAAATAGAAAATGAAAAAAAAAAAAAAAAAAAAATCGTCTTGTGTGTGCCATAAATAAAAATATGCAATCAATCAGATGTCAACGCATAAATAGCATAACATGGGTGCTTATAGTTTTTAAAACGATTTAAATAATGTTAATATTATTTTATTTTTGAAAATCTCTAAATCTCTTAATTTCAATATAAATTTTCTATTTTGTTAAATTATGCAATATATTTATATACAAACAAAACGAAATACATTAAAAAATAATAAAAATTTAAATAAACACTTCCTATAAAGAATAAAACGTATTCAATTGTGAACTATACCAAAAAAAAAAATAAAATACCTGTGAATTAAGTGTGATGCTTTATACGAGTATTATGCAACAAAAATGTGTAATCCAAGTTGACCATATAGTCTTTTATCTTATGCCAAAGATACCATCAATCTAAGCTAATTGATTATTTATACACCGGTGAAGACATCAATTCTAATTTATCTCTTAAACTTAACATACTTGCCTGCACCAATAAATTATGACTTAACTTTAAAGGTGTTGGATGAAAAATAAAATCAAAAAAAAAAAAACACACACAATCTAAATTAAATGACGTCAAGAACTATCCACACTTACTGATGTGCTGACTGCAGCACACCTATCTTCCTATTGTAATGCTAAGACAAAAAAAAATAAAGATTTATCTTAAAAGTTTATAGCAATAGATACTTTCTTTCATCTAGCGTGTGTAGTTAGTATCTTGACATTGAATTTGGCCCCGAGGGTGTTTCTTTTTTTTTTTTTTAATATTTAAAAAAAAATGTATTGTTTTAGATGAATAAATTTTTCTGGCACACGGTCTGGCAGGAATATCATCATCTATATAGATACGCGCCATCTATCGCACAAAAAGTCGTCACTATGCCAGCTCTAAAAGTGCATTGCTTATATCTATATCTATCTATTGGTGGTTTACCTCTACATATACATAGAGATGAGTTGTCTAGTGTTGTTTATTGTGAATGTGCATATTCCATATTTTTTTTGTTGTTGTTTTCTTTTTGGCAAATTGTGGAGGAAAAATGATGAAAAATAAAGGAGGAGGAAAACCCAAGTGAATAAAAGCAGCAATAACAAAAATAAAAGAGGAAGACGATAAAAATTCACGACTCTGGCCTCAAACAGATTTGTCGTTTTTGTTTTTTTTTTTTGGTTTATTTCTTGTTTTTGTTGGTTTGTCCATGGTGAATGATTTTTTTTTCTGTCAGAGTTTCCTTGATAGCTTTTCATTTTATGAATTGTTTTGTGTTTACCGTTTTTATATTCATTCCTCTTACGTATTGAGTGATGTGGATGTTTTCCAATTGCGGATGAATTTTACGATATTTTATGATTGTTTTTTTTTTTTTAATTTATAGGGTAAGCATTGTTTTATATCTCTTCCTGTGCCACCATTCAATCGTTGCTGATGTGCTGTCGTTGTGGTCGCCCTTGGTAGATGTCTGAATTTTTATGCCACGTATAAAGTATTTTTTTTTTTTTTTGTATTTTTATATTTTTCAACGACATGACTTGATTATTGATGAGAATAAAGATGGTTAGGTTGCTTGTGCTGTTATGAAGAATATGCAATGCAACATTTTAGGTTTAAATAACTGATGATAATGATGATGGGTTTTGATGAAGAGGAGATATACTTAGGTAGGTATATGTAGGTATATCATAGGTATAGTCGCATTCAAAACTTGTTGGATTTTATGTTTTTTTTTTCTTTTTGTTCTTTCTTTTATGAAATGTAATGGAAAAAGGAATAAAAATTCACAGATGGAGACATATTAATTTATCTTTTTTTTTTTGTCTCTCATCTTTTTTGTTGGTGAAGCAATCAATCAATGGGGGAATATTTCTTTTTAAGGAATTGTAGTGGCATTTTTTTGTTTTTTTTTTGTTTAGATGAATGCTAGAAAATTGTATACAAAAGGACTGTTGAGTAATGTTCCTTAAATAAAAATGGTTATAGAAATAGACAACGATTAGCTTAACCCTGTCCCACAATCAAAAAGGTAAGTGGAATGCTGCGATGATATCTACCTAGAAAATATAAGTTGGAGTGAATTTTTTTCCTTTTTTTTAATATCTAGAAAACTATCAGTTGTTTTTGAAAAAAAAAATGTTAAGCTAAAAATTGTTGCTTATGAAAGTCGACACAAAAATGATTGGATTTTTTTTTTCGTTAGGGCAATAGATTTTGAGAAAAACGTGTGCAAAGGTAACAATATCAGTTATATGTTTAAATTACTGGGCGTTTGGGGAGGTTTTTCTAAAAATCTACTCAAACAAAAAGTACTTAATTTTTTTTTGAAACATTTCATACGCTACAATCTGGAAATTTTGTCAAAAAAAAACTGATAGTGTTCGAGACATTTCTAGGTATTACTGTAAAAAAAAAAAAAACTAATACTTTTCAAGAAATTTACAAACCACAAAAAGATTGACCTTTTCTCATAAATAAAAATCCCTGGTCTAGTCCAAATTTAGGATTATCTTTAGGAAATGCTTAACTTTAGCTTTTGCTTTTGAAATGAAAGTCTAAATATCTATTACTGGAGTTCACACGATTTGAATAACTATAGTCCTTAATTTTATAAGAAAAAAATTCTTTAACATTTAAGCATTTTCATTAGCATATGTTTATATTGAGCATCTGCTCTAAGCATGTTCTCCGTTGATTCATAAAACCCATAACTCATTCCCTACATTAAAATAAATTGAACTTAAGCAATGTTGTAAAGTGTTTTGCGTTTTAAAATATGATAATTGTTTTTGTAGTTTATTATTTTTTTTAAATGCTTATCATATCCTTAAAGTTTGTCAATGAAATAATTCTCAATACCACACCTTAACCTCCTAACCCCGATTAATTTCAAAATTTTAACTTGTATAAATATATATTTTTTTTTTTTGGGTGTGACAGAAAAAATAATAATTATTTTACATCGCAGAATCAATAAAAAAATAACAATACGTCAATGATAACACTGCAGCACCATGCCGGTCGCCTTACGTCGGTCGTCGGCGTCGTCGCCGCCACCGCGCCGCCAATCTTAAATGCTTTGGAAATCGCGCATCCATTAAAATATTACACACCGCACACAAATCCTTATCAATCTGGGTCAAATGGAAAAAAAAATCATTAACCCATTACTTTGTATGGATTGCTTATACATAAATTTGCCATAATTCTGGAGGTCGAAATAAATATTTCAAAAACAAGAAACAAAAATCTATACATTTACTACATATAGAATTATATTGAGTCACAGTTGCCACAAATTATTATCAGACAATGTTTTTTAATTGATATTGTGTTTTTTTTTTTAAACAATGTGATTTGTAAGATTTTTGTATTTTAAGAAATGAAATTGTTTACATTATCGTAAATATGTACCTTAATGATAATAATTAAGGAAGGACCTGCATTTTTTTTTTGTCTTAAGATTGCATATTTTAACAAAGTAAAATTTGTTATTTTCTTTATTTCTATATAATCTTTAGTGAACAACAATAAATGCAGTGAATTGTATTAAAAGAAAAAAACTAGCAAATGGCAATATTGTAGATAAACTAAAAAATAGGATATTATTAACAAAAAATTTATGTAGATTCAAGAAAAATTTAGATTGTAATTAATTATAATTTAAATAAACCCAAAAGGGAGGCCTTTGAATAATTTGTGATATTTGTGATATCTTTGCTGCTCTTTGCAAGATTTTGTGATACCTGTTGTAACTGTGACTTTTGCATTTATCTAACTCCAATTTTCTATTATTTTTCAAGAGCACGCAAATGTCCTAATTCATATATGCAGCTTTTGTGATACTTGTGATACCTAACTGTGATATGTTTATTTATTTACTTTTAAAAAAATTGCATACATCCCTTATTTTGTAAACAGGTTTATGAAAATGACAAACCAATTAAATAATAGTAGATTATCATGACACATTTAAAAACATTCTTGTGATATTTTTTTTTTTTTTAATTTAAGTGCAGTAAAAAGGTCAGTTCAATTTGATAATGTAACAGAACAGCAAATTGCACATAATTTTCAGAGACTTGAAAAAAAATAATCTGTGATATTTAAGATTTCTTTTAAATATGTGATATTTTCTGTAGATTTTTTAAGAATCTACTTAGTAGATGAAGATTTTTACGGAAACATTTTTTTATATATGCATTTAAAATGTTCTTCAAAATTTGAGATATTATCAAAAACTTGTGATATCTCTCACAATTGTGATAGCTTATTGTAGATTGTTAAAAAAAAAACTGATGATAAATGCATGCATACGTATGCAAATATTTTGTTTTTTGATATATATACGAAAAGTATATTTACAGATAAAAGCTTGTGATACAACTTGCCAATCTTTGGAATATTTGTGATTTCTATTTCGAATATATTATTATATAATATATCAATATATATTATTATATAATATATCAAGAATTTTAAGTATATAAGCATAATACTATTTTATTTTTCTATAAGATGCATAAAAAACCATTGAGGCCAACTTGGAGATATTTGTGATACCTTCTAATATTTGTGATAATTTTTTTATAGATTAATAAAATTAAACCTGAATGCTGATACAGATATTTTCTTTTTTGATATTTAGACATCATTGAAAGATATGTACATATACATATAAAAATAACTTGTGATACAACTTTTTGATCTTTGAAATATTTGTGATATCTTTAACGAATTAATTTATTTTTATATAAAAAAAATGGTTTATAAGTTAAATATATAGATAAATATTTTTTTTTCTAATTTTTATATAAAAATTTAGTGTTTAATTTCTTTCACTACCCACTGTAAATCGATCAACTTGTGTATTGTATCACTAAACCACAAGAATCATTTTAAAAACACAGACAGACATGTTATAAGCTTTCAATCATAAATTGCCCTATACACAGTGTACGTACAAGTCATATAGTTAAGGTAGGCAAGGTACATAATATATCGATAAATGTATCTATAGATACCATTAGTTTCTCTCGCCAATAATGCAACTTCACGTGCAATCATGCGTTTACATATTTATGCGCATGGTTTAGTTAAACATAACCAAAGCATGAGCATAAATATATATAATTTGGTTTTGTTTGCATCTCCTCATGTACATGTGCATGTACGAGTATGTAGATATATCGAACACTACTCATTCGCAAAACCACCACATACAATTTGTCTGCAAAATTTCCATTCCAATGGTTTTAAGATACTTTAACGAGTATAACCTACCTTTTATGATTTTGTATATAAAGGTAAGTATATATAGACGGCAGATTGGCTAACGTCAAAAGTTATAAAGCCATGGCACTAAATTAATAAGTTACACTCTTTGCAAGGTGAACTCGCAGAGTGTGTGTTTATTTATTATCTATCTGATGGATCTCTTTTTAAAAGTATCTAAGTATCTTTATAGGAAAATCAAAATTGTATTTTTTTTTGTTGCTGTTATTTTTGCAATTAAATAATTTTCCTTATATTCACTCTCTCATGATGTGCTTTGGCTGTGTATGGTATATTACATAAGTTGGATAGAAATAGTGAATGCATGCATTTATGCACTTATTTAAAACTTATGATATAATTGTTAAATCTATATGTAAGGTGATGCGCAGGGGCAGAGGGGTGCTCTTGAATGTGGATGGTGATGGTGATGTTTTAAAAAAGAATTTTTTTTTTTTTTGTATTTCTTTCTTTTGATTCGGTGCCATATCGTTGCGCTTTTCGCTATGCTGCAAGTGATTTGTAATTGAATTTCAAAGAGAAGGAAATATTTATTTTCGAATTTTCTCAAAAAAAAAAAAAAAAAAAAAAATGTATACCTAGGTACGCTTCGCCCAGTGCTTGCATATAAAATTTAATCAATACATTCTGGTTTGAATTAGGGGTGGAAATTTGTTGCGAGAAAAAGTGTAGTGTTGGGGGTAGAGGAAGAGTCAAAATTAAATTTAAGACTATCCCTGACATTAGGAGACTGCTTGGCGATGGCAGGTATTTTATGTTTTTTTTTTTTTTTTTTGTATTTTGGCTGGGTAATAGATGAGATATTTTTTTTTAAGTTGTAAGCGGCGAAAGTACGTGTTTTATCGCGAAAGTGATTTTGGCTTTGAAAACAATAAAAGGGACAGTTTGGCTATAATTGAATCTGGTTTTTTTTTTTTAAGAATTTTGCAATTCATTAAGATGAAGTAACAATGTTGCTTATCTTACGCTTAAGAGAATTTTTGTTTGACTACTGAGGATACATTTTGTATTTGATAAAATTGGAGAGGTGCCTAAAGGTTGGCATCTTAGACCTGAACTTTTTGAACTCAATGAACTTTATTAGCAACAAGTTATTTTTTAAGGCATTCTGTATAGTTTGTATATATTATATATGTATATTTATAGATAACATTTCTTATGGTATCTGTCATTCTTGAAAACAAACCACAACCACAAAATTGCAGAAGATAAGTATTTTTAAGTTTATTAAACTTTTCAAAATTTCTATTAAAGTAAAACCGTCAAAGATCTACTTTTAGAGACACAAAAAAAAAAGTTTTAGTTTCCTTTCCAAAAACGAAAATATTTCAGACAAAATAAAGGTAGTGGCATCGAGTGAAAGCTTCTTAAAAAAAAACAACCAGTAGCAGTCACTGGCGAAATAACATGTTTAAGATCGATAACCTCTAGCAACATATGTTTGCTTTCTATCAACATACGTGACTCTGGAATCAAATAAACAACCAAAAGAAAACGATTACATAGAATTTTTGTAATTAAATATAATTAGTCTTAAATCCTTCTGTGTAAGCTATTTAGTGTTTTGTATATTTAATATCTTTAAAAGCCCATAATCACCATAAAAACAATTCTCTAAATGTTGCTTCAACATCTATACAAATTAAATTCTATATTAATTTTGTTCTATTAATCTTCATTTTTTTTTTTTTTTAAGAAAAGAAAAACTTGTTGCATACAATAAAAACTCATGAGACACATTTATATGCGTAAACAATTTACAGTATTTTTTTTCTGTGGTTAGTTTTAATCGCACTTTCAAGAGATAAAAAATAAACGACCCGCATTTGCATTTGCATCCTTATCAGGCCGATTTATTTCAATTAAACCATAATTATGACTTCAATCAAATAATAAGCCCATAGAGAGGGGTTGTTGTGTTAGCTGATAAGGCTGAAAAAAAAAACTGTTTATTGATAAAATATGTGTGCCTTGGGTGTATGTCGCAGTTAAATATTAAGAAAAATGCAAATGAGGCGACTTTTACTCTATTCGATTAAAGTTTTTTTTTTTTATTTTTTTGTATTCAAGAACGTGTACTTCACAGTAAATATTCACACTTGAATCATGTTATTTGTTAATCATAAAATATATATATATGTATAAAGAAAACTTTGATATTGTGCCGCCCTTTTTTTTTTAAAAATTAACAAACAAAAAAAAACCAAACAATTCAAACATTTTAACTAAAATTCAAACTTATAGATAAGATATCATTAAGCGCCCTTAAAGCTTTGAATCTTTAACAAGTTTTATATTTGTTTGCTTTTTAGTTTTCAAATGGAAGTCAAATTCAGTGTCGTTTGTGTGTTGATTTTTGATAAAAATTTAATTTTTCAAACATCTGCTTTGGTAAATATTGTAATTTTATTTAGGGGATTTTATCAATTTGTTTATGTTAAAATGAGCAAATATTAGAAATATAGATTAAAATATAGAAATGAGGACAGATTTTTTTTTTCTTTTTTTTTTCAATAAAAAATATGCAAGAATGTATAAACAAGATTTCAATATTTTTATCAACTTACATACAAAAATGAGGACATGTGAAGAATTCATAACGATAAGAATAGTATACAGTTTTTTTAAGTAAATAAAAATGAAAACGTGTCGTCATTAATGAACAAAAATATCTCACAAATATTTCTAAAAATTCGAAAAAAATTTGGAAAAATTCGAAAATAATTTCGAAAAATTCGAAAATAATTTCAAAATATTCGAAAACAATTTTAAAAACTTCAAAATTAATTTTAAAAACTGTGAACAGTTTTGAAAAATTCTGAAGCAATTTCCAAAAGCTCGAAAATACTTTAAACACATTTGTTTGTCTTTTCTGTTTTAATTATTTTGGTTATGAAATTGAACTTAAAAACTTTATTTTACTGAAAAATTATAACTTATAATGGGTGTATATTCGAATGACCAAAGAATTCTTCTGTTGCTTGATTTTTAATCAATTTAAATACATCCGTTCCAGAAGCCTTTTTTTACTACAATGTATGTATGAACTTAAATAGTCAATTTCTGATATGCTTGCATATTTCATCAACTCGTCTTTACCAGTGAAAAACGAAACAAAAATACGAAAGCCAACAAAAAAAGAACTAAAAAAAAAAATAAAGTTCAAGAGCCATAATTTCCTGCGCAGCTGATTTTCCTCCGCAAAAGAATACATCTCGATCATAATATCATTTCATTCAAGGAGAATCATATAGTCAAGACATAATCCGAGCTGAGCCACATCATATGATCATCGATATAATAATTTCCTTTATCAGAATTCACCTTGAGAACCTTGAAGAAAGTCCCAGAAAACAAAATACATAACACACATAAATAAGATTATGGAGGAATATAATTCAAAATGATTGCCCAACAGCCATGAATTTATAAGCAGAAAAATACAAAAAAAAAATTGGTATATATAAAGGTACACCTCTGTCTATCCTTCTCATATATATATCTCACTTCTTACATCAACTTGTCCATTGCTGCGCTGCGCAGATCGCCTTCACTTGAAATTGCTCTGCAATCATGAGGTAAATTCATTTCGTACACATCGGAATGATCGATATTTTTATTTATTTATTTTTTCTCTGTTCACATAAAGGGAAAAAATCAAAAAGGTGTCTGACATAATGATCATATTTTGCTAAAATCAGCTGGGATGGGTCTTAAGATAAGCAAAATCACTTGTTTTGAATATTTGTGTTTTCGGTTTGATTTTTTATTTTATTCAAATTTTCAACAATGACAATTTCTAATAAATTAATTAATTTTTATATTTTTAAACGAGACAATGGGAAAATGTGAAAATAAGAAGGAGTACCTCAAGAAACAATATTGGGACCTCTATTTTTTTTAACATTGCCAAGTTTGGAGAAGCAACTAATTGAATAAATAAAAATCACGATCAAGCTTTCAAAAAATCTTTTTAAAATTTGTATCGATCCAAAACTTTGACTTTGGTCTAATTGGATATTTGGTTGAAATTTTACATTCCATGCAAATTCATACCTATCAGCGTTGTTACATTTTTTTAAGCTACTAACTTAAAATATCGAGCCCATTTAAGTCTTCCGATTTTTGCAGTCAAGTTTTTTTTTAGTATAAATTTTGAAGTGATAATTACATTTTTAAGACTAAGTTAGGTATATTGGCTTTCTCATTAAATTTGTTCTTCTTTCAAAATTTAAAGCAGCGCTGTTACTGTAATTTTGAGCCAATACTAAGCAATGTTAGACCCACTTCCTTCTTTCTGAGTGATTTTGTACCTTTAACGAAATTTAGATCAGCTTTCTTACGTTAATATTAAATTTTGGTCCTAATTTTGTTTTCTTATATTTTTAGTGAAATTTTTCAACTTGTAATGAAATTTGGATCAGCGCAGCATTGTTACTTTATTTTATCAGAATTTAAATTTTTAGATTTCAGTCAATTTTCTTAACTTCTTAAGAAATTTAAATCAGGTTCATTAATTTTTTTTTGTCAGTTATTAAACATTTTGGGCCTTATTAAGTGTTCTTATTTTCAGTTTTTTTTTGCTTAATTTTTAAGCTGTTAATTTAAATTTTCAGGCAAAATTAATTATTTTGACTTTTTCTTAGGAAAATTAGACCAAAATTGTTAATTCCGTTGATAATGTTGAAAACTTATTCTAAATATTTGTACAGATATTTTATTTTTACTGTTTAAAATGTTTTTTTAAATTCAAAATATTTGGTACCAAATTTTTGATAACTGAGTTTGGAAATCAAATTTTATTAATTTTTATTTTAAAAAGTCAGAAATTTTTCTTTGTTCTTTTGACTGATCAGAAAAAGAAATTTGAACAAATTCACTCTGCAAAAAGTCAAAAGAACTCTCCATACCACATTTAGTTAGTTATTTTTTTTTTTTAATTTCATATTTCATGATTCCTAAGCAAAATTGAATTTAATATTAATCCAAACAATTTAAGATTTTCTCGCAATTTGTGTATGTATGTATGAGTTAGTATAATTTTCCATTAATCGAATTAAGTTTTGTAGGTATTTATGTCGGTTTTTTTCTTTTTTCCATTAAGTATACCTTTTTACATTTCACCTACCCTCTGACAGAATTTGCTGAATCTATTTATCTATGTATGTATCTCTTTACAATATGGGGGAGTTTTTGTGTTCTGTGTGCTCATAAAACATTCTCAAAATCAAAAACATAACCTGATACAATAAATCATCAGCTTTGAATATATATGGTGAGGTTGATGCTAAAAAAGGTAATAAATTATAAAACAGGTAAAACGTAAGAAGAAATAAGTCGATTCAAAGAATAATAATTAACAATTAATCTATACTAATCTGGCAGTGAACATCTAACTTTTGCTTCTGTTTTTTTTTTTATTACAAAAAAAAAATATATAAAAATAAAATAAGAAAAAATAAAAACATTAAATTTAGAAATAAAAACAAGAAATATTAGAAGATAACGACTGAATTACTTGGAAAGAATTTTAAGATTAAAATAAGAAATACGATGACATTCAGCGGTCATAATAATACTTCTAATTAATTGTTTTATCAAAAAAAAAAAAAAAATAAATGGATTTTTATTCTTTCAGGTCAATTTTAAAAAAATAGGGTGATTGAGATTTTGTCTTTTTTTCGAATTAAATAATAATTAAATAAATTTGGTGGTGAGACAGATTTTACAGATTTAGGGCTTACAACTCTAAACCTGAAATAACTTTTTATTAATCACATTTATTAGTTTAGAGCAAAAAAAAAAGTTTCTCAATTTTAGGCTGAGCTACTTTACTAATTATCTATGTTTTATTAGTGGATATACTTTTTAGAAAATAAAAATAAAGTTTTCATAAACTTACTTAGAAAAAAAAAATTGAGCAAAAAAATTAGCTCAGAAAAAAAAGAGTAAAGTTATGTCTTATAGAATAGTAGCTCAGTTTTCAGATTTTTCTTATTCCGAAAAAATTAAATTTTAAATAAATTTGAATCTTTTCATCTCATTAATAATAATAATTTACACATTTTTTACACCTTTTCGATAGAAACGGAAAATACTTTTCAGTTTTTATGTTACTCTGATTAAAAATTGACACTCTATTTTATGCTTTCATTAAGCATCTAACGCAATATATATGTACAATGGAGACAAAACAAAAACAAATATTGCACACATTTTTTTATATGAAACTGAGCAACTTTCAAAAAATTGTTGTCGCGGGTATACACTTTTGACAAAAGCATGGCTTTAATTTTCTGTTATTTATAAACTACATGTCCTGATTGCAAATATTATAATATTGTTTTTGCTTAGGTATAATATTTATTAGTTGAGAGAAAAATAAAAGTTGCTCAAATTAGTGAAACTGGGCAACTGAGGTAATAACTTGTATTTTATATAGGTAGATTCATTTTAGAAATAAAAAATGTTTTTTTTCATAAACGTATTAAGTTATCAATTCAGACAAAAAATTAGCTCAAATAAAGAGAAGTCAAACTGTGACATACATGAAAGTAGCTCAGTCTTCAGATTTTAGATATTTCAGCAAATTAAATCCTAAAAAAATTTTAACCTTTTCACCTTTCAATGTTGATAATTTAGAAATTTGTTACACCTTCTGGATGATGGAAGTTCAATATCGATTCATTTAATATAACAGTTTTTCTTGATAACACTGTCGGCAGCATTATATAATCTGCATAGATTAAATGAATAAGCAAAAATAATTTTTAATAATTAATTTTTTAAACATTTTTTCATCACCCTGTGCTATCAATTATTATTAGCATGCATTTTTATGTGGTATACATGGATGGGATGACAAGTGATCATCGCTAAAAGGCAAGGTCAGCACTTGGGAGCATTCTCATAAATTAAATAAATGATGCAAAACATAGCGCAAACAATTGCGGCTTTTGTAATAAATCAGAAGCGACTATACGTCTCTTCAAAAACTTCTTCTGATCATGTTCGTCGTCTTTAGTTGTAGTTGTAGTTGTGTTCGTTGTCGTCGTTGCGTCGCGTATTCGGTCGTATAGTCTATCTTTGGCTGTATCTATGGATTCTTTGATTGGAGGATGTGGCACTGAGATGATATTATATAGAGAGAAATATGCATCTGTATGTTTTTAAAATACAAATATGCACGCAGCACACATAAATTCAACTTAAATTTTATTTGATGATTTTGATGTTGATGCCAGCAAATATATATGTACATATATGCATCTAAAAACTACGAAGACTGCGACGACGACGACCAAGAACAGCAGCGTTGGATGGTGATTCTTAAAATGATGATGATGATGATGAAGATGTTTTGATATATGTATTTATGGATTGGATAGTGTAGTGTTTGTATAGATACATCTACTTTTGTAATCGAAAAGGCAAATGACCTGTGAGACTTTTACAGCATCGAGAGTTGTAAATAAATTGTAGAATGCAGTAAAATCATACTCAAATGTTTGTTTGTTTTTTTTTTTATATCTAGGTATAATGTGTAAAAAAAATTGTTTAAGTATCTACCTACCTATACCTACTATATGGAGGCGGTTAATTAAAGTTTTTTTTTTTTTTGTGAGCTGGTTATAAATTCGAAGGATTTCTTAAAAATTTATAGTCAAACATCATTATAGAGTCAAACATTGCCGAGTTTATAGTTTTATAATCTTTAAAATTTTATTAGTTAAAACCTTGATTTTAAGTTATCGCTTATTTTTATTTTTTACTTACTGATTTGTAGGTTTTAATTACTTAGATACGTTTCTATTAAACTTGACCTTTTGTTGTAACTTACCTGAAAAGAAAAAGAAAAAAAAATAATTATTAAAATGATTCTTAAAAAAAAAAAAAAAAAAAAAAATTATGATTGAAATGCAAATAATGGACTGATTAACTGGTGAAAATTTGGTGACAAACAGGTGTATAGCCATCAAAAACAAAAGCCTGCAACTCCTCTTCAGTCGGTTACCCTTTCCACCAAATATTACCCCATGTACCCATGCGTTCAATAAATCGAAGCGCAGCGTTTAAGATTTTTGTCAAATATCTTCAGAACGAATCTTCTTATGAAAAAGTTTATTGAGATATTTTGTATAGGAAATTAAATAATCTTTCTTTTAAGTCCAAAACGGTTTAATTCGAGTTTATAGTTTAAGAGAAAAATAAGAATAAGTTGTTTTTTTTTTTTTTTTTTTTGTTTTTTTTTTTTGTTCACTGCTTCTAAAATAAAACATGGCATAGAATGACCAACCTATACCATAAATTGAAACGGGGAATACAAATGGTAAAATTCAAAATTGTTTATTTCTTCATGTTTTCTAAATCAAATCCAACACACAACGTACGATATTTAATGCATTTTACACGAGTCACTCTGAATTTTTTAATTATTAGAAATTTCTTTCTTTGAAAATAACGAAGTTATTACACCTTAATAGGGTTCAAATCTATTAATTTTACAAAAGTTAAAAACTACATTAATCATGTTAATTGACTTTTTCTCATTTTCTTATGAAAAAAAGAGACTTCAAATTCTCCTGTAAATCTAATCACAATTTATCATTTAAAACTTCTCTATCTTAATAGAGATGTATCTTTTAGGTAATACAAAAAAAAAAATAAGGTATTAAACTCTCTCCACATTATATTTAACATCAAATATCTGATCAATTAGCGCTTATATCTTCATATTATAGTCTTTAAGCCCCCATCACAAGTCATTTATACCTATTGGGATATCTATAAAACAACAACAACAATAAAAACATCTCAACACCAAACAACACCCACTGAATATGCATTTATTTTCAACAAGTTTCACAAATGTCTTTCGTCTCGAGAGATAGAAAGACTTACAATTATAGTATATGTATACAATTACATTATTTTCAATAAACTTAAAACACGATTGTGCATTTCTTTCAAGTCAAATCGTGTAGATGATGAAAATAAAGTCGTGCCACACCCCAAAACCATCATCATGGAGTTTCAAAAGTCAGTCGATCTTTCATTAAAAATCCTAAAAAGACTCATAACAACTCTAGGTATAACCTCCACATTCAACTCAATTCCTTCCTCTTCTCTCAGCACATTTTAACGTTTACAATAAAAAAAAAAACCTAAAATAAAAAAAACAATCCAATCCGCATTGCCGCCTACACAAAAAAATAAACCATAAAAAACTCCTACTTTTTTTTTTTATTTTTTTGTTATCTATCCTTTTTTCGACATTACAAATGTATCTGTAGATATCTTTACTGCACTGAACTCTTAAAGTGCATTTTTAAACAACTCAAAAACATTAGCTAAAATGTCGTTAAACAACATAACCCGGTTTTATTTTGTTTGAAAAGGAATGATAATAAAAACTCAGAGCCGATAGTACTGTGCTGCTAGTGCTCTTATTAATCTAGTTATTAATAGTATATTTTAATATGTTATTGATAAGAAAAAATAAATAAATAATAAATAAAAACTACAAATAGAGACGATCATCAGTAAAAAAAAAAAAAAAAAAGACCCGAAAAAACCTGAAAAGTTATATACCGACATGATCGATGAATGTTTATATAATAAATATCTTGACCTTTTCCCTAACTTACCAACACTTCATTTTTTTTTTTTATTTGATGCATATAGTGTGTCATTTATTTTTATTTTTTTTTAGTCTTGTTGCATCTCACGGATGCATCCAGCTGCTGAATCAAGCTATATAGCAATACTGGCTGACTGGCTATGACGACCATCTTTCGACTTCCTTATAATGGTCGAGGTACCCATATTTGGGTTTCTTATATTTTTTAAATTAACAAAAGGCATTCATTCGGGGCTATTTTATTTATTTATTGTGGATGAATGCAAATGGCTCAAGAATGAGGATAAAAAGTGATTGAGAGTTATACCACAAAATTGGTTGTCTTCTCTTCTCTTGTTTTTTTTATTTCTGTATTATTATTTATTTTAGTGGTTTTCGTTTATAAACCATTGTAGGAGCTAATTGTGTTTTGATTTCAATTATAATTTTTCATTTTAATTTTTATTTTTTTTTTTTTTCGTATAAGATGGGTTTTGATACAAAAAAAAACAAAATGAAACGAGAGGACCAAGGCTTGTGGTAATAACGATATGTTTTACGGGCGATGGAAAATGTAGGTATGTGGGAGTTGTATTAAGAAGTAGGTATATATACAGGACTACTTTAAATGTTTTGAAATTGAAACAGCACCCCAGTAAAAATAATTGAATGTCAAAGTTCAAAAAATACTTTTATATATGGATTATATATCAAAAATATTGCACAGTTTAAAAATGCATTTAAAAACTGTAAAATGTGTAAATCGATTTTAATGAGCTTAAAGGCTAATATTTTTTTTATTTTTATTTTCTGGTAATTTGTGTGAAAAGATACAAGATCTCCCTGGTGTTAAAGAAAACAACTTAAAAAATGTCTGCAAATAAACGTGGTATGTACATAAATATATACCTATTTCCAAAAACAAAAAAAAAACCTCTTTTAACAAAAAACCAACCGCAAACATTTCATTGTTAAGTCATCAAGTTATATAGTATCTACGTACGTAGTAGATGTACCTACGTTCTTTCTAGGGTTTTTTTTTTCTTTCCTTCAAAACCACAAAGCGTCAGCAGAGTGAAATTATGAATCCCACTTACATTTATAATTTTTTTTTTTTAAGTCATTTTCACCATTAATTTTTATCCTCTTTTTCTTCTTCTTCTATGAGATGTCTCTGTTGTTGAGTAATCATTGCCACTGATGGTACACAGACAATTTTTTTTTTTTAATTTTTAATTTTTTTTTTTAGACTTTTTCAGAGTCTCTCAATCTACAAAACGATGAAACCCTTTTATGAAGATTTTTTTTTAAATTTTTTGTATTAACTCATTTGCTTATTTTTATATGCCCTTCATGACTGCTATGATGTTTATCTTTAAGTCATCAAGTTTCTTCGTCAAAGCAAAGCCCAGACATCAGAATTTCCCTTTCTCGAAAATAAAGCAAATTTTTTATTTTTGTATTTCTTTTCCTTGGGAGAAGAAGAGAGGGCATCAAAATTCATTGAGGATGTCTTTGATTAAAAAGTGATTAGTTGGATTTCTCTCTTTATTTTATTTTTTTCTTCTTCTATAGACCTTCAGAGATTTATAAACACAAAATGTGTGCAGTGAAAATTTTTCAATTCTCAAATAACCATTTACAGTTATATCCATATACTACACCCACAACGGTGTCCATAAAAAAAAAAAAAAAACAATCAATTCAATGTCCATTGACCAGGCGCGTGTATATTCACAAGCTTGTTTGTCGTTTTTTCTGTTTGGATCACATTTTTTTTTATTTTGCAAAAATTGGGGCAACACATGAATAACCTCAAGGAAAAGATACAAAAATTCAAGCTAAATTACAATTTTGAAACGATGGATGAGAGGAGACGTGTCCGTCCGTCTGTGCGTCGTTGCTTCGGTCGCGTGGGGATGAAAGACACAAATACGTCGTCGTTGTCGTTGTGTATTTGAACTGCAGAAGAACCATTCAAATGTACCCATACATATACTCTCCTCTATATCTACCTACCTGCCTATATATATTGGGTTCGTAAAATTTATTGTTGTCATTCTTGGACCGAGGCCGGCTCAGGGTGACTGACCACAAACGATAAATTATCATGACCAACCACCGCATCCCTGTTCCAGAATCGGAAGAGAAACTAGAGTTATACAATGGTCGGACGGAGAATAATCCAGCTGACTGACTGGATGGATGGGATCTTTACGTATAGTCCGTTTCGTTGTAGGTACCTCGTATTAGTTGAGTCCCTTTAGACTTGTTTTTTTTTTTTTTTTTTTTGTTGTTGTTTTCCTTTTCTGTCTTTACTCCCCATTTAATTCGTCTTCCTTTCATGATTTTGTTATGTCTACTATTTTCATCAGAGTTACCAAATGAAGGGAGAAGGGAATGAGCTTCCCTTATGTGACTCTTGCAACATATGCTCACTTACGACGGACGACAAAATTCGACGAGATGGTCATCAGAGAGACGACACACACAATTGTGAGGAATAAATTTTTTTGTATTTTCCCACAAAACTCTAAACTCAAAATAATAGCCTTACACATATGTACATATATTTGTAGGTATGTACTTTTTGACATATAGTAGGTACCAACAAAGAATTGTGTTTGTATCTTGTCAATATAAATTTTCAGATAAAATTTATTCATTGACAGAGATAGAAAAAAAAAATTTAAGAATCATAGGTATAAGATAAAAATATGTCATGAGCACGAAACATTAATATGTGCGGCTAAATAGTTATAAAAGTCTTATTTATTTTAACAGTATTTTAATTTTATTAATTTGATACAATATGGCACGTAATCACGTCTTGTTTTTAAGTTGAAGATCATTATGCATGAGGCAAGATTTATTACCTTGTATATAGAAGACTAAAAGGTCAGTCAGTATGAGTATATGCCATTAGTGAAGGGTTTAGGCACAGATACGTGATTATGCATGGAAACTAATTTATTTCATATTTTTGGAATTAATGAAATTGATTTTTTTAATTGTTTGTGCAAGTCGATATTATTTTTTTTATTTTAACCCGAGGAAGAAGAGAAGAAGCATAGAATAAGTAAATAAAAGATTACGAGCATTTTCGAAAAGGTGTACTTTTAAATAACAAACCATGTTCTATGGATCTTTATTAGTATCATACATTGGAATTTAGCTCGATTAATAAAATTTATTCATATAAGTAATTCGAGCTTTTGTAAATTTTTAAGATTTTTTGGGTAAAAAAATATCGAAATTTTTGCAGAGGAGAGAGTCAAAAGTACCAATTGCTAGAGATTATAGAAGTTTTGTTATAGCATAAGTAGGTTTGACGTTTTTGTAAATTTTTGTAATAAAACGAATGATTTAAGAAAATAAAAATTCATTATAAGCTGACGGATTTATTTTTTTTCATTGTTTACCAAAGTTTTAAGTACACAAAAAATAACGTATCGTATTCCCCGAATGTCCTTAGTGAATATTTCGTTTAGTGCGTTCATATTTCCGCAACCATTTCTGAGAGTAAATTTTACTCCCACTTTTTAAAATCTGAGATATTATAGATTTTGTCTCCTAAGACCCATAAATGAGATTTCTTGTAAAAATTAGATGGTAGTTTATCAATGCACGTACGTTCCTTAGCAACAAAAGCAACCCTTAGGTACCTGTCATTGATATTATTCAATTTCTTCCTTTTTTTACATTCCTGAGACTGAAAAGTCTTATAATTTCGTTATGTTTATTAAATTCAAAGTCTCGAAATATTTCTAATAATTTTTGTATTCTCAGATTTAGTTTTAATATATTCTGCTGGTATTTGAAAATACAGAAAAGTCAATTGATATCAATTGTAATAAAGTTGTGATAATACAAAAAGGCTCTATGTTATGATTTTACCTTAGAAGTTGCTTCCACGACGTTCTATAATGTCTTGAAAATATTATAATCCGCCCCTTTTTCTGTTCTCTACCTAAGTAATATACAAATTATACAATTACCCCCAAAAAATTACCAAAAATATATTTGAAATTAATGCAATTTACTCCCCCAAACCATTCCTCCCATTTTTATCATACATCAGGTATGAAAGTTCGAAAGCAAAAACACAAACAGCACACAACAACAACGAAAAAAAAAAATCATAACAAACTCAAAACAGATATGTACCTAATTCATTTAGTGTCAAACAAATTTGACAATTAGCCTCACCCCTGCTTCTTTCAACCATCCTCTTTCACAACCAAATAAACCTAATCATGTGGCGTGCATTTATTTTATGACTATGGTCTAGTCTTGAAAATGTTCTTAGCTATACATATAAAATGGTGTGTTAAAGGTGTGCGTCAGGAGTGTTGTATATAATGTGGCAGTGTCAGCATTTATTTTAGCCATTTTGGGTGCCAACAATATACTTTACCTATATTAAATCATTTGCAACCCTCACGCAATAAAAAAAAAAAGACCAAAAAAATCCCAAGTCCAATTATTTGGGGAGGCAGTATAATTTAGAGAAGGGAACCGTGAAAGCTGAACTCACATACCGCACACGCAGCAATTATGCTAGCGACAGGCCTATTTAATTTTTGATAATACGGCGATGAAATATTTATTATACGATATATGAGAATATGTTGAATTTGGTATTTTTTTTTGTTGCCGGCGGCGCCATGCTACTGTCGAATGACTTGACTTATTGGGGCAAAATGTTTGTAAATAGGGGTTGTTAGTGGTTTTTTTTATTCGTTGTCGTTGTGATAAGCAAGCATGGAAAATATTTCCTTTCTTTTTTTTGTTTGATTAAATAAATTTATTATCAACTAGTTGAACTAATTTGGAAAATTGTTTGGTTAGGTGGGTTGTTCAGTAAAAAAAAAAAAAAAAAAAACGAGGATCATCATCAGTCTGTGTGTGTTTTTCGACAAGGGAATAAATAATAAACAGACAAGACATGTGATGTGTTGGTTTGATTTACTTTGCGTAGGGGATTTAGTATGAAATGAATATTATTTAAGGCATACAATCGTCGTCTTTTATAAGAAATGAAATCAATATACATTTATCAACATACAAATAAGTCAAACCTATATAAGATACCAAAACACATTCTATTCCTCAAGTACTTCAACTTATGCGGGGTAGATAGCTAAACGATATTAAAGTCTATATATACATAGCATACGCATTACTTTTTTAACTTCATATTATTATTTTGTAATAAAAATTATGTCTTATTGAATTAAGTCTATGAATCCCCAAATTAGTGAGGGAAAATAAAAATGTCTCCATTTTTGTCAACAAGTAAATTGAGAAACTAAATTTTAGAACAGTCATCTCATTTCAACAAATCATCCTGTTAAATTACAAAACTAGTTTTTATTTGATTTTTTTTTGTATTTTACTTAGAAGCAGAGTTGATTTTACGTTATATAATTTTTAAAAATAACCAGATCATTTTGATGATGAGTTGAAATTCCAATGTATCATGTTGTTTCATTCTAATTATCATGTAAATGTAACATAACCACTTGTTTGATATGAGAAGGCATCACATAAATTCAATGTTGAACGTAATTAAAATAACATTTCGTCATGTTAATTCAACTTTGTTCTCATGCAAACTTAACACTGTTAAATATCAAATCATGTTAATTATACAAATGGAAGTACATATCAGTTTAATAGGGATTCCGACCCAAGTTTATTTACACATCTAGATTTTCATATTGATTTAAAATTAATTATTCTATATTCCAAAGTTTAGTATATGCAGGTACCCTTTATAGATAAATGCAAGCTCATACCATTTTATTGCATATCTGACAGAAGACCATATAGGTACATGTATACCTACATACATCAGCCCTTTCATGTGGCAGGAAATTTCAAGTGTGTAAAAATGCATTTGCATGATGAAATTTCAAAACTATTCACGTCATAAGATTTCCTTAAAAATATAAATTTTCTCATTGCCAGAGTGTAGGTACATACTTTCAAAAATCTTAAAATAATATTTAAAAAAAAAACACATCTCCATCATGCATGCTATACAATATTTGAGTGAGGTTAATAAACCAACTCAATGTCGATTTTTTTTTCTTAAACGACTGCAATACACAAAATAAGGAAAAAAAAAAAAAAACATCTTTTCCAAGGGAAAGAAAAATATAATAAATGTAAATAAATGGAATAATAATAATAAAAAAAAAAGAAAAAATATAATAAACAACATCGCTCAGCATTTTCAGTATAAAACCATCCACCAGCATGGAGATGCTATTCTAGCTAAAGTTATAGTAACATCGCACAACAGACAGAGCATCAGCAGTATGGATACACTATACACACAAGGAATGATGCTACACTTCATTCCTTGCTAAACAACCTCTTCATATATGTAGAGGCATACACAAACACATATAGTTATTATACATAGATATTTATGTATGATATACCATGAAGAGGTTGCTCAAAAGAGGCTAACGTAAACAAATCGACGAAAAATATACTTTGCTGCTGCACTTATGTTTACCTCAACCATCATCATCGAGAAGAAGATGACACCCTTCTGCACCCCCTCTCTCCTCCTATCTACAACAGACTCCTTTTGCTCCTTACACGACACTGCCACCGCCGCCGCCGCCAACTTTACAGAGTCACCGTGTTTGCATTTAAACAAAATGCAGATTTGGCACTATAATGGTACCTACCTACATCAGCTGAAGCATTGAATCTGTATAATGGAGAAAGATCTGTATATACACCTATCTTTATATACAGGAATGTAAACAATTGCTTTTATTTCCGTGCGCGTTATTGTGTATAGTCTGCATGAATTTAACCAGCGATTCTTGCAAAAGATAACCATCCTTGCACTGCTGCTGTGGCTGTCTCGCCTGCCATGAACTATCCAAAAACCAACCAAAAATTAAAAAAAAAAAAATAAAAATTTCATGGAATGGGATAAAAAGATACAACCTTCAAATTCATATATGTACAACAAAAAAAAAAACACCCTTACGCGGGTCAGTGAATTGTTTACACTTTTCCTTTGCTTTGCCTCCCTGGGGGGGCGAGCGCACACATTATTATTATCATCATTATTTCGCAACATTATACACATTCGCCGCGTACTTAGTTCAGAAATTGCAGATACAACATGTGCTATAGTTGTTGTGTCGCGTCCTCTTCCATAGGCTAACTAGCTGAAGTCTCAGAAAAAGATCTTCTTCAACTTTTTTTTTTTTTTTTTTTTTTTTACATTTTTACACTGCAAAAACTGAAGGAAGAAGACTATATGTAGTATGTGATCTTCAGATCGTGATAAATCCATAAATAACAATGAACCGCGACTCGTCGTCGTCTTCGTCGTCGTATAGTCGTAGTCGTAGTTCTAGTCCGTCTGTCCATCCATTGGATTGTTACATTGAGATATTTTCTGGTTTATTTTATTTTTGTCTCCCTCTGTAGTGTATGTACAATGTACATACAATCATACATACATATATAATAGGCGTTTACATATCTATATACGTTTGTAGGTTTCCTTCGAAAATGTGTACAGAAAAAAAAAAATAAGACGACAAGAAAGACCTTGACCTCAGACAATCCCGAAGAAAAGTTCAAACACAATCATCATGTTGTTGGAATTTAATACTTATTGATAGTGAAGAAGAAGATAGCAGGTATATGTTGGTATATATGTAGATATATAAAAATACAACTAGGTACTATATGCTTCAACTGATTGGTTTCAATGTACTGTACATGTATAATGTTTAAAGAGAATTGAAACAAGTACTTAATTTAACTGATAATGCAAATGCGCCGCAAAAGGCAGATGCAACTCGTTGTTTATCTGCTTTTTTTTTTCTTTTCCTTCTTCATCTTCTTTTTCTATATTTTACATTACAAAACTCTATATTGTACTGATTGTGGAATTATATGTTATCGTTCTTGTGATAAGCAATTTTATGCACATAAATTCTATTTGAAAGAGTTTTTTTGATATTTAGACATATACAAAAAATTAACCCAAGTTAACTCCAGTTAAACAATTTTTTCAGTCAATTTAGATCCCGTGTTAACTAAGGGAATTTGGTTAGCTAAGGGACAGTTTGTTTACAGTGGATTAAATCTGTAGGTACTATATGACTTTTAAAAATACTAATTAAATGGCGCTAATCAACCAAATTCGGCCGAGTAACAATTTCTCTGATTAACAACCCAAATTATAGATTGCAATAATCCTTGATTAAAATATAAGAGCTGTATAATAAACTGGCCATTAATCTGGATTAACTAATTATGTGTGTTTTTTTAATGATGCCTGTCAAAACGCTATTGAAATAGAGAGGGCGATTCTATTTTAAATCACTTTTTCCCAATAAAACCGCTTAGTACCGCCCTCTCTGTTACGATAGTGGAAGTTTGTTTCCATTTTCATGGACTTTTGTTTCGAGAGATTTTAGAGAACTGAAAGTAAAAGTTAATTTAACACTAAAAAAACAAATTCTAAGTTAAGTTCGGGTTCAATTTATTTGCAGTATTTAAACTAACTATCATTTAACTCGGAGTTAATTTAGAAACGGAAAACTAACTTTTAATAAGTCAGATAAGTATAGGATATATAAATATATTTAGTTCAGTTTTTTTGTGGTCATAATTCATATACCTATAACGAGGTTAAACTCGGAAATTTATTTTAAGTTAATCCAGAGTTAAATCGAGATTTTAGTGGTTAACCAATGTTTTCTTGTCAATTTAAATCTCAATTTAACAAATCAAATGCCGATTTAACCTAAGATTAACTGAAGATATATTTTCGATATTTTATATAGAAATTAATGAATAATAATTTATTTGGAGGGTTAGATAAATAGATACTGAAAACTTACTTTTCGACTGTTTTTTTGAGGTAATGCTAAATTTAAAAATCAAAACGACTCGAGTTAAATCGTCATTGATTAGGTACCTAGGAAGTATCATCAGCTATACTTTAAATAAGTTATTATCTACTTCGATTACTGGAGGATTGCCGCCATTTTGAATTTTATGAATAATATCGCAAAAAAAAAAGTCAAAAATGGTTATAACCAAAGAAATGTTTAACGACGATACTTTCAACAAATTTTATTAAAAACAATTTTTACAAAACATATTTTCAGTATTTAAAAAAGTAATTAACTTCAAAAAATGAGATTTAAGAGAACGCAAACATCAACTAAAGGCAAAAAATAATTAAAATAAAAGTTGTAATCCGAAGGAAATTTATTTCGATTTTAAAAATGAGTAAATGCTCGATTATTTTAATCTTTAAGTATTTAGTAATATTGAGTTTGATTTTTAGTATTAGATACCTTTCATTTTATTTATAAAAATTGTTACAATTTTTGGAGTTAATGCTTAAAAAAAATTAAGATTATGCTTAAGTCTTGTTGAATATAAACTAAATTATTAAGTATTTAAGGATTAGAATTTTTTTTTAATTACTTAATTAAATATTTAAAATATTTCAAATTGCATTGAGCGTGGTCATCGGTGACGCACGCTCAATGCAGTTTGAAGCGAAACTTTCGGGGTGAGTACTACATTGAACTCACTAAATATTATATATATATAAATCCGAGTAATTAAAAAAAAAAAAAAAATGTCTTATGTAAACAACCGCGGAAACCTTAAAAGTTATATTTTAGGATTATCTAAAGTTTAATTGTTTTTTTTTTTATAAGTTTACTTAACTGGGAATCAAGGCTAAATTTTTGTGAGGACTTATGATCATTTAAACTTATTTTGAAACAATAGTTCTAAAAGTAAGTGCTTACTCATTTTCTTCTTCTTCTTTTCTTGAGTGTTAACTAAGTTCCGTTACAATTTCACCATTAAAAAATTTATATTCACCGCAAAACCGTTTAAATACTTTCCAGTGAAAATACTCTGCGTAATATCAAATGAATATAAACTAAACAATAATTATATTATTATAATTATACCTTATAACCTTTTGCTTAAATATACAATCATAAAATAAAACTCAAAAGCTATAAATTCGTTAAGAAAAAGAATATATACATATTCCATGTATGTAATCCCTTACAATGTCATCACCACATCATATACCTATCTATATAATTTTCGTTTTATATTTTATAACTGGAAATCTCCCAACTTCAATCACTGATTCATCATTTTCTTACCAACAATAGGTAGGTATACCTCTTAACCATTTATATAAATTCATACATACCGTCGACATACATGTCTATGTATAAAATTAGATACAACTTCCCTCTTAAATTTTATAGTAGTTCTGGGCATAAAGATAAAATATCTATATCTACTGTTCGTTGCCCCGACATAAAAATACAAAAAAAAAAAAAATGTTAAAACCTTTTTGAAATGTTCATGAATATGATGCTTTTGATAATAAAATAGAGATGTGTGCAACACCCATCATCATCAATATATGAGTCAGTCACTGGCCTCATATTTCTCCCCATCATCGTATCATTTTAAAGTGTTGTATATCCTCGCTATGGAGATTAAAGTCATCAAAATCAACTCCCTCGTTTTATTCGCATAAATATTCTGATTTTATTAGATTCTTTCCGAATCCGAGTATCTCAGTTTAAATCGAGTTCAACAGCTGAAAATTAGTTAGCCCCACTATTTCTATTATTTTCTTGTTTCAATACGGATAAACTTCAAAAGTAGCAATAGGTTAAGTTGTAGTTGTTTTGTATCTATGAAGATATATATATAGATAGAAAATTAAAGCCGATTAGATTGTTGATTGCTCTGGGGGTTTCTAGTTTCTCTTATGTCCGTTCTCTCAAAACGACAAACTTGCGAAATTTTAGTTGGAAATAAACAATTCTCGAAATTACATTTAGAAGGTCACTTAAATATTCGACTTACAATATTAAACTCAGTCACAACAGCACCATACTCATACTCTATCATTCATTTAATATAAATGGTGTCCAGTTGGCGCAATTTGGAAATTGTACCCCCGATTGGATAAGAAAAAGAAATATAAATAAAAAAAAAAAACACAAAATTGGGCACAACTTAGAGTGAGTGACTAATCTGTAAAATAAACTATCGAACTGGGTTGTTGCCGGCTCGGCAGTGGCGGCAGCGGCATCGGCAGTGGTTGATTATTGCGGCAAGGCGGTTCGATTGTATATAATATGTTCTGTTTGTAAGGGAAGAACATTGACCTAAATCATTTGCATATACGAGCACATTTTAACTTGTTTTTTTTTTTTTTTATTTTATTTTATTTAATTTTATTTTATTTATTTAGCACACAAAAACACTTTCAGACGTCAGACCGGATTAATTTGGAGTGTGATCGTCGTTTTGTACGAGTATTCAGTCTTTTGGAGAAAAAAATATTTACTTAAATATTTTTTTTTTTTTGCTTCACTTTGGCATCGGAAAAGGAGGTCTTTGCGGCAAATTTACAATATTACTTAGCACAGCTTGAAATTTGTGTTTTGTAATATTTATCGGTGTGATTTTTTTTTTTTTTTTTAAGATAAAACATCCTCAACAAAAAATAATCAAAAAAAAAAAAAAAGATATCCATAAACTTTTTCGGATTTTTACTTGGCGGTGTGATTACATAAGATACTCTTTTTTTTTATTTATTTATTGTTTAATGTTACGTGTTGTAATGAGATAACACTTGAATAAGTGTTACAAAAGACACAATTATACATATCTATAACTAACTTAGTATAATTTAACATCAATATGAGATCATATTCTGATGAATTTCGCATTTGGTTATCAAAAAAAAAAAAAACTAAGGAATTAAATAGAATTTTATTTTAGTCTATACCACAACTGGTTATCAATTAAATAAAATTAGCACACTAATCTATTGGAGTCAACAAACTTTAAACTGGTGTTTTTTTTTTTTTATTTGTATAACAAAAATATATATATTTTTTTTTTATTTTGTACTTATTAAGTATAGGTATATAAGTTGGATGAATTAATTTTGATTATATTTAAATTTTGGGTGCCACAGTAATAATAATTAAAATATAATAAAATAAAGAAGACGTGTCTAGAATAGCTAAGCTGATAGCTTTATCGCTGGTGATAAGGATATTATAAAAAAAAATATTTTGTTTATGTACATACATTGAAGATAAAAAATTGATGCTCAAATATTATATGAATAAATAATAAATTCGAATTGTTCTCGTTCTTGCATTTGAAGACTTGGTCTGGTCTTCAAGAGTTTTAATTTAGTAATTCGTGATAAAGGCTCATGGATGAAATAAAAGAAAAAATAATTAATAGCTTAACAGATCATGAAGAATCAGGGAATATAGAGTCTTACAACTTTCAATAATTCCTGTGTGCGTGTTTCTAGTTTGCGGGAATAGAGACGACCTACGATTTTCTGCTCTAAATTTAATAAATAAATAAACGGCTAAGATAGGAGAAACTGTATCATTAAAAGAGCTTACAACTGGCTTATCCCAGGTGGAAAAGTCTGTGACTCAATCCCAAACTTCAGCTAAGTCACTATAACAAGGCAAACTCCCCTAAATTAAAAAAATAATTATATAAAAAGAATGGGTCCTAAGTTTCTTCCTTGGGGAACTCCGAATTAACATGCTTTGAGAGAAAGACTCGGACTTTTTAAAAAAGTTTAAAAAATAGATATAAGTAGGCAGATCTGTTCACAATCATTTAAAATTTCCCCGTTAAACCCAAAAGCTTAGATAAAAAATGCTCAAAATTGAAAATAATTTAATGAATAAGAATTCAACGTTAAAGTTTTAATGGGTGAAATGAAGTTTTTGAATAATTTGCTATTTAATTCTAGAATATTTTAACATTTTTTTTTTAATTTAGTTTTAATTTTTTGATGAAACAAATCATATGGGCACCATTTGCTACTGTTTTTTTTCAAAATCTATTCCTCTTACAAAAAAAGTGTTAACAAATTTTTGTGTAAAATTTCAGAAGCTTTTTTTTTTTTTTTCTAAAAATATCTTCGAAAAAACTAATAGTTTTCCTTTTAGTTACAAAAGACTGAATTTTTCGCCTTTCAATCTTTTTTTCTTAAAACTTAGGGAACATTCCTCAAATCAAGAAGTCAAAATAAAATTCTACAAAAAAATTAAGCTTTATCAGTCTTTTTTTTTTTTCAAAGTAATATTTTAAAAAGTTGATTGACAAATTGAGAAAAAAAAAACTAAAAAAATATCTAAATTACTGTAACCTTTTTTCTGAATAGGTACATACTCATTATTTACTAGAAAGTATGCATCTTAGTGCAAGAAGATCTAAAAACGGTTCATTTTATTACTAAAAGGCAATCAAAATTATTTTGAAAGTATGTACAAGATTCAGGAGATTCACACCTTCTATTGGTTTGCCGAAATTGAAACAGAAACGATTTTTCCCACCATTAGCTACCTAAAAATTATAAGAGTCCGCAAGTTAACTACAAAACACCCTTTTAAAAATTACAGTCACTTACAATATGTATCTTTCTATAAAAAAAGAAGATTTTCAAATGTTTTTTTTTTTTCTCTAAAAATTGAGTCCTCAATAAATTTTACAAAATTGACAAAGTGTAAAAATAAAATTTTACAGAATGCAGAGTTGTTACTCAATTATAAAAATGTTATTATCTTAAAATCTCATTTTAATTAATTTAATGCAACGGTAATTTGAATAAATTTAATCTACAAGCTGTGTATGTAGATACATATAAAAATAAAAACATTCTTTCCATATAAAAGTTTTATATCTATCTATCATTCTCAAAAAAAAAAAAAAAAACTTATTTCAAAAATCTCGTGTCAAAAGATTCCAAAACAAAGATTACAACATTCTTGACAAAATTCATGATGATAAACAAAAACTATTGAGCTTAATCCTTACAACTTAAACAACTTCCTATGTCCTACACATCTACAATTTTCTACATACATAGTATATCTTCTTATATAAACAAACAAAAAAACTCTTATGATCATCCGGCTCGAAGGACCATGTACATCTATCTACACTCGTATGATGAAACTTCAAACTCATTCTCATTTCCCAGTAAATTATCTTTTGCCAACAAACAAAAAAACCCGATTTTAACTTTTTCATCAACAAAAACAAACAAAATAAAAAAAAAAAAAACTTTTTTTCAAAAAAATAAAAATAAATTATATAAAAAGTCTCAACTCAGTGCACCGCAAAGTAAAATTAAAAACTAAACTTCCAAAAAAATAAAAAAAAAAAAAAATGTATAAAAAGAAGGTCGACAATAGTGCTAAAAAAAAAAAGTTTTTCTCTTTCTCCAAACATCAACCTCGAAGACGACGATGCAGTTCGAAACGGAAAAAATAAAGTTCCTTCTGCACTTTCAAGTTGTCTAATCTTTACTTTAACTTTTCTATACGTTCTTCTATCGTCATCATAGTCGTCGTCGTCGTCGTCGAACGTCGAACGTCGTCATGAGTTTTCCTTCGTCCTATGGCTGGCTTTCATTCTGATGGTCTTCGTCGTCTATTCTATATGTTTGGGTTTGGTGTCTAGTACTTTACTTTTTGCGTTAATTTACTTTTTAATATGTTTTCGTAAGTTTTAAGTTTTTTTTTTTTTGTCCAACGAAATGTTGCCAGTACCAGAAAGTATAATAATATAAAAGTAGTATAAGTATAAGTAAAGGAAGTACATATCTACAATGAAGTATCTAACCAACCGACCAACAAACTAAGTGAATCTAGAAAAGTTTTGATAATTTTTCATTCGCATAGTAAGTTTTCTTAATATCTGTTCTATACAAGTTTCGATTCTTCTTGTTGGACTTAAAAAATTGTCGGTCTACATGAACTAATTTTCAATATTTTTGCCAATTTTTTTTTTAAGATTAGATAGAAAAAAAAAGAATACAAAATAATCAGAAACACACATTTGACACATTTTTATGAGAAAGAAAAGGATTCAATTGAATTTTTTTAGAAAAAAAAAAAATATAAACAACCCCTCTTGAAAGAAGGACACTGCACAAAATCGGAGCAATGTCCTTTTTTTCTCTACAACCTCTAGGTATAGTAAATAGAAGAAACCTTTTAGTATTCTTATGGGGATTAAAATTATGATGATGGTAGAGCTAAGGACATGTGCGCAACGCACTCTCATATAGAAATAAGATCCTTATACACGTCCCTGGGGTCCTCATCGGGCAATTTATTTTTTTTTTTTTTTTGATACATGTACTCTACTCACTCAGTGTGGTGGAATAAAGTGCATTGTATTGTGTGCATCGAACAAGAGTTTTATATGACAACAGGTAGGTAGGTAATGTGCCGATACAAGTTGAAAATTCCTCATCTTATATATATACAGCCTGTCATTTATCACAAAGATGAGGATATACGTAGCTAGCACAAGCACAGGCCCAGCATGAATATACAAGAGAAAGGGCATCTCGATTTTTCTGATGTTCGTTCGTCCTGTTGTCCCTTTTTTGTTTGTGTTGCTCCATCTTGATTCATTTATTCAATTCCGTTTATATCTTTTTGTTCGTAGGTATTGTGCTTCCTTTATAGTCATCCATCCATCCATCCATCTATATCTATCTATCCATCCGTACACTAATTTTGCTATCCCTGAGGTGAATGCATTTTAATGACCTTTTTATGGAGATACGTCGGTTGGTCTTGGGTTGTGATGGAGAATATATATTTATACGTATGTATGTACGGTACGTGTACGTTCCCCTAGGTGATGTTGATGGTGTTTTATGTTCCACATTGTTGCAAGTTTTCATATTTTTTTTTTTATATTAAAAATGCCTTTCAGAGAGAGAGATGATAATAATAATGCTTCTGAGGGTTTAATGCCTGTTATTCTTTTTTTTTTTTTTTGAGGATTGAATAGAGAAAATTTCCGAACTCCGATGATGCGGGATGAAGATGCTGAGACGACAACGACGAGACGAGGGTGATGGCAATGGTGGTGATGGTGATGTTGATGATGCGAGGATAAAGATAAAACTGCATGAGAAAAAATAAACTGGGCATTGATCCCTTGAGAAGAGCAGGTGCTACCTTGCTGCTGGATTAAAACAAGTTTTCGTTCGGTTCTGTTGTTTTTTTTTTATCTTTTTTCAATATTTTTTTTTTTGTATTTTTCTGCCCCATTTTTTTTTAAATAAAGATTTTTGTTATAAATCCTATTTGATATGCTATCATCAGAGGGGATGATGATTGAGCACAGTTTTATTCCTTACTATGAGATATATGTAGGTACCTGCTCAATTTGCCACCTTTATATATATAATTTTTTTTTTTATTTCAATGACCTGTTTTATATGCAAGGGATTTGAATTCTATTGTTAGTGCAAAGGATCAATAAAAGAATATAGACAGAGGGTATTTTGAGAACAGAAGAACAAAAGTGAGAACAAAAAAAATACGAAAAAGATGGATTAGGGAAAGGAAAAGCGATCAAGTGCATGTGGGTTCCATTGTTGGGCCAGCACTTTTAATTTTTTTTAATTTTTTTTTTCAACATGGATTTTGAAAATTAAATTGATTATCGAATAAGAGATAAATAATAAGAGAAGATTATATAGATTTTATCACATATATTTTTTAGATTTAGAAGTGGGAATGTAAGAATCGATTAAATCAAAAAAAGTAATATAAAATAAACAAAAATACAATTATTATCAAAAAATTTAGCTTAGATTTTATCTAGAACCGAGGCAAATTTTATAGTAAAAAAAAATAAGTAAATCATTTAAAATTCCCAAGTAAAATCTCTTGTTTATTAAGCATTAACTTGCTACTGTTTTTGAAGTTTAAACGATTTCATAAAATAAATTCCTTTTTTTTTTTGTTGAGAACAATCATTCTAACATATCTTGAAAATATATAGGTACTTCTAAACAAAAGAACAATATTTTGTATACAAGTACATAGGTAGGTACCTACTTTCCTAGAAGCAAAATACAAATTATGTGAAAGAACTTTCAATTGCAGCTTGGAATGTTCTTTTAAAAGAAGAATTATTACTTTCTGGTAACAGAAGGAAACGTGGGAGAAATTTTGTTTGGCATTACAAACTAGGAAAGATTTATAATATGCGATACTACAAATGTATACAACTCCATACTATTATTGGGAATTTCTTACGAAGCTTTTACTCAGAAAGTCTAGAATAATAAAATAATAAAAGTTATTTTCAAGGAAAATAGTTGATTTCTGCAAGGATATATACATAACACAGAATACCTATTAAATAGCTTCTGAAAATTATTTATGTAAGCAACTTTAACATTTGTTTTGTAATTATTTTATAAATATTATATTACGTAATCGAGTTCGTGACAAATAATGACGAAGTTTAGATATAGGTTAGGTAACTTACAAAATCTTTAGTCAAATACCTAACTACATACATACATACATTTTATTATTTTTATTTTGTTTAATTTTTGGATGAGAAAATTATTATCTGCACGAAAATATTAAATTTGTCAAAAATTAATTCAATTATAATTTAGATACAAAATATTATGTAAGTATCTAATTTTAGTTGAAAGTAAAACTCATTAGTCTTAACAAAATAATAATAATAATATGAATGGAATTTTTTTGTCCATGATGAATTCAAGGTTTTGATTCAAAAATTATTTATTTTAACATCAAATTATGAAACAATATTAAGTACTTTCAATTTTTTGTTTTCTTATTAAATTATGATGAAATTAGCCAAAAATAAAATGTGTGAATAATATTATAAAATTATTATTCAGCGATGAACATTTATACTCAACTTGTCATTTTGATCTGGCTAAAATTTTAAATTTCTTCGATATATATTGTTACTTGACTTGGCTCGAATGTGAGTTAACCAAATTTATTTAAACTATTACAATAGTGACTTTACCGAAGTTTTGACGTGACTAAATTTGTAAAAATGGCACAAGACTTAAAGAAGATAACGAAATTTGCTAAGATATAGAGTTTTGTGTTTTTTTTTTTTTTTTTTTTTAACTCAAAATCCAATTTAAAACTATTGATCTTAAACAAAAATTAATAAGCTTTAAATTTCAGAGCTCAATGGATTTCTATTTACTGACCATTTTATTAATTTATTATTCTCCATTGTTTATTAGGAGTGTCAATTATCAATTGATTGATGAACCATATAAAATTTCTCAATTGATAAAAATTTTTGGTGTTATTATTATCAATTGTAAAAAATAACTATTATTGTGAATTTTGAACAAAGTTTAGTAATTGTGAATTGATGTTTTATCTGACACTTCAGTTGACATTTAATATCTTGTTGTGCCTTTGCTAACAATTTATTTTAACTCAATGTTAATTGGTAATTGCTTTTGTTTTAATTACAATCAAAATTTCATTAATAAATCAAATTTGCTATAAGAATGTTCAATCAGGCACCGACTATGGAAACTTTTAACTTCTCAACTTTTTATTTCACTATCTCAATTTTATTGTTCTTTTTCGAGTACCTACGAGTATTTATAAAATAACAACTTACAATTGACTGAAAAAATGATAAATATGGTAATGTTTTTGACAGTGACATTACCAAATTTCTGATCACTTCACAATAGATCATTACATTTTTTTTTTTTAATTTGTCTTATACCAAATACCCAACCCAACATTAATAATTGTAATATAAATATATAATATATAAATTGTTAATAATTATCAATTAGCAAAAAACAGCCAAGAGAATATAAAAAAAATCATTTCTTGATTGTTATTGTGAATTATTGATCTGAATGCAAATATATACATTACATTACTATGAAAAGATCTTTTCTTGTCAAATATTTAAAGATATGACATTTTAACGATTAGAAAATAACTGTTTCATACCATAATGACAGCCACGAAAAAAAATTATTAAAATCTTTTAAACTTTCATAAAGCTGTGACTTTCTTTTACATTGTAAGTCTATAAATGTATGTAAATACAATTAATTATACACAACTGGTAAAATTTAAAACTATTGTGTCCTAGTATTGTCTCAATTGTATTTTTGGTATGCGTATAAAAACGATACTCGCCAATTGAAATAAACAATACAATAATGTTTTCAGACAGATAATATAAATTGCATAATTGTGATCTAGCCATTATTGTTGACATCTCAGAATTCTGAACGCCATTCTTCACTTTTGATATCAAAAAGCTGGGACTGAAATTTGTCAGTTAATTATTCATTTTGGCATTTGGTCAATTAATAAAAAAAAACAAAGAAGAAAGTTCTTGTTCTTTGGGAGAAATCTTATTACGGTTTTTTCTCATTCACAGTAAAATTGAGGGAGAAAATTCTATAAAATCTCTTAAACATAAACTGGCTAAATGTTTCACATTAAATTTAAATTTTTGTATGAAACACAAATTATTTATAAAGACTTATAAATGCCTGTCAACCTGCCTTATTTTATATTTTTTCTAAGAATGACGGAGGAATCGAAAAAAAATGAAATCTGAAGAAAAATCTGCTTTTCATTATGAAGGGTAGGTATTGTTGTCTCTTTTAATGCTCTTACAAAATAATTCCAAGGACCCGCATTCAACAAATAAAAAAAAAATTGCTGTTGTCGATAGGTATAGGTACTCGCCTTCAAGATTTTTGATTGTCTTTTTGATATACAAAAATAAAATCGAGAAAAACCCACGTCTGACTGCATTTATTATGTATTTTTTATTTTATTAATTGATTGTCTTCGTCGTCGTTGTCGTTGTCGTCGTCGTCGGGACAAAAAGTTATTCTATATAAAATTGATTGATTTTGAGTTTCTTGACACCCAGTTAAATATTTTTTTTTTTATTTTTCCTTTTTAGTTTAAATCAACACATGTTGGATTTTTTTTTTTTTTTTTAATTTTTGTTTATTCAGTCTAAAAAGAAAAAAAGGTCTGAAAAAATAAACAACTTATTGTCATAAGTAGCTTTTAGGATGATGCATTATTGTTGTTGAACGCCTCTTAACAAATCATTAACTCCCTCGTCGTCGTCGGCGTTGTATATTCGATCCTTAACGGTGACTTTAAGGTTTCGAAATGTCATCGATATAAAAGTACAGATATTCATATTAAAGAACATTTATAAATATTCAAGGAGGAAGCCAGTTTTTTTTTTTTTTTTTTGTCTCTTAATCTCCTGTTATAAGCTTCATTATTTTTGAGTTATTTGAACTTAATCCATGTAAGGAGGATGCATTTTTTTTCCTGTTCGACGACATATAGCCATTAACCAAACAGGTAGGTCATTCATCCTTGCATCAAAAAAAAAAAAAGAAATATCAAAAACAATAAATTTTGTTAAATTGGGACTGGAATGGAAGGAGGAATAAAATATAACATACGTGTTTTGTGTCAGATGAAATGAAACATGACGTTTTTTCAGCGACACAACCGGCGCGATTTAACACGTGCCACAGGTATATTGTGAGAAAAATAAAATAAAATTTTAATCCAAATTAAATTTACAATTTATTTATACGCGAATAATTCGATGAATATAATAAATACACTATACACATACATATGCGGGTTTTATTTTGTTTTATTGTTGTTGCTAATATTAATTTTGCATTACGATGATGATGTTTTGACAAATGTATATTCAGGGTTTTGCTGGTTTGGTTTGTTGCCAAAGGGTGATTAACCATTTTGTATTCCAGATGCATACATAAGTCGAGTACATTTTTGGTATTGTTAAATTAAAAAAAAAATACAAGTTATTAATTATGTTAATATCATCGAGAAGTAATTTTGTGTAAATGTCGGACGACTTGTTGAGTATATGATTAACGTGTTATGAGATATTGATGTGGGAACAGACTTAAAGGGGGTCGCAGGGGAATATTTTTTAAATATGATTATTCCTTTTTCGTATATACATATTAATATAATTTATTAATTTTCTGAGTTTTAATTGTAATTAAAATAGAAGAACTTCTTCTTTCCTTCAATTAAGTTCAAGTCACAGTGGAGATTTTTTTTTAAATTTAATGTGTATGTACATAAAAACAAGTTATTTATTATTAATTATTAATTATACGGAACCTTTTAATTTATTGGAATAGTATGGCTAGATCACAATTTGCATACATCATAATCATCAATTCGAAATAAATCACCGAATTTATATAAAAGAAAACGTTGTAGTTCTTGATTTTAATTGTGAATTACTGGTCGGAGGGCAAACAGAATTATAAACATATTATGGCTAGATCACAATAGAAATTTTTAAACTTGTCAATTTCGTTGGCATAACTATAAATTCATCGAGTCGTTTTCTTTTTAAGCTTTAAAATGATAACAAATAAATAGAAACCAACAATGCAGTTACAGTAACGTGGATAAAATACAAGTTTACAATGATGATTTTATTGTGAATTTTTAGCAAATTTTCATTATTTTTTTGAGAATAATGATTACTTTTGGTGGCCAAAATTGAAAAAAAAAAAAAATGACATTTTGTACTGATTTTGTTTTTCTTAAAAATTGAAGAATTAATTTCCCTATAGCTCACAATAGAATTTATAATGAAAATTTTTCGTCTAAAATATTTATACATTTATAAAAAAAAAAATATAAAAAGTTTTTTTTTTGAGCCTTAATCAGAAATTAAATTTAAATAATTAGCCACAAATAAAACTTATTCAAATAACAATATCGCAATTTTTTTAAATAAAAAGGTCTAGTTCACAATAAATAATGAATTTAAAAATATTAGTTTTTATTCAAATAAGTTGTTTTTAATACAATATATAAATGAATAAGTTTTTTTTTTTGTAAAAATATCTTTCTACTTAAATTACCTTTATGTGAGTGTTATTAAATCGAAAATATGTTAACAATAAATATTACATAAGATTTACCAATTACATTAATTTCTTTTAAGAAAAAGTGGCACACTTTAGGTACTTTCTACTTTAATGATTATTTATTTATAACAAGACAGTTTAATTATTTTTTTTCCAAACTCAGACAAAGACTCTTAAATTGTACTTAAAATTGAATCAGCTTTAAACATTTTTGTGAATGAAAATATAAAGAATATATTTACTACTTTATTTAATAGCACAAAAAAAAAAAAACAAAATAATTAAAATGCGAAAAGTGTGTATTTGAAATTCAGAGAAGTTCTGTTTTTGTCTTTTATTTTTTATTCCATTTGTTGCTTCCTACACATTTTCTATTTGTTTTTTGGTTAGAAAATAAAAAAAAAATTGGTATCTATTATAAATGAGGTGAGTGTTTCATGAAATATTTTGAAAAACAAATAGCACTACCTTACCTCACCACTCCAGTCATAATTCACAGTTCGTATTTTGCAAATAACACCAACACTGAACCGTATATATAAATTGTGTCACGTTGACTTGATAATTATAATGAATTTTAAAGTAGCAAATCTATTCAATAAAAACCTAAGTTTCTTCACTACACTTATCCACGTTTACTTATGAGTGAAAAAATAAAATGATTTTTTTTCTCTCTCTCTCAAAGAACAAATAATTGCGTAAATATAGTATTTCTTTTGAACGTTGGGCGCCACTTTTATCCTGTCAGCCAACTATCTAAAAAAAAAAAAAAAACTCGTGTTGCGGCAATTGAGACATCCGTTTTCTTCGTTGTGTGTGCTTTATTTTATAATATATGTAGTACCTACACCGCATTTTTTGCGCTTCATTCTATCAATATTCATAGAATGACTCACAGAACTATGACCACGAATCGATTCATTATTTTATGTTACCGGACGGGCAACCGATACAATAGTGTTCGTGAAATTCCTCAAAACTTACTCGATTTAATATTGTATTTTAAGCAGTTAAGCGATTCGTTATATGAATTAATTTCTCTCTTTCTTAGCCCTTTAGACACTTTTCGTCTTTTTGTTTTTTTTAATTCAAGTTGTGAATTTACAATTTCAACACAGGAACTGCATGTAACATATACATTTGTACGTAAAGTATGTATACATATAATATGGTACTTTATGCCCAAGTGAAATGTCTAAATACTATACTCGTTCTTGGCATACTATACAAATTTCACACTCTTCTGCGGATTCCTTTTAACTGTAAAATGATAATACAAAAAAAAAAAAGAAATAAAAGTGTCTGAATGTTGCTAGACGAAGTGAATCAGAAGCAAGAAATACAATATTGTGGGTTTGTTATCATTTCAGGGAGCCATATGATGAAGAAAAAGGCCACCATACCATAACCTAAAGCCAAACCATCCTATAATATATTTATATGTATGTATAAAGGAGTGTCGTTGCTTCTTCCTTCTATGTTGTCTATATACTTTGATCTTCTCTGAAGGGTGTTTTCATGTTAAGATTGTTTTTTTTTTATTTTTTTTTTTTTATCACTTCTCTTTCACTTCGATGAAGAAAAAAAAATTTGTACGAAAAAAAATCGTTTTATATTTAAAGTAAAACAAACACAAATGCAATTGAGTCTGGAAATAATATGTCTGCCAGACGAATACAAAATATACAAAAAAATCAATTGAAAACATAATAATATTTTTGTTTCTTTTTTTAAACAATCAGAAACCAAAATCAAAATATTTTATAAAGAATAAAGCAAAGGATTTTGTGCAAAGCAACAGGAAAACTTATTACTAAATTCATAAAAATATGTTATTATAATAATTTTGACAATAATGACTTAAGACAACAAAATCCAACTTACAAAATTCTAAATAATAAAGGTGCTAATTGTCTCTCTTGCGGTACTCCATGTTAATTTAGTATTTTTGGGAAAAAACTCGATTAGAGACGACAAAGTCTAACTTGAAAAAAAAAAAACAACAAAATAATAAAGGTGCTATTTGTCTCTCTTGTGGTACCCCATGTTAATTTAGTATTTTTGGGGAAAAACTCGATTAGATACGACAAAGTCCAACTTAAAAAAAGCAATAAAATAAAATAATAAAGGACCTAATTATCTCTCTTGTGGTCCTCTATGTTAATTGAAAATTTTTGGCAAATAAATTAAATAGAGACGACAAAGTCCAACTTGAAAAATTCTAAATAATAAAGGTCCTAATTGTATCTCTTGTGGTATTCTATGTTAATTAAATAAATCATTGAACATTTTTTTTTTATTAAAATTAACAACGTATTTTGTATAAGTTTATGTTGATATTATTCCCTGACAACAAAAAAAAACTATTTCTAATAGGTAATTGGTAAACAGAAATCAATTAATACCATGCTAACGATTTTTTTTTTTTAATTTAATTTTTTCATCGTTTTTGTCTTAACAAGTTTATTTTAATTTAATTTACATAACACACAAAATTGAAGTATTTCCATTCGATATGTATAATATTCCTAGCACACTTGTATTAGATAAAGACATCCATTTTAATGCGGTGTGACTCATGTAAAAAAAATTATAACTTTATAAACAAAGTCAAGAAATTTATATTAATGCGCTTATCTTACTTCAGAATGAGGGTTTATCAATCTTAATTTTATTTTATTTTTATTTTTTTCTTATTATTTTCCAAAAATCGATTAATGTGTTATTTGAAAGTTTACTTAATAAACAAAAATATTTCTTTTTTGCTGTAAGCAATATAAACAGCTGCAGCTGCAGATTGCATAATCACAATTACAGATGCAAATAGACCGAAAAGGAGAAAAAAATATTAAATTGAAAAATAAAGAGAAAAAAATTAAATTAAAAAAAATAAAAACCACACCTCGCTTAAAGGCTTGTGTTTTTTTTTTATAATATTTATACCTATACTTTGAGACCTCTGTGTGTAGTAACAGAAAAGGGCGGAACATTAAAAATTAGTTTTTGAAAAGGCGTTGAAAATGACTGCAACCAATGGCTGAGGTACGTCTCTTAAAAATGTAAAAAAAAAAAAATACAAACAATCCAAAGCATAAAACTATCTGAAACGACATGGAGATATAAATTTGATTTTTTTTTTCTTGTCTACGATCACGACGTTTGTCGTTCTTCTTAAGGTTTAGATACTCATAGTGCGGTGGTTTTTTATGTTTTCTTTTTTTTTTATGAATACCTTTTCATGATGAGTTAATAGCGTGACATGACTTTTTATTACTCACTTTCCTTTTATCCTCTTGAAGGCCTTATTTGTCGTTTATTTGTTATGTTTTCTTTCTTTTTTTTTTCATTATTCGATTTGTATCTGTAAAATGGATTCGAGTATCATATATGTACCTATATGGGATGAAAAATTGATTGAATACGCGTTGCGTCAGTTGGAAATTATAATTACAACTGTAATGCACTTAGGCGAAACTTATCGTTTTGTGTCTCCATCCGAGTTGCGTTTGATTTCTTTAAAAATGCTTAATGTTAAATTTATTTCCTATCATTTATCATTTTAAATAATTTATAATTTTCTAAATACTTAGGTATGGCCTCACTACAAATAGGTAGATATATATCTTTATTGAGAATGACTCACACAGTATAAGTATATTTTATAGATACTTAGATATAATCTGGTTATTTGGTATCATTTTGTGCTTCTCTTTGGTGTTTTTTTCTTTTATTTTTTTTTTGTTGTTTGTATTTTTTTTTTCTATCTTGTGTTCACATTGTATCTAAACAATTTTACTGATGAGAAATGGCCTTGAACTTGTTATTCGAGAAAAAGCAAACGTCTTTGAGAGTTTGAGAGCAAAGATAAAAAAAAGGAAAATATTAATTGTACAAACATATGTACATGCATACATACATACATACATTCATACCTCTAGAAGATAATTATTGTGTTAGACAAGAATCGGAAAACAATTTAGTATTTTTATTTTTGCTTATTGATACTCATAAGAGAGGTAAATATATATATTATTTTTTTATTGAAAGAAACATCATCAATTAGGTAAAGGTAGTAAAATAATGTTTAAGAAAAAATAATTAATGTCATGGTTGTCTATAATAGAGAAATGTACTCGTTTAATTAAATGTTTCACTACAGGTGGTTTACTAAACTGAGAGACCCTCATGATCTAAAAATTTACAAAAAAAAATTGAAGATTTAAGTACCTACCTATTTTTCTTTTTTATTTCAAAAAGTTTTTTTTTTTTAATTCTGATTGATGAAGTGTAATTACATGTTGTTTTTTTTTTTGTATCTAAATATGTAATTAATCAATTTAATCTATGTTTGTTTTTAATTGATGTAATAAGAGCACGAGAAGTATTTTTTTTCTATCTTAATCTAATTCTACAAATAAATATCTTTAAATATTTTTTTCTATCCTAATCTAAATTAACAAATGAGTATCTTTAAATATTATGTCAGAGCTCAAATTATATAGAAATTTCATAAGCGTTTATATGAAGATTGTTATTTAAAAATAATTGATTTATAAATAAAAGAATTGATTTTATAATGAGGTAAAAAGAGAATTTAAATTACAAGATTAAATCTAGTATATTAATCGAGACAATAATATGTATAGAAGCGCAACAGAAACGTATGTTTTATTATGAATTTTTACTCATTAAAAATCGTCCCAACTTGTGAACTTAAACGCAGAATACATACCCTTATGTGGACAGGGCCTACAAATTTGATTTAAATACACAAAATAATAAGAAAACTAATATCAATACATATCAATCTTTTTTACTAAAATTTAATTAAAAACGATTCAGCTGTTTCAGCGTCATTAAGTGTAAACATTTTTTTTCTTGCAGTTATGATGCAAACCTTAAAGTCCAAAAAAAAAAATAATATTTTTTTATTTAAACAAAGTTAAAATTTTTTGAACTACAAATTTCAGAAGTATAAGTACATTCTCAAAAACATAAACACAATCGGTGGTGCCACTAACAAAAAATACGGGAGCAAGCATACGGATAATGCTCTTATTGCGTTTGCCTACCACGTTTTTAATTTGTTCAGGTGAAATTTTTATAAAAGTTAACAAACAATTTGTGTTTTATCGTTTTTTTTGCTGCTTTTATGATTGTCAATTAAAAATTGACTTTTATCAACTGATTTGATAAATCGGAATTATCGTTTTATTAAAAAATCAATTTTATTGATAAATTTAATTAAGATCTATTGTGAATAGTTCTAATGAAAACTTTGTTATTATCTTTGTGAGCTGTGCACCATTACTCTCCAAAACAGCCATAACTGGTAGAACAGGATCTTGACTACTTGGTGTGACTAGAGTGATTTTAATAATTTGTATTTTTTTTTTATTATCAAATTAAACTGATAAACGATTTAATGATTCATTTTTCATTATAATTTATATATAAGTTTAAGTAAATAAATTAACACATCAAAGTTTAAAAATCGCATATCATAAACTAGAATTTAAAATAAAATATCCATTCACAATCGTTAAAAATTTTTTCAATATTCACAATAATAGTTAAACTAAGCATTTCAAAATTGATATTTTTTATCAATTTTTAAGTCGTCAATCTACATATATCAATTCGATATTTGGTAACTATAACAACGATGTAAAAATTTGAAGTAGGTTCAGAAGTATACAGCGCCCTAAATTTTGGATTTAAAACCCACTTCTACCCACTTTTAAACGCCCTCTGTACTTCATTCAGTGAAATTTTTCGAAAACGAATATTTTGTATTTTCTGTTTCTATACTTTTGGCCCTGCACTAAAATTAATTTATTAAATAACTAAGCAGACCTTATTTCATTTACCAATTTCTACCAGTTTTAGTCCAATTTTATATTTTTTTAATAAGAACTTTGTGCAGAATTTTAGACTAAAATTGGTAGAAATTGACAGTTTTAGGAATTTAACGAAAAGAATTAAAATGTATACAAATAATATTTCTACTTTATAATATTGATATACTAAATTTTGTAATTCTCTTGAACTTAACTTTCATAGGTTTTCGAAAAGATTAACAATTTATAAACATGAACACACCCTATTTTGTTTTCTTTCATCTTCTCCTGATTTGAAATATTTGGTTTTTTTTTTTTTATATCATTAAAATATGTTATATAATAAATAACATTCTCAAATCTGAATAATTTTAATAATAAAAATTAATTTTATTGTAAATGTGCCGCAGTACAAACGTAGAAATTATCAGCTGTTTAATTGAATTGGCGGCGGAGCACAGATAGATTCTATTTACAATCATCAAAATAATGTATGTATATGTAGGTATTATCATTTTTGGGTGAAATTTAGCTATCAGTCAAAATTATTATAATTTTTTTATGTAGGTTTTTTCTTTCACACGCCAAATTCAATGTCAAATCTCCAAAACTAAAATAAAAATACAAATAAAAAAGTTAATTTTCCATTCAAGTCTCTAACTGATGAAGTTTTTCATTTAATAATGTGGTTTATTTAATAGCACGTTTTATTTAAAGCAAAATCATCATAATTAAAACGTTAAAAATTTAAAGAACAACTACAATTTTAATGACTTTCGTTAAAAATGGTTCACCTTGAAGTCTTAACCTTATATAAAATAGTACCTATATTTACCTACCTTGAAATTGTAAATTGCAAGTTTTTCTAAATCTACTGCCAATTAGCAATGATGGCAGATAGATGGCGTGTTGTAGCAATTGTTTTATTCTTTTAGGTAAAATTCAATTTCATAATATACAATAAAAATAAAAAAAAAATCTAATTTCATCTCTAAAATCAAAAGAATAAAAGAAAAAATATTAATTCATAAAACAGCTTAATTCACCTTAACCTTGACTTTAACCTAATAAAACAAAAATCAATTCGAGGGCAGTCAACTATTCACAATCGTATTTCAAAGTCAAGTTTTCAAACACATTGATATGAATCATGTTTGTCATTTATCAAAATGTATTTTCTGTTTTTTTTTTTGTATTTTGTTATTTCTTATTTAAAGAGAGCGACTCCATAATATATTGATGAGAGTGAGTGAGTTAAACTGATAAGACAAACAGAACAAAAATAAACAAAACATTCACAATAATCATAATAATAATAATAATTTGTGTTTATCAAAAAGAGTGGTTTTGTCTGTAAGTTCCTGACATTTGTGTGTTTGTTACATTTCCATTTTAGCTTTTGTTTGATTTAATTGTTATTTTCTCCATTTTTCAAGATAAAAGCGAAGTAAAAGTATCTATTTTTATGGCTTTTCTATAATGATGAGATATATCTACTATGTAGGTACCTATGTGTATTTGTACACATAAACATTCACAATAATAATTAAGATATATTCTGTGAGAGTTGATTATTATTAATGACTTTTTTTTTAAATTTGTTGCAATGCAAGTTTTTTTTATTTTTTTTTTAATATTTTTTGTGGTTTTTTTCAAGGTTAATGCGAAAATGTTGAAATGTCATTCACCCTAGAAGAAGTAGGTATAGATGTTTTTTTTTTTTTTTGTTTAATTCTATATTTTCTTTTACTCTCACTTCTAAATGTAGGTACACACATAAAGATTGTCTATATTAGATGCAGTCAAGCTGATAATAATATTTATTTTCTGACATTAGAATGAGTGGGGGCCATGAAATGCGAGTTAAAATTTGGGTATAAAAAATATACATACCTAACATGTAGATATGGTACATACATATACTACATACATACTCGAATATACATATGGTATCTATAGAAAAATATAAGAATCGTAACAAATTGATTTGTTACGATTTTTTAAACAATAACATACCTACATACAAACAAAAAAAAAACAAAAAACAAAAAATAAATGCGGGATTGAAGTGCAGAGAAATTGTTGTTTATCGATTTAACAATTTCAAGGTTTTTTTGCAATTGAAATGATAATCCCACTTTTAGAAAAGGTAATCAATTTTAAATGAGGTCATTTTTTTTTATATTGAGGTAAGGAACTTAACAATTTTGTTTGGTTTTTAGATCTAGCTGCAAAACTCCATAGATTACATACCTACATTTATGTGTGTATTTTTTTTGCAAAAGCATGAAGGGAATTGGATGAACAAAATGGGAAGTGAAATAAAAATTCTCCAAATTTATTCTGAAAAATGTGTTATCGCCGCATCGGTGCTAATATTACATCACTTCGTTATCGATATTTTTTTATGAAAACGTCAAAATATTTCCAAACGTCAAATAATTTTTGTTTATTACAAAATGGCCGAATTGAATTTTATGTTTATCATTTTTTTATTGTGTAGAATAACTACACGGAATAATTTTCAGTACGTGATTTTTATTTTACTTCAAAGTGACATGTGTTGTATAATTTTCGATTGGCGTACTTGCCACATATCAGCTTAAGTACTTATGATGGTATTTTTTTTTTCGTTATGTTGGTAGGTATACCTACTATTTTTTTTGTCTTTGTTAAGCCCTGAAGTCATTATATGTAAAGTAAGTAATATGAAGTAATTATAAATCCAATGTTTCATTTGCATTTTATTCGATTTTTATTTGTGATCCATTTAAAATCTATAATGATGTTAAAACTGTCAAAAGTTGTTGCACTTACGTTAAAAAAAAAAATCACAATTAGTAAATTTAAAAAGGCATTGTATCAAGTCATCAGGTATTAATAAAAAATGTTAAATATTTTTTTTTACGATCTAATGAGGTTAACAGCACTTATCAACTTATTTACGTCAACAAGTAATCTTCCAAACTGACAATAATTTTAATATGTATATGTAAATATGTGTATAAGTATATTGTATACCTAGGTACATTTTCGTTTTTGAAAACAAAAAAAATTCACAATAGCGATTGATTTAAAATTTTCCTCAGAAAAATAAAAAACAATTAGTGCATGGTTGTTAAAAGTTATACCTGATCATAATCAAAAATCTATAATACTTTTTATTTAATTAATAGGTTAACCGTTTACTTATTTTATAAATGCTTATTTGGAAATACCCTTATTCATCGATTGAATTAATCACCAAATTTCTTGTTGCTACCAATTATTTAAATGCACATTTTCTATGAACTTTTTTTTGTTTTGTTTAATAAATTCTAGGAACGAAACTATATTCACAAATTGCATGTCAAATTTAATAATATGTAAATAACTAATAAACCCAACTATACTTTATTTTACCTACGCTTTTAATTAAGATTTCTATCAGTGGAATTTTTATATTACTAATCCAGCATACTTCCACTTCCTATGTATTGTATATATTAGTCAGTCGATAAAATTCATATTAAAAAAAAAAACTGTTTATATGAGAAATTCAATTGAACTATGTATCTATATATTCATTCACAATAGCAAATACCTACAAGATAAGCTCGCTCTACATAAATCTAATCAAAAATTCGTTTTAAAACATCAGTTGTTAAAAAAACAAAAATCTAACTACATAAGTACTCAACGGAATACAGATAGATATAGGTATACATTTAATTGATTGAAAATAAAAAAGTGTTCTGTGTATGAAATTTTTATTTTTTTTTTGTTTTACTTCATTTAGCAAACAATTGAATTTAGTTTCAAAATTCTCTATATAGCTAAGAACAAACGAAAAATTGTAGCAATATTCTATTTGCTCGTACAAACAAAAGCAAACGCACAGGGAAAACACAAAACTTAGCACGGAACTTTTTTTCACTTTTTATTATTATTTTTTTTTTTTTTTTTGCTTCCATACAACAACCCGTCCCAGACATTTTGGCGTCGCCGTTGTCGTTCGTTGGTTGTTGCCGTAGCTGCTCGTAACTATAGTTGCTTCGATATTTATATACACAGAGATAGATAGTAGATTGGTAGGTATAGGTACTTATTTCTCGTATAAAATACAAAATCCAAAGTTGAGTCTCTCAACTTTAGTCAATGTAAATAACATGGGTGGCAGCAGCAGCAGCAGCAGCAACAACGGCTACGGGTACATCTATGGCAGCAGCAATGGCGACGGCGGCGGCGACTTGTTGTTGCCACTAACGCTCTGTCGTGGCTGCTCTTAGTACACGCGAGTACGTGGATATACATATATCAACCTATCTATCTATCTTTTGTAGGTACATTCCTACTACACAACCAGTGTAAGTACTAATATTATCTCGAGTACAAAATAGAACAGAAATCGATATATGACATTTGGAGGAGAAGCAGCAATACGGTTAGGTACCTAACTATATGGATTTAAACAGAATTGGTTTTGCGATTTGTGTTTTTTTTAATAGATAAAAAAAAAACAGATTCCCAAAAGAACTTTAAACATGCGATTTCTTTTTAATCCATTCTTGCACCCAATCTAAATACACATACGAATATCTTTGCATCTATAACAAACTGTTCACCTAGTTGTAGTTAAAACAGGAACATGATTTGTAGCGTTTTGTAAAATGGGAGACAAAACAGACGGACGGACGTCATAATTTCCATTATACCTATTATAATATATACCTACTTTCATCACTTTGTTTTAGTCGCTCAAGCAGAAAACACACGATAATCACGTACCAAAGACACGCGAAAAAGATACTTATGTATATAGATACAACAACGGTGTCGCTGTCATAGTCATTGTTGTAGGTAGAGTTAAGAAGAATATAATAATATACTTACGCCTGTTTCTATAACACACTGTCGCTCGTATAGTTCTATTTATTCTATATATATGATAGAGTCGAGGGAAAACTCATAATTAAAAAAAAAAATAATAAAACAAACAAAACGCCAATCGTATATACTGGACTATAGTAATAATAAAAAAAAAAATAATTCAAAACGAGAGCAGAATAGATTAAAAGTAAAAAAAAAAAAATAAAATAATTATAATTATAAAAATGTACACCGTATGCTTAATTGTAATTTTGTTTGAAAAATGAAACCAACTCATAGATTGAATTACATTTTAGCTGGAGTGAAAAATTACTGATATTGTCTTGTCAGTATACCTACATAGTTTATTTCAGAAGTTATGGTATGTTGTAGGAGGAATTTCTGTCTGTCTCTCTGTTTTGTTTAAGTAAAATATATATATGGGGTGATGTGGTTTGTTTTTTTGTTTTTTTTTTTTTTTTTTAAGGGATGATGTCTAGAGAAAATAAATGCTGTTCAAATAGGTATAGCAATTCAAACGTAGTGAATTTCTTAGGTTGGGGGTATATTATAAGTTTGAGTGTAGATAACAATGCAATTCGTTTAGCCTTTTTGAGTTGAAGGAGTATACCTATCTTACTAGTTGGACTTGTAAGGTACACACGCTATTTTCGATTTAATCTTCACACACAATGGATCAATAAGTTTTTTTAATTAGTTTAGTTTATTTTAAGAAAATGACATACCTGACTAACCTATCCCTATTAAAGAATTATAATAAGTCACTATGTATAAATAAAATAATAATAATAATAATAATAAATAATAATAATAATAATAAAAAAAAAAATAATTCAAAACGAGAGCAGAATAGATTAAAAGTAAAAAAAAAAAATAAAATAATTATAATTATAAAAATGTACACCGTATGCTTAATTGTAATTTTGTTTGAAAAATGAAACCAACTCATAGATTGAATTACATTTTAGCTGGAGTGAAAAATTACTGATATTGTCTTGTCAGTATACCTACATAGTTTATTTCAGAAGTTATGGTATGTTGTAGGAGGAATTTCTGTCTGTCTCTCTGTTTTGTTTAAGTAAAATATATATATGGGGTGATGTGGTTTGTTTTTTTGTTTTTTTTTTTTTTTTTTAAGGGATGATGTCTAGAGAAAATAAATGCTGTTCAAATAGGTATAGCAATTCAAACGTAGTGAATTTCTTAGGTTGGGGGTATATTATAAGTTTGAGTGTAGATAACAATGCAATTCGTTTAGCCTTTTTGAGTTGAAGGAGTATACCTATCTTACTAGTTGGACTTGTAAGGTACACACGCTATTTTCGATTTAATCTTCACACACAATGGATCAATAAGTTTTTTTAATTAGTTTAGTTTATTTTAAGAAAATGACATACCTGACTAACCTATCCCTATTAAAGAATTATAATAAGTCACTATGTATAGGTACTGTACATATTTGCATTCGGTCAATTCATACTAATTAGCAGATCAATTAATGAACATCTGTGCTATAGTTAAGATAACTCTGTTTGACTTTTGAAATTTAATAAATTATCAGTAAAAAAAAAAAATTATTTTTGATAGCATTGTTTTTTCTTTTACTGTCATAGTGAAAGCATATAAATGTTGCCACAAGACCTATTCACAGAAAATAACGGTTTCTAGTTCCTACCTAACTGGATTCATAAAAAAAATTCAATTACCAAAATAAGGATAAAAATTATTTTTAATAAAACATAATGACGATGGTGAACCAGGCTTATGCATTCGTTTTATACTGCAGCATTCACAATAATGCTTTAAAAAGTTTTTTTATTTTAATGTATAATATTTTGAATTAATTTTAATACACCTACAATCTTAACAATATTATAATTCAAAAATAAGTAAAGTATGTTGTTTTAATGTCTGTTCATTCTAAGAAGAGAAAAAGATACAATGTTACAAATGGTTGTATTAAGCATTACTGAAAGCAGTACCTAACCTACAGTTAAGCGTACCTATATAAATCGATTATGATGTAGAGAAATGAATTAAGGATTTTGTATTATTGACGAGGGTTTTTAGTGCATATTACATTCGAATGTTAAGAAGGTAGTTACCGTAAAATTTTATTTTAGTTAGGTATATTATTTCAAGTGAAAGGCCAAATGCACTTAAAGTAAGTTTTTTTTTTCTTTTCTTTTTTAATAGACACATGCATCATAAAAAAAAACAGAAGCGAAATAAAATATAAGGAACAATCAATTTTAGTAATTAGCCTTTCCCGCAAACGTGTTATTACTTTTCATTTTGTATTTTATGACTCCTAGGTATATTATAAACCATCAGGGGAACAAAATTTAAAGTAGAAAAATGTAACCCTTATTTATGGTTGATTATAACATTAATTTCCATTAAATTAATTTGTCCCTTTTTGACAGCCATATCGCAGGTATACCTTTCTTTTTTTTTTTGTGATGGAGTTTCATTTTTTATTGCTCTATAGGAAAAGAGATTAATGGTTTTGTATATAAAAGAAAATTTCGAGGTTTAAATCACATCCACGTAAAATTCTACAAAGTGGTTTTTGTCATAGGTACCTACTGTGTTCGTTCCTGTGCAGTTTAATGAACCACCGGCCCCACGAAAGACAAATGGCATTTAAGAGAACTAAAATTCTAGCTTTCATTCGATGTTTACACTTCTCAATCCAAACGATACCTAGTCACTTTGCTGTAGGTACCTATATTAATAAACCAATTCCATTCATCTTCGAATATAAGACAACTTACACGTAAAGCCTTGAACCTTAAAGTATATACAAGTAGGTATGTAAATATACATAATATACTTTATATTGCGAATTATTATTTCATATTTTCTAGGAAAAAAAAAAAATAAATAAAAACATCATGGTGAATATATTATTTTAAATTAATCCAGCTCATCGATTTTGTAACGTAAATACATACATACATACATAGTATATATGTATTTAAAAAGAATATTTTCTGAGAAATCAAAGAAATTTTTGTTATTGTGAATACCTATTAAATGTCATCTCAATGTCTCGTCTGGTTCACGGAGAGAACACAAAACACAAATCCATCATAATTTGTTTGGGTGGCAGTTTAATTATTCACAGTAGAAAAAATTAGTATCTAGATATTTTGTTTGTTTGTTTTTTTTTTTCTTTTAGTAAAATTTTTAACACAGCAAAAAAAAAAATCAATCATAATTTTATTTTATTGTCTTTAATTTTAAAATTAGCGGCATAATATTGGTGGATGAAAAATATTTATTTTGGCTAAAGAATAAATGATTTTGTAGACAAATAAATTGCTTCTTTTTTTTCTTTGTTAAAGAAGAGTGTGCATTTTTGTTTATTTTTTTCTTTTAAATGAAATAAAAAATTTAAAATCAAAGAAAGTACTTAATTTTTTATAAGTTTGTATGTAGTATGCGAAAAATTTGAATATGTTCAACGATATTAGTGGTCTTATTTATAAACGTTGTCTAACTTTAGACAACTCTCCAGCTTTGGAAAATGTGTTTGTTCAAAAACCTTGTTTATTGTTGTTACAGCTGCCTAACTTAGACATAAGAGTAGATTGTCTTATTTTTATTAAATAAAGCATACTTCACCCAATTTGAAAATAGTTAGACAGTGTCTAAGTAGAGAAAAATTTAATAAATGCGACTGTAGGAATTTATATACCTATTTGATATTATGTTTGAGTGCATTTTTTTCAAAAATTTATTAAATTTCAAAATATTTATTTTTACAACTCTTTTTTTGGAATTCTTATTGGATTTTAAAATTTTTTTTGCTGTTAAAATTTCTTATGGAAAATTTGAAGTTCATTCAAAGAAATATGTAAACAAAAAAAATTTGAAATTGTGAACTGTCTTGTTTTCTGCTAAGATTTTTCTAAATAATGGTTATCTTTCTGTTATGTTCTAAATTAGACAACAATTAAAGTACACCAAAGTTAAGTAACATTAATCTAAGCTAAAATAATATGAAGGTGAATGTAACCTTTACCTACATACATCTCTTTATTAAGAGCTTTAAAAAAATAATAGAGAAATTGGAATGCACTTTTTTTTTAATTTCGCAGCTGACAAGGATAGGAGACTGTCAGTCAAACTCATAACCTCCAATTTTAATTTCTGATAGTTCCACTCATTCGTTCCTGCTTTGATATGACTGCCTTTCCGACTTCAATTCTTTCCCAGTTTATCAAAAAACTTGTGATATTTTTTTTTTGATTATTGTTTTGCGGTTTATAATATTTTGAAATAATCTGATTGTTGCATGGTTTTCATGGTATGTATGTAGGTACAAAATTAAATAAGAATTGGCAAGTTTGAAAAACAAAAATTCCCCAATTTCTTGGGAGGGATGAAGTTAGTAGGTATAAATTATTGGAGTGTTTTTGCAGTCAAGTTAATTTATGTTTGGATTATGTGTTAGTAGCACGTTTCATTGGGTTTTTAACTAGGTATAGGTAATATTTTTTTCAATGATTTGTTTGCGATTTAAATAGTTTATTTAAAAATGTTAAATTAAAAAAAAAAAATGTATCTGATCTGATGATAGGTATGAGTTGAAATAGTAATTGTGAAAAAAATCTCTTAATTGGTTTAATTTTTGTGGGTGTTTTTAGCATATAGCAACCATTTATATGTATATACACAATAAATAAATATTTTATTTGGTTTCGAATGATATTTAATTAAAATCCGAAACAACCACTAATCATAATGTTTTCTTGATACCTAATTTATGCTTGAATTTCAACAAATTTTATTTGGGATAACTTTGTTTGTTCCGGGCGCCTAAAGCTTGATTGTGTGGAAAACTTTTATGCTTTTTATTTAAAAAAAAATTGTTCGGAAGCAACGATTCCAAAAAAAATTTCCTTATAACTACCTACCTAATTTTGACATTTTAAATATCATTCTGTAAATATTTGTCTAAAACTGGCGCTTTTAACAATTTTTTCTTTTGTATGTGCACTAAAATTGGTAGAAATTGACATTAGACAAACAGACATTAGGTCTGTTCCCGAAACTACAAATTAAGAACAATTTTACTTTTTATACATTATAAGCAAGTTTTTGACAAAAAATTTCGAAGCATATTACCTAGTAGAAATTAGCAGTTTTCGAAATTAAACGAACAGATTTGTAATATTTGAGTAAAGACATGACATTTACGACGGATGATTAAATTTTCTTAAATCACACAGGTTTAAATTAAGAAAAAAAAAAATCACCCGTCAAATTTTTACCGATCGGATCTACTACCATAACACTCTAGGTGTTTTTACTGTCATTATATTTTTGTATTAAAAATGTATTCTTAAAACTTGTTGATATATCCTTGCTGCGCCGAAAAGAATAGTTACATAAAACCACACTTTTCATAGGTAATTAATTTATAGGTTTATAATAAATTTTTCTTCACTAACCTGAGTTGCATCTGAATAAGGTGTTGTGGAATGAACATCCACACGCTGCGATCCAAAAAGGATGCTATTCACAATGTATTTATTTCCAGTGGTATCCATTTCGATTAAGCTATTGCCAAACAAATCTGCTGTTGAATTATTCATGTTGATTAAGTTAATATTAGCGGTATTATTATTATTATTATTATTATTATTATTATTAAAATTGTTTAGTCCGAGAGTGGTGGAGGTGGTAGTTGAGGTGGTGATTTCAATAATAGAACCGGCGCTTGACGGCGATAGCGGTGTTACACTTGATTCTTGTGTATGCTGTGGCACCATTTTGATCAACAAAATGTGTTGAAAAGAATTTTTTTCTTTCTTTTTTTTTTCTAACTTTTGTTTAATAATGCACTTTTCTTCCTATATAAGTAAATGTATAATCAAACGATATAATATAGGAACATTAAATAAACATTAATTTTTAACAAAAAGAAAAAGCGTGGCTATTTTAAATTGGCAGTGAAAATATTATTGAAATATTTTTTATTTAACTGTTTCACTTTATTTTTCTTTTACTGTTTTACTACACATGCAACAGCAATTTTTTTTTTATTTTTTATTTTTTTTTTTTTCACTTCAAACACTTGTTTGATTTTTATTTTTAATATTTTTTGTTTGTTTTATTTATAATCCGGTGGACCGACGTAGAATAGAGTTGGTGGGTGTTCTATAGTAGTTTTTTTTTTTTAATATTCACGAATTTTGTTTATAACAATTTTAGTAAGTTTTGAAATTAAAAAAAAATTCCAAGACAGCACCGCACGTGTTTTGATGGAGAGAAAAAAAAATCCACTTGAGGCGAAGCACAAAACAGTTAACGTAATTTTTTTTTTCTATTATTGTGAATTTTGTATCCAAAAATTATTTGATGATTTTTTGAAAGCTTAAAAATGACTGCTAACTTTTGGGGGATATGTAAAGAAAACAAATTTTATTTTTAAATTCAATTTGAATGATTTTTTTTTTGATAAATTCACTTTTTTGCCGAGATGCATTCAGATTAAGCTAAATTACACAAATGACACTTCGAATTCAAATAGGGTTTGCACTCTCCGAGAGAAAAATTAAAAATGTGTGTAAACATTGTCTGCAACATTTTTAATGCATTTAAAATTCATTGGAGAATTTTTTTTTTGCAACCCGTTAGTAGGTATTAATCCGTTTCAAAAAAAATTTAATAAAAAAAATAATGTGTGTAGTGGATTGAAATAATTTAATTTTTTTTTATCAAGTTCTTTTAATCGGAAAAAAAAATTCTATCTGTTTTGCAATCAATGCAATGCAACGCGTTGTAACAAAAACTTAAAACGTCCGCACGGTTTGTCTTCTAGTTTACGACTGAATCGGGTGCTTCGTTCACAGTGAATGTTGTGCGATGGTAATTTTTTTGGTGGCTGTTTGGCTGGTTTGGTTCAGTTGAGTTTTTGCCTTTTTTTTTTTTCTTGCTTCTTCTTGGCTGGTGTGTATATTTCGTCTGAGTTTTTATATGGATGTATGTGAGATGAATAATATCAGCTGTTGAAGTCAAAGACGACAAACCGACGAACTAACGAACGAACGAACAACCGAGGATGATTTGACAAAGTAGAATAATGAAAACAAGAAAAACCATATGAAAAACTGTAGAGTGCAATTGGAATAACAAAAAATGTCTGAGAATATACTGGAAAAATTCATTTTCGGTTGTTCATCCGCTCAGCTGTTTTGGATTGTTTTTTTTTTTTGTTGTTCCCTGATGTATTTACTGCGTGTGGGTTTTTCCTTTGGGGGTGTGTGTCTAATTGGTGTGTTTTTGAATAGAAATGTTTTTTTTTTTTTTGCGTTACGTTGTTTGACAGACGGTCAGCTGTTTTAATTGGTTAAAATGTATGGGTGAAGATGTTTGTTTGTTTTTATTAATAGTGTTGCTGTGGGATAAATATTTTCAATACTTTTTTAATGGGAACAATAATTTATTAAACTAATAACACCATTGTAAATTTATGTGTGTCCTTGTTTATGAATCATATATTTCTATCAACACGCAATTAGATGCACTTATAATAATTCATATGTTTATATAATTCATACAGATACAAATATGACACAGGTACCTATCATTATGTTGTTCTGTATGAAATCAGCCTTCATTTCATTTAGTAGGTAATAAAATATTATTACTTACGTTCAAAAATGTCAGCACTTTTGTGCACAAAACGTCAAAATTCAACTTATGTTTATAAGATATGTTTTTTTACATGTTTGCGATAAATTTCAAAAATAAGAATTGAACTACACATTACTCAACTTATTTATTATTTAAATAGTTTATTTTCACATCAGACACACCAAAAAATAATTTTTGAAACTTATCTCGTACGAAAACGCTTACGCTCACCTTATATTTATTTATTAGTTAAGTTTTACAGTATAGATACTTTTAAGTGAAAAAAAAAAATGTTTTTTATAAATCTCGAAAGTCAGTTTCTTTTGAAAAGTCAAACACAAAACAACAAATTTTTTTTTGCTGAAAAATCACTGCTTTACGAAATATACGTGTTTTTTTTTTAAATGAGGAATTGTGCTCTATCGTTCCGCATTGGCATCACTATTTCTAGATTAGGGACCGAATGCGTCATTCATTCGAATACACACACACACAGCCTTACATGCATATAAGGTTATTTCTTTATCATCAAAAAAAAACACACACCTTTTCTCCGCAGAAAACAAATAACACACGCACACACGTTAAATGCTTTCCAATGAGATTACAATACTAATGCATTCTTTCCATTGGAAGTGTGTCAATTTGTTGTTATATGTATATGGGCTGTTAAACATGTGTTTAGCCCACCAGCTGCGGTCACATGCGCTAGTGGGTGTTTAGGGTTTGTTTATTCTTTTGCAGTTCGAGTTTTTTTTTTTTTTTTTTTTTTGTACTGTTCTTGTGTATGGTTTTTATGCTATCGCGCTTTGTACTTTTTACTTTCTTCGTTGTCACTTTTTATTTTTATTGTTTTTGATTTTGTACCTATACATATTATATTACATTATATTATGTAGATAGATAGATAAGTAGGTACTTATTATGTAGGCTGAGTGTGATAAGAAATAGGTATGTAATTGCAATATGCGATTATTTTGAACTTTATTCGATTGATAGGTATAAAGATTATTTATTTACTTTGAAATTATTTTTTTTTAATTAGATAGGTTCCTTTAGTTAGGTACCTACATATATTTAGTATATATTTTTTGTTGCGAGGGTGTTTGAGTTAAAAAAAAAGAAGTTTGAAAATAATGGATAGGTAGGTATCCCGAAATTTATCCAAGAGTTATGTACAAATGTAGGTAGGTGTACCAATGTTGTTGATCGATGCGGATAGCGGATGTGATCTGATACCGGATCTACACTATTTCAATTCGGAAAACAAGTCATGAAATAGGTACCTACCTTATTCTTTTGACGTCTTTATGCGACATCTTATAGGTAACTAATATACCTACCTACCTACCTGCTCTAAATTTGAAGCAATGCCTTTGATTTTGTGGGGTGATACAATTAATTTTGTTTTCAAATACCTAACCTTCCTACATACATATGTACATAAATATATTATATCGACGGTTCAACAAAAAATATTATTAATGCCATAATAACCATCGATATCTTGAAAGCTATATAACGGGTGGTTAAATTTTAAGGGCCGATGTTGAATGTGAACCACACCTAAACGTCAAGTTTTTTTCTGCATTTCATTTGACATTTCTCAATTTCACACTAACTCAATAGCCTCTTGACCATTTCAAGCGTCGTCAATGGTCAGAATGGTGGCAAGAAATGACAACAGTGGATTATCAATTTTCGAAGAAAATCATCTTCAGTGATGAGGCACATTTTCACCTCAGTGGATTCGTCAATAAGCAGAATTGCCGCATTTGGGCGAATGATAATCCAAGAGTGATTGTCGAAAAACCAATGCACCCATTGGTTGATGATGGCGGCATCATCGGGCCGTAGTTTTTCCAAAATGAGGCCGGTCAGACAGTTACTGTGAATGGTGTTCGTTATGATGATAACGAACTTTTTATGGCCCGAATTGGAAGATATGGATGTGGACGATATGTGGTTTCAACAGAACGGTGCCATTTGCCACACAGCTAACGAAACAATAGGCGTGTTTTTTTGTAAGCCCAGAGGGAATTGGTCGAAAAAAACAACGTCGGTGCTAAACACTCACCATGTTAAATACAACAACAACTAATCCCCTACGGGCTAAGCTAAACCCAGATAATTCTCCGGGCTTAACTTAAGCGCACAGAAAAACTGTGTTACCGGCATAAATTATATACTTGTTATCGATAGTTTGTATGAAAACTTCATTTTTTTTCTGTTTTGCTGTCACTAATCCCTGTGGTCGTTTTTTTCCTGCAATTCCCACCGGGCTTGCAAAAAAACACGCCTAATGGCTCTTTTGCCCGACAAATTCAATATCCGTGTTATCTCACGTGGTGGTGATGTCAATTGGCCGCGAAGATCATGTGATTTGACACCGTTGCACTTCTTTCTTTGGGGTTATTTGAAAGAAAAGGTGTACGTCGATAAGCCAGCAACAATTCAAGAGCTAAAGGATTAGATAATTCGACACATTAACGGCATAGAACCTCAATTATGCCTCAGCGTCATCGAAAATTTGGACCATCGGATGGAGGTGTGCCGCCGAGGTCGCGGCGGCCATTTGGCCGATATTTTGTTCCATACATAATTGAACCATACCAATATTATCATAATAAAAAGAAATGACAATAATTTCCTAAATAATTTGTGTTTTATTGAAAATTAACATCGGCCTTTAAAATTTAACCACCCTTTACCTATAAGTTTCTCGTAGAAAAATGTGAAGACAAAATTTATAAATTTTACACAAAAATTTTGTTCGTAAGACCAATGGATTTTCAGGAAAACGTCAAAATAGATGTGTTTTTTTTTGTACACCTACTCATACTCAATCAATTGAACTATGAACACTCATCGTTATCAATTTTATCAACAATGCAATTAGTTGTGAAATTTGGTATCTTAAATCAATCAAGTCATATGCAACTATACCTACCTACGTATATATTTTTTATATTTATTTGACAAACTGATAGGTACTATACTTTAGGCATACAAGGGAGTTCTTTTTATTTTCGACTTTAAAAGATAAAAATAAATATTTTATGCACATATGTATATACATACCTACATAATGTACATGTGCAAATGTATACAAAAATAAGTTGAAGTTAAATTTATTTTGCATCAAATCAGAATTTATTTTCATGACACAACAACAAAAAACAAGCTTTAAATACGTTGAAGTTGAAAAAAAAAACATTATGGAATTTATTTAAAAAATTATTTACATAATATGTAGTAATTATTATGTTGTAGGCACTTAGGCAAAAAATCTAAAACGTAAATTTTTTTCAGACAACGATTCTTGATGCTAAAGCGGGTTTACGTGAATGCTCATCTTTACAATTTACCCAAGTAGAAAAATACTCACCAGAGTGCTCGGAATACCTATGTAAAAGGAAAGAATTTTTCAAAATTCTTCAACTGAATGTAAGAGCAAAATAAAAAAAAAAAGAATTTTATACCACAGAAATATAACAATTTCCACAAAATTTCTTATTATTATATGTATTTAAATTTTATTGCAATTTCTGAATGAAATGGAATTCTCAGAAAATAAATTGCCACAAAGCTTAAAATAAAAATTTACCTAAGCTCATTTTTTAACAGTGGTCCAGTTTTATGGAGCAGTGGTGGCGCTCTTAAATCAATTAATTCTATATTCTGATTTATTTTCTAACAAAAAAAAAAAATCGATAATTTAAATCAATTTATTTAATTTTGCACCAACTGACACGTCCGCTTGTTGAACTAAAAAAACATCTTTTATCGACAAAGTTGATTTGTTGAATTGTTTTATCAAAATAAACAAAATAGTAGAAGTGCAGAAAAAGTCGCACAAATAAAGCTAAAAAATTACTACCGACCTTCATTTGTTACCTTATTTAAATTAAACTGCACAAATTCCTCATCAATACCAATCTGACTTCTGCAATAGGAACTTATTAATCAAGTTCAAAAGTTAAAAAAAAAATCGATAATTTATGAATATTTCGTATTTTGATGGTATAGAAAAATAGTTAGGTAATGCGTTTAGGTTTATTAATATAAGTATGTGATTTCAACAAAAAAAAAATGTTAACAAGCAATACTTTAGCATCAGATATTAGTTGTGAAAACATCAAATTAGTTTGAAGTACGAACGAACGAACCCAATTTTGATTATTCCTTTTTCGTGACCTTTAATTCTTAATTCAATATATTTGAATCCCACAGAAATAGGATTCAAATTTCAAATATATTGAACCCAATATTGAACGTATCCAATTTACATCAACGTATCGTAATTCGTAACGTGTAAGATAAGATCACAACGTAAGTATCACAGAAATATCCACGTTTTTAGTTTATCCTACCGTCGACATTATGTAGATGTTTACACATCAAAAAGTGTGAGTGACGGGACTCACGGTTAAGATGTATAAACATGAAATTAAATAATCAAGTGCTGGTTTTACATCACAGAACGTGGCGAGTTCGTAGATACTGTAAACCAAATTTCAATCCAAACTAAACTCGACCTTTCGATTTAGTTTGAGCTACGAAGGAACACATCCAATGTTGAACGATCCAATATACATCAACGTATCGTAACATGTAATAGCACAACGTAATGTGCTACAGAAATGTGGATGTTTTTAATTTACCCTACCGCCGCGCCAACCGGCATAGATGTTTACACATTGACATTAATATCGCTTTTTCGGATATTATTACGGTGAATGTTATCGAAGAGTATAATTCACTTTCCGATAACATTTCACATTAAAGAATCATATAATATAAGGTTTCTTTGTTCACTTCCCAAAAAGGACGATTTATAACAATTTAACTATTAGACATTAAACATGGGTATTTTAATTTGCCTACCTATTAAACGATAGATATTCATTCAATGTTGCGTCATACAATTTATGTATAGGTACATACCTACATTATTATAAAATGGAAGAAATTTATAACTAACACACAACTTTCCTATAGTAAAACCACAATTTGACTGGATTATAATATTAGACAAATTTAAATTGATGATTCAATTTCTTTTTTTATTATTATTTGTTGGCCTTTTATTAAACCACAGTTCCTTATCAGCATCTTCATATGTATGTATTTCGATTTGTTGAAAGTGTTTCATGGTCACAATAATGTCGTAAATGTAGGTACGTACCTATAGCACATTTAACATGTCTATTCCTGCTAAAGAAACATTCAGTAATTTCATCAGTGGAATACTTAGTTATAATATTGACTTGTTGAAGCTTGTCAAAACTTGTTTAATGTTGTTCATCCCTATGAACTTGAACTTAATATAGTCATGCGTATTTTTGCGATAACACATATTAATACATATACTTCAAGATTACAACAACAACTGTGGATATCGATTTTATTTTTATTTGTTAAATGTTTTTCTTTTTTGCAAATAGGCAGACGTGCCGATTTACAGGTGTTTTCATTTCAAGTTCTTTTCGTAAAGTTTATTTTCTATTTTATTTGTGTAGATATTTATATTTTTATAAATAATGTGAGTAAGAAAAATAATAAAAAAAATTCACAGTATGATGTGGTTCATCGTTATTTGTTAAATTTTAACCACATACCTATTACCTATACTTATTTAAATACATATGTACAAATGTATTTACAAATTTGAGTTGAGTACATATGTATTATGTATGTATTATTTAGCTCTTCTCGGTAGACGTTTTGTCACCGAGAATTATATATGTAATTGTTATTTTAAAGTTGACGTAAAACGATCGGATCGTTCGATTCATGGAGTTTTCCATTTTATTTTTTTTTTTTTTATTTTGAGCTTAAAATAAAATACAGTGAACATTGGAAAACGTGAACCCCCCAAAATGTGAACTACCCCAAAACGTGAACACTGTATTTTTTACATTGACTGTTCTAAAACGTGAACAAATCTAAAAGCTCTAAAACATGAACAGAATTTTATTCAACATTTCTACATAAGAATGCACTGAATTAATTTTTAAAACTTCGGAGGATCCCATAGTATAGACACATGTGCGTGTTTTGTTTTTTTCTCTTGCATTGATCAACGTAAGTTTTATTTTATGTTTAAAAATGTTTTCAAAGAAAGTGAAGGTTTTAACACCAAACGAAAAAGCAGACATTTGGAAAGGTTCAAAAAAGGAGTAAGCGTAACAAACTTATCAAAAAAAAAAAAAAATCGCTAGGTCAACAATATGTAGTATTAAAAAGAAAAAATATTTAATTTTGAAGTGTGTTAGTATTTTAGTAATACATACTCTGGACCTGGAAAAAGACAGACATTAAGATCATCAGAGCTGCCAAAAATGGAAAAATATCTGTACAATGAGAAATAAAAATTGGCCTGTAAGCGGACTAATGCTGAAAAAAGCTAAAGATTTACATTCAAAAATAAAGTCAAGGTGGTTTTTTGGAATCTAATCAATTTTGTTAGTGAGCCGTACAAGTTTGATGTGTAAATATATACATACATACAAATATTCATGAACTAAAGCAAAAAGAAGATAAAATGGAGAAAAAGAGAAAAATGTGTTTTATTTTAAGAGAAATAGTAAGACAATACCGTAGGAATACAATTTAAATCATAAAATGTTACATTCCAAAACATGAACAATCTCAAAAACATGAACACCCTCGGTTTTAATTAGTTCACGTTTTCCAATGTTCACTGTACAGGGAATTTGAACTTTAGGTATGTTTAAACATTTCTAAATGGGTTTTACTGTAAAACAAATAAAGTAAAGCATGTTGCGTGTTTAAACAAAATCTGATCGTCTAACCGATAAGTTTTGGGCATTTAAGAAAATTGATTTTAATTGTTCCAAATCTAATAACGATACAAACTTAAATCGCTTTTAAATCAAATTTTATTGATTGAAATATTCAACTTAAATTGTTTTGGAATCAGTTCGATATAATCATGTTAAACAGTTCTATTTGAAACATGAAGATCTACAGTCTCTTTGTATTTACAACATTTTTTATCGCAGCACTTTATGCTAAAGTACATATAAATAAATAATTTTAAGTTTAAGTTTTGTCTATTTGTATCCTTTTTTTCAAAACTAATTTGTTTAACATTTCGTAAATTTTTATTTTCGCAGAGTAAAATCATATTTCGTGCACAAAAAATTATATGCACCCTCCACGATCCATTAGCACTTCATTTGGAAATTTGTTCAGTGAAAGCAGTTAACCGGTCTACAACTCTAATTAATGTTGCAGGAAACTACACCAGGCCAATAAAAACATTGTTGGTTTGTATCTAGCTTCATACACAATATACATGGATGGCATGAATACGAAGGAGCGCCTGCTTAACTGCCTGAATACAATATAATGCTGCAACTGCAACTGCAACTGCAACTGCAATTGGAGATGCAACAGCTGTGAAAAGTGTCGTACATTTTACATACCCAAAATACAGCTGTACAGCTTTTTGTATATTTTATAAAATAAAAAAAACAATCACCTGCTTATTATTCACTTTTTTTTATTTCCGATAATTACCTTTTAATTAATAATATTTTTCGTGAAACAAATAACCACTAAAATCTTCAATATTTTTTTCCGGCTCTTCTTTTCTTCATAAAAATTGAAACGTCAAAAATGCTGCACCTGAAAAGTTAAAAGTTGGTGAACTCTTGCAGCACCGACTGCAGTTGCGTTGTGTTGTGTTCGTAACATTTAATTTGTGTATGTATATTGAATATTTTGACAGATATTCCAGATGCAGCTCCGTATCCATTGTGTTCAGCCAGTAACTCCACTTTTCAGAACAGGTTCTCTATTTGGTATAAATAAATTGTTTGTTTTTGTATTGAGCACATGCTTTGAGCAAGTTCTCCGTTTTATTCATATTACCCATTGTATTCTCTAAAAAGCTTACCCTTTAAAAATAAATTATATATTTTAAATAAAAATTTATAGATAAATTCACAACTGTTCAAAAAATCTGAAATCAAATACAGGCCATTTCTAGTAAATGTCACCGATGACTATTGTGAGTTCTTTTCAAAGAACAAAGCCGGGCCATATTTTCGAATAGTTTGGCCTATGCTTATGCCCTATACAAATATGAACCATAAATGTCCTTATGTGGTGAGTTATCATGATTGATAGCAACTACGTATCTAGGGCTTGGAAAAAAAAAACTATAATTTCTTTATTTTTTTTTTTATTTTTTTTATTTATTTATTTTTAACAGGGCTACCACTATTATAAAAATCTACCGATCGATGAGGAAAAGATTCCACCCGTTTGGCCAAACGGAATTTTTCGACTAGATGTTTTACTTCATGAGGCGAATTTTAATAGACTTATAACCGCACAATTATATTTTGAAATAAAACAACGTCCAGGTTTTTAATTCGATGTAATAAAGCAAAGGCTAATTTATAAAAATTGTATGTGGTTAAAATGTTTGCTTAGTTTTTTTTGCATATTAAAACACTTCTAACATCATGATAAAATTTCATAATATAATGGTTCCTGTATTTTAGATTAAAATTAATGATTGGAAAGGTTACCAAGAAAATATAAACAAAATCAAAAATACTAAAAAAAAAAATAATTTTTTTATCCATAAGACAAATGATTTATAAAAAAAATTTAAATGCAAATTTACTTGAATAACTTAAAAATACCGATCAACCTATAAACGAAATATTTGAGAACAACCAAAATTTGTAGACAAAAATCTGATTATATGAATTATTATTAAAATTGAAGTTTAATCAAAATCGTTTAAGCCGTTTTCGAGATAATTTGAAAAATTCGAAATCGTTTTATGTTCTCACTACATAGAATTGCTTAAATTGGTCTGTTGTCTGTATCTTATATGAAGCAATTCTATCCGTGGCTAGTTTGGGTTTTATCAAAGCCCAGTTCAAAAGATTTTCACACATAATCTATTCCTTGCAAACCAACAAGCCATCTACACATTAGAACAAGAATTAATCCGCATGCAATCATGTGGATAAATAAACCCAGCTATTAGATATGTTTTTTATTTTCAGTGAAAAGCTCTTGACTGAGTTATTATTTTTAGTCAACAAAAATATTTCCACCTAACCTCAACTAATAGCCCAACCTGTCACCAATAGTAAGGTAAATCAATCATTGAAATAAAGAAATTTATTTCAAGTGGAATGTTGGGCCGTAATATTTTTTTTTACTGGAAATAAATTTTCAAAAAAACATTGAGAAACATTTTAAAAAACAAAGAAACATTCTTGAAATATTTCCGAAATGTTTCTGAATTTTCTGTTTTGATCTGGACCCTTCGCGATACATTTCTAAATTTTTCAGAAATGCTTCCCAAAGCGTCACGCCTCAAAAAAAATATTTTAAAACCTTTTCTGAACTACTTTTTAAACAAATGTAAACAATTTTTCCTGAAAAGTTTCTTTGTTCTGGAGACAAATAAACTAAAGCATGTTGCGTGTTTCATGCAACATAATACTAAATTAAACAAAATCTGATCGTCTAACCGATAAGTTTTGGGCATTTAAGAAAATTGATTTTAATTGTTCCAAATCTAATATCGACATAAACTTAAATCGCTTTTAAATCAAATTTTATTGATTGAAATATTCAAGATAGAACACTTAAATTGTTTTGGAATCAGTTCGTTATAATCATGTTAAACAGTTCTATTTGAAACATGAAGATCTACAGTCTCTTTGTATTTACAACATTTTTTATCGCAGCACTTTATGCTAAAGTACATATAAATAAATAATTTTAAGTTTAAGTTTTGTCTATTTGTATCCTTTTTTTCAAAACTAATTTGTTTAACATTTCGTAAATTTTTATTATCGCAGAGTAAAATCATATTTCGTGCACAAAAAATTATATGCACACTCCACGATCCATCAGCACTTCATTTGGAAATTTGTTCAGTGAAAGCAGTTAACCGGTCTACAACTCTAATTAATGTTGCAGGAAACTACACCAGGCCAATAAAAACATTGTTGGTTTGTATCTAGCTTCATACACATTATACATGGATGGCATGAATACGAAGGAGCGCCTGCTTAACAGCCTGAATACAATAGAATCCTGCAACTGCAACTGCAACTAGAGCTGCAGATACAACAGCTGTGAAAAAGCGTCGTACATACTATTTTTTATGTACCCAAAATGCAGCTGTACAGCTTTTTGTATTTTTTTTAAATAATAATAACAATCAAATGCTAATATTAAATAACCACAAAAAACTTCAATATCTTTTCCGGCTCTTTTTTTCTTCATACAAATTGAAAAGTCAAAAGTGCTGCACGTGAAAAGTTAAAAGTTAGTGAACTCTTACAGCACTGACTGCAGTTGCGTTGTGTTGGTTAGTAACATTGAATTTGTGTGTATTTAATATTTTGACAGCTATTCCAGATGCAGCTCCGTATCCATTGTGTTCAGCCAGTAAACTCCACTTTTCAGAACAGGTTCTCCATTTAGTATGAATAAAATGTTTGTTTTTGTATTGAGCACATGCTTTGAGCAAGTTCTCCGTTTTATTCATATTACCCATTGTATTCTCTAAAAAGCTTACCCTTTAAAAATAAATTATATATTTTAAATAAAAATTTATAGATAAATTCACAACTGTTCAAAAAATCTGAAATCAAATACAGGCCATTTCTAGTAAATGTCACCGATGACTATTGTGAGTTCTTTTCAAAGAACAAAGCCGGGCCATATTTTCGAATAGTTTGGCCTATGCTTATGCCCTATACAAATATGAACCATAAATGTCCTTATGTGGTGAGTTATCATGATTGATAGCAACTACGTTTATTAACGTTTATTAAAAAAACAATAATTTCTTTATTTTTCAATTTTTTTTTTTAACAGGGCTACCAATATTTTAAAGATCTACCGATCGATGAGGAAAAGATTCCAGCTGTTTGGCCAAACGGAGTTTTTCGACTAGATGTTTTACTTTACGAGGCGAATTTTAATAGAATTTTAACCATGCAGCTATATTTTGAAATAAAACAACGTCCAGGTTATTAATTCGATGTAAGGCTAATTTATAAAAACTTGTAACATAATGATAAAATTTCATAATAAAATAACTAGTTCCTGTATTATAGATTGAACCTAATGATTGGAAAAGTTAACAAGAAAATATAAACAAAATCAAATACATATACTTAAAAAAAACATGATTTTTTTTTTGAAGCTGTTTTCGATACAATTTGAAAAATTCGAATTCGTTGTATGTTAGCTACGTATTTTCTTTATATAGAATTGCATAAAATTGGTTTGTTGTCTGTATCTTATGTAAAGCGGCTTGTTTTGGTTTTATCAAAGCCCAGTTCAAGAGATTCACACATAATCTCTTCCTTGAAAACCAATAAAGCCATCTACCCACCAGCTATTAGATATGTTTTTTATTTTCAACATGGGAGATTGAATGAAACCGAAAATCTTAAATGAAACAACAACTTATCCCCTGATGGGGCCCTAGTTTATAACCCATGACATTTTGTGTAAAAAGCTCTTGACTGAGTTATTATTTTTAGTCAACAAAAATATTTCCACCTACATCAAATAATAGCCCAACCTGTCCCCAATGATGGTAAGGTAGTTCAATCATTAAAATAAAGAAATTTATTTCAAGTGGAATGTTGGGCCGTAATATTTTTTTTACTGGAATTAATAATTAAGTAATCAGCTTTCTATTGTCATATTTCGGATACATTTTATAAATGTTTAAGAACAATTTGATAGATATTCAAAAAAAATTGAGAAACATTTTAAAAAACAAAGAAATATTCTTGAAATATTTTCGAAATGTTTCTGTAAACAATTTTTCCTGAAAAGTTTCTTTGTTCTGGAGACACCTTTTAAAACTTATGACTTATGATCGTACAGAAAAAAGTACAATTTGGTAAACTTTAATAAATCTTCTTTTAAAAAGTTTTATTTATTTAAAGAACAGTTTAAGCTTTGGTAAAAAAATAATTCAACAAGAAAAAAATAAACAAATTAAATAATTTTAAAATATTCCAATAATTTCACGACAAAGGAAAATTTGTAAAAAAAAACGCAAAACTTACGTAAATTATGCTAAGCAAACAGTTCCAAAATGAAAACGTAGTAGATTTTTGCTTTTCGCAAAAGCAAATGCATTTGTGCAAAAATACAAAAAAATATGTTGCTTTTTACATTTGCTTTGCATAATAATGTGTTTTGCTTTTCAAATTTTACGTTTAGGAATTTGAGCTTTCTAAATGGGTTTTACTGTAAAACAAATAAACTAAAGCATGTTGCGTGTTTCATGCAACATAATACTAAATTAATCAAAATCTGATCGTCTAACCGATAAGTTTGGGCATTTAAGAAAATTAGTTTTAATTGTTCCAAAACTAATATCGACACAAACTTAAATCGCTTTTAAATCAAATTTTATTGATTGAAATATTCAACTTAAATTGTTTTGGAATCAGTTCGATATAATCATGTTAAACAGTTCTATTTGAAACATGAAGATCTACAGTCTTTTTGTATTTACAACATTTTTTATCGCAGCACTTTATGCTAAAGTACATATAAAAAAATAATTTTAAGTTTAAGTTTTGTCTATTTGTATCCTTTTTTTCAAATATCATTTGTTTAAAATTTCGTAATTTTTTATTTTATTTTTATTTTCGTAGAGTAAAATCGTATTTCGTGTACAAAAAATTATATGCACCCTCCACGATCCATCAGCATTTCATATGGAAATTTGTTCAGTGAAAGCAGTTAACCGGTCTACAACTTTAATTAATGTTGCAGGAAACTTCACCAGGCCAATAAAAACATTGTTGGTTTGTATTTAGCTTCATACACATTATACATGGTATGATGGTATGAATACAACGGGGCACCTGCTTAACTGCCTGAACATAATAGAATGCTGCAACTGGAACTGGAGCTGGAGATGTAACAGCTGTGAAAAAGTGTCGTACGTGCTAATTTTTATGTGCCCACAATGCAGATGTACACCATTTTGTATATTTTAAAGAAAAAAAAACAATCATTGTCTCATTATTCACTTTTTTTATTTCCGATAAATTTCTTTTAATTAATAATATTTTTCACGAAACAAATAACCACAAATAGCTTCAATATTTTTTTCCGGCTTTTTTTTTCTTCATACAAATTGAAACGTCAAAAATGCTGCACCTGAAAAGTTAAAAGTTGTTAAAATCTTGCGTTGTGTTGTGTTTGTAACATTGAATTTGTGTGTATTGAATATTTTGACAGCTATTCCAGATGCAGCTCTAGTTGCAGCTCCGTATCCATTGTGTTCACCCAGTAAACTCCACTTTTCGGAACAGGTTCTCCATTTGGTATGAATCAAATATTTTGAGCAGGTTCTTCTTCGTTATATTCATATTACTCATTATTATTACTCATTACTAAAAAGCTAACCCTTTTATAATAAATTATATATTTGAATTAAAAATCTATAGATAAATTCACAACTGTTCAAAAAATCTGAAATCAAATACAGGCCATTTCTGGTTAATGTCACCGATGACTATTGTGAGTTTTTTTCAAAGAACAAAGCCGGGCCATATTTTCGAATAGTTTGGCCAATACTTATGCCGTATACAAATATGAACCATGAATGTCCTTATGTGGTGAGTTATCATGATTAATAGCAACTACGTTTATTAACGTTTATTAAAAAAACAAGAATTTCTTTATTTTTTAATTTTTTTTTAACAGGGCTACCAATATTTTAAAGATCTACCGGTCGATGAGGAAAAGATTCCACCTGTTTGGCCAAACGGAATTTTTCGACTAGATGTTTTACTTCATGAGGCGAATTTTAATAGACTTATAACCGCACAATTATATTTTGAAATAAAACAACGTCCAGGTTTTTAATTCGATATAATAAATCAATGGCTAATTTATTAAAAGTGCATGTAGTTAAAATGTTTGCTTAGTTTTTTATTTTATATTAAAACACTCTAACATCGTGATTAAATTTCATAATTCAATGGTTCCTGTATTTTAGATTAAAAGTAATGATTGGAAAAGTTAACAAGAAAATATAAAAAAAAATCAAAAATATTAAAAAAAAATAAGCATTGAAGATATCAAGTTTTGGTTTTATTAAAGCCCAATTTAAAAGATTTTCACACATAATCTCTTCCTTTCTTGGTGTTTTTTCTTTTATTTTTCATGTATGTATTTGTTGTATTTTTAAAGAGTTTATACTACCCTACCATTTATGCAAACCAACCCACCAGAACAAGAATTAATTCGGATGCAATTATGTGGATAGTTAAACCCAGCAAATAATCCAAATGGGTCACCCGAAAAAATAAAATGATATGGATCCCAATGAATATAAATAGTATTATAAGCCCATCTCATTTTTCCTTATTTTTGTTTTTTTATGTAGATACTTTTTCTTTACACACCGTTTGCACTACCTTATCATTTGCAAAACTAAAAAGCCATCTATCCGCCCAAATAAAAACAAATTTCTGCATCGATAAATAAAACTCGGATATAGAAACCTAGATCAAATATTATTTCTGTATAACGTGTTAATATAGATAATAAAATAACACACCTATATTGTTAAGTAGCACTGCACTCAAATCTATGGTGATATACTGCGTAGGCAGCAAACAAGCTCGTACTGTTTCAAAATGAAATCACTAACCTTTTCAGCTTTGTGGCAAACATGCAAAATAAAAACTAATCAGCCACGCCAATGCCATAGCCACATTCAAATAAAAAGAAAACTCAAACAAAAAATTATTTCGCTTAAAAACAAAAAAAAAGAATTAAATAAAAACATTAGGACTTCATAATATAAAATCTCTAATTATGTTTAACAAGATAAATTCCATGGCATGATCGCCAATTTTGTTTTAATAAAAAAAATTATTTCTTTCGATGAGTCAAATAATTTGACTTTTCTATACAAACTACCGATAGTCAATTGATAATTAGTGCCGCCGGTAATACAGTTTTTTATCGAAACTAGACTTATAGGTACTAAATTTTGATTAGAGCAAATGTTGTAATTTCGTTAAAAATTTCCAAATTCGATTTCAAATTTAACTTCATTTTCCATACAATTTCATGTTTTGAAATGAAGTAGTTTCAACCAAATTTACACGTAATTCGATAGAAAATTTACGTAAAAACCTTATGAACACACCCAAAGTAGAATCCATTCCAAGTTGAATCTATTGAAAAGTAAAAAAAGCGTTTTACATATAAAAAAACAGAAATAGTAAGATGAAATAACAAGCGATTAGTGAAATGACCTGTCAAACATAAATTAGCAAGTTTGAGATGAAAACACTTTTGCGAAATTACTTCATTTTAGTTCTAATGAAAACGTTATATTAAGTCCATACAAATTCACATTTCTAAATGAAGTAATTTCAACTGAATTTGTTTGAACATTAAGTGAACACATTACGAACACACCCAAGTGGAATCCATTGAAAATGGGAAAATACGATCCAAACAAAACAAAAAAGCGAAAAATGGTCAATTCAAATTCAAAAAATTGGTAAATATGTTTTTTCTGTAATTTGCGAAATTAACTCATTTCGATAACGTATGTTTTGCTTTTTACTTAAAACGATATTCAAATGCTCACGATGATATCTACCATATCTTTCAAGACTATTTTTTATTATATATATTATTTTATTATTTGTATTCAAGTAGATCTTGGCAATTTTTCAGTTGGTGCCTCAAAAACTGCTAGAACTTTAATATTTCCAAAAACGTCATCCAATATTTAATGTGAGCCCATCAATTCTCCTCCATGTCTCTTTACCTTCTTCACAATCACAATCAACCCAATAGTTATCCACAATTCTTTCAATTCCACATTCGACAAAATCGACGATTCTTCTAACCAACGCAGCAGCACATTCTATTATGAAACGCTGTACTTCAACTAATGCTGCAACCTCTACATGTCCAAACCCAATCCCTCTTAAAATTAAACATCTCTTCAGACTACCCCGCTTATGTCTCAAATAATAAGAACAAGCACAAAGAACAAAGAGCAATATCTCTGCAATTGTTTCCAAATTCAGCTACTTTTTCAAGCCCAGCCACCATCATATGTCCCCCGGGGTTAAAAATCGCAGGTAAAATTGCATCATTTAGAAACAGTCAATGATCTTATTTTGCCACTTATATGATAAAATGGCTACGCAGCTGAAAGGGAATCGAAAATTTCCATACAAAAATGACACAACAAATTCGTTCTGCTCTACGTTTTGCAGAACGCTGTTCAATAAGCGAAATCGATAATTATAGCAGATTATTTGGAGAAGTCTCCGCTCCTTTTTGGGCTTTGAATTATTTGCACAAACCATTAATTGTGTGCGGAAAAGTGAGACCACAAAAAAATTTCCATTACTCTCCATTAATATTTGCCCATAGTCTTTTCGTTAACGTTTTCGCAGTTAATTTGGAGACCTAAGAAAATTTCGTTTCGCTTCATCTGCGTACTAAGGCTTTAGATTTGAAATCAAATTTCCAAATCGAGAGCATTTTCGATTTTTTGTTGTAATTTTATTCAAAATATTATTTAATGATGATTACTTTGTTTCCAATTTTTCACTAAATTACCAAATAAATAATTTAAATTTAAATAATTTAAAGATTTATTAATAATTTTAAAATATTCGTATATTGGTGCTACATATGTATATCTGTTATTTTTCTTGATATTGCACTTTCTGTTTTGTTGATTGTGAGAATGTAAATCTGTGTGATTTTTTGTGAATTAAAAATAAGTCCATAAAACAAAATTCAATATTTTTTCTTGATTTACTAACAAAATAAAATTAGTTTAAGTTTTAATAAATATATTTACTTTTGCTTGTATATTAAATTTTACATAAATTATATATACGACTGTCAAATTAAGAATAAAATAAAAAATTCTGTAAAAAGTGTTTTAAGTCAATACAAAGTTCTATTTATTGTATATTAAATTTCAATTTGTGTTTATGCATATTTTTTATGATTATTTTGATAGTTTCACCTTTTTAAACAAATTGATTTTAATTGCCTAAAATGAACAAAAAATTGATTTATAATCGAAAAATTCAACAAAAAAATACCAATAAAATATTTCTATTTAAACAAATCTCTGTAAATTAGTTTTGATCTAATACCTATTTTGTTCTAACAACAAAACAACAACAACAATAAAATTGTAATTTGAAAGAATTTTAACTGAAATGCTTTACAAAATCAATTAAGTTTTGTGTTAATCGATTTTTAATTTTGACTAGAAGAGTTAAACAAAAAAAAAGCATTATTCTCTTTTAACTGTGGTTGGATGAATTTAATTTTATTTTGCCTTCAGAAAACATTTAACATTGTCATGCTACGTTTATGATCGTTATTTGCTGGATATGGTACAGTGGAACTTCGAACTGGCAAAACTCTCAAGATCACACATGAAATGTGTTTTTTTTTCTGATTAGGGGTTATTGGAAAATCTTCATAGTCTCTATGAGTCTCTTAATGTCAGATATTTTAAACTCACTATAAAATAATTACCATTTCAAATATGATGGGTAAATCAATTATTTGTATACTGCCAGAATTGCCTAATAAGTGGATGCTTAAAATGAATCAAATATAAAGAGCATAGATAGATAGATGTCTCCTTTCGCTTTCAGGAGTAAGGAGTACTCTCGACTGCATTTATGTTGAGCTGATAATTTTTGTAATCGAAATAAAAAAAAAATTAAATGCACGACTGTATTTTATTTACATACATATATACATACATGTACGTGGATGTAGTATATTTTTTTAATTAATTTTTACTAACCATTAAACTAAGTTATAACTAAAGCTAGACAAAAATTTATAAAAAATTAAAGCAAACTTATCAATGACAACTAACTTACTGGCCCTATATGCGGAAGCTCTATAAGCGCTCTTTTGTTTCAAGTGACTTAGATCTTGTAATAGCAACTTTATTTATTATAAAACTTGTATAAAATAAATTAGAGAAAATGTTAAAAGAGCATAAAAATGGTTTTTCTACATTGTTAAAATAATTTATTAAAAATTGTAAGCTCAAAATTATGAAGCCATCTTAAATTTAAAAAAAAATGAATTTAAGTAAACAAATAAAATTAGAAACCATAAAAGTGGTTTTATTAAAAAATAATTGGTTTATAAATATTTAAAATTTCTTTAGAGTTATTTTTTTAAATTTGGTATTTCTTATTTTAATAATTCAATAATATAGGTACACCCCAAAACTCATTAGCCCATTTTGTTTTAAATCCAACAAATATTGTTTTGGAGATTTTTGTACGCAATATTATTTTGACTTACAACGACCTTCACCTTCTGCATAAATTTTTGTTTGATGAAATCGGTTAAGCCGTTAACGAGATAGCCAAAATGTTACTTACAGTTTTTTGGACCATACCTTAATGTAAGTTGACTAAAAATATTTATTTTATCAAAATCGTTAAAGCAGTTTCGGATTTAAAAAAAAATTTATTAAACATTTTAAAAACAAAAAAGATTAAAATTCCAAATTGGAGCATTTATTAATTAACACTTATAAACTACAATTTATAAGTCGAATCAATCGTTTTTAAAAAAAAATTGTTAAATATTTTTGTTTAAAATCCTAAACATATTTTTTTTGACAAAAAACGAAGTCAATAATTTTCTTATCAAAAGTTTTTCCTTAACATGTACCTTCGGTTGTAAAATCCATCCACTGCCACGCCTACTTTTTTTCATATTTAGATTTTCCCCTCATAAAACGTCGCCTAGCTCGTTAAAATGTTTCAATTTAGTTCTCTTCAACCTAAAGCATTTCATGTGTTGGTGTTATTTTGAATCCGCCCACAAGTACGCCCAATTTTCTTATAAACGACATATGTAACTCTTGTTTTACATTCCTAGAAAAAAATTTATATTTTGTAAATTTGAACATGACATGTGTATTTCTTTTTTAAATTTCGCCAACTGTCATTGTCACTTTTTAATTATTTTCTAAAATGAGCGTTGGAAAACTTTACTGAAAAAAAAAATTAAATGTAGGTACAACTAACTAAATGCTATTTAAAAAAAAAAAACATTTAATATTTTATTTCCCCTAGCTGGTATATTAAAATTCAATCAGTCGATTGATAACCTGGCTTTAATGCAAAGTAAAACACAATTAATTATATTTTTGTTTGCTTTGATCAACACATGATAAATCATATATGCATATATATATATATAGAACTATTAATTAATTCTCGTAATAAAATTGGCCCATAATTCAATATTATAGAAAATAAAATTCATTTAGTGTTCATCCAGCAATCGTTCAAAACATGAATATCTGCCAAAGAGTTTTTATTTTAATCACAATACTCGGGCTATTATTTTATGTTAAAGTAAATTTTAAATTTTATTCTTAAAATCATGTCAAACATACTAAAGGATTTAATCTTCTTAATTTTACAGTGCAGTATAACAGTTCGGTTTTCTAAAAATAATTGCATCGTTCACGATCCGAAAACAATTCAGAATTTATCTTGTTCGGTAAAACCATTAAATCGGACGACAACAGCTGTCAACATAAATGGCTATATAATGCGAAATGTTTCAAATTTGTTTGTATGATAAAATATTAATATTTCCTTAAAAAGTGCTACGTACATATATATTTTTTGTTTTTTTTTTTCTATTTTCAAAGATACATGCACAACTGTTTAAAAAATCCGAAATAAATTATCGACCATTTCTTGTGAATATCACCGAGAATTATTGTGATTATTTTTCAAAAAATAAAGGAGGCGCATACATGCGAATTGTTGCTCCAATTTATTTGCCTTATACAAATATGAATCATACTTGTCCATTTTATGTGAGTTTAAATTTTACTATATACATATATAAAATTATTTAAATATATTTTATTGTTTTTAACAGGGTTATGGTTTTTTAAAGGATTTACCTATCGACAGTACTAAGTTGCCTAAATTTTGGCCACCTGGCAATTATAAATTGGATTTGTTGGCTTATGAAAAGGATTATGGTCGTATTCTTACAATTCAGCTTTTCTTTGAGATCAAAGAAAGTAGATCATTTTGAAAAAATCAAAAGAAAATACAAATACATACATTTAATTGCGATTTGTATAATATTGTGTATTTAATGATTAAATAAAAATTAAGCGTTTTGAATTATTTTTTTGTTGGGTGCAAAATAATATTGATTCTTAATCATTTTTAGAACAAATAGTTTTTCATGAGGTGAGTAAGTTAAAGGTTTTTTGTTTAATACCGTACGAAGAAAAAGAAGATCTTTTAATACAAAATACCAACGATAGTCTGCTTCTCAGCACAAAATCATTTTTAATAACTTCTTCAGGAAACTCAAAGATTCAATCTAAAATTAAAATGATTTGTTAGATTTCTTATTACATCGAAGACATATGGCGGCAGAGTAATTTGCGAACTAATATCTCTGGAAATTTCTAAAGAACTTAAAAATTTACTCAATTCTTGCATTTTCAAAAGAAATATTTTATTTGTATTATTTAAATTAAAGCTTCAAATAAATAACAAATCTAAAATAAAATGATTTTTATTAAACCCAAAAAATATATTTTTGATAATATTGATGCTGTACCTACAATATTTTTTATCAAAAGAAAATCAGTTTACTTTTCACACAGAAAGGTTTTTCAAATCATTGTAGGGATAAATATTGCTTTTGTGCTCTCATCGTCATGGTGCCAAAGGCCAGCGGCCCTTTTCTGTATTTTTGGCGAAAAAAATCATTTTGTATGTACATTCTTGACGAAAATTAATGAATTTCAATATTCTAAATAGATGGTTTACAATTACGGTCAACATAGACGTGATGGGCGATATAAATAAAAACGGAGCATGTGCCCAGAGCATGTACTCAATACAAAAATCTGAGTAAATACTATGAAAATGCCAGTATTATAAAGAATTTTGAAGTAGCCCGTGGCGTTATGGTTAGTGCGTTGGACTGTTACGCCGAAGGTTTTTGGTTTGATTCCCAGCCTATGCCACCTAAAAATAGAAATGTTTTCCACCGGTTGCTTCCTCTTGCGAAGAATTGACAAATCCTCCAAGAGTATCTCTTATCATGAAAAAGAGCTTCTCACCCTAGCCGTTCGAATTCGGCAGAAAATTGTAGGTCCCCTCTATTTCTGCCAATAAAACGAACACAGGAATGGTTGAGAGTTGTAAGTCACTAGGTCCAATTTTTTTACTTATAAAGAATTTATTCATACCAAATTGAGCACCTGCTCCAAAAAGTGGAGTTCCATTGTCTTAATATAGTTTGTCCGAAAAAGTTGTAAATATGATTCATTTAATTAAATTAATTTTAACTTTAGTCATAATTTTCTGTCGAATTTTTCGATAACACTTAGACATCAACTAAAAATATTTTTTTTAATAACTTGGACGGCTGTTCAAATTTAGACAATGTTTATATATACGACCGTATCCCTTTAATGGTGATCCACATTATTGGAATTGAAAATTAATAGAAAGTTCACGCAATTTATCTCTGCGTTTATTTTTATTTTCTTATTAATACAAAATTTGATCAAAAATACCTAATGGATTACAAAATTCTAACAAGGAGAAAAATATCCATTTATCATATATTAGATTTTCACAATATTATTATATATATATATATATATATATTTGACTTTGATGGTTTAAATTTTTCTAATTTTTCTAAATATTAAAAACAAAATTTGAAATATTTTAGAAATTATCTTCAATTTATAGAAATAAAAATGGGGTTAAATAATTAATTTTTTTTTCTCTAAGATCGGAAAAATAACAAAATATACAAAATATTAGACAATGGAAATAAAATCTGGCTATGAATAATACAATATAATTTTTATTGAATTTTTTTCGGAGAAAACCAGTACCTAATAAAAATCCAATGTTTTATTATTATTTTATTAGAAACTTTCATACTTTCAAGAATAATATAGAGAATTTTAAAAAGAAGTGGTCCCATAATCAATGGAACGAAAGGAAGTAAATATTTAAAAATCTATTTATCTCCTATAAACTATTGATAATTTTTTTTTTATTCAAAATTACAAAATTACAAAAAATTAAAAATAATCCGTATACCAAATAATTTGAGATAAAATTTCAACTACTTTACAAAAATTGAATTTTAAACAATTTATTTTTTTAAGTATCTAAATTTTGTATCTTAATTTGAAAATAAAATAGTTAAGTAAAAAAAAATCAATTTTAATAAAATCGAAAATTTTCATTTAATTTTTATAGAAGTTTTTTCCTTAATTCCTGTAGCTCAAAATAAAATTGCATTGTAATCTTTTTAACATCTAAATTTATTATATCAACATCGAAGCGATATACTCCAGATGGCCAAAGTGATGGCAATAATTTCCCATCCATTGGATAATCCTTAATTATAATTGGACCCTGCAATTATAACAAAACAAAAAATACATTAAAAATGTTTTAAATAAATGCAAAATTGCATATACGAACACTATATGGACAAGTATGATTTAAGTTTGAATATGGGGCATACATTTGGTGAACAATTTTTAAATATACACCTGCTTGATTATTTTTAACAAATGCACAGTAGTCTTCTTTGATGTTCACAAGAAACGGTCTGTATTTGACATCAGTTTTTTTAAACAGTTGGAAACGAAGCTGTTGGAATTTGGAAAAATCACCTTCATTTTTTTTTTGATTTAAAGTTTAAATTATCTTATATAGGAAAATATCTTACAAAAACATTGTTATAATTTTTGGCTACATAAAAATAAACATGTGCCACAGAATATGATCGGTTGACGGATGTTGCATAACACTTTACATCAAGAATTTCTTTCGGTTCAAAAACAATGCAATTCGCCTTTAGCACTTTCATCGAATTTCCAGGCTTGAAAAAAAATATTAGAATTTCTATATTAAATATGAATTAAATCTCAAGACTTACATCTCCATGTGTAAAATATAACATAGCTATAGCTACAAGTATGAGGCTTATAAAGTTGTGCATTGCAGCAGTAGATTTTTTCTAATAAAATATTTTCAAACTGAATTTGTAATTTGGACTGACAAAATTGTTATAAAATTTAAAAAAAATCATTTTGATTGATATCATTAATTATTATTGATTTAACTGCTATGTTTTATTTTTTAATTTTTTAATAATTTTTAATAATCATTGATCTGAGTTAATCAGGTTAGAATTATAATTAGGCTTTAATGAGTTAATTACATTTTTTTGTTTTATTTTTTCTTTATTAAGCAGTTTCAATTCTTTTTTTTGATTTAGTATTCCATATATGTACTTAGTTATCGATGGTTAACTTAGGTTAGCAATTTCCTCAAAGGTGATTTTTGTATCCAATTTCTGAAAAACTTGTGGTATAACTGATGTCGTTATTTAAGAAGCCAAGAAATAATTGCCATCTATGAAAATTGTTTTGTCTAAAAATATTTAACTTTTTTTTACGAAATGGTGACTTGCCTAAAACTAATCTAAATTTAAAATTTAAATTTTTTCTACATAAGATTTAGCATTGTCATATTGCCCAAAAACCATTGACGGTCAAATTAAAAAAAATGTGCACGAATGGGTTTCACGTACTACACATAATATGTATAAATACCTGAGAAAAATTGAAAATTAAATTTTAAAAATATTAAATTATATAGAATTAAAAAAAAAAAAACCTTATCTTTTTTTTGAAAAAAATTTACATCCAATATTATTTAAACCTTTTTTGAAGTTTCTGCAAAAGAAATTTTAATTGAAATCGTTTAAGCTTATTTATAGTGAGAAATTCAGAAATTAAAAATCTAATTCTTATGTACATTCTTGGCGAAAATTAATGAAATTTAATATTTTTAATGGAGGATTTAAAACTACGATTAACATAGACAGACAGTAGGCGATATTTATAAAAACGGAGCATGTGCTAAGAGCATGTACTCAATATAAAAATATGAGCAAGTACTATGAAAATGCTAGTATAATAAAGAATTTATTCATACAAAATTAAGCACCTGCTCCAAAAAGTGGAGATCAGAACTAGTGCTCAGCTTTATTCAATCATCCATTGTCTTAATAGTCAGTCTGAAAAAGTTGTAAATATCATTAATTTAATTTAATAAAATTTCATTTAGTCAAGATTTTCAGCGACCAATTTGTTTGTCTAATTTATAGATAACTTTAAGTCATCAACTAAAAATATTTATTTATAACTTGGACGGCAATTTAGACAATTTGTATTTATTTATTTATAATTATTTTTATTTTATAAGAATTTAAGGAATAATCTTTAATTTATATTAATAAGAATAAAATTAATTATTTGATTTGTTTCTTCTAAATAGAAAAATAATAAATATAAGAAATATTAGACAATTAAAATAAAATATAGCTAAAAGTGTTTTGTCGGAGAAAACCAGTAGCTAATAAAAATTCAATATTTTATTACTTTAATAGAAATTTTCATACCTTCAAGGAATACAGAATATGTGATCCCAAAACCAATTGAACGAAACGAAACGAATATTTAAGGATCAATTTATCTCCTATCACCTATTGATAAACTAAAATTCTCAATTATAATTTTTTTTTTAATTCAAAATTAAAAAATTACAAAAAATTAAAAACGGGTCCATACCAAATAATTTTAATTTCGTTTTTGGGGATAAAAATTTAATTTTAAACAATTTTTGTAACTGCATTTTTTGTCTTCATTTGAAAATAAACGAAATATTTAACAAAAATCAAAATTTAATAAAATTTATTTTAATATTTTTGAAGTTTTTTCTTTAGTTCCTTAACTTCAAAATAAAATTGCATTGTAATCTTTTTAACATCAAAATGTAATACATTAACATCCAAACGATATTCTCCAGCTGGCCAAAGTGATGGCAATAATCTTCCGTCCATTGGACAATCCTTTATTATAACTTGCCCCTGCAATTATAACAAAACAAAAAATTATTAAAAATGTTTTAAATAAATGCAAAATTGCATAATAATTATATACGAACACTGTATGGACAAGAATGATTTAAGTTTGAATATGGAGCATACATTTGGTATATAAATTTTAAATATGCACTGGCTTGATTATTTTTAAAAAACCCACAGTAGTCTTCTTTGGTGTTCACAAGAAACGGTCTGTATTTGACATCAGTTTTTTTATGCAGTTGGAAATGAATCTGTTGAAATTTGAAAAAATCTCCTTCAATTTTTGTTTTGTTTAAAATTTAAATTTCTTATAAAATAGGAAAATATCTTACAAAAATATTGTTATAAGTTCTGTTCAGATAAAAATAAGCATGTGCCACAGAATATGATCGATTGACGGCTGTTGCATAACACTTTACATCAAGAATTTCTGTTAGTGCATAAGCAATGCAATTTGCTTTTAGCACTTTCATCGTATTTCCAGGCTTGGAAAAAATAAAAATTATTAAAATTTCTATATATTAAATTTGAAATTAGTCTCGAGACTTACGTCTCCATGTGTAAAATATAACACAGCTACCGCTACAAGTATGAGGCTTTTTAAGATGTTCATTGCTGTGGAAGGTTTTTTCAAATAAAATATTTTCAAACTGATTTTGTAATTTGGATATTGTAATAAAATTAAAAAAAAAAAAAAATCACTCTGATTGATATATAATTGTTATTGATTTAACTGATATCTTTTTTTTTTGTTTAATTTTTGTAATAATCATTTATTTGAGTTAATCAGGTATTGGCCTTAAAACTAGGCATTAATGAGTTAATTTCATTTTTTGTTTTTTTCTTTATTAAGCAATTTCGTTTCTTTTTTAGATTTTATATTCCATTATTATTTCAAGCTTTATTCACTCAATTATTTGTTTTATAAAGTATTATTGAAAGGTATTATTCAGTTAGAAAAATTATATATAAATTACATTTTTTTTTTCATAAATATGTATGTATTAAAATCTTTTAATTTAAAATTCAAATATATTTTCTATGTTTCGTGTATAAGCCTCCTCCAGACTTCTCCATATAGAATGAACATGTAGCCAATAGAATGAACATGTAGCCCGGGTATCGTCCTTCCAGAGCATTTGAATTGTTCACCCACGTTTCTCTTTCCATCTAGTGGTACCCCTTCCGTTGTTATATTCGTCCAACGGTTATCAGATGTTCGCATAATATGCCCAGCCCATTCCCATTTAAGTTTTTGGAGTCAATACCTGACATCCTTAAAATTAGTTCGGCTTCTTATAGACGATGTTTTCATCTGCAAATCGAAGATCCTTAATCCTTTGTCCTCCTTTGACGCTGATTACACGATTCGTTTTTTCGTTCGTTTCGTCTTTCGTCTTTTTGACAGGCACGTATCCTCGTGATTACATGGTTCTTTTTTACATTCGTGAAGACTCTTTCGTTATTTTGACGTTCAGAAACTTTGCGGTGGATTTATTGGAAAATAAATAGAAGTAATAATTAAAAATGTTTTTTAATCACTTATTATTCATATGTACAGCTTATTTAAGTGTGAAAAATTGTTTTACTTCTCAAAATTAAAAGTTTATAAGTTCTTCGTACAATGCTCTGATTTTAGGGATGGGCGATTAAATTTTTCGATTTTAAAAACGGTGGGAAAATTTATCGAACCTGAAACATCGATGTTTTTCAAAATCGATGTATTTCTTTTTTTTCTATTTTGATAGCCAAATACGTTATAATATGTAAATTTACGTATCATCATTTAATCGATTTTCTCCTCTAAGAAATTCCATTAAAATGATCTGTGGCTACGTTCTGTAACTCACATCGATAAAATTAGTCGAGAAATGATGGAAATTAAAACACATTATGAGTTTTAATTTATTTTTCAACGTTTCTCTGTACGATATTTGGAGCAAATCGGTCCACCTGTTTAACCTCTGTCTCAATGGACCTCGTATAGTGCAAAGAGCGTAGAAATCAACGGACGGTATGGTAAAACTACTTTTTTAGACTTCTCCATGTTTACACGAAACCAATACTTGCACTATAGAAAACGTAAAAAGAAAATAAAATTTCCATCCTGCGTATTGTTTTATAAAGTACATTTTTAAATTTACGTGGTGTGAACATTTTATCGGGATTAAATCTTAAATGACCACATGAATTCTTAATTTTAAAAACGAAAATTATACACAAAGAGAATTACTTTTTATAAAATGAGTACAGCGGAAATGAGAAAGGAAAGTAGATATTAACATGTGCCTACGTTCTGTAACTCTCGCATCGATAAAATCAGTCGAGAAGCTATGAAAATTGAAACAAATCGTATGAGTTTTGTTCCACTCTTCAACGTTTCTCGACCAATTTTATCAATGCGAGAGTTACAGAACGTAGGCAATGATTTGGAATACTTTATTTGTAATTAGTTATTACCCACTCCCTTTGCTGAGACCCCGCAAACCCCATGTAGTATGAGAAGTATTCATGTTCCTTTCCCATGAAATAATCGATTTCCAAAATCCTCCCAGCGAAAAAGCGCAAAAAAAATGTACTTTCACATTTAATATTTATAAGAATGATGATTTTTTTAGAAGGCACACATATTTGAAGTTGCTTTCTTTGCATTTTAGTTACATATACCATTTTATTTTCATTTTTGTAATTTTCTGTATTCGATGTATTTAATCTTAAAATCGATATCTGAAATCGATGATTTTTCTCTCAACTACGATTTTTGCTGACAACTAGCTATCGCTCATCTCTACCCTGTTGTCAAACCATAAACGTCAATGTTCAACCAGAAAAAATCTTCAAATTTTCATTCCTGCTTTCGTTACTTCATTCCCCCTACATTTCTACACCCCTCACCCAAGCTGTCAAAAGCACGAAAGACGAAACGAACGAAAAAAAGACTCGTGTAATCAGCGTCTTTGTCTACCTTTCTAAAGACCTCTTCTAGAGCTGCGGAAAAGAGCGCTGGTGAAAGAGGATCTCCTTTTCTCACACCTCTGGATATTTTAAAATCTGGTCCGATTTTTTGCGCGCAGTGCTCTTGTCGTACATATCATTTAAGATTCGAACTATATTTTCGCCTATACCTTGGTTTAAAAGTGCCCTTCATATAAAACTCTGTTCGACGGTATCGAAAGATTTAGCAAAGTCGATGAAAGCAAAGTATACAGTAATGTTATACTCCTTGCATAATTCTATAAATTTATTAATAGTTTGTAAGTGACCCATTGTAGAAAAACCTGCTCAAAAAACCCTGCTTGTTCATAAGGCTGATTAAAATCAAGGATGGCCTTCTTTCTCTCAAAAATATACTTCGAAAAAACCTTATAAATCGAAGATATTATAATTACTTATGTATATGTTGGTAGTTGTTGATATCTACTTTGTTTCCTTTTTTGTGTATGAGGATTATCTCAGATTTTGTCCACTGGCTTGGGAGGGTTGAAAATAAATGTCAACCAGTTGGCCAATGAAAATTTTCCGAACTTGAGATACTCGGCTACGATCCCATCGTTTCCTTTGCATTTATCGTTCTTCATGCTATCTATTGCTTTTTCTAATTCACTTTTTGGTAAATGGTTTGAATTCTTCTTCGCTGTTTTCTTGTTGTATAGTAATCAATTGATCTTCACTATCGGTTGTTTGTTATTAATATAATTGGTTATAAAAATTTGTAGCTATTTGTGGTTAATGTTTTTCCTGTCTTGAAGTTTTTTACCATTCTCTGACATTTCAGTTAACCATTCTTTGTACTCTTGGACTATATTTTTAGCCTTTTTTAACAGATTTGGTTTCTTTAATCACTGATTTTAAAAGGTTCTAATTAAAGTTTTTGATGTCTTTTTGCGATTTTTCTTTGATTTTCTTCCTTATGCGTTTTAGATCGTTGCTTTACTGCTCAGTTAGGTTTGTCTTCCTTTTAAGACGTTCTTGGAGTATTATCAAACCTAGAGTTTCGCTAGATAGTTTTTGTGGTTTTTGAGATATAGCTTTGAGAATATATCTATCTGCTGATTTTTTCAGAGTTCTTTCCATTTTATTGTACGCTATTTGGGTCGGTTCACTTATTTTTGATAGAATTTTATATCGTTGTTGCAAATCGTTGTTTTAGCTGTTGATATCCTCGGCATTTAATGATTTAGATATAGTTTTTCGTGTGGATTTATTCAGCTGCCTCGTCTTATGGTTGATCGTTTCGTTAATTCAGTACGTACTAATCGATGGTCCAACTCGAATTTGAAGTTATTTAGAACCAAGACATCTTTAAGAACTGATTTTTTATTGGTTAGAATAAAATCTATTTGATTTCTGTGTTTTTGGTCCAGTGTAATCCAGGTCCATTGGTTTTAGTGACTAGTTTTTGTTGCCAAATGCATTGAATAAGATGGCTTTCTCTTTCATTACATTTGCCGTAGTTATATTTTCCCATAATTGCTTCTTCTCCGTTCTTCCTGAAACTGATTTTATTATTTAGTAGATGTTTTTTCGATGTTATTGGTATTAGTTTGAATACTATAGTTGTCGGTGGCTTACTCAGGTTAGCAATTTTCTATAAGATGATTTTTGTATTCTATTACTGGAGAGATATAGAATTTAAAAAAAAATAATTATCTTTGTTTTTAAAAATATTTATATCCAATATTATTTTTTTTTTTTAAACACAGTATAAACACAGCAAAAAAATGCCATATTTATTCTTGCATTTAAAGAACATTCCCCAATTATTATAATTTGATACATGAGCGGTAATCTAATCTAGAGCCTGCCACCTTTCTATCAAGGTATCACAAGACCAAATCTAATCTAAAAGCTCTCCATCGGGGTATAGCACGACAAAAAGTTTAAAAATATCTGTAGTGATTTTTTATTTAATTTCGATCCATCAACCCAAAGAAATTTGTTAGATGAGAATATTTCCACAATTGATCGAGCATCTCAAGTAGTTGTATAATTTTCAAAGTTGCTTATAATCTTTTCAAGATCTTTCTAAAACTGAAAACCCAAAACTATCAGAACGCTCTTGAAATATTTCTGTTCACAACATTCGACGAATTAAATTGTGGAAGTATTGGACACATTTTTTTTATACCAAAAATACGACTTTTTGACATACATTTTCCAAGCCTCGGAAAAAACTCAAAATCATAATATTACGTTAACAAAATGGCGGTTAAATCAACTTCAAACTACAATTTAATTTTTTTTTTGGGATTTATGGAACAGAAGGTATGACAGAAAACAGTTTTATCAATACAAAGATTTAATGATTATCTCGATTTCCTTACCCAAAACCAGTAGTCAATTTCTTAAAAAATAAATAAAATAAATTATTTGAAAAATGATTTTTCAATAAAAATAAAAAAATATAGAAACAAATTTCATTAAATACCTACCTACGTATGTAAAATGACGATAATAAAAATATCTACCTATTTCAAAACGTTATAGAAGATAATCCCTTTACGGTACATCGTCGTTGACGTCGTCACCCTATATGCATGCATGAACCACAACACCAGATTTACTTGTAAATAATATTCCATAAGGATTACTTTTATTTCTGAGATTCATAAATACTTATTTATGAGTAAATTTACGTCATTGTTTGACTTGTATAACGTCAGTAAGGCAGAAGTAAATGGCAAATAAAAAAAAATTAAGCTAGAAACAATGAAAATGGTTTTGTATTATATTTTATTCGCACATATAATATTTGTATGTAGTTTCGAAAATATAATCCTATATATTTAACGTTATTGACGTTATTTTATATTAAGTCATCATAACACCTACAACGAACACCTTTTCGACAACTAAGTATTATTATGAACTTGAATGGCGTCAATGGAATATAAAGCTTTCAAGAAAATACTCATACGATATACATAGTTCTGGAATTATTACTCAATCGTATACTTTACAAATAATCTGCCAAGTTCACTAGGTTAGCTTAGATAAAAAAAAAACAACCTTCATCTCCCAATTGTCATGTCAAACACACACAACAATAGATAAGTCAAATATATTTCAGGCAATCATGACTATCTTTTTCTCGGAAATTATCTTGGTAGAAATTACCCCGGATTTTTCATGGAAAAAAAATCATTTATATTTCGGTGTATTTTATGAAGAACAATTTCTGTATAATTTTCGAAAATAAAATTACTTACGCAAGTATTTTCGGTTAAACTTCCTTTCTTTTCTTTTTTTTTTTCTTTTCTTTTTATTCTTTACTTTTTTTTTTTAAATGAAAAAAGTTCAATGACATTTTCAGTGAAAAACCCAGAAACTTTCATAGAATTTTTTCTATTTTTTCCACGAAAAAACATCGAAAGAATTTAAAAACTTTTATTTAATAAAACAAATCAGGAATAATTTTCGATAGCTTGAAATTTTTAACAAATATCAGAAGTGTGAATTGTAAAAAATTTATTTGAAGCAAATGTATGTTAAAGTGACCCAAAATTAACACAAGTTTTGAATTAGCCGCTATTTTTGAAGTAAATTATTGGCAACCCTTTAAAAAAAAATAATTTGACAGCTGACAGTTTAGACCATCAGAGTCAGTGTTTCCGCAAGCCAAAAAAAAGGAGTCGCTAGATCGACCTTAAAAATCCGCTAGATTATGCTAAAATTTTGAAAAAAGTCACTAGAAAAAAATTTCAGTTCAAATATCAAAAAAGAGTCAATCGAGTCAAACTCGAATGCCAGGGATGTAAAATCACCAGGGGCGTAATATTTACAAAAAATATGTTTTTGCAAAAAGTCACTAGAAAAATAACTAGAATTATTTAGGGACAAAAGATAATTTTTTATGGCTAAACTTTTGATAATTCCGCTAAATATAGTACAAAGTCACTTAAACGGCAACAGCAAAAAATGAGAGAACAACGTGTTTTTATTTTTTAACTCTATTTCAAATATAAATAAAGTTTGACAGCCACAGTTTGAAAATTTTGTACGACAAGTATTGTCGGAATATTGATATAACTTCGGGAACTGTAAAGAGAGTAATATTGAAAGATTCAAGAAGACTGGATCAATTGTATAAGAGATACAATTTATCAGGTTATTTGAAGTCAAAGGTCTATGCCAACAAGCTCACAACCACTTGTGAATTGAAGGAGGAAATTCAATGCTATACATCATCAAAATTCAACCAGATTTATGCAAAATATTCATGGAAAATTTCGATAAAATATTATGTACATATGTATGTGGCAGCAAAGTCGTGGCCATTTGTCCGATGTAAAAATCAAAAGTAAAAAAATGTGTTTTCTATTTAATTCTTCCATACATTTTGGGACACTCTTAATAAAACTGTGTTCAAATAATATTATGTTAACTTTTTTCAAAAAAATATTTTTCCACATCATCGAACTTAAATAAAAATTATTTTATCCTCTATTGAGAAACCTTATCCCGGTTTTTACAAATAAAATCAATTAAATCAGAACTTTTACAGAACTTTGACGTTTTCTTCGGTCCGTTGGTTGTATTTATAAGTTTTCCCGAATCATCATAATTTACTTCATTATTCATCATAACATTCATAACATACAAAAAATAAACTCCACACGTAAAAAGTATATTTTACCTTCTTCCTCATTGTACATGTACATATATGTACCTACCTTTCTTTGATATGCCATTAAGAAACTACGTCTCAATTTCGAAAAATATGAAACAGTATTTCTGAATGTGAATGAACTACAAAAAAAAAGGTGATTTCAACAGGAACTTAAGGCAACCGTGCGTGATAGGCTGTTAGTTCTGCTATACCCCATTACATTATCATAACATCCTCTGACAAGAAAAAAAATAAAGAAACTGTAATCCTGTGATTCAGGATATTTTATCGTTTGATCGTAGATTTGAGGCTGCAACTGATTTTGTTGAAGAATTTTCCTCTATACGCTCTATGACGTGTTTCTCTAATTCAAAGAGGGTTCAATTTTATTGTAACTTCGACGTCGTCGTCGTCGTCGTAGCAAAATGCGTCGTAGGGGGTGAAAATGTGAAAAGCTGAATATTTGAACGTGTCGTGTATCGTCATTTGCTTAAAATGTTCTTATGATGTATTTAGTTATACCTATACCTAGTAAAAGGGTGGCAAATGGACCTGGGCTATTACGTTGTTAGTTAATCCTTGTAGGGGTTGATTAAAATCTATGAAGAATGCTGAGCAGAATTCTACTTACATATATCCACCTCCCAAGGAGTAGGTATCACAGTATATATGCGAAGCTGCTGGTATTTTACTCTTTAAATGAGTAGGTAGGTATATTGGGCAGTGGATATGATGTAGCTTTGGGATATATACATACGTATAGTAATATGGAAGTCATGATGTTTTGAGGTTTAAGAAAATCGGTCATGCATACAAATTTAGTTGGTACCTACATATTTGTTTTTCGTACAATGATAGACAGATGATGCATATTTGACTGACTGAGTGAGATTTTAAATTATGCAGAGTACGAAGTAAAATTGCCCTAGGTAAGTCATATATAAGTTGCTTGATTGGATTCTGGCACTGAAATAGTAGGTACCTACCTAATCTGTGCGTGTTCTTAGAAAATAAATAGAATAACTCTATATACAATACAGATTGTTATGTAATGTGGAAAGAAGACATAATAAAGTCAAATTTTATATCTACGTGCCCTTAATTGTAATACCTACCAACATTTTCAACAAGCAATACCTATATGGGATTTTATTTTTATTCAATCATCTATTAAAAAAAAAAAACTCGAAAAATAAAGTGATTTTCAGTCCAAAACTACATTTTTTTTCATATGAACTTTGACAGACTTTTGTGTAATTCTGGACGAAAAACACAGAGTTATAAAGTAAAGGAACGCACTTTATTTTTCGAGTTTTTTTTTTTAAATAGATGATTGAATAAATCATTGAATTTGGTAGGTACCGAATTCGGTCCACATTTTAAACGTCAAAAAATATATTCGACCAAAGCTCAGATCCCTGACAAATTTTAATCAAAATTTTCAAGAATATGACAACCTAATTAAATTAATATTAACAAAAAATAAATAGTATTATTTAAATGGAGTTATTTATATTAATACAAAAACAAAAAAAACTGTAATTATAAATTAAATTAAATTGTCAATTCAACATTTTTCTCTTCATAAACAGATATGTCAAAGAAGAAAATGGTGAATAAGTCATGATTTTCTAAACGCATCCCAAACGTTAGCAATGAGCAGTGAATGAATCCAATTTTGTTTGGATATTAGTAGTAGTAGTAAGCTTTATTGAGTTTTTTTTTTCTTTTCAATTTACATTGATTTTAATACACAAGTTGATATTGATCTTAAAGTAAATTTGCCGACTTAAGATTGGCCTGGCTACACAGTATAAAATAAAATAAAATCATTTGTATTTTTAAATTAACAAACCACATAAAATTAATATTAATATTTCAATTCAATTAGTTGAGTTTTATAAATGTGTCCACTCAAAAAGACCATGCTGATTTGTTTGGATATTTTTATTTGGAAATTTGACGTTTTAACTTAAAGTGAAACACAAATTATGAAGTTTCGAGCGGAGTTAGTTTATTTTTTCTATTGTAATTGTTTTAATTAACGAAAAAAGGTAAATCATGCTTTATTATTTACCCTTATTACCGTTGTCGTTTAACTTAAACAACATCTACTCGCTCCTTGATTTAAAGGTGCATAAAATGCATTGCGAAATGTCAAATTCATGCAAATGTATGCAAATCATTCGGGATGCGTTCCAAATGCGCATGAAAAGTGTAATGCCACTTCATAAAAACTTTTTATTTGACGTTTTATGAAAATTATTAGATACAAATAATAATAAAAACTGCTACTAAAAATTTAATTGTTTAATAAACGTTTTGGAATTGCAAAAAAAAAAATTTTTAGTTCTAAGTTTAAAGCCAGAATAAATGCTATCGAAATCTGCGCATTTTTAAAATGCCTCATAGATTTTAATTTGTCTATTAAAAATTTTCGAAGTGCTGCCAAATATTTGTGCGCATTTTTGTGAAATTGTTTGATTCTCACCGAGTTCGAGAAAAAAAAATGTCTTCTTTTTTATTTTTTTATTCGTTTCCGATTGTGGATTCATAAAGAATGTCTGTTTGTTGACGGCACGGTAACTTCTTGCTACAGTTTACTGCTTGTCAAAATTTTGTATAGGACCGAGTTCGAGAAAAAAAAATGTCTTCTTTTTTATTTTTTTATTCGTTTCCGATTGTCGATTCATAAAGAATGTCTGTTTGTTGACGGCACGGCAACTTTTTGCTACAGTTTACTGCTTGTCAAAATTTTGTATAGGATTTGACAACAAATTGTGCTACGTCATACAACGCGACGTCATACAACATTTCAAGTTACCAAACAGAAACAATACAATCTTAATTCACTATTTTATGCACACTCATTTAAACCTAAAACGCCATCAAGCCTATTTCATAATGCGACGAAAAAACGAGACGTTAGCGTGAAGTGATCTTTTCGCAGTTTTTCTCTCTTAAAAACGAAACGCAATAAATTGCGTTTCAGGTTTTTGCACAAAAAAAAAAACATATACGATATATGCAAGTGAGGATGTAATGTTTTTTTTTAGCCAATTTTCTCATGTTTTGTGTATTACCATTATATCTCGTTAATGGCTAGACGGATTCTGTTAAAATTTTACAATCTAGTTACTTCTTATTAGCATAGGTATAAAAACTATTAAATAAATAAAAGAAAATTAAAAATTAATCAATCGTTTTATTTTTGTTTGTTTTTTTAAGAACTCAAATGTACCTATACATCAAAGAGTATATAAGTTTTTTTTTTTAAATAAATTATTGATCGTCAAATAGATCTTTTTATGGTCGTAATATCTATTTTTAAATTTAGTAATCGGCATTACACACATCGGCTTATAAACTCACACCTATATTTTGACGACCTTAACCTACTAAAGTTATTTTATCTTTAAGTTACCGCAATATTTTTTCATACCTAACAATTATTAAGGGATAGTCTATTGCTTTTCCTTAAATATCATTTCCATTTACTTGTACCTACATACATATATGTAGATAAAATAAAATACAAGGCTAAGATAAAGTTAGCAAAACCTGAGTTTATCTTGCGTTTGAATGTTTAAGATTACCTTAAGAAATGTTCCTAGGTTTTTTATGATTTTTGTTTTGTAAAAAAAGTTAATGTTTTCAGAGATGAAGGTTAAAATTTGATAAAAAAAAATATACATTGGTGTATATGTATTTGTCCTAATATTTATATGTACATAAGTTGAATTATTTGTAATAAATTTTTTAAATAGCAACATAATAAACAATGAATAAACTGTACTAGATGATTTTCCAACTTTCTCTATCATTCCAAAAGCAGTTACAAATTATATTAGAAATTCAAGAAAGTTCATTTTTCAAATAAATAAAACATAAATTTCATCAGCCACACCTACCTAACGTCCTTGACCCTGTCTCTATTCAAAATCTTCTCGTATATCAACCCGCAATCAACTCAAACTCTTTCTGTCTCAAACTTTCTCTTTACAGCAAAAGCAAACCCTATACATACCCCGTAGAAGGAAATACAGATATTTTTGTGTTTGTTTTCTTTTCTTTTTTTTTTATTCAAACCACATCCCTTAGATAAATAATAATTCGAATCTTGTTTTGAATCTTCCACTTACTTTTAACATCAGCCAGTAGAACAGAACACATACCAAAACTCAAGAACATAAGAACTTAAAAAAAAAAATCGAAAACACCATCTTCCGACACAATAACTTTAAATGTACTGCTAAAGCCATTGATCTTAAACAAATAAATAAAAGGAAAAAATAATCGAGGAGGCAAAACAACACTCAATCCCATTAAGGATACCTTTGCCAAAGTCATCAGTTCTTTTTTTGGCTCTCCCAGGTAAAGAATTGGAATGGAACTTGGTGTACCTATAGATGATGAACCCGAAAGAGTATAGAAGACTTTCCCTGTTTAAGCGTTAAATTGCTTAAATGAAACAAAACACTTTTCAAATGGCAACAACAAAAAAAAAGAGGAGAAAAAGAAAAATCATTTAAAGGTGCTCCAGCTTCAACAGAGGTGAATCACCTCAAAAGGAGCAAAAAGAATAAAATATACCTACCCCCCAAACGCAGATCAGCATCAGGGTTCTTTCTATTCTTTGAAATATATACATATATTTATATGCAACTAATAACAACAACGTGCTGATTTAATATGTGAATTTGGCCAATTCAATAGTGTTGGTAATATTTATGAAGAAATTATACTACAACAAAAGTAACAGTAAAGTCATGTCATGCTCCTCACCATATCCCAATTTCATTTTAAATTTTGATATTTTTAACAATCCGTTACCATTAGAGGATGTTAGCACCTCAATTGTGGGATTTTCAAAAAAGAAGTGGGTATTTCATTTGAAAGTTCAATAAATCTGCATAATTGGTCAGCGATAAATATAATGGAACTTTTATGTTTACTTTGCGTCATTTCTCTTCCTTCTTTTTTGAATATCCCAAAAATATGTTGCAACCATATTTTACTTTGAAAAAATTATTAAACAAAATCATTTGAAAGACCATTTGATGAATCTGGATAACCTTTTGTGACCATTTACTAACCTTTTACTGACCATATACCGACCATTTACGAATTATTTACATGACATACCTACATACTTCTTTTTTGAAAAACCCACAAATGAGGTAAGTACTAATATCCTCTAATGGTGACTTGGATCTAAAAATAACTTTAAAATTCATAAAACAAATTGCATCTATAGCTAACCAATAAATTACTAGAACTTATTAACCTTTTCCGACCATTAACTGATCGGTGACCGTTCAACTGGTGTTCTTCTTTACGAAAATCCCAAAAATGAGCTTCAAAGATCCCCAATTTATATCTAAGAGGTTTTAGTTTTTTTTAACAAAAACTGCCAGTAAATGTTTCTGAACTCCAAGGTAGCGAACAAAGCTTCCACAAAAAAAAAAATTGAATGATATTTGTATATGTATATTAATTTTTGGTTTGCTGATGAAATCCATCTTCGATTAAGGATTTTATGATAAAGTTTATGTACATATTTTGATTTTGAACCGAAAGCAGGCAAAGAAAAGCCCACAAGAACGTACATATGTATATAACAACGGAATGGAATATACGAAAAAGTAAAACCCCTCCTGGGAGAGAAAAATTCAAAATCATTTGGGGTTACTGGCTATAAGCAGATCGAATAAAAAGGAGACTGCATTTTGAGAAGGGTTCTTGTTCTATATTGCCATCCAGTAGAGAATTTACCCTACCTTATAATATAGCTGGGCTGGGATAGATGATTATGATGTTTTGGGGATTTAGTTCGGGATGCCAGTGGCATAGAAAAAGGTCGTTAGACGCATATTGGCAAAATGTACATACATATATGAGCCTGTGTGTGGTAGAAAATAAAATGTATAGGTATACATATACATATATAACTACATATACTTATCGTACTTGTGTTTGGATGATTTGAAGTGAAAAGTTTCATTCAACTCTATATAAAGTGAAATGGGGGAAAGTGTATGATGATATGTATACGAACTTGCATACTCGCATCTTTAGATGTGGAAATTACGTCGTTGTTTTCATTGCCAAATAAAAAAATGTGAACCCTCTCTATACATCTAAACACACATATAGGTAGATACATAAATATATTTAAGCTTGTATACATATAAATGGGAATGGAAAGTGCATGTTTCCTATATAACATATCTACTTAGTCGGGTGAATGCTGTATTGTTAAATTGAAAGGAAGGCATTTTGTTAGGGTCGGTTTCCGAAACATATGGTGAATGGGCGAGTTATATAGAGATATCATTAATAAAGAAGAGAAAAGTAACTCCTCTTCGCTCCTGAATCCTGATGTTGCTAACAATTAAAATAAGAATGTTAAATTGGTTATAAGAGACATTTTAATAGTTCTTTGAAATTACATAGTCGAAATAATATTTTTGCAGACTTGTTTAATTTGATGAATCAATAAATATGTAATGGATGATTTTTGTAGAGGTATAAAACTTTAAATTGGCAACACTATTTTAACTGGCGGCCATTTTGTCAGCTGTCAAGTGATTTATTTTTAGTTTGGTTTGGCAAATCCAACTCATGCAAGAATTGAAGCAACAGGTTCACCTAGAAAGGCGTAGATTCGGTGAATTGGCTAAAAACAAGATTGCCGTTGATCCCATTTTTCATAAGCAATTTATTATGGCGATGAAGCTCACTTTTGGTTGAATGGATACGTCAATAAACAAAACTGCCGTATTTGGAGTGATGATAATCCTCAAGTGTATGTTGAGACACCGTTATATCCACAAAAACTGACTTTTTGGTTTGCTTTATGGGTTGGTGGAATAATTGGTCCGTACTTCTTCAAAAACGATGCTGGCCAGAACGTTACAGTGAATGGACCGCTATATAGAGCCATGATTACTGACTTTCGTTCTTAAATTGAACAACCATATGATCTGCAGGAGCTGTGGTTTAAATAAGACGGCGCGGCGGCGCAACATGTCACACAGCTCATGCCACAATTGATAGTGCATAGTTTCACGTTACGTGAAACGTAACGGGCCTCCAAGATCGTGCGATTTAACGCCGCTTGACTATTTTCTGTGGGGATATATGTGAAGTCGATATAGTCTACGCCGATAAGCCCGAAACGATTGACCACTTGGAGGCCAACATTCGCCACTTAAATGCCGATATACGGCCACAAATGTTGGAAAAAGTCATCGAAAATTGGACCTCCAGATTAGACTACGTCCGATCCAGCCGTGGCGGTGCCGGTCATTATGCCAAAAATCATATTTAAATTATAATGCCAAAAGATTATCTTTCGAATAAAGTAAATTTCATGTTGTTTTATTCCATTTCAAAGTTCTATGCCTCTAAAAAAAACAACCTTTATTTGGATGTACAGGTAAAAAAGGGGCTTCGTATAAGATACGACCTTAAACTAGACCTTGTTGGTTGTTGCTTCAAGATAAGACAAAATCGAGGTATAGGTAGGATGGTTGGTCTATTTTCTCCTGTACAAGCAGGAAATTCTTTCTAGAAAAATTGTTTACGAAATAGAAACTAAAACATATGATATCACCTTTGATACCGCATGATGCAGTTTTTTTTTAATCCCAAATATTTAAATATTTTTTTTAAACAAATATAGTTTTTGAAAAAAAAATTATTTTTAAATTAAAAACTCTGATTCTTCATGAACTCCTGATTTTTTGTTTAGGTATATTTTACATAATAAACCAATTTCTGGTAGCTAAATTAGTTCCATTGTTGAGCTAGAAATAGGAAATTTAGTTTTCTGTCTGTCTATATTTTTTGTTGAATAAAAAGGAATTCAGAAAAATAAAATGAAAAGAATAACTAATTCCCTGAAAATTAGAGTTTTTCTGGAAATGGGATATTTTCCTTTTAGGAAATTTGAAGCAATTTCGTTGGAATATTTTAATGAAAAAAAAAAAAGAAGAAAATAGACAATTTCGAATTTTTTAGTAACCGATCATCCAATTTGTCGCATTTATATTACTTAATCAAATGGACATTGACTCCGGCAGGAAGAATATCTTTGTATTTATATGATAGGTAGAAATAAATCAATTTAAAAGCTTGGCTTCAGTCTGTGACAGTGGTGACCACATTGCAGGAAAATGCTGTATACTAATATACTCAAAAGTCTAAAATGCCATACCTAAAGATACCCAGGGCCGGACTAACCATATGTGCAAGATGTGTAAATGCACAGGGCTAAAAATTCTGGGGGCGCATTACCAGGAACAGTAAAATATAACCTGATTTTACGCAAACAAATATGTGCTGCTAATTGAATTTTAACCACAAAAATTGTTCAATAATCCCACAATAACATTCATCACAACTTTGCTAAGTTATTTCTTGCAAACTAACTAACATCACCTACCGGGGATACCTCAATACGAAAAAAAACGCATTGAAAGTCTACCTCCTGGGAAATGTGGAAAAATCTTATACATGAGTATCAGTGTATGTATGTAAATGTATATATGTGTGCAAATATAAAAATTGGGCTCTTTCTACAAATCTTGCACAGGGCGCAAGTTTGGCTGAGGCCGGCCCTGAAGATATTGTGAATTTTGAGACATTTCTCCCAAAATGGGGAATTAATTTACTGTAAAATAAGAATAAGTCTCCAAATTTTGGGGAATTTCTATGAGGTATGATACAGAAACTGTTTTTCTTAGAATTCTTCATAGAAAGTGAGTGTTTAAATATTGTAGCTCAGAAGGTTATAATTATGGGCTGAAAGACAAACCTTAGCTATCAATCTTTATAGGTATTTAAAGGGCATGAAGCGCATCACATAACTTTGTTAGGAGGTTTCACAATAAAAAGAAAAAGAGGGTGTGTGTGACCCACACTGGTAACTTCTCATTAATACCCTTTAGAAATTATATGAGACCCGATGTTGTTTTACTATATAAGAAATCCTCAAATTTAAAATTTTCAAAAACCTTATTATAAATTTATAATATGCAATCAAGTGAAGAGCAATGTTAGGCTATCTATTTTCTGTCAAGACATTCGACCCAAAAAATTATTTTCAACAATTTTGTGTATACCTATTAATTAATATTAATATTACCTAAAAATCAATGCTCCAATTAAAAAAATTTTGAATTCATCTCCAAGACACTGCGCAATAGTGGATAACCGCTACTCAAATGGAAGTGGACCTCAACCAAATTAGGGTGCGATAGAAATTTTTTGTAGTTCATTTTCGATTTCTGTTTTTACTAAATTTGAAAATCTTCGTCTACCTATAGGTAAGGCTGCTTACAAACTAGACTCGAACACAAAATGAATGCTCTACAAAATTTTACAATCACACTTTTTTCGTAATACTCGCCAAGTTTCATTACATCAATTTATGTACATATGTATGTACCTACGAATGACGACTTTTCCAACAAAATGTAAACATAAACACATCTTCAAAACCAGTTCGACAAACTATCTTGAGCTCTGAACCGATATCTGCTATAAATCCAACAAAAACTCACTCGAAAGCACTCATATCGATGCACATACATTTAAAAGAAGAACCCAAAACCAAAGACTAAACAGTGCGTACGTATTTACATATGAAAAAGTAAACATAAGAAAATTCTGCGTCAGCTTGTTCATCAGCTACATACATATATTCAACATCAACATGCTGAGTGAATCATAACAAACTTCATCCAAATACGAAACCAAAACATAACTTATGCTGACTAGCTGGAAGGTAAGTTTTTCCGTTTTCAGAATGCCCCCAGCCCCCCTGATGTTTCTGACCCGGCAGCTGCCATCAGTAAGCCATGTTGTGTGTAGGTATACTGGATGTTGTTACATTGGTCTGGTTAGGAGGCCCCTGGCCTACATAGACTACAGGTTTCTTTGGAGTGGTTGAACTCTCCATCATCTCCACCACCGTGGGGCAGTATTTCTGGTTTCCCATTTGTATTATGCTCTGGTGTGTGAAAACGAAACTGCAACTGGAAGTGGCAGTGGATGAAATGAAAAGCCATGCCAAACAGCTCTTTCTGGTATAGCAGCTATAATATTGAAACAGCTGACTGGAAGCAAAACTTACTATATGGCGACTTGCATCAGGCAGCTCCGAGTAGTTTGTAAATCCAGCTGAGCGTATGGACTCAACAAGCTGATATATTCGTACTAAATAGAGTGTCTATATATATAATCAATCGATATAGAGTGTTAACTATAAGACGATGGAGTGGGAGATCTTCGATGAACTCTCTGGTTCTCTGTCTTTAGGGATTCTAGTCTCCATCTCGCAGGAGTTTCCAGCTTCAGACTATACTAATTTTAATATCTGGTAAAACTGGTTTATCATGATGAGTGTGTTGTGTTGCTATTGCTGTTGCATCTGCTGTTTTTGTTTTGTGTTGTTTTCTGCAAAATCTGCACAAGTCTTTTAGGAACATACATATACAACTTCAAGCAGATAGGTTAATCGTTAGTCTTGCATCGGATAAGGAAAAGTTAGGTAAAAAAAACTGGTTCCACTTGAATTTGAAAGAACCAAAGCTGGTTTCCACAATGATCGGTCGTTGCTGCGACGACGACGACTACGACGACAACGATGGATTCATGATGGTGGGGTTTCCTACTTCCTCGATTACTATAAGGCTCTATAGCTTCTTAAAGGAGTTGACTCAAATAAAAATAAAAAACACAGTTTGTTGTGGTGTTCATGTATATTTAAATCTTTTTTGTTCTTATTTGTTTATTCAAGACTTTTTGAAAAGAGAACCTCAGTAAAATGGGACTGATTTTGCGTAAAGTTGCAATATAGAACAATAATCGACAACTTGCTTCAAAAAAGAATCATTTGAGTTGCAGAAAATTATAGAAAAGAATTAAATTTGCACAGATACTTTTTATATTAAACGTCTTTTAGATCATTAGACCTTCAATATCATGTTGTATACCTATCTACTTTACAAACTTTATACCTACCACCATTCAGCAGTTTTGCAAACTTTTCCTTTAATTTCAATGCTGACTTTTGGATGCTAACTATACCTGCACAAAGAGTATGATCTGGAACAAGAAATGTTTAGAATTCAATCCGAAACATTTTCGGTCGATTTTTACAAACGTTGTCTAACTTTGATGCTTAAGAGTTATCTGACTTAGAAAATGGAATCGGTGGTCTTAACCTTGGCTAAACACTTAGTTAATTATTAATCGGGCTATAAAGACGTTACATTACTTGTCAAAAATCTAATAAAGAAAAATAATATGCTGTATTTATTAGATTTTTGACTAGTTAGACAGTGTCTAACAGTTTCTACAGTGTTCGAAATATGCTTTATTTAATTGAATTAAATGCCGCATTAGTCAAGACTTAGACAACCTATTTTGTTGTTCAAGTAATATAACTCTTAGACTACAATTAAATATGTTTATCTATAACTTGGACGGCTGTCAAAGTTTTCATTTATTTATGTATTAATAATTTCGTATCTATTTTCTATTTATATTATTATTTACCAATTTATTTATTTATCAATTAATTAATTTATTTGTTAATTTGCCTTTGTGTTTATTTAATTTTTACTAATTCAATTATTCGTTAATTTATTTTATTGTTAATTCATTTATTTATTTATTTGTTAATTTATTATTTGTTAATTTATTTAGTCATTTTTTTTTTTGTTTACTTATAAGTTTAATTATTATTTAAATAACTTATTGAGTTAAATTTAATTAATTTTTTTTTGTTTTTATTTTATCTTTTGAATGAAGTTTTTTTCATATTTTCCTTCGATTTGTTCTCTTAATTTATTGATTGTATTTTTTTATTCAAAAAAATATTTCAGTAGTAAGATAATGTATCAAATCTCTGAATTGTAAAATGTGTGGTCACAGACTATTTTGTTAATATTATTACGAAATAAATATATTTATCTATATCTATCTAAAAAAATAAATAAATAAATAAAATATATAAAATAAAGAAAATAAATAAAAAAAAAAAAAAAAAAAAAATAAAATTAATAGAATTAATAAAATTAATAAAATAAATAAAATAAAATACACTAGATATTCGTCATGAAATCTATGTTAGATGGACTGAACTTAACAAAAATTGCGTATTGACAAGGTCCTCACTAGTCAACTGATGAGTCCAAGTGAGATCGCCGGGACGAAACGCCTAAATTTTTGTGGACTAAAGGCCGTAAAAAGCTATTTTGAATCAATAATTCAACAAGTCCAATTAAATAGTGCTAAGTCTTCTACTTGGCTGATGTATTTCAGTAGTATATAGAGTTTGTATTATTAAAAAAAAAAAAAACCTTAAAATAAAATAAATTAATAATATAAATTAAATTAATTTTGTGGTGTACAGCTTCTAATGACGCTCTTAAAGACAAAAATCTGAATATTTTCTCTTTATCAAATTTTTGTATTAAATTGATTTTTAATTGAATTTTGATTAGGTAGTAAACAAGTACGACAGATGTACCTTCGTATTCGTAAGTAACTATAACTATTATTAATTTATAATCTCTAATTGTTGCAGAATTTTAATATAATTCGATATGTGTGGTAATTAAAAAAATATTCCGAGATTTAGATAACGCGCAGTTTTGATCATATCATATTTATTTATCAATATTTAAATGATTTTTAAAACCAGATTCTCAAATGTTGTCAATATTACACAACACCATATATGCTCGATACTCTAACGATGGAAAAACAAAAATTTCTTCCCCAATTAAATATTAAATTTAAATGACTAACTATATACTACTAGACGTGACTGATTAGTGATTTTATTTGATTTCATTATAAAGATTAGAACCTAAATAAAAACACATTTATTTATTTTTATTAAGTACATCAAATTGATTTCACAATAAAATCTAAAGTTAATTTATATATACAATCACATTCAAACTTACCATTTCATCATCTTAAATTAAAAAAAAAAAAAAAAAACCTTAAATGACAGATATCGTCATCATCACTTTCACTTCTAATTCTACAACGAAAATATTATTGTTTACTTACCTTTATATCAATAACAAATATATGTACATAGCACCGCTGCTCCTCACATCTTGATATGTCTATCACCATCTACATACGTATTTAGGCATAAATTATTGTTAGGTTATGTAGATACATATACATTCAAGCATTTTAAGCTGATCCCTCTAATCAAATTTGAATTTGAAAATACTCAAAAGTTCATAATCGGCCAAGACAACAAAATATTTACTCAAAATTTATATTCAATGAAAGAAATTCAAGGATAACATTTTGAACTCTCACCAAAGAGGTGAGTTAAATGTTTGTTAGAAATTTCAAAAACAATCTTATATACTCCTGTATATGTTTGCAACTTAGGTAAACATTTTAGAGAATCTTAAAATCATTGCAAAAAGGAAAATAAATTTTAAGAAATTTCATTTATATGTATGTAGGTATATTTTCGAGGTCAGAATTAAAAAAAAAAAAAAAAAATTGCTTCGTCATTTTTAATTCGCCGCAAATTGCTAAAGACGGTTTTATCATTTAGCAATACTATGATGATGGTGTAGGTAGGTAGGTAGAGAAGGTATGTACATATCCATACTGATAACCACCAGGTAACAATAATTATTATTGTTGTTACACATTTTATTACGCCTGCCTATTTCAAAACAAATTTTACCAACTTATTTTGATATAACATTTTTTTTTTTTTAATTAATTATTATTATCATTGACAGGAAGATGTACATATATGAATTTTCGCAAATTTGCGAAAATCCAAATTAAAAACAAAAACACCTTTGTTAGGTATGTATGAAAGTATGATCGATTGAATTGATTGTTTAGTTCAATGGCCTTATTGATGGCCAAACATACAACCGACAAATTGATTGCCATCTTTATAATTAAATCGATAAAATATCGAGATCGATGAGAATGCACTACACTATACATCACACTATACCTACCTTGTCATTATGCTGATTATTTCGTAGATACGACGACGACGTCGAGTATACGCAGTGCAAAAACCTTACTCAATGTCAATGTCATGATGACGAACTTTCCGCTACCGTCGCGTCGTCAGTCGGTCGCTTCGTTGCCGGTTCTCTTTCTTTCTCTCTCTCTCTCTCTCTTTCACTCTCACCACTCCCTTTTCGTATTTTGAACTTTTGACGTGTAGCGGTAAACAACAGAAAATCGATTATAACGGAATGTAAAACGTACTTAGGCATGTTTTTAGGAAAGACTGAAAACAAAGCCAATCAAATAAACAACCCTCATCCCACACGTAAAAATACCCTTTTTTTATCGCACTGAATTGTTATTGAAGATTGAAATTTGTTTATTTTTACTCAGATACAGATGCATCAGGCATTTATATTTATACGAACTTGTTTAATCAATTAGGTTTATTGGGTGGTGTTTTTTTTTTATTTTTTTTTTGTTTTTTTGCGATAACGTTTTTAGATACAATCGCTTAAAAAGTCTAAATCGAAATTATACGTAAAAAAGGAGTATAAGTACCTAAACACTTCAATGAAATGAGAAATTCAGTATGTTTTTCTTCGACATGTAGTATATCTAAATTTACTCAAAGATTTTCTGCAAGCTTTGAGCTTATAAGTCTTAGAAGGAATTGAATATATTTTACTTTTATTTATTTTGCATTTTAGTAGGTACTAGTTAAAACTTTTAACGTAGTCAACTGATGAGTCAAAGCATGATCGCTGGGGCAAAACGCCATTTTTGAATCAATAATTCAACAAGTCACCAATTTAATAGTGTTCTTTAACTTGACCGAATTATTATTTACATAATATATAGAATTTGTATTATTAAAACCTTCGAACTGGGTTTTGTTATAGACCAAATTCTAAAGTAAACTTTTTTCTGATGCCAATTTGTTTTTAGTTTAACGAGGTCTTCCACTTCAAGACTTGATATATCCCGTATAGGGTAAGATAAAGTTTATTTCTCTCAAAGATTGCTTGAGCAAACTTGATGAAACAAATTTTGAAGTTGATATATGATGAGTTGTTAACAGTTCCTCCGAATTAATCGATTTTTTTCTTACAACAACTCAACCAACACAAATTTGATTGCACTTTTATTCTTTGGCAATAAGCCCCGCGGAAATAAAGCCCGCGAGTTTTATTTCCCGAAATACAAGGAAATAACATCCGTGGGCTTTTTTTCCTTTCTGAATTATAAACAAAAGCTGTGTGTTTTGATTCCCTTTTCTTGAAGGTTTCAATTCGAAGAATATAGGAAAAAAAACTTATTCAGTATCAGTAAAGAACAAAAAATGATTTTGGACTTTATCAACAGTTTTCTTGGACAGCAGTTCCTTGGGTGGCCCAAAAATAAATATGTACATTGAAATAAACTACGTTCTGGTAAATAAAATTATTTACGAAAAATGGTTATTATTGCCACCTCCCAATAGAACCATTTTTTTTTTTTTAATTTTCGTTTTACAAAGTATTCAAAAATTTTCAAAAAATATTTTTTCATTTAAAAATAAAAATAAATTTTGTTTATTAAAACTTAATAATTCAAAAACGACTGGGTCGATTTTTATTAAACTTGGCAAGAAGTGGTTTTCTATAAGATTTAAGCAAAAATTATAATCATAGTTAAAAACAATGCCGCAAAATTTTAAACGAATTAGTACGATGTTAAAGCAATTTTATCATACTGAAAATGCTTTAACATCGTACTAACAACAACTTAAAAACCGTTAAAGAAAATCTCATTTTTTTCGAAAACGATTACATGTAAGATACAAAAATTTATAAGCTAATATTAGCAAAATTTTTCAACTAGCAGAAACAAATTTTACATTAAGCCTCTAAAAATCCTTTTTTTTATTTTCGATTATCTCTTATTATTTACTAAACTGAAACTCATTAAAACTAATTTATTTATGATAAATTTTTAATAATTTTAAATATTATAGTAGATATGTATATCAGAATTTTCAAAAAAAAAAAAAAAAAATCCAGAAATTATTTATTGAAAATTCGGTATTTCAAAAATGAATAGGTGTTTATTTTTTCTGAAATTAAATATTTTTAATCCCACATTAATAAAAACTTAAAATTTGAGTATCATTTTTGTTCTTAACGATTTTTACAAAATTTTATATAAATATAGCTACCCCGCCTGGCTTTGAACGGACCTTTTCAAAGTGAAAATAAAATTTGTAATTTTTTATATGTATTTATTTATTAAAATTTTTCAAATAACCCTTTACAATGTTTGTTTTGCGAAGCTCCAAAATTTTGTATCCACAAAATGTAGCAATCTGACATCGTAACGCCTTTTTTCTTTAGGATCATATTTATCCGATTTTCAATTCCTTAGAATTAATATTTTCTCCTTCCCATACAAAATGGTATTTTCAGAAATCACCACAATTCGCCCCTGAAAGTATGTAATTACTTCAGGTTTTCACGATTTTCCGTTTTTTCGAGTCAATGTTTCTAATTTTTAGCTTGTAGTATGTTTACTTATTACTTGGTTCAGTAAGAATCCAATAAAAAAATTCCTATGCAAATAACAATCAAAAAAGGTTCCACATACGCCACCGCACACCTTTTCAAAAAAAACTTTTTTTTATTATTTTTTGAAAAACTAAAATTTATTACGATAATTTGTTTTCACGGCATACTTACGGCAATAATTTAACATTGAAAACGTATTTTTCATAATATTTTTCCGTTTAGTAAGATATAACGTATCACAAGATGTGCTTAAAAATACAATATGCATTTAATTACTTTCTTAGCAATTTCTAAGCTAGTCTAAAAATATGTTAGATCAAAAAAGAGTTAGTTATCATGCTAATTTTATATTTTATATTATTTTTTAAAATTTTTGTTAATTTTTAAACTTAAAAAAAATCATAACATAGAGATCACATGGTAAACGTGTCCATGACTCACTAGTCAACTGATGAGTCCAAGTGAGATCGCCGGGAAGAAACGCCAAAGTTTTTGTTTTGTGGAATAAAGGCCGTTCAAAGCTATTTTGAATCAGTAATTCAAGAAATCCAATTAAAATAGTGCTAGTACTTTTTTATTTTTTTGTTTTTTTAATTGTCACTTTTCACGTTTTTGTAGGTACATACTTAAAATTTAAAAAATATATCGATTACAAAAAAAATCAACTTTGTCACTTTCCATTAAAAAAAAAAAGACACTTGACCTTTCTTTTCCTTTATCCTAATTCACCCTACTAAAACTTGGCATTTCAAAAATTCCCCGTTTTGGTAAATTTTTAACTAGAAACTATAAAAGAATCTTCCACATATAATTATATTTAAGACCTTCCATAATTACTGTGTCAGACTATAATGAATGTATACAAACAAATTATCTTTTAGCACCATTTTTAACAATTTTTTATTTTTTTTTGTCACAAAATGGAAAATAAAGAAAACAAAATTGATTGCAGTTATTTTTGAGCACAATCAGGACCAGAAACAAATAAATAATGGCTAATTCTGTTTTCTGTCAAATGCTTCAATTCTTGTGCTAAATCGAACTCTTAGGTAGATACCTATATCTATATACATATGTCCTTATCAAAGTCACAAAAAGGTACAAATAAAAAGTAATTGCATCCATAATATCGCAATTCAAATGCGCGTATATAGTCGCACGAAAAGGAAACACTAATTGCTGCAATAAATTACAAAACTCCTCCATTCATCAATATGCGCGCATTGGTCTTCATTTCCTTCCTTGTGATATACATAGGTATATTATTGAACATTTTTACAACCGCTATATTGAGTCCAGCCATTTATTCTACTTCTCTCTTTCTCTCGGTATCACTGTCTCTGCGCGCAATGATGATCACTGGCAGGCACTGCTAGGCTCTTGGGCTTACCTAATACTATTTTTTGTGCTCCAGCGGAACGACCTGCTGCTATCGCATTCGCTCGATGATCAATGTCTTCCTCACGATCCAGCATCAGCATCAGAATCACCGTCGCATCGTAGTCATAGTCGTCCATCGTTCTCCATCTCCATTTCTACGCGGGCTAAGTCCAGTCCAGGTTTAGAGCTATATTATACTTACCAAGTTCTTAAAAAGATGCATTTAGTTAGAGCCTTGAGGTGTGTTTGTTTCGAACTGAGGCAATCGTACATAACATATAATTGATATGCCAGAGCCAGAGCCAGGCCAAATCTGTGAACTATTTACTCGAACACTCGGACCATCGCTGGGATCGACCCAAAACTGATCTAGTTCCACTGTAAATGAAGTGAACTAGAAAAACGGTCCAAGTCATTTTTATTATAATTTATGGGTTCTCCGCAATTCTCCCGCATGAAAATATTATATGATGCCCCACATGATGATGCGAAATCGTGAGTGTCCATTCCCCAGACCTTAAATTGCTTGTTCCATGAGTTGAATGACTGATTTGGCCTCTTTGCACCTCTCCGTGCTAAGTCTCCATGCGATGCCATCTTCCGAGAATAACGTGAAAAAGGAGACAACCTCTTCGAAACCGAAACACAAAAAACTACATACATACATATAGAGATATACTCGTACTTCTTCGACCAGTTAACTGTAAAAAGAGTCTTAAATACGCCACAACTGATTTTAATTCATTCTGACAGCTTCGACGAATATTCAACAACTACACAACACTGCTCCTGTCCCTTGGGCTTCTCAACTCCAATTCCTATACACTCCGACTTCACCTCCATTCCAGCACCGCAGCACCACCACTGTATTCACTCGACGGAGCATTTTAACAACAAATTATGATGAAAATAATCTGTTAGTCATCCTCATTTCTCGCTCTTGCCACATCCTTCCTTTCCTGGCCCATCAACTGGCCAACATTTCATGTCCATGTCCATGTCCCCGAAGCAAGCAAGGGACAAAGAGAGAAATATCGGTGCTTAATTCAAGCTCTTAGCGTTGCCGAGTAATTTAACACTGCTGCCGCTCCATGTGGAATGGAAATGGAACCTGTCAACTTGAAGGCATATATTTACTTAAAGTGTGCCTGGGTCTGGGAGTCTCTGATGGTCTCTTCTCTGATCGGTCAGTCAGTCAGCCAGTCCAGCCAGTTGCCTCGAAAATCAGCCGTAATCCTATGACGGACGGGACCTACGCAACAGCCCAACCAACATACAGCAAACCCGCAACACTCATCATGTTAGTGCGAGTGGTTTTTGGTCACTGCTACCATTATTTTGATGAGTGAGTGGTGTGTGGTTCCTGCTGACCAGAACCAACCAAGCCACGGTGCGGGCTCACTATACCTACATATACTGATGACGCTGTGACGCCCCATTTTTTTTGGACGAAATAATTAAAAATGACATTTTGGACATTTTTATTTTGTAAACATGAATTTGTAAACGGAAATTATGTTTCCTCTTTTATTATTTATACGAGCACGAGGGGTTGATTGCATGGCGTACTCGACATTCGTATAACATAGCGGTTGTCTTTCTGGGATGAAGTCTTCTCGTGCCCGTCCCTTTAATGGGATAACAATGGTATGGTATGACAGAATTTTTTTTTTGTGAAAACTGAAAAGCAACACGGATGTGAACGCGTTCAGGTAGATTGAATTTATGCAAAAATTAAAAGAAAAATACCTTTACCTAGCCTAGCAGAAGAGCAGACAAGACATACTGTTTTTGAATGCACACTTTTATTTTCTGCTCAGTAAATTAAGAAATTTATGAAGCCCAGTGGATGGTAGTTGGTATAGAAACGGGGAGTAAGTTGCCACTTATATTTTTTATGTATAATTGCAAAGAATGAATCTTTGTTTGAGTTATGAAGACCTGTTGGACAGTTAACGTGGGTCATTCATAAAGTAAAAGCGTTATTCGCTTCATTAGGTTTGAATATTTAAAATGTAAAAAATTTACCTAACATAAGGAGTTGAAACTTAGGTATGTACATAGATACCTCTAACACAGACACATATGGTAGCGATGTACAAATGCCAGTTTTCATAAATAAGCTTCACATCAAGGTTATTGATAAATATAGGCATGTCAATGACGGTAGTAGACAGTTTAGAAAATAAAAAGTCTTGAAAATTTGTTTCTCTTGTAGTTTAAGGATTAACATCTGTGCCTACGTTCTGTAACTTTCGCATCGATAAAAATGGTCGAGAAACGATGAAAATTGAAACAAATAAAAAAAATCTAGATTTCTCAAGGATTTCATTTTTATTTGATAAAAAAGAACCCAAACACAAGAATTTTTTTCTTTGCATACTTTTGGGCATTGAACACAAATGCGTATTCAGTTATTCGTCAGCTGCTCGGGTTTTCGAGATATTCTGTTTTAAAATAAAAAAAAAAAACCTAATATAAAATTTTGTTTAAAAAAAAAATAATCGTTGAAGTTGTTTTTTTTTTTTTTTAATATTAACAGTCGTATTTATAAAGTTTCCTTAGAACACTCTTGGACAGTTTAAGTACATAGTTGGACATTCTCCTTATTTATAAACGCATTCCAGCAGTTGTCTAAATATGTTTCCATATTCCTCCTGACATCCCTGTAATATGTCAATTTCGTGAACATTTGGATACTTTCAATGAACATTTCATTTATTTCAAGATATGATCATTTCATTTTAATTTTTTTTTTAATCAATAAAAAAAAAAAAAAAATACAACAAACTTTCAAAAACTGCATAATAAAAAATTGATCAAAAATAGTTGAATCCTTTTCCAGAAAATTGAAAATAAAAAAATATGCACGATTAGATCATACGAACTTGCTCATGCGGTTAACAACTTTAAATTTTAACGAAAATATGTTAAGAAAAAAAGTTCAAAATACTAACGGATTTCTCAAAATTTTGAAGCGCTATATTTTTTTAAATATTCGGGAGCAACCGATTGTAAAATTATAACTAAATCGGTCAAGCCATTAACAAACTATACCTCCGTTAATAACTAAAAACTAAAAAGCAATTTCCTCTTAAAAAAAATAGAATTTTTTGGCAAAAACCTGAAACGCAGTTTTCCTGTACTCACTTTGTTTATGAAATTAAATCAAAATCCTTAAGACTATACTGAACTAGAAGACTTTTCCCTTTTTGAGGATACACATTCAGGCATAATTCACAATGCGACGAGACAACGAGAAGTTGACGTGACGAGAGCTCTTTGCAGATGTTCTCTCTTAATCAAGAATTTAAAACAACGAAATAATACATACATATGTATTAGGCATTTCTCGTCATCACGTCATGTCATAAGTTCGAACAATTTAAAAAAGACGTGACGTGAGGACGAGAAATGCTTAATTATGTATTACATACATATGTATATTATCAATGTTTTAAGTTCGTCATTAAGAGAGGAAAACTGTGAAGAGATCTCGACACGTCAACGTCTCGCTTTCTCGTCGCATTGTGAATCAGGCATCAATCTGCCAGCCTATATAAGTCGACCTCCCAGTCTGGACTCGAAGCAATGCCGTTATTAACGGTATGCATTTTCGATTTCGGAAAATTTAAGTATAACTATTCTAGTTAGATATGTATATATAAATAATTTTCATTGAAATAATCATTCGAATGATTTAAGTTTAAGCGACACGCTTGTACTGACAACACTTTAGCCATATTATTAAAAGTTTTACAATCAATTACATGCAACACTAAACCTACGTGCTTTTAAATCAAATTTCAATAATAATTTGTATGAGAAAATTTATACGAGTGAGTAAATAGTTATCTAAAATACTAACAAACAAAAAACTAATTCTGTTGCTGAAATTCAAAAACTCGTCATTCGTCACTTGCAACATTAATTTTATATACGAGTACCTAACTGCATTTAGTATGCTCAGCAAAATTAATTTCACTGTGATTTGAATGACGTTGATATAATTTTTGCCATCAAGCTAAAAGATACACTGAAAAAATAATTTACGATGAATTTATATATATTATTTTATATATTATATACATACATACATATATACATATATGTATCTATTATATTACATCATTTATTTATAATTAAAAGAAAGAGAAAATAGTATAGCTTGATAAAGAAGATTTTCCCTGGCTGCTAGTTGAGAGTTTTAATTTAAAAAAACCCTAAATTTGGTCCAGGGCTTTTAATTTCGCGGTTAAAAGGGGGAAAAATTAAATTATTGCATAGAATCATCATAATTCTCAAAATTCTACACAAAATTAAAATTAAAATACTTTTTTTCGGCAAACGCCACCATTTTCTTTTGATGCTTTCATTTGAAAATTTGACGTTTGAGCTGAAAGTGAAAGAAAAATATTTGTAACAGTAAGTTTAGTTTTGTATTTTTATTGTTTTTTTTTTTTAATAAATTGTGGTTTAATATTTACCCTTATTGGGGTTGTCATTTACCATAGAATGACGTCTAACCACTCTTTCATTCTAATTTGCATAAAATGCATTACGAAATGTCAAATTGATACAAATTAAAATGTATGCAAATCATCTGGGATGCGTTTCAGATCTGCATAAATAGTGTAATGCTGACGAATAAAAACTTCTTGTTTGGCGGTTTAAAAGTCAGCCGTGTTATTTGTGCGGCCCCACAGTGGTCATACTTGGGAGACGGGAAGCGCATTCTCCCACATTTAATCAATTAAAATAAATAAATTGGTCGACGTGGCAGCTCGTGTAGAACCAGGACCTAATGACTTAAAACTCTCATTCACTCTTGTGTGCGTGTTATTGGAAGGAATAGAGGAGACCTACAATTTTCTGCCGAATCCGAATGGCTATAGAGTGAGAAGCACTTTATCATGACAAGAGATACTCTATGGAGGATTTTTTAATTCCTCGCAAGAGGCAGTAACCCGTCAAAAACATTTCTGTTTTTAGGTGGCATAGGCATAGGCATGGGAATCGAACCCAAGATCTTCGGCGTAATTGTTCAAAGCACTAACCATTACGCCAAGTGCTACTACATTTAATCAATAAACTGTTATAACTTTTACAAATTGGAATTGCTCAAGTCTTCTATATACATACAACTCTCCAACAATATTCAATTTTTGTCGAATTTTTTTCAAAGTTTTGACTTTTTTTTCATATTTTCCTGAACTACGATTTGAATTTAAGTTTCATGTTTCGCGGTGTTGATTTGACTAAAATTGTGCAAATTTTATTTTCAGTGTACATATTTATTATTTATCTGTGGTCTGGTTCCATATCTATGAGTACATTTTTCTGAATAAATCTCCGCGTTGTTGCTATTCGTTCACTCACAGTTTTCTGCATAAATGAATTATTTTTTTTTTTTATTATTATTTTTTTTTTGCATTATTAATTTATTACTTTTGTATGTTTTTTTCTTTTCAATTAAATTCTACTCAGTGATCTTGATTAACGATTGACTTATCTGTTTGGAAAGCTATGCCTTCCGAGAGTGGATTGTCGGGTTGTATAGATAGATATACATAATGTACTATTCAAGTTATGTAATATAATTGTTATTAATTCCGACACCTCCACTAGATCATCACTATATAATTTTAAGCATTAACATAAGATTTCATTATATTAGACATTAGAATAACCTTGGGGGAAGTGATATTATTTGTTTAATTCTGACATTTCTGTTTTGTTGAGATCTTTTAACAAATTAAAGTCATGATGAAAATTGTGAAATAAAATTATAATTCTGAGCAAGTTTGTGATTGACAGATTCTTTCAATAACAAAAAAAAAATTATTGAATTATCTTGGCTTAAGGAGAATCAATTTATCATATAAATATATATGTAACACTATGCTACAGTTGTTTTTTGAACTTATTAAGTGACTTAGTAGAGGTTATAGGTTTAATCGGATACATCGGCAAAACTATACAACGAATTTCAATATTTTTGTGATTCAATTCAATTTTTTAACCGGTATACCTTTAAGGAATTTGGAAAGATGAACTTTTCAAGGTTTGTTAAAAATAACAGATTTCGTTGCAAATTTTTTCTTAATGGTTAGGTAGGTATTGAATAAAATTAAATATCTTGTTGTTTATTATTTTGAACTAATATTTTGGAATTGACGAAACCACTTAATAAATTAATTTTATAAACGCACAGTCAAAAAGAAAAACCACGGTTGATTTGACACTCTTGACAAATGAGTCAAACAAAAAAAAAAAAAAACAGGTTACAGAAATAAAATAGCAAAAGAAAAACAAAATAATGTAAACCACAGCATGATAACAAAAATAAATTTTTGTCAACACCACAACTCAGCTCAGTTGGGTTGGGTGAAAGTGGAAGAATTTATGATAAGGAATTAAAAATTGATTATCATTTTAATCATTTGATCAAAGTGAAATAAAACGTTTTATTGCAAACTAGCAAAACCCCCGCACGCTTCGCAGGGCGTTAAAAAAAAATAGTTTTTTTTAATTTGTTTTGCAGCGAATGTGTTGAAATTTTTTATAATTTTTTTTGTCCTAAACCTTCTACCCTTATTCCTCTTTAATTAAAAACAAAAATTAAGAAAATCGGTCAATCGGTTTGGCTGGTTAGCTAACGTACACAAAACTAAACTTTAACTTATATATTGCAAATACAGTAGGGAACTTATAAATGAAATGAATGGAAATGGTATTTGTCTTTCATAAAGAGTGCAAGTGGCCCCAAAGACTATTTTTCAGAAGACAGCGATTTTTAAGCTTCGTTTCCCTTTTTTTCTCGTTTGGTTTCCTTTCCGTTGCAAAGATGAAAAGGAAACATATGTACATATGTATACATTTTTTTGACACAACTTATTTAAGGACATTGTGTGAAAATTGTTTAAACAATTTCCACATAAAAAATCTTATAAAAAAAAACTAACAAATCAAAGCTGTGGTAATGCTGGATTCATAAATGCCATCATGCATACACTTTTATTTCTTTCACGAAAAATGCGACAAATTCACGACATTTAATGACGTAGTTACCTTTTTTTTAATTTTCTTAGGGCTTAACTTGACCGTCAAGTCAGAATTACAATTACAAATTTTTTACTTCACAAAAAATCTACGACAAAGTTACGACAGTTAGGTAATCCGATTATTATGAATCTTAAAATTTTGAAGTGGTAATTCTAACTTGGCGGACATTTCCAAAACTTACTGTTTCTACCATTTTTATTTAAACTATGACATGATTTTGCATTAAAATTGGTAGCAATTAGCAGTTTTTGACAGTTAAAGAACTATTTGTAACTTGTTTACCGTTTTTAAAAAGGGATGGACCTCCATATGGGGTGCTATAAATTTGACCATGATTAACACACAATCCGTTTTCTATTTTAAAAAAGTCACATCGCCATAAACAAAAAAAAAAATAATTTTCAAAAACAAATATCTGTTTAGGCAATATCAGAATTTGAAAACATTTGGATAAACTTGTATCCACAATCAAAATATTTGCTCCAAAAAGATGTCGTTGTTTATAATAAATATTAATAAATATAAATAAATATAAATAATTAATTAAATTAAAATTGTACATGCAATGAATTTTTATAAATTTTTATAAATGATAAAAATAAAAGTTTTACCATTTTTAAAAATTCATTGCATACTTTTAGATGTGAAGACTTTAAAAATAATCATAAATCAACGTTTGCATAATAAATAAAGTTCTTCAGTGACTGTATAAGCAAGCAATTAAACAAAAAATAATCAAAATACGTTTTAAAATATAAGTTTTCTTAAAACTATATCAAAATGATTTTAAGAAATCCGTCAAAACGACCCTTAAAACAAAATTTTACAAAACTTTTCATAAAAACTTAGAGAAGTAATTGTGTAGTAATCCTTTTTTATTACCTTGAGCCAACTGACGTTCTTTAGTCACTGGCCATTTTTAGAGACGTACTTTATTACCATATTCTGACGTCATTTAAACCAATTTCTAACTAAATTGTTAAATAAATCTGGTTAGTTAGACATATTTACAAATAAATCGTTATTTGTGTTGTTTTAAATCCTTTGTTTTTGTTTCAATCTTTTGTGGGTTTTGGACCAATACGGGCTCCTAATTTTGAACCCAAACAAACAGAAGTGCATTTTTTTATGATGAACTAGGCAAAAATAAAGCATCAATATGTCCAGCTTGTTGAAAATGACCCATATAATATAAAGTCGTAAACTATAGATATGATTTTGAAAATAATGAAAGCCACTGGCCTCTTATTTAATAAAAAAAAAAACTGTACTACTACTCCCGTTTGCATCTGGAAATGTTTAGAAGAAAATATGGTTGCCAGATGTCTGATTTAATTCTATTATTAAAGATTGTTTATTATTTTCTTGATTTATAACTCTAAGTTAAGCCAGAGTTAGTTAATGCTGCATTTAATTTAAAACTGAGTTAATTCAGAATCAGTTTTTTAGTATAATATTAACTTTAACTTTAAAGTTGTCAAAAATCCATTGAAATCAATAAGTTTTACACTATTAAAATGCGCTTTCACTTACGAAACAAAGAGGGCGACACTATGCGATAAAGTTGATAAGGTTTTGACACTCATTTGTCAGAAATATCTATTCAGTTAATCCAGTGATTAGTCCCGCAAATTCAATGAATTAACTCGAGGTATAAATTTATTACAAAAAAAAACATTTTCCAAGAGTTAACTTAGGTTAAGCCGAAAACGTAAATTATTTGACTCAAGTGGTAACTCTTTTTTTTGTGTGCCTGATTACTACCCCTTGCGCCTTGGAACCCTGACTACCTCATTTTAGCTACTTACGCTTCCACACCCCAGATAGTGATCGTGCAATCGCGTAAATAGTGCCACTTTGGATATTATGCATGATTGTATAGTGTGGGCGATCCGAGACGCGTGCCTGCTAAAAGTCCATATACGCTAACGTTTTTTTTTTTTTTTTTATCGGGCACATGCAACGACCGACCGACGACGACACGATGGTTCTGAAATTGGGACACGCCATTAAATTACATACATACATTATATACAAAAATATATATGCCAGAATAATTTTTTTTTATTTTGAAGTTTTATTGCGAGCATTTTTCATCTTGTGATTTATTTTTCGAATTCGCCTTTGAATATTTTGTCACATAAAGATTCTACAAGTACCTACATGAACAGTAGCGGGATGCGATGATGGGGCTTCCATGTTGCCAATGCCTTTCAGGAAAACATTAGGAATCACTTGACACAGTGAGCCTGAGCATGAGCATCTCTGTGGCCGCCTCCACAGCTCCACACCGCATGATCGTTGCCTTGGTCGTTTATAGTGTTCTGGTGTGTCGCTGATTGAAAGCACATGGAGGAGACATGGAGACCCGAAACGAAAACGAACATTAAAAGTATCTGGAATTGTTTCTAATCGCATTTACGATAATTTATTCCGGTGACACTATTCGGTTGAGAGACGTGGCGCAGTTGCAGCAGCACGCTCTTGCAGTTGTTGGATGTGCCTCCCCGGTCGCGTTCTCATTTCTGATATGTTATTGATGGGACTTAGGTTGGGGGAGGTGTAAAAAGAGGAGGAGTATGCAAGTGCGCGATCTGTTGTAAAGTTGCTCTATGGACCCAACTACGACGTAAAACATAAATGTATAAGTTGCATCACCCTCGAGAGTTCAACTCTTGGCGGGATCTCGAGATTTTTTATTCAAATTAAACTGCCCTATGGGTGCGATCTGTTGGATTTCAATGCACATCATGATGCTGGGTGGGGGCGAGTATCTAAATCAATTTTATCTCCAAAATTAATTTAAACTGATCTCGCCTTACTTGGCAAAGAGCTATATGTACATACATATATATAAACGTTTGTGTGTCGCCCATAATGTGAATATGCGCGAGAGACACTTTTAAGTGCCCATATATTTTTTTTTTTTTTATTTTTCAAATCAAAATGGATATGCAATGAGTGAACATTCGAATGAGGGATTATAATTGTGCTTTTCTTCGACTTGGAGCGAGTGCGAACGTTCCTGGATGCTTAATTGGAAATTAGTGTGGAAACCTTTAACCCAGTTTTTCTGTTGCTTTTGAGCCACTTTATACAAAATGAATTGATATATACGAGTTTATAGAAGCGCAATAAATTCGTGGGAGTTGGAATGAAGAATAAAACAAAAAAATTAGTTCAACATGTGGGGCTATAAAAAAGATTTGTTTAGAGAATGAAAATTATTACGAGTCAATTGGATTTTTTTTTGTTGTTGTTGTTTAATCGACGCCGGATGATAGAATTTTATATAATTGAGTGGATATATTCTTGGGTGATTTTATAAACAAATGTTTACTGTGAATTAAATTAAATGGGTGTCACAGACTAGAGGCAATATTCATTACCTTAAATTTAGTTAAAGTAGTTTATTGGTTTATTGGGTGCGTAAGAAATATTAATTAAATAAAATACATGAGTAATTTTTTACTTCAACGCATTTTTTGTCAGTAGTTGAAATATTTTCAAAAAATCTAGTTTTTAAAATTCAAATATCATTCATTTCTAGAAATATAATGGGTTTACAATTAAAAGGTTTTTAAAAAATAATGACTAAAAAGTAACAATTTACTAACTTTAAAACTCTTTACTAAAATGTTGTTAGTTTTAAAGATTTTTTAACTAGTAGGTATCATGCTAAACTAATAACTTTCAGCTGAACACACCTAAAAAAGTGACAGTTCATGCGAACAAGTAAGCAAACATACCACTTTAACATTTTTAATTGTCAAAGTGACATTTGGAGTTATAGTATGATATTAAAATAGGCATTTGGTGATTTTATTTTTCATAAAATTTTTTAAAAATCTTCTTTTTTTTTAATCAAGTGTCATACTAAAAATACTTTAACATCGTTGGTACTAAATCGTATAACTTTTTTGCACCAATTACTTTAAAACATTGACTGTAGCTGCGGCGTAAATTGTTTGTAAATTCTGAAGATTGAATTTTCGATAACGCGTTCGATCATTTGGAGTGGTAAGTATTTAGCCAAAAACACGTGTAATGTTGGTTTCCATTGCCTAAATTGTAGCGGGCTTATCCACGTAGACTTTGGAAAACATCTAGAAGTGTGATAACTGATAACAAATGATTAAGGCGGCAACTGTAATTATCCAAAATGCAAAATGAACTGTTCACCGAATTATTCTACCAAATGAAACAAGGGTTTCACGGGCTGTTCGGAAAGTAGTGCCATCTTGTTGGAACCAAAAGGGTTTCAATTTATGGCAGCAAATAACACATAAGGGCCAGTCTAATTAAAAAAAAAAAATAATTCGAAAGAAATTAAGTCCTTCCTTAATCTGACGTAAATTGGTTCAGAAAGTAGTAAATTGTTTATTTTCAACTAGGTACCTAGTCAGCCCGACTTCGCACGGAATTTTAGCATTTTAAAAAGTGAAAATAAAAGTTATAAGGGGCTATCTACAATAAATTTTTTGGCACGCTCTAATAATTTTTATATGGAACTGTAGTTTTTCTCATTTCTCATCAACATTTTGTTCTTCGCTAACAAAATGGAATTTTCAGATATCGCCATTATTTAACCCTGAAAGTATGCAATTTCTGTCTTTTCCTGTCCAAATTTCTTATTTTCAGCTACGGAGCCAAAATACTTTAATAGTTTAATAGGAATGCAATAAAAAAATCCTTATTCAAATAGGATGATAATTTCCGATCAAATAAAAAACAAAAATTAATTTTTGCCCCTTTTCACCCAAAAATGTTAATAAAGCCTGCTGATCTAAATTAAGTGTAGGTACTTTTAAAGAAATACTGTGAATATAAAAATAAAATTCTCCTTGTCAGAATTTCTTCGAAATGAGAATCTGATTTTTCTGAGCTCAAAATGAAATATATCTAACAAAACAATAAAATTTAGGCTCTTGCGTACAAGACTTTATTTACCTACAAAATAGGGTCGAGGGTAAAAAAACGCACATTTGATATACTTCTTCTGTAATTTCACGCGGAATCTCATTTTTTGATGCCCATATAGTGCCCACCCTAACAACAACTGTCTAGTGTTCAGGAAGTTTTACTTAAGGAAGTGACTAAAACAGAAATACCAATTTATAACGCGCGCCGCCGCCGCCGCAGCCACTTGGCAAACGAAGGTCACATATAGAGCTATAGTCTTCAAGCCACGTGAAGCCCGTTGATTCACGCTTATTTTGAATGGCAATAAACTGCCTATGTATGTATGAGTCTTATGAATTGACATTTCTCTAGTCTCGTCATTTTATTATGTCTTTCTCTATACACAAATAAAAATATCCCATCAATGATGACTTGCGTATTCTTGATGTCAACAAAATTCTCCGACATGATTAGACAAGCTTTATAAGCTTCGGTTGTTATCAAGGCCAAGTTGCTGCTCATCTTGTATCAATAAGCAGTCTTTCATTCTTGCGTACATAAATTATTATGGCCTTTTAAAAATTCCTTTCATGTGTCAATGAATCATGCAGAGACTACCTGTATCATGGATCGCTTTTACCTGGCAATGGAAGATTTTACTCTTATTTGATACACCGCCAAAGGTAAATGTAAAATAATTGTACCTATATAAGTTTCTATAGATACACTCTTATAAAATGAATATCATTCAAATTAATCAAATTCTGTCCCAGGGACATGCTATCACCATCCAACCAGAACCCAAATCGACTATATCAGCCATAAATATGTACATAAAACTAATATTAGAAGACGGACAAAAAAAAAAACAACGATCAATTCAGTCCGTGTTATGCGATTTTGATGATGATATTTATTGGCGAACTAATGTTTATATATCGGGCTTCCAAAACTCTTCTATGGTCTGGTTTTTTTTTTTGTTTTTTTTTTTGGCGATCAGTGATCTCAAGTCCAATAGTAACCCGCCGCGCACGTCGTCGTTGTTGGACGTTTTGCTCCTTCTGTTGCTGGTGATGTTTTGTTTTGTTTTATTTTTTGTATATATATTTTTGTCGGATTTGGGTGTTTCTTTCTTATTTTTTCTGTCTAAACTTCGCACATATAGCCATCCCGCTAGAGCTCAGGTAGACAACCCCAAGCGAGGTCGTCCAGGTTTGATATCACATAAAAGTCCAGTCTGTCTGGACTGGTAAAAGACTGCCAAACAGGTACCAATTAAAAACGAAACAAACCTCAAACCAAATAGAAAAATAAACAAAATAAAAAATGAAATTGGCTCAAAAAATTCGGGGCAGGAAGCAAACCGACAAAAACGAAACCAAAATTCGACCACAACCACAAGACCGTCGAGTATCCCCTCACCATCATCATCGTCGTCGTCGTCGTCGTCGTTGCTGACCATCAAGTCGAAACCTTGAACGGGTCAATTATACAGTCTGGCGCAACACATTTGGGTGTCACTCTATACATATCTACATACCTCTAGATAGCTACTTTTGGGTTTTTAGAATTTGTTTTGGGATTCTGTGTTCATTTTGCGTGGTTTATTTTTCCCATCGAACTACCCAGCCAGCCAGAGCACCATAAAAAAAAAAACAACCAATCCACCAGACTTGCAGAGACCACCGCATTGCGATCCAGAAATATTGTCCACGCTTGCTCACTTGCTAGTCCCATGAGATCCGAGATATGCGACGACCGGCCCGGGCGTATTATTAGCTTAGGATGATTGGCAGGAACTGGAATTCGCTGTTTGAGTTCGGTGGGCAGGCGAGTTAACAACAACAACGACGACAACGAGGATGCGATGATGGTGACTATGACGATGACGATGACAACATATTTAGCAAAGCAAGAACTCAAACTCTCCATTTGGATCTTGTTTATCTTATGCAATCGGATATATATAAGAAGTGTTAATGGCGAGAAAGAAGTGCATCTGGTGAAGAGCGATGATGTTCTTGTATATCTTGAATTTCCTGAGCTTGAACATCCTATCAACTCGTATGTGGGATGGAAGATAATTTACTGTCTCATACTAGATAGAGAACATTTCTCACATCTTGACATTGGTATTAGGTATATGAAGGTAGAGGTATCTATGTACCTACTCCTGGTGCACGACCAACTTGATATAATATTCAATTCTCTAAGAGTGGACAGGAAATAGGAAGTTAAATGCAAAATCTGGATTTAGCCGGATGCGCACAAAGTGTGTTTATTTTAAACAGTAAACTAAATATACTCATAGTAGTAACCTATCTACCTACTTTATCATTTTGCTTTATGAAATGACGAAGTTTATTAGTGTTTCACTATTCAGTTAATATAGTGGGAAACGCAGCTCGTTTTATGTTTTATTAGATTTTTATTTTTCAGCTAAAAAGTGTGGTTTCTCTTTGGAGTCTGCCTCCTGCTGTCTGGGAACTTGATGTTGAATAAACCGTAAACTAATGTTTCGGAGAAAAAATTTTTAACTAATTATGTTTGTAAGCTTAAGGGGTTAATATTGATAGGATTTAATATTTTTGACAGCACGTTGGACTTCTTTAATAGATATATCCATATATAATAACCAAAATCTCATCTCAATTATTGATGGGATTCACAGAGGAGACAAATTACTAATCGAGAGGGTACGGAAATGCAGCGCTTATTAAATTGCTGTTAGGTCATATTTGAGTCGCATGAGCTTGAGTTTGAATAAATCTAGAATAAATAAATGCTCTAGCCTGTTTCACAATGTGACGTAAAAACGAGACGTTGCGTTAGGTCGAAGAAATCTCTTCGTAGTTGTGCTCTCTGTGCTCTCTTAAAAACCAGTTTCAGAGCCCGGTTTCCAATGCGCCGTGACCCGTCACCGTGAGACGTCAACGTGACGAAATCTTTCCCACTTTTCCTCTCTTAATGTAGATAAAGAAATTAAAACAATGAAATTGAAAATTTCTCGTCGTCACGTCGCATCATAAGTTCAAAAAATTAAAAAAGACGTGACGACGAAAAATACTTTATTATGTCATTTTATCATTTCATATTCATTAAGAGAAGAAAACTTTGAAGAGATCTCATCACGTCGACGGACGTCTCGTTTTCAAGCCGCATTGTAAATCGGCCTTGGAATAATTCATAACAAAATCGTTATTCATTGTCACATTAGTTTAGTTCGAAAAATTGAAAAAAATACTAAGTCGCGGTTCACAATGCGGCGAGAAAACGAGACGTAAACGTTTATGAGATCTGTTCACAGAAGTTGTTCTCTTTTAAAAACAAATTTTAAACTGTGAAATAAAATATTATTGTTTATTGATACATAAATGAATTAAAATATCAATAAATAAAATTTTTAGATCTATCTACCAGGACTTGGAGCGAAATAAAAAATAATGAAGAATTTTTCGAACTTACGCGACGGGAAGACGAGAAATGCTTTATTATGTATTATTTCACTCTTTAAAATTTATTTGTAAGAGAGAACAACTGTGAAGAGATCTTGTCACGTCGACGTCTCGTTTTCACGCCGCATTGTGAACTTATCTTGATGCAACTTGACGCGACGTGGTCCAACGTGACGACAAAAAACGCTTTATTGTGTATTATTTCATTGTTTGAAACTGGTTTTAAAGAGATCACAACGTCTCGTTTTTTTTAATTGAGAAACAGGCTTCACAGATGTGCAAATTTAAAAAGAGTAAATTAGTTGTCTTACTCACGAGTCACGATCATAGAATACGTATATTATATAGAGAACCAACTTAAGGGGTTTGTTATCTTTCACCCTACATACAAGCTGTAAGTTCACTAATGTCAGCTATTGCATTTGCATGAGCATGTATTAGTTGTCCAAAACCAAAACTACTTTAAAAAATAGTAGACACACTTTGTAACCCTTTATCGATGTAAAATTACCATTTTTTGTTGCTTCTGGCACAAGAGAGAAATAAGAGAGTTTTCGCTTACTAACATCAAATAAAATTTGTGGATACTTCAGTCAGGTACTGATGGTCTAAATAATATACTCAATATGCTCACGAGTATGAGCTGTTTTAAGCAATGATGAAATTAACTGGACTGAACACATTAAATTGCTGCAACTGGAACTGGAGCTGCAGATGCAACAGCTGTAGAAATCTTTTCGTATATTTAAAAAAAAACCAACCACGATCTTACAACAAGCTCAAAAATTTTCAGTATTTTTTTTCCGGCTCTTTATTTCTCCATAAAAATTGAAACGTCAAATGTGCTGTACGTGAAAAGTTAAATGTTGGTGAACTCTTGCAGCACCGACTGCAGTTGCGTTGTGTTGTGTTCGTAACATTGAATTTGTGTCTATTGTATATTTTTACAGCTATTCCAACTGCAGTTCCAGTTGCAGCTCCCTACCCATTCTGTTCAGGCAGTAAGGGTTTTTTTCAATACAACACGCATGAGCGTGAGTAAAAATAAAAATGCTCACAGCTAGATCTTTTTTAAAATTTTCATTCGATGTTCTATTTTCTATTCTATACACTCACGAGCACCTCTTGAGTGAATATTTCCATAATCTGAAGCTATTTTAGCTCTTCTCTTCATTACATCAGCAGTAGATAGATTTGCTATAAGATCTGCTTTCTCACCATTTGACGTTGATGCAGTTTTTCACTTCAAGTCTTTATATTTATTTCTAAGATATTAAAGAAAACTATTTTTATGATTATAGAAATCACAGGCATATACATAGTAAGCACGTTAAATTAAAGCAGAAAATCTTCGAACTAAATCGCTCCAAATTCCTATGTGTCGTATGTCACCATTCCGTAATTAACTCCTTATACGAAAACATCTCATTTGCATAATCTCGTCTAAACATTATTATAACACATCTTCTTCCATCGAAACGTCGTCGCAGTCGTAGTAGCAGCCGCCTGCATGTCTGACTCACCTTCAAGGTATTCATCTTCTTTTTCTTTGAGATTGTTTAACTAACTATACGTACATTTTCCGTTCATGCCCCGGCTTATATATGTCTATATAGGGCCCAACACAATTTCAACTTGAGTACGAATAGGCCATGCGTCATGTAAAGGCATATGCATAGTGTTTTTATGGCAAATTAACGCAGAAAAAAAAACTCTGTCAATCAACCGAATCAACTCTGGTGCTTAGCCAGAATTCCGTAATAAATCATCCGTATGATTCGTTTTAACAGAGATTATATACTTATGAGAGGGAGGGAGAGGGAAGAAGGTTTCGTTTTAAAGCAATTTAACTTTGGCCAGCTTATCAGGTGCTAAAAGTGAGGCAATTAGTCTAGGCCCAGAGAGTGTTACCTATTCGCTGTGGAATGTGTGGAATGTGCAATTAGTCGGATTAGTAAACCTACCAGGCACGAGATGATAACAAAAAAAGAATTCCATAAACTTTATTATTCTATGAGTATAATCCCTGATATGTACCTACCTAAATACATGAGTCATTCTCGCCCTGCTGTTGCTTGCGATTTTAGCATGAGGCTTATGCAACATAACAGACCCGGCTGAGTACAAATTTATCACTTGGCCAGCATCCCTTTGGGGCAAAAACGGCCGACACCAAAAAAAAAAAAAAATACAACAAACTGCCAACTTATTTTGTCGGTTCCAAAAAACTCATTGAACTGACCGACATTGTCTGGCAAACAGTACCTGCCGTCATGCCGGAGCTGCGCAAGCTTGCGCAGACTCACTCACCACTTCCACCAACTTCCAAACGTTCGCGTTGGCTTCCATTTCAAGGCGGCATTAATCAGTAACCTAATTGTTTGACTGGTGGGCATTATTAATTGCCACAAGTTGCTTACAACTTGCTCGCGGCCACCTGGTTGCTGATGGTTGTAAAAAAAAGTTCCGCGTATGTGTCGTACACAAGTTTATGCGACAAATGGTGACATGGGGGAATTTTTTTTTTTTGTGTTCCTTTTATACAATCTATATAAATATAAACTGGGCAACACAACAATAATAATAATAATATGGTTTCACGGCAGCTAACATACATATATAACTTACAACGAAACGCAGAGCTATTGTTCCTAAAAAGGATACGCGCCGTTTAAGTGCGTTTTTGTTTCGCATTTTATTTGTTTAATTTTTATTTTTTTTGGGAAAAAAACATTTTCAATTTCTTCAGTATTTGTCGTGGGTGGCATTTAAAGTTTGTCGATTGACATTTAAACATGGGGCGTGTACGTACAGGGTAACTCAACATTATTCATTACAAATTGTTATTTTTTTACTAGGACCAGGATATCGTCTACGTACACTATGAAATATTTTTTATCATAAATTATTTATAATGACTATAAAACGAGTACTACAAATAGGTAGGAAGGTGAATTCGTTGCGCGGTTGAATTTTACGGAATTTCAACGAGGACTTACAGTAAAGCCCTCGAATAGCTAAAATTAAAGAATTGACAGGTATAGGCATTACAAAGAAATTACTTAACTTAGTTATATGAGAAAAGCTGAAAAATTCTGTTTACTTCATATTCCGGACTTTTACGATGCATCCAATTAATCAGTTATTTGTGCAAATCTTACTTCGGAATTATCAATTTAATTTTTTAAAATTAACCCGCAATGCGAATATTTCGCAAAATTTTTCTCGTGGTTTCCTTACCGCATTTCATTATAGGTGGCAATTTGTTGTTTTGCAAGATTTTATTTAGCTAACTATTAATTCACATTTTTTTATCTCGCATATCTCTACTGAGCCGTTTCGTTATCTCTCCGTTTCGTTATCTTACCATTTCTTTATGTCGCCGTTTATATACGTATTATAGAGAAATTTCTGAATCTTTCAAATTCAAAAGTGACATCAGGCCATCGCATCGAAATGAACAAAAATGTTTGCTGTTTATTTTTATGTATCGAACAAAATGACAATCCATTACGTCTGTCATTTGAATTTTCAGAATTCAGAATTTTTAGAGCTTCTGATTGGTTAGCTGTCATAAAAAATTATTTGACTTTTAGTGACGTTTAGTTATGTTTCATCTGAAATTTTAGACAAGAAATTCTCATCTGAAAATTCAGATAAAAGTTATGTTGACAAAATGACACTGGCATTCACTTAATTTTGTGAACGTGGCTCTTGAATCTATGAGATAGCTTGGAAAAATTATTTGGCCACTAATGAAATTTTTTTGGCAAACCTCCAGATTCGAAGTTCATCGAACATCAGGCTTATAAAAGAATGCAGTCTTTTGAAAATGCAGTATTTAAAAATTATTTATTGAGATTGCATTCATTGAGGCTTATAAAAGAATGCAGTCTTTTGAAAATGCAGTATTTAAAAATTATTTATTGAGATTGCATTCATTGACTTTAATTTGAGAGTTCAGACTTCAAATTAAACTATGCAATCACTATTCAACTAAATTTAAATGTTGCAATTATTTTGTTTCCTTTTAATTTTAGAATAATCAATTGAATGCAATATTTTCAGAATTTATGCATTCTTTTGCATTGTTTGCATTCTTCGCACTCTTTTGAATCCTTCGCATTCTTCGCATTCTTTTGCATGCATTGCATTCTTTAGCATTCTATCTATATCTATATCTAAAAATAAAGCGTAATATTCACTTAGAGGTAATTTTTTCAAGTATAGGGATTAACGACGGACAACGCATTCAGGTATATGTAGATAATAAGATAACCAACGCCCAGTGATGAGGTCCTATAAGTGTGGTTTAACGGGTTCTTCAATACGTAAATTTGCTGTATCTATTTGAACTGAGGAGCCAAAATGCATGCAGGTAAAATTCTGAAATGAATAAAACAAAACAATTTTTTTTTTTTATTTTTACCAATCTTTCTCAGGAATTCTTAGTTTTCCCCGGTAAATTCTAGGATTTTCGCATTTCAGAGTATTACTTTAACTTATGTGTTGAAACTTGTAGAATTTAACAACCAATACGAGTCAGTTTCCAGGAATATTGCTTAATATGCTGCAATCTTAATTAAATCCTCCGCTTAAGTCCCCCACCCAACAGTAATCTTTTATTCAAATCATCACATGGTTTGAACATTTTTCAAAAAAAATTTAATGAATAAACCAAAGTCACAATCATTTCTTATCGTCATCGATCGATTTGAATTTCACCAAAGTAAACAAAAACATTTTTTTTAATCTTTATAATTAGCGACAAAATTTAATTTATTTCTGAATTCGAAGATCATTTCGATCTTTATTCATAAATAAGCTCAAATTAACCAAAAAAAAATAAAATACATTTTATATTTCCTGACATGCATATATCTACTCCGTAAATAACATAAACTTGTAAATTTAATCCCAATTTTCTTATAAGTTTCCTGATCATTTTTAATCTAAAATTTCAAATTAATCATTTTGTTCGAATTTAAAAAAAAAAAAAAAAAAACAACATCGACTTTTCGAAGAATTCCGAAAATATATAATGTTTCGCAAAAAACCGAAGCGAATATTGCAGTTCCGCTTTAAAAAAGGAGGTCATAACATTTTACATCATGTTGTCTGGTAGGGATTATGGTTGGTTTGCCTCGCCACATTATAAGAGTTGAGTTTAATGACCCATCATCAACCGTTTCTGCATGGAGAAGCTTTATATATTCGCGACTAAAATTGGCAAATTAACAAAATTCGAAATTCGATTTAAAAATAAATCGCATTCATACAGCGATTCATCCGCCACTGCATTCTTCTTTTCACCTCGTCTGCACCATTTAAGTCACTGCTGTGGGAACAAGCATTTTCAATTAGGTGAGAAGCCTAATCATCGCACAGCATGTCAGAGGATTTTTTGCTGGGACAATCGGTATTCGGCAGCAGCTGTGTGTATACAATTATACATACCCCTGGACCGATAATGACGATGAAATTAATTTATTCCATAATTTGTGTAAGGCACAAAAAGCACCACACCAAGTTTCCTGACTTATGTATAAGCTAATTAATGACATTAGATTGTCATAATAAGATTAATATGCAAAAAAACGAAAAGCTGTGTCCCAGCACCGAGAGATCGACAAGATCCAATTCCGGATTATTCTCTGTCTGTTCTGTTTGCATATTTGCGTCAGCAGAATGCCATGTCTGTTGGGTCAATAGAATCTCGTATCAGGAGCTCTTATCAGTTTTTTTCTACTTCTTGTAGGCCTTCGCGTGCCATTCCTAATATGGAAGTGTTTTTTTGCTTTCTCACGCTTTTAAGCTGCCTCCATATACCTACATCATACCCACACGGGGGCCGAGGTTGGGGCTGGGCGCATGAACAAACATGAGGCGCGTTTGTCTCTCAAATCGTAAATTTGAATTCCAACTGGATGAATCATAGACAAAAAAAAAAAACATGTTAACTTCAGATGCTGGATGTTGAGATGATCTTATATTGCTGTTGGTCAAGCAGAGTTAAAGACGCATTCACTCTGCATTACGCATCACCAGCAGTGGAAACCAGTTCACATCAACACCAGTAAGCCTGGCTGCGGAGCGAACTCTATTCTTATATGAACTGAAGGTCAGGGATAAAGAGTGAAGATGAAGATCCCTATATAGAGTTGCGTCCGTCGGTGGCGGCGACGATGACGGTGGCAACATGCAGCGGCTGTCGGAATTAAAATGTAATTTAGTTCCGAGCTGCAACAGACTATTTCTTAAAGTTTTATGAGACCATGGTATCCATATTCTCTGAGTTCACGGTCTATGGGCGGACTAATGGAGATGACTTCAACTAAATTGCATGTTTCTTATAATTTCATGTTTTGTTTTTTTTTTTTATTTTTTGGTTGGTTCGAAGTGAGTCAGTGGTGCGGCCTAAGATGGGAACAAAATATATTTGTTTACGCCTATATAATAATTTGTAATTTTTCAGCTGAGTATCTCAAGATAATATAAGATAGCGTTATTATATATTAATTTGATTTATCTTTCTTTGCAAAAGTTGTAAAAAAAAAAGCAGCTACGTTATTAGTCTTGTATTTTAATTATACCAACACTTGACCTTATAATCCAGTTATATTAGTCACATTACGATTTTGACTTTTTTTGCGAAATTTTATTTCTTTCACCAAATATTTTCTTCAATATTTCGCAGTATTTCATATTTTTTTTTGTTGACATCTGAGCCTCCAAAATGAATGACAATTGAGAAGTCTGTGCGACAAATTAAATTAAATTAAATTAACTGTCAACCATGTTTTGTAATTTGTAAGCAACTTATGGGCGTTTTTCTCTTTTAGTTCAGAGCAGAGCCTAAACTGTCAAAAAAAAAATCGTGTTTCTTTTTTAGCTCAGAGCAGCGTTAGAACCTTGCTCCAATCGGAGTAAATTTACTCCAATTAAAAAAAAAGGAAATAAATCTACTCCACCACTCCGCTTTTTTGAGATCTACTCGTTTTTTTCCATACTGAAAAATTCAAAAATTCTTTAGCCAAACCACATCAAAGGAAATGTCAGAACTGTGTTATTCATTTTTCTAAGCAACTCTGACCCTGAATGTGTAAATAGAATGGAAATTACATGCTTTTTTTAATAACTTTTTTGTTAATAAAATACAGTCATTGGAAACTTGTGTTTTCGTTTCAAATCTACTCCGGAATTTCTCGATTTACTCCACTTTTTTAACAAATCTGCACCGAAATTTTACTTCTGAAGTTCTAACTCTGGCTCAAAGCATTCAGAACTCCAATTTTGTGTTTCTTTTTTCACCCTGAGCATGTTCAGAGCGTGCTTTATGAGCTCTATAGCTGAACACAAATTTGATAAGTGCAAAAAAACATCAAAACAGTAAAAATGACGGAAATAAATAAATCTAAACTCTTAGAGCAGAGCTCGCTCAGTTCAGAGATCGCTCAGAATATGTTCGGAGTGTTGAGAGCTCTACTCAGAACTAAAAAAAACAAAACGCCCTATTTTGGAACACAGTTCACATATTACCGCTTTCAGTTTTGTTAAGTTCTTCGCATCTGTCAAAATAGAGAAAAATGGTGGATTGAGTGCCTTTCACTAGTCTAAGTTTCCATATTTTGTTTTTGTTTCTAATAATGCGGTAAGAAGTCCTTTTGGGCACTCAAACAGCCTTTTTTAACTTCTGACACTTTCAGTTTTGACAACCTTCTAACTACTGAGATATTAGAATAAGCGCTTTATTCTATTTTAGCGTCCAGCACCGAATTTGTTGGCGCATCCAATACATCAAGGCGTAGGGTCATGAGCCCACAGGCCAAAATGTAATTTTTACCCATTTGGGTGAATAACAAGACCACGTTTTTGGACTTATAATCTCCTGATGGGCTAAAAGTCCACAACAAAGTAGATCAATATTTACTAGTCTTAAAAATAAAGTGGGACATAAGTCCACAACTAGATTGTTGACAGTTTATTTTTTAAATTCATGGATCATGGCTAATTTTTAAGTCGCTATGAACCTTGGTTCAGCATAGAAAATCAATCGTATAGAATGCTGACATTGGACCTGGAGCTAGAGCTCGTACACCTGTGAAAAAGTGTCATAGGTGCTATTTTTTACGAATACATTAATGCAACTGCACAGCTTTTTGTATATTTAAAGAAAAAACAATCGCGGGCTTATTAATAACTTTTTCTTATTTCCAATATTTTTCTTTTAATTTATAATTTGTTCGCGAATATTTTTTACGGCTCTTTTTTTTCTTCAAATACAAACAAAAACGTCAAAAGTGCTATACGTCAAAACTTAAAAGTAGTTGAACTCTTGCAGCTCCGTTTGCAGCTGCGTTGAGTTTGGTTCGTAACATTGAATTTGTGTGTATTGAATATTTTGACAGCTATTCCAGCTGCAGCTCCAGTTGCAGCTCTGTTTCCATTGTGTTGTGGCGGTAAAACGGAGTACGTGCTCATAGCAGTAGGTATAACTCAATAAAAAGCTGAGCATGTGAAAATTCTAGTATTTAAGAATTTTTATCATAACGGGGATGAAGAACCTGCTCAGAAAAGTAGAGTTTTGAGAATGTCTTACGTTTTTTTCATACCATACACAACCCACTACGCCAATGCCTTTTGTTGTTAGAGAAAAGCATGAAGTCATTTACCTAAATAATAATTACTATATTCACAAAAAAATTCTAGACGTCACTAAATTTTATCAGTTTCAAATTTACTGTATCGTTGAACCCCATATTCAGTCGAAAAAAAAATAACATCTTTATTAGTTTTGTGTCGTTAAATTTTGAATATATGGAACGATAAATGTACCGCGTTATTCGAACTGGCTATAAAATATATTTTCAAATCAAAATCAAAAAACAACAAAAACAACAAAAGAGGACAACAACCGAGCGCATGCATCAATTATATTCTAACTAGAATTGATAACTTTTACTACTCATATGTACATTATAGCAATTATAAATTTTTATGGTATTTTTATGGTCAAGTGTCTTTTTTTTTATCGCTCTTGACTCTTAAAACAAAGGAAGTATCTACAAAAATACCTACATAAAACAGTATATACGCATCACGGATGTTCTCTCTAATTTTCAGCTACCATCGATTCGTCACGCAACGCGCAGTTGAACTTTTTTTTCTACCCCCCATTAATCCAAAAGTCAGAGTGGAACAGCAGCCCCATCAATTCTCTACTTTTTTGGTAATAAAACGAAATCTAATTTCCAATTGCCTTCCGCTTAAGCCTGATTATTCCCTTCACTTTACCGTGTGGTGCAACGTGACGACGTTACGTCGTCATTGTGGTATCTCAAAATGTCACAATCGATTACTCAAAAACAGACAACTCGGTATTTCGGATAGGACCAGTAATTAACGCACATGCGGAGTTGTAATAAAACACTTATCTATAGTTCTAAAATATTCTCATAGGCCCCAGTGACTGCTGTGGATTCCTGTTAGACATCAAAATTACCGAAACCAATAACGCCCAAGGCCCATAAAAAACACGTCGTCCACTACAAACGATCGGTTGTATTCCCCTCGCTGCTGGCACTAAGTTCACATTTCAGGTCACATACTGGGACAAATTGGGCTTCTCGCTTCTCGACTTTTTTTTTCCGATAGGAAAAGACAATCAGTGCTAGCGCGGTAATCCAAATTCCCAATATATATGTATATATGTATGTATATCGGTCCGATCATTATTTATGTTCATTAACCTTTGGCTCTGGGACGTGTCGTGTGTCTGTGTGCTTGTATTTATTCCGTAAATTCCATCATGTAGTTACATTCTATACTTATTTTCTTGTTTCCTATTTGTTTTGGAACACAAAAATTTGTCAACTGATAAGGGAACATTGGCCCGGGCTAATTGGGAGCACAATACAGTTTCTGCATAATGCATGATGGACGTTGACTAATTTTTATTTTTGTTTTATTATTTTTTTTTTTTTGGTGTTTTCTATACAAATTCCCGCCCGATTTTATTATTAAGGAGTGTAATGACCCGTGAAATTTTGTTTTAATTTATGGTGTAACTTATGGCAGAGATTGAGTTATCAGCTCGAAAGCAGTAATTTTTGAATTTTGAAATGTTCTAAATGGCAGCAATATATAGGTACCTAGTGAGAGGCGGTTCAGAAGCGATAAATTATTTGAAAATTTTAATGACGTTCTTATTTAAAACCGAATTAAATGAAAAATTATATTTAAATATATGTAGTTACTGAGAGATTAGGAAAGGCTTTTGTTGAAGGCTTTTGTTGGTCATCGAACTTTGATGTTTATTGCTAAGTTAGAGGCAGGTTTTATATGTTGCCAAGTTAAACTATGGAATTTCAAATATACCTAGTGATTTAAAAAAAAAGCAAGTGCATATATAATTTTGTTCTGACTAACGTTTTCACAAACCTTGAAACCTGGATTTTAGTCGGTTGACATTTATGCAATGTTTGCACCGAACTGAAACCTCGAATTTCAGTGAGACCAAAATCTAGGTACAATGTATCATTCAAATTTATTTCGTTAATCTAGCAGATTTCAAATTAACACTAATAAATCTTCATAAGACTAATTACCTATAGTTTTACAAATCGAACAAACATATTCCTTGCGTTCCGAAACCGGATAGCTTTGGATTGATCCCCGAACGCCACCATTCCCACAGTGAGAATCAGAGAACAATATTCGAAGTTCGAAGTTATTTCATCGTTTGATACAAATCAAACTTTCTATCTTACTTCTACTTTATAAGAAAAAATTAACCACCATTTGCATTTTAAAACGTACTCTTCAAATTTATTTACTTTTTAATACTTTTGTAGCGTGGAAACACTTTACCAAGGAAATATTAAATTTAAACAAGATTAACTTGATGTGAAAACGTAACGCTTTTAAATCTTTCTAGGACCAAAAGTTTTACAAATCGAAGTAATTCATATTGCAGTGAACGCATTCATTCGAGAATCGAATTTTTTCATGTTTGACACAAATGAAACTTGCTATTGGACTGTTCCAAAAACTTTGTCTTTCTAATAATAATTGAATACAAACAAATATATTTACATTAGTAAATATATGCATGTTTTTTTCTACAACCATGGCCGTATTTTTTTGTTGCATTTTTCACACTTGTTACTTTGACGTATGGCGGAACTTCAGAATCTCTTATCCCCTTGACAAGAAAAAATGAAACACAATTTGCATTTTGAAAGGTGCTGTCAAAGTTAACGGATTTATTAACGTCGAATTCCTATCAACAAAAGAATCGATTCTTTTTAGAAAAAGAAGATTTACACACACAGTAGCAACATTTGACATTTCTCAAATTGAATTGTTGTGATTTAAGAAGGCAAACTGCGTTTTAGGTTGCAACGAATTTTAATTTCAGTGAATATTTTAACTATATACATACATATGTAGGTATGTATATTAAATATTTGTGCACTCTTTTTTGATAAACAAAACAAATACATTTCGTGATAATAACAATAAGTTTCCTTTAATTAAGCTGTCGATCACTACACACAGAATCACCAAAAAAATCGATTCTTTACACATTCCTTTCAACAACAGAAAAAATTCGAATCTGTTAGAAAAAATTATCGATTTTTTGTTGAAAGGAATTCGACGTACATAAATGTAATTCTATGTTTTCACCGCTAGTGTGTCTAGTTGTTATAATTTAGTTTTAATAAATCTTAGGCAGTGCTTCTACCACACAAAAATATTAAAAGGATGATTAAGTTTGACAGCAGGTACCTTTCAAAAATCAAATGTCATTTTTTTTGTACTTATGAAGTGAGTAAAAAAGTTTGATTTGATTGTAGGTACTCTCGATTCTCTAATATTGTACTCAGAGCATTATGGGAAAGGGTTTGTTCGATTTATTAAACTTTTGGTCCTATGAAGATTTATTAAGATTAATTTCAAATTAATTATAGATATTAACGAAATTTATTTGGTAAATTTTCGAAATTTCAAATATCGAATATATCTATATTCTTAGCAACTTTAACTATAAGAGTAAGTTAAGTACCTATGTAATTGTTAGTGCGGCTTAGTCGTGCCTTTTATTTAAAGTTAGTGGTCAAATCACTAAATTTTGAAAATTAACATATGTATATTTATTTAATTAATTTGCGTCCCAAATTTGTTTATTAATTTTATCTCTATAAACTAAAAGAACACATGCAACTTTCAAACTTAAAATTCATTACCTGTAAAAAAAAAAAAATTTGGTACGACGATGAGAGCAGTAAATTATAACTTTCAACGACAACAAAAGTGTTTTCACAGTCCATAATCATTAAACTCGCGAGCATAATTGTCTACCAACCCAAACACGTGAATGAACATCCTTACTTTTCTACCTAGCTACCTACATACATCATAGCACATTACATATGCTAACATATAGGAAGGTTGGTAAGGTATAGTATATCATTAAATAAAGAAGTCTCAAAAAATCAAGGGTTGGTCAGAAACTCAAAAAAAAAAAAAAAAAAAAAAAGCTATCAAGCTCTGTTTTATTTCCGAGAATCAAAAATTAATTTACATAATTTATATTAACACGCAAGGATATTAAAATCGCCCCCCAAAAACAAAATAACAGTATTTGAAACCATTTGGAGGAGAACGGCACTTTTATCGTCATTCCTTTTGATGGTTGGTTGGAATATTATATTATTATTTTTTTTGTTTAATATTATGATCAACAACCCATGGTAATATTTTTTTTTTGTATATTAAATAACTATCCACATGATTTGTTAATATTTTAGTTAAGTATCTTTTGACAGAGACAACAACAACAAAAAAAATCCAGCCGCTTGTTCCACGACAAGGTTATTTGATGCCTATGTAGTGATTTTTACGTTGTACGTGAATTCCCATCATAAGGGAATTATCTCACTCAAGTCGACAAGGATCAACAAACTCTCCAATTACAACATAAGTACATACAGATCCAGGACAGGTCTGTTGCCGATTTAGATAGATGTTACTTCTATATCATTCAATAAAGGCGAATTTCACCAAGAAAGTTTATTTAAAATATCGAAAAAATATAATATCAATTTTATGCAAGGCTAAGGAATATCTATGAATTAATGTTTTGAGAGAAAAAAATTTAAAATGAAAATCTACTAAAATTCTTAAATTGCATAAACGATTATTTTTTAAGTTTTTAAAAGATTGGTGATGCCATTAGATGATATTTTTAACGGAATTTTTAATTAAAAAAAAAAAAAAAAAAACAAAAAATAAAATAAAATAAAATAAAATAAAATAAAATAAAATAAAATAAAATAAAATAAAATAAAATAAAATAAAATAAAATAATATAAAATAAAATAAAATAAAATAAAATAAAATAAAATAAAATAAAATAAAATAAAATAAAATAAAATAAAATAAAATAAAATAAAATAAAATAAAATAAAATAAAATAAAATAAAATAAAATAAAATAAAATAAAATAAAATAAAATAAAATAAAATAAAATAAAATAAAATAAAATAAAATAAAATAAAATAAAATAAAATAAAATAAAATAAAATAAAATAAAATAAAATAAAATAAAATAAAATAAAATAAAATAAAACAGTTAAAAACCACTGAAAAACTGGCCCTAAAAAGGTGCTGGTCTTTTTCCTGGCACACACGCAAATCTAACCTAACCTGAAACCATAAAACCGTTGTCAGGAAAAGCAATTTCCTACTAGCTGGCTTCGACAACTTCTTATTATTATTCAACGAATGTTATGTTAACCAAACAAACACTTGTAAAATTCCCCTTACTTAAGGCGACAGAGTTCTCTATTTGAACAGCCTGATGTTGCTTTTGCTTGCCCTCTGTTGGATCAAACTACTCATTGCTTTACTGATGATGACTATATAGTTTAAGCGAAGGCATCACCACACAGAACAGAAGGTCATTGCTTTGGTGGACTTGTGTCCTTGAAGCCATTTCCAGTTACTATGTATATGTCTATGTACATATGTACCTTACTTTATAGGCTATATGGATGTAGCTGCTCCTGCTGCTGTAATATGTAAGTCACGAAAGATGCACTTTCCACTGATTCCACTGTCGCTTGTCTTCGTCGTAGTCGTTGTCGTCGTCTTCGTGGCATTTTGTAGGAGATTGTTTGTTTATATAAAGTTCTGATGGTTCGAAGATCGTTTATAAGGTTTTATTATGTGAAAGACAGAAAATGTTTAGAGAAGATCCATTAGGGCGCTAAGACAAAAAAAAATATATTAAAGTGCAACACGGTTTGAACGGATGTTTAGGCGTGAATCAGTCACGTTGAATAAATTATAATATCCATAAGGTGAAAATACAACAATAATTGATAAATTTTTTAATAACGTACAAATGTAGGTATTTACTTAAATAAAAGATGTTTTTTTTTTAAAGAAAAGAATGTATACCTGTGGAAAAATTTTGAAATACTGCCTGCGAGTTGGCCTGCTTTCATTAGATCTGTTTATTTACATTTAAAAATTGTAAATTTTTATTAATTTTAAACTTTGACAAAATTCTGAACAAAAGTTGGTCAAAATTGACAGTTTTTAAGTAAGAAGTAAACGAACTAAGATATTGCTGCAAAATTTTAAAAGGTACATATTAGAATTATACTACTAAAATTTGTCTAACTAATTTTTTTCTTATTTTTACCACTTTTTAACTAGTATCATACCAAACCTATTTTTTTTATTAAACTCCACATAAACACGTCAAAAAAATGACAGTTCATAGAAATAACAAAATAAACATACCCTTTATGACATTTTGTATACGTCAAAGTGTCTTTTGGGAATAGTTTGATACTAAAAAGATAAAATAGGTTTATTATATTTGGTGGTTTTAAATTGAATAAAATGTCAAAAGTCTGTAATAAACCTATTCAATTTTCCATTTTGGACAACTAGAAAGCGTGTCAGTGCTGTCGAAAGATTTATTTTAGAAAAAATGTTTTAAACTGTTCGGAAAAAAATTTTTTCAGCAGCTACTAAAAAAGAATTCAACTGTGGCAGTGCCTTCAAAAACAAAATCAAAGTAATAAAAATGGTTAGTAACAGAGTAACGAAGTGAACAAAAAATTTACTTAAGTAAAGATCAATGCGTGGTGTGAAATTAGCGGCAACAGCAGTGAGTCAAATCAAGACACTGTTTTGGTTGGGTATTTATAGTTTTATTATTATTTTCTTCTTTAACTACTATTTGGTCTAAGCAAAGTTCAATTATTCATCAAACTTTATAATCTCTGTGCCATCTCCGTTTCCCGCATGTTTCCTTTTAAATTTCTAAAACAATCAAAATTCTAAAACGTACCTAGGTATATCAGTATAGGAACATTTATCTTAACTAATCTTTAACGAACAGTTTTACTAACTTTATTTCCCGTTTAAAGTCTTTTCCATTCCAAAGGCTATCTATCAAATTATTGAATGCAACCTTCACAATTATCATTTAGACAGCTGTATTCCTACTGCATAGGTATACAGCTTTATTACTGAAACATAAAATTAATTGTATGACTGCTCATAACTCAGAAGGTATTCAACTCAAAAAAAAAAAAAAAACTCCTCCTTCTTCATAATACCTTTATACGAAATAACCCTACAAAATAATGGTCAGAGAGGGCCATAGATCACTCAATTCATTGTCTCACATATGGGATGTTGCATTTTAATCATCTTGCATCTTCCATAATTTTTCCAAAAGGAATCCACCAAACAATGCCCCAGCAGGCATTTTATGACTGTGTCGATCACCAAACACATCACACAAAAAAAAACAACAAAATTACAACAAAAAAACGCCCAGTGATCATTACAACACCGCAAGATCGATGAATAACACCCCGGGGCAGCTTCCAGAGAGGATCGCATCGATTCGATCGAGGGATACCTCTTTCAATATGAATGATTGTAGAGATACATAGATACACTTTTATTTAAGCGATTTATTTAATTCATCGGGGCAACACAAAATGTATAATAGTATACGAATTGTGAGTTGGAGAGGTTTCATAATAACTACGCACCTGGAGCAGGTGGTCCTGGCCTGATGCGGTCAAGCTTATTCGGTTTGTAACTCTGTCTCAGTCTCCCTCTTTATTCCAAAAATAAGAAAATAAGGTACTACAACATAATGAACAATGATATGCACAAATAAGGATCTGCTTATGCAAATGCACAGGCAGGATGTATGATTTCTTGAGAAACAAGGAGTCTGCGCGCTGTGGACGTTGTGGTGCGTCAGTGCGAAATTACCATCAACAATGGAACATGAGAAGGTGTGGTTCATATTTTTTTTTTTTTGTTATAACCACAATTGGAACTACTGTTCATGTAGGTTTGGTAAGTACCTACGTGAGAGCTTTTGTTCGTTTCCGGCATCAATTGCACAGTCTGCAAATTATCCGAAAAAATAATAATTGCTCGCGATCTATAAGGGGAAAGTTTTCGCAGTGTTTTTTTTTTTTAATGGTCGGCTAATTAAGTGACACTCGCGCTTTGTTTATAATCCAACAACAAGTATACCGAACGATATAAAAACTATATACAGTGGGACAAAACAGCTTAAAAATTGAAATAAAATTTAGAAATAAAACTAAGGAAGGTACAAATTATCATCAGGTTAACTATTAAAATTGGCATAAAAATCAAGATAATTTTTAAATGAAAATTAATGTTGATCATTGACGTACAGACGAAATTTCAAAAACTAAGAAAAATCGGTTCATGTATTAAAAAAGATGAAGTTGAATTTTTTGAGAGTAGATTTTTTTAATTTTTGTACAAAACTCAAGAAAATGTAGTTTCCAGTTGTCACGTTATATTTACCGTTATATAATTCTGGAAAATATTATACATAGATAATTATTAAAGATTCCAGCCATACAAAGTTTTTATCAGTTCTGATATTTTTTTTCTGATTTTTGTATAATAAAGTAGTGTGAAATAGCGGGTCAAACAACATTATCAATTATTTATATATGAAATTTTTAAAGATAGTAAATTGTTAAATAGTATCAGGCTGTTAAAATTTGTCCACCAATATCAAGAAATAAAACTTATAACAACATGTCTGCTAAATATCATTTGGCGAAAGCTTATAAAAGTTTGATAATTCGCTAAAATCACCTTGTACATGAAACGAAATTAGCGTGAATTTGTTACAGCGATATTTCGCTTAATTTGCTTAGCTGGCACAAGTAAAATTAGCTTTTACAGAAACTAAAGCCTAATTATGTTTTAAGTTTTGGATTTAAAATTAGCATAGGTATTTGCATTTGTTCTTTTATTTCTCATTATATTTTCATTGAATTAATTTCCTTTATTTTAAATACTCGTCTTCTGCATATTTCTTGAACTACAAGAGTAAGTTCGTTGCGATTCATATTCTTCTTGCATGTAATTCTTCGCCCCTACCATTTTAATGTGATTTTTTAATTAGAAACTCGAACTAATGTTTTTTTCCGAATTTGTCCTACAAATTTCTTTCAACTCTTAACTATGTTGGTACCATATAAAATATACATATATGTTTATCGTAGTTTACTAAAAATATGAAAGTTAAAAAGAAAAACAAAGAAATTCCTTAAATTGGTTTCGTGCAAAAAGTTTTGCTTGAGATTTTAATCAAACCTTACATTCTGATGATGGAGAAGTCCAAGAGCATGTTCGTGCAAACTAGTTGTGCAATTTATTTTCTTTAGAAAAATAAAAGCATGTTATTTAAATTATTTTCTAAATATGAATTTAAAAAAAAAATAAAAACTAAATTATAAATTCAGGTTGTTCGTTTTCATTTCATTTACCTTATTTCTTTAAACTTGCCAATAGGAATTAAAATCTTAGAAACATTTTAACTTAACAATTAATTTTAATTTTAGAAACAGTAAAATGAACATCAATTTAAAATATTAGGTATAGGTATGTTGAATCTTTTGAATTTTATCCAACTCTTTCATGTATAAGCTCCCATAATTACGATTCGAAAAAAATAACTATACACATCTTAAGCTGTGACTAATAGATATTAACTTAAAATATCCCTTATTAGGGTATTTTGTTCAGATGAATAATTGTCCTTGAGCAAAATTAACTGAAATAATATTCTAACAGATGAATTATAATACCAATGACACTTTTTAAACAGAAAAACCAAATTTTCAGATGAAATCCTGATGGGAATTTTTGTCGTTATACAAAACAAATTCTTCTTTTATCTATTTTTTTTTATATTTTTTTATTATAAAGAATTCAAAGAAAGAATATCATTGATGAAAATAACGAGGATGACAAGGACAAGAATAGAAGAAATTTTATTGCTCTTTTACTATTTACTATACATTTGAAAATATTGTGGTGTGATAATATTATATGCTTGAATTAAATTATTATTATTTTTGTATTTTATTCTTATTTGACATTTAAGATCAAAATGATTAACGACAAAAAGGCTGAACATTATGATTGGTGAAACTGTATATATGTAGATGCAAGAGAAAATTAAAGTTTGTACACCACACCATATATTAAAAAAACTAGAGGAGCTGCTATCTTTTTGTGGTTAAAAAGATGACATTATAATGGTTAAGTGCAAGGACATTGAACGACTTTATATTGTACACCATAATGCATCTAGACTAGATAATAGACCGTGAAAAAAAAATCATATGGGAAGAGAAGGTATATATGTATTTTTCCCCGCGTTAAGAAGTGACGGCTAATCTTCTAAAAAATTGAAAGAAAATATCAAAAAGCAACGCTTGAATTAATTCTTAAATTTTATTTTAAAATCAAATTAGTTTGGTGAAACGTTTTTAAAAATTCAATTTTCAAAATCAAAAATTTGGAATGAAAAATTTATTATTTTAGGAAAACACATATTATATCTAAGTTCTTCCTCAAAACAAATCATTAAATCGATCATTAATTTTAAAAATAGAAATCCATTTAATTTACAAAACAATAGGAAAAAAAATTTTAACAACGGCCATCACCTTAAAGACGATTTTTTGTAAAATATGAAAAATAAAAGATATTATAGTTATGTACGTCAATTCCTGTGATAGTGGACGATATTTGGGTAGGTGTTTAATATACCGGAAAACGATGGTTTTCGATCAAAAAACCACAATAGATTTTGCATAATAAGTTGTTTCTAATTTTGTGAAAATTGAAATACCCATTTTCTGTTCTGTATCCCCTCCCCACAAGCGTTTCCTCATATTTGATCCCTTTTAACTTGCTCTATAGGGCAAGTATTGGTTTCGTGCAAAAAAAATTGAAGTTGCAATGAAAAATAACAGTAAGGGAGAAGTCCAATAAATTGGACTTGGTCATACTTTCAATCGATCTATGAGTTTGTGCAACTGTGGATCTGTGTTCTCTGACCCTGTGTAAATGTACGTCTGTTTATCTTTTGCGTCCGCGCATCCACTTTAACTTGATCAAGAGCATAAACGGATGAACCGATTATTTTTCAAATTGGGTACAACTCATTTTTGTGTGATACACCAGAGTAAAAATTCGAATTTTGTTTCTAGCTCATTTTAAAAAAGGCTCGGCAGACGGCGTAGCCATGCTTAAATGTACTTATTTAATAATATGTATCTTTTATAAAATTTTAAAATGATTCAATAAAATACTAAATAATAAAATAATAAATAATAAAAAAAGGCTCTAAATATATTGATTAAAATTCATATATGTTATGATCGAAGTGATTGTGAGAAAACTGTTTCTTGTTTTTGTCGAAAAATTCCAATTACCGAAATAGGTTTTGATCAATTTTATTAAAATTTTGTTTTGCATGAACTTCAGCAAAAGAAAAATGTAGCAAAAATCAAATTTTTTTACTATCTACTTCTGACTTTTTTACTATTTGTTTCGTTAAAATGTAGCTTCGCTATAGTTCTTTAACGCAAAACCAAGACCAAGTTCGTTTGATCCAGTCGTGCATTTTTTTGTCCCCCAAATTAAATTAAAATTAATATCAAATCAATGTGTAGTTTATTTTTAAGTAGGTATATATTTATATTTTAAAGTAAATGAGTTAAAATAAAAAGATATTATACATTTTATCGGCTTTTTGTACCATCTCAAAATCTCGAGGGAATTTTTTTTTTCCCTCCAACATTTTTTTTCCTATATTTTAAATCTTCCCCGGAATAAATTTGCCTCGAACAAAAATTCACCAATATATAAAATGACAGCAGAATTCCCCTGAAAAATGTATTCCCGATACCAATAAATTTCCAGGGAGGTTTTCGGGCATAATTCATGCTGGTCGAAGGAGAGAAACATTCTCAGGGACATTTTTGTCGCGTTAAATACCTTAGGTATAAGATTTTTAAATTTTTAATGAGATTTTCAAAGTCTCAATGTAACCAATATTCACTTTATACCTATAGAGATAGAGAACCAGTGCACACGACACAGATGTAGGTACATTTCAATTTTAATCTGCAGCACTGAATCACACCATATTTATATCTATATTTATGCCCATCTTGTTAAAGTGCAACGCCTTAAATAGGTATCCAGTAGTGCGTGTGATGCAAATTGCAGGCCATTACTCCATTTACACCATAAAACAAATTAATTAAGCAAAACACATCTCACCATCATAGAGAGACGACTGTGATCCTGCTGCATCAGTAGGAGTCTGAATTTTTTTTTTTTTTTGTGGTGCAGGAACATGTCGCCGATTTGCTATTTTTGGAAAAAGTAACAAATGCATTCTCGTTCAAAAAAAAAAAAAAAAAACAATAAAACTTTAAAACACTCAAACAAACGTACCAACCATATTAGTCATCCATGTGGTAAATAGCCGCCACTAAAAGTGTTCGTTCCGAGTATACTGTTCCTGAATGTACATACATGCCTCCCATCGGCATCACCCATATTATAGCCTCTCCCACCCAACGACGACGATGTCGTCGCAACGGTCCTTTTAGAGTTTTCCATTTTTGGGGTGAACTATATATGTATCCAAGTGCAAACGAAACCAACCCGAACCATATCGGCGACAATGAACAACATTCATCTGTCTTGCGTTGTCAAATGCAATGGTGGCAGGCATGCCACAGCAATATACTTACTAACTATACAAGCAGCAGGAACGGGTGACTCCGAGCCCGAGGATGTGCAGCACAAAATGCACATTGCACACATGTGGTACACAAGTTGTAAGCGATGCGTGTCGACCGACCCGAATATAGCAGAAGCAGCCAGTGAGTGCCCTGACAGTGGCTCCAGAGCTCCATAAAAATTGATTAAAAAACCTCCCTCCAAACGTCTATAAGAACCGTGCTGGGCGTCTTGCAACGAACGAACGTATGTATAGTCATCGTTATGTTGGAAGAAGCACCGCCACTCAGATTGACGGTATCACGGAGTACGTCAATTTACTTAACCGTAGCCGGGAATTCCTTAAAAAAGAAAAGCAGACGTTCGGTGGTGGAATCGTCAGCGGCGGTGGCGTCGTCGTAGTCGACTCAGTGTCACACGCTGCATAATTCCTTGCACTGCTTGCTCGTGTTTATCTAATTAACACGGCTAACAGGAAAAAGAAACAATTCAACACTTTGACACGCAACAGTGATGCCCACAAGGAAGGGCGAAGCTTGTGTAAAAAGAGCTTCCAATATTGTTGAAATGTTGTCAAATTAATTTGGAAGTGGTTTAAGGGAGTATATTTTTTCTTTTTCATGAAACAAAGGATATGCGTCCCCAAATATAATTTAAGAATGCATTTTTTTTGTGCTGCTGATTCATGCACGATGTGAAATAATCATACAAAGAATGTGTGGAGTGAAAGTAAAAAAACCGAAGGATACAAATATTGAGCCATCAAACAGAAATTTCAGTGTACAGTTACAGTCGTATTTATTAGATTTTTCTCTAATTATAGACACTGTCTAACTATGTATTTTCAAATTGGTGGAAATATGATTTATTTAATAAAAATAAATATCACATTATTCACTGTTAAGACAATCTGCTCTTGTGTCTAAGTTAGGCAGCTATAAGACAACAATATACAATATTTTTGAACACATTTTCCAAAGTTGGACAGTTGCAGTGTTGCCGAAAGTACTCCCATAGGAGTATTGTACTCCTTTCAACACCTCCGTACTCCTGTACTCCTCCTTTTACATTCGTACTCCTATTTTTTTTAAAGACCTAAAATATCTTACACTTGCAGCAAAGTGTAATGTTAACCTTAATAAATTTAATTCACTTCAAATTTAAATCAAATTTAGCAGCACTTTAATCTTCCAAACTGTCGTCAAAAAGGGAATTTCCCTCTTTCTTGTTTGTTTTTGTTTTTCATTGGCGTGGACGTCTACGTTCAATTTACATCTGTCAGTTCGGTATTTATTTAATGGTTACCTCATTACCTGAAATTTTGGTTTGGTGGTTGTTTTTTTTTGTTTTTTAGCTCCGTAAATTTGTATGTATAGTTCAATAAAATGAAAAGGTTTGTTAATTAATGTTTGAAATATTGTAATTCCTGTTAGAAAAATTCAAAGTAAACTTTTATTGTATAGATATTTAGTGAAATTGGATTCCTTGGAGCAGGTAAAGGCAAAAAAAGGCAAATATAACTATGCATTACGCTATCTGCCACAAGACAGATTTTGTGTGATTTAATTACTTATTTTTGTTCTTAGAATTAATAATTTATTTATTTATGTTTTTTTTTTGTAACTGATTTTTTTTCTTGATGATTTTTTTTTTAATAAAGTTTGAAGACTAAAAAATGTCTGTACTACTATTTTTTTCAAAATACTCCTCTTTTTTGGCTTCAATACTACCTTGAAATATTTCTACCCGGCAACACTGGACAGTTGTCTAAAGTTAGACAACGTTTATAAAAAAAAGGCCATTAATGTCACATTTTAAGATCCAGAAAACTCGAATTATTTAAATTGCTATTTTTATTAATATCATGTAATAACCTTCATGGAATAACCTTAACCTTTTGGTGCTGTCAAACTAAAGGTTTTTTTTTAAAGGTATAGAACTGGGATCAACGGCAACTTGATTTTGCACAATTTGGAAGCGCTGTTCACATGTCAGTCTTTTCATGTTGAAATGCTAAACCAAACTTAAAATAAATCACTTGACAGCTGACAGCATACCACTTAAAAAAAAACACCCTCTATTGTTTTTTTTTTTTTTGTTTCACAATGACGTATTGTGGAACTTTCAAATGAGGACAGCTAGATTTTGACAGTTAATTTCCACCATGTTGTTTTATATCTGTTGTTAATTTACTAATTTGTATTTTTTTTGACACTGAAGAAAATCACCATGCCAAGTTTCAGCGTCCAGCAACACACTGTTTCTTTTGCTTCGCTTTCTAGGTACTAAACTAACTAAGGTCTAAGACTAGGCATTTGGAAGAGGACTGGATTTCAGCAAAAAAAATTATCTTTATTGAAGAGATCCATTTTTGGATGAACAAGCTTAATTGACGATTTTGGGACGATCCCTCTTTCAGAAGATTCAGAGCATGAAGCTTAAAATTTTAATCTACAAACTTTTATTCCTTGACAAAATGGGTGGTAAACTAAATTTTCCTGTTGCGTGCTTTAGAGTTCGACAAACAAAAACAAAAAAAAAAAACAAAATCTAAACTTCAGCCTCAAATTTTTGTACAGATTGATGACTGTCCTAAAAAGGCAATAGGTATTATTTCCATTTAATTTCTTTAGCAAATCATATTTTTTATATTCTTGTAATACCTGCCTGAATCCATTGTTATACAATTCTGGAGATGATATATGTATAAGCACTTCGAAGAGAATGTTTCTTTCATGACCCTGACTTCTTTACGTATATATTTAATATTTATAAATTCGCTACACAATATGCTGTGCTGATGCTTCTTATGTATATTCATGATCCATAACACTTAAAGCTTAGTGAGCATTCAAGTATATCAATAACTATATCGTTTTCAATTTTATGCTCCCGCCAAATTGGCCTAATCCCAGTTGCATGGTATCAAAACTCAAATCGATTATATGGAGCAAAGTGAAAAATTAGCAACTTGCTGTGGTGCTCAACCAGCTGATACGTGTCATTTGCATCCATAAACGCGAGTGTATATAGACAAAAAACAGGGCTGGAATTATTATATACAGACAGCTTTTAAATTCGAATGAAAGATGCATTATAATGCCTCATGACACTATAGGTATACTTTTTGAATATGATTTTAGGCGTGATGACTTCTTTGAGGATTTGAAACATATCTTGACATTTATTACCAATGTTCCACCAAAAGGCAATTTTTACAACTTGTTCGCTAGTTCATTGAGTCAAAACTAACCCTGATTAACGACGAATAGTTGTTCGATTAAAAGGACAATAACGTTTTAAAAACTTTAAGATAAAAAGATTTAAAATAAAAATAAAATAAAATTAAAGTTCTTGTCGAATAATATAATTAATTCAAAGTTTCCTACCTCAATTTGCTACACATTAACTCCTGGTTAGTTTTATAAAAAATTCCAAGCTTAATAGTTGAACTAAATCTTGTGATGGAGGTTGTTTAGACCATAACAACTTAAAATAATAAATTGTTTCCTTCTTAAAAGTCACAAATAACAAAATTTTGCCTTAACAATATTCCTAAGTTCTACATTTTTTTGAGGTCAAATTCAGAACAAATACGGCCCTGTATAACTGTAAGCATTTCCCTTCACCCTACAACAAGACTAGATGATATGCAAAATGCAAAAAAGTCATACCTAACTAGCGCATACTTATATTACAGCCATTATCATAATGACTTGGATCTGTAATTTGCGCTACTATACCCGCCTAGAAGTGGGTGGTGTAATAGCACCTAATAGTCGGTTGCTTATTTAGCATATACGGACATATAAAGGAATCGAATTATACTTTAAACTTGTATGTGCCTATTTAACTTGGCAAACTAATCCAATGACCTGGTAGTTCAATTCAAGTTTACACGGGTATAGTAACTTGCGAAAGTGTATTTTGTTAGCTCCAGGGTAAGTACTAAGGTACTCTTTATCTATAGTGTGGTGGTAGCACATATAGAGTCTTGTTTAATGTATTTTTTCTGAAGAAACACATCATCATAGAGAGGCAGTTGACTACATTATGATGATAATTCTCGGGAAAACCTATACGCAGCAATATAAATGGAATAACTTCTCTCTGGAAGAAGTCACAAAAAAAAAATTATCAGAAGCTGACCGAAGAAGCAGAGTGCCGACAAAAATTACCACAGAACAGAACAGGAAATATGCATTTAATCATCATTTGTGAACACCGCAAAAACAGCAGCCGAAGTATGTATAGTGGAAGAATATAGGAACAGCAGCAGCCGCCACAAAGCCAGGAGATGATGAAGCACCAAAACATAGTATAGGTATACATAGTTATATAAGTATAGGAAAAGGTACCTAACCTATCAGTACGTATAGTATATACTTACGTATTGAAAGAAGCCTGAAGGACGTTTGGCGGTTGAGTGCGGATACCACCGCATGGTTTAGTTATGGATGCGGTTTTACTGGCAGGACTTTTTTTTACTCAGTTTTTTGACATAATTTCCAAGCATCTGGTGGAATGGAATTTTTGTCGTTTTCCCTTAAGATTTCTCCTCATGTAGGTATTTTATTTTTTTAGAAGTATTAAATAATTGCTCTGCAAGTATGAATGATGGAATTTTTAGTTAAAAAAAAAAAACAAGGTATAGTAGGAAAAAAAAAACATATTATGATGCGTATATGTTCAGCACACACTGGTGAAGTGGTGATCCAGTTTGATGAGTTTTTGGAATGTAATTCATTTTGTGAGTTCTTCTCGTCACACTAAGACTAAAAATACTTTAAATGCAAATCCATTAGAGAGAGAGACACGGGATTAATTAAAAATTTCATAATTATAGTTGAGAACGTGAAATTGGATACGAAAAATATATATAACTTGGGTGGCTTCAAGATTCAACTGGAATAAAAAAGTGTTGGTGTTTAATTATATTGTATACGCACAAGCACATATTAGTCAAACAGAACTTCTTCTTATTTCAAACAAAAAAACTTTGAAAATAAATAGACATTTAAAAGTAATTCCAAAAGAATTATAGTTATTAAAATTATAGTCTTATTACTTACAGACTTTTCTATACAGTGAAAAATTGAATATATAGCTTTAATGGATTAAAACAAAAAATTATTGTTAGATACTGACAGTCGCTGTGGATGAATTGTAAAACTCTTAAAACTCGCTTGGTACGCCAAATAATTTAAAATGTTGAAATTTGGCAAATTTAGGAAACGTTATGTTAGTTACGTTATGTAAGCTCAAGGTCAATAAAAACACGGTGTTGCTTTTCTTCCATTTATTTTGTATTTACACACAAAATTCAAGAATTACAGATTCTGTTAAAATTTAGTTCGTGAATTAATGTACCGAACATTTATTGCATGCGTGAAATTTTGACAGATAAGTGATGTATGTTTGTACATTTAGAAACAAAAATTTGATTTTTTTATAGCTGGAATTGCGTAGTACCTCTTGGCTTAAATGCTTTGCTTAATTTTAGATTGGCTAAATTTTGGAGATAATTTTTTATAGAAGCTACAATTTAGCGGGATTTATGTACAAGGCAAAATTATATAAAATAAAATACACGACTGGCTCACTTCTGTTTCCAAAATAAATCAAAGTATGGTTAGAAAATTAATATAACTTAAGTCAAATATGAAGATAATTATTATTAAAAAATTCAGGGAGACTGGATGAATTGGTGATGCTTAATACACTGATGGTCGTCCAAAAACCTGCCGTTCAAATAAAAATGTCGAAGCAGAACGTTGGTAAAAGTTCAGGAAAATTGAAATTTTCGAATCGAGATGGCTGCAAAATGTTCATTATTATTGAAATATTATTAAGCAATGAAAACCTGTTATTCAATCGTATATGTTCCATTTTTAGTAAGCCTAATTTTTTTGGATTTAAAAAAAAAAATCGATTTTTTTTTTAAGAACTTGTATGACTTTTTAAGAACTTGCACCCACCAGTTTTTTGATCATATCTAACAGATTTGAAATAAAATTTCTTCGTATAATCAATAAATACCTTCCATATAAATGTCTTAAAATCAGTATTGAAAATCTCATTTTTCTCAGAAACGGCTCCTACGTTTTTAATTAAAATTTTTATGTGAACTAATAACAGAACGATCTACTATATTATTGGGAAAACAAAATTATCTCTTTTTTAAAAATGGGTACATCTTATAGAACCATTTTTTTTGATTTTCGACTATCTCATTATTTTTTGAACCAATTTTAATGAAATTTTGTACACAAAAGCTGCTAATAAGTTTGAATGATATTGCAGATCAAAATTTTTAAAAAATAAAATTTTAGTTTTTTAAAAAAAATTTCAAAGTTCTTTTTGAAAATTCGATATTTAGAAAATGGGTAGACGACTTTCTTTCAAAATTAAGTCCGCATTAATAAGTACTAAAAACTGGCGTACAATTTTTTTTTTCTTAAAAAAATATTCAAACTTTTATGTATTTATATAAAAAAATTATTTTTTTTTAAAAAACCGCTCCAATGTTTTTTAAAAATTTGTTCTCATAAAACTTCCTTAAACTAGACTATATTTTTGGCAGGTGGCATAAAATATATAAGCTCCAATAAATAATACATTTCTTTTATCAGATGAAAAGTATTTAAAATTTTTAAGACTTTTAAACCACAAGTGTTATTGTTTATAAGACCTAGTTCGTGCGACCTAGTCATGCATTTCTTTTTTTTTTTTTTTTTGCAGAAGCTTCTACAAATTAAAAAATATCTAGTATTGTACCCCTCTTTGTACTCTTTTTTTTTGCTAAGTAATAATTGAGTTCCTAAAATTTGCGTACGAAAATTTTGTCTTAAATGTTTAAACATTTGATATAAGTTAAGTACTTAAACGAAATATTTTTTTTTAAAACCGTTCAAATCCATTAAAATCTTGTTTTTTCATAAATAAATCGAATGGCCAATTCAATCACTATTCAATATTCGACATAACATTTTCCCTATGACCTACTTCCCAGAAGTAAGGCAATCACCCTTTATCTCTAACAAATTTAAATTCTAATTAACTTTCAAGTGCGTCCTTAAAAGCTATAAGTTTTCAATTCAAAGTAAAAATAGAACTTTAAACACCGGCTTAGCACTATTAAATTAGTGATTTTTAAAGCTTTCAATTGACTTGTGTATTTTAAGAATGCAAATATAATTTCTGTCTTAACATATTAAGTTTCAAAAAATTTGCATAAACACGCATCAACATAAGAAAAATATAAATAAACCATGAAATAGAAATATCACAGCCGTTAATCTCAGCTCAATCGCAAGTCATTACAATAAATATAAAGACACTCGTAAATAACGCTCTGACTACATTTATACCATTAGAAAGCTATCAGCGACAAGGCCTTGATTTATTAAGTTCTTTAAAAAACCAGATGGAACATTACTAAATAAAGATTATGCTAAATTTCGCCAATGGGAAATTGTGTACGATTATTTAGTTTTTCAGTTGACATAGATATTTTAAATTCATCTCAATATTTTTCATGTTATATATATGAATATTTCTGAAGGATATTAAATCATTTCTGCCAAATAGAGCTGATATCACAAGCAATTTAACAAATTGTCACTTGAGGGATGTGAATAGCCGCTTGCTTGCGCGCTGTTGCTGCATCATAAGCTCCTGATGAGATTATATTTTTTTATTTTAGGATATGCTGCTCGTGTGATATAAAAACAATAAAGATTTTGTTCCTATGGGGGTGGACATATGACATGGAATGGACGCATGCAACCTACAAAATTGCGTTCCAATTTATTACCCCCACGTCACATTTCCTAAAAGGGGAGGGAAACAACCCCACCACGTTTAGTATACGGTGTGTATATGGTGAGAGAGGTCATTTCACTTTGGCACTGCCATGCCATACTGCTGCTTCTGCTGCTGCAGTGTTATTTATTTTTTTTTTAATATATTTTTCAATGAAATTAATTTTTTAACACAAAAATTATACCTACGTACTTTTTTTGTATTTAATTTTTTATTATTATTAATCCTTTTTCTTTGAAATGAGAGAAAACGAATGGTTTTAAATGAAAAATTAATTTCACTCGAATAATAAATGATGACAGTTTTAATTGTCACTTTGGTATTTTTGGAATCCCGCAGATAAACAAATTTGTATGGGAAAATATATAAATATACATACATAAATATATAATTTTTTTTTACTCATAAAATATAATTATTTATGCAAAAATTACCATCAGGAGCATTGAATGAGCAATGAGCATTGAGCATATAACTATATTTTATACGAGTAGGCCCCAGATTGCCTGATGCCATCATGTGCCCTTCATTGGGTGGGCGATAAAAAACGAATGCGACTTTTTTTTTTTTTAATATAAGGTTTATTGGCCATCTACAATGACAACAGCAGCAAAAACGATGATGGACGAATTCGTGTTCGCTTTTAAGCAATTAATTAAAAAGAAGATTTAAGATGTGAATGCGTTAATTTATGAGGAGGATGTGTGAGAAATTAACAATTTGAGGGAGTATAGACGATTGCAATGTTTTTTTAATTTGAGACATGGAGTTTATGATGATTTATTTTTGCTTGACCGTACATTAACCTATTGAAAAGAAGAGCTATGAGCCCACGTTTTTTTTTTTTATTCTAGAAAAAGATTTAAATTGAATTTAAGGCCAATGGTCCGAAAGACAAATCGAATATGACATAATAAGGATATTTTGGTACATTTAAAAACATTTGCGATGGGTATACATTTTTTCAGGCATCAGCAATATTTTATATACAGTGTGTCTCACAGCCATTCCGCCACTGAAGAAAAAAATAATGAGTTTCCTAAGTCATTTTAAGATTTAAGCCGAAAAAGGTAAGAGGTAATTTTCTCGTTTTCCCGTGCCATGTACGAATAGTACTTGCTGAGCTTCTTTTTTTTAAAGACTTAGGTTCCAGAAGTAACAGTGAAAGTCGAGGTTTCAAAGTAATCAGTTAGTGAAGTCTGTTATCTCAGATTGAGACTTAGTGGCATCTGCCATCGCAGACTGTAATTTATTGACGTCTCCTATGTCAGATTGTGGTTTTGTGACGTTAAATTTATCTTTTAAGTTTTTTGATTTAGGTCCAGTTTTTCAGTATACGAGAATCATCCCAATTTCAGTGTTAAATCCAAGTTAACTCCTGAAAAAAGTTTTTTAGTCAATAAAAATCTCGGGTTAACTCAAAACTCTATAGAAATAAGTGTAGGTACATATAGGAGGTCGCTTTGTTGAGTAATGTTTGTAATGCAGATACGTCCCTTGTATTAAATTTAGGAGTCCAAAATGTTGCCGAATATTCACAAAATAAAACACAAATTTTTGATTTTGATTTGGAGGCGCATATTTTATTTTGTATTTTAAACAGGCGATTCAAAATTTTCGTCAGAATATGGTACGAAAATTACAAATTCATAAAAAGCATTGGTTTCAAAGTCGGGAATTTAGTCATTTTAATTTTAAAATGCATTTAAATCCATGTGCTTAAATGTGTAGTTTTAAATGAAAGTAGTTTCAATGCAGATATGTACATATGTACATATGTACGACGTACGTCCCTTGTACCAAATTTAAAAGTCCAAAATGTTGCGAAATATTTACAAAATAAAACAAAACAAAAATAAAAATAAAAAGCGCTATCTATATTGCGCAACATTTTGTGTTTTATTTTGTAAATATTTCGCAACATTTTGTACAATGAGTTAAAGGCTATAATTTTTTCTGATATGATATGAAATTTTTTCGTATTGAAAATAATTATACGATCAAATATAATCATAATTGAAAATTTTTACAGTTAAAAGTTTACAACCGAAAAAATTTGAAATATTCTTAAATAATTGTTTTAAAAATTTTATTACTTTTTGTGGTAAATTCTGACAGCTGACATTTCTTAAATAACCCTTAAATTAATTGTTATTAAGTAAAGAGTATTATTTATCATTTCTTTTGCTTCTAACCAGTTTTAAAACCTTAGTTCCAATTCCAAGAATAACACTTTATAATTTCTTAAACTTAAATTTATATTATATTAATACAGATTTAATAAAAATACCCCTGATGATATAAGGGAAACTTACAAAACGTTGGGAAAAAAAATGAAATAAAAATTGTTTTTATTCGCATTTTCTTAAAAAAGACCAAATCAGTCTAAAATACAGTCGAAAAGAATTTCTTAAATCGTTTCTTGTTTTCTGCCGCCTGAGGTTCATTAACCTCCTCCGAAGAAAATATCCGACATACAAAAGTAAAGAAATAATTATAACCATAGTTCAACCAACTCGGACTGATTCACTCAAATTTGATTACTGATGGCCTTGCTAATGGCGCCGGGCTTTACTAAAGGATAAAAAATTCCACAACTTAGTGCGTTAAATTTTTATCACATTTACATAGGAATATAATATGCACATATCTACATACGTCAGACATGCTATCAAATATGGATAGTTCCGAATAAAACAGAAATTCATATAAATGACTAATAATAAAACGAAAAATTAAAGTTATCAGGCATATAAAACCCTTTTACTGACGACGACAGTGGTGGACGGACGGGGGGCATTAGCATGACAACTATAAGAAACATAAATGTAAAGTTTTCCGCATTCGATTATAAAGTTCTTTGATGTGAAAAAGCGTGACAAATTTTGCTCTTTATAAAAACACATATATAAATGTATGAGAACATGCACAACTGCATACCTAAAAGTCTGTCCCACATAAGTAATATTTTCTTTTATGACGAATTATACGAATATATAATTCCCAAGCATATTCAATTTACTCATACGCCTTCTCGGAAAGCTATTGAAATCCTTTTTAATCCTTTGACGAATATTATAACAACCCATTCCACAACCGCGCCCCTTCAGTCCCAGTCCCAGCCCAGCCGTGATGTTGTGAATCAACAAATACAAGTTTGTCTGAGTGGAAGTGACGGAGTGTTAACCCACAAAGTACAAAAAAGGTTGTGTATAGTTTTTATTTTTTATTTTTTTTTTTTTTGTGCTGTAAAGACCTACTGCAGCACAGTAGTCAAGGACTATTGAAATCAGAAAGAAAAACTTTCCTTTGATGATGGAATAAACAGCTTTGAGCTCAAAGGAAACAAATACATATCTCTCTCTCTCAAACCACAAGAACTTACAACTATGGGAATTTTTAGAGCAAAATAAAAAAAGGATTTGGTTGATTAATTAAAATGTATATATCCTTTTTAAAAACACATTTCAGTGGTTTACATTCGCTGAGTACGACTCGGAAGATGTACGATGGGGTTGATGCTCATTAGATTAGTACCTATAGTATAAATGGCATTAAGTTATCTTTGAGGTTTTGAACTGATTTTGATGAAGTCTCGTATATAGAGTTCACTTTGTGTTTTGGGTAAAATAAATACTTACATTTATAAAGGACCTGTAATAGGTGGGTCGTATACCTTCTTACTGTTTGAGTATACAATGCTTAAAATGGTTAATCATTGAAGGTGTAAATGTACTGCATTCAGTTTAAACAAAAATTATCAACTTTTCTCTTGCTGACCAGAAAAATTTACTTTCAATGATGCGGAAGAAAATCCCAACGAAGACTTTTAAACCCAATAATACGAACAGCTTGTAGAAGATTCGATTTTATAGGAAGAAGTTTTAAAATATTTCTTCCCCCGCCTAGCTGCTTTAGCTTAACAGATGTGGCCAATTCGTAAGTAACATGATGAAAATATCGGGTTTACCAATTCCTAAATGGAGCATTTAAACAAAAAAAACATGATATTGCTAAGTTCGAACATTACTTCTTCCAGAAAACATTTACAAATCTTTTCTAACATTAATTATTTAAGAGATTTCATTATTTTGAAAATTGGTCAACAGTCGCAAAAATATTGTTTTGGCGATTTTTACTGTTAAATGGCTAAGTTAACTGTTTTTTTTATATTCCCCTTCAAATAGTCGAAAATATAGGTTTTTCTTCATACTATACTCTTAAACGGCATAAAATATCTATTTACTTTCTATTATTTTATCCTCATCAAGAAAGTGTGAACATATTTGTTTCCTTAAAGCGACCATTTAAAAGACATCATTATTTAAAAAATTGGTCAAAGGAAAAAAATACTGGTTTTTACTTACGATATTCATATACAATATACCTATCTACAAAGGTAAGGAATGCATTCGTAAAAACAATCGAACTCGAGATTTCGATAAAAGTTGACATTTCGATGACAGCGAAGTCGAAAAAAGTGGTTCTCACAATTCTGCATTCCCAAATAATAAAAAACTTATTTTTCTCAAAAACGTGCCCACAATTTTAAAATTTTTTACAAAAATTCTACCATTTTATATAAAAAAATTTCGGAAAAATGGTTTTAAATGGTACCTCCCTTAGAAACTTTTTTTTGTTTTTCGATTTTCTAAAAAACGGTTTAATTGATTTTGATCAATTTTTTTATAGAGAATGTTTACAATAATTCTAAAAATTTGTGTACCAAAATTTTCAAACAAATTCTGTTTGGATTTAAAAAAAAGCATTTAATAATTCGAAAATGACTTGGTCGATTTTTATTAAACTTCGCACCCAGCAGTATTTTGACATTATCTAGCAGATTTTTAATAAATTTGTTCTTATAATCAAATTATTATCATACAAATGTTTAAAAATCGGTATTGAAAATCTCATTTTTCTCAAAAACGGCTCCTACGATTTTGATTAAAATTTTTGTGTGAACTAATTTCAGAGCGATCTACTATATTATTGGAAAAAAAAATGTATCCATCGTTTAAAAATGGTACCTCTCATAGAACTATTTTTTGAGTTTTCTTATTCTTATTATCTGTTGAACCAATTTTAATGAAATTTTTTACACAAAAGTTACTAATAAGTTTAAATAATACTGCAAATAAAAATTAAAAAAAAAAATTAAATTTTGGATTTAAAAAAAAAATCAAATTTATTTTTTTGAAAATTCGATGTTTCGAAAATGGGTAGATGAATTTTTTTTAATTTAATTTTAAACTCCGCATAAATATATATTTTTTCTTAAAAATATATTCAAAATTGTATATGTACATATATACAAAATTATTTTTTTAAAAACCGCTCCAACGATTTTTTAAAAAAAATGTTCTCATAAATTGAAATTTGTGTAAGAAATCACTTGGTGTACATTGCTTTGGTGTCAAATGAACTTCAGATATTTTTTTAACCAATTTATTTCTAATTTTATTGATTTTTTAACATTTTTTCTGTCTAAATTGTAAATTCCATGCATATGTGCGAATTGCAGGACAGCACGGTGCTATATTGTTCATAAACATACATTATATGTACTCCATAATACTATTTTTGGTTGCTGGCATAAAATATAGGCTCCAATATCTAATTAATAATAAGTTTCTTTTATCAGATGAAAAGTTTTTAAAATCATTAAGACTTTTAACCCACAGTGTGATCACACATAAGAGCAAGTTCGTGCGACTCAGTCTTGCACGATCTTCGTACAAGGATTTATAGACAAATTCGTGTTTTCGAATATATGGTGGATTTCGTGGGGGTCATGACGTCCTGGAAGCCTCAACTTAAGCTTTCCCATCAAACCCTCTGTCAGATTAATCGAAAAATAAGCTTATATCGTTTTACAATGCGGGAATTTTTTGACAAACTTTAAAAAAAACAAATTTTTAAATACAAAACTTTCGAAAAATATGACCAAAATTTTCAGAAATAAGGTACTAAGTTATAGGTATATCTTCTCATTTAAAAGCCAATAAGAATGTTGAGAAATTTGTTCATGATAAAAAAATAAATATTCAATATTATTAACAATTTTTATACTTTCACTTTCTCTATATAATTGTTTTTTTAATAAACCATTAAAGCCATAACTTGATTCTTCAATGCCTTGAACCTAATATCCTTCATCTACAAAAACATCCCACGTGCACCCCGATAGCATTAATATTTTTTTTTTTTTTTTTTCTTAAAAGTTTGTTTTACCTAAAAAACTTTGAAAATGTTATAAAACTCGTTAAAAGTTGAAGGCTATAATATTGTTAACGACCCGAGCTGGTTTTCAAACATTTTTTTTTGTTTCTATACGTACATATATATGCATTATAAAAGCAATTAATTTAAAGTTAAATTGATAAATACCTACTTATTTTATAAAAATCATTTTTATGGGATCTAAAGAAATAAATAAACATTTTAAAAGTAATAATACATTTTGATTCTTTGATAAAATCATATATAATTTGTTTCTATTTTCAATTCAAGATTAATAGATTTCGAGAAGCCAAAAAACAACCAACCGAAATAACCAATTTCAAACGCATATACATTTGGCGTTTTAATGCTGAACTGCAATATATTTATTCTTGCAAAGGCAATTAAGCCCCCGCAATCACAGTTAAACATAGGTTATAAAATTTAACAATAAATCCAATATCATTAAAAAGTAAAAAATTAATATGCAACTGTGTCGCATGTAGATACTTGTTCTTAAAGTTCAAGGCTGATACATAAATATTTAGTTGGATATTTTATTATTATTTGGATGCCCGGTGCATGTGTCCGTTCGTAAAATTTGAACAAAATCCGCTGATTGCTCATCGAAAAAATTAGAGGATAATCTAAAAATATAATCATTTGGTCGATTTGACTGCAGTTTTATTACAATTACTTTAAACATTACAGATAAAATGTCTAATCAAATTCATTAGGGTCGTTTTCGAGATAATTCAACTAAATGGGGGGTATAACCGTTCTAGATGACCTAAAATAAGAATACCAAATTGCTCCCCCAATCAAATTAAAAGCAAATCTGTTAAAACTTTTACACGATGAACGCACAAAAGTTCAGGCAATAAATATTACAAAAGCCAATTTTTTAAACTTCTCAATAGTCGTTACTTATATCAAGTTTGATTAAAACCTCAAATTTTTTTTTTTCCATGAAACTAATACTTGCCCTTTAGAAAAAAAATAAAAACGGATAAATTTTGATTGTATGTCGGTCGGTCAGAAGTAGAAATATGCAGAATTATTGTCCTCGTTTGAGTTTAAAGACATGTATGGGGTATTTATGATTGACCATTTATCATTCACCAAATTAACAAAATTCAAACAAGCTTTAAAAATAAAATTAAAAAAAAAAAACAAAATTAATAAGAATCGGTGCCCCCAAAAAAAATTTAACATCGCGGCTGCCACTTTGATTTTGTTTGAACAAATGCGCCAAGCTAAATAATAATTTTTGTCGAGTTCAAAATTTTTGAGGTAAAAATTATTAAATAATAAACAAACAATAAATTTGTTTGTTTTATTGCCGTTCTGAGTGTGCTCCCATCAATGCCAAAATAAATCGTTTGTATTTCTACGTTTACTTTTATATTTTTTTTTTTTAAGCGGAAATTTATTTTAAGCTCTATATAGATATTGTAGGTGAACTGGTTTGAGTGTTTTTTTTTTTTAAACATATTACTTTTGAGTTTCCTTACTGTAATTTTATTTAAAATTTATAAACAGCGAAATTGCAGGTTTTAATCCCATTTAAGTCAACAATATTTATTCTGCGTAAATTGCATATGAGAATGGGACTTGTTTACATTATATCCATCAAAATATTCTTATATGATTAGAGTAATAATTATGGCGATAGATAAGAATGGGGATTAGTGAGTGTATTTTTATAAAGCACAATGGTTAAAATGTGTATCAGCTGCGGACCAAATAATTGATAACAAAGTATACATACATACATATATTCATAAATTATTATTATTCAACGAAAATGTCGACTTAATTCGATATCTTACAGAGGGCCAGATAAAATAAACAAAAATTCAAATTCATTATTATTAAAATACATTTGAAGGTTAGGCTTAAGACCTTTATCGATAATTTTACATAACAAATAATCATTTTATGACGCAGAAATCCTCCTGAATTTACAACCATTTGATGGCATGAAAACCGTTTTTCTTCTTTATAGCTCTGATCAGAAGACTAAGCGGACTGGATAAGTTCCGTGCAGAGTATGACCCAAACTGTGCAACACACTTGAGCACTGAATTATAATATGTACAAGTACATATATTATTAGTATAATAAGTTTAAAAAAAGTTGGCCTAACTTATATTTACTTACTTAAGGTAGAGCTATCAGTTCGTATGAGACCAGGTTCTCAACCAATAAGTTTCTCCACCCAGCTTTACTCGGTCCCTAGCACGGTGTTTCCAGTTTCGCTTGCTAAGTTGGTTGAGGTCACCTTCCACTTGCGTGTTCCAACTCTACTGCATGAATCGTCTCTCAGAGTTGAATTCAAAAAGTCTTAAAGCTGCCGCTCTTAGCTTTTTACTCCATCTATTCGGACATTTTATTCTCCTATTTAGCTCGCTCTGATTAAAAAGAAACACATTGAAGGAAATAGTAGGTTACAGCGTTGCAGAAGTGGCACGTACGTGCCTTTTTGACATGAAAATTTTATCATGTCACCGTGGCACGAAAAAATTAAATATGGCACACTTTTTTTGTTTCCATTTTTTACTCCAAATAAAGCGAATTTTGAAGAAATTTTGAGAAAATTGCTTCAAATGGAAGCCAGATGGAGGAAAAACTGGCAAAAACTCTTATTTTTTTATAGAACAAAATATTTTCACTTCACAATCGATTTATATTTTTTTTTAACATAAGAATTTTTTGTTTTTTCATATGGCATGAAAATGACACGATTTTTTAGAAAATGTGGAACGGACATTTTTTTGTGGGCAGCAACGCTGAGTAAGTATCTGATATTCTGAGCTACAAAATAAATTTTATAATGTGCGTCTCTTTACTTTGAAACTCTGTGATTTTCTGTGCAAAACAACACATTTTATTTCCTTAAAAAATAATTGTGAACATTTTTTTCAAAATCCAAATTTTGATATTTTTGAAAATTTGACATGCAATATTATTCAAACTTATTAGGAGCTTTTATGTACAAAATTTCATTAAAATTGTTTCAACAGTTAATGAGATAGTCGAAAACCAAATAAATGGTTCCATGAGAGGTACCATTTTTAAACGATAGATACTGATCTGATATTCTAATATTAGCTCGCACAAAAATTTTAATCAAAATCGTAAAAGCCGTTTTTGAGAAAAATAAGATTTTCAATACTGGTTTTTAAACATTTGTGTGGGAGGTACCGTTATTTCTGGTTATAAGAAAAAATTGCATTTAAAATCTGCTAAATAATTTCAAAAACTGCTGGGTACTAAGCTGGGGACTTAGTCGTTTTCAAATTATTATTAAGTTCTAAAAAATTAAATAAATTGAAACTTTTTTTTTTAAATCTAAACAAACATTTTTTGGAAAATTTTGGTACACCAAATTTTTAGAATTATTGTAAACATTCTCTATAAAAACAAATAATAAAAATCAGTTGGACCGTTTTTGAGAAAATCGAAAATCAAAAAAAATGGTTATATGGGAGGTGTTTTTTTTTTTAATGGTAGCCTTTTTGTAAAAATAATTACTGAATTTTGTTTAAAGTTTTGGGCACGTTTTTGAGAAAAATAAGAATTTTATTTTTTGCTAAAAAAAATTGTACGACAGGTACCGTTATTTTTGGTCTTAAAAAATTAAATTCATTAATTAATATTCATTAAATCAACGAATTCCATAGTCGGTTTTTAGGTTTTTAAAATATAGTTTTAAGTTAATTGATTAATTTATCAAATGGCCAACATTGAGCAACAGTGAGATAAATTGAAAAACATCTTCTTTCTTTTAAAAAGAAAATTGATGTTGTTATACAAGATGACCTAGAATTTTATATTTGTTTTTTTTTTTGTGTCCATTTATTCTTTCAGTTTTCCTATTTTTTTTAAAATTTCTTCTTCTTCTACAATAAGTTTTTCATATTTAAGTTCAGGAAGTTTTTACTAAAACAAATTTTTACATTTTTCCCAAGAATTTATCTTTTATTTTGAATAAGAATTTCAATAAACTTTTTTAACAGCTTCAACCAAATAATGTGAAAGAAAATCTTCTTTTTTTTTTTAATGCAAATTAAAAACAATGAGAAAAACTTCAAAAACTTCTCAAAAAGTCATTTCATTCTTTTGTTTCAGTTTTTTAAAACTTCCTCAAGCAAGCTCAAATGTGCCATATATCAGTCTCTTTGACTTCCTGAGTGAAACCACTCACTTATAATGAAAATAAAATCAACGAAAAATCCAGCTTTCTTTTTATTGAAAAAAACTAAAAAATATCTTTAACGTTAATCCTCTCTATACATACACTAAAAATTCTAACAAAATTCCATCAATATTATATGTATGCCAAAGAGTGATCAAAACACTTTATTTCTCCAATCTCCGTAAAAAAACAAAAAAACATCAAACTTTAACAAGAAAGTCTTTCACAATAATAACCAAACTTAACCTAAAAAAAAAAAAAAATTCCTAACCAATCTCATCAACTTAAGCGAATAGTTTGAGGAAATAATAAAAGAAAAAAAAAACAAACATGCAAAATGAATAAAATAACGCTTCGTAAAATATCCAACGACTTTTTATGTATATGTATGTAGTTATATCATCAGCTTTGGCCGTGTATACTGTACAAGGACGAACACTAACCGATTATCATAAATATTTCGATGCAAACGTTTTTTCCCATAGTTAAAATCGATGGTGCGAAATGTCTGCAATATTAATTTGATTTGCTGATGGCGATATGGGCGAGAATTTTCATGCTATGCAAAAAAGAAAAAAAAAAAAGCTCACACAGAATTTGGAGGTGACTGCTTCCATTATCCATTTCCACTATCATCATATGAAATTCCTAAGAAAACTTTCAACCAAAAACCAAGACAACCGACCCCCGAATAAGGGTATTTTTTGCAAAATATCCTTTTAACATCCTCTGAAGTCTCAAATAAAATGCGATACCATCCCAGAATGTCTGGCTCTGGCCTCAGAACCATCAGGCTGGGACTGGGCCTGGGCCTGGGCCATGCAAGAGCAGCCCGTCTCGAAGTATTGCTCCTCCTGGTCCCAAGTGTGTTGTTGTTCATTCGACTTTTAATTTAAATAATTGATTCTTAGGATGGACGACCGCCCGCACCCCGCAACTGCCCCGCCCGTCGTCGCCGTCGTCCACCACAACTCTTACCGACAACCAGACCAGGACACCACCACAAAGTTTCTTCCTCTATATATAGTTATCCGCCGCACAGAAAAGAGCCCGGACGCAATGTAATACAATAAATTAGGTGATTGTTTCCTTCCTTCCTCTTAGATTGGTCTTGCAGAAATTCAAAGTACGGCAAAGGATAATTTCGACAGCAAATTTGCATTAGATATACCTAAAGATGCTTGTTTTTGTAGCGAATTTAGCTTTTATGACATATCCTCGGAAATAACATTTTGATGTTCCATTACGAAAATTAATTGTATCGACTCTCAAACTGTGTGTGACTAAATGATCAATGAACCCATCAGTACAGCATCCTTTTTCCTGTCACTTAGCAGGAAGAACAACAGCAAATTCGATATAGCAACCGACGCGACGACGACTCGATGATACAAATACTACAAACAAAAAATTGATATACCTTCTGCCTGATGTACCTATTCTTGCAGTGCGTTTGAATTTGAAAGCGACTTTCCGAAACCATGATTTGTCTGGAAAATGCTTCGTCATGGCGGGTAGCAGGATATCATTCCGGTCATAGACATCTTGTGTTTTTTTTTCAGCTTCTTCATTCATGGGTTCGGTATTCGGTTATAACAAGATAATAAAATCGAAGTGGAAAGGAAACGTAACTCTGACATAAAGGATATCAACACCAGCCAAAGCGAATCCTGAACAAATAAAGATGGTGGGTGGTTGGGTTGATTTTTTTAGTTGTTGTAGGGACGAAAGTGAATCGGATATTCGATTCGAATGTGGAAAAGTGCACATCATCATCGATAGACAGACAGGCAGGCGCGGCGTATATTGTACTCTCGTATGCATACAGTAGCGTTGGAAGGATACCTATATATGGAATGGATGTCGTGCGTGGTTGACTAGTTTGACAGGTATATCGGTTGGAATTAGATACGTTGGATCTGTCAGTAAGAAAAATTCAAACTTTGATTCAAACGAATTGACAAAGCCGATTGCCGTATAGACTACGACGACGAAGAAGGGCGGGGCGGGGCGGGGCGGCTGCAACGGTGTGTGATGAGTTGCAAGTTGCATATTGCCGAATCCAAATAACGGTACGATATTAGCTACACATATGTATTTATATAGAAGGGAAAGTTTGAAATTGAACAAACGTACAAAAGGTTATGCACCTATAAGTTTGCAGCATGGAATCAAGGATACTTGCAGGTCTTTTTTGTTCAAGGAATGCGCTCTTAGTTTTCAAAGCATTTGACATATGCTATTACCGTCAAAGAAATCGAATTGCTATACCTTTATATCTATTTTGTCTATGTAAAGGTAGATACAGTCAAAAGCATTGTAGCATTGCAGAAATGCTAGACTGGAAATTAAATAAAATGTGTCAAAGTCAATCTTCTTCTTTTAGAGAAGTGGATTGATGTATCAGTGTGACGGTATCGTTTTTACATGGTTATATGGATTATTTTTATTTTTTTTTGTTGAAAGGATACAGGTGGAAATTGAAGAAGAAATTTAATTTATTTTCGTGAAAATCAAAAAGTCAAAAGAAAAAAGTGGATAGTGCATAATGTTAAACGTTTAAGAGCTTACAATGTATCAAAAATTTCGACTCAAGGAAATCACTCCATTTCAAGGAGATATTTTTTTATGGTAATAATTTTTACGATTAGATTAGGTACGGTCAACGTCAAATTTTTATAAGTTTTGACTTCTTGAAGTCACCAAAAATATATAAAGTATAACACTGTTAACGTATTAATATTATGTGGGTATGTATAGACTACGCATGAGAATTTGAAAATCACACGAATGACGCAAGTCGGTCTATGATGTCCAAAAACGGGTTGACGTTTTTGGACGCGATCAACGCGTGTTTTGTATCTCTTGGTTTCAAATGCGTTAAGACGTTAAACTTCATGACGATCACTCAACTTGACCACTTTGACCGTTGACGCGGAGCTGACAAGAGTAAAAATCATACAATCACACGACAGGACTGAGGACATTAACATTATGCGGCTAAGTTAAATATCGATGAATTAAAAACTTCAATGAAATAAACGCTGGCTATGCGTTCAAAAAAACTACTGTGTCAACTTTAAAATACAGTCAACGCGCTAACGACCAGTATATTGATGTGTCATAACAACGTTGAAAAGATGATCACACAAAATAATAACCACGCGTTGACCCTACAATTTATGTCAATACAAGCTGTCAACGCAGTTGTCAAAACAGCTGTCAACGCAGCTGTCAACGCAGCTGTCAACGCAGCTGTCAACGCAGCTGTAAACGCAGCTGTCAACGTAGCTTTCAACGCAGCTGTCAACGCAGCTGTTAACGCAGCTGTCAACGCAACTTTCAACGCAGCTATCAACGCAGCTATCAACGTAGCTGTCAACGCAGCTATAAACGCAGCTGTCAACGCAACTTTGAACCCAGCATTGAAGACGGTCACACATCTTCGCAACTTTCGGAAAGAGTTTGACGTCATTTTGAGTTCATAGAATTAACGCGTTGTCCATATCCATTGACCGTCTAATTGATGTTTAAAAAAATCTGACTAAAAAAAATAAATATTAGTTAACGCATTTAATAAATTCAAAGTATAAAAGAGTCATGTTTATTATTGCCTCAGTATTATGATATGATAAGAACTTGTTATAATTCATCTATCTTAATAAATCGTTTGCAGGAAAGGAGGGGACCAACAATTTTCTGTAAAATTTAAATGGCTTTGATGAGAGGGACTGCTCTAGCATGAAAACGTGTAGTTACTCTGGAAGGATTTGTCATTTTCTCGTAAGATGCATTTTACCACTGAAAAATTCGTTTTAAGTTAAAATAGGCTGGGATTTAATTTTCTAGATTCAGCACGGGGTATTGTTAATGTTAAATTATAAAATTAATTTAATAATAACATTTTCAACCACTTTCAAAATGAAAGGCTCAAATTGTTTCCTTAAAAAAGTGAGAGTGCTGGGATTCACGGTTAAGATGTGTAAACATCAAATTTAAGTGCTGGGTTTACATCACAGAACGCGACGAGTTTCAACTGTGTCAACCAAATTTCAACCCAAACTCCACTCGATCTTTCGATTTAGTTTGAGGTACGAAGGAACGTATCCAATATATATCATAGTATCGTAACGTGTAACAGCACAACGTTATATGTTACAGTAATTTCTACATTTTTAGTTTACCCTACCGCCGGCATAGATGTTTACACATTAAAATTGTCTAGGTACCTACACCAACATGGAAATAGGATGGAGAGATACCAAACCGCATGTAAATATCATTTCGAATATTATTCATCCCTGATTTTATGTTCGGTGATATTTTTTGTGTTTCTACTGCGAATTCCCTTAATTTTCCTCAACTTAAAATTCACCTCACGCTTTTTCTAATTTTTGTTTTTTTTTTTTTTTTTTTTTCTTCCTCTCCTGTCTTTCTTCAACGATTGGTCGGTCCGTGAAGTTTTTTTGAAACGTGACTCATATTGTTTCTGATATCAGACGCAGATTATAGATACTTTTTTTCTGCGGATTTCATGAGCAGACCATGTCGCGCAAAGTCTCCAATGGTATTGGTTTGGTATGGTATCCTTACAAAAATACGAACAAAACTAGACTTAATTTGTAGCTTATATATAAATTGAGCATTTAGACTATTAGCGATGATGCCACAGGAGCTGAACTGATATAAAACGCAGAAGAACGTTCAAAAGGTTCATGTTTTCAATGTCCCATAACTATTATTATATACCTACTATAGCAATATAGCCGAAGCAGGCAACCGAACACCTCGGCACCACCAAGTTACCCCGAGTCCGAGATAAAATGTTCTTGTCATTGGAAGGTGTCATTGCACTTGGTCAATGCGTAGATAAGGCGCGACACATTTTCGCCATCTGGTTAAGTCTCCGGCGAATGGTCGGCACTCGGCATTAAGGTGGATGGCATTGTGGTTCATGAATCAGGACTCAATACCAAGATAAAGCAAGAGAAGCTGAAATGATAAATGAAATCAATGGAATGATATGAAAATGGTTTAATGGTAGGAAAAGGTTTTAAATAGGTTTCAACCTATAAGTAGATATATGTGGTGGGTGTTATTCGCTCATAGTATACCTACTTGTATCTAAATATAAATATACCGAAACCGAATCTCCATTAGAACGGCAGCTATTGTGTGTTTTTGCGTAAAGTTTATGACTTCTGTTTCTCGGTTATTTAGGTGGGTATACTGAGTACCATACCTAGCTGGTCTTGGTATTGGATATTGGATAGAGTTTATAAGCACACAATGAATGAACAGTAGGTAAACGATTTGCTGACTGCGATTCATTAATCTTAGTTATTGAGTGGAAAAGGACGTTGTATTTATAAAAGTCGATTACTTTACGCTTTTATGGTAGGTAAAGGTATAGGTAAATTGCATATTTAGACACATTCAGGTGTTCAATGAACTAAATTCTGTTGCGGCACGATATCAAAACCATATAAGAAACTGTTTATCAGCACTTAGCGAGAGTTTTTAATGCTCAAGTTCATTTATTAAATGAGGATAAATGTTTGTCAGAGTCGGTGATTGTGTGGAACAAGAAAATGTATTTAAAATATATAATTCCTTCATTTATTATAACTGCCTTTTTCTTTGACAGAAGGGTAATGGAAAATGAGAGGCCACTGCAAAGACAGGATATATGTTTTTTTTAATTTTTAAGAAACCTTCTATTTTGAAATCAAGCTTATTCAATTTAAAATTGCTTATTTCAAGGTAGGAGGTTGTTTAGTTTTTATTCATTACCTTCTACCCTCTTCTCCCTCTTTCAGCAGTGTGGCAAAGTTTTAGACAATTAAGTAAGATAATAAACAGGACTTTAAACGAATAAGAATTGTAATCAGCTCTATCGTCAATATAATGGAACTTTTTTTCCCCGGAAAAACAAAAAAATACCGGGGAAAGAATGTTTCCCATTGCAAATCTCCCACGAAATAATTTTTCCCCAAAAAATAACTTAGGGAAATATTTGCATTTATAGAAGAAAGTTCCCTGGAAAAATTATTCACAATTGCTATTTTCCTGAAAGTAATATTTTCCCTAATAATTTTGAAGAAGATTTTAATCACCCCTATATTCATGTTCAGTTATAATTTAGTCATTAATATACATAAGTTCTCTAATATTCTACCTCTTTTCTGACCTCTTGATCAATCAATTTAAATTCTTACTTCTTCCAAAAAAGGGAAACAAAAAAAAGAACGACATTGAACTCTGGTAGTCTTAAAGTAGTTTCAAGTGAATTTCTTTTAAGTCTCTTCATTCCAATGACTTAAAACCAGTCCGTATAGGAAACAGCTGTTACCATAAGATTCTTATAATTCACTTGAAAAAAATCTTACTTTTATTTATGCTTGTTCCTTCATGTTCTGAAGTTAAAATTATAAAATTCCTTTCCGAATGAATTAAGGATCTGATTTTAATAAATATTGAAAGGGGGTTTTATTGGTTTCTTAAAAAAATATACCTACACACATTTATTTCTGCAATTTTTATCTGTGCTAGGCAAAACTCGTATAGTTAATTAGATTAAGAGTTAGATCTTCAATATATGTATGTACATACATAATACATATATAAGAATATTTTTCGACTTTGCCTTGATATTAAATTTGATATAAAATTTGGTTTAAAAAGATTACATTCTTAGTGGAATTATAAAAATGTATTGTTATTTATTATACATACCTATAATTAACTGTAAATTGTACGATTACGTTTTAAAATTGTGTTTTAACAATTTGAGTTCTAGAATAAATTAAAACTAAGAATTCTGTACAGCAACGTTTATAATATTTTGTGGAAGTCCATGAAACGCATTCATCGTCTTTTTTTTGTTTTATTCCTGACACATAATTGGGGATCTGTCTGGGAGAATTTGTATATATACATATATATAGTGCACCAGTAATATTCACGTATGTACCTTCATACATATGTAGATGGATCATGATTGAAATACCTGCACAGTGCGCAGTTACGTGCAGGTAGCCTGTTCTTTTAAAGATTTTTTCGTCCACTTGAGTTCAGTTTGAAATCCTATATAGGGAAACAGGAGACTTGAATTAAAAAAAAAAAAAAAAAAAAAAACAATTCATACAGTATATTGAGTTTCCTGTAGAAAGGTGGCACCAGGAATTTGTAAGCGTAGATTATAATAATTCAAAAAAATCAGCTGTTGAGGTTTTACTAAGAGGTGAACGAAAAGATTGAAAATGTGGTTATTGGTGCCAGACACGAAGGTCACTAACCGAAAGATGAATGAAGAATTTTAAATGTTTTTTATTTTTTTATTTATAATAAACCGTTGATATACATACACATATGTATGTACAGTACATAAATATATGTATTGTGTATTGTATACGTGAATCGAATAGAAATAATATGTTAGCACCACGTCAGCTGGTGAACGTAGGTTAAACCTTATGAACAAGTGGTTGTGAGAGCGATAAGTATTTTTCATATATTTAGAAATGTTTTTTTTTTCCTGAATAGGTAGGTATATTAGGGGAATTTCATTTCCAGTTAATGCGATGTTGATTGATATAAGGTATCAAAACATACAAAAGTGTGAATTTTGACGCAGTTAAAACGTTTTTTTTATTTTAATCATCAAATTAAGGCACCTGCCTTAATTTGATGATTAACATAGAAATTAGAAACAGCTTTTAAAAATTTCTATAAAGGGTGATTTTTTTAGGGTAGTCAATTATACGAAAGGGTTAACTGCGTGTTGCCATTTTTTTACAGTATTTTAAATTTATATTCATTAACAAAAAGAACATTTATTTGGTGGCGCAACATCTCTTGAATATCTCGGGCTTTTGTAACTTACAACTTTCAACTATTTATGTACATGTTATGAGCTGGAATTTTCTGCAAAAACCGAAACGGAAAATCATGTTTCGTGACAAAAATATACTCGATTCACACGACTGTGAAAATAAACAAATTCTTTGCCATATTTTTAATTATTATCTACTACTAGGTACATAGATATGTCAAAAATAAGAAAATGATTAATATTGTCAGTCTTTACCAATAATTATGTTCGACGTAAACCCTTATTTCTTTGCCTTATCATTTCCAAATTAACTGGGGTATTGTTAAGTTAGCGTTATTTTTTGTATAGCAAAAGCATCAGAAATTAAATAAATGATAAATAAAATAAATTTATGAACTTCGTGTTCCCGCTTAACGCTAAATATTTGTACATTTTTCTAAGCCGAAAGAAAGTTGATTGAAAAAACTGTTCAACAGCGAATGATTATAGTTTTTTTTTAAATAATGGAATTTTAAAGTAGGTATAATATATATTTATAATATTATTATAATATAGGTACTCTATGGTCAGGACTCTGGACAATTAATTCTGTTCGAAAAAAGAGCGGAGACTTCTCCAAATAATCTGCTACAATAATCAACTTCGCTTATCGAACTCACTGATCTCTATAATACACTGGATAGCGTATCCATACAAAATAGGTGACTCCATTTGAACAAATGTTATACTTGAAGCTGCCTTTTTTTTGTATAAATGTATAACATATTAACTACGACATTAGGCGCGTTCCTTTATCTACTGCAAAGTACTTCTGGCTGCAGTCAACTACTTCTACTCTGTGGTCAAAGTACGGCTGAATTCCTAAACGCAAAACTTGCGCAAATTATGCTAAGCAGACAGTTTTAAAATGCAAACTTAAACATCCCTGCAAAGCAGATTGTCCCAAAATGTAGTTGATTTTTGTTTTCTTGTGCAAACGCATTTATGCAAATGTAAAAAATATTTTGCTTTTTGCATTTGCTTTGCGTATGTTTTACTTTGCAAATTTGCGTTTATGAATTTGGCCTCCTACTTTAATAATGTATTTACGAAATGAATCCACGCAAGAAAGCGACACCATCAATAAAAAGAAATTACTTAGTAAATTATTGTTGTTGATGTTTCTCAAATACAAACAACAAAAATTACATCTACTTTAAGATTAGATTTTTCTTTTGGCAAAATTATAATTATTATAGCGTTCCATTCATCAATGGCAATGCATGCTAGCGAATGGGAAAATTATTTATTCGATTCACTTTTTCACAGAACCAGAATCGGCCCCCTATTCATGTAAAAGAGATTGAGATCTCCGAGATCTCATTCTCCTGAACACGCCTAATTTGTACGCCAGTCGTCAAAATACTTTTTTTTGTGCTCGGCAGTTGTCAAATCTTGAAGCTGCCTTCGATAGTGCCATCTTCAATTAGAGTCAAAAGAACTGTTATACTTTGTAGGGAATACACTATCCAGTGTATTATAGAGATCAGTGATCGAACTGCGTACTGCAAAACGAAAACCAGAACAAAATTTTTCATTTATGATTTCGTTGTGTTGTTTTTGTATGTGATTTTTCGTATCGCATCAGCAGCGTACTAGGCTTTGATTAAAGAAATTTGGTATGTTTTGTTTTTGTTATGTTTGTATTGATTTTAGTGCTTTTATTTTTGTCTATTTATTTGTAAATAGACTCATGCATTCAATGTACATAAATTTTTAACGTCTATATTTTTTTACCAATGCGGAATGCATAATTTTCTCTTAAATACAATCAAATATTTAATTTGTTTAAATTTATTTTGTCATATGGGATAATTGTAGGATATTTATCACAAAGGCATGAAAAATAGGGAATTTCTGGGAATCAATATGGGAAAACTGCTCGCATCATCTGGCATCACTGCCATGCACATTACTTTTCCCAATGGAAAACAAACGAAAAGTAAGCTTTCGTTTGTGCCCAAAAAGCGAATAGACAATATCAGCTTAACGAAAATTAAAAAAAAAAGCGTTGAGGTCAACTTTTTTCTATACACAGGAAATCTGAAAATTTTTTTGCAACGATTGGTTGTGGAAAATTGTTAACTGTTGAACAATTTAACCTTATTAAAATAAAAAATATGATCAACCTATACCTAAATTTTTTTCAACTTACATAAAATTAAGCATCATATAAAATTAATGTTCATATTCGCTTTAAATTAGATTTATGTTCAGTTTCAACAAATGTGGACAAAGGACATAACATCTACTTAACTGACTCACTCCATTCCTTTTAGTTTATGCTAAGCTAAACTAAGATGAATGCAACAAGAGTTTCTCCCTAAAACCTTCAATTTTCATGGTCATATTACTATCCCCTTTATAGGATCACATAAATAAGTCACATTGAAAATCGTTGGACGCAATCTTTCAAGGTTACTTTGGCGAACTTCAAAAATTTTTTACAAATTCAATTTTGAAAAAGAAAAAGAACGCTCTCCCCTATATATTCCCATACAAATATAACCTTGCTCTTTTACATCAATATTCCTCACTCTATATAAATGTATGAAAAACCAAAGGAAACATTCTGCATAAAACCATAGAAATGGCATTATTAATAGTCACCTTGAAAGCAGTATAACCTTCAACGATTCAAAGACAGTTTTTGAAAAAGTTTCCCGCATCATTTGGGGTGCATCATCATCAATGCGCCGGGAACCATTACAAAGCGGAACATCCTCTCCCAACACAAGAAATGAAGATTTTATAAAAAGCATCTAAATAAGTGACCTTGGGATGTATATACGCAGCAGTGAGAACACTCTGTCAAAGTGTAAATGTTATGTCTTCTCCCACTCATATATAGAGACGGGGGTTGTGTAATTGATTCCCCCTTGGGAAAAACACGCAATCCGTTTCACATCCTGCAGAGCAGATTGGCCATTAGATGATGTTAGAACCAGCTCCACTATACGTAGTCATACATATATATACTTCAGTGCTTTCTTCTCTTTATTTTTGAAGGAACCAATGAAGGATCATTTTATTTCCTTGGTCCTCGCTCAAGGTCGTCACCGCCATTCCATAAGCACATCACTTTTCTCTTGTATGTGTTTTTTTTTTTCTTTTACTCTCAGCATGATATTAGACCGGAACACAACACTTCACTGGGCAACTCCTTCGGGGACGAAAGCAATCTTCATACCATAAGAACCTACTGCTATATATACGAGTACCTATAATTCTATGTTACAGAACTCAAAGAAAAAAAAATCCCAATTTCCCTTATCGATTGTTAAAGGAATATATAATTTTCCATGGGAATATATATATAGAGTGGGTTAGATTCGGTGTCAGAGCAAGTGGTAAGTTAGTTAGTTATGCTCTAAAAAGCTTTGTATATAGCCCCCTACAAGAAAACTAGGTCAAGGTTGACGAGGGTTAGTTTTGTGTGTCAGAGGGAATTTCCCCTACATTATTATCTAGAGCTAGAGCTTATGATGGTTATGGTTATAAGAAGCTTTAGCTTTAATGGAGGTTTATATTTTTATTTTTCACAATTTGACAGAGGAATTGTTGTGTCCTTGAATGGAATGAGCGTGGACATGAATACGATAACATTGAGATTTTCTATAACACGTGTTTGGAAAAAACGATTTTATGGTTTTATGAAAAGTTTAAGTAAGTACATATAATGAACAAAGATGATAAAGGTTTCCGCTAATTCGTTTTACTAGTTAAAAGGTGGATTTATAAAAACAAACTGAAAGCACTTAGGATAATGAGTTTTTTATAAAACATACAGTCCTTTTGTTTTATTAAGTTTCACATTCTTAATCTTTAAAGATTCTGACTTTTGAAAAATGAAAAACATTTTTTTTACAAAATTCTATGAAAATAATGGGAAAAATGGGAACAAAATACAAATATAGAGACCATTATTCCAGATCACTTTGCAATCGCGGGAGAATATTACGCCCGCCAACTGCTGCTGTCTTCAGTAAAATGCAAGAATATTAGAGAAGGGCAAAAAAACATGACATGTGATTTTCCAACCTGTGAATACAAAATCACAATCGCACGATCGATTTACCAATAAACAATGAGTGCTTTTATCGTGATTTGATTGATTACCTATAATATGTGCATTTCACATTATGAGAATAAATCACAATTTTATAAACTCACAATAAAGGAAAACGACTAACCATGACGAAAAAAACAACTTTTATGGTCGTGATATAGGTGAATGAAATCACGCTCAGTTTAAAATCAAAAGAAAATCTCACAGATGATGACGTAAGTATAGAAAACGAAGTAGAATTTCTGTAATCGTGATTTTCTTTGCGTAATATGAAAAAATAAATAGTAAAATCACAACAAAGATATCAAATCTCATAGATAAAGGCATAATAAAGTGTTTTTTTCTTATTAAAGTTATTCAAAAAATTTTGTAAACATGTATATTTTAGGTTAGGTTATTTTAAGTTTCCTCTGTTATTATTATCAAAAGCTGAAATTTTGTTAATAAGCTTTCTAGAAATTAAAGTATAGCATGTGAATTTTGTATGAATTCACCAACATCCAAGTCTGCATCTTATTTCTGTTACTTAAGAAAGCTGAATTTTTTAAATAAGCTTTTTCCAACCTAAAGCACAACATATTTTTTTTTTGTTAAAAATTCACTTACTAAATTCACTTCATAAATTGCAAACACAGGTTAAAATCACAGTGAATTTTAAATCACAGTCAAGATTATATACCTGTGATTTTAAAATCACGGCTTAACTAACCTGTAAAAAATATTTAAAAGTAAATAACTACCTTCTATATCTACATCTATTACATATATATAAATTTATCATCTTTAGCTTAGAGTATCAATCAGAAACCTAGGGTGGAAATATGTGATTGTCAAATCATCGAAAATAGTCATATGTAATACTAGCTGAGTTTTTTGTCTGTTTACATTGACTTTATATTGACATATGTCAAAATCATGGGGGCCTTAGTGAAATTTTCAATGCGATTAAATTTTTATATATTTTCTTCATCTTTTGAAATGTAGTAAACTTTTTTTTGTTACAGAAAATGCTTGTTTAAATGATTAGTTACACAGAAGCATAAACGTAGCTTTGTAAGTTATCAACTGTGATATATCCCTATTATTAGTTTTAATTACCTTTAAATTTAATTTTCTTTGTTGTTTAATCTTAATTTTATTATATGTAGGGGGAAGGCGGGAGACTTGAGCCACTTTTTGTTAAATCGTTCATAAAAACTTTTCTACTCATCTTAGCCACATGTTGGATACATCTTTTTAAAGATACATTTATCTATTTTAAGAATAATCTCACAAACTTTATATACACGGGACTGATTTTTTCCAAATGCTAAATGATTGGGAACAGATTTTTGGCTCAAGTCTCCCGCCTAGACCTCTCTACAGAGATTGCCTGTCCAACCTGATGATTTTTTTTGCTGCCAGAACCTTCGGACATTTTTGGACAGTTGTGCATCCAGTTTCGTCGCAGTTATAAATGTTCTGGGGTTCGAAACCAAACTTTTCACGGATTTCTTTCAAATTTGTAAAAAAAATCAGAAAAATTTTTTTTTATTGAAGCTTGATTTATTTCTTTTAATGCAGCCTCAATGATATCTTTGGGAACCACATTCTTTTTTGCTGCTTCTCCGTTTCTTTTGTTACAAATGGCATTTTCAATAGCTGAAAAAGAAAGAAACTCCTGCATTTATAACATATCTGACAATAAATCGCAGCAAAAGGAAGACTTGAACCACTGATTAAGTCTCCCCTAAGAAACTGGCTCAAGTCTCCCGTTCACGTTTTTTCACTATTAAAAATTAATAACTTTTGTGAAACACTAGCTAGCATCATTTTGTTCTAATATTAACAAACTAGAATAATTATTTTATAAGATAATGTTAACTATTTTTACTTACCAAGTCAAAGAAACTTTTTACCACGAAAAAAACATTTTTTTTTTGTTTTAACTTTTTGCACCAAAAAACACTATTTTAATTTCACCAGCTTAAGTCAACTGACGATGTAGAATTATTTTTGTGTGCAAGTAACGGATCACTGTATGCAACGTTTGGCTTTACTCATGAAAGATTTGAGTGGATCTTTAGAGAACTATTGAGAGTGGCTCAAGTCTCCCGTATGATCAAGTCTCCCGCTTTCCCCCTACATATGTACATATGTATGTATTTTTCAGCCTATATACAGATTGAATTGTTTGATTGTTACTCTCACTTATTACAAGTCACCTTAGCCGATTCCACCCTTGATATCACTTCTTTTTTTTTAAACAAAATTATCACTTTCTCAGAATTTCTTCAATTCAACTTGAAACTTTTATGACGGAATTTTACCAGAAAATTCAAATAAAATAAATATATGTAAACTGTAGAATAAGATAACCTGTATAAATATAATTTCAAACAATTGATGACATTTAACCTAAAAAAGCAATATTTATATGACTTTTTCACGACAATCATAAACCAATTTCACCGTTCCAAATAATAACCCAGACCAGAAGCTAATGACGCAAATCATCATTTAAAAAAATAAATGTCAGATCCTTATCAAATTTTCGTATATTACAATAAATGTTACCTCCTTTAGATAAACACATTTAAATGTCTTTCATTTTGTGTGCCAAACCACACATTTCCATCACCTGACACAATTATACCCAGTATCAATTAAGAAATGACTTCCGTATAAATCTGTCATACTTGAAATTGGGACATTTAAACTTAAAGTATATAATATAAAATTATATACAAAGCTCAATAAAATGCAAATAAAGTGACTCTGAAACAAATTGCCAGTTAATTTATATGAATCCAAAGAGAATGCGTTGATCTGTCTGTCCATTGGCATTGTGCAGAATGATGGTGTATGTATGTATATGTAGGTATTCTTGTTACAAAAAATTTTATACTTTATTGCGCTTGTTCCAAAATGCGCAATCAAAACTGACACAATTATTATAATTTAATTAGCAGTGTAATAAAAACACCTTTCATCGCCTAATTAGCTATTACTTTTATGGGCTTTTGGTTTCTTCAGAAATTAAAAATATTATTTAAAAAAAAGCAAAATTAAAATTTCACTCTTTCTGCGTTTCTACGTTTCCTTAATAATGATTCACAAAAAAAAAAAAAAAAAAAACAAAAAAAAAAGATCACTGATCTCTTCCAACAAAACTGTGCTGGAACCAATCGCTTAAAACTGTAAATTTGTTAAAATTTAATTGACCAACATTGAATAAGACACACAAAAAAAAAAATTAACTTTATTTACGATGCAACAACATCATATTGCAACAGCAGGCATATCACAAGCTTTAATTTTTACTGGCGGGACGAATTGTTGGTATAGAGGTACAGTTTCTTGATCAAGACTTAGCTGTTTCCAAGACAAACTAACCGACAACAGACGGACGAAGAAGTGAAAACCGAAGTTGTATTTTTTTTTTATGAGTCATAAAAATATTAAAATTTATTTGAATTGACTCGAATCTCTGAATAAACAAGCAACAATCTAAATTAATTGTTTTGTTTCTATAAAAGCCCCCCCCCCCCACCTATCCTCCGCACACAATCCTTACATAGGTAGTATAGTCCAAGTTTTTTGTTCAATAATAATTTTCACCCGGATGTCTAACATTAATTAAAACCCCAAAAGCAGACGGGAAAAATGGCCAAACAAGTCCTTTAATGTTTACACCGACCAATTGCATGTTAGACAACAACAGGCAACAAGGACAGCAAGTCATTAATCTATCGTGGGGATAATTTGACAAGATGAAGGGAGGAGGGGGGCAGCCCTTGTAAATTTATATACATATATATATGGGGAGCTTGGTTGAGGACAAACAGAGTTACAGACGATATGGTCGTTATTAGCGACATAAGACTATAAGACGATGACTACAACGACTTCGCTCTGTCCGTCGCGTCGTTGTTGTCGTAGTTGAAAAAAATTATTATTATGTGTAAATTTTACAACACGAATTACCAGATTACCAGCAGCAGCAATGTGTTAAAGGGCGCCGAAGATTCATGGCACAAAATGGTCATCGATTTGCCGTAAATTGCACTTGAAATGATGTTGATGAGATGAGATACAAAAAAAACACAAAAACATTTACAATGTTCCTGAACCTTTTCCTTTCTTCCTGCTAAAACAAATAATGTGAAACTTTAAAGGAAAAGACTCCTTTGCAAAAAGATTACAAACAAAAACACTAAACAGACACAATAATGTCAGTTAATTAGCGAATTAAATGGCAAAAGATGCCTTTGGATTCGAAGATCAAGAGTGGTGGTCTAAAGCTGTCTTTTAGGATTTGTGAGTTGGTTAAAGGATAGAGCAATGAATAAATTGAATAGGTAAGTATCTATAATATTCATGAAGCGTTCAACTCTTATTTATATTTATAGGAAACATTTTAAGAAAATTGTTAAGTCCGGCATTTAGGAAAATAAAACATGAGATTTAAAGTTAACATTGGGACTCTTGTTAATAAAATTATACACGGAGGGAATTTTTCAACCAATTTTCAAACAATTTGAAAACATTAAAGATTTGTTTTTGAAAAACTTTAGTCAATTCACCAAACTATGCTTTGTACCAAATTTGAAACCATTTCATCCATTTAGGCTATAAAATTTACAAATAGACGTGCAGACCTACGCACGAGGTATTATGTACCCTAAGTCCCAGCATTCTGTAATGCCTGTGAAATTCCCAAAGCAACTTTCATCTAAAAACCAATTAAACCAAGACAGAAATTTGCATTTTTTTTTGCATTCAAATTCGAGAATTTTTTTTTTCATCAAATTTTGGTTAAAATCGTGTATGATCTACCAATTTCACTGTAAATTCACATCTTATTTATTAAGAACCAAACACGCTACCTATTTGCATTTTCATTAGATTAACTCCAAATTTTCAAGAATAGGTGAGGTCCAAATTTAATCTGAAAAAAATCATACTCTTAATTTCACATTAAAGTTGATATTATTTTTTTTAATTTGGACCTATTTTTTTAAATACAAAAATACTGTACCTACATTTTGCCTGAACACAATGGAATCATGCAATCGTTGAATCTTGAACAGCTTGAAAAAGTGTCATATATGTACGTGATATTTTTTACCTGCCCACAATGCCGTTGTAAATCTTTTTCTATATTTTAAAGAAAAAAGAACAATCACGCGCTTATTATTTATTCACCTTTTTTATTTCCGATTTTTCTTTAAATTAATAATTTTTTTCGCAAAATAAATAAGCACAATTTTTTTTTCCGGTGCTTTTTTTTTCTTAATGCAAATTGAAACGTCAAAAGAGCTGTACGTCAAAAGTTAAAAGTTGGTAAACTCTTGCAGCGCCATCTGTAGCTGCGGTGCATTGTGTTCGTAACATTGAATTTGTGTGTAATGAATATTGCAGCATCCAGCTGCATTTCCAGTTGCGCCGTTAAACCCATTTCCTCACATTCGTCACTGCAAAACTCCTTTTCTAAAAAAAAAATCATTATCTTGAATTTAATTTAATTCTTCATGGCGACAAGAAATTAATTGTTCAAACATTTTTCCAAAAACCATTCTTAAATGCCAAGCACTTTGAAAGTTTTTCGATAATTCTATTCTGCTTTTACTGCTTAAGGCACTGCATTCTCGATTAGCTGTTTCATGATTCAAATTTTGTGGCAGGAATAATTACATGTCTTAAAACACAAAATAATAAAGTTTTTATAATTTTCAACCAAACTATATCCACTCTTAGCCTTTAAACACAACCTTATTTTTTCGAACATGGACAAAAAAAAAAACTGTTAAAATATTACCCTATGGTGGTAACATTATAACAATTTTACTACCTCAAGATTTCTTATAGTTTAAAGTGATTCATACATGATTTTTTACGATAATCACTAAACATTATTCAAAACCTCTGCAATATAATATTCTTCCAAGTGCACATCTATCTGACTAACACTAGACCCGTATCTATATCTACACTCTTCTGAATTGGAAACGAACAATGCCCGAAATACCGTATACATACAGCTATGTGAGATGTGAGAAAAGTGAAAAATTAATGACCGTACAGAATTTAACTAGTGTTAAGTATATTTGAGCAGTAAAAATGTTCTTTGCCTCCTCTGCTTTAACTATGATGGTCGTAAATGTTTATAAAACATTCTTTTCTTTTTTTTATTGCAGATACAGATGATACGCTTGTTGCTGTTGTTTTTGTTGTTGTTGCATATGCAGTGCATAGACATAGACAATTTAAAAATAAAACAAAATTTTTACGACCACCAGCAGCGTTTAATATACTTAAAGTTAGCAACGACACGACGAGGCGACGTCAACAACGAAGACAACGTTAAGTAATAATGTTAAATTTATCAAGTTACATAATTCAATCAAAATCTTCATCAGGTTTTTTTTTTTTTTTTTTTTTTAAGGAACGCTGTTAAATAGTCTTGTGGCACTTTAATTGTTGTCATTTTTTTAAGTGTCATAGTGGTATAGAATAAATAATAGGATCAAACAAACTTATTTTAAAATGCAATCAGGGACTTAATAAGCGTTCAATATAAATAATTCCACTTGAACATGGTTATACAACTCAGTTAAAAGCAAAATAAAATAACAGCAAGAAATACATACATACATATATATTTTAAAGCCGTTTTATATTGAAGTGGTTGCGGAGACTTGAGTTAAGACGAACTACTTGATAAGAATAAAATAAGGTCCAGCTTTGTGGCAAATTACCCAAAATCAAAAACAAAATGTCAAATTATTTGACATTTTCATATTTTTGGCGTGATTTGACATTAGGTACCTATATGTATATTAAAATTTCCTACATATAATTTTGGGTAATTATGTATGTATTTCAGATAATTTAATTGCCTTTTTATTATTTAATAATCTGCCATTAGATATTTTTTTTTGTATAGTGCAATGTTTTCTGTTTTTTATAAAGCGGTTCATCCCTTTTTGAAGGATTGTTTTCCGAATTTAACGAAAAAATCCCAAAAATATAGAAAACATTGCAAGACAAAATTAAAATTGTCGCATCTAATTGACAACTAAAATCCATTTATAAACGTTATTAACTTTTATTTTGGAACACATGTTTTAGTAAAGAAGAAGTCCTTATACGAATTTCGTTATAACTATAAAACACAATAATTGGTAAAGAGTGTCGCCATCTTAAACCAAAAATACTTAACATTATAACATTATATAGATTGGATTAGACGTTTAAAAAACAACAAGTTTATTTTTACTGCCCATATAATTTGATAAGTGTAACCAAAGATTCACAGATTTTCATATCGTTAAAACAGTTTTCCAATTTGTGTTTGTTTTGTTTATTACAAAACTCACATTCATGTGTACAACTACTACAACAACTATAATAGAAATAAGTAAACAACCATAAAAAGTGTCAAGAAATGTCCCAAACCTCAGTATAATTCGGACGGACACGACGACGGACACAGAGTGATTCATTGGAATTGTATAACAAAAATAGAGAAGACTGTAAAACAGTTTAATTACACATTTTTACGATTAGAAATTAGATAATAGGTTGTAAAATATATACAGTCAGCTAAAAATTTTGAGGATGTACTTTGATGGGGATTCTGGGATTGTTTTAATGGGTTTATCGACCCATTTTGTTACTAATTGATGGATATTGTGGGATTTTCCTTGCATGTACATATAATATACAAATAGCAAGTTGTTATAAGTCAATGATTTAACAATTTGACTATATCTAACGATCTATTTCAATTTTATTGCAATTTTAATGGTGCTGACGGAATCACAGTCTCATATACGAGACGTTAAATAAATATAGACAAATTTTTTTACTCAAGGAAATCGGTATGTCCGGTTAAACTTTAGATTAGTGACTGTAAAAATACTAAACTTCAGCGTGTATATACCTATATGGAATAATTATTTTGTAGATAAAAATAACCCGTGGCGTAATGGTAAGACACGTAAGGCTGTTACGCCGAAGGTTTTGGGTTCGTTTCCCAGCCTATGGCACAATGTTTTCCACGGGTTACTGCCTCTTCTGAGGAATTGACAAATCTTCCAAGACTATATCTTGTCATGAAAAAGTGCTTCTCAACTAAGGAATCGGCAGAAAATTGTAGGTCCCCTCCATTCCTGCCAACAGCACGCACAGAAGAATGGTTGAGAGTGTTGTAGGTCACTACAGGCCCCCTCGTTCTACACGAGCTCTTGCGCCACCCAACTATAGTTTTTATTTACGTTAATTACTCATAATATTTTTGTTTTGCTCTTCAAACACAAGTCATCAAATAACCACATCTGTATTTTAAATTATTATAATTTCGGTGAATCAACATAACTATAGCCGCATATTATATACGTAGTAATATATTAATACATAATTTTCACCTGAATGATGCAACATCTGGAATGCAGGAAGCTGTCCCGCAAATTAATCACCTGATGGCATCCTTTCATAAATCTCCGTTAAATCTAAAAAAAAAACAAAAAAAATAAACCTTCCTTTAATTTTTATAATGATCACTCGGCACTACTGCTATATAAGATAACCACAGAGCGCAACACTTTATTTAATCGTAGTCATTAATTCTTCTTTTTTTTTAATTCAAACTCAAAATTAGTCCTTTTGTGTCAATATGACTTAATCCCAGAGATAAACTCTGGATGAAACAATTTCAGATCAAGTTGAACACAGAATGTATCTGTAAGTACATAAATACGAAACAAACGAACGGATTATATTCCGCAAACGCAGAATATGTACATTTTTGTGATTTTAAACCAGGAAGCCCACGCTAGTAGTTGCGCGTCTCTTGTCAGATCATTTTTACCAATATAGTAAGCAATTTGTATGTTAAAGTTGGAAAAAATTCAAATAAAATAATTAATACTTTAAAATTGACATGTTTTGTGTTTGATATTGAAAATCTTACTTTTTTAAAATTATTAAAACATTTAGGATATTTCTGTAAATACCTCCATTCGCTCCACATTCGCTGATTTGTGATATAAACTGGCCTTGCTTCTGAAATGTATGTCTCACTGATATAAACAAAAAACTGATAACCTACCTCAGTGGTATAAAGTGGCAACACGTATGCCTGACTGGTCTAAAGAAAATAATAATACAATATTCTTCAAAGTATCGATAGTAATTACTGTTTTTGTTCGCTATTTAGTAACTAGAACACTAAATCTGATTGGTATAATCTGATCTAGAACTAACACGACTAGTATTTTACGAGAGAGAGTTTTGGTAAACAACTGTGTAATAAAAAATTAATAGATACCAATTAACCGAAAAATTTATTTTTAAAAATACGTTTTTATGTACCTTCTCTTCAATGAGACACACTTGTCACTGATTGCCAGTTGATTGGTATAAAATTGATGTACGTTTGCCTGACTGATATAAGCAAAATACCAACAACTTACTGAACGAAGTAGAGACACTGAGAAACTGGCTGCAGTACGCCTTACTGGTATAAATAAAACACTTACAATCTATTTTACAAAGTATCTATATTAAAATTTATGTTTTTAATAGCCTTTTATTAATAAGAACACGAAAATCTGATTGGTATAAACTCGTCTAAAACGTACATAGCGAATATATAACAAAAATGGTTTGATAAAAGTGTAAAATTGACTTTGTTTTCATAAACTAATTCTCTTTTTAATTTTTAATTACATAACATGTTTTTGTATACGGCCCTATTTCTTTTAAGGAAAGAAACAAGGGCAACAAGGCTGATCTGGTTTCATCTTTTTATATTTATTTGAGTACTAAAATTCATAGATGCACAAAAACATGACGTTTTGTTGTTTTATTTCCAATTTTGAACAGATATTGTTCCAAAGTTCTTGTTTTAAGTTTTAGTCTTTTGAATTTTAGGCGACACAGTACGTGACTTAATTTTATTTATCATTTAGATCAAACCGTGCGAGTCACATAAATGTTTTTATTTTCTTCTTCTTCTTCTTCTTGTTGTTATTATTATTATTATTTTTTTTTTTTTTTCATTCAGGTGGACAATAATTAACTAAAGCGATTTACAAATTCAAACGCGTGAGATTCACAACAACACGCGTGAGATGCAAGTGATTTACGTTGATCTGATAGTAAATTTTGTAATTATTTTTTTTGTGACCTTAAGTGTGACGTTATTTTCTTCTTTTTTTTTTTGTAGACACACAGGCACTAAACCTACTATATATAATATATACTTCTACAGATTAACGTCTTCCCAGAACGGATATTCATCTCTTTTTTTATGGTCATCTTTTAGGTTTTTATGAGGAAAAGTTTTTTTTTTTTTTGTGTGTGTAGCGGATAACTCGTTAAATTGAATTCGCCCTTTTACACTTAAACGAACGTGACCAGTAGTTATCGTGGAATATCAGAAGACCAATGATGGTTTCGTGAGGAAGGGTTTATGTTCAATATTTTAGGTGACGTTAATGGAGTCATTAAAAAAGAACGTTGAAAGAATGTAGTTTTTTTTTTTTTTTTAAGATATCATTAATTTTGGATTGTGAAAATGCAGTACATACCATCATAGGTAAAGACGGCTCGGATTTCAGCACCTGGTAGGTAAATTGGAAAAAATCTAGGACAATAATTTTTGTTTGAAAAAAAGGTCAGATTTGTTAAATTAAATCTTTTCTTAATGCATTTTTGTATATATCCTGATTTTATTCTGAATTCAGTTGTGATTATGTTCATAAGATTTCAATTTTGTAACTTCGAAAATTATTTGTGAGGTTAAAATTATTATAAGCGTTGCCAGATGAAACAAAAAAAATCTTTCAAACATATTCAACAAATTTTGTATACTTACTTTATTACCTCAACATATAATTAAAGCCCGGTAAGTCTGGCCTCTAACTATCAATAACAGCTAGCTTGTCTTGAAAAAAAGTTTCATTTATGATATTTATATAAAAAACAACATTTTACTTTCACACTCTAAGCTACTACCGCAGTTACACCGCACAATACCACACATGTCAACCATTTCATCTCCATTCATATAAATGACCAAATAAGGAATAAAATTTATTACCAACTATCACGGATCATTAATTATATTGCAGTCAATGCAATGCAACAACCACCGAAGTTGTTTCCGCAAAGCGCAATAATTGCTTTAAGTCCCGCACATACATATACATTATATTTAATACAAAAAAAAAAAAAAAAAAACCTCTCGCAATCGTTTTCCACCAGTTGGAAAGAATCCACTAAATGAAATGAAAATTAAATAGATTAAAAAATTTTAAAAACAAAAATAAAATATCTACGTAAATTACTATATACAAAGAAGCATTACCATGAGTTGCCCCTAGCATATTGCCATTTTTTTTTTTTTTTATTTGATGATGGTGACAAACGAGCCGCACCCTCGCACTATTCGTGCTGCTGCCGCCGCTCCGCGCCGCCACCAAAGGCCGTGTTTGCCTCCAGCCTTCAGAGCATTTTCTGCTCCCTAATTGTCGCTAAATTGTCATCCAAATGGAGTCTAATTTGGATTCTTAATTGTTATGGTGTGATTTTATTTTATGCCACTTCTACTACTACTACTTTGGCACAGGTGATGATGATGCATGGGCCAGGTTGTGTTTTTGTGCGACTGCTAATTTTACGCCGAATGCACCTTGATAGTGTAAATGGGATTTTAACTTGTTATTGTCACGTATCAGTAAGGTTTTGTTTTTTTGTAGAATTTACGTATACCTATATACATACATACTCGTACATAAATATCTCCAACCAAGTTAATTAAGAATAAAAATATTTATACACCGGGTGTTTTTTATGCTATATTATGGGTCTTCCAAATTCTAAAAAGGATAAATTTGAACTGAGTTTGAAGTCATTTTTGATAGTTCTTTAAAATCATATGTGTGTTTATATTCAATAATATCACAGTACATTAGTGTTTTCAATTTCATTTTTGTTCAGTTCATTTTGTTCAGCGCACCTGTCAAAATTGAGGAAAATTGTGGATCCAGTGTCCCTTTTTTTCTATAATTTCAATATTTTGTTGTTGTTTCTAATGATGCGGTGAGCAGTTCTTGTTGGCACTCGATCAGTCATTTTTAATTTCTGACACTTCCAACTTTGACAACCTGCGGAATATATTACCTTAGATTTGTGTACTGTGATTGGATATAATCTGCATTTAATGAAAAACAAACAGAATGGCAATGGAGCATCAGAGCAGGAAAAAAAGATTGCAAAATATCAGAAAATGTTAGAGCTGCAGTAAAGAAGATGGCTGAGTTCCGAAAGTCAAGAAAGAAAATGTTGACAAAGTCATGAGTTTCTAAACGCATCCCAAACGTCAGCGATGCACATTAACAGACCAGAAAACTCATCCTATTGAATGCATTCATTTGATAATTTGACGTTTGAACTGAAAGTGGAAGAAAAATATGGAGTTATGTTTCTATTGTTATTGTTTTTCTTTTATAAATTATGAACTATTTTTCAATTTTATTACGGTTGTACTTTTACTAATACGACATTTTACCTCTCTTTTATTTTAAGCCACATAAAATGTGTAACGAAATGTCTAACTGATGCAAAGTAAAATACCTATGCAATGTATCCGGGATGCGTTCCAGATGCACATGAATACTGTTATCCTACTGCAGCAACACTTTTTGTTTGACGTTTTTAAACTCAATCGACTTTTATTCCTTGCGTTCGAGAAACTATCAGATAGACTATCCACCTATCCCAAAAACTTTCAGATAAATTGCGTTGTTGAATCAGCTATTTTCACATAAGGGAGTAGAACAACACAAACCTATCCGGATAGCTTTGGATTGATCCCCGAACTCGACCATTGACAATTAAAGGGAGTTCTTAAACTTCAAATACAAAAATATTGGTTATTAAAATTTGGTGAAACTTTTTTGCAATCTGCCTTTTTTCATTTTATTCTATTAATTATTATCGATACTAGCGGAAACCATAGTTAACTATAACGATTATCAATTATGAATCAATAATTGTTAAATATTTAAATTTTACGTATGATATTATGTATCTTATACATATGTTCAAAAACGTATAAATTATTATTAAAGGTTTACTTTTTCTAAGGTATTTTTGTATACCTAAGGAAAAAAATTAAATATAATAAAAGTGGTGGTTGTAGCAAGTGGATTTTATTGAAAACACCATATAAATCTTGTGAAAAATTCAAAAAATGGAAACTATAGTTACAAAAAAAATTTGTAAAAAGTTTTTAAAATAATAATTTAAAGGTATGTTAAGTTTTCCGAATTATATTTACCTACCTGTATCACGCTTTTATTATACAAAACCCTCCCTCTATAGCCTCTAGCTAAACATTGTCGTGGAGATTAAATTGCATACACATAACACATGTCGAGAGTTTATATATACATGACTTCAAATAATCCACCCATTTTCTAGAATATATGCGAATATGACACGCGATCTAAACAAAAAAAAAAATAAATAAAAGAATGCAAAATATACAACAAACTCCTTACAGGACTATAAAACCGCATACAACAAGAATATGAAAGGAATCCATTGGAGCAAAGAAATTGAATTATTCAGCTAAATCATCTTTTTTTAATTTTTCTAATAGCCTTTTTCTGCAAAAGCAATACCTACATATGTATATATGTTTTTATAATAAAATCATGCAATCGCATATATGACTAAGAAAAACCAGCCAGAGTCAAGGACCCTGCGTTTGAGTTCATTTTTTTTATTTTCAACACTCCCAATTCCAAGTTTTTTTTTTTGTTTATGTTAAGATTCGAAAATATTTAGCACAAAAGTGCAACAAACTTTTAAAGCATGAATATGTAAGGCTTGTTCTTGGGTTGAAGTTTGAGAGGATAGCCTTTATTAAATCAAATTCTTTTGGATTTCTGGAGCCATAAACCAATTCAAAACAAAAAATTTCAAAATAAAGCCAAAAACCTAACCGAATATAACGGGATTAATAAGTTCCATCCATAATATATTATAACACAAAAGCAACGGAAAGCTGTCACCGCAGCTCAACAGGAGGTAAATTTTGTGGCGTTTTTATAATTCAGTGATGCCAACTAAGAAAATTTAAAATATTTAAATAAGCTTGATTGATTCCTTATATTTGCTGAAATAAAAAAAAATTGTCTCAAAATCTACTGAAACTACATATTTCTTTAATATTTGTTTCACATCTGACACTTTTATAGGTGACAGCACACTACTGTCAAAGATTCTATTGAAAACAAAACAGAAACGTTATAATATTACAGAATTTAATTAAATTTATAAGCTATCCTTATCTTTCAATTTTAATATGAAAATCTTTAGGAAAATGACTCTTTTGTGCAAATTACAGGGTTGCCACATTTTTCAAATAAGTAGTATTTTGTCACAAAAACAACTAATAAGTACCTTTAAAATAAATTAATCTGAGGTATTTTTATCATGCTATCAGAAGCTTATTAATATTTAATTTGAATATTTGTATAGTTTGAAATTTTATCTTTTTCAAACAATTAAAATAACCTATAAAGTGGAATCTCTGACAATTGCACGATCTTATGTTCTTTTTTTTATAATGCGGATAAAGATGAAGATGCTCCCATCATATTGTCACACCCACAACATATGAAATTTTTGTATCGTCGCCGATGGACGTCGTGGTTATATTGCATTAGTGACTAATTTCCTTGGCCTGTCCTCCATGGTACCGCAAGTCATAAGTCCTTGGGGGTATAAATGATAACCTTTAACTAGTGATCCAGGGACGGTGTTGTCAATAATTTCTTTTTCTCTTCCTCCTCCGCCTCCTTGTTAAGAGATTTTTTTTTTCTTTTTGAATTGGATTTACATTTTCAATGAGACGACGCGACGGACGTTCGTTGTTTGTAAACCCAGAGCAGCAGGGAAATACTATACGCGAAGATGTGTGCCAAGTCAAGTCATGTTATAAAGACCTTGCTGGCAAAACGAAGCAAAACAATACGACATCATTGAATCTGGCCAAGGAAATAAATTTGCCAAAGATTTATATCCACTTAAACCAAAAAATTTGCCATAACTTTTAGATGATGTGGCAGTGGCAGAGCATCAACGGCGCGGCGGCGGCGGCGGTGGCAACAGTGATTGTGATGGTGCTGGTGTTGTCTACAAAAAATTAAGTTCCTTGTTCCATTTGAATGTAAAAACAAAAACAATGAAAGAATGCATGGCTTCATATATAGTTACATATACTGGATATTTATTTTTTTACAGCTACATGATGGAATAGAAAAAGAGAAATAAAATAAGTTTGATTAGGTACATCTTAAAAAAAATATATGGTGAGATAAATTCAAATTGGTCTAAGTTTAAAAGTGATTCTTGGAAATAAAAATTTTTATATCCTTGCTTAATTTTTTATCACATCCTAAAGCTAATATTAAAAATTATCTGCACATATAAACCCTTGATTTAATCTTAAAACATATTTTTGTTAACCTTTAAAAAATCAATTGAAAGTTGGTAAGGTGCAGCGTCAAAAACTACAGACCCCGTTGATTTTTTTTTGAAATTCACTACTTACAACAACAACAACAACAACAACAAAAAACGGTCATGTAGATATCTTTCTGCCCAAAAACAGTATAAAAGAAAAAATAAACATCCTTCAGCAAATAAACGCATATAAATCCGTCTGATTTCAAATCAACCACACCATTGTATGCAAATAAGTGCGCTCCCTCATCTGTCACAGAAGCGTCACCATCATTCGTTCATCTCAAAACAAATAATCAATCGTCTATAGGTCTCCAACTATCTTTAACCACAAAATCAAACCGAATAACAACAAATCCTCCGCCATTATTCGTATCATAGACCAATGTCAATGACCAAACAAAATATCCGTTCAAATGCAAAACATTTCCCAATCAGTTTTGAATGTTGAACTTGCCTTCAACTACAATAATATGTATATGTGTATAAGATACTCTTTGGTTAACCATCTGTATGGAATCGTTAATCTGCCCCAGAACTTGAAAAACTAACAGTCACTTGTTAAGGGATCAACCGAAGACAAACAACCAACATGGATCGTTCATTATTTTGGCCTTCAGGGTGCAACATGATATTGGTATGGTCATACATATATCTATGTACATAGGTATACAGTGGGGCTTAAACTATGGATCCAATTTGTGTGACCTAAAACGTATTACCTTATGTAGATGGAGGTTGTCGAATAGGTAACAAAAAGGAACCTTTAGTTGCACAAGGATTGGTTGGAAATTGTCATCCCATGGGATACAAATTTTATTTCGAACCTTCGAACCTTTTATAAATAAATAGTACTTATACCTTACATATACTTATGTAGGTATCAAAATGTTGGTGAGTTGGTTAAAATAAATTACAGATAAAATACTTTTAATCGAAAACCTTTTTTATCCTTTTTAATGCAGATATAAATAAATGATTCGTGATAATTTATTAAACAGCTGACTTAACTTTTCTTATTTAGGTTTGGGCTCCTGTATTATATTTTGTCTGTCGCTAATCAAAAACGATTTAATTTAAAACAATGTATTTCAGGTTAGAACCAAGAGTTTTTTTTTTTCGTAAAATGACGAAAACATTACTATTTATATTTGCAAAAAAAAACCCTCAAAGGTTTGAAAAACTAATAGAAAACTAATAATGGGTTGGATCGGAGTCCCGACAGCGAGTACCTATTAACATCCCAAAAACGCTAAATCCAGAAATCCCAAAATGGAGATAACCCAAAATCTTGAAAACCCAAAATCCCAAAAACCCATTATCCCGAATTATTTGTACAAATTGTTCATTTTATAAAATTTTTCGGGATTTCAAACAAGAGTAAAAAAAAAAAAGCGAAAACTGTTCATTCTTATTATTATTAATTATTTTTTTATTTGTTCAAATTGAATCAAATCATTTTATTTATTTAAGGAAATTTAAAAGAATTTGGATTTTTGGGATTTTATGTTTTCGGGGTTTTTAGGATTTTAGGTTTTCTGGAATTGGGCTTTCTGGATTTTTTTTTTTTTGGAATTAGAGTTTTCGATATTTTTAGTTTTGTTGATTTTGGATTTTCTAGAATGGGGTTCTTGGAATTTAATGCGTGTATTGTTTTCAAGTAAATATGAATTTAGATATAGGTTTTAATCCGAACTCCGATGAAAGAGAAGGCGAAAAACTCGGTTTTGTCATAACGTTGGTCGGTCCATCCTTGTAGAAGGATTTCTATACGGCGAATCATTTCTACATATATGAACAAAGGTAATTCCAACTAGAACGAGTTGCTATAACACAATGATTTTGGCTCTAAGCATTTTGATTAAACTTTGTACTTGCAATGCTTATAACACGAAAAATTCAGATAACGAAAAGGAGACTTTAAAGTGTATTTAAAAAAAATTGCTTTTGTTAAGTATTAAGTACGATTTTTAATAAATAGGATTTTTTAACTTTTTAACGAGTTAACGTCGTGTTATCTTTTTAAGTTAAAATCACCAAAAGTCTAGTTTAACTTTTTAGTATCATACTAACTCCAAATGTCACTATGACAGTTGAAAATGTGAAAATGGTAAGTTTGCTGACATGTTTGCACAAATTGTCAATTTTTTAGGCGTGTTCAGCTGAAGTTTATTAAGAAAATAGGTTTAGTATGATACTATAGTTAAAATATGTTTAAAACTAAGAAAATTTTAGCAAAGAACTTTAAAGTTAATAGTATCATCCTAATACCTTAACATAAGGCTGTTTAAAATTTGTCGCTGCTTTAAAAATAAAAAGTGGTAATAATCCTTTTTTGTGTATTATTTTACTATTGGTACTATATTGTCCCGATGTAGGTACATATCTTCAAAAAATTTATAATTTTTGAGCAATCTACAAAAAAATAATTGTTTTTATCAGTTTTTTTAACATAATTTATCGTGATACGAGGCATCCTTTCTTTTTTGTAGCTTTAAGGTGTCGTAGAAGTTGATCCAATAACAAGTTCATTTCCATTGTGTTAAGTCAGTTAGTAGCATTTAACTCCCCCGCATGAATAATTCTTCATAAAAGAAGAAAAAAAATAGAGAATGTTTTGTCTTTCGAATTTAATATATACCAGTACCTACCTACATACATATTATATCCGACCTTGATTCAAGGGGAATACTCAATTTTTCTTCACGTATCCTTCATAAACCTGAATAAATTTTCTATACGGGTAGCTAAGCTACCTACCTACTTAATGTTTTCGAAGGACAAAGGGTGAAATTTCATCTCTCTAAAAATGTCAATAGAGTTCCTTTTGTGTATAGTTTTCCTTGTTTCATGACATACTTTTTTTTTTAAAAAAAAGTTACACAAAGAGAAAAACTTCAATGATTCATAAAATTGCAATAACAAGAACAAAAAAAAAAAAAAAAACACTGACAATTATTATGGCGCATTTCAGTTTTGATCATGATGAGTGATTTAATGACTTATCAACAAAGCTACCCTTATAGAATTTATAGAGTACAGTTAATATTTATCAACTCTTATAATGAATTAACCTCGTTTTTTTGTTGTTGTTTCAGTATACTAAAATGAAAATCGTGTCCAATGGTCGTTGAACTGTTTAATAAATCTTTTGTCCCTCGCTTGGTTAAATAAAGAGTTTGGCTCCGATTTCAAGAGGATTCTTTTTTTTTTTTTTTTTTTTTTCAAAATGAGTGCATAATATGTTGCTAAAAAATTGACATTTTGATGACTTTTGATATTGTTGTTATATTTTTATTTATTTTTTTGTAAATTATGCACGCTACACATCTTTCTAAGAAGGGCATGATATCTACACGATACCCGAGGAATGCATCATCCAAATCGTTGCTGTCGCCGGTCGTCGAGTTTATTTTGAAAAATGAAAATTTCCCTAATTACTGTATACCGACTGATGCTCGAACGCACCGAACCGTGCGAAATTAACCGAAAATTTGAATAATTCAGCCGAGAAATGCATTAATAAGCCGGGAATTTCCAGGAACTGCATTCGATTGTTCGGTTCTGATTTAGATTTGGATACCTATAGTATGTTTTTTTCGTTTGTTGTTGTAATATATCCAAGTCAGACAAACCTTTTCCATCTTCTATATACCTACACCCACATGCAACATGATGTCTGATAGCAAATTACACATCAACTTCATTTCCGAGAAATCACTGAATTAAAAACAACAACAAAAAAAAAAACAACTAAAAAGAATAAAAATTTGTATTTATTTAAGTCAAGCAAATCAAAATTAATGCAGTCATCATCAGAGACTCATTTTGCTTTGTTGTTTAATGAGTTATTACTGCTTCAGATGTTCTTATAGGCAGATAATATAGGTATATATAGATACTATTCGTGTTTACCTATACAACAGATATTCAGATAGGTACCTTTTTTACATACATATAAGGTATAACTTTCAGATTTCAAGCGAATGTCGGATGCGTTGTCAGAAACAGATAGAGCTTACCTAATGACGTTAATGGGGTGTTTAAGGGCGTGAAGTTGGTTGGTTAAAAACTCAAGAAGCCTGATGGCCTGGCTTGGCCTGGCCTGATGCTGATGCTGATGCTGATGGTTGACATGGTTCTATGACCTTCTTGATGACTACCCACCGTGATCATATTTTCTTTTTTTTTTTCTTTTGAGCATTAAGTCAGCGAAGGTAATTTGCAAACATTGCAAAAGGTTTAAAAAATGTTTTATACCACCTGCAGTTCTTAATTAACTTGAAGGCTGCAAAGAGTCTGCAATGGAAATAAAAACCAGTCTATAAAGTTATACTTTGTAACGATTTTTCCTACTGAATAAATATACAAATTAAAGGATTTAATACAAAAAAAATATCGTAAATCATTAAAAAGTTAATGCGTGTATTGGTAGGAATTACATATTATATAGGCAATGATGGAAGAATATTCAAAATGTTAGAAATTGTTTTTATTGAAAAAACATTATTCATCCAGTTTAATTAGTCATAACACGTGTAGTTATAATTTAGCTAATATGGAAATGGATACCAAACGGAGCTTTAATCAAAATTTTTCATCATTAACCCTTTTCTAAGGATTCCGCCAGTTTGATTTAAATATCATTGTCGCTTTTCGCTATTTTATTGCTATCGATATAGATTAGATAAATATAGTTTGTTATCGAGAGATTTATTTTTATAAATAAAAATATAAATATAGCAACAAATTTCGGAAAAATCCAGAAATTTTTGTATGAAATTTTAAGGAAATTCTTAACCTATCAACAGATCCAGAAACATAAAAAAAACGACACACCGACTTCGACACGACACACAATCAGCCAGCGGCGTTTGAACGTTAATCCAATCGGAGTAAATTTATTCCAATTTTAGGAAGAAAAATAAATCTACTCAACCACTCCGCTTTTTTGAGATCTACTCCTTTTTTTTCACACTGAAAAATTATAAAATTCTTTAGCCAAACCACAAGAAAGGTAGCAATATGTTATTCAATTTTTTAACCAAGCCTGAATCTGAATGTTTGAATCTTAAATTCTATTCTGTTGTGTAACGAGTGGAAATGATGTGATTTAATTTATTTTGTTAAACATTTTTTTTATTAAAATGAATTGTTTAAAAAAAAAAAAAACATTTTTCAAAACTTTGGTATTTTTTTCGTTTTCAAATCTACTCCGATCTTTCGATTTACTCCACTTTTTTTCTATTGTTCTATTGTGTTCTAACCCTGCACACAATAAATTCAAATTTTCTTAAAGTTTGTCATTTTTCGGTTGTTTCGGAGTAAAATTAATTTCTAAAAAAATCTATAACGCAGCTTTATAATGTTAGGTTTGTATTGATATTAACAGTTATTTTAAGTTTTGAAAAATTCGTTTGCAGCCATAACACTGTGGAAACTATATGCCAGAGATCGTAATTTTCTAATAATACTTTAGTCCCGCATAAAGTATATATACCTGAAGTTTTAGCCTTGTATAGCATTTGTTAAATTAGCTGATATAATGGTTGAAATTTGTTTACCAAAATGTAGCCTTTCATTTGTTCTCAATTTTAAGCCAATAATCATCAAGATCAGACCATGAGAACTGAAAAGGTACTACACTGACTTTTTCTCTTCACTAATGAAGATCGTCGTAGTTTTAGTAGTAGTTTTTTTTATTATTCGATTTTTTGATTCACTTTCTTGATGACACTTCCGTTTCGGTCTGTTTTTCTGCATTAAGCATAGTACGCAGCTGAAGCGAAACAAAAATTTACATACAAAAATGACACAACAAAATCATAAACGAAAATTTTCGTTCTATTGCAGGACCTATACGCTGTTCAATAAGCGAAATCGATAATTATAGCAGATTATTTGGAGAAGTCTCGTTCCTTTTTGGCACTGAATTATTTGCACGAATCATTAATTGTGTGCGGAAAAGTGCGACCACAAACCAATTTCATTACGCTGTTACGCATCATCTGATAAAACTCTCCATTAGTAATTATTTGCCCGTAGTGTTTTCGTTTATGTTTTCGCTGTAAATTTGGAGACCTAAGAAAATTTTCGTTTCGCTTCAGCTGCGACCTAGGCTTTACTAGTACGCTCCCTATATCCCTCTGCCTAAGTTTAGATAATATAAATAAATAAATAAAAAATTTAATTTGTGTAGATTTTTAAAATGTTTATGAAGTAAAATACTATTAATTGTAAATTCAAAATTTTGTTTTTCCAAATTCTGTATTTTAAAATTCTATTATTCCATATATTAAAAAATTTTAATTGTCAAAATCAAAGAAACTTTTATTATTAGGCGCGTTCAGAAAAATGAGATCTCAGAAATTTCGCTCCTTAAAAAAGTGAGCAAGGGAATCCAAAATTTTTTCCTCAGTGTTTAACAGCAAAACTGAGAAATTTTGCTGAAGAATCCTGTTCATGAAACATGATATTGCTAAGATCTTCGAGATTCGTTTTCCCGAACATGCTTATTGAATTTTGGGATTCAGTCAATCAGAATTAATAATTTTTAACTTTATAAACAAATATTTTTGATAAGATTTTTGAAAACCAGAATAAACATCGCTGCTTGCTACCTTTTGAAAACCAGTATAGCCATGAGAATTTAAATAAGTTCCAACACGACTTGCAAATTATAGGTAATCGAAATTGTGGTCGTACTAAGTGAAAATTAACTTTAGCATGAACCAGTTTCTTGGGGGAAAGGGACGTAGAATAATTTACAACTTTCTTTTTTTTTCTAATTAAATTTACATAGCAATTTATAGAAGACTCTTAAAATCTTTTGAGTTTTAAAGCTAATTGTACATTTCTATTTGACCAAGAAAGAAAGAATCGAAGCTGTCTATTTAGGTAATTTGTATCTAAACATATCGTAAAATGTAACCAATACCCAACTAATATTTACGCTCTTAAGGAATTTTTATCATTTTGTTTCATTTGCCTTCTTAAAATACAACAAACCGATTAGATCTGAAGTCTTCCAGATTACCTAAGTTGAAATGGTGTTTTCGTATATACAAATTCTTATCAATTCCATAAATATATCAAACTCTTAAGCCTAAAATACTTAAGGGTTCGAAGTTTTATCTTATGCATTCATTTTGTTTAACTTAATCCCTAATTAAGAATTTTCCCTACTTCCAAACATCCCTCGTAGCTTATAGTGATTCTGTCAATCGTATATAGTTAAGTTATTCGAAATATTCGATATCGTATTGAGTTTTAGTTATATAAACACTTTGTTTCATTTGAGTTAGGCTAGCAGTATTTCAAGTAATTTATTTATTATGTATCTTATATTTATAGGTTAAGTTTCCATTTATATACGACTTAGGTTTGTATGCAGAAAAGTTTTCTTGATTTGTCATACTTATATAAACTTAATATCATCCTGCCCACCTCTAAGTAAGTTAACTGATATATCTATAAATAACCCTTAAAAGTGTCAAAATGTTCCCCCAACAAAATGAATGACTATATACAACTACACTACATTATATGTATGTACTTCAGCTTCTTGACACCAAGTTAACAGCACACACATTCGATCGAATCATGCTCTCTATTCACACTGTCCGGTCCGTATACATACATAGCCATCTAACCTATTCAAATATTTATAAACAAAATTGGATACTTTACCCAAAAAAAAACTATAGCTCCCCATCCGTTGTCGTCGTCGAAGAGCGAAAGACGGACGATGGACGAGTTTATTAATCAGCTTCGTCATACATTCTTCAGAACTTTTTCTAATTAAACGAAAGCTAAACGAAAGGCAGGAAAAAATCAACAATCCTCCTCGTCCTCCTCTTCCGACGACGACAACGAAGCGACGACGGAAGTGCAAGGATAAACTTTACCGATTTTTGAGGGTGTAGAAAGTCGGAACAGACATAATATCATTTCGTCCTTCTATAGATATCCTCAGAACCTCGCATATTCTAACTGCTTTAAGACCTTATAGCTTTTTGGTTCATATTCTGTTCGTCTTTCGTCTTTTCTAAGGAATGTTTAAATATATCTTCCCATGAGGGATGGGTGGCGAGAGGCAGAGATGTACTAAAATGCAGTTCTCCATTCATTGCAATGAAAATACCAATGAATGGTATCTTTTAAGGGAGGTGAAACTATTTGCTTAATTACTGAAAAGGCATTTGTATAACATCCATATATTATGTATGTTGACTCTCTCACCAAGTTTATACCACCCTTATCTAAGTGGACTGACATGCATATCTGTATTCCTACGCCCACTCGTCCGCCCCCTAACATTCCCTTGTGAAACGAAGACGGAAAAGAAAATTCCATCTCATCGTATTACTTAAAAAGGGAGCATTATAACGACTTTACCGGGAGTTTGCAAATAAAGATACAGATTCACATTTTGCTGGTTTATATAAGAGGAACGTTTGGTATAGTTTACAAAATATAAATGAAAATATTCTGTCTACCTTTTGGAAATTAGGTATGAATAAGATAAAATTAAAAAAAAATACAAACACAAATAGAAAAACTCTTTTATTTTAATGATTTTAAGTTTATTTTCTAGACACGACCGACGACCGACGGAGCGACGTTCGATCTAGGACTAAAGACAAGCTTTTAATATTTGTTGTGTATTTGCAATTGACCGCTTGAGATCGCTTAGTCCTAGTCGTAGTCGAGGCCAGATACCTACTACAAATTTAAAAAAAGAATTTAAAAATCGTTGGAGCGGTTCTTTAGAAAATTATTTTTATATATATAAAATTTTGAATACATATACCTACATATGTACGTATGTACATATTTTTAAGAAAAAAAAAATTGGTAAGCCAATTGTTATTACTTATTTATGCGGAGTTTAAAAATTATTTAAAAAAAAAATATCCAACCATTTTTGAAATACCGAATTTTAAGAAAAATTATTTTGAATTTTTTTTTTAAATCGAAAATTTGATTTTTTAAAAATTTTTATATGCAATATCATTCAAACTTATTAGTAGCTTTTGTGTAAAAAAATTTATTAAAATTGCTTCCACAGATAATGAGATAGCCAAAAATCCAAAAAATGGTTCTATGAGAGGTACCATTTTTAAACGATAGATAATTTTTTTTTCAATAATATGGTAGACCGTTTTAATATTAGTTCACATAAAAATTTTAATCAAAATCGTAAGAGTCGTTTTTGAGAAAAATGAGATTTTTAAAAATTTCTATGGGAAGTACCGTTATTTTTAGTTATAAGAAAACATTTTATTTAAAATCTGCTAGATAATGTAAAAAAAACTGCTGGGTGCTAAGTTTAATAGAAATCGACCAATCGTTTTTGAAATATTAAGTTCTCAAAAAAAATATTTTTGAAAATTTTGGTACACAGTTTTTTTTTTAATTATTGTAAACATTCTCTATAAAAAAAAAATTGATCAAAATCAGTGGAACCGTTTTTGAGAAAATCAAAAATCAAAAAAATGGTTCTATGGGAAGTACCATTTAAAGCCATTTTTCCGGAATTTTTTTTTTAAATGGTAGCATTTTAGTAAAAAAAAATTACATTTTTTTTTTTTAAAAGATGGCACGTTTTTGAGAAAAATAAGATTTTCATAATTTGATTTAAAAAAAAAATTTTACGGTAGGTACCGTTATTTTTGGTCTTAAAAAAATGAAAAAAAACGTGTAAGGGGAATGCTCAAAAACCGCTAGGTACCAAGTATAAAGAAAATCGATCCACCCGTTTAGGCTACAGCCGAAAGGACAGACAGACAGAGAGACAGAATTTCCAGACCTACTTTTTTCGACTTCGCTAGCATCGTAATGTCAACTTTGATCAAAATCTCGAAATCGATTTTTTTTACGAATGCATAACTTGCCATAGTACCTAACCTACATATATATTGCAAGTAAAAAATGAGGGAGGAAACAAATAATTTTAAGCAGAATATTGTATTTTAATTTTCCTCAAAGTGCAAAGCATATAAAACATAAAATAAAGTCACTATCGTGTGTTTTTTTATAATTCTGTTACAAAATGCCTTTAAATGTTATCTTACCCTAAATTATTTTTCAAAACAAACCAAACCAAACAAAATAATATAAAACCAGACACAACAATACACGTCATGTCTGGGGGCATAGACATTTAGTAAACACTTTACATACATACAAACATTATGTAGGCATAGAGAAGGAATAGTATCGAATTTTTGGGGGCTGTGTCGTATATACTCCCTTTTGTTAAAGTGGTCGACTGATACCCGCCTTACCTAATTGCTCTCTTCCGGCAAGTATCATATTTTCAAATTAATCCTCATCGAAAAACAATGGTAAACGATATAGAAAAAAAAAAAAGAACTTTAACAGGAAACGAAGAGCTAGCCATAGGATTACAACGAATATGTATTTAGGTAGGCTGTGTACACATATCCTACATAGGTTGGTTTGTTTGTCGATTCTGCCAAAAGGAGGACATGAGACACTTTTGAAATGTGTATATGTGCCTACCTTATCCTTATAGTTACACGATAGATATACACGCATCAGTTTGAGGCTCAGTTGTTAAAGGACCTCTATGGTGTATTTTTTTTTTTTTTTTTTTGTTTCTTCCATTCATTAGTTTCTAGTCATTCAGGAGACGATAATTCCAAAACCAAATGGTCTAACAGGATTGGTATTGAACTACATGCATATAGGTAGGTACGTAAACTAAATTGGATATGGTTGAACAGGATGTAAAATGGATCTCGTGTTCAAGAAAGTATATGTACCTATATATGTCCGTTATGCAAAAGCATTCACTTATACTTACTTATAGTTGCCTAGTTTAAAGGTACACACAATATCCTGAGCTTTACCTTGTTGGCATAAATAATTAAGGAATTTTCCGCATAGTGACATTTCAACAAAAAATCGAAGGGAAATAAAAAAAGGAAAAAAAAACCTGTCAGAACCAGATATCGTGAGTATTGGTGATTATTTTTAATCATCATTAATAGCGTATGTTAAGTAGGAGTTCATGAGCTTGGGGCAAACAACAACAACAAAAAAACACTTAAATATATAGTATTTATACAGAGATATTAAAAATCGTTGTTCTTAAAGTTTTCTTTCCCTATTATAGCAATAACATTTTAATTTCATGCTTCATTAGTCCTTGAGAACTCAACAAACCTAAATAAATGAATCTTTAACAAAATATACTTGCAACAAGACTCAAATTGGTATATACCTAGTAAGAGATAAGAATCACCCAGTTTTTAAATCGAAAACAAACTAGGTATAGCCCCAAGCATATTCTGCATATGAGCCAGGACAATACAATAAAAAAAAAAAAAAAACTCTTGAAAACAATCAACTCCAGGATGAAAATATCAAGCTACAGCTGTACAATACTCATAGTACACAAATCCAATAAAAAAATAGAACTTGAAGCAATCTTGGCTCTTCTTCTATATATCTGGAGAGCATTTCTTTTGCTGTTGCAGGAGCAGGATTCTCATTTTATTTTCTTTATTATCATTGAAATGAAATCCGGACTACGATAAGAGCATGATGGTACTCAACAAAAGCAACAGCTACGCTATACATGTTCTTAAGCCTGGGACTATATAGAGAAGCTCTCAAAATCAAATCATATGCCAAATATTTATATGCGAAAAAAAGAAGAAGAACAAAAAACTCTTAAGTGTTTGCAATTTATATAAAAATATGCTACTACAACAATATCGGTACATGTCAAGATTTAGCATTAATGCAAGGACACAATTTAAAAACAAAAAAAAAGGTTGAGTAAAAAAAACTGTTGATAAAAAATATTTCAAGAAGATTCTGTGGAAATTTTGTAGCTTTCTATATTACTCGCTAAATTATATGTACACATACTGACTAATTGGAGAAGCAAACTACTTAAGTAAAATAGTATCTATTTAAGGTATAAGTAGGTACAGCACTAATTACTACAGAACTTTTGTTTTCGTGAGGACAATAAGTTTTATGGGATTAAAGTCTTTTGTTAAATAACAAACGATAGTGGGCAAGTTATGAGTATAGAGTTAGTTAGTTAGTTAGTTAGTTAGTTTTAACATCACAAAATTCTTCCTAAAAGTCATAATGTCTATATGGGGGAGATTTTAAGAACAAATTAAATATATATTTAAGTGCATTCTCAAGGTATCAAGATTTTTGAAGCATTTCCATGAAAGCATGTATTTTTTTTTCTCGACAAGCGAATCCAAAAAATATTAGTCTCAGCTTTTTGACAGCAGAACAGAAATGAGAAATCTCTATCTCACTGAGGAATTACGTTCAGAATTCTAAGATTGCTAAGATCTCTGAGATCTCAATGAGTCATGAGAAACCTGTGCCTACGTTCTGTAACTCTCGCATCGATAAAATCAGTCGAGAAACGATGAAAAATGGAACAAAACTCATACGATTTGTCTCATTTTTCATCGTTTCTCGACTGATTTTATTGATGCGAGAGTTACAGAACGTAGGCACTGAACTGGCTAAATCAATACCTAATTTAATCTGTCAATCTACAATGAACTAGCCAGTTCAGGTTTCTCATCAGGGCTCAGGCTCACTAAGATCTCAGCAATCTCAGAAATCTGTCAAAAAGCTGAGGCCTGAGACTGATATTTTTTGGATTCGTTTGCTCAATTATTTTTTGTCGCATTTGACTGCTTTTAAACTCTGCAATTACCCCCTGCGATTTTTAAGCACTTAGCCGGGGGACTTATGCGGTGGCCGGGGTAAAAACAAAGTTGCAGAGGTTGAAATAATTGCAGAGTTATCACTCTTTCTTCTTTGTGCTTTTTTCCTATTGTTTGTGACATAAGCGGAGTAAAGAGTATGAAAAGATGTTTCGTTCTCATTTAACAAAATTTTCAGCTATTAAAATTTGCAGCGTTTAAATGGATGTTGCAATCCGAAATAAACTCAAAAGAAAAACGCGTGCTGTTAAAATTTGCAGTCGTCTAGAAGCAGCCTTTGATGAAATTATAAAACAGAGTTCTAGCGGAGAAATCTTGTTCAGGTTTCGAAATATTTTAGACAGCCAATTTCAAAGATTAAATTTTGAAGTTTCCACTTACAGATTCACATCATATTTCATATAGTATCGAAAATTGAACTTTAAATACTTTTTAATGCGATTTTAATCCAATTTACACACATAGTCTAAGTTAAACAAACGATAAAAAATGTTTCAAGTTAAACTATTTGGTTATACTGTCTTGAGTTACATACATATAAGTAGGTAAGTAGCTTATAAAATCGTACTGTACAACGGAAAGGAAAGCTTTATCAATAAAACACGACTATTATTGTAGTACCTAATTCGAAAATTCCATTCTAGCTTCTTTATAGAATTTATATTTAAGAATTAGAGAGAGATGATAAGTTTTTTTTGTCAGATTTTGGAATTCAACTCCATATAACTGATGATAGATAGTTAAGTTTCAAAAACTGAAAAAAATACAATTTTCCAAGCTGTATAACTTTGCGTTCCCACGTCGCGTCGTATAAAATTGTTCTTCTGCGGATTACCAACAGAAAAGGCCATTAATAAACTCCAGTTAAACACCAATAAGAAAAATATAATCAACAATAACCTTTTTGACATTATTGTAAATGTCAAAGTATCTACTATAAATAGAGTTATTATACAGATGTTAAAAAAAAAGAATAAAAATGACAGCAGAAAGCCCAAGGCGCTCAAACTGAAAACAATTATATAGGTACTAGGCTTTACATTTACATAGGTATGTAAAAATAATAAATAATAATAGAATAACAATGCTTTTAACTTTAATAAAATGTAAAAAAGATGTTTAACTCGTTTAAAATTTGTAAAATCCTTATTTTTAACCTAATAACACACTAAAAATTGTTTAACGCCGTATTAAATCGAGTAAAATTGTGTGCCTAAGTAATTATAATAATTATTGGTAATATCAATTTAAGAATCCCGTTTCGTGTACATAATTATCCTTATTTTCATTTAAAAAAAAAAAAAACATCTTTCTATGTAATATCCAATGTTCCAATTTTTTTTACCAAGGTTACCAAATGTAATAAATTTTTATGACTATATTGAAATATCTAGGTAAATCACAGGAATTTCCAATTTTTTTTTCAATCACTATTCATATTATAATAAATATATGCACTACGCACGAATTCAGTGCAATATATTATGTAAGTGTATGAGTATATAGCTTGCTACATACAGGTATAAAATATATGCAGAATCTTATAGTAAGCAGCGTGTGCAGTTCTCTTATAATTAAATCGCACAACCAATTTAGTGTCATTCACTGGCAATCAATGTTGAATTAGTGTTAGCTAAATAGTTTCCACTCCACGCCCACTTAAAAATGTCATTGGGTGGTGAAATATAGGGTCCTTGCAAGTCGCAGTCGCGACTTCAATATAATATACTCAAATAATTCGCCCGCTAATAGCATATTTCCGTGATACGGTCTAATTGTTGATGTTAAATATTTAATTTTATTGCATTTTGCATGAGTCGTGGGTGCCAGTGCTTGTGCATTGTTACTATAGCAAGGACTTTCCCTGTAACACGTTGCTTCTTACTCAAAAAAATAAAAAACCTGCCCTGATGTCTAATAAAATCCAGTTGAAGAGGTCAAATAGAAAGCTATCATGCTATATTCATATATGGTGGTACAAGGGCTACCATCGGGTCACTTTAGACTTCATCGAATTTTAAAATATCTTCCTTTAAACAAAAAACTATAGAATAATATCGTTTAAGATTCACCGTTGATTTTTACTAAATTTCGACCGTATATTTTAAAGTGCCCTTCTCTTAGAAAAGGGAATATCTACATATGATTTTTTTTAACCTACATCCTCTAGCTTTTTGTCGCATCTTATGCTTATTTTTTTATGACAAAAAAAATGTTTTTGTTCGTGAAAATCTTTGTAAAAAATACAAATATCTAGTTGCGAATTTAAATATAATATGTAGATTATAGTTATATAAAAACCAACATTTTACAACAAAATAATGATCAAAATAGGATCTGCACTTAGGCGCAGTTATTTAGTGCGAGATTAAAGTTAAACCCATGTTAAATTACCAGATTGGGTGAGTTATTGGCATTATGTACGTTTAAAAAAAAAAACTAGCGTAGGAAACCCTGTGTTAGTTTGTGCGAATAGATTTTTTTGTTTTGAAGGGAGTACTTTACTGTTAGTCGTGATAACAGTTATAGTTAGTGTATTTAACTTCCTATTTGGCTATTGGGCAGTGTCGGACTTGCAAATAACATTAAATATATTTAGAACCCTACTCTTTATCCTGCCAATTTTTCCATTTGAATTTATTAGATTTGTTTAAAAGATTATATCATGAGTATTTTGTTTAATACTTCTTATAAGTTACACATGCGCTTTCTTCAATAAGATAAAAAAACCAATGGTCTTATTTCTAAACGTTGTCTAACTGTCAAACTTTGGAAAATGTGTTTAAAAATCTTGTTTATTGTTGTCTTATAGCTGCCTAACTTATAGACACCGTCTTAACCGTAAATAATGTGATATTTATTTTTATTAAATAAAGCATATTTCCACCAATTTGAAAATAGTTAGACAGTGTCTAAGTAGACAAAAATCTAATAAATGCAACTGCCAGTGTCTAAAGTTAGACAGCTCTAAGACAACTTTTTGAAATTTTGGAGACAGAGTTTTTGTTTAAGAGTTTAACAGTCGTATTAATTGAATAAAAATATTCTAAGTAGTTAAATAAACAATAAATCTGAGAGCTCCGTATGCCTGAAGTGTTTTCTTTTAATCTGAAGGTAAAAATTTTTGACACCCAGAATTATAAAGAAACCAATAATTATTGTCTGAATACATTTAGCTCTTAATATTTATACATTTTGTTTAATTCAATCAAATAAAATAGCATTTCAGTCAAGGTTTAATATTCTTTAATAATCACTTTTGTAGTTAAACTTCTGTCTAAAAAAAAGACAAAATTTTAATCGAACAATACCAACTATAAAAAAAGGCACTTACAAAACCTATGCCGTCCCTGAACTAGGTATACGGCATTCCTCATCCTTTTAACAAAAATATTTGTGGAGCTCACACTTATACCTACCTATATAATATGTCCACACTCCACACCGACACTACATATAGAGTGCATGTCCTTGGCATGAGAGACGAGACATCTGGGATGCATTTGCCATAGCGAACGTTATGAAGTTTACGATCCCTTAAAATTGAATGGAATTTTATAACTTTAGACAGGCGGAGTCCTGGAACTGGTTCTCTATTTGCCAAAGCTTAGCAAGCAACCACGCTATAGTTTCTTTGACGTATGTTTTTTTTTTTATGGCCAACAAGTCCTGTAAGTTATTAAATGGTGTTATTACTGGGATCCATGCAACTGTTGCCGTGTTATGGGCCACTAACTTCGAGGACTTAATGGATGTATGTAAACCTACTCCCATATTACATACATACATACCTACATATATTTCTGCTTATGTTTTTATTTTCTAAATTCTTTCATTCATATTTATTTTGAACTATAAGTGTGTCGAAATGCATCTAACTGAAATGGTGGGTGATTAACTTGACTTATGCAATGGATTAAGATAAGTTATTGCAGTTGGCACACCGGTTTGCATGATTTGATTACCTTTACTAAGAACTGATGACTAGTCATCAACATAATCGTAGGTAAATCATGTTAATTTTGAGTCAGGAAAAATAATTCAAAGTATTCACATCATCAGTAGAAACTTTGTACCTACATAATGTACATATGTACATGTGTACCTATATAATGTACCCGTTTTTTTAGTAGTAGGTACAAAGTTTTCAAGCAAATCTAATTTATTTGTATCAAAGCCTTTTTACTGTGCTTGTTATAATTTATATTGCTTTTATATCAACTAGTTTTAAACGCTTATTTTTTCTAGGTGCTAAGAATTTCGTTTATTTTTTTTTTTAATTGTGTTTTGTGCCTCCTAGACTATTTTTCAACGGTTTCAACGAAAGTGACTCATACGATTTTCTGTGTGCTAATATATGTAAATATGTACATATGGAAATGTAAGTACGATCTACCAAAGTTTACAAATTTTACCCTAAGGCAATACCAGCGGTACCTACTTTTCATATAAATAATTAATACCTACAATTTTTTTTCGAGTGTTTCATTATCTGTTTAAAAGATTTAAATTTAGTTTATTTATTAATGCAAAAGCTTCTAAGAGTTTAAAAAAAAATTTTAATACATTAATTAATGAACTCCTTTACTTCGAAACTCTGTGCATTTGTGTGAATTTCTAAACAATTTATTTTTTTTTTATATGAACTTTGATAGACTTTTGTGTAGAAAAAATGCATAGAGTTAAAATTAAAGGAACTAGGCTGACATTAAAAAAAAAACACAAGTTTTGCAATTTAAAAAAAAAATAAAAATTACTTTTTAAAAATGCTATATTCCAAAATACGGTCGAACACGCAACAATTTGGAAGTCACTAAAAAATCAAGGTGTAAATAATAAATATGTTAGAATAATAAAGAACATATACACGAACGCAACATCCAGAATTTCTCTAGAAAACAAGGGCAGACAGTTCCAGATTAGTAGGGGTGTAAGGCAAGGAGATCCACTATCACCAGCATTTTTTTGTGCGGTACTTGAGGACATATTTCGTGAACTAAATTGGGAATCTTTAGGAATGAAAATAGATGGAGAGTTCCTCGATAATTTAAGATTTGCAGACGATATTGTCTTACTATCACCATCATGTCAAGACTTAAAAAAAATGGTATTAGAACTCCAAAGCCATTGCCAAACCGCAGGCCTCGAAATGAATGCAGACAAAACAAAGCTGATGAGCAAAAGAGAACGAACGCAAATTGTTATAAATGGAAAAGAAATAGAATATGTCGATAACTACATTTATCTTGGGCAAACAATTTCAATGGAAAACAGAGAAAATAAAGAAATAGACAGAAGAATTACCAACAGCTGGAAACAATTTTGGAAACACAAACATATTTTCGACGCAAATCTTAACCAAAGGTCCAGAAAGTATCTTTTTGATGGATCAATCTTACCCGTCATGTCGTACGGATCCCAAACATGGTCCATTTCAGCAAATTCACTTAAAATTGGAATCTATATTTCGCCCTAACAGTTAAGGGTTACGAATTTGTTGATTTCTTGCCTAAGGAAATGAGTCAATATCGATAACATTTTTTTTTGGAAATGTTTCACGTACAATCGGAATAGTTTCGGCCCAAATTTTACTAGTTAATTCATCAAACAATGCGAAATAAAATTGAATTGGAAATCAATGTCCCGTCGAAAGGTTTAGAAGAAGGTGTGTTTGGTTAAGATAAGTCACACCTGAAAAAAATAATTGTTATGTTTTTTTAATGAAAATTTCACTTCGATTTTATGTAATATTAGGTGCGTTACTTTACTTTGAAGCACTGTGAGTTCCTGTCAAAAACTACACATTTAATTTTTTGTATATGAACTTTGACGGACTTTTGTGTAGTTTTGGGCAGAAAATCACAGAGTTTCAAAGTAAAATTATATAAATTATATGAAACTATCGTGTAGGTGTAGTACTCGAATTTAATAAAATACCACTGCATCCACCATACCATTGCTACCGCCACTAAGGTGAAAATTAACTTAAAAAAATGAAACTCAACTTTTTTTGGGGTAGCAAAAGATTACCCTTTTTATTTATTTTTTTTTTATATACAACAAAAGAACATATTTACCTTCTTCATACTCATAAATAACGCAACGCGCTGTAGTGTACAAGTTTATCCTTTTAAATAATAATAATAACATTCCAAAAACATACAAAATTAATCTTAGTAAAACAAAAAAAATAGTCCAAATACTGAACAACGACTTTTTTTGGATATAATTAAGGGAATAATATTTTTGATAAAGAGAAATAAGAGAAAACACAATACAACAACAAAAATGATTAAAATTACGAATAAGAGTGGGCTAGACTCGGTCGAAATCAACACCAAAAAGACATCTTACTTGAATTCTTTAAGACACTCAAGGATGCTGTTAAGATGTGTCTTTCGTGTTGAAGTCCAGAGACTTAAGAAACCACTTGGAAAATTGTGCAAATGAATTAAAAACAAGACAAAAATAACAGGAATGACAGGAAATTTGTAGGAGGACGAACGGGTAAGGTGTGCGTCTTTCTCTATTCGTTAACATTGATGGTTATGGTCTTGCCCTTGGGATCATCGAAACGATCCATGGTGTTTATGTCCAGCATCCAGCAAATACCAACGCTCATAATGCCTAACAAAATGAACACCACAAACAAACCAGCCAGGATGCCAGACGAAAAGAATCCTACGCAATACCAAGGATCTCCGAAATTGAAATTATCAGGGGTGGCCTCATTGAATGGAGCTTGCATCTGGAGCGAGTTCCACACGATGATTTTGCTGGACTCAGTTGTATTCGTGTAAAAAGTTTGATTGCCGCAGGCGTACGAGAAGTCTGTGGGAGAGTTTATCTCTGATGGGACATAGAAAGCCTCTCCATTAAGCATCAAGTTAGACATAGAGAAGTAGCCACCGGACAAAGAGATGAGGAAGCTCAATTTATCTAAGCCTCCACTCATATTCACGGTGAAAGAGGTGCTGTTTCCTTTCGTGAGGGTCATCTCTGTGATTTTGATTTGAGTTTCCTTGTTAGCGGCCTCCTTAACAGCCAACTCAGTGAAGTATATGAGGAAGTCCTTATTGGAACGGAACATAGTACCGGAGGTGGCAGTTTCAGTGGCACGACGGCGGCGGTTCTTGCTATCGTTTGTTGTGGATTGGGCGCGGGTGTAGAAAGCGGTGATTTTGCACTTTTTGGCGAGATTTTTTACTGCACTGGCCATAATCGAATCTAAGGAAGGAATGTCATTATAGAGTCGCGCGCAAATTATACTTTCTTTAGCTTACCATGGGTTTCTAGGAGCTCATGGCGTGGAATGGAGTCGTCATCACTGAGAGGAATTAAGATTGACTTGCCATACTCACAGGCGACATCATTTTCTAAATCTCCGTTAATATCGACATTAACCTTTTCAATTTTGGAACTTATTTTTTGCAATTCTTCAATGGGCCTGTTGACGTTGGCAAAGTAAATTTTAGTTGTGTCTTCCTTGAGGTATTTGAAGCATGATTCATGACCTGACGATTTCGAACAACGAAAGTCCGAGGTTTTCAGCTGAATTTATTTATCGTGTGAATTAAATTGTTAGGCTACAATAAATACATTCAGATCTTACCCAAGGTTCCATAAAAACAACAAACATGCTTTCTTTGGCTAAAGGTTCCAATACTTCGGCTAATTCATTTGGCAAAATCGTGTTAAATGCTGGTTTACAGGTGCTGCTTAAAAAAGTTATTTAGAGTAATTTTTCCAAACAAAATTTATACTTTAGTCACACCCACCTGTAGTTGGTATTCCACAACAAAAGTGGAGATGGCGAGTTCTTACCCAAGGTTGAGCCCATCAAGCAGACGAGCACAACTATCAATTTACAGAACATTTTCCTGATTTTCCTTATTTGTTTTGCCAGAAAAAAAATTATTCTTGGACGTAACGGGAGATTAATAAATAAGAAGAAAAGAGGATTAACTAAAAATGAATCACAAAATTAAAATTAGGAAAATTCTTTTCTCATTCGCTAGTCCATTTAAAATGGTCTGCCCTTTCTTGTCAAAAATTTTCTACGTTCATATGACAGTCATGTGACAAGATTAACAGTAGAGGGGTTTTCGAAGTTCGAATCGATACTCGATTGAGATAGCGGAAGTTTCGTAAGTGGTACCAAGTTTACTAAAGCCAGAGGCCACAAAAACCAGTGAAGTTAAACCTGCCTTGAAATCAAAATTTTGAAAATTCAGCATCAGATCAAAAAAATGAAAAATTGATAGAAAGAATACAAGATTATGTTACTATCTACGTCATTAGAGATAAAATGTGACAGACAAAAACATTTCAGTGGAGCGAGAAATATTCGGGGTGAATGTGCAACGGCCGAAGAAACTTCAGACTCGCATCACGCTAGTGTGGGTAATCATTATTCACCATGTAAATTACTTTAGACAAAAGATTCGTTGTCTTTCAGAAATATTCGCGTTGGTTTAGGTGAATCTAAAATTTAAACAAACATTTGGAAAAAAAAATATGGGTTATCAACATGTTGGCCCTGTTTTTTCTATTATCTTGATTGACTGACTTAATTTACTGGGGGACAGGTCACCCCCTTAGGCTAGGCGCGCACATGCAACTTTTAGTTTGGCAACTATAGGCTTAGGCTGGGCTTCATGGGGCGGTCTCTAATATAATCCTATAGCACTCAAAATCGAAACCAAACTGATTCGAAATTAAAAGTTGCATTTGAGTGCTTGACGTTAAGAAACAAACAATTGATTTTTGATAGATTTGCGTACCTTTCGGCAAAAATGCTTTGCTTAATTTTGGTCCGTTACAAGTTGAAAAGGGGTAATCCAGAATTTTTTCCCTCAGTATTTGAAACAAAAATTGACAAATCTTTCTGAGGAATCCTGTTTATATTTTTGAGATTTCTGAGATCTCCGAGATCTCAGAAATATAAACTTGCCAATTAAAATTAGTTTTATAACAACTTTTTAAATAAATTGCTGCAATGAACCAAATGCATATAATTTTTAATGTAGAAAATTCATCAAAATCCACTACACATGGCAACGCGGATGAGAAACGTTAAACGAACGAGTATCGTTCTTGTCAAATTTCTAATAAAAAAAATATTTATCAACAAGAGCAAAGGCAAACATTTTTTTCCAGTGTTCGTTATCAACCGACGAACTTCTTGAAAATTTCTTTTCTTTGTATGAACCCGAAAAAATAATTTAAACAAAAATGTAAAAAGTTCTTCTAACAATCGAGAGTAATGTTTCACAAACTGAGTCGCTATTGCATATGTGACATTCGCTACTTGCTGCGATTCCGGGTGATTCTATGTCTTATTCTCTTGGCAGTGATTGTTATTTGGAAGATTGTGAGTTATTAAAAGAAAAACCATTCAAAAATCAAAATCATACCCTTTCCAGAGAATAGAACTGACAAGAAATACCCTGGGCACTTCAGAGAACTGTCTTTACTTCGACGTAGTATACACTTGGGTCAACGGATCCGATCCAGAATTCACGGAGTCCATTCGACAATTCGACCCGCACTATGATCCAGCAAGATTCGATGATAAGAACGAACTTAAGTATTCGCTACGTTCGTTGGAAAAATATGCTCCCTGGGTGAGAAATGTCTACATCGTCACAAATGGCCAAATTCCCCACTGGATTGATCTCAGCTACGATAAAGTGTCGGTAATTCCACACAGCGAACTGGCTAAGTACCCGGAATACCTCCCAACATTCTCTAGCTCTGCCATAGAAACGTTCCTACATCGAATTCCGAATCTCTCTAAGAGATTTATCTACATGAACGATGATATATTCCTTGGGGCTCCTCTCTTTCCAGAGGATTTGTACACCCATTCGGAGGGGGTGCGTGTATATACCGCTTGGACTCTCCCTGACTGCGCTATCGACTGTCCCTGGGTATACATCGGCGATGGAGCTTGCGATCAGCACTGCAACATTCCAGAATGCCAGTTCGACGGAGGGGATTGCGTCTATGAGGATTCCCATCGATCGGAGACCAAACGCCCATCGACACTACCTCCCTTAGTTGAGGTACCCAAAGTGGAGCAACCTCGTCCATGGAAGAAACGGAAGCGGAACTCCTTCAAAGACGTCATCAAGAAAACAAATCTGTCAACATTTGAAGAAATGAGGAGCATCGTAGAGAGCTTTAATAGTGAGCAGCGTTCTAAGGCGAAGACTGAGGCACCCCAGCCAACGAAGGGGTACAAGTCCAGTGTGGATATTTTTTCGCAAAGCCTTATCCACACAAATCGTCGATTAAACCAGGAATATGGATTCAAGTCGCGAAATGTTCTCGCCCACGTTGGTTTCCTGCTGGACAGGGATATCATCTACTCAATGCAGAAGAAGTTTTCTGCCGAAATCAAAGAAACCACCTCTCGACGCTTCCGAGACCAGAAGGATCTGCAGTTCGCATTTCTCTATTACAGCTATGTCATGAGCGAGACCATGAACATGACGGTGAGGGAGATTTTCGATGAGTTCGACACCGACAGTTCGTTGACGTGGTCCGATCGGGAGGTGAGAACATTCCTAGCTCGCATTTATCCTCTGCCTCTAGACTGGTCAGCGGTGAGGTACTTTGAAGAGGTTGTGTCTAATTGCTCTCAGAAACTGGGAGTAGAACAGAAGAATCAACAGCCGTTTAGCACGTTGGTCTATGAACGCTATGAGGATTCGAGTTTGGTAGTTAAATTAAGTCCATATAATAGTAAAAAAAATATTTTATAAACCTTTGTTTAGCCCACTATAACTCGTGACCTGGTGAGCCACTGCTCAACACTTGCGGAAGTGATGCTGGACAATTTCGCCCAGCGTTCAAAATACAAATTCAATTTGAACCCTAAACGAGGGATTCACAGCAACTTTATGATGCTAACATCGAATCTGACTGAAGTGGTGGACTCCCTTGATCGCCTACGCAGGAACCCCAAGTGAGTGGTCTTCATGTTCAGGTTTTTTTTTTCTGTACCCAACTGATTTCCATTTTAGAAAATTTAATTGCATCAATGACAACTTAGAGCCACAGTATCCGGAGGAGAACGAACTCATTCGTCATCTCCTCGAGGACTTCTATCTTTCGTTCTTCCCTAAACGCAGTCGCTTCGAGCTGCCTGAAAGGTTTCGCAATCGTTTCTCCAATTACGGTGACTATGAAGCTTGGCGGTGGCGCAAAGGATTGGCGCTTTGTATAGGCTATACTGCCAGTATTTTGCTGATAATATTTTTATTGAGGTTTTGTTGCATGCACAAGGCGAAGTTTGTGAGGCGGTATGTGCAAAAAAAATGAAATCGTGGTGTTGAATTATGTATGAATTTATCTTAGTTAATGAGGCTATTGTAGAGAATTTCTAAGCTGTAGGTTTTTATTGTTTTTAAGGAAAAATAGAAATTATTAGATTTTATCTGTTGGGTTTGATGTTCTTGGAAAAATGTTGGCACTCCAACGAAATAACTGCTTCTCAACTTATAAGTAGCATTCCTTTGAAGGTACTAATAAGCACAATGTACTTTACTAGCCATTTTCAATGAAATTGGTTTTTGGTGCATTTTTTTGTAGTTAGTTATAGATTAGTTTAAATCTCATTTAAGCGAGTGAAAAATATTATAGCCGTTTTCGTTAAATAAAGTTGAATACGATTTAGAGGTCGTTGAAACGTACTTGCCGTGTTTTGGTGAAACTCAGGAGAATTTAAACATGCCAAAGAATTTCTTTACTAAGAAAAATAAAAAGTCTAAAATGAAAATTAAAAAAGTTAAGCGATATCAACAGCTAACACATAAGCATATTTTTAACGAATAAAATTCAGTTTTCTTGATTTATTTTTTTAATTTTCCATTTTCTTCCATTATTTGTTTTTATTTATATAAACTTATTTAATAGAGCGGAGACCAGTTTAAAAGCTAGTGTGTTCAGTGGTTTAAATCTTTACCATGGCTTTTACAGGTTCCAATTACATGACTTAATGAACACAAACGGTTGATTAGCGATTTAGATGATTAATAACTCAAACTTTGAACTCCTTAAACAAAAATTTGGTCAACATACACATTCGATTATTTACCAGTTTAAATAATCATTGATTAAAAGATGGTTAGCTGTGAACAAACTGACCCCAATCCAATCATCAACATTGGATTTTAAAAAATTGTATTAAAGTCTTGATTTAACGAGTGAATACTATGTATTTGAATACTTTTATACTACGTTTCCACCGATCACAAAGTAGAGATTTAAGTACAATTATATTATAAGTTATTTTCAATTTGCAACTGAATGCAGCCCTTTGGCAAAAAAACAGATTTCCTCTGGACACTTTCATTTATTTAGATACTCGTAAAACAAAACCCTATTGGATGTTGCTCACATCGCATCTGTCAATTTTCAAGAAATTTTGTGTCGTGAAGCAAATAATCCAGAGATTGCCGGTGGAAATTTGTTTGTTATTCTCAAATTTCTCACAAAATAACAATATATATTATATTCAATCTCATTCCAAATAATCACATCAATTATTCAAGTATGTCTGAAATAAGAATTAAGATTAAAACACGTTAAACATTAAAATAATCATTCTAAACAAATTGAGAATGACGTGTCACCTAAAACCAACTTATTTTATTTATCTCTTTTTTTTTCCCAACAGAAATGATCACCGACGTACAATTGGCCATTTTCTCAAATGTTCTAGGAGTTTTTCTATTTCTTCTTGTGGTGGCCTATCACTACATCAATGCTAATTCATCTATATTCCGATCGAATTTGAAAAATAAATAAAAATGTAATAAAACTATTTTGTTTCATTTTAAACATTTGCTTGTATTGCTTTTATACATAATATGTACTTATAAAAAGTGAAAAAACCGAGGGTCTATCCATGAATCCTGGATATCGATTTCTTAAACGTAAGGACGACATCGAATGATTCAAGGTACCTATTACCAACGGTTACGATAAGATGTCTTAAAATTTGAGTTCGGCGCGATTGATACCCTAGTGTCTTTCTTATATGACACTGTTAAAATATTTATATAAAATAGTGGACTGAAAACTGTCCTTTAGGAATTCGACATCTCGTCTTGTACAAAGCAAATTTCCATCGAAATCGCTTTCGTCCCGAAACGAAACCTAAAAGCAAATAGACTTCCAAATACGACTCGCAGTAGTTGACAGTAGCTCAGACCTAGGACAAAATTCTCCGAAGGTGAAGGCCAATCCCAACCCAGATGACAAAACAAAGACTTCCAATTGAATGGCAATTATTCTTTATTTTCTAAATTAATTTCTCTGCCTGGAAACAATAAATCGACAATTTTTTTTTGGGATTACATTTGAAAAATGTTAGATATTCATCAATTCGTAATCCCAAATGAAGGGGCGTGAATTTCCAACGATTAGTGGTACTTGTAGTTCCTGTGGTGTGTGATCTTTCCGTAGTTGATGGTGTAGAAGAAGATCATGCAAGCAGCAGTCAACTGGAAGAAGGGTGCAATGCCAGCCCTCTTTGGTTGTACATACTTGTGCTGCCAACGCCACCAAGCACGGCTCATGGCTCCAGCAATAGCTGATGGAGTCTTGTTCCTACGACTGATCCATGCACCGATTTCTCCGACCTTGGTCTGGCCCAATGGGACATCAGCTATAATGAAGAATTCAAATGTTCAGTTAGAAATTTTCACATGTCGAAGCGAGATCGAAATTAGCCTCACACTACGCCATTACGTAATTTGTATTTTTTTAAAGAAAAATTGTCTTTTTTTTAATGAAATGTAGAAACTAGTATTTACCTTTGCCGTAATAGCGTGCTGGATCATAAGGTCCATGGATTTTTGGATTATATTCCGCTGGATAATCACCAAATGCCATTTTTGCTTCGAAGAGTTTAGCAGAACGAAATGAATTTCCTTTGGCTAAAAAGAAAAATAGCACCTTTGGAGAGTATCGACAGAGGCGACTATGGTTTACTCTTTCTAGTACTCACATTGGAGAGAAGTCAAATTCAGTGATGCCAGTATACATAAAATGTGGAGAGATTATTAACTTGAATGGGACCAAATCTACATTGGGCGTTTCGTACAACGATTGTTTGCGGTTTGTGTGTAGGTAAATCACAGATCTCTATTTATATAGAATACATTGTGCCTTACGTTCTGTAACTCTCGCATCGATAAAATTTGTCGAAAAACGTTAAAAAACGGAATAGAATTCATATGATTTGTTTCAATTTTCATCGTTTCTCGACTGATTTTATCGATGTGATAATTAGACTGCTTTTAAACGATGAAATTACCCCTTGCGATTTTTAAGCACGTAGGCGGGGACGTATGTAGTGGCCAGTGTATACAAAATTGCTGAGGTTGGAAAAAAATTGCAGAGTTATCGCTGATTCTTTTTTTTTTTGCTTTTTCTTATTGTTTGAGAAATAATAGGAGTAAGAAGTGTGAATATATGTATGTTTCTTTTTAATTTAACAATGTTAATATCCATTAAAAATCGCATTGTTTAAAAGCATCCTTGCAAACCGAAAGGAAACCAAAAGAAAATCGAAGCTTAAAAATCGCATACTTGACAAAAAGAACCCCATCTGCCATTTTGTCGAGCTTATAGTAAATTGTTTCAAGATTTTAGAACATTAAAATAGTGAAAAAAGCTTATTAAACTGAATAAAAAGGTATTTAGGGTTAAATAGTGAATAATTGCAATACTTGATTAAATAATAGAAACAATATGCGGTGCTTAGTTAAATCGTGTAAAAACACCTTTATATTATACCGTAAAAATATTTAATTTCACAAGTAAGTTTTGGCTCATTTTCCACATAAAGCAATGTGAAGAATCGTAGAATACACTATTCATTTCATTTTGCTAAAAAAAAGCAAATCAGCGCGTCCAACACAAGACAATTTACATCTGAAAATTTAGATTTTTGATTTTTTTCTGGCTTCTGATTGGGCAACTGTCATAAAAAGTTAAATGACTTTTAAATTCATCTGACAGCTGACCAATAGTAGATTGAAAAATTCAGAAATCTGAATTTTCAGATGCAAATTTTCATGTATTGAACGCGCAGAATAAAAGTATACTTTAATACGTGAATTAACCGAGTCTCATCTGTCAAAATTAGAAATTCTCGTCCAGTGGCAGACTACTTTTTGTTGATGATTGCAAGGCACTCAAATCCTTTGAGCGCCCAAATTGCAGAATTATTTTTTAAATAAGGATTACAACAACACAAACCAATCCGGATAACTTTACATAGTTCCTCTACCAGGCGCACAGAAACAAAATCGCAGGCAGATGGATAGAATGACAAAAATAACTCCTTCACACTTATCCATTTTATGTACATATATGTTTTATTAATAATGTTAAAGTTTCAAATGATTTCAAATGAAGACTTAACATTTTCCTCAAACAATGAGGAACATCAACTACATACCTACACAAATACTTTCATAAACATTTGCACCCGAAATTCTTCTATAAGCACTCCCAGATAAAGCGCATTTTAACAACCTGTGCAATAGCAATATACAATAATATATTAATTTGTTTTGCCCTCCAGATCCATATCGTTTTCCATAATAATGTTACACGGGTAGATAAAAATAATGGTTATATGTTAACCAACAGACGAAATTATGAATGAAAAGCTTCACAGGAGTAGAGACAGATACGTATGTATATCTGGGAGAAAAATATTCATTCAACTCCAATACATATGTATATCTACATTCACATAGAACCACTATTGGTGTATTCGTCCTTAAAGCTTTTTCGAAAATTGTCAGGATTTCCTTGTCTTGAACGAAGAAATCATTGAAAAAATTGTTTAATGTTGTGTGAACCGCGCGTTGTCCAACAGGTAAGCTGTATGTGATTGACCTATAATTCTGATATAATTGGTTACTTTTTGTCGCGGCGAAGTTTTAAGGACGATAAGCCCATTTGTATCTTTGCTTTTTTCGATATAAATCGTCTGTAAAATCGGAAGCGGATGCAAAACTTATTTTTAAACGTATGTAGATTCGGGTATAACGTTACGGAAGTGTGTGAAATTAATGTGTGCTTGTAATTCATGCCATTGTCACAAATGTAATTTGGATAAATAATAACATATAAGATGTTCTATATAGCAGTATTTTGAAAAGATAATGATTTTTTTTAAACATGACTGATGACAATGAAAGGATATAAATTTAAAAGTCAACATACTACGACATGAGATTGTAAAATGCAACAAGAGGATTAAATTATTGAGATTGCATTTGATAGCAGAATAAAGGATTTTGATTGGGCCTTTGAAATATATTCAAAAGGTGAGATTCAATTTAGATTTTATATCAACATAAAATGAAGCAATCAATTGATAATAAAACAAATTGAATGGTAAACATTTTTAAACAAGTTGAACTTTATTTTGAGAAAAAGGTGGACATTTTTTTTATTTGGTGCTTAAAACTTTATTTTTTGTTAGCTAGATCCTAAAATTTTTGACCAATTTCCTTTAAATTTGATATTCAGAGAATATTATCATATAGTCAAATTCCGACAGTATTGTTCTCCAAATTTTCTAGAAAACGACTCATATGATTTTAATTTTAATTCGTAATAACAAAAATTATTTTGATTCACAAAAAATTCGCATAACGGAAATAAAGTTTTGACGTTTTTTTTAGCAAATTGGCTAGCTTTAAGATTATTCACGTATATCTTTTAAACGACTAGACCGTTTTATATAATTTTGCAATATGGTGCTTCTAAATAGTTAAAAAATATGGAATTTAATAATTTACAAATATTTTTTGTTAAAATAAACAATTATTATTTCTTGTTTTTTGTACTTTCTAATTTTTAACATTACACAAGAATACTTGGGAATTTTCATTAGGGCTCTGGTGGTTTTCCATGAGCTAATCTGCCAACGATTTCTTTATTAACCCTAAATAAATGATAAAAAATAATGTATTATAACCAAAACAATCGAGATGATTGACTTACGAAGCGAAGCCATCAACCTAAGTTCTAATTTTCAAAGTTAAAGTCTGCCAAAACCCCTTTTCTTCACTATCAAAAAATTTAAAATGATTAATTAAATGAGAAGCCCAGGGGGGTTTATTTTATGTTTTTTTTTTTAAATAGAAAATCAATTCAAATTAAAAAAAATCAACCAACATGGTTCCATTAATAAATAAATAAAGAAAAATGCTTCTATTGTTTTGAAATACAATATTTTTAAATTAACTTTCTTAAAAGTTACTTTTTGGATCATAACGGTTAATTTTTTAACAAGATATACTGCAATAATAGGCAAATTGGACAACGTCTAAACCTTATACACATTCATAATAAAAATAATTTCAGCCAAAAATCTGAAACCTGTACTTAGAGGTAAAAAATAAGTTAAAATTGGTTAAGCTGTTTTCGAGAACAAAAAAAAAACTTATTAAATGGATGAGTTAAAACACAAAAATGTATGTTCTTTTTTAAGAAATCACATAGAAATGCTCTGTACAAAATTTGCTCAGTCACACAGAAAAACATATTTTACAATTAAGAATCTTTTATCTAAAAACATTGCACGATTTCTTAAAATAAAAGAACAATTTTTCATTGAAAAAAAAAAAAGTTTAAAAACGAGATTATAAAAAATCAAGATTTAAAAAAAAAATCGAGATATTTAAAGGTCCCAGCCAAATATTGAATGAAAATAAAGTAAAGTTAACGTTTATGAATTTCAAATACATAAAAAGGAATAACTTATTTGAGTGAATTTTAAATTTAAAACTGCAACATTTTAAATGTTTTTCAATCTTCTCTTTCATATTGATTAAGTTTGTTTTCGTAAGTTTGTGTGGAATTTAATATCATACGCTTCTTTAAGTATTTTAATTTGATAAAAAGAAAATGCATAGCTAAATAAAATAATATTATGAAGGAAAATAAATAACTTTTGTTGAAAGTTTGTTTTGTGAATAAAGTTACATTACGAAGATAATGCCAGTCACGTTAAAATATATATGTAAAAATTATATGAAAAGTTTTGATGGCACACAACTTCCTGAATATATATATATTAACCTATGCAAATTTGTTTAGTATATTATAGAAATAGAGTAAAAAAGATTACGGAAATTACTATTTTTTGCCCACCTATAATAATCAATATAAACAAGATTTTCGTAGAATTTTATACTTCCGATTCATATTTATTTAGACATTGTGTTCATTACCTACATTAATTGCGTATAATTTTAATAATAAAGAATACAAAATATTTGTATGCTCATAAATTTTTAATTGCTTCTGAAAGGTGGAAGCTTAATTTGTACATCTTTTAGATTCACATATGCGGTCTTTTATTGTTATAATTTTCATTACATTTTAAGAACAACTTTTTAGCTTTTATTCTATTTTTTTTATGAATATTTAAGTTACACTTAAAGAAAGGAATGGTACAGTTCATTTATCCATTTAATATTTCTAAGATGTTTAGAATACTCCGTAAGGGAGACGGTTGCAAGGTTCGTAGAGATTTTCAACGGAATTCCATTCACAATAGAAGCTGTCAATTGTCCATAGAAATTGTCTAGAAAAATTGCAACCGTCCTAATGACAGTCTCAATGCCCCTTAACAGGTTCTATTGTAAATGGCCCCTGAATGACCGGAGATCCATTTAAAATCTCTCTTCGAACCTTTCGACCACCCTTGTGTTCGTAAGGGTTTACAGTTCATTTAGTGTCAGTATAAGAGATTAGGTCTTTTCTTTTTGGTAACGTGAAGTTTCTTGTGAATTTGCAAAAATTTTCACAAATTGTTGTCAAAACCCAAAAGAAAATACCCAGTTTTTGGAAACTTGGTAAAAATTAAAGTTACCAAACAGGCATAAGGGATCATTTACGTTGAGACGTTCGCAAGGTTTATAGAGATTTTCAACGGATCTTCAGTCGCGCAAGGCGCATTCACGATAAAACCTGTAAAAAATCATATAAAATTTCTACGAAACTTTCGGCTGTAGGTACTTACTATCGTCTCAACGTGAATGTGCCCTATATTTTCCACGGATCTCCGGTTGCACGAGGACCATTCACAATAGAATCTTTAAATTTTGTATTCAAAATCTCGTGAATTGCTATTTTGTCGTTTTTTGTGTAAAATGTCAATTTTTAATGCTCAATACTTGTTATTCGATATTTTCTTAGCAAGTTTAATAAAAAAAAATATTTTTTTAAAAAATTGCTTAAACGCTTAATTTTTTTAACATAAATTCTTATTTGTTCATGAAATCTTTTTTTAAGTTCTTCTAGTTGGGAAATTGTTGAAGTTATTTGAAGAGTAAATTTTAAGCTTTTGGACATTTTGCTCAAATAATATGCATGTTTTTGATGAATATATTTTTTTAAATTCTTAGCCACTTGAATAAGCAAGTATATACGGTGCGACATAGTCGTGGTATTTAATTTTCAATAGTGAATGTGGCTTTTGTAGCTTTCTCAGCCAAACAATTTATACAAATGAAATCTATATGAAAAAGAAAAGGAGTTAATTCTCCACCTAAACTAATTGCATTTTCACTTCATAAAATATTAATAATGTATATTTAATTAAAAGACAAAAAAATTAAATCTAAAGCGTGTAAGGTTTTCAAAGAACTCCTTTAATCCTACTGAGAGTAAGGCCCTTTAGGGTGGCTACGAGCTTGATAATTGCAACATAGTTTCTCTGGATCGTGATCGACTTCATGTTTACGAGCTGGGAACGCGAATTATAGAAACTTTACTATCATCATCATTATTATTTTTATTATAACTTTTATTTGATTAATTAAATAAAACTTTCTCACAATTTTACACACAAAATTAAATAGCAAATTTAGTTTCATTTTCCTTTTATTACGTCAAAATTCAAATCATTGTTCGTTTTGTTGTTCATTTGAATCGAGTTGAATCCCTAAATCACTTGCATTAGCAAACAATTCCATATAAACCTTATAAATTATTAATTTTCGGGTGCACTATGCACGAATATTTAAATTATTATGAAATAACTGTTATCAAGCAGATATCGTGTAGTGGGCTCGTTTAAATATAATACCATCATGCACTCCCACCTCTATTAAATAATTGATAGCTACAAGCCATCAGTGCAATGTCAAGTCTTTTAGACACCATTAAATCTTTACCTCGATGTGCAGAGGAACAATGCATGCTTCGTTACATGTACAGAACAATTAATATTATGTATCTACAATTCTACATACATATGTACATATTATAAATTAGCGTATTTTGTGTTCGATTCATTCGATGATTTTCATATGGACAATTTGTTTTTGTTCGTACATAAATTATATTATTTGGTATTTCAATATTTAATGTTGCTTGTGACGTTTTATTAGACACTTTAATGTGATTTTGTTTCTTGAATTACTAATTCAACAGTTAAATTTAAATTCAATGAAAATATTCTACGTGCTGTTCTTAGAATAAATAAAGCAAAATTATCTTAGCTTTTAGGATAGGCAGGCACGTAGCCAGAGGGGGGGCTTGACGGGCTGAAGCACCCCCCCCCCCCCCGAAAGTCTAAAATAAAAACTAAAACTTTCTAATAAACTAAATTCAAATCTATAAAAACAAGGAGACTATCCAGGTAGGTATAGTTTATTTGATGTTCTCAACTACTTGAAAACACTTCGTTAAGAAACAAGAGACTATTTAGGTATGCATACAATTTTGTATTGAATTTAGGAGACTTTTTAGGTATTTAGGTATTTAATTTAGTTTTAAAAGCTATTAAAATGAGAATATTCTAGGTACCTACAGTTTATTTGATTTTGGATCAGTTAACAACTTCAGTTATTGCCAAAAAATTGCAAAATAAAAGTAACAATAAGGTATATATGTATGTACATATATGATCTCAGAATAATACAAACCACAAATACCTAAATAGAAATAGTGATACGCGCGTTACAAATGCATATGATTTAAAATAACTTTCAGATTGCGGAAAATATTTTTCAAAGTATTGTAGTAGCTACCTAATAGATTTCGTTTCTTCAGTCGACCGCACAAAAGAAGTTCTGCATAATGTATGTACATAGAATTTACATATGTAAATTTTTTTTTATCAAACATGATGAATAACTTGGAGGAAGTGAAAAAAATTATTTAAAAAATATAATTTCTCAGTAATAATATTTACTTTTGCCGCATCCCAACTTTTGATTGTATGTATGTACATGTACAAGTTCATACACGATTTTAATGTGAAAAAATACCATATGGCTTAACTTGGTAGTGAACTTTTCAGGGAAAAATAATTTGTTTGTTAAAATTTTCTATATACAAAAAAAGCTATACGACAATTATTATTTACCATACACACATTAAACATATGTACGTAGATATATGAAATACATATGTATGAGTGATATATTTGAATCGATTCCAATAATACTGTGTTTCAATTTGTTTTTTTTTTGGTTAAAAATTCGTTTTTTTTTTGCTTAAATCGAAAATAATTTTAGCTAGTGCAAATAATAAAGTTTAGCAAATATCTATTTTTGTAAAAAAATTAATTTTAGTTCACACTCTCCTTCTTAATTATGTCATTGTCATACCTATGTATATCCAAACTTAACTATTTTATTAGTCTTGAAGCATACATAAATCAAAATCATAGTGTACAGTTATAATGCCTTTTATTTAAATACTTATAGAGTTATAGGTCAGGTGTCAAATATAGTTCCATAGATATTGCACGTAGAAGAATAGATATGATCAGTTTTTAATTGTGTGGGACGCAGTAGTATGTCCCACTTTGATCTTATTTGTACCTTATTTGTACCTTTACCATTTAAATTGGAAGTTACGCCAGTTTCAATAATTTGAAACTAAGACATTTGGTGAAATATATACCTATCAACTTATATAACTGATGTTTTTTCAAAGATTTTTATTCAACTTTTTAATTTACAACTTAGCAAAACAATTATCAGTTACAGGTATACACCGTGGCTTATACGCATTTTTTTTAAATTAAATATATATTCAATTATGTAATTATTTATTTTACACTTTATTTCATTGATTAATTTATTTTGAAAAGATGATCATAAACGGCAGTTAAAGTCACCACAGATACTTCAAAATTCATAAATAAATAAATACTTTGCTTAACAAAAGACAATTTATAATTGCAGCTACAGTATTATTCCGGATTATTCCTTTATTCGTTGACATGGAAATTCTTTCAAAATCAACATGTGACTGGTTTTATGGTTGTTTATTGTATATTCAGATAAAGCTTCACTTAAGATAATAAATTTTCGCATAAAAACATACATACATATATATAAATATTTTTTTTCATTACATATCATTCATTCTTTTTAATTCTTTTTTGTCATCTCTAATCCTATTTCATGATGTTGAAGAGAAGAAAGTACCTAAAGAAAATAAATATGTACTGACATTTTGATGAAATGTAAAAAAAAAAAATTTATATTATTCAAAATAAAATAGAAAGGGTTTGCATGGTCTATGTTTATATTAAATTATATAAGCAGATATTAAAATTTAAAAGCTGGGATGATTCATAAGCACATTCAGAAGTGTATAATGGGCATCCTCTATAGTAGGTTTTAATTTTGTTGGCATGCATGCGCCCCCCCCCCCAATGTTTTTTTGTTTTATAAATGTATGGGGTAGTCGACTTATTGTTTTATTTAATACCATATAATAATAGCTGAATATTACCACACTTTGCAGCGCAATTCATCGAAAATTTGCCAAACTAATGAATTGAAATAAGGAAAAAACACAAAAAATATATGAAGAGTATTGCAGCAGGAGGATGAATAGATAATGAGGAAGTCGTTAACCAACAAAAATTATTCTACTGTTAATAATGGATAAAATTTGTCCCAAAATACTTCACAACGGTTTTTAAACACATGTATGGTGGATCCTGTATATTTTTGGTCATAAGAAACGGTTTTTTTTAATGTTACAAAACTACTGGGTGCCAAGTTTAATAAAAATCGACGGATTTATTTTTGAATATTTAAGTTTTATAAAAAAAATATTGTAAAACTTTTGTTTTCATCCAGAAAAAAATAGGAATATTCCAGAAAAACAATGCTTTAAAATCATTTTAAAGTATTCTCCATAAAAAAAACTCATCAAAATTAGTTTAACCGTTTTTAAAAATTGAAATATCAAAAAATGGGTTTATGGGAGTGGAGGTGCAATTTAAAATTGTTTTTGAATTTTTTTTTATGTAAAAACAAAATCTGAGTTTAAAAAAAAATTGTGGTTACATTTTAGAAAAAAAAGAAGATTTTTAGTAATTGCTAAAAATAATTTACGCAGGTACCGTTATTTTTGGTTAAACAAAGTCAAAAGTACTAATAAAATTGATTTTTTTTTTGTTTAAATCCAATGTTGTTCTAACTATTTAGAAGAAAATGTTGAAATCCTGTTTCCGTAATGCGAATTTTTTGAAGCTCATATACGCACAAACACGCAGTTATACAGACTCACTTAAAAATAGTATACAATAAATTTTTAGGGGAAAGTTAGTACCTAACTTCAACAATGGGATTATTTGAAATATTTTAAAGAAAAATTATTTCAATTCAAAACGTATCCATCTTAGTATTTTCTGCATCTTCTAACCCTCCCCATCAGTTCGTCTGCAAAAGTATCCCATTTTTTAATTAATATGTGAGTAATTTGAAAGAAAAAATTATTAATTACCTTTATAAAATATTTTTTTCTCCAACCATATTTAATTTAAGGGAATTCTAATATTTAATTGAATTTTTTAAACTCAAAAATAAATCTGAGACAGGGAAAATAATCTTACTGCAATATGCTCCTGTGATGCGAGTTTTTTTTTTTTTGTGTAGGTGTACACGTTTATTTCACATAATTAGCAGAAAATGTTTAAATTGAAACTCATTATAATTTACGATAAAAATAAGAGCTCACAGAATAATTTCACTAATAAAACAAAAGTATCAAGTTTGTTTCATTTAAATCTACTTAAGAATTTTTTGTGATAACCAAGAGGATGAAGATGCATCTTAAAGATTGTTTTTTAAATCTTATATTAAGTTAGCTTTAATATAAGAAAGAAATTAAGTCCAAAAAGATAAGAAGACCAAGAAAGATGGTGTTGAGAGTGAGTCTGCAGAGGGAGATCTTTATTGTATATTATCTTAATTGAAAATTGATTTTAATGAGTGTTGTAACATGGATGGATGATTTGTTTGAAAGTATAGGTCATAGGAGTATTTGCTGAAAAAAAACGGGCAAAAGCGGATTAAAAAAAAAAAAAAAAAATGAAAAGTTAAAGTAAAAAGTGAACTTTTCTGACAGGAGGTAGTTTAATTCCAATAAGGAACAATATACTGTCCGTCGTATTTATTAGATTTTTGTGTACTTAGACACTGTCTAACTATTTTCAAATTGGTGGAAATATACTTTATTTAATAAAAATAAATATCACATTATTCACGGTTAAGACAATCTACTCTTGTGTGTAAGTTAGGCAGCTTTAAGACAACATTAAACAAGGTTTTTGAACACATTTCCAAAAGTTGGACAGTTGTCTAAAGTTAGACAACGTTTATAAATAAGACCATATATGTTTTAATTACTCGTTAATTTTAAAATTTTTAATTGCGTATATAACCTGATATTGGACATGTTTTTGAAAAAATCGACATCGAGAAAAGAAAGAAAACCACGAAAAAGTGTCTCTGCTCAACTCTGTCTCTATTCTATTATTCTCTATTCTATTATGATTTAAATTAAAATTTGTTGTTGTATCTAACCCATTGATTTAATAGCAAATTTAAATAAATATTATTAGCAGTAAATTTTATTAATTATTCCTTTTTTGTTACAAAATTAGTAAAGTAAATTTTATTATTCTGAATATTGGGTTTTTAACTAACACAGTAAATTTTGACGAGCAATTAATTGGCTGTAGTACATTTTGACTGTTTCCACTAAAAAATTGATTTTAAATCTTAATCAGTGTTGAAAGTCAGTAAGTCGTTTGACTGCAGTTTGCAGTAAAAATTAGTAAATTGACTAGAAGTTAAAAAAGGGTGACCCGCAACTCTGTCTGTCTATTTCTAACTCGACCTTAAGCCTAAACCACTTAATCGATTATAATTATATTTAATAGCAAATTAAAAAAAAAAACAAGTGTTAGCAGTAAATGTAATATGTATTCTGAATATTGTGTTTAACTATAACGCAGTCAATTGACGAACAGCTGCAGCTCTTTTTGACTGTTTCCACTAAAAAAATTGACTTTCTTAATCAATGTTGACAGTCAATAAATTATTTGACTGCAGTTTGCAGTAAAAATAAGTAAATTGACTAACAGTTAGAAGATTACAATCAAATGATTTACTGACTTCTAAAAAAATTACTATTTAAATATTGCCTTTCATTTTTTAAATGACTAAAAGACTAATAACATTAAAAAAAACCAATTGACTGCTTTAGTGAAAATATTGAAAATGACTATTAACTGTAATTTTAAAGTTGAATAAATTATCTAAGTTAAAAGACTTAAAAAATAAATCTTTTTATTTATTTAATTGACTGCAGTAATCAATTCACTACTATATATGTATATCTTAATGCCACATAATCTACTTTTTTTCAACAAAAGTTTTCTCGTTTATCAATTCCATTTGTGTTTTCGATTCAACCAGGAGTTCGTTAGATATACTCGTTTAAGATAGAGAGTTAAGTTGAAATATTTAGTACGTGTCCAGAACTATAATATTAAAATTTTGAACTGGAATTTTGTATAAAAAATGTTCAGTGTATAAGACTGTAACGGAATTGTTCCTCCACATTTTCGATATTCTCGGTAAAATATTTCCTTAGATATAATTTAGACAAATTGTCATGGCAATTTATGCATTTCTTTATTAACCGACAATCATATTAATTTAAGTTCCTACAAATCAAGGATTCCAGGTATTTTGTTGTTCAAGAAAATAATTATTATTTACTAGGTGTTTATTTCGAAAAAATAGCCAAAAATCGAAGTTATTTACGCTCTAAGGCTTTCTACAAAATATAATAGTCACTACAGCTGTAATCTTTTTAACCCTTAAGCTTGTTTGTTACAAATTGATGAGGTTATTTATTATGCTTCTCATAAAGATATAAGACTGAAGAATGTAGATGAGTTAAATTGTATATCCACCCAGTATTACTTTGCGAAGTTCTAAATCAAAGAGGATTTTAAAAATAAGAAATAATGTTCTGTGTAATGATATTTATTTGAATTTGCATACAATTGGAATAAAATATTCTTTGGTAGACATCATGAAAGACGTGATATGCGGTTAATTCAGGTAGGTTGTAGAATGAATAAGGAAACTCTGCTTTTGAATTAAATTATATCCGTTAGTTATATTTAATGTATTCTTTTATTATGTGTAAAGGATGATATTTTAAGCTCTGTCTGTACTATACATATATGTATACACAATATACATACATATAGCTATGAAATCTTTATGATCCATATTTTTTTTTTAAATTTTCATTGGAAAGGAATCTTCACTTCTGGGATTTGTTTTGATAAACGTTATGGGATAAATTAAATTAAGAAAAATAATTATGTTTATGTGTAGTTTTCACAATTAAAACATATATGTATGTACATCATATGTATGTCGTAATATTAGAATAACTTAAGGCATGACACTCATCCTTGAAGTTTTTATCTTTTACTATATTCTATATAGTTATTTAAACTTTACAAAAAATCGATGTACGTTTTGTTTTTAATCTAAGACTTGATATTTGTTATTTCTCCCGCCCACTTTTCATACATTCAAATTTAATCCTTATATCTCATTAGAAGGCTGTACATTTATATGAAATTTTTCTTGACTCAAAGCCTTAAATCCGTATAGTACCACGTATTCCCGACATTCCTCTTTACTTAAGATACCTAGAAAGTTGAAAATTTATAATTAAAAGCTCTTGAAGCTCAAGAAATTTTTTTTTATTAATAAACATATTTGGCGGTCGGCAAAATCCAAAGAAAAAACGACGCCATATTCCTTGCCGCTCTTTTGACATTTCTCTTCAGTAAGGTTTGCCATTTCATTATGGAAAAATATACCACCCAACAACGAGTCGAAATTATTAAAATTTACTACCGAAATTCGGAGTCAGTGGCCTCAACGTTAATAGCGGATTTTCATCGAAAAATCATCTTCAGCGATGAGGCTCATTTCTGGCTGAATGGCTTCGTCAATAAACAAAATATGCGGTATATATGGTCAGGCAGCAATCCACACGTACTCCATGAGTCATCATTGCATCCCGAAAAAATTATACGGTTTGGTGTGGTTTATGGGCCGGCGGCGTCATTGGGCCGTACTTCTTCCGTGATGATCAAGACAGGCACGTTTCTGTGAATGGGAATCGCTACCGTTCAATGATAACCGAATATTTTTGGCCCCAATTGGATGATATGGACTTGGAGGACATGTGGTTCCAACAGGACGGCGCCACAATCAATTTATTGGAAACCAAGTTTGGAGAACGTGTTATCTCACGAAATGGTCCAGTCGCTTGGCCGCCTCGGTCGTGCGATTTGACGCCGTTGGACTATTTCCTGTGGAGCTACGTTAAATCTATGGTCTATGCCAACAAGCCAGCGACGATTGATGAACTTCGTAAGAATATCGAACGTGAAATTGCAGCAGTATCGGCCAATTTATGCTTGAAAACCGAAAATTGCGTTCAGCGTCTGGACTTCTGCAAGCGTGCCCGTGGTGGCCATGCAAAAGAAATCGAGTTCCATACATAATGGTATCGAACGTACTTTGACAGGAATAAAGAATTTCATTGATATCCAAAACCGTTTTTATTTTATTTAAAAAAAACTTTTGTAGCGCTCTTATTGAAAAACCCGATATAATACAAACCCGTTTTTTTTCATTTTGAAAGGGGTTTCTTGTGTGACACTCGCAGTTAAGTTAGGCTGTCAAGCTTTCGACTGAAAATTAAAAAAAATACAAAGTTTCAATATTGAGTCTCACTAGTTTTTTCTAATTCCTAAAAAGTCATTGTTTTGTAAATACGTGCATAAAGCAGAAAGACGACGATTTAACAAAGACGCTATTTATTTTGAAGTTTATATTAAATATGTGTGGGTATTTCTTATATATACATACATATATGACCCAATACGTATTGAAACCAAATCTTAAAATAGCCTCAATATAATATATAATAATATATGATTGTGATTCAAACCTGAAACCAATGGATGTGCAGAAAAATGCTTTAGGGTGAAAGTTATATGCACTTTCTAGAATAAAATGAGGAATGCAACTTTAACTTTGACTAGGAGTTGGAATTTGAACTTAATGCAAATTCTTTAAGAACCTTTATCATAAAAATTGCATAAGAATTTTCAGTTACAGAACTATGAATGAAACTTTTTTAATAATTAAAATTGAACTTTTTCCTGTAAAAATTCCACAAAACTAACTCAACTAATTCTCGTGTTAAATTAACTTCGTACCGTCTCCATTGTTTTTCTGTGTTAACTCCCCATCATTTTAGAGCCTACATTAAGAATCTTCACTCCAAAAAAAAAAAAAATAAACAGTTTCCATTGTAATCAGATTATTTATAATTTAATTCAAATTCGTTATAAAAGACTTATTTGCTATGCGGTTTTAGCTAATATTTTGTAGAATATTTATAAGGTTAAGGTTCAATTTTAGGCATTCAAATAAAATCTTTTATGATGTTTGTGTAAAATATCCCAATTAATGTCAATTATGAAGTTATAAAGTGAAATTCTTAAAAAACATATTTCCATTTCATTACAAACTTCTTCCAACCTTTTTTTTTTTCTGTAAATCAATGCTTCTAGTATTGGAGGAAAATATTATACTCTTGTATTCCTTATTTAATATTACTTCTACTCCACTTCATTTATATCCTATTTCCTAATAGCCCGTCTTTTCCGGTCAATCGCTGGGAAAATTTACTTAAGGTTTGGCGAGAAATTCCATAAGAAAAAATTGTATTATTTTTATTCATTTTTTCTTCATTTTATCCAAAACACAATAACAAATCAAAGCTATGTATATCCTTGTAGATTGATTTCAAAATGATTTATTAATGAGAAGTCGACAAAAAAAAGCTACTAATAAAAATTAAATTATATATGATATGTACAAGCCTACAAACTAGCTCCATTTGTTTCACCATTAAGTGGCAGTTATGTTCATAAATAATATATAATTGAGGAACTAAGCATTCTATCATAGTAATGATATAAAATTCAATCTGAAATCAATTTTGAATTTTGTTGAAATATGTACATACATATGTATGTAGGTAATCTTTTTACAAATTTAATTTCAACAGAAAGACCTTGAGGTTTGAATCTTAATATTTCATTCTACTTTTGATTGACTTCTAAGCTTAAATTATTTCACATCTCGATTTTCAATATTTATGACTAGTGTCCGACCGAAGGTCGATTTTCAGCCGAAGCCGAAGCCGAAGCCGAATTATTAGGCTGAAAGAAAATCTTCGGCCGAAGCCGAAGCCGAAGCCTAAGGTTGAAAAAAGTCAAGAATTCACCTTTCCAATTGGATAAAAATATTATTTTTATTAAAATTTATTGGTTAAAAAACAAAAGACAAATAAAATAAAAATAACTAATAACTAATTAGTAATTATAAAGAAAAAAGAAATAAATAATTCATTTTTAGTAATAATTTTTATGATGGCACACATGTGTTTTGAAATTTTTGAATACCTACCGAAGAAAAGATTGCAATCTTTTCTTCGTTATTCAAAAATTTCAAAAATTGAAATTTTTTCCGGCGCCTAGTACGATGATCGATATAATAAACAGATTCTTCGGCTTCGGCCAAAACTTCGGCCTAAAATGCCGAAGCCGAAGGTTTGGCCGAATGTTGTTTTTTTGGCCGAATTCGGCCGAAGCCGAAGGCCGAAGCCGAAGCTTCGGTCGGACACTATTTATGACTCTTATGAATTAATACGTAAATACATTTCCATTTATCGTATTGTGGTATTATTATGAAATATTTCGAACATGAATAATTGAATCTGTGTTCGATAGATTTGGGATAGGAGTTAATCATATTTTTGTTTGTAAGATGTCATGGAGATTGGGAATGGTGGTGGAGTTAAGAAATTATTGAAGATCTGACACATCAGAAAGAGGAAACAAAAAATTAAATTAAACACAATCTTATATTTGAAATAAATTTAAAACTGACATTCAGGACATTTCTTAGGTCTCTTTTATTATATTTATATTTATTTTTAAGTGTTATTTGTCAAGCTTTATAAATGTATAGTCCAATTTAATGCGGTGTTGATTTCAACAATTCGTTGAGGTATTTTTTTTTTATTTTTATTTTTATTTTTATTTGTTTTTAGGAATCATTTTCTACAAAAGGTTTTCGGATTCATATTTCAAATATAAATTGTTTTATAACTAAGAGAACAGGTACCAGGAAAGATTACCTGTAATCTTTTCTGCTGACCTTGACGCATCATATATCTATCGTTATTAGCCCATTGAAGGATAGATCCTGTAGGATAATTGCTTTAAATTATTTTCATCGATTTTGGATTGAAAGTACATAACATTTATTTAATTGTTAGAATACCAAACTATAAATAATACAATCGAGGCATTGAAAAAACAAAAAAACCGATGAATCTTTTCACTAACCATCATTTCTGTAGGTTTTAAAAGACATCTCAGTACTATAGACCTAGTAAGCATATGCCGCATACAGATTTTGCAACATTCATTAATATTATGGTGCGATATCTCGTGCCTTGCACTTTCAAATATTCCATTTCGCCTATAATTAGTCGGGATCTATAATTTTCTGCCAATCCTAAAGGGATAAGATGAAGATGAGAGGCAGACATAATTTTCGAGGATTTATCACTTCCTCGCAACAGGAAGTGTCCCTGCCTCTTTTTATTTTTATTTGTATAGATGTATAGACCTGTGATTCAAGATAACCCAAAATGAAGAAGTCTGATGGCTGTAAATAGCATTATTTCAGGGTTCAATAATATTTGCCACTACTAGAGATAAAAATGCACCTTCCATAATGAATTGTCATTCGCTACTGAAACAATGGCACCTCTTGTCTAGCACATTTCGACTCACCCTACTCAGAGACCATTTACTTTAAAATATTAAAGTTACCTTATATGTACTTGTAGCACTGTTTATCGTAAACTTTAAAAAATTCGGGATAATAGTATTTTGTTTTACCCCTTTCCCAAAATCTATAATTATTGTCATCATAACTATTATTATGATTGTAGGCATTCTGTATAACAACACTGGTTTCATGATCTATAATTATATAAATATAATTAATATACAATATACAATTTCACTTACAAATACCTATAATAAACCATGTACTCAAAACGTTACAAATAACAGCTAAATGTCACACGATTTGTATACCACATATTTATTATATACATGTATTCCCTATACATATGTTAAGGTTAACGTATTATGCTTGTTATAAGTAACTTTCGGCATAGCAACGGAGTTGCGTTTGAGATGTACCATCAGTTGGTCACGGAGTTTTTTGTAATAAATTTAAGTCTTAAAGTCAAATGGTGTTTTACTTTTTACTTGTCCCTGTGATTTTTTAGCCGTCCTTATATGATAATATTAAACAAGCAAAAAATTTTAAATATTTTATGTAAATTAATTATGATATGAGTAACTACCAACTTATGTATGAATTTCACCTAAATAATCGCTTTATTTTTTAACTTTTCGATTTGTATCAATTTAAAATATGAAAAAAAAGTCAATTTAAGTATGTTTTTCTTTCCATAATGAATCAAAAATTTACATTTCCGTTCATATCATTATATCTCACTAAAAAGCACAAAAATAATCTTCTTACTTCGTTTTATAGAAAATGAAGAACAGAATAAGAGAAAGCATAATAAAATATAAGCATAGGGAAGGTACCTACCTATTTTCATAAAATAAACACCAACCCTCAAACAAACAAGGACAAGTTGTATTGCGTATAACTACGATTCACGTGTCACAATCTACTCTTATTTACATATATACATGTAGCTCAAATGCAATATATATATAACAACTACAACAGAAATTACTCGTGTTGGTAAATTCAACAGAATGCAACTCCATTGTTGGTCTTGGTATTTGATTTGAAATCAAATTTGCCAAACAAATCCAATTATTATATAAATGTAGTAATAAATTTTTGTATCATTTTTGTTTTGTTTGAAAATGAACACGTGGTTCTCAAGTACGGTAATTTCTATTAGATAAAGGCAATTATAAAATCCTTAAATACACTGATAGAAATTGAAGTTCATTGGTAGCTTAAAAGCTTTGATTATTTTAAAATAAAATGCACAACTGAATGAAATTTTCATTAATAATGGGTGATTTTTTAAGAGGTTTAGAACTTTAAAAAAAAAAAAAACACAAAAAATTCGAAAAAATGAATGAAATATTTATTTGAATCGATAGTTTGAACCTTGCAATTTAATGTTTAAAGATAATTTCATGCAAATGTTGACCGCGGCTGCGTCTCAGGTAGCCCATCCGCTGAGTCCAATTTTGGCATACTCTTTCACACATATCGGCCGGTATCTCACGAATGAATGCATGGATGTTGGCTTCCAGTGCGTCAATCGAAGCGGGCTTGTCCCTATAGACATTAGCCTTGACATACCCCCACAAAAAATAATCTAATGGTGTCAAATCGCACGATCTAGGCGGCCAATTGACCGGCCCGAAACGTGAAATTAACTGTTCACCAAACTCGCCTCGCAATTGCGCCATTGTTTCGCGTGCTGTGTGGCATGTGGCACCGTCTTGTTGAAACCACATATCATGCAAGTCAAGAACTTCCATTTCGGGCAAAAAAAAGTTTGTTATCATCGCTCGGTAGCGTTCACCATTGACAGTAACGCTGCGATTCGCATCATCTTTGAAGAAATATGGCCCAATAATGCCGCCGGCCCATAAACCGCACCAAACAGTGGCTTTTTCGGGATGCATTGGTAGCTGTTGCAATGCTTCTGGCTGATCTTCACTCCAAATGCGGCAATTTTGCTTATTTACGTACCCATTCAACCAAAAATGAGCCTCATCGCTGAACACAATTTTTCGATAAAAAAGCGGATCCTCGGCCAGCTTTCCAAGAGCCCATTCACCAAAAATTCGGCGTTGTGGTAGGTCGGCTGGCTTTAGTTCTTGCACCAGCTGTATCTTAAAAGGCTTTACGCCCAAATCCTTCCGCAAAATGTTCCACGTAGTGCTGTAACAAAGGCCTAACTGCTGGGAACGGCGCCGAATCGACATTTCGCGGTCTTCTGTCACACTAGCTGATACGGCCGCAATATTTTCTTCACTACGCACAGTACGTAAACGTGTTGGTGGTTTAATGTCCAACAAAGTAAATTTGGTGCGAAATTTGGTCACAATCTTCCGAATAGACTGCTCAGAAGGTCGAGAATGCCGACCATAAAATGGAAGCAGCGCGCGATGAACATTTCGAACCGAGCACGAATTTTGATAGTAAAATTCAATAATTTGCAAGCGTTGTTCATTTGTAAGACGATCCATGGTTAAATTGCAAACCAAACTGAAGCTGTTTGACAGTGACACAAGGTACTAAACACACGTCAGCTGTCAAAACCAGTGTTGCCAAAACCAAACCAGCTAAAAAATCACCCGTTATAAGAAATTACAAAATAATTTTTCATAAATTTTAAGCAAATTGCTTCACCCGGTTAAGGTTCTATCTTAGTGCACAGTGAAAGGAAACATGAAAGTACGCGACTTAAGTTCTTTTTTAGTAAAACAAACTTTTTAAAAAAGATTAAAACAAAATTATGAACTTTATTGCTCTAGTATCAAAATCCAACTCATTACATTTATTTATTTTGGAGTGGACGAAGCTATGTCAGTTCATACGATCGTGTCATTTGCCAATGTCAGCATATCATAGTTTCCAAGAATCTCTAATGAGACCGGACGATTGGCAAATGAACTCGATCGTTCATAGTCATCACTTTGTTTGTAACCTGATTAAGGTTACCTGTGGGAATTACTTTTTCTCGGGGTACTGAACTTGACATAACCTCTCCCTCCTTTAATTGAAAACTCTCCTGAGTTATGAAAAATGTATGTTTAAGCTTTTTAAATTTAATATAAATGTAAATAGTTATAACTAAGATTAATACAAATATTAATATTCCAATGTATACATTTAGCACAATATGATTTTTATGATTATACTTTAATTCATTTATGTTTTCTATATTTTCTATTTGTTTCATTATAATATCATTAAAATTGAGTTGTTCTTTAGTTAAATTGAGGTTATTTTCATAAGGAATAATGAATCTTTGTTCGAATGTATCTTTACTATTACTGAATGTATTATTTTCGATTTTTAATTTACAATTGTTAAAGTTTAATAAGAAGTTTCCATTGAGTTTTGTGATTCTCTCGTCACAAGTACTTGTTAAATTTATATTCTTAACATTTTTTAATAATAATAGTCCGTTTACTATTTCAACAATTTTCATTTTTGTATTCTTTGTTTTGATACAAATACTATTATACAAACATAAATTAGATTTCTTTAAGTTTTTGAAGTCAACATTTGTTTCATATTTATATGTAGTTTCATTTATTTTAACAATTTCTTCGTCATCTATTATTAATTCTTCGAAATACATATTTGTTAAAGAAGTAACTAAATACTTTTTTGTTTCTACGACATCATTTGGTATTTTAATAACAAAAACTATTTTTTCATTTTCATATAGAGCTGTTCCCATTTTTAAGTTTTTTAGTTTTTCAAAATTTATATCATATTTTATTATTTCTTCTTTACTTAAAATGTTATTTCCCATTATACCTGTTCTACTTGAAGCAATGTTATTTTGAATGTGTTCTATATTGTCTTTTATAATTCCAATTTTTAATAATGACTCTAAATACATAAGTTTATTGTTAATGTTAACAGTTTCTTTTTTTATATTATTGAATTGATATAATATTTTAAATCTATCTTTTTCAATTGTTTGTTTTAACGTCAAAAAGGTTTGATTAAAGTTATCATTAATGAATATTTGTTTATTACTTTGATTTATTATATTATGGTTATTTTCGTCAATTATTTTTAAGTGTTCCTCAATGTTTTTTCTGTCTTCGTCGTCCATGGTTCCATATAACCATTTTAAACCTGACCCTATTATGTTGATTAGTCCTCTTTTATTTCTATGCGGAATAATAGTATGTAATTTATATTTAAGTGAATCTAATTCATTAAGTAATATCTCTTTTCCATCTTTATCTACTTGAATATTTGAAAGATTTTCTTCTAAACATGAAATAATTTTCTGAATTTCTATTGGGTTTATAATGTGTAATATAATGTTGTAAGTTTTGACTATTTCGACATTTCCAAGTTTAATTTCCGTAAATCCGCTATTCGTCTCTATTTTGTCTATAGTTAACGTTGCATTAATTGTCGTCACTGTTAGTAGTAGAATCATTAATGTCCAATTGATCTGAAAATTTATTTGGTCGTTTTATATTTGAAGGATGTATATTGTCTAGTTTAAGTTTTCTATATCTAGGTTCTTCTTTATGCCTGAGTGCTTTATAGTTCTTAACTAATCCCTCTTCTCTTTCTTCGTTATATTCTTCTCTATCCTTATTAAGTTTATCGATGACCTTGTCTTTCATATTTTGCATATTCGCTCTAACTTTTTCTTTGTCTACTCTACCTTCTAAAACATCTATTGGTTTGAATTTAATTGCTGAATGTACTGACTTATTGTACCATTCTACGCACTTATATATTTTTTCTTTCGTTGTCAATTCTGATTTTTCTGTTGTAAATACACGCATTTTTTCACTAATGGTATTGTGAAGTCTCTCTATGTCAGAGTTACCGGTGTGACTATTTGGTTTTGTGAAATGGACTTCAATATTTTCTTGCCTTAAGAAGTCTTTGACATTAATACTTTGAAATTCATTATCTAGAACTATTTTATTAGGTTTGCCTTTGATAGAAAAGTAGAGTCGCAATTTTTCTTTAATAGTTATGCTATTTCTGTCTTCTAAATAAAATATAATGCTATGCTTGGAAAATTTATCAATAAAGGTTAAGAAGTTGTTCTTGGAGTTAATGTAAATGTCTGCATGTACTATTTGATTTATGTCACTTGGTGTTTCAGTGTATTTAAACTTCGGTTTAATTGGTTTCCTATCATACTTAGCTTGATTACATGTATCGCAATTGTTTATATATTTTTGTATTAATTCTTTTAAGTTTTTAAAGTATATTAGCTTCTTTAAACCTTCATAATTTTCGTTTATACCAGCATGGCCTGTTTCGTATTTATGATATTTTCCTATCTGCTTGTAAGTATCATCTTCATTTTTCATGTTTTGTGCATGATACATACATTTATAAAACTTAATATTTTTTGTGTCAAATAATTCGATTAGTTTAATTTGAACTAGGTTATATTCATGTTCCGTTAATTCCGAAAAGATACCTATTTTGCCTTTTCTTTTTATGAATCTTCTGAATATATCTGCGAGTCTTTGTTCTTGAATGTCTTGAGAGTTTACGTATATAATTCTTTTGTTATTTATTATCTCTATCTCTTTCGTTTTGTTGTTCGTTAGAATGATTTGAGTATAAAATCTGTTAACTATTGTGTCTAATATTTGGAAGTGGTCGTTTTGTTCCTCTTCTTGTGAATGAATTGTGTTATTGTCTAAGCTCATATCGTCAATTTCATAATTAAAATTTGGATGGGGTGTTACTTCTCCCTCCTTATGTGTGAGCGTCTCGATCACATTAATTTCTCCCGTGTTAGTATTGATTCGACTAAGAAAATCTGCAGCTTTGTTTTCCTTTCCCTTTATATAATCAATGTTAATATTATATTCTCCTAATTGTAATAACCATCTCTGAAGTCGTTGATTGATGTCTTTACCTTTATGTTTCGTTTGCAACCATTTGAGTGGTTGATGATCTGTCAGTAAGTCAAAAGGTCTACCATAGATATAGGGTCTAAAATAGTTCACAGACCAAACTATTGCCAATAGTTCTTTTTCAGTAACACAGTAACTTCGTTCGTGGTCGTTTAACGTACGACTGGCATAACAAACTGGGTGTCCTTCTTGAGTTAGTACCGATCCAATGGCAAAGTCACTTGCATCGGTCGTGAGTTGAAATTTTTTGTTAAAGTCGGGATATTTTAAAACTGGTGAATCTGTGAGAATTATTTTCAATTTTTCAAAAGAGCTTATATAGTTTGAATCGTTCAGATTTATTCTTGTGTTCTTTTTGAGGTATCTGGTCATTGGTTCTGCAATTTTGGCGTAATCCTTAATAAATTTTCTAAAATAACCAGTAATGCCTAAAAATGATTTGATTTGTTTTGTAGTTTCAGGTAATTGAAGTTTTTGAATGGCTTCAATCTTTTTATTATTTGGTTTTACTCCTTCTGTCGTTAAGACGTGTCCTAAATATTCAGTTTCTTTTGAAAAGAACTTGCACTTGTCTATTTGAATTTTTAGATTATGTTGTCTTAATTTATCTAATACCTTTTGAACGCTTATAATATGTTCTTTGAGAGATGAACTAAAAATTAAGATATCGTCTAAATAAACTACGCATATTTGATTAATGTACTCTCTAAGTACTGAATTAATTAATCTCTGGAAAGTTGCAGGGGCGTTCTTGAGTCCAAAAGGCATTCTTGTGAACTCATAATGCCCAAGAGGAGTCGAAAAGGCTGTCTTTTTTCTATCCTCTTCCCTAACTAGGACTTGGTGGAAACCTTTCGCTAGGTCCAAAGTTGTGAAGTACTGAGACCTTCCTAATTTATCTAATATAGTATCTATATTAGGAATTGGAAATTTGTCATCAATTGTGGCTTCATTCAACTTTCTATAATCCACTACTATTCTCCATTTCATTTGCCCGGAGTTATCAACCTTTTTGGGAACGACCCACAAAGGGCTGTTATACGGAGAGTTGCTTTCTGTAATAATGCCTTGCTTTAACATTTCTTTGATTTGTCTATTGATTTCCTGTTCATGTATTTGAGGGTATCTATATATTTTTGCGTAAATTGGTCTATCTGTTGTAGTAACGATTTCATGTTTAACTTCATGAGTACTAGTGAGCTGTTGCCCTTCGTGAAAAAACAAATCTCTATTTTTCTTAAGAATTTTCTCTAATGTTTCTCTTTCTTCTATGTTTAAATGATTACCAAGAAGACTCTGCGGTACACTTTCATCTTCAACAATTCCCTCTAAATTATGCACTTCATCATAAGTATATGGACATGCATTTATAAATTTAATTTTATTACCAAGTATTTCTATATATTCGTCTTCTAAGTTAATTTTAGCTTGTAAAGGTTTTAACAAATTTTGTCCTATAAGACCATCAAAATCTTTGTCACTGAAGGAAGTAAGTTTCCAACACATGTTAGCTTTCTGAATAAACTCTTTGGGAAGTTCTGTTATAATTTCCGTGTCTATAGACGTTCTTCCGTTAAGGGTACTGAAAACAACATTTTCTTTTAAAGGAATTCGTTTATAGTTTTGTAATTTTGTTTTGTCGAGGAGTGTGGTAGTTGAACCAGTATCTATTAAACATTTAATTTTGTCTTCTCCTACTGTCAATTCTATTATCGGTAGATCAGACCTGGAGGCACTGAGTGAAAATTTACCTCTTCATTTTTTTGTTGGACATGTTCACATTCCATTGGAACGGGGTTATTTTGTTGTCTTTGATTAAAATTATTATTATTATTATTATTATTGAACCTAAATTGACCTGAATTGTTTCTGTTTTGGTTAAAAGAGTTCCTATATTGACCTGAATTGTTTTTGTTTTGATTAAAAGGGTTCCTATATTGACCTGAATTGTTATTATAGTTGTTGTAATTTTTAAATTGACCTGATCTATTATGACGATGGTAGTCGTTATGCTGATTAACATGTCTGTTTCTCTGATCATTTTGTGTTTGATGAAAATTATTGTTAGCACTTTTGTTAATCGAATTTTGTCTGTTAGGTCTGTTTTTATTTATTTGAATTAACCCTGTCTCTTCTAATATATAAAATGCGTCTCTTAAATTATTTGTTTGCCTACTTATGACAACACTTGCTAAATTTGGATCTAATCCGTTAATAAATGTTTTTACTAACATTGCCTCATTCGCTGAAGGCGAAAACTCATAGGGTTTTTCGATATCAAATTCGTACTTAGTGTTTAATTTGTCTAAAATTTCTTTTAAATTTTCGAAATAATCACTTACATTATTGTTTTTTAAGCTTAAAGCTTGATGGTGCAAATTGTAGTAAGTCTCTCTTACTCCGAAGTTTCGTATTAGTTCTGCTTTGATGTTTTCCCACGTTGTATTTGGTCCAAGAGTTCTAATAGTTTGCAAAGCTGGTCCTTGAATTTTGTTTATGATGTTCCTTTGTAGCACATATTGTTCCAGGGGGGTTCCAATAAAATGAGGCAGGAAGATTTCGACTTCTCTTATAAATGATGTTAGAGAGTATTGTGATGTTCCCCAAAACTCTTTAATCTTTGAAGATTCTTTTAGTAATTCCGCGACTGTAATTGTCATTGCTGGAGCAGGAATTTGGTTTTGAATTGGATTCGGATCTGCATAACCTACTGGTTCTTGTTGATCATTCATTTTGATTGATTTTTGCTTGCACTTTTTTTTTATATTAAAGTTTGTTTTATTGATAGTTTATGATTTAATCACGTGAAACGGATTTTAAGATTTAATTCCGGCGACCCAAAGCTGATTTTTAGCTATTTGGTAAGTCACTTATTCACTTTTAAACTATTTAGATTTATTTAAATTCCAATCTTCGGATTAGAATCCTACCGACTGCGCCACTTAAGTTCTTTTTTAGTAAAACAAACTTTTTAAAAAAGATTAAAACAAAATTATGAACTTTATTGCTCTAGTATCAAAATCCAACTCATTACATTTATTTATTTTGGAGTGGACGAAGCTATGTCAGTTCATACGATCGTGTCATTTGCCAATGTCAGCATATCATAGTTTCCAAGAATCTCTAATGAGACCGGACGATTGGCAAATGAACTCGATCGTTCATAGTCATCACTTTGTTTGTAACCTGATTAAGGTTACCTGTGGGAATTACTTTTTCTCGGGGTACTGAACTTGACATAACCTCTCCCTCCTTTAATTGAAAACTCTCCTGAGTTATGAAAAATGTATGTTTAAGCTTTTTAAATTTAATATAAATGTAAATAGTTATAACTAAGATTAATACAAATATTAATATTCCAATGTATACATTTAGCACAATATGATTTTTATGATTATACTTTAATTCATTTATGTTTTCTATATTTTCTATTTGTTTCATTATAATATCATTAAAATTGAGTTGTTCTTTAGTTAAATTGAGGTTATTTTCATAAGGAATAATGAATCTTTGTTCGAATGTATCTTTACTATTACTGAATGTATTATTTTCGATTTTTAATTTACAATTGTTAAAGTTTAATAAGAAGTTTCCATTGAGTTTTGTGATTCTCTCGTCACAAGTACTTGTTAAATTTATATTCTTAACATTTTTTAATAATAATAGTCCGTTTACTATTTCAACAATTTTCATTTTTGTATTCTTTGTTTTGATACAAATACTATTATACAAACATAAATTAGATTTCTTTAAGTTTTTGAAGTCAACATTTGTTTCATATTTATATGTAGTTTCATTTATTTTAACAATTTCTTCGTCATCTATTATTAATTCTTCGAAATACATATTTGTTAAAGAAGTAACTAAATACTTTTTTGTTTCTACGACATCATTTGGTATTTTAATAACAAAAACTATTTTTTCATTTTCATATAGAGCTGTTCCCATTTTTAAGTTTTTTAGTTTTTCAAAATTTATATCATATTTTATTATTTCTTCTTTACTTAAAATGTTATTTCCCATTATACCTGTTCTACTTGAAGCAATGTTATTTTGAATGTGTTCTATATTGTCTTTTATAATTCCAATTTTTAATAATGACTCTAAATACATAAGTTTATTGTTAATGTTAACAGTTTCTTTTTTTATATTATTGAATTGATATAATATTTTAAATCTATCTTTTTCAATTGTTTGTTTTAACGTCAAAAAGGTTTGATTAAAGTTATCATTAATGAATATTTGTTTATTACTTTGATTTATTATATTATGGTTATTTTCGTCAATTATTTTTAAGTGTTCCTCAATGTTTTTTCTGTCTTCGTCGTCCATGGTTCCATATAACCATTTTAAACCTGACCCTATTATGTTGATTAGTCCTCTTTTATTTCTATGCGGAATAATAGTATGTAATTTATATTTAAGTGAATCTAATTCATTAAGTAATATCTCTTTTCCATCTTTATCTACTTGAATATTTGAAAGATTTTCTTCTAAACATGAAATAATTTTCTGAATTTCTATTGGGTTTATAATGTGTAATATAATGTTGTAAGTTTTGACTATTTCGACATTTCCAAGTTTAATTTCCGTAAATCCGCTATTCGTCTCTATTTTGTCTATAGTTAACGTTGCATTAATTGTCGTCACTGTTAGTAGTAGAATCATTAATGTCCAATTGATCTGAAAATTTATTTGGTCGTTTTATATTTGAAGGATGTATATTGTCTAGTTTAAGTTTTCTATATCTAGGTTCTTCTTTATGCCTGAGTGCTTTATAGTTCTTAACTAATCCCTCTTCTCTTTCTTCGTTATATTCTTCTCTATCCTTATTAAGTTTATCGATGACCTTGTCTTTCATATTTTGCATATTCGCTCTAACTTTTTCTTTGTCTACTCTACCTTCTAAAACATCTATTGGTTTGAATTTAATTGCTGAATGTACTGACTTATTGTACCATTCTACGCACTTATATATTTTTTCTTTCGTTGTCAATTCTGATTTTTCTGTTGTAAATACACGCATTTTTTCACTAATGGTATTGTGAAGTCTCTCTATGTCAGAGTTACCGGTGTGACTATTTGGTTTTGTGAAATGGACTTCAATATTTTCTTGCCTTAAGAAGTCTTTGACATTAATACTTTGAAATTCATTATCTAGAACTATTTTATTAGGTTTGCCTTTGATAGAAAAGTAGAGTCGCAATTTTTCTTTAATAGTTATGCTATTTCTGTCTTCTAAATAAAATATAATGCTATGCTTGGAAAATTTATCAATAAAGGTTAAGAAGTTGTTCTTGGAGTTAATGTAAATGTCTGCATGTACTATTTGATTTATGTCACTTGGTGTTTCAGTGTATTTAAACTTCGGTTTAATTGGTTTCCTATCATACTTAGCTTGATTACATGTATCGCAATTGTTTATATATTTTTGTATTAATTCTTTTAAGTTTTTAAAGTATATTAGCTTCTTTAAACCTTCATAATTTTCGTTTATACCAGCATGGCCTGTTTCGTATTTATGATATTTTCCTATCTGCTTGTAAGTATCATCTTCATTTTTCATGTTTTGTGCATGATACATACATTTATAAAACTTAATATTTTTTGTGTCAAATAATTCGATTAGTTTAATTTGAACTAGGTTATATTCATGTTCCGTTAATTCCGAAAAGATACCTATTTTGCCTTTTCTTTTTATGAATCTTCTGAATATATCTGCGAGTCTTTGTTCTTGAATGTCTTGAGAGTTTACGTATATAATTCTTTTGTTATTTATTATCTCTATCTCTTTCGTTTTGTTGTTCGTTAGAATGATTTGAGTATAAAATCTGTTAACTATTGTGTCTAATATTTGGAAGTGGTCGTTTTGTTCCTCTTCTTGTGAATGAATTGTGTTATTGTCTAAGCTCATATCGTCAATTTCATAATTAAAATTTGGATGGGGTGTTACTTCTCCCTCCTTATGTGTGAGCGTCTCGATCACATTAATTTCTCCCGTGTTAGTATTGATTCGACTAAGAAAATCTGCAGCTTTGTTTTCCTTTCCCTTTATATAATCAATGTTAATATTATATTCTCCTAATTGTAATAACCATCTCTGAAGTCGTTGATTGATGTCTTTACCTTTATGTTTCGTTTGCAACCATTTGAGTGGTTGATGATCTGTCAGTAAGTCAAAAGGTCTACCATAGATATAGGGTCTAAAATAGTTCACAGACCAAACTATTGCCAATAGTTCTTTTTCAGTAACACAGTAACTTCGTTCGTGGTCGTTTAACGTACGACTGGCATAACAAACTGGGTGTCCTTCTTGAGTTAGTACCGATCCAATGGCAAAGTCACTTGCATCGGTCGTGAGTTGAAATTTTTTGTTAAAGTCGGGATATTTTAAAACTGGTGAATCTGTGAGAATTATTTTCAATTTTTCAAAAGAGCTTATATAGTTTGAATCGTTCAGATTTATTCTTGTGTTCTTTTTGAGGTATCTGGTCATTGGTTCTGCAATTTTGGCGTAATCCTTAATAAATTTTCTAAAATAACCAGTAATGCCTAAAAATGATTTGATTTGTTTTGTAGTTTCAGGTAATTGAAGTTTTTGAATGGCTTCAATCTTTTTATTATTTGGTTTTACTCCTTCTGTCGTTAAGACGTGTCCTAAATATTCAGTTTCTTTTGAAAAGAACTTGCACTTGTCTATTTGAATTTTTAGATTATGTTGTCTTAATTTATCTAATACCTTTTGAACGCTTATAATATGTTCTTTGAGAGATGAACTAAAAATTAAGATATCGTCTAAATAAACTACGCATATTTGATTAATGTACTCTCTAAGTACTGAATTAATTAATCTCTGGAAAGTTGCAGGGGCGTTCTTGAGTCCAAAAGGCATTCTTGTGAACTCATAATGCCCAAGAGGAGTCGAAAAGGCTGTCTTTTTTCTATCCTCTTCCCTAACTAGGACTTGGTGGAAACCTTTCGCTAGGTCCAAAGTTGTGAAGTACTGAGACCTTCCTAATTTATCTAATATAGTATCTATATTAGGAATTGGAAATTTGTCATCAATTGTGGCTTCATTCAACTTTCTATAATCCACTACTATTCTCCATTTCATTTGCCCGGAGTTATCAACCTTTTTGGGAACGACCCACAAAGGGCTGTTATACGGAGAGTTGCTTTCTGTAATAATGCCTTGCTTTAACATTTCTTTGATTTGTCTATTGATTTCCTGTTCATGTATTTGAGGGTATCTATATATTTTTGCGTAAATTGGTCTATCTGTTGTAGTAACGATTTCATGTTTAACTTCATGAGTACTAGTGAGCTGTTGCCCTTCGTGAAAAAACAAATCTCTATTTTTCTTAAGAATTTTCTCTAATGTTTCTCTTTCTTCTATGTTTAAATGATTACCAAGAAGACTCTGCGGTACACTTTCATCTTCAACAATTCCCTCTAAATTATGCACTTCATCATAAGTATATGGACATGCATTTATAAATTTAATTTTATTACCAAGTATTTCTATATATTCGTCTTCTAAGTTAATTTTAGCTTGTAAAGGTTTTAACAAATTTTGTCCTATAAGACCATCAAAATCTTTGTCACTGAAGGAAGTAAGTTTCCAACACATGTTAGCTTTCTGAATAAACTCTTTGGGAAGTTCTGTTATAATTTCCGTGTCTATAGACGTTCTTCCGTTAAGGGTACTGAAAACAACATTTTCTTTTAAAGGAATTCGTTTATAGTTTTGTAATTTTGTTTTGTCGAGGAGTGTGGTAGTTGAACCAGTATCTATTAAACATTTAATTTTGTCTTCTCCTACTGTCAATTCTATTATCGGTAGATCAGACCTGGAGGCACTGAGTGAAAATTTACCTCTTCATTTTTTTGTTGGACATGTTCACATTCCATTGGAACGGGGTTATTTTGTTGTCTTTGATTAAAATTATTATTATTATTATTATTATTGAACCTAAATTGACCTGAATTGTTTCTGTTTTGGTTAAAAGAGTTCCTATATTGACCTGAATTGTTTTTGTTTTGATTAAAAGGGTTCCTATATTGACCTGAATTGTTATTATAGTTGTTGTAATTTTTAAATTGACCTGATCTATTATGACGATGGTAGTCGTTATGCTGATTAACATGTCTGTTTCTCTGATCATTTTGTGTTTGATGAAAATTATTGTTAGCACTTTTGTTAATCGAATTTTGTCTGTTAGGTCTGTTTTTATTTATTTGAATTAACCCTGTCTCTTCTAATATATAAAATGCGTCTCTTAAATTATTTGTTTGCCTACTTATGACAACACTTGCTAAATTTGGATCTAATCCGTTAATAAATGTTTTTACTAACATTGCCTCATTCGCTGAAGGCGAAAACTCATAGGGTTTTTCGATATCAAATTCGTACTTAGTGTTTAATTTGTCTAAAATTTCTTTTAAATTTTCGAAATAATCACTTACATTATTGTTTTTTAAGCTTAAAGCTTGATGGTGCAAATTGTAGTAAGTCTCTCTTACTCCGAAGTTTCGTATTAGTTCTGCTTTGATGTTTTCCCACGTTGTATTTGGTCCAAGAGTTCTAATAGTTTGCAAAGCTGGTCCTTGAATTTTGTTTATGATGTTCCTTTGTAGCACATATTGTTCCAGGGGGGTTCCAATAAAATGAGGCAGGAAGATTTCGACTTCTCTTATAAATGATGTTAGAGAGTATTGTGATGTTCCCCAAAACTCTTTAATCTTTGAAGATTCTTTTAGTAATTCCGCGACTGTAATTGTCATTGCTGGAGCAGGAATTTGGTTTTGAATTGGATTCGGATCTGCATAACCTACTGGTTCTTGTTGATCATTCATTTTGATTGATTTTTGCTTGCACTTTTTTTTTATATTAAAGTTTGTTTTATTGATAGTTTATGATTTAATCACGTGAAACGGATTTTAAGATTTAATTCCGGCGACCCAAAGCTGATTTTTAGCTATTTGGTAAGTCACTTATTCACTTTTAAACTATTTAGATTTATTTAAATTCCAATCTTCGGATTAGAATCCTACCGACTGCGCCACTTAAGTTCTTTTTTAGTAAAACAAACTTTTTAAAAAAGATTAAAACAAAATTATGAACTTTATTGCTCTAGTATCAAAATCCAACTCATTACATTTATTTATTTTGGAGTGGACGAAGCTATGTCAGTTCATACGATCGTGTCATTTGCCAATGTCAGCATATCATAGTTTCCAAGAATCTCTAATGAGACCGGACGATTGGCAAATGAACTCGATCGTTCATAGTCATCACTTTGTTTGTAACCTGATTAAGGTTACCTGTGGGAATTACTTTTTCTCGGGGTACTGAACTTGACATAACCCGCGCAGATCGTCGCTGACAAATGGTCTGACAAAAATAAAAGTGGAACAAATTGACTTGATATCAAAATTTCTAATAAATTTCATAACAAATTTTTGAGTTGATCGAGAATTTTAGTTTTCAGTTCTTTTAAAATGAAATTAGTTTTTACGAACGAAAAATATGGTTCGCTGGCAAAAACATTACGCTGATTGAACCATTGAGGAACCATTCGCGAACCATTCAAATATTAAATACTTTTTTTTACATAATTTATTTTACTGAAAAACTTTTTAATTTTATTTTAATATGAAAAGAACTCAATATATATGAAAAGAACTGTAGCTATTTACATTTAAAAAAATATATATAAAATAAATTAATAATAAATATCAAAACAATATTATTTGTTTTTTTTTTTGATAGCTTAAATAAATTACTTTTCGCAATATAAATAAAAACTAACTTACTTTTTTTCGTTAGATACTCATTATAGTTGCTCATTGACGTACGAGTCATTAAAATTATTACTATGTTATTTTGAATTTATAAAACTAATTTTATTATATTTCCTGTTACTTTTGCTTTCAATGTTCTTTTCACACATTAAAAAAAAATTGACACATTAGTTTCTGGAATCTTAAGAAACTTACTTAACCAATTCAAATGCTCTTACTTTTCCTAGTTAAACAATAAATTACTTTTTTTAAAAAAGCAAATAATCTGTTTATAAATGGATGAACGTAGAAAAAAATAGTTTCTTTTTGTACGTCTTTGTAAATCATAAGAAATTGATGTAATAATTTTCATTTTTTACTTAATGGTAAAAATTCGTGTTCCATCTCGAAAGGATGCACAGATTTTTTAAAACATTACTTAGATACTTTTATATTATTTCTTCGGGACTGGCAAAGAGCAGCTCGGGCGTGGAATATGGATATTTCGGATGTTTTATTTGTCAAACCTGGAGTTGATTGCGAAAGTAATGTCCCTATTTTTTTGTGAAAAATTAAATATCATATAGTCACCATTTTAATGAATTATCTTCAAAGTTAATATCATTAAAGGCAGATCGAAAGGCCAAAAACAAAAAAAAAAAAACTTTTTCACTCACATCATACAGCCTTAAATATACTTCTTATGAAATCTAAGACTTTTACTTTTTATCTTTGAAAACTTTCATTCCAAAAAGAAGGTCAAAAAAGATAAAAGGAAAGGAAATTGTTTATTTTGATGAGGTGTATATTTCCCTTAACTCCATTACAGATACTAAAAGTTAGTAAAATTATTTTGTATCCTATATAAATAATTCTTTTTTCCAGTCTTTCTAATTGGAAGGACTTTTACTTAGGTATAGGACGAAACACTCCTTTTAAGCATTTGCAATGATTGGATTGTGATGAAAAGTTAAGGTTTGTGTTTTTTGTTTGTTTGTTGGAAACCGATACCACATTCTTCCGTTATTCATTTAAAAGTTGTACAGCACAAGCAACAAGGCTGGATTAGTCATTTTCGGGATCTTCTTGGTTCTATTGTTTGTTTTCTGAAAAAATTGAATCTGTTAATTTATTCACTGAGAGTTTAAATTTAAAAAAAAATACATACTAAAAACAAAAATTGTATGGATAATATAAATTAAAAAAAAAAAATACATACTAAAAACACATTTTATGGAGGCATTATAATTTAATCCCGACCCACTTTATACGCTTGCTCTATAAATTAAGGCAAAAGCTTAAGGCAATTTCATCTTTTTATTCATATTAGTTTGTTCTTTGAATTTGGTTTCATGTTAAAAAAATATGATAACAGAGAAGTACAAAAAATTTGATTTTCTTTATTCCGTGGCTTACGTAACATAATTTTATTATTTTAGTCAATTTTTATAAAGTTCTTTTGAATTAGTTAATTTTTCCTCACTTATAATATTATTACATTATTAAACTATTAGCAACATATATACACGATATAATTTTTGGATCAAAAGACCAAGTAGGGATCAATTTGTAAAAATAAAGAAAAAGCTTTAAATAACCTTCTTTAAAAAATATCTAAATAAATTTTAAAAAACACTTTACTATGGCAGTTCTTTCTTCATAGATGAATTATTAAAAATTTAATCTTTAACAAAAGAAATTTTCAATGTGCTTTAAAGCTGACAATAAATGTCAAGGAATTCTTATTTATAAGGGAAGCAATAATTGGGTTAAGAGATATTTTTAATTAATTTTCAAGTAGCTAGGTACTCGTGGATTTTTTTAAATTTTTGAAAATAAAATTTCTTTGAACTTTCTTTTAATTTTATTCGCTAATCCGAAAAAAATTTCCTTGAAAGACTATTTATAGGGATGTTTCATTCAAAACCCATTTTCAGCTAACTTTTAACCGGTAAACAATGGGTAACAAAGTATTTAATACTCATTTTTGGGATTCTTATTGTCTGTGGTAGACCACAGACAATAAACCCCCCCCCCCCCCAAAAAAAAAAAAAAAATTGTGAAGAAACCACCCTTAATAAGAGTAACATTAATGGCCTGGCTTGATTTGCTTTTTTTGTTTCACTCAGGGCTGAAACTACCATAGAGATAATTGGGGGAATGTCTCGGGCGCCTGACAGTTAGGGCCACATCGTCGGGCTTTTTTATTGGGAGGTAAAACTAACTTTAAAGGAAACAAATTATAACAAGCAACAATATATTTTAACCTTACCTGGGCCTTATTATATCAACAACTTTAAACTAATCACTTACAGCAGCTTATCATGAATCTTGATATATTTTGATCTCAAATCAGACATAAGTCATCCCACCGCAACAAAATCTCATCAAGATTCATGACAAGTTGTTGAGTTAACGCTTGCAAACTTTGTTGGTTGAAATAAATTTGTAGCAATATTTAAATATAAAGAGAAACAAATATTTTAACATTTGCCTCTTCAAAGATTGCTTTAAAAAAAACTATTTGTAATAAACTCCACATTTAATTTAGCTCAAACTCCAGCCCTGGTTCGACCTCTCTTATTTCAAATTCTACACCATCCAGCTACTATCATGTAGTGTAAATCACTTTAGAAACAAATTCAATTAATTTAGAGGTAATATAATACATACATATAACAGGATAACAGTAGATCCTCAATACATATATAGTATTTATAATAAAGCATTGATGTTGTGATACAATCATCTGCTATTCGCATGAAAGACTATGTGGTTTCTTTATAATATTAAAATTGCTAATGATTTTAATAATTATGTTATTGTTATTTTGAAACGTGGTCAGAAAATCTTTAAGTAAATTTGAACACATCCTCTTATTGGAAACAAGAATAAAATATTAATCCTGGAAAACCCTCATAACCTGAAAGTTTTAAGTCAGAAACTGATAATTATAATACAAATAATAATTGGAAAAGAAGAAAATAAGAAAAACTTTAGGATTTTGTTCAGTGGAGTGATTTAATGGAAATCTGTTGAAAACTTCTTAGATTTAAGTCGATGTTTACCGACATTGAATTTTATTTCCTTTAATATTTTTTTTCAAACAAAAAATTCCAGTACATAGATAGAAGATACAAATGCGGTTTTCTTATCAATCTGATTGTAATGATAACTTGCTTAAACGTGTTTCTGTTTTACAAAATTGGAGACCAATTTCCGTATGGTTACCAGAGTTGCCACAGCAAGGCCTATATTTATCGCTAAGCGAACTATTCAAGACTTTTATTCGTTATCTCAAAATTTTGTTTTGCCATTTATCACAATTTGGGTTAATAGCTTTTAAATAAGATGATTTAAGGCTCCCTCAAATTTTGACCTTATTCAAATTTAGTAAAGATTATTGGACCATTACGTAAAATTTCAAAAAAAAAATCTATTTTGAAAAAATTACTTTCGAATGAATTTAATGAAAGTATTTCAAAAGAAACAGAAAGATATCTACCAAAATTTTGAATTTCAAAAAAAAAAATCCTACCGTGGCAAATACCTTTCTAGAATTACCTTTTATAATGAAATTGTCATTACTTGTCATGGGTTACGAGTACCTATAAGACATGACGTAAAGCTGAGTCAAATAAATGAATACTAAAAAACTGATACTTTAAAGTCTGATAACCCTAGGCTTTTACCAATGCTAAAGTAAATATTAATTTTGTGTCAAAAAAAATTTATTATAAATTACGATGATAAAGAAGTCCAAAAATTGGTTTTCTGTCGTCGGCGGCGGCGGCGGGGCGTGGTGCTGGCAGAGGTCTGCATTCGAATTCAGCCAATTGCATCTAATTTTTTCATCTCTTGCGATTTCTGCTGAATAACAACAAAAACATACAGAAATCCTGGAAAGGCCGAGATTGTAAATGACCTAGGCCATGATGGTTCTTCACAAGCTGTTGCACAATTAATTTATTTACATACAAATCTATTAATTTTTATCTGAAATAAAAATTAATGATTATTTTAATAAAAGTTTTCACTTTAAATTCAATAATATTTTATCTCGTTGTTTTAAAATTTAAAATAAACAAATGTTAAACCTAACCTAATCAAAACATTATTTTATTTTTATTATTTTGATACATATAATATTATCTATGTACGTACACATGTACGTCATAAAACTCACACCTTCAGCGAGTTCCAATTCCCAATCAAAAACAAATCATTGAATTAATTATTTTTTTTCAATTGAATTTAAATATTTTCGCTTTGTTTTTACCTCGCTATCGCTATTTCATTGTGTTTTATTCTTTTCCATTCCAGGTGGATGGACGTTTGGACAACACCAATATGTGTACGATTTTCGCCGTGCGTCGCCTTCGGTACAAATAAGTCTTACTTAAATACCAACAACAGAGCAATTCAGTGTCCCCACTCAGCTATGAGCTAACTGAGTATTACAGTTATTTTAAGAACTACGGTTTCAAAAACAATATTTACTAGGAAAAAAAAATAAATTACATCAGAACGTGTGGGAAATATGAATATGAAAAATAAATCGGGAATATATGTGAAAATATAGAAATAATAATAATATTCAAAGCTTACACAAAAGCTTGAAAATTAAAATCAAACAAATAGTTCTATGGAAATCCGTCTAGTGGAAATTTTTTTGTATACACATATTTTTAAAGTTTTTGTATTATTAATTTTTTTTTATTTTAATTTAAAACAGTGAATTTTACATGACAACCGGGCTGCAAATAGCTCAACGAAAAAAGTGTCTGTACATTGTATAGTTTTGTGATTTCTTTCAAATTAACGTGTGTGTGGTTTTTGTTTTTCAAAAACAAAATCGAATTTTAATAAAAAAAAAAGTCTAAAGTTTCCTAAGAATTAAATTTTGATAAAAGTCTAAAGAGAGTGAGTTTTGTTTTGTTTGGGTTTTTTTTTTGAAAACATTTTTAAAAGCCTTTCTTTAAGCGAAAAATGTTAATTTTATTCGCAAACTATACATTATTAATGTGCTTAGCAATTATCAGTGACAATTCAAATTGTGAGAACAAATTGTATGAGGCCAGCACAAGCAGTGGGGTTTATTGGAAGGCAGCATGCACAGCTAAGTGTTTGTTAAATGAGAAAAACAAAGTAAGGTTCAATGTTTTGTTTTTTATATAAATTTATTATATACCAATATGTAAATATATATGTATATTTATTTGGGACAGTAAAGTTAAGTTAAGAATAATAAAAATTAATATGTACTAGTTTGACATTTAGTGATAGTTTTTGAATTTTATAATTAAGGTCAAGGGATACAATAATTCGGAAATTTGCATGGAGGTGACTTTGTCTGCGTCATATGGGAAATGTAGTTGAACAATTTACTATTTACTAGAAATGAAGATGAACTGCATTTAAATAAACTTCAAAAAACGGGACTTATCGAAAAGATTTATAGAATTTGAATAAAGTCCGAAATTTTAATATTTGGTTTTAAAATTATAACTCTTGTTGAAGTGTTATGAATTGTTAAATAAATTGTTTTAAATTTGCAGTTTTGGGAAATAAAACGAACAAACCTATTATAAGCCTATTTTGACTTGGGCTTTCATTTAACACGTTATTTAGGTGAAATCATTTTTTTTGCAAGAAAAAGACATCAAATATTTCAACAAAAAAATTTCCTCCCTAAAAAATGGTACAAACTAATTTAGTAAAGTTCATCTTACAAGTACAATTGATTTACATATTCAGTATGCAATTTACTGTTGGAATCGTTTATCACAGATCCAACTTAAACATCCTTTAGAAATTTAATACTCGTTTTTCTGCTTCAATATTGTTCAAAATTCCAACTTGTTTTTATACTATACTTCTAACTCATTTTTCCAATTAATTATTATTAATATAATTAATTATATGCACAAATCTTGTAAATACTCAGCAGAAAATTGAACCTAAAGAACAAATTCGTGTAATCCAGTCGTGCATTTTATTTTTTAACCCTAGCATGCTGCTGATGCAAAACGCAAAATCCCATACGAGAATATCATTCTGCTTTTCTGACTGCACTCCCCAATTCGATGAGTGAAATAAATGATAATTGTAATAGATTTATTTGCAGGAGTCTTTACTCTTTCTTTTTTCGCAAAATATTAATAACTGTCTGGAGAATTAAGTGTGTGTGTGGAAAATTAACTTTGAGTTTCGGTCTATTTGGTTGCATATTCTGCAAAAAGGCTTAAATCACTTTGTACAATGTAACGTTGTTTTATCAGAATCTAAAAGATAAAATCAGTTTTTATATGGAGCTTATTGCAAATTTTTGTTTGAATTTTTGGTCTCCTCTAGAACTTTTTAAATAAGTGACAGTTGTACAAATTGTTTCGACAATATAATAAGCCATAAACAATAACTAGGTTTGTTGGTTGGTTAGGTTAAATTAGGTTAGTATTTTTTTTAGAATTAGAATACAATTTCTTAAATAAAATAAATATTTTTTTTTTACTAGATCAAAGCCCTATCTCTCTATCACTATCTTGTTGGCAAAAATAAGTTTATCAATTAATTTACTATTGTGTTGTATTCTTGTTTTTTGCCAAACGGACGTTTTATTGGAATTTTTGATTGATGGCAAACTGTAGTTCTTCCAATTCAAAACCAGATTGACTATCAGCGACATTCTTATTTTTTAAATATTGCAAAAATATAAAGAAAGAAAAGAATTTTTTTTTTTAAACAAAATAACACAAAATATTTGCGTGAGTGATTTTCAAATATATTTGATTTAGATTTCTTTGAATTTTGAATGTAACGGTCTATACCGAACATGTTAAGTTCACGTTTTAATTTCACCTTATACCCCTAGCATATTTATTAACACATGAAAAAGAAATTAATTATTTTGTTTAATGGAATTTTTGCAACATTCGTTTCCTACATCCGAATGTATTAATTATATTTATTTTGAAAACTCTTTGTGTATCATAAATTTTGGTTATGATTTTTTTTATTGATACTTTTATAAATGAGAATACACGTTTATCATCCCGATAGACATCTACATATGTATGTACAGGGTGGGCCAAATAAAAGTTTCTTTTTAAAAATAGAATAAAATGAACAAAATTAAATTTGGAAATGTTTTCTCTTACTAATAAAACCATTATACATGGAGTATAATGGTTTTATTAGTAAGAGAAAACATTTCCATTAATTATGGAACACAACGTCGTTCAAGTGGCTGCCTCGGTTGGCTTCGCAGTAGCGCATTCTGTCACTCACTCTAATTTTCCAAGACCTTATTGATGGTTTCGGGCTATAGCTCACGGATTGGTTGGATGATACTGGCTTTAAGTGCTTAAATCGTTTCCGGATTGTTGGCATAACATCTGTCCTTCATGGTTCCAAAAAAAAGGGGTCAAATCGCAGCTCCTAGGCGGTCAATTAACATCGCCAAGACGGCTGATAACACGATTTGGGAATTTGGTGCACAAAAGATCGATTGGCATGGGCTGTGTGGCATGGCGCGCCATCCGCCATCAACCAGAGGTCGTCCAAATCCATGTCTTCAATTTCAGTTAAAAAAAAAAAGTCTTTAACATGGCTCCGTAACGCCCACCGTTAATTGAAACGTTTTCGAAGAAAAATGGTCCAACGATGCCACCACTCCACAATCCGCAACAAACTGTCACTCTCTGTAGATGCATTGGCTTCTCGACAATAACGTGCGAGTTTTCCTAGCCCCAGATGCGTCAATTTTGTTTGTTAACGTAGCCACCGAGATTAAAATGCTCCTCGTTTCAAAAGACGCACTGTTTGGGCTACACAGCACTTACTTTGGAAATAAGTTTTCAATATTTCGCAACATTGTTCAAGCGTAAAGCGACTCACTACATTCCGCGGAGGTATGATACTGACTCTCTGTCAAGATTTTGAGCGGGAAACAGCTGTCAGTGTCAAAATAACCTATAATTTAAAAAGAAACCACTAGATGGCCCACCCGTTAAATACATAATATTTATATATTTGTAATAATATTTTCTAAAGAAAATTAATTTGTTGGTCTTTTTATTTTTCTTTTTGAGATCACATCTAACAAACAAAATATTTTATTTGATGTTTTTGCCTGCTCATTTAAAGTACATACATACCTATTTATAAGAAGATATACATGAATGATTTATTGAAAGGTATAGCATTAAGGAGAAGACGGAACCTATTACATTGAAGAAAAAAATATTAATATATCGATGTTGTACTGTGCAATCAATAATTTTATTTACTAGCGATACATAGAGTAGAAGAAAGGTGGTATTATGGAACCCCTGTTTCTTTTTTAATTTTTTGTTTGCGCATAGGTACCTCTTATATTAAGACGTTTAATTTTATTAAGTTCTACATATACACAAAATAATGAGAAGCTGGCGAACAAAAGTGACATTGTCAACTCAAAACAATTTTTCTTATTAAAAAATTAAAAAAAACTACAAGTAAAGAAAAAGACAATTTTTTGTTTGGTATTTTTTTATAGACCAGAACCTGTTTTAATTGAAAAACTTTCAATAACCTATAGATGTGAACATTTTAGAGAACGAAAATGAAAAAAAAAAACATTAATGAGAACAGATCCGCCTTTTTTACATAAGCAAAATTTTGTCTGCTTTTATATTAACAGCACATTGACTCTTCAGTAGCCATGTAATATTGGGTTTTTGTGAAAAAAAAACCTGCAAAAAAAAACTGCATAATAAATTAATGCCTTTTTGCCGAATGCCAAACTATTACAAATATCAGTTTCTGTGATAGTTTTGAGTTTGAAAAAAAAAAAAAAAAACAAATATATCAAAACTTGTATAATCTCAAACCTCAGTTGAACTGTAGGTTGTTACTATTTTCCCTTCAGAATAAATTTAAAACACATTAAAAGAACATTTAACTTCAGAAATTTAAATAATCTCATAATTCTCACTTAAATTTCAAAAGAAAATTTAATCCTATTACAAACAAAGCAAAATAAAATTGAATGTCGTATTTTGTCGACAGATTTACCTTATAGAATGAAATGGAATTACAACTCGTTACCTGTGATTATTTTAAAAATGATTTAGTTTCTTTATTCTTAATAATAATTTCCCATTACTTTCCCATTGTTATTTAAACTATGGAGAGTAAATTTACTAAGGGTGTTTTTTAATAGCGTTTTTCAAAATAATACATTCAAAATTTCGAATTGAATCATTTCCTTGTAATTTAATTAAATAAAAAAAAGGTTTAACTGTAAAGATTAGAATTAAATTCCAAGAAATTTTTCCTGGTTAAAGAATGTACGAAATTATGTAGATGAAAGACCGGCACCGACAAAATTTCAACAGAGGAATTTGTGTTTGTCTATAAAATTATGTATGTATAGGAATAAAGCTTTGTATTTATGTTATTAGGATTTGGGATAGTTGGTATATTTATCACGTAACTTGGAAAGTTCTATAATGGTATATCTAGGACCGAAATATGTACTTATGTGGTTTTGAATATACATAGATTGAAATATTTTAATCCTTTGGTGATGTTAGTGCACTGAATAAAATTGATTAATGTTCACAATGATTTTTGACATCATTGTCAAATAGTTGGAGGAGTATATAGTTTCGGTTATTATAATGTTGTTGATAGGATAGTTTTTCTGTTAGCAGCGTGATAAATGGTATGATAAGTTGTAATGCTTTAATTTAAGTAATCTAACACCATTTGAGGACTTGAGTTAGAAGACGTTGACATGACGTTCTGAGCAGACGAAATCACTCTGATTTAAAAGGAATTGAATAATTTCAATTAATGACATGTTTTTTTTTTTGTTTTTGCTTCATCTAACTACAAGTCATTTTCTATGACCATACAAACGAGTCGTCTAGCTTCACATCTAATTTTGCTTGCGTTTTTAATCTCTTAAAGTTATAGAAAATATTTCAGGACAAAATTCTTAATATCGCAACTTATTATTCATGAATGAACGGCAAATTATTATGCAATGAACATTTCAAAAAATTCTTGAACATTTTTTGAGGGGTATACATTGCTAACTTGATATGAATTTATCAAAAATTCCGCAAAATTATGTATGTGAGGTATTTTATTCTTATATTGTACCAAACAATTTTTTTCAGTGTGATAAACCTTAAACTCCCACCCATATTCCCTTCGTAAACACAAGATATTTGTATGTATTTTTCTCATTTTCCATTCTCATGGTAAATGAAACGTTTTTACCACGTTTCTCGATTTTAACCTTCCCCCTCTTTGTTTTGTTATTTTTTTAACGACTTATTTTACCTGGAGGCGTATAAGTGAAATTTTAGACTTGTTTTAATTTCTTCTTTTTTTTTATTTGTTGTTTATTCTCACAGAATTTTGAATATTGCTTTGATTCGTGTCACTTAGAAGAAAACTCCAACACCAACGTTGTTTTGAAGAAAATTAATCAAAACCATGACCTTGAATTGTTGTGCCGCGATGATCGCAGTATTACACTTAAAGTAATTTTACCACACCAAAGAAACAACCTACACCAATACCATCGTTTCGCTACTGTAAACTCAAAATTATTCTCCCACAAAGAAAGCAGCCACTTGACGACCAACAATACAAATCAGGAAATTTACATAGTTAATATTTCTCTAGCTCACGAGCCAAAAGAGATTTCTGTGTTTCTGGTAAGTTTATGTAAAAAAATCCACTATGATATTTAATCCTTATCCATTATGCTTTCTAAAAATCTATTTAAAATGAAATTATTTCTAAGTATTTACATAAAAATTTATTTATTTTCCATTTTCAAGTCAAATGAAAATATGATAACAATTGGAAATTTAAGCCAAAATACAAACTACAGCATATCTGTGGCTGTAGTGTACTCAAGTGAAGAATATTCAATTATCGCAAAAGGAAGGCAATTTAAAACACTTGGACGAGGATATAAACCAAAGGAGATCCAAAATATATCGTTGCTGAAATTTGAAGAAGACCAGTCTGATGAAAATCTCGTAACTGCTTTGATTTCATGGAAACCATCATCCGGTGAGTTATTCGGAATTTTGAATCGATTTATAATGCAGACCAGCAGTGGTGGTGACATGGACGTCAGTCGGTCGCATGGCGCAAATCAACAACAGTATAGTGAATATACAATTTGTTTTCTTTTCTTTTCTTTTTTTTTTTTTCATGTGCTTGTTTTTTTAATTTTATTTTTGTTTTTATAATTTATTTATTTTGAATGTTTCTATTTAGATATGACGTGCCATTATGGCCTTGTTTGTTATTCACCAGAACATCTGGATATGGAAGCGACGTCAATTGATATACGAGATGTAAGTTATTATAGTATGTAGATATGTAAATATATGTTTTTATTAAAATGAATTTGTTTGGGTTGTTTCGTTTTGTTTTATTCGGAAACTTTAAATGTTTGATTTATTAAAGGGACATTCACACTTTGTACTTTAAATAAAAGAGTATTAACAAAATTTAATACAAAAAAATTTAATAAGAAAAATATATGAATAAGTTTTTACCCTTTTTCTAACTTCATATAAAATAACCAAACACAAAGTAAAAAAAAAACATATATATAAATTATCATTGCATGACAAAATTAAAAATTTATACACCAAAAATAGATTACATTACTCTACAAACTATTTATTTATTTAATTTAGCATTATAAAAAAAAACGATTTCGAAATTCTTTCTACTTTATGTATAAATTCATGGCTGAATTCCAAAATGTCCAACAAAAAGTTTTTATGCAATAGCATGCCTGTTTGGAAGTAGTTTTTTTTTTTTTTTTTAATTTCCCAAAACGTAGTTTTTCCTATGGGTTTTGAGTTTTGAGTTTTGACAGCAAATTGTAAAAATTGGTAAATTTGCAAGAAATTTAACGTTACCAAAAGTCACGCTTCTCGAATGCTTTGCATATATTTTACTTTGCATCTGTTTGACAGTTCGGAAGGAGTTTTATGCAGGTTAAAATGAAAGAGCGGTTAGATGTCGTTAAGTTCTCAGAACAAGTTTCAATAAAAAATCATAACTTACAAAAAAAAAAAAAAACAAATAAACTTACTTCAATCGAGACTCCATATTTTTATTTCAATTTCAGTTCAATCTTCAAATAGTCAAATGAAAGCATTCAAACAAAATTGTATGAGTTTATGCTGCTCAGTTAATGCACATCGATGACGTTTGGGATGCGTTTAGAAACTCGTGACATTATGCCTTTTTTTAACAAATTTTCCAAAACTAAGTTTTTTTTTCCTATGGGAGTTTGACCGAAAATTTTGAAAATTTTAAAATAATATTTTATAAACAAAAAATTTCAAAATTCAATTTTTACTACTTCTGTCTTTCTTAAAAATATTTCGTTTAAATGTATAGCTACATTAATAGTTGTTAACCTTAAGAGCAAGTTCGTGTTATCCAGTCTATCATATCTTGTAATCCGCTTCAAAAAAGAAAAATTTAAAACGTTTCAAATGCTGCTTTTGATGACACCTGTAAAACAATGGTACACTGTGGTGTATACGTACTTTTTGTATATATTTTTTTTTTAAGAAACCTATGTATGTATGTATGTAGGTATCTATATTTATATAAATAGAAAAAAAGATTTTATTTATATTTTTTAGCTTTTGGAAATTTCAATTTACCAAACAGACCTTTTGTCACATTTTTCGATTTTGACTTTCGGAGATCATGACTGCATCAAATACACATATAATGCATTTTGGAACTCAGCCTATGTATTAATTTACTAAAATAGAAGTTTACTAAATTTTTCTGCTACAAATATTGACTTAGTTTAAAGTTATTATTTAAGTTAAAAACTATTTATGAATACACTACATTATATGCATATTTAAATACAAAAAAAAAATGTTTTTCATTCTTCCAGACTGAAAGATTTTTTACATATAACTTGGAAAATTTAACATTTGCAACAGTTTATAATATTGGAATACGTGCAATGCATACAAATGACTCATCAAAAGAAAGCGGAATGAAATGGGAGACAATTACAACACCATCATGCATTGAAATGCATAATACAAATTTTAATATTTGTGGTGAGTGATAAATTAATTAATATAATAACTAATAGAAAATAGTAAATCAACCTCAACAAAAGGTCATACAAAATTAATTTTTAAAAAATATATTTAAGCTTTAAATACAAATTAGAATTAGAAATGCAAATTAAATTAGTTTCTGAAATTTGTGCGGTGGTGAATCTAGGTTAATATATTCAAATTAAGCCAATTTTGATAAGTAATTTAGTCGGTGTTAGCTAAATTTTGTATAAAAAGTTATGACTCCCTCTTTCTCAGCTGCAATTCAATTGTTAGAACCAATGTTCAATGTATCCGTTACAAAATAGAAGGTCATATATAACATGACTTCAATGTTCATTTGAACGAAAAAAATACTGAAGAATACACCAAATTTCCAACATTTTTTGCTTGTGACAAAAAATTTATAAAATAAAATGTGTAGCACTTGGCAATATCCATCGAATATTTTTTTTATAAACAAAAGAAACCCACGAGTCAAGTAACTTCGTTTCTGTAATTGCACTGATGTACGTATCAAATATCGGGTCACAACCTGCACCTACTATAATGTTGCAGTTGACATCATGTTCTTAGTGGGATTATTATTGGGATTTTTTTCAATGCTTTTACGTTCTTCGTCTTTTAGTCAATTTTTACTAGAGAAAAATATTCTCGTACATTTCCCCGCTGCAATAATAGCATAGGAAGAATTAAAACTAAACTAACCACAACCACAAGCTCTAGAAAATTCGCAACTACATTAGCAGGATAAAGTCTGCAATATTCTTTATTTAGCTGGGTCCTGAGATTATTTGAAACAATATTTATTTTATATTATTTTACTATTCATTTTCAAACTTTCAATTTGGTGAGCTTTCTTTGAAAAATCGCTCGACAGCACTTACATACATAAATTAGATCAAAATGTGGTTTCTGTTCTGTAAGTTTGCATCAATATAAACTTGTATTTCACAGTTATACATCGAAAAAGTAAGGAATGAAATTTGAAATAAAATATTTTTTTTTTTTAATTTTTACCATGTTTCTGATCTTTGAGGTAACATTTATATTTTACCGTAAAACCTTACCTCAAATATTTTCTGTCTTGGTACATATTTGTTGCTAACCACATGACTAAGTTCGTTATATCAAGTCTTCCAAAAAATGTTAAAATGTTGCCTTGATGACTTATTGTGTACAACCAATGTTGTACAATGGTACACTGTGGCGTATTAGTACTTTTTTATTTATATATTTTTTTTAAGTTTGTTTTTTTTTTTGATTCAAGAAAGCTATGAAGGTATATGCATATTTATAGTTTTTGAATAAGTGAATAACCAGCTCAGCAAAATTTTTACATACAAACATTAACAAAAAAAAACTAAAAAGTGATTATAAATATTTGTTATTATTATTCATAAAACAAAAAATGATTTTTAATTATGTATATGCGTTCAACTTTCAACAAAATACGGTTTATATGATAAACAGAAGAATGAAATCTTTTAGTTACATATATTTTTGTCTTTTTTAACTAAATACAGTCTTAGGCCGAACCAGCTCATATTTTTATTGTAAAACTTAATATTTTTAAATGTATGTCATATAATTTTTAAATATTTCTAATGAAAATAATTAAATACAAACTCAAGATTTAATCGAAATATTTAGAGTCGTTATCGAGAAATCAAATATAAGATCACATAATTAATAAGATTTATGTTAGAATGATTTTTATTAGGATTTATTAAAGATATACATATGTATGTATGTAGATAATTTTCTTTGTTTATTATTTCTTAAAATATCATCAACGCAATAAGTTTGGTTTTAATCTCAAAGGAATTGTTCTCATGTTTGTTTTCAATTTCTCTAAGAGAAAAGACAATGTTACATACGTATTTTCTTCCATCTATCACGTTTGGGTGTTATATGATAACTTGAGTATTTTCGTTTGAAATATTCTTTAGGCAGAAAATTTCGTATATTAATGTTTAAATAGGCAATTTATAGTTTTAATTAAAATTAAAACAGGATGATTATAGAAAAATTCAACATGAACATAAACAAATATAAATTGTTAAAGAGTAAAATTTCATGAGAAAATATCCTTTTACAGTTAATATAATGTTATTCACAATTCCTCCTATGTACATCTTAAAAATCCGACATATGTTCAATTTTCATTCATCCAGTAAATCATCCCCCTCAATAAATTGTATATTTTTCTTTAATACTAAAAGTATCAATAAAAGAACTTCAATTCTTTCTTTTGATACCTACATTATATTAAAAGAGGAATGAGTTAAGAAGAAATATACAAAGGATATTTATGTATGGGAAAAGAATTTTCATAAAATGAGGTATATAACTAAAATATAGGGTGATGAAGTTCATATACATATAACATTAAAACTTACTAAACTCAAAGGAAAATTCCACAATACCGCAGTTTCAGTCATCCGGTTCTCTTATTACCAAGTTATGATACGATGCAGAGCGGTGGTAAACATTTTTAATTTTGAGGTTGATGTTGAACTTCTTTAATCAATCAAAATATGTTGACTATGAGTATTTTTTTTTAAAGAAATATGTGTAGTTATTTTGTAACGAAGTTAAAACAGGGAATTTTACCTGAGGACGTGAAATAAAATAAATACTTTGTTATAAAAAAATGATTTGTTAATGTTTGCATGTAAAAATTCTGAGTAACTATACACTAAAACTGAGCTATGCGTGTATATGTGCCAAAAGTTCTATATAAATAATCTGTATTAAACATTCGTATTCATTGATCATATCAAGATATAATTTTATAATTTCAGCTCCACTTAAACCTGAAGAACTATCCGTGACAGATCATTTCATAACGCCAAATGTCTTCTCTTTAAACATAAGCTGGCAACATCCTAAATACAAACCAGACTATTATACCTTGCGATTGCTTGACCTAGACCAATTACACACAGTTCATGTGAAGAAATACGATTATAATGTATCAAAGGTAATTTAAATGATTTTATGTAATAAATATTTGTACCTTAACAAAAATACCGATTATGACAAAAATATATTAAGAGGCTTTATAATTATTTTTTTTTTGATAAAATCTTTAAATTCCAATATTTTTTATTTATATGGCTTAAGAGGATTAAAGAATTCTTAAAGCAAAGAATATTTTTATATTTTCATCGTATTTACAAAAATATCTACATATCCCCTCAAAAATAAAATATATAAATTTTAGGTATTATAGCTGAAAAGTCCTTAAAAAAGATGTTGAAAGTTATGAAGATTTTAATATGAACCTACCTTTTATGTATGCGAATCCAAATAAAAACTAAATATGGTTGAATTGGTTGGGAAAATATTTCTCTTCTCAAAAATTAATCAATATTTTCATTATTATTTATAGATCCCTTGGTTAGTTTTTTCTAAGGGCGAAATTGTTTTTCAGTAAATTTTAATTCTTTAATATCTTCGAGTTTACCTAAGAAATTTGGTGAGTGAACTGACTTCCATTAAAATACAAACTTAAATAATTAAAACAAAAAATTAAGCCTCCGAAAAGTTAAGGTTTCAATTTTGGCTAGTATGGAGTATACTGATATTAAAAAATAAACCCATCTCCCTCTAATTATTTAGCGATGACAGTGCTACCATATCATTATATCGCGTAGAGCGGTTCGAAATGCATAAACAGACAGACAATTCAAAAACAAACAACTAATTGATATAATATATACTGTCTATATTTATGTACATAACATAGTAATGAGTTTCAACCTATTATCTACAGTAAAGCCCACTTAAGAGAAGCCCACTTAAGAGAAACCCACTTAAGAAAAAACCCGCTTATCTGAAACAATTTTTTCATCCTTGAGCATTTTTCCGACCAAATACGTACAATTACTCCTCTTAAGCGAAACTCGCTTAAGTGAAAAACCCGCTTACCTGAAATATATTTTCAGTTAAATTTTATATTTTTCATTGAAAAAAACTCTCTTAAGTAAAAAAAAAAAAAACTGAATCGAACAGAACAAAAAATTTGCTGAATGCTATCACTTCTTTTTTAATTTTTCACCTCCACCATTTTCACCAGAAAAATGACATTTGAATTTCTGATATGTGACAACCATTTTTATTTAATCAATCTATTTGTTCAGGCGGCAACACTGACAGTATACGGTCACTGCGGGTATACAGCTGTTGGTGTCTCTCTCGACACAGTCACAGTCCACTTCATGCTCTCCTCGAGTTAGAAACTAATTGCAATTGAATAAAGTTTATTACTAAATTGAATTTGTTATTTCTTTATTTTTTAACGGAAATTTTCAAAAGAACCATCGCAGGAACACTATTATTTATTTTATTTAATTTTTTTCTATAGCCAACTACTCTAAAAGATAAATTAAATTTTTTCTAGCTTTAAATTTCAGATCAAAGTATTTTTTAAATCCGCTTGAGTGAAATTTTTTTCACTTATCCGGACTCCATTTAAGTAAATTTTTTGTTCACTTAAGCGGGGTTCGGTTAGGTGAAAAAGCCGCTTAAGTGAAATAAATACTGTGACATTTAGCCGTTTCTCTTAAGTGGGTTTTACTATACTACATTCAAAACAACTGTCAGATTGCAAACTGTCCGTGTCAAATTAATTTAACAGTCTTAGCAATTTTATTACATATTATATCGAATTCCTTTCAACAAAATGTATTTTCACGAAATGTATTTTTTTGTTTATTAAAAGGGTGCCTTCTTAAAACACAGCGCAATTCAATTTGGGATATTAGTCATTTCAAATCTTGCTAGTGTGTGTGCAAATCGGTGTAAATTCTTTTTGAAATCTTGCAAAATATGCAAGATTTGTTTGAAAAAAATCGATTCTTTTTCTGAAGAAAGGAATTCCACATTATAATCTCTTTGGTAACTTGATACGATGCACGTTGCACATTCTGTGAAAGGCAAAAGAAATAACTTTCAACGCTGCATAGAAGCTCAATTCATGACAGAAAAATGTACATATGTATGTGAATTTTGTGCGTATTTTTAAATTCTGACTTGCGAAACACCAATTTTTATTTGATTAAAAAAAAATAAATTTTTTTTTATCAGAAATTGAAATAAAACCAAGTACAAATTAAAAAAAACTCTCTGTCATTTTTAGCATAATCTGATAGTCAGTTTTTGAGTTTTTAGAGCAAATTGCGTTCATTTAATGTTATCAAATTTTTAAAAAAATTGCACATGATTTGACGCTATATGTAAAATCGCGATGCTTACAAAATGAGAAAGTCGTCGAATATTTTGTCTCTCGAATGAAATTTATCAGAATTAGCAGATGCTCAAAGTTGTATTCAAAAACTAAGTATTTTTTCGACTGAACGCAAATAAAAGCTTATTTATGGTTATTTAATGTAATTTCGTTGTTTCGCTTAAATAACACCCCTTATATATAAATATGAATATTCTACTTTCTCTGTCATCAGAACTGTTAGTAACACTGGAACGATTCTGCAAATACAAAAATTGCATACCTATTTAAAATCGGCAATTTTTCCTTTTTTGTAATTTAAATTTTTTTGATTGTGACTTGATGATAAAAAAATGAAATCCTTAGGTCTATTTGGTTAAAAATAAAATAACTAACTTTATTAACATGAGAATATCATAATTCTTAATGAACCAAAATTTAATAAATAATAGTAATAACATCATAAGCATTATTATATTAAAACTAACGAACGAGTCAATTTTGTTTCAGGATGAAACTTGGTACTTCATTCCTAATCTCACCTTAAATGGAATTTTATTCGAAGTACACCTGACTGCCTATACACCAGGTGGCAAAACGACGGCAAGTCTTACACAACCAACCAACAAACCCCATTTAGTGTCTGGTAATAAAAAAAATAAAAAAAAAAACAAAATAAATCTTTATATCCTTTTTCATATTTACCTTCTCTTCCAGTATCACCTGATAGAAATTACATTTTAAAACTTGGCATAGCGATTTTTGCGCCATTGTTTTGCATTGCAATTTTGTCACTAACTATCTTTATTGTGTGTCATCGAAGGGCAAAATTAAAACGCTTTCAGGAACGTTGCAAATATTTCGAGGTACATAATATTTATATAAATCTTAATCTGTATATATGTATGTATAACAGCAATATAATCTCAAATTGAATGTTTAAAAAAAAAATATTTTTACATTTTCATTGTTGGCACAATCAGGAGTTAGAGAAAAAAGCACCAATTGATCCAAAATCAACATTTGAGTTTCCCACAAAAACGCTGATTTTACCAAAGTCTCAAGACGACATCCAACAATTTCAATTGGATTTAGAAGAGAAGTTGTTTTTTAATGATGACATGGAAGTCAATAGAAACGATGTCAAGCTGTACGAGGTTTTGGGGGAAGGTGCTTTTGGACTTGTACGAAGAGGAATATTTCACAATAGCAAACAGAATGTTAAAGATGAAGGCGTTACCAATGATAATGCCAGAGAAGTAGCCGTGAAAATGCTTAAAGGTAAGAACGGGAAAGACATTATTTGTTTGACACATTGTACACAACATATAAAAGAGGATTCCTGAAAAACTGAATTCTTCTAAATACACACATATACATTATAACACTTGTCGATAATTCAAGGAAGGAATATTTAGTTTCAACGACCATACGTGTCAGAAACGTTTGCTCTTTAAGTATATTTTAATATCAATAGAGAAATATGTGTATGTATACGATATAGGAATTGATGTATCAGGTTTAAAGTACTTGTTACAGACGATTTTTAAATTTTTTTTAAATTCTTTTTTCTTCTTGATTTTTTCTTTGTGACACTTTATCGGATTTCAAAATACACATACGTTTAGTGTATATAGATTTTACCCATTATCTTCTTGGGGCTAGGATTTCTCATCTTGCTTCTCGTACTAAAATTCATTGCTATTTTTTTTATTATACTATTTATAAATATTTATTTGATATCTCATTAATAACTTTATTTGAGATCTTTTCCTGTTCTAACTGACCTTAAAAAAGAAATGAGCGATTCCGCTGAGGCTGGAAGCATAATTAAAAATATGTAGCTTCATCTCTCCGTAGCCTTTCTTTATATATTTTCTTGTAGTTTTTATTTTTAAATACCAGAGCTTTCTTGGATAATTTTCCAAGTGGTAGTAATTGAAGCTTAATTATATTTTGACTATAAGTCCTATTTTAATAAATTGTAAGTGGGAGTTGTTTTTGCAAATACTTTTTATGTACATTAGTATTTATAAATATATCTATTTCAAAATTATTCCTGGTGTTTTCTTGTATTTCCAAAGGATTCATTAATATCCTCTTGCTTTTCAGTGGACAGATATTTCAATCAAATATTAAAATAATGTTTACTTTCAAATAACATTTTCTTAAGAAACTATAAGTTACAGTCCAATTTTGAAATTGGCTTTGACTTTAGAGCTGCATCCAAACAAACTTGAAAATTAAAGAAAGTTTTCTTTCAAACAACTGAGTTGTAAAAAAATTTATTTATTTCCTTGGTTTATTTACATGTAGGTATGTATGTATGTTTGTATGTACAGTACATATATCAAAGGAACGAGCCACGAGGTACGAATCTCACAAATAACTATAACACAGAAACAAAAAAATATAAACCAAAATGGAGTCTCGTTTCATTTGTTTCCCTTCCTCTTTGATTACTTAATATGTCCTCTTTTTAGGTTTCTGTTAACTGCGTTTATTTATTTACTTTGAAACGCTGTGGTTTTCCGTGCATTTAGTGAATTTCGGTCCAATGTCGTTGCCGTACTCAACAAAATTTGCAGTTTTTCAAAAAAAAGTAGAACTCGTACTTATACAAAAATTCACAGTCATTATGATATAAATAAATGAAAGCGTGCGTGTCTTTTAAATAAGGTAGTACGGAATACTGTGAATTAAGCATACATAGTTCATACATTTTTTTTTATAGAATAGGGCGTTCAATCTATTACGTTTGTCATTTTAATTTTCAGAATTCTGAATGTTTAGAGCTTCTGATTGGCCTGCTGTCATAAGAAGTTAGATGACTTTTAGTTACGTTTAGTTATACGTTTCATCTGAATTTTTAGGCAAGAAATTCTCATCTGAAAATTCAGAGAAAAATTATTTGTGGTGAGGGAAATGTCAAAGCAGCGGAAGAACTACACATAAAGCTGAACTTTATATATTTTGTAAAATGATTCTTGGACATGTGTTTACAAAAACATCGACGACGACGCTGAATACTCAAACTTCTCCATACTCGATAGAAATGGAACACTGCCAAAATCCCAGCGCAGTGCTCTGTGAGATTGGGTCTTAAGTTGCATTTTAAAGACTAAAATTAGTAATTTTAGAAATCATAACAATTTTTTTTGAAGTAAAACTTCGTTAATTTAACGGGACTATTTCAAAAATCCGATCTAATAGAGAAATTCAGAGAAATTCTGAGCTTGGATTTGACTTCAGTACATGAAAAACCTTGAAAAATGTATAGTCTGGTTATCAAGTGTACCTTACAATCTACATACATTAAGTCAGTTCGGTTCCCAAGTAATCTATTACCAGAGCTCTCAAAACAATAGTCAATTTAAAAATGGACCATTCAAAAAAATTAAATTGTAAGCACGTTTGCCTAAAAGTTTATCAAAAGGTAATATTAGTCATATATTAATTTCAATTGAAAGTGATTTAAAAATGCCAAGAATTGTATGATTGGATTGAATTCCGTGAATTAGCTTTAAAACTAGGATTTCATTCGTATTATTGCTTTGTGTGTCATTGACGGTCTTTATTTCTTTTTTTTTTACTTATGAAGCGAATGCCTTGCTGACATTTTAATGCACATGAATTTAATCATACACAAATCTCGTCTTACCTTTTTATTTTTCATTTAATGTATATATCTATTTTTAATTTAGTGTTCATCCACATCATTTTATAACCATAATATATCTATAATTATGTTCTAATATTCATTATTATTTTAAATCACAGATCAGCCATCCTTGGATGATGTTCGAGCTTTCAAGCGTGAAATTGAAGTGATGAAATCCGTTGGACGTCATCCGAATATTGTTGGAATTATTGGCCATTATACCAGAAAATGCAACGAAATGCTCCTACTTACTGAATATTGCAGTTTTGGGAATTTACTATTTTTTCTGAGGTAAAATGAAATATTTTCTCGTTTGGTTATAATTGGTTTGGTTATATCTTAGAAACAAATTAACGAGGGAATCTGTAAAAAATATAATCATGAATACTAATTACCTGTCGAAATTTAATTGACAAAATAAAACAAAAATTGCATTAATATAATATCGTTGTCGTTCTTATTGAAAACTTTCAAAGTTCACTTTTACTATGAAATAAAATGAAAAAAAAATTTTAATTCTGATAAAGTTCCCTAAGTCTTTTATTCTTTTATTATCAAATTATTAACTCCTTGATTCCATTCATTTGTGATTACTGCTTGTCAACGAAAAATCCCTTTCAAATGGAAATAAATCAAAAGAATAAAAAAATAGATGGTCTTATGAACTTAGGGAGATTTTTATATTGAACGATGATTTTATTTTTCTCTTTCTAAAATATGTCCTGTAATACATTAGATAAAAAAATATATAATATAATTCCCTTTAGAACGAATTGGTCCTTTTATTTTTTGCATTTCCTGAAATTGTTTCTTATTTATGGATGTATATATATTCGTTTATATTGACAGCATTGTCAAATAAAAAACAAACAGATTAGTTGCTTTATCTTCTTATCTGAACAATTTTAATTCATTTCATAATTCATAATTCATTATAATCCTTTTGATGTGAATGGAAATTTTATTAAAGATTTTTCTTTTTACTATGGCTATTTATATGTATGTATATATGTATTATGTGTAGTACATTCGTGCATTCCTATATTAAGACAAAATTAATAATTCCAGCAACAGTCAACAATATACATAATTAAATGTTTGTTTCGAGACGGTTTCATAATTGCCCTTAAATTTGGTTTTAAAAATTTCCCGATTGAAACAAATGATTTCGAAGATATTATAGAGGAATTCAAGTTTTCCAATAATCCAATATATTGGAAAACTTGAACTTCACCACTTCACCAGGGTCCGATTTTTTAAAAAAGGTGTGTTATTAATGGGTTATTCACGTATATATTTTGTGAATAGTTTAATTGATTTTGCATGCAAAAAAGTATAAATAATATGGAATTCTCAAAATTTAAAAAACAACAAAAACAGTTTGAAAAAAACATAAAAAAAGAATTTGATTTTTCTAGTACAATTTAGTTAAACCACAACAGCAACTCCATACTTTTCAATCGTGTATTTCATTTTTTGACATAATCACCTTATTTATTATAAAGGGTATTCATGAAAAGTCGGAAAACCATCGTAAACGTGATAAACGTCCAGAAGTTTATGATGTCGTAAACGAACTGTCAAAATTTGTATGGTAAATCTTTTCTGACAAATCGAAATCTTCCCCACAAGAATTTGTATCGTAAACATCGTAAATGAAAATGGAAAACTTTTTTTAATGGTACATATTATGAAATTATGGTTAAATCAGATGATTGGTTTATCACAATATTTACGCAAGATGTTAAAACATGTGTAGGAAACTTTACGATTTTACGACGTAGTAAAGTTTCCGACATTGCATGAAAACCCTTATTATTTCTCGGAAATGGCTTTTGGTTTAATATTACTTGATATTAGTTTTGACACTTTATGCTTAATATAAACAACATGAGCAATTAAATACAAACTAGTCGTGCATTTTATTATCAATCATATTTACTATTTTTAGGGGATTCACACTTTTCCGATCCTCATAATACACCGTTCTTGATAACAACAGTTGTAAGTTGTAGTTTTTTTAAAAGACAAAAATCAATTTTAATATTTGTTTTTTAATAAGTTATTTTGATGAATAGTTTTTGCAAAAATTATTTTCAAACTCAAAATGTTCAAAAAAGTCAAAAAAGTTAAAAAAATTTTAACATTTTTTTTAATTTAAATTAATTGAGTAGTAGTTTTAATTTAAGATTTTGATGTTGTAAGTTTAAACGGAGGGAAATACTACCCCGCCTGTACATTTTTTTATTGTATGGTTTCAACTTACTATGCCCTAGCTTTTTGTGACTTTCTACGGAAATGACCTGAATTCAATTTAATATAGCTTAAGTTTTTAACCGCTTACAGTCACCGTAGGACTTCAAAATAAAAATCCGAAAAATTAGAGAATAAGTTTTTCTTCATTTGGATTTTTTAAACCCATCCTTACGGCCACTCTTTTATACATATGTATATATAGGTGAGGTAAAGCCAAGAACAAATCGTCAAGGATTTTAGTTCCCTTAATTAAGCGAGAGTTTAAATTTTCTGAAAAAAAGAAAACATTAGACGTAAAAGTAATAATTTAGTTACAAGGCGTTACAGTTACAAAAATTATTTATGAACATAATGACGATGGTGATGAATGTTTTATCTCTGCAGATGTACGCCCGGATGTTTTTCTGTAAAAATACTACACAGAGAAGAAAAATTTTCTTGTAATGTTTTAAGGTTTTTTTTTTTTCAATTATTTTTAGAAATTGGTTTAATATTTTGTTTTATATTAAAATAATGAGAGGACAGTTATTTGTGAAAGGGATATATTTTTTTATTTTTTTTTTGTATATCTTGTTTATTCGTCAAAAAAAAAAAAAATTCAAAAGAATATTAAATTCACGACTGGATTTGGATATCACGAATTTTTTCTTGCTGTTTAACAAATATGAAGTGGTGAAGCATTACATGTATATATAGAAAAAGTTTACTTTGTTTATTAATTTTTATTTACACATAAATTTAAGGATTTTTATAAAATTTTCGTATGCGATATTTTATTTGAATAACAAAAAAGTATTTTTAAATTTTATTTTAATAAAATTGATCTAACCAATAACGAAAACAATACAGAAAACAAGTAAAAACTTTTGTAATAACCATCACCCACTAACAAGTTTCGTTCATCATATATTTTACAAAAAAACTGAAACTTAATTTTTTTATTAAGTACGATTTTTGAAATTTTTTTGAAAATTTTAGGTACATTAGTTTAATGAAAATTATTTTTGCCATTTACTTAATCTAGATGAGCTCGAAGGGATATTTTTTTTTTGCTTCTCTATTATTGTAATTAAAAGTTTGAATAAAACCTTGAATTTTTTCGTTACACAAAACCAATCCCGATTACCTATGTATGTACATATTTGCCCTATAGTATAAGTAAGATATTAAATTAATAAACTAATAACTTACATCTTTAAGACCCACCAGACACTTTTGGGAACTCAAACTTCCTTTTTATTTTCAAAAATTTTACTCATATCCCCCATATCTAACCGATTGAAAATAAATTATACCATTTTTTCAACAGAAACGAATGGAAATATTTACATGAACTCTCATTTTGCAACATGGAAAACCCTGTTAAAACCTTTAAATCGTTTCAAAATCAACAGCAGCAGCAGATACAATGTCCGATACAAGAACCATTAGCCCCAGCAGCAGCAAAAGAACCTCAAAAACACACCGAAAACGAATTTAATTTCGATTCAACTAAAGTGGAACAAATAAAACTTAAATATAAAAATTTCAATTCAATATCTAGCAATGCCTCCACGGCTTACGCTGTATCACCGGCAAATGAAGCCACGCTTTCAAACTTTCACACTGTATCTTCAGCACCACATCCACTCTCACCACCTCCTACACCACCACCACCACCACCACCACCTCCACCATTACCACCGGCAATTACTACTGATAGTGTAGACGCAAGTCAAATAAAACGCCTGGCAAAGTTCAATAAATCCTATGGATATGAAGACATATGCACAAATGCTTGTAAGTGCCATGTGGATATCCTAGCACCTGTAGCATCCGAAAATATCGCTAACAGTGATGCTGATGCAATGTGTGGGCAAATAAAAATTAGCACAAATTGCGATTGCAAACTCAAAAGGAGCCAATTGTTTTCGATTGACAATGAGGGCTATTACAAAAACCTGAAAACACAAACACCAACAGCCGCTTCCAGGGACAGGGACAAAGAACAACTATTATTGGGAGTGAATTCAGGGAACCTCGACACAGACAGTCAAATTGCAGCTAAACGAGAGCCATTGAGAACAACAGACTTATTGGAAATAGCCAAACAGGTTGCAATGGGAATGGTAAGTATGTGTTTCTGTTTAATTATCAACACCAAGTACAAGTAGTTTAATAATTAATGAGCGCGTTGTTTATTTAAGTTCAAAAGCATCGACAATTAGGAAACCATTTTTTAATTGCATAGGTTATTTTTCCTTATTTTATCATCTTTATAGTAAAGAAAAATCATTCGTTTAAGGCTATGGCGTTTAGGTTGAATCATAACTAGGGGAAACGCTCGTAAGGGGAGGGGAATGTTGTGTGTTCTATTCAACCCGAAAAAAAAAATTAAAAAAGACTTAAGTACGATGGTTTAAAATAATACGCATTAATTGACCTAAAAGTGAAATCAAGTAAGTACCTAAAAAAGGTGTAGTACAATAAGTCACGCGGAAATATAGCAATTGGCTATTATTTAATTAATGAAAAGTAACTTAGTTAGAATTCTCTTTAATTAAATAAAAGTATCATAAATCATACACAATTATATTTTGAATACTTTACCCCAACATTAGCGTATATGGCTACGTTTACTCGGGCGTATACGTAATACATCTCATCAAATTATGAATACGTTATTTTTTAAATAATTAAAAAGTTCAACAGGTATTTTAAGACCAGAAAAAAGGGGGAACACCGGCTTTTCAGAGGGATAGCCAAAAACAATTTTGTGGGCTTCTCTATTATAATAATTCTTTATCAGTGGTATGATTTGAATTGTGTTTAAAAAAAGGGAAAAGATTTTTTACCATATTGTTTAAATAAGGAGAAGAAGAGAAAGTCAAAAGATAAAATATTAACAATGTCATGAGTTTCTAAACGCATCCTAAACGCCAGTGGAATCGGGATGCGCATTATTTGAGCAGAAAAAGCATCCTTTTTTGTTTGGGTGCTTTTATTTGATAATTTGGATCCGCATTACTTCGCAGTGCAGTTCTCTCTGTTCTCTTTACCCATTTGTCGTGAAAAGAAAAAGAACAAGAACATTAGGGGTATTCATGCAATGTCGTAGAGTCCTCGTAAACGTGGTAAACCTGTCAAATTTTCATACAAATTTTACAGGTTTACACAGTTTATCTACAACGTTTACAATGACTTTACGCCATTGCATGAATACCCATATTGTATCAAGAATCACTGCGGATCTAGTATTGAGAATTCCATAGTGGACATGATTTAATTTCGTTGGTGAAGTCTATAGATGAAATTTGAGTTATATAAAAAAATGCTTCCTAAAGCCTAGTATACAGTTCCTCCTCGAAAAAAAAAATACATGTACTTCTTATGGGAGTGATTTTTTCTCAAAAAAAAATTTTTGACGTTTAAAATTTTACTATCGTACTGTGAACCAAATCTGTTGAAAAAATTTTATATTCACCACGGATACCTTTTTGCGCAAAACAATGTTGGTGACATTGTTTTGCGAAAAAGAAGATATTTTACCGTTTTTGAATTGGTTTCGATTGTTCGGCGTGTCAGTAGGGTTTTTTTTCTTAAATAATTGTTTTGATATTCGCCTGGTTTTTTCGACTTTTTTGTTTCACCACACAATTTTTCTTGGGGAAAAAAAAATTATTTTTTCACCACCATTTTTTTTTTTCGTTGAAAAGAACTGTATACTAGGCTTAAAGTGACACTTGAACGCAACTCAAAAAGAACCTTTTAATTACTTTACAACTCATTCCTTTCACCATCATAGCCACCTGTAATGAAATGTTTATTTTGTGAAGACTAAAATTTCTGTATCTTTGAATTTTGTTAAATTAGATTTTCATTTTACACAAAGCTATAAGCTGTTAGTTTAAAACTACCATTACTAGTTTTTGTACTATAGGAAACCACAAAACACATTCTCTGTGGGGCTTTGAATCAAATTTCATTAAAACTAATACTCGCTCTTTATAGGTAAAGCAATTAAAAATCCACATTGTTTCCCAAGCAATTGTCCATCTCCTGCGAAGCAAAAACAGACAAAAAAATAAACAGGTACATATTAAATTGGGATTCAGAATAATTTAACTTAAGTTCAGTTTTTTTATAGCTATATTTTAAAACTGATTGAGTAGTACTCATACACATACTGTTTCAACATAATATATTACTTGGTCCATTCATCCGTATGAATAGAGGTATTTTAGTAATCTTCTCGTTTTACACAGAAAATGGAAATTCATTTAAAAACCGATAACCAAAACTTCTCAAATCTCGTTTAAATAATTCTACAAGTTTTTAATGAAATACCTCTGATGTGTATTTTCGTTTTCTTTAAAATTCCGTAGGGCATGCTAAACTCTATACCTTTTGATGTTTGTTTTCAGCATAAAATATATGACAACTTCTGCTACTCCGGGTGGAAGCCATAATAATAAAATATGGTATTTAATTACAGCCTTTTCCCAAGCATAAATTGATATAAACTGAAAATGAAATAATGAGCGGTGGTTTGGAGTGATTCTGGTTTTTCGAAAATGAATGGGTTAAAAAATAATCTTTATTAAAACGATTCATATTAACCTCAATTTAAAACTTGCTTTTTAAACTTTAATAATGTGTAAGTTAATAATAATGGTACAAACAGGAATTTGTATTTAGCTTTATTGTGAATTTCTCCCGAAAAATATTTTACCTTCAAATTTTTTGTTCACAGGGAATTGAAGCTATTTTGAGTTTCGCTCGAACGAAATTTCATTTGTCTAAAAATTAAGTGAAAATTTATGCTGTCAATGACATTACATTCCGCCCGAAATGAATGTTAAAACTAAGGGACGTTTTTCAAGCAAGAACTTTCGGGTGAAACTCATAATAGACGAACTTTTTCCGGGTGAAATGTTGTTCGGGTAAAACTCATAATAGCTTTAATTCCGGGTGAGCAAAAAATTTTATTATAAGGGCTGCAGATGCAGAATCTTCTAGTACTTACTTATTTACAAATATGTAAAAAGTCCGTACTCGTGCTCACAAAAAGACCTAAGAACTATCTCCAACATTATTCACATTAAAATAAACAATTTAAAATTAAATTCAATTTAAACTTTAGTTAACTACATATTTCGATAGAAGGTGGTGGTGAAAGAGGCAATTTTGTAAGATAGGGTAAAGAATAACAATTGAAAAGTCTACACTATTATAAATACCTACGCTCAATTGAAGCGGCATCAATAAAATTATCGACAATAATTTGCATTACTCATACTCTTACAAACACAATTCTGTTGGAAGTTGTTATAGTTATAATAATAAACACTTCCTGAATAAAATAAACATAATATGCTTATGCTAATGTCGCAACATGTTTTTCAATTCTGTGAATCCCCCTTAGAGCATTAAGCGCTAATAGAAATCGTTTATTTTTTTCCATTCTTCTTCTGATGATTGGAAACTATATAAAACCAATTCAAAAGAATCAATTTCAAAACCTAATAATTTTTACCTACAAATGCAAAACCTTTCAATTATTTAAAAAAAAAAAAACTACCTCGCATAAGTCTCATGAAAGATTCTGGGTGATGGTTAATGGTAATGGTTGTGAAATGCCAAAAAATAAAAGGTTTGGGGCTGTGCTTTTATCTAGTTGCACGAAATCTCAAAGATACCACTAATCAATCGCGTGCTGAAATGTATATGTATCGTCTCACGAAGTATAGTAATTATAGTCTATGAATTTATAAGACAAGAATTAAATCTCGACAGTCAACAATCCAATTAATCCAGTTCAAGTTTTTGTGAGATCTTCACAATCTCAGATATATTTATGTATAAAGACAATAAGCAGACACGCAGCAAAACAACTTATTACAAGTTTCAAATTTTCTATTGGAAAATCACCCATTTATTTCACTTTAAGATAAGTTTCTTTTACTTGGCTACGGTCAAGGTCAAAGAATATTCAATAAAATTTATCATAGTACAGAAAAGAAACTAAATTTAAAAGAGCTGATTTTCAACAGCGATATTATATCTATATATGTACATTGAACTAAAATTTTGATAGAACTTGATATGATAATGATAGGGGAGACGGAGAAAGTGTGCACGGATTTCTGTCTTTAACTTTGGCTTTTCAACTGCAGCCCAAACGGATTTGTTGATTATCTGTAAGCTTGGTATCTAATGTATATACAGATATTTTGTAAATTCCCCGGATACTTTATTTGAATAGTTTTTAGGACCAAAAACAACGGTATCTGTTATACACAAATTTAAGCCGTTAAGATCTTTATTACAAAAAAATCAGTTCATTATAATTTTTAAAACTTACCTTAACTAAAAAATATTCTTTCATTTTCCTGAAATCGGTTCAACTTATTTTGATCAATTTTGTTTGGAGTTAAAAAGTTTTAGAAGTAGACAAATATTTTAAACCAAAATTTAAAAAAAATATTTTCCTTGGATTTTTATAAAAATTTTACATTTTTCATTCAAAGTAGACATAGCTTTGAATGGCTGCTATAGCAAAATTTTTCTTTATACAATTTCAAACTTTTTTGAAAAATCGGTATTTCAAAAATAGACTCTTAATTGTTTTTTTTTTTTTGTTTTAATTTATTTTTTAACTGCATATTTAATTTAATAAATAAATTAATTAATATGTACTTAAAATTGACGTACCAAAATTGTTTCTTAAAAGTATTGGGGTGTCCCCGGCGGCGCAGCAGTGGAATAGTGCTTGACTGCTAACTTGAATGTGTGGGTTCGATCCTCAGTCTAGGCAGCATTCTTTTCTATATTCCCTCAACTGAACGCCACCCCTGGGATTCAATGAGAAAATCAAAACCTCAATCCACTGTGCCAACAAAAAAAATATCCTATCCTTCTATTCCTTCTAACATTGCATAATTTATAAGATCCTAGGTCTTACTGGCATATATGTACATATATGTTTGTGTTTTAAAAATAAAATAATAAAAAAATGATTATGTATCTAAAAACTGGCCCAAATTTTGTTTTCATAAAAACTTGTTTAAAAAATCATATGGTCTACTTCAAAACAAAACGATTTGAGTTTTGTTAATTTTTAACAACAGTTTGTGAAATCCATGTATATTATGTTCCTGTTTATGTACTTACACTTTTGTAGCAGGTGGCATAAAATAAAGTCACCCATATTTAGTTTCTTTTTTTTTTTTAAATCAGATGAATAGCTCAGTGTGATTGTACATAAAAGCAAGTAAGTGCAACCCAGTCGAACACTTTATTTAAACAGTTGAAATATATGTAAAAGTCAAAAGCCTTTACCTCAGTAAAAAAAAAAAAAAAAAAAAAAAAAACACTTCAGGTACATGGGTATATCAATTTCCTTAATGTACTCCTATTTCTATGAATGGCAATATGCTTATATTATTGACATTTCATTATTAAATCGATTTTTGCATTTTTCTAGGAATTCCTTTCTAAAAATAAGATTGTCCATCGGGATCTGGCTGCCCGTAACGTATTAGTATCATCTGATCGAACTGTAAAAATAGCCGACTTCGGGTAAGTTGATGCATCAAATTACAAATAAATCAAATTACTTATGATTGTATTATTCTATTTTTCAGTCTCAGCCGGGATGTGTACCAGGAGAATGTTTATAAGAAAACTGGTAATGGAAAGTTACCTATCAAATGGCTAGCATTGGAATCGATGACTCATCAGGTTTACACTTCTCAGAGTGATGTGTGGGTTTTAAATAAAATCAAAACATTTTACTGAGCTTTTAATTGATACAAAAAATTTATACAATTTACTTAAAAAAAAAAAAACACAGATGGTCCTTTGGAATATTGCTATATGAAATAATAACTCTGGGTGGCATCCCTTATCCTTCAATACCAACGAATCGGTTAATACATCTCCTCAAGACTGGCTATCGCATGGAGAGCCCAAAAAACTGCAGCCAAGGACTGTAAGCTAAAGACTATGTTGCAACTTGTATTGTTATCAATTTAATATTGAAATATTTTGGTAGCTACAATCTTATGATGGCATGTTGGAATGCCAATCCAGCAGAGAGACCTAATTTTACAGAAATAATAATCATTCTTGATTCTTTATTAAGTGAATCACCGCACCTGCCGATTGAAAAACCAACATCTACACCGAAAGAAAAAAATAGGTGAGACTAATATTTTGTTTTGTATAAAAATAAGTTTAAATTTATTTTATTTTTTTTAAGTCCTGAAACGCCATCGTCAGATGAATCATATTTGAAACCCCTTTAAAAATTGCATTTCCGATGTTTGAAGCTTATCAACTAACTTTCACGGAAATAAATAAGCAACACACTGTGACCAATAAAATATGAAAACAAAAAAAGCAGCAACTGTGACCAACAAAATTGGATTTAGCTACATAAGACATTTAATTCTTTTTTGTTTTTTTAATTTAATGTTACTTTTAACATGATTTTGAACTTGTCAATTCTATTTTAGATATGTATATGTAAGTATGTAAAACAAAATGTGACATTAAAAAAGTTTTATAAAGTGTATATGTATATTATGTGTTGTTTCTTATAAAATATTGTCAGACCCTGCGGTACCACGAACAAATTACCTTTAAATAGTTTTGTTTTTGAAAAATTCATAGCGCCGAAAAAATCTAACAAAACAAAGAAATCCTTTATATTAATGTACATATGTATGTATGTATATATGTACATATATGCGCAATCTTCTTTTTTATTTATTTTTTCTAAACAGTAAAAAATTAAATTCCATTAAGTTTCAGTGGCCAATTTTTTAATTTTGGTGGGGGCAAAACCTCCATTTATTTGGCTTAATACAAGCTAATTGACTTAAAAACTAAGGGAAGGAGGCTAAGAAGGCGAAGTTTAAGGCAAGGAGTACTGAGGTTAAAGTCGAAAAAGTTCAAGTTCGAATTAACACTCCGTAGCATGCGAGAGATAGGTTCGTTGGAGCCATAAGCGGTACGGTGGGTGGGAAGATAGAACAGACGAGGATTTCGTATGTATATAAAGAGGGTTAGTTTTAAAAAAGATAGAGTTGTAGAGCGAACTGCAGTCAATGGATTCGGAGAGTAGACGATGAATGAAGAGAATGTCGGAAATTTCTCTACGATCTTCCAGTGAATTTAGATTAATTATTAGTTTAAGGCGGTCCAAATAGGGAGGTAGGATCAATGGATTGCTCCAAGATAGATCACGAAGTGCAAAGCGAAGAAAACGACGTTGTAAGCTCTCGATTCTGGAAATATGAATATCTTGATAAGGGGACCATACTTGACAGGCATATTCAAGGAGGGGGCAAACAAACGTTATGTATAGGATAGGGACCGGGTGACATAGGGGTTGGAGAATTCTTTGGACCACCGTTTCACGTTTCACGAGCCAAGTGCTGAATTAGTTTTAAGAATTATTTCGTCTATATGGGTGACGAAATTGAGTTCCTGGTCAAATAATATGCCAAAGTCTCGAATATTTTGAACAGTGGGTATGGGTTGATGATGGAGAAAATAGAAACGGGGAGCAGATTTAATACTTTTGCGTGAAAAAGTGAAAGATTGGCATTTGGAAATGTTAAGCTCGAAGTTGTTTTTGAGTCACCATGCTGAAAAACTATCAAGATCGTTTCGAATAGAGGAGGAGTCATCAAACAAAGAAATTGCCTTACAAAATTTGGTATAATCGGCGTACAGTGAGATAGAGGAATGTTTGATGACCATTTCAACATCATTAATAGTAAGAATGAAAAGTAGTGGACCTAAGTGACTACCTTGGGGGACACCGGAGGTAGCTAAGAATGGGGTGGAAAGGGCAGATCTGAAACGCACATTATAATAACGGTTTTCAAGGTAAGAGAAAATCCATTTTAACAAGGATGGTTCAAAGCCGAGAGCGGTTAACTTGTATTAGTGTATGCGAGAGATTTCAGACCCCTTTTGTGAATTGGGATTTGGGATTATGAAAGAAATTTTCCATGTTTGAGGAAATTCACCTTGAGTTAGCGATAGGCTGAAGATTTTAGAATGAGGTAAAGAGAGGGTGGTAGAGCATTTTTTTAGAAGTATGACAGGGATACCATCAGGACCAAGATTAAAATCATCATCGAGTTGATTTAATTTGTTTTCGATGAGAAAAGGGTCGATAGTTTGAGGGAGAAATGTGGTCCAAGAGAGAAATTGGGTAAATAATCAAAATAAGCAGAGTCAGGTACAAATGAATCATCGTTAAAAGATTGTTTAAAGAATGAGGCGAAAAAATTGGCGATAGAGAGAGGATCATTTGAAGTTTCACTTTCGAAAGAGAGTGTGGTTGGGAATCCGTCGGATTTTCTTTTGAAGTTGACAAACTTAAAAAATGACTTGGGATCTCTGATAAGGTTCGTCTGCGATTCCATTAGATAGCTATTATAAAGAGAGTTGGAAAGCTCGGTAAATTGAAGATATGTACCTAGATAGTTAGAATAATCAGTGGGAGATCGGGTGCGAAGGAAAGTTGTCCACAATTTATTTCTTTTGTTTCTTAGAGAACTAAGCCTGCGGTTATACCAAGGAGGGGAAGTGGAGGAAGTTTTGTGCTGAGAAATAGGAACATAAAGCAAAATGGAGAGTCTGTTTTATAATTTCTGAGTTTCTAGCATTCAAAGTTTTAAAAGAAAATTAAAATAGGTACAAATGCTATAATACGTAGCAGGTTAGTCTGAGACTATAAAGCCAGATGTTTGTTTAGGGATAATGCCCCTTGTAAGGAAGTTACAAATCCTCCAAAAGAATTTTTGTTTGTGATAACTTCTCCTCATAGATTTCACAAAACAAAAATTGAAGAAGGACATAATGTAAATATGATACTTAACCTTCATACGTTCATAAATACAATTAAAGTCTTAAATTTCAAATCAAACATTTACATTATATGTTATGACAAAAATGGTGATGCTAAATGACGCAGTAAAGAAAATAATATTTAAGAAAATATTCCCAAAATTATGCTTACAACAAAATATACAAAACTAGCATATTTCGTATTTTATTTTTATAATAGGTACATTGTATAGAAGTTTCAATAAACATTCCCAATAATTTAAGCATTTGGTTTTGAATTATTATTATCTAAAATTAACATAATAAAAATAGTTCCTCCTTTTGAAATGGGTGGGTAAGTATTTTGTTTTTATATACCAACTGGGCTAAGTTTAGTGACTTTTAGTGTTTTTGGTTGCATTTTATTTTTGTCCGTTGCATAGCTTAACGAATATTTTTCAATTTTTCCACTGATTTATCTTCGATTATAGTTAAGGCCTAAGATGTTTCGTGCCTAGAATTGAAATTTTCAATGAAAATAAAGGTTTGTTGAATTTTCAAATAAAAAAAAAAACAACTCACTGTGACGAAGGCAGAATTAAACGATCTCTGAAAGTTCTGCGTCATATCCCCGGTCTGTGAGAGTACCATTTGAATTTGAGCAGCTTCTTCCATTCGATTTTTTAAGAATTTCCACGTCTCTTGATGTTCTGGAGATGAATCTTGCAACATGAATACTTCAACCATTTTGAAAATTGTAGCTAATCCAACACGTCTAGTATACCAACCAAACTAAAATTTGAAGAAAAAAAAAACATCAAACAATAAGGAGTGTCTACTTTAAATTTTCGAATTTACTTACATCAACTGACCTATCACCAGAATAATAGCACATATCATCTACCATTGTCAGTACCTGTGCCAGTGATGTCGGTACATTAGGAGGAAGAGCTATCAATGCCATTGCTTGAGGCCAATGACTTTTGTAAGGTTCTATCATTTGCAGGCGAAACTTGACCGAACGAATAAGGAAATCTAAAGGATCTCCGATTTCTTTCTGTCCATTGTTTGTTTCAGCTTGCATATGTTTCAATAAAGCATCATTACACTTCCCTACAAAATGTGAGACCAGCTCATAACCACCACTGGGGAACATTCCATGCACCTCACTAGGATAGCCAGCCTCTTCAGCACCTTGAATTATAGCCTGACGTGACCAACCTTCAACAGGAACATGTTTTAAGGCGGCATCGAGTATTAGAATACGAACTCCATCGGTTTTGGCTTCTCGAGCATTTTGTTGCTCCTTATCATCGGGAGGTAATTCACTTTGTTTGTTGAATTCTTCTTCTATTTTCTCTTCTTGGGCACGAAACTCATCGAGATTTGTCGACTTGGACGTACTCTGAGGTCCAGTGGTGAAGTTTTTGCTTATGGAGGTATATCGGGTGCAATATGGCTTTGTTAACTTGGGTTTAGACGGCTGTTGTTGCTGCGTATGATGTTTTTGTTGATTGTGAAAGAAGGCTCTTAATGCTGTATTGGTAGCAACTGCTGATGTTGGCTGTAGAAAATTATTTAAATCTGCAAAAGAAAGTTAATATGTAGATGATATACAATAAACTTTAAACACACTTCTATTTCTGTTATGAAAGTCATCAAAGCGGCTTTATGTAAATATTTGCATTGCCTTCACTAAATTTTATGCAAGATATATATTTTTGCACAATGTTCAAATGAATAAATTTGTGTTAAAACTTAAGAGGAGCTTCTTAGCTCCAGTTTTTTAGCGCGATATAATCAAATTTATAGAGTTCAAATGCAGTTATGTTTTGAATCAACTTTTTTAGTCAATTTTGTTGAATTCACTTTCTATTAACTGTAGAGATTTTTTTCACACATACATTATACTGAAATAATTAAATATGCGGGGAAAACTAACTCTAGTTTAATGAATCATTATACTGACAAAGTGGGTCTTAGTCAACAAAATAGCATAATAATGAGAACTAACGTACATGCAAACCATTATCGTCACGACTTAATAAATCAGGTAACTCATTTATCGCTGTGCTAAATTTTATCGAAATTCTCATCAACTCATTCATAGACACCGCCGCTGCCGCCGTATATCGGTGCTCAAAAATAAATATTATTTATTAAGATGATACTTTGATGTAGATTAATTAATTTTAATACTACGAATAACATCGTATACCATAGTAATCAAGTCAACGAACGCCACTTGAATGACTAAGAATGTTTATGCAATATTAACATATAGTAGATAAAAAAATATATTAAATTAGGCCAATCACGTTTTGATGTCATAAACAGGTGCTTGGTGAGTTTATAAATTAGGTGATGCTGTTTTAGATTAATGAAACATTTATTAATGCATACTACAGAAATGGAGATCATTGTATTATTTAAAAACACTATAAAATTACGAAAGTGCTTACCCTTCAAATTTTGAGGCTTCCATTTAAATGACCGGGAGTTAACTGACCATTTATTGACGGGGAAGGAACTTAAGGATTCATTTAAAGTTATGTATAAACTCGTAATTTCAAAGCCAGGAGTTTTACGAGCACCAATTAAGAGTTTCTTTTTGAAAAAGTGTAATTATTAATGGCGAATCATTAAACTTGGCACATATTTTAAGTAATTTGAAGAATATTATATCCGATTACCGCTGTAGCTGTATATATATATATACATATTTATTGCATTATTTTAGGTATGGTTGTAACTCTTAAAGAACCGTTTTTTTTTTTAATTTTGCTTTTGATTAAATTATTTTATTTATTTATAAAATTAATTTTTTAATTTTGATTTTATCGGTTTTGATTACATTTTATTTACAAAAGCTTTTAAAGAGTTAAATAATAATTGACAATAAAAAATCTTAAAAATATTCTTTGAATTAAAAAAATTAAAATTCAATATGAACAATGTACTTTAACTTTCACAACAAATTCAAAATATTAAACATTAAACAACAAAATAGAGTTGATATATCATACACAATTTGTTTTATTCACATTTGTTTTAAATCGAGCATCCTTATTGAAAGACTCTTTATTACTATAAAATGACCATCCTACAAAATATCCGCCTTTAGTCCACAAAAATTGGCGTTTCGTATCGGCGATCTCACTTGGACTCATCAGTTGACTAGTAAGGTACTTGTAAAAAACTATTCAACAAGTGTAAATACAAATATAAAAATATGAATATGAATGACCATGACAGTTGATAGTTCATACAATACAATAACAAAAATTCAAAATTCCACAATAATTTAAAACAGGTTGAGGAATTTTTTGAAATTACTACTTTAAATTTAAAATTTGGCAATTTATTTATAAATCAGGTATGATAATAAATAAAACAAAAAAGCAATATAAATTTAATTTCAATAGAAAGCTGGAGAAGATTAAGTTATATTTAATTCAACCGAATTTTTGAAACAATATCTTAACTATAACAAGTTTCTTATTTCATCGAGTCTTCTTTATTGTTTTGCATCTATTATTTATTATTCACACTAACAAAAAAAAAACAACTCTTCAAACAAGATACTCCACTTATGAAGTTATTCCCCACATCTAAATGTGAAAATTTCTTAGTCATTGTTGTATTCTAAGAATTTGCACTTCGATGCTATCAACACCTTTCCAACTTGATCTTAGAATCGATTGTTTAAATGAAGACAAACATTTTGTACCTACTTAAGGTGTCCCTGAAATCAATTAACACTCTTTATCCATTGAAATAAATAACAACAAAGAAATTGCATTACAAAAATATTATAATATTTATTAAGAGATTTTTTAGTTTGAATTTTTATTTCTTTTTGTGTCTCTTTTCAACACATTCGGTGGCACGTGCCAGTAGACATTTCAATAAATCAAGTGAAGTCAGTCCTTGATCTAGTATATCCACCTCTCGGCCAGGATCCAAAGCAATAGAAGCATCCGGTCCATTCAAAGCAGAGATACTCAACATCTGTGCCATCCGATCGTAATCTTCATTTTTACCCTTATTGTTCTTCACTGTATTCTTCTCCAATTCATAGTGGGCTACTGTCATATTGATGCCCATTCTTAAAGGATCAAGGAATTCTTTTTCAATCTTTTTACTCAAATCCCAGAATCCAGTCACGTTTTTTTCGTCGGTTATAGCAAAGAATCGAATTGCATTTAGAGCAGGAATAATGCGATCCGAATTTTCTAAGAGATCCGTTTCGACTCCTTTTTGAAGAACGCAGATTTGTTTTAGAAGAAAATCTGCAAACTCCTCGCCAGAATAGCATGCTGGAAGTTTCTCTACACTGCTGTTGGCTAGCTTCTCGGCAACAAGATCTTTGTAAATTGTTCCGAGATAGCCCTGCAGTCCGGGGTGCTTCACACTTAGTAGTAGAGATTTGATGGTAACGCATCTGGATTCGTCGCTAAATCGAAGGATATACTTCTTAAGAAGTTGAACTGCTGACTGGCGGGCACTCTTCATTGCCGAATATCCAATAATTTGCGAAAGAACACGCGTAAAGTTCTGGTGAATCGGCTCAAAGAGGCTCTTATCGGGTATTTGAAAATCACCCATGTTATCGATGGTTTTGTGACAGAGAAGAAGTCCACGCTTCTGAAGAGTGGGCGCCTTGCGTGACAGAAAATCAGTAACCAGGTATAGACACGATTCAAAGATGTAAACTGGACAGTAGACCTTCGGAGCAGTTTCAAAACCAATTTCCTCAACAATCAGCAAATAGTAAAAGATACCCATCGATTCGATGGGCAACTTTTCTTCCATCTTAAAGATATTCTCTGTGCTAGTCGAATCATCGAAATCTTCTGGTGGGTGGGACTTGTTTTTAACCTTTTCCTCCACTAAGCTGAGCAGATAAAAGGGATCCTCGAGGATTCTAGTGGCCGCTTTGACCAGGGACGTTGCACACTGCATGGTGTAGGTGTTGGTTAGCTTCTCATTTTTTGCTAAGTCGAGATAACACAAAGGTTTACCAAGAAGCTGTAAGAAAAAACAGCACAGCACGTTTCTACGGTTGATTGTCTTTGATTCATCGTCCTTGTCCTTGAGGACGTCCTCAAGCAGAGGCTCATAGAACAGGGCCAGGGTGATGTAGTTGGCCAACACTTTCAAGACATCATCGTCCTGCTCGAGGAGCTTCTCTTGGCGCTGACTATAGCCACTGACCACGTAGCTGGGAAGCTTCAGTTCTGTGATTCGATTGACGATCGAGTTCAGAGTCCATTCCAGAGCCCGCGACTTGTCCGACTTCAAACGAAGAAGGCAGATCTGCAGACACTTTAGTGCAGTGGTGAAGACATTTTCCGAGGGACTTTCTTCGACTATCTGGAGCAACTCGAAGAGCACTTCCTCGGCCTGGGAGTGTGTTGCCGCCAATTTCATAACCTCCTCACAGCAAGTATACAAGTCAAGGTTATTCTTGTAGTTCTCGTCATTAAGGTGAACCAAAAGGATTTCCAACAAGTCTGCAGTGATGAGTTTGATTTCTTCCAGGTTCTCAACCTGATCAGAATGGAATAGACCGAGAACTTTGTCGTAATCTTTGTTTTGTAAACATTTTTTCACATTTTCCAAAAGTTTTTCTTTTTTTGCGGCCATTTTTTTATGAATCACTCGATTGTGAACAATTATATCACTGAATGGAATGAGTTTTTTATGATAATTGTGAATGAAATTGGATAAAAAGCACAAATAAATCGACTTTTCTCCTTGAAATTTCTAAAATTAATGAAGAGATGACACCCATACACATACCGGCGCAGCAGCTGTCAGATATTTTGACAGCCAAAAAGGAGAACCTGCTGAGAGGAGAGAAAAACGGCAGCCAGCAGGAGAATTTTTTTGCATTTCTTTTTCCAAAAGTGGTGTAATAGGTTTTCGCTAGGGATTTTTGCGCGGCGGAGCTTTTCTACTATTTGTTTTCATATAATAAAGGGTAAGGATGATTTGTTTAAGACTTACTTGAGTAAAGAAGGATTTTGTGTAATTTGGTAATTCGATTAAATGCGCTTAGATTTGCCATATTTGTGTAATGGTCGAGGATAAACTTGCGCACACTTTTTTGAATTCTTTTTTTTTTACTTTCGTTTTCTTTTAGCGAAGTGTCATCGATGACAGCCTTTGAAGAACTGTTGTGCTGAACAGGGATGGTGGTTGTTTTTGTACGGGAAAAAAGTGCTGGGCTGTGTTCGTATGGTAAAATGCAAAATACATTTTGGTGGTCGATAGAATTGTAGCAGATTTATTAATTTTTGAAATATCAAATTAAAAAATTAATTCAAATTTACCGAAAAGGAATATTGGATTCGTTTTGTTTATTCCAAGCTGACCATTTTTAATCAAGAATAACTGCAACTGGTAAATTATCGATTGTGCATGGTAACCAAATTTTGTGTCAAGGAAATCCATGATTTTAGTTTGTAATCCCTAATCTGGCGATTTTACTATCCACATGATCTGATCTGGATGAGATCATAAAACAAACAGGATCACAGTGACAACCAGTAATAACCTCTCTTTTTTTATTGGGTTTGTTTATATATTTTTTGGGTGTTTGTTTGTTCTTTTCTTTGCACTACAGTTTACACTACCTTTACCATTATAATAATTAAAAGTACTAGTTTTTGGAGATTTCCAGATAAAAAGCAGGACTAAGCCTTAATTACATTGACCACTTTTTGCAAAATTAAAAAAGTAAAAATATTTTGTATCCCGCTAGTGCAGTTATTTTGTGAAAAAGAATCATCATTGATATGCAGAAGGCTTATATTTCGGTTTAAAAAAAATTGTATATTCTTTTTCACAAAATAACTGCGCTAGTGGGAAAAAATATCCTCAATTCTGCATCATTGAAGCCTAAAATTTGTATTTCAGGGTCTTAGTTACACACTCGATGGAACATGATTAAAGATAAGGTTTTGGACTTGGACAGCTGTTCAAAGTTAGACATATTTTGGAATGGGTTTATAAATACGACTGAATTTGTATATTCTTTTCCACAAAATAACTGCGCTAGCGGGAAGAAAAATATTTTTACTTTTGCAATTTTGCAAAAAGTGGTCAATGTAGTTAAGGCTTAAGTGGCACATAAATGGTCTTATTTATAAATGTTGTCTAACTTTAGACAACTGTCCAACTTTGGAAAATGTGTTCAAAAACCTTGTTTATTGTTATCTTATAGCTGCCTAACTTAGACACAAAAGTAGATTGTCTTAACCGTGAATAATGTGGTATTTATTTTTATTAAATAAAGCATATTTCCACCAATTTGAAAATAGTTAGACAGTGTCTAAGTAGACAAACATCTAATAAATACGACGGAAAGTTTTTAGTGTTTATGCATGCAAACTTTTTTCTATTGGCAATAGCAACAGCTATAACTGTTATAAATTATCATGTTTAGACTCGTCCTTATAAATAAAGCTAAAAATTAATGGTCAGATAGTTATGATTATGAGTTTTCTTTCTTATACAATAGACTCGGTTGTCTAAACCTTGGCTTAGTCAAATAAACCATATTATTTCCATAGTGGGATTTAAAAATTTTGTTAAAATGCAATTTACGATTCTTTAACATCCCTGTCCAATTATCACGAACAAAATCCAGACAGATCTTATCAAACCGTAACAAAACACAGCCTCTTAAACTTAGTTCTGATTTTCTACTCATTCTCACATTTTCTTCGTCAACAATGGCAAGCAAAAGTGGAAAAAAACAAAAATAAAACACAGGAATAGACCGACAAAGCATAATCCCATTCGTTAAATTGAATAAGATGAAAGAAAATCCGAAAATTCGTTTGATTTATTTAACTTTTCTCCAGTCGATTTTAAACTTTCACCGAGTTTTGGCCGTGCGTTTACGTTAAAGTGTTGTTCCCATCTTCCAGAGAGTGTACTCTTCCTGCAATTTACATATTGCTATCGGCGGAATTAACCAACTCAAGCTTTTCTTTTATTAATAAAAATCTAAGATATTCCAAATAATCATTGAATTCACCGAGTTAAAATCATTTTTTGGGTGCAAATCCTTCGTGTACTCCAAATTAAGCCCAATGCTGTGAAAAAAGGGTGGAAACCCAGTGAAACAAAAGTGTGAATGTGAAGTTAAAAAAAGTGCGAAAATGCACAAACAAATTTTGTGGTAGAAAAGAAAAAAAAACTATAAATAAAGGATGAGAAAATAATAATTGTATATTTTTTTCCTATTTTATATGCTGGTGTCGTGTATTGTTGTTTTAATCACAAGAAAAAAAAAAAGGATATTTCCCTCTTCCCTGCATCAGTAAAGTGAATAAATTATTGGAAAAATAATAAGAAAAATTCACTTCTTTTTGTTGATGATTTTATTCATCTTCGGTCGGTCTTTGTCTTTTCAATTAATTTTTCCGAATTAAATTTTCCGGGACTGGAATTGAGAATCGGCAGAAGGAGCAGAGAAATTTGCAACAAAATGTCGACGCGGTCTCAGTTGACAAAGGATTTGAACGGTGAGATGAAAAAAAGTGCTGACACTTTGTCATAATTTTAGTATTTTTTTTTTTTTGATTAATTGATATTCGAAACATAAAAATGTTTGTTTTTGAAATAAAAATTAATGAATAATATAAGAATTGTTTTGAAATTCTAATTTGAATTTAAATACATCAATATTAAGAAATCATTTGGTGAGTTCGTTTACTACGCTTACCAGACGTCTAGATTTTCTTGGGTTATCAAAATCATTAGTCAGTAGGGTTAGTAGGGGTCAATTTTAATCAAGGGTGTATTTAGAAAAGAACTCCGATTTTCTGAAAGCCAGAGGATTATCGGCTCAACTTTACCGCAGCGCGAATTTTTACACGTGTTTTTTTTTAATTTAATATAGGTATATGCCCAAATAATTAATATTGAGCGCAATTTTAGGGTGAGGGAACATTTATTTCTATTTTTAATTAATTTTCAAAGTTTAACTATTTCACATAAAAACACAATAATGGCTTTGTTTCACATGTTTTTTCTTATTTTGACAGTTCTTTCTTTTTTTTGTATTTATTTCAGTGATGCCTGATATACTACTTTCTTTTGGGGATTTTATTAAAAATTGTTCCTTTTCTTTTTGATTTTTTAAGGAAATTTTACATAAATTTGGGAAATTTTTCTATTCTCACTTTTTAATGTTTAAAAACAATAAAATTTACAATATCATTTGAGAAAAAGCAGTTATTTAACGGAAAATATGCCGAAATATAAGGAAAATGATAATGAATTTTTGAACGCATTTTAAATTTCTTAAAATGCCAAGTGATAGTGATTGCATTCCTCGACCATCCCCCTTACTCATTCTTTTTGCGCCGTGCTATTCTTAAAAAAATGGTTTTATGTATTTTTGTCTTCAAATGCAAAAGAAACTGCATATACCCAACCTCGCACCCACCCCAAATCATATAGCGTGCCCAAACAGGGGGGTTGCACCTCTCTCAGTTTGCGTTGTACTATCTATTAAAAAAAACTTGACGTAGGCGTGTACAGTGAATCAAAACAAAAAAAATTGAAAAAGATGTTTTAATCCGAAAAAGAAAACATTTGTTTTTATGATTTAACGATGTTTCCTCGCCCTAATATTTCAAACCTGTTCTATTGAGACCCCCACCTAACTAAAAAAATCAAAAATATACGCGTGCTGTGGTATTGGAAAGTCACCCCCACAAATCAAATCGAATATCGTCTTTTTACCACGAAAGACCAAACCTGACCTCCAAATCTGAAATTAATGAATGAAAAACTACATCAACAGGACTTGAATGGTAATATAAAAACTTTATATGTGTAAGCTCAAAATGTAACTTTTTCAGTTTTTTTTTTTTGATGCGATAGTTTTTTTTTATATTCTGTAAAAAGCACCAGTTCTTTACAGAGTTCTTTTTAATCAAAAGATACCTATAACTTGCAACTTAAACTTTGTTATTGTTTAAGCTTCAAAAACAAAAATAATATCTAAATCTACCAGCCGGAATGTTTTTTATGTTGCAGACAAAACAAAGTTCACATGCATTAATTCTTATCTTAATACTGCCTTTAAAACATACAAAACAAAATCTACAAGTGGCATCACTGTTTCCATGTTTCCATTAAAGAAAGGCATTGTGCCAAGGAAGTAAGTATAACTAACTAACAAACCCAGAACAGGATGAGAATAACAGTAATTAATGAATAAATCAATTTTGATTTATCACAAATTAAAGGAAGGTAGGTAGGAACCTACCATACAAGGGTGCAGTGTTATTTGTTAGTACAATTCCCTTAAATGCTGGCCTAATTAGGAGTTATTACGAATTCTTTTGTAATAGGTAGCTTGTGGAAAACCATTGATCTCTGTAACCTAACCAGCATATTTTGGTCCCTAAAATGTCGATTGTGATCCAAATCCATTTATTTTTTTCAATGTGGTGTGTTAAAGTACAAAAAGGCTACCGCGCATGACGAATTTAATGTTCTGCTGTTTTCTCCCGGATTCTCTGGTCTTCTTCTTTCGGTTACATATTTTTGATTGTTTTTGCTGGTTTTCGTTGAGAGATTTTGCTTATTTTTATCTTCATTTTTATTATATCGTTTCTTTTGTGTTGTTGGTGTTGTCCTGGTCCCTGGTCATGGTCCCCACAGTTGAAAAAAAAAGGAATCAAAACCGGCATTTTCATCTTCATAATCGTTATTCCACTTTGTTCTCCATCTTCATCATGTTTATGTGTTGTTGCCGTTTGAAATAATTTTTTCTTGTAGGTACAATATAAGAAAAAAAGGTTGGTAGGTATTTTATTTTTCTGATGGAAATACCTTACAAATTTCGGGAGTGAGATTCCTGACTCTGGTTTTTATGGTAGCAGTTCCAGACCAAAAATCAGTGAGTCAAATGACACTTTGCACTTCAACCATGAGCATCAGATTCTTTTGTTTTGTTCATCCTACCACCTGTGTATGATGTGTACATTGTGTTGGCTGGCTGGCTGGTTGACTCTTGATGAATTATTATTTCAGATTTATTTTTCTTCTTTCTTTTCATCTTCTCTCTACTCTTGGTTTCAGGTGTGGAAACAAATAATTATAAATTCTTAAATCTGTGAGATAGATCCTTTTGAAACCCTGATGACAACAAGGACTAGGTATAATACATACCTAGCTATATAATATACATTTCAAGTTAATGGGAGTCTCGTGAAGTATGGCCAATTGTTTATTTATGAATGTGTAAGGATGCTCCTGATGATGGGTGGTAGGTACCTACCGGGATTTATACATTTTAAAGCAAAAAAAAAAAATTAAAAATTAAAATAAAATACCGTTGGATGGAAAAGTGGATGAATTTTGAAAAGAATCATTTCCCTCATAGGTTTCATTCTTAAAGAAAAGCGTGAGGACATTCTATGGGATGCTTTCATAATGTTAAGGTTGGGGGAGGGTTTTTTTTTCTTATTTATGAGAATTGTTTGTTTGAATAAAATGATATCTACACTATATCATGAATTCCAGAGAGAAAAATAAGAGAATAAGATATATTTTACTCTCCATTTTGGTATAGTATAGGTATATGTAGGTAGGTATGTAGGTATATTTCTTTGGTTGATGTGATTTATGTTGGGGTGTATTTTTATTACAATATGACCTTGGAAAGAAAGGCATTTCAGGAGTCTTTGAGTTTGAGATGAATAATAACATTAACTCATGAATTTACTTAAATGTTTCAATCAAAAATTGAATAAATTTGTAACTTAAAAAAGAAAAAAACATTTCTTTTATTATCTAAATACCTACTTCCATTGAAATTTTATTTTTTTTGACTTCTTTAAGTCCAGTCCAGGATCGTCAAATAACTTGTAACTTAATTTTCAATCGACGATTTAGTTGCTAACAAAAAGTTTTCACGAAGTTAAAAAAAAAAGGTGGTAGGCTCTTATAAAGGGTGCATAAGGCTTGTGTAGATTGATTGGGTCAAAGCAAAAAAAAAAAAGATCGGCGTCTAAATCTCCTAATCTAGCCGGTGAGGCAATTTTCTAAAAAAAAATCATTAAAATGGATAAAATTGATTAAAAAATAACGACGCATACAATAGTTTTTTTTTTAATCCTATAATGGTTAATCAAGATATGCGTTTCCGCATAAAGGACTAAAGGAATCAGTTGGTGAATAGTTTTGTTTAAACGAACGAACAACAACTTTATTTGGGTATCATCTTAGTCGGACTTGTCAAAAGCTGTAAATAACTTAACTTTCCTGTCAAAACAATATTGAATTCGATCATAAATTTCAAAATAAAATACCTACCACTAATCGAAATTTATTAATATCAATTAACGAGTTTTCAAATAGGAAATTGACAACATTGAATTTAATTTGTGAACGCACCCTTTCACTAATCATCAAACTGTCATTGTCAATTTATTCACTAAAGTCAACATTTTCATCATGGTAAAGTACACGAAGGAGCAACATCTGCAAATTATAAAAAAATTTTACCGAAATTCGGACTCGGTGGCCGCAACTTTAAGAGCATTAACTCGCAAAATCATCTTCAGTGACGAAGCTTATTTTTGGCTCAATGGATTCGTCAATAAGCAAAATATGCTATATGTACCTATATTGATCGGGTGAAAATCCACATTTGATTCATGAATCACCACTTCATCCACAGAAAATAACTGTCTGGTGCGGTTTGCAAACGATCGTCACGTTACTGTGAATGGCCAGCGTTATCGCGCCATGATTACCGATTATTTTTGGCCCGAATTGGAAGATATGGACTTGGACGACATGTGGTTTCAACAGGATGGTGCCACAACCCACACAGAACACCTTACAATCGATTTATTGAAGAGTAAGTTTGATGAGCGTTTTATCTCAAGAAATGGGCCAGTCGATAGGCCGCCTCGTTCGTGCGATTTAAAACCTCTAGACTATTTTCTGTGTGGCCGAGTCATCGAAAATTGGGTCCATCGAATCAACCGCTGCAAACGTGCCCGCGGTGGCCATTTGAACGAAGTCGAGTTCCATTCATAAATGTTTTGATTGTACTTCAAGCCGATAATTAATTTTTGAAATATCTCAAATGGTTTGCGTTTTATTTAAAAAAAAAGTTATGAAGTCCTTATTGGAAAACCCTTTACTTAAAGCCTACGTTGAGTGAGAATAACTTTATTATACCTATCTTTTTAACATTTTATTTTATTTTATGACAATCATTGTATATCAAAATTAATCAATATAATGCACCTGCCTGTCCTCTGAGATTGTAGAATAAAATTTTACAAAATAAATTTAAATTAGTGACACACTCTTGCGGCTGTTGACATTAAGCACGTTTCCTTCCATCACACCCGGGATGTCTTTGTTGTTTATGTAGTTGACATTTTTGAACAAAACAAAAAAACGGATTAAATTTTTATATCTTATGCAATTCGATGTGAAATTTTCTTTCTATTTTATTTTTTCTCTTTATCATCAAGATTGAAAGCGAGTAAAATTGATTTTGACTTGGCAATTAGCATAAGCAAACATTTTTATTCTCCCACCTTGTTGTAGATACGAGTTTTGTTTTTTTTTTTTGTGTTGTTGTTTTTCATTATAATCTTGCTTGCATGCATGCATGAATAAATTTTGAAGTAAACAACATTGTCAAAGTGTTTCACATGCATGAGTAAACGTTAAGAGTTATTAACATATTTTAATACCTACTTCCTCTGCGAGAAAATATGGGATTCTTGGATAACCCAAGTAACATATGTATATGAAGTAGGTAAGTATATAAAGGAAAAATTACGTAATATGTTATAATAAATTTATTTTGTGCGGTTGACAAAGAGAAGGTGGATCAACCCCACGCAATTTATTTTTTTAAATATCGAAGCAAATTGAAATTTCCATAGAGAAAATGATTTTTTTCGCAATCATAGAAAAATTAATTTTAAAATATCAAACTCGATTGTGTATGAAGGTACTTTTTCGTCTTTTATTTCCAGCAGCAATAACGATAGTATTGAGCAAGAGTAGTAAAGCAATAGTTTAATTCCGCATCCGGGCTGGAAAAATGTCAAGTTTTTGCCATAGTTTAAATAAGACCCTGAAAAGTTTAATATAGAAAATCTAGACCAGAAAAACTTGTCAAACTTAGCTCTAAAGCCTTCATTCTCAATATCTCGCCTAGGAAAATGCAAATACATACGAATTTTTTTTAGTTAAAGCCTTGGAAAATGTTCAATAGCGAAAATCTAGGCGAGATAAACTTGTCAAAAGTAAGGCCCATGCCAGTAAAAGTAAAAGTTTTGTTATCGCATAGGTACATCATAAACAAAATATTGAATAATGTGTCCAAAATGCATTTAAGTGTTTTGTAAAATTCGTTGAATTGAATTTTAAAAAAGCAATAAAATTATTTTAACCAAATGTTCTTGCCTGAGTAAAAAAGTCTCATCATTGATTTCGTCTTCCTGGTTTTCGAATCAAAAGTTCCTTTATTGTTTTTTTTGTAGCAAATAACTGACAATGCAAACTCCAACAATAGCCAACTTCTTTTAAAATAGGACTCTGCCGCATTGGCATCATCAGATTCTCAATTCATCTTTATCGCACAACCATTCCTATTAATTGTTTACTATTCTTCTCTTTTAAACAACCACAAAGAAAAAAAAAACAATAACATTCGTTGATTACAAACAAAAAAAAACGCCCCTTAAAAATAATATTTTTTGTTTTGTTTTCTCTACAGAAATTAAAACAGAAATAAAAAAAAACAGAAATTCAGTTGATTCAAATAAAGACATTCAATGAGAATAAAAATAATATTGGCTTGAAGGAGGAGAATTGCTCACATTGTGTCTGCGTGTAAACAGACAAAACAAAATAAATCAATTGATATGCAGAAAAGGAACCCGCTTCTGTGTGGTGTTTTTCAGTGATGACTCATCACTGCTTGTGTAGTTCCTCGAAATAATAATAAAAAAATAAAACTAATACAAAAGAATCGCCCCAACTGACGACATATTGCTTTTATTTTATTATTTTGATTATTTAATTTTTTTTTTATAATTATAAATTAAAATACCTAGTATGTACTTGTTTTTTTGTTGTTGTTGTTTACAAAGCTATGGTTGGTTGAAATTAATTGTTATTTGTTTCAATTAAAGAAACGAGATATAAAAACTGCCCGAGTGACTCCCCATCAATCCCGGTTGCATGTCGAGATAAAGATATGTACATTGTATATCTGGCTAATTGTCGAGTCGACTCCCAAGTTGGTCCCGCAATTGACATCTCTTTTTCATGGACTTCAAGATTTCCCTATAGAATTTAATTGATGAAAGCAATCATGACGATGACAAACGAATGCCTGTTGTGGTGGTAGTGGATGATGATTGAGAGTGAATAGTGATCATTCATAGCCGCAATTGATGTCAATTTAATAACAATTCAGACTTTATTTCCATTTAAATTTTTTCTTCATTTATTTTCTCTTTTTTTTTTTTTGAAGGAAGAATATACAATAAATAAAATTATCAATTAAATCGCACGATATTGCTCTTATATCTAACTATGTATGTACATACTTACATATATAATATATATAAATATGTATATACAAGATTTGTAGAGATTCTGACAAAGTATTTGGTTGGTTTTATTTAAGTTGTGTATATTCAGTATTTATTTATGTATTTTAAGAGCATACAATTTTATTAAAATTGCTGGTAATCATTTATTAATATTAAAATCCAATCTATAAATACGAAACTAAAGCAGAAAAACTCACAAATTTTTGTTTCTAAATATTAAAGAGTGAATCAACTTTTGTGGTTATATTTCTCACACTAACAAGGTACGTCGGGCTCCTGTATTGTGGTACAAATATATTCAGAACCCGTTTAGTAGAAGGTAATTAGCTTATAATCGTATGATTTTATACATTAACAGTATATTTTTACATGAAATAAAACGTAGTAAGACTGGCAGCACACGATTTCAAAATAAACTTATGAATTGTTTTTTTTTGTTTAGTTGTCAGACAGTGGGGCCGATGACGTGGAAAAAATATTGTTTTTTCTGACAGTGCTGAATTCAATTAGCTCATGTTTCTAGCAGTCAGAGAATCTTGGTGCACTAAGCCTCAAATTCAAAATATTGGAAATTATTTCTGAACTTGCCAAGAGTTTTACGTCAATATGAGGTGAAACAAAAATGTAAATTTCTCCTATGGCTTCTCTAGGATGCCTAACAGGATGCAATTTAGGGATTACAAAAAAATATAAGCGCGACAGATTTGTTTCTTTCACCACAAATTTGCAACAAATCTTAATCGTGAATATGTCATAAAATTTAAAAAAAAATACCAATTATTCAAATTTTAGTAGTAGTAAAGCATTTTTTTTCACGCAAATTTATAAAAAATTCTAATCGTCATGAATTTGTTGTAAATTTGTCGTAACTGAAAAAAAAATGTCTAATTATTGGACCTTTAAAATTTTTAAATGGAATTTTATTTTCTTTCGCTACAAATTTACAACATATTCTAATTCTCCTGAATTTGTTTTAAAGTTGTCATAAAAAAGAAATTCAAATCGTTGTGAATTTGTTGTAAATTTGGCGTGAAATAAAAAAAATGTCCAATTATTGAACCCTTTAAACTTTTAAGTGATGATAATGCTAACTGAGAAATTTTATAAACTTTTATATGAGCGAAAATTATCATGAGAAAATTTAATTAAAATCAGTTAGTTGGTTCATATTTTATTATTACCTCTATAAAAAAATACGACCAACAAATGAAAATGGTAAAAACTTTTTAAAACCAATTTCCTTAAAAATCATATATGTACATATATTCGACAGAACCTCAGAATTTTATGAATTTTGACGATGACGATTTAAAAGTGGGCGTGGTATTGGTTGGGAATTCGCTGTGTAACTGCTCATCTCATTCATTATCACACCTGAAAATTTCATCAAAATCATCAGAAATGAAACAAAATGGGAAGAAGATTACCCATTTTGTTTCGTTTTTCAAAATTTTGTATTAATGTTTCTGTTTAGAATAATAATTTTGTATAACTAAATAAATAATCAATAGGGTTTTTCAAAATTTTGTATTAATGTTTCTGTTTAGAATAATATTTTTTTTTAACTAATATTTTATAAAAAGTATCTGTCTTGGTTAGTTTTTCTGTGTTAACCCATCAATCCAAAGCCTACTTTAAGGAGCTTCACTTTGAATTTTTTTTTTTCCCAAAGACCAACAATAACAAATATCAGAGACAAAAAGATACAATATCCAAACGCCCCTTTTGACATCAATTTAAATTGACTGATATCTAGAGTAATTTTGTCTTTGCAAATCCATAATAACAATCCCACATACAATATACATATGTATCACAAGTTAAAAGTTAAATGAGATTTCAGTTATGACAAAAGAGTATCTATTAAAGCTACACATAGTAAGTATTAAGACTCCCAACCAATTAAAATCCAGAGTGAATCTTCATAATAATAATTGAACAAGTTTTTGACATTATCTGTGTCGACAATGCGTTGGGTCTTTATATCTTTTAATTAAATTTAATCTGAACTCATTCAACCTACGTACTATATGTACCTACGTAGAATATTATTATATTAAAACAAAACAATTTTAAATTCAAATTAATTGTATTATTATTTAAGAATTTAAATTAAAATATTCTTTAAGAGAGAGAAACAAAAAATTTTGAAATAAATAAATTTTAATTACCACTTGATGAATTATTCATTTATCTTCACTTTCTTATTCCTATATAATTTTTTTCTATAAGAAGCAAGTTAAGAGAACAAAATGTCTGTCAGATAAGGTCACCATCTGTGAAGGATATAATAGTACTTATATATAGGATTTTATATCGTATCGATTTTTCATAACTCGAGTGGTAAAACGTCATGCTCTGGAACATTATCTTCATTTCTCGTTTGTTTTTTGTTGCCGTTGGCAATGTGTATAAAAATGTGTGTTTTGAGTTTCCTATAATTATTATTATCATGACATTATCTTATGGTTTATCAACTGACAATAATGTCTGGATAGGATATATCAGAACAATTTCTGATTCATCGGTCCCTTTAGGTTAAATTTTAATATATTCTATGTTCCTTAGGTCATGTATTGGTTTTGCGGAAAAATAAAATATTTGAGATTTAAATGTCAAATAGGGGACAGGAAAAATTCCTCATTAGACTGGAGGAGTAATTAAAAAAAAAAAAGTAGTTTTAAATGAAAAACTAAATTTAAAACAAAAAAATATCAATAGCAGGCACGTAGCCAGGGGCGGGGGGGGGGGGGGCTTGAGGGGCTGAAGCCCCCCCCCCCCCCCCGAAAGTCTAAAATAAAAACTAAAACTTTCTAATATACAGTATTATTTCCTTTGTAGAGCTCTTCAAATGCATCTCAATAAGTCTTGAAGAAATAACGAGCAGAACGTGGGCGATGTCTTCGAAGGCATCAACACTTTTGGCAGCGGTCCAAAAATGTGATATCCTAGTTAGCCCCATTGTATGCGAAAAGCTGTTCAGTTTAACGCTGCCCTTATCAGTTTTCCTACAGAACAAATCCTTAGATTTCGTTTCTGCAATCGACCGCACCAAAGAAGAGTTCTGAATTCTCTTGAGAACATCAGAGAAAAAGCCGAAGATTTTTTCAGAGAGGCTTTTCAATCCGTATCTAACCTTGCCGAGGACTTATTTAAAGTTGAATTAAGACTCCAAGAACTTCATTGAAACAAACAACGCATTCCAATCCAGAAACCTCTTCTACTGAATCCTATTTATGAGTGTCTGTATTGATTCCTTGCATAGATTCGTTAATACAAAATCTTACGGACAGATTCATGGTCAACGAAGACGTTCTACCATCGTTTCAAGCTCTTCTCCCAGGTTTTTCTGCAGTTGGGCGAGTCAATGAAATGGAAAAGATAACATGTTACTTTGATAATGCAATTTGGTTGTCAGCTGTGAAAGCTGAGTACATTCTCTGGTGCGAAAAAATATCGTCGATTGATCCTTCTATCGAAGTTTAAAAATTGCTTGATATATGTGACAAGAATAACATTAGAGGTATAAACTTCTTGCTTACGGTTTTGGCCACACCTCCAGTGACCACAGCTAGTTTTGAAAGAACCTTTTCAACTATGAAAAGGATTAAAACAGTGTCCCGAAGAGTTATGGGGAATGCAAGATTAAGCTCACTTGCTATGATATCTGCTCATTCAGATATTAATGTGGATCCAGATAAGGTGATTGATCTCATGTCAAAAAGAAAATCAAGACGTCTTCTGCTTTGATAAAATGTGTGTATAAAAAAAATAATTTAAGTATATGTTCGTTTGAGTACATACAATTTAAAAACTAATAAAAATCAATAAATTGGGATATATATAGTTTTTTGTTTAAAGAATTCCTCGTAAAATTTGGAAGCAAGCCCCCCCCGAACCAAAATCCTGGCTACGGCACTGATCAATAGTTTCATTTTTTTAAAGAAAAAATGAGTGCTGATTTTTTTTATGTAAAGTAATTAATCGCTTGTTCAGATTTCGGTATGGAGTTGGAGCTAAGACAGCTGCTTATAAAGCATTTAAGAAAAAAAAAACAATAGGTGCTTTCATTTAATTTGAAACTCTGATTTTCTGTGCATTTTTGTGAATTTCCGACCAATGATGTCGTTCCCGTACTCAAAAAATCACATTCTGAATTTCTAAGTCTAAAAAAAGTCTAAAATGTCAGTATGAAAATAAAATTATAATGAAAGAAAAGAATCATGTCACGCTTATCATTCACATAAGGTAGTACGGAATTCTGTGATTTTATATGAATTCGCGTTTCGGTACTTTTACGCAGTTTTAAAATTTTCAAGATAATTTCTTTCCTACTCTTCAAAATTTTACAGTTTGTGAGTTTCTGTACACAAAGTACAAAAAGATCAGTTAAAATAGGTAGTCAAGATAAAACAGCAGGAGGGCATCGATATCCATGTACTGTACATTGTATTTACATATAATTATAAAGAACGTATAGAACAACTTTCAATCAAATCTTATTTTAAATACAAAAATAAATTTTTAAAAATTTGAATACGAAAAATTATTTCAACTTCTTAGGGCCAGTTTTTCAGTGCCTATGTTAATTTTGATTTCACCAAGGTTTATTTAATCCTGCAAATAAATTGTTTCTGAGTTAACTCAGAAGAAGTTTTTTTTTTTAACTTAGGATTTATTTTACCTTTCCATTGTCAAAAATCTATTAAAATTAAAATGCGACACTTTAAAAATTCGCTTTTACTATCCAAACAGAGAGGGCGGTTTTCATCATAGTGACATGTGGTGTCTTTTTTTGACACCAACTTTATTTGAGCAGAATCTGACGTCCCACAAAAGTAAAAACACTGAACACTTGATTTCAATTGTCAAATATATAAATTTATGTGAGCAACTTTATTGAATTGTTCAAAGTTCTTAAGTTAATGCAAAACTATTGAAATGATTATTTTTACAGATAAATTAGCAAGAGACTTTATGTTAATGTTTTTAAATAAACTAAATTTGATAAGAAATACTTTTTTCAATGTTTTTTTTTTTTTTATGAAATTTACGTGTTAATAGCGAATATATTTGGACGAGACAAAAAGTTAGACATTGCTGGTCGCCGTTGGTAATTGGAAGCATCTCGAATTCGAAATTTGTATCTGTTCGATTATGTCGATTGTGCGCTTGGCATCTGGTGCTGATTCTGTCTATTAGCTGGCAGAGGAGCCACCATCGAAACAGTGTCGCCACAGACGCCCTCTATATTTTGATAGTGCCAAAAGCATGCATCTGTCAGAAATATCGGTTCAGTAAATCCAAAGTTAACTCACCAAATTCATCGCGTTATCTTGGTATCTAAATTGACTGAAAACATCGAACTTCACGCACTGAAAAACTGGACCTCCAAAGGTTCGTTGGCCGAAATTAAAAAATACAATTCTGTGGTAGATTAATAACGTGCCAGTCACAAGTTCGAAAACCAGTCGTTATAATAGCTGTATTTTATTTTCCCTCAGATTTAAACCAGATTGGATTTGCTACCGAAAATACATGTACATATATTACAAAAACAACACAAGATTCAACATTGGTTTGAATTTGGATTTCCAAATCCATTTTGAACACATACCCTTAATTTTCAAATGACGTCAGGTATGGATTGAAAAAAAGACAACGGGTACATACACATACAAAAAAAAAAAACAAATGGAAAAAAAGAGATGGGTATATAACAATGTGTCACTGTGATCCTAGGTTAGTTTATTTTCATTATCTGATCTGGATTGGATCTGGAGGAAAATAAAACGCAGCTAATATTACTGTACGTCAAGTTTGGTAAACATTTCGAGTTCGATTTTTTTATTGCAAGTAAAATAACTTTGAAATAACTAGAATATATTTCTTCAAACAATCCAATTCTGCGCCATCTTAGTTTTAACATTAGTAACTTATGTATGTCCTCTTTTATTGGCGGATAAAAATTCTTGGTTTTTCTGTCCGTCAAGATAGCATTACTACTTTTTTAAGGTTCAATAACCATGTCGTAAATTTGTCGGAAAAAGAAAAGAATTGATCGCGTTTTTTTTTTTTTTTTTTTTTTTTTAAATTATAACCCCTGGGCCCTGATAATACTTACTTGGTCAGTCAAGTCAGGTACCACGAAATACAGCTATATCCCATTGTATTCAGCCAATTACGTTTATTTAACTTCTAATTACTTTTCTTGTTAACTCTCACATTAAATTTTACTTGGTATTTACTTCTTATTTTTTAGAATGTATTATTTTTTTAAAATTAATTGATAATGCTTTTAATATACAGACTTTTAAGTTGTATTTGAATTTCTTGTAAACCGCTCGTTCAGTTCTGACAAATTTTGATAATTACCAATCCAAAGAAGGCATCTTTAAACCTTTCTAAAAATGAGCTTCTGATACATTTTTTTTAATTCAAGAAATCTTTATATGTATTTAAAAAAAGAATATAGTTCAAATGTTTCCCCAAAAATGGTGTGTAAAATACCCGAAAATACAAATCATAAATTGTAATTTTGTATATCATTTTTAGAAAAGTCATAATTTTTTTTTTACAGAATTTTGAAGTGTCGAAAAACCATTGTTAATTTTTCTTCCCCCATCCATTTGCGATCTCCAAAAAAAATTGTAAGGTGAATGCTGGAGAGGTATTGTTGTTAGTAAATGAGTGAATGTCAAAACGATATTCTCCTTCTGGCATCATAAGTTTAAGACTGCTTAGGTCCAATTCCAGGTTTTTGATTATTAACCAGCCCTATTAATAAACGATTAATAGTTGCAGTGCAATAAAGTCCAACAAACTAATTTTTCAAATTTCAATACATCCTTTAAAAATACAAATAACGATTAAGTTCAAATTCTACTGCAAGCAAATAAGGATTTTGTAGCATTTAAAAAATTAGTTTTTAAATTTTTTTGCAATGAACTTTATTATGGCACTCAAAAAAGAGATATTATATATGTATATAAAAACACATTACATACTTCATAAGGACAGGTGTGATTAAGATTCGAATACTTTTGTCCAATGTTCATTAAAATATTCAAATACGGTGATTTAGATTTGTTAACAAATTTTTGACAGAAATCTTCTGTAACATTGACCAGAAATTGTCGGTAGATAACATTGAATTTTTTGTACATTATATAATGAAGCTAATAAAGAAAGAAAAATAGAGATTTTAATTTTATTTAGTTTATATCTTAAAAAATATGTCTCTTACACTCATACTATCTAATTGCTTCGAAAGATGACCATAAATAGTCAATACTGTCTTGTAACGATTTATTGGTTTTGACGAGCATGTAAAGTTTGTAAAAAGTGTTTTGTCATGTACATTACAGATGGCTCTTTTAAAATTTGCTACATTCTGCCCCTAATGAAATAAAAAAAAAATAAAATTAGAAAGGAAGTTTGAATTAGTTATTTTAAACAAAAAATGAAATGTTCACATTCAAAGTTTACTTTAGATACACACATTGATTAATATTATTGTCAACATCGAAAAAACCAAAATTCCTACGCCGGCGATAAGTGGACAATTTAAACTCATTGTCTCTGACTTTAGTTTTATGTATTTGAAATACTAATTCTGTCTAAAATTGCTTATAAAGGATTTACTTAACAACGATTTATTTAATTAAATAGATTAAAATGAACAAAATGTTTTTTTAATGTGAAAATAATTAAAAAGTTTATTTAAGATTATTAATTTTGATAAGAAAACTCAAAAATAATGTTAATAATTACATAATCCAATGTTTACGCATGGTTGGCAATAGAGTTCATACAATATAATTAATAACTTAATAAAAACTTCATCAAATGTAATTGAGATCTTTATTAAAAAAAAATATTGCTCAATTTAAATTTCAATAGTTTAAGTCCGAACTTTATCGAGAATTTATTTCCTGAATTTTTGGAAAGCAGCAATTGAAAATATTCCTTCTTTAATGAGTGTGTGTGTTTGGTTATTTTTTTCAGTTTCAACGACAACTGGGTGGTAGAACGTATAATTTGATACATTCAAGGATTGTTGATTGGGGAAATAAATTTTGTTACTTCAAAATAACTTCAAAGAAGTTTCATTGTGACTTGTACTGAAAAAAAAATTATTGTGAACCATGAATATAAAGTGAAATGTCAAATGTGGGTTTTTTTTTTTTTTTTTTAAACTTGAAGAGTGCATTTAAAAATACATATTAATTTTGTCTTGAATTTTCTGATTCATGGCGAAAAAGTATTAAATTAATAGAATAATTGCGACTCCGATAGATTTGAATAACACATTGGAGTGAAAAGGTTTAGATATACAATCACAATCACAAATTAAAAAAAAAAAACGTCGAAACATTGAAAAATTCAATAATTGTTTTTTTTGTTGTGTTCAGCAGTTTTCTGTTTAAAATAAATGCTTCCTTTCTCTGTACAGTTTTCAAGATTCTATTAAAAAATCTTCAGGGTAACTGCTTTCAAAAAAAGTTGTTTTATTCATTGAATTTTTTTTTTAATTTTGATATTTTTGGTAAACCAAATTTACTGCTTGATAATAAAACTCTTTTCTATCACTTTGAGGTTCGGAGTACCTACTCCTTTTGCACTCATTTTTCACTCCCATAGTGCTAAGCCTTTGAATGGATTTTTTCGAAGTGTTTTTTTGTTCTTAATTTTATAAAGAGGTAGATGAGCAACAGAAAATTTTTTTCGTTGGGTTACTTGTCAAAAGTGATTACAGAAGCCATTTTGTTTTGGCGAAATTTAGAAGTGTGTGTGTGTGTGTTCTGAAGTCGATATTTTTATATTTGATTGGAATCAAAAAGTATCCTATAGTAAATAAGTTGTCGGAGAACAAATACACGGAAAATATAAGGAATTGTTTATTAAAATGGAAAAATAACTTTAAATTGAATTAATAATAATTTGACCAATTATTTAAACTATGAATGTTTTATGAAAAATCGGGCTTTTTTGGTCACTTCCTTCTATATGCAAATAAAAACTTTATTTCATACTTTTTTCCTACGTTTCGTCGTAATTTCTCGACTTCATCAGGGGTATTTTATTAAATCTGTAGAAACTTAAGATTAACAATTAACACTTAAAATTTTAAAATTAAACTTACATGGAAAAAAATTTTTGTTTGTATTTAATAATAGTTATTGAATGATGTTAATTTTTTAACTTTAAATTTTTTCTAAAATAAAAATGAATCATTAAACATTATGTGAAAATAATTAAACGAAAAATTAAATAAAAACCTACAGCACAGTGAAAGTTTTTATTTCATTAAAAAAAATAAAATAAAATAAAATCCCTAAGTTTTATTGGAGGACGATATTAGTATAATTTATAACTTCTCAGATTTTTAAAAAGGAAACTAAAATTATATAAATTTGTACAATGAGTGAGTTCGTGTGTAGTTTAGACTGCCTTCCCCTACAGTCGATACCAAAAAAATAAAATCTATTTCATTGATTTTATTATTGTTTCTTTTTTTTATCTCCATCCATTATAACTTACCTACTGAGCTGTCAAAATTATTCCAAAGGTGTTTTTGAAAGTTATGGTATAACCTATTTCGTAAAAAAAAAACATTTCTTGGGAGTTGCCGATGTCACACTATATATATTTTCCGGCTAAGGTCCGTTCATTTTAAAATAATTCCTACGTCTTTTATTTATTTATAATACTCGCACTGGTAGGCTAGTTAGACTTATTATATTAGAGTTGAAATAAAAGTCATTTAATAATTAAAAGTTATTTAATTTTGAAGTTATTTACCTATTTAAAAAGCACCCATTTTATTAAAAAAAAAAAAAGGATATGAAAATCGAGTGACACGTAGTGTATATACTGTGCCTATTTAAATGATTTCATAAAGAAAAAACTACCTCATCTTTTGAGAACCTTGAGGCAAATGACATAACAAACTTTTCATCTCGTTTAAAATGTTAAAAAAATACCGTTTTAAATGTATAATACGTAACAGCAGCACAGCATACATATACTTATACTTCGTGGTCCCTTTTTTTACACAAAGGACACGCTTTTTCATATACATACATTTATAATGTAAAATTATTTAGCTTTACTTTTTTTCCGCTCAAAAACCCACCTACCTACCGCCCAATCCACTCGAAATAATATTAGCAGTTCCACCAGCCAGCAGGAGAAACAAAAACAACAACAAACAAAAAAACATCAAAAAATCTAGGTCAGAACATGAGAATTTTTTATTCTTAAAGCTCAGAGCGGTTATTGCCATTGCTCTCTGGAGCCAAAGGGGTTTATTTTTTTTTTTTTCATTCTTTCTTCTACAATTCACCATCATATGAAAGAAATGAAAGAAGAAAATATAAGAATAATAATTTATTAAAAACCACAACAACAAACCATTGAAAATATTGTTCAATGTTATACACCTGGAGCCGAAGTGTCTGTCTCTCGTGAAACGATTCTCTTATTGCTTGTGTTGGTTGAGTGCTGGAAATGTATAGTTATAACTACTTCATAATAATCTCCAAGTTTTATGAACTTTTGTGGTCTCTAGTTCTGAAGAAGTTGCCCAAACTATTAAAAATGTAATCACGTAGCAGTTTAACAGCAGCAGCAAAAGAGAGCTCATTAAAGAAATATATCAACGTGATGGTAGCACCTCCAGATATATGTGTTTAAGTTTTGCGGGGTTTGGTTAATATTACCGACCATCAGCCAGGTGATAAACATCACAGTATCAAACACCACAGCTATACACTGTATCCATAAGAGAGGGAAAATCAATTTGACAGATGAATCAAATTGGAAGTGATATCGATCTGTGAGTCGTGGCAGTTTTTTTGTTGTTGTTGTTGTTTTAAATGAGTTCTGACACTAATGGCGATAAATGGAGTGAAAAATTGTGTTTACCCTTTTTATACATTAAATTCTACGGAAGTTATAAATATATAGAAAGAGATTCCTCTTAGGCAAAATGATGTTCAGGATAATGGAGCAGGTGACAAATTAATTCTGAGTGCCAACCTGTTTGGGATTAAAACGACTAAGCGGGAGCTTTAACCGGAGATTGAAGAATTTTAATACTTGAATTATTCCGCGATGGAAAATGATTTGGTGGATGATGGTCTTTTTCATTAGTTCATTTGAATTCTTAAATGTTAAAGGTTCTATAAATTTGTTGTTTCTTTATCATGTAGGTACTAACATTGGAGATTTTCAGTCATGGTTTTGATAAAGAAAAACCAGGAATTCAGAATTCAGGAGAATTATTTTGGTGGTTTTAACTAAAAATAATTTTAATAATTTATTACAAAAATTATTGATTCAGCGATTCTTGTAAGAACGTATCAAGTTGCAGTCAGAATTCCATTTTTGAAATATCGAATTTAAAAAAAAATGTTTGAACTTTTATTTAAAACCAATTTTTTGTTTGAAAATATTGATATGCAAAATTACTCAAAGTTATTAGAAGCTCTTGTGTGAAAAATTTCATTAAAATCGGTTCAACAAATAATGAGATACTTAGTCGAAAACCAAAAAAATGGCTCTATGAGAAATACCATTTTTTAACGATAGATAATTTTTTTTCAATAAAATAGTAGATCGTACTAATATAAGTTCACATAAAAATTTTAATCCAAATCGTAAGTGTTTTGAGAAAAATGATATTTTCCATTCCGGTCTTTAAAAACTTGTATGGGAGGTACCGTTATTTTTGATTATTAGAATAATATTTATTTAAAATCTGCTAGATAATGTTGAAAAACTGCTGGGTGCAAACTTTAATAAAAATCGACCAAGTCTTTTTCGATAAAAAACTTTTAAAACTTCTTAAGAGATTTTCTATAAAAAAATTGTCAAAATCAGTTGAGCCGTTTTTGCAAAAAATCGAAAATAAAAAAAAATGATTCAATGATTCTAATTTTTTTAAATGGTAGCCTTTTTGTAAAAAAAAAATGATGATTTTAAAGATTAATTTATTTAGCAATTTTGACCTTTTTTTTCATTTTAAAATCAGGGATTTTGGTTTTTTTTTTTTGGATTTCCTGGGTTTAATGTCCTTTGAGTTTTGGTGTTTCTGGATTTTGCGCTTTTTGGATTTTTGAGTCTTAGGGGTGATGAGTTTTTCGAGATGTTGGGTTTTTTAGATTCTGGGATTTCTGAATTTTAGGTTTTCGGGATATTGGGTTTTCAGGGTTTTTGGTTTTCTGAACTATAAGTTTTCTGAATTTTGGATTTCCGGTACCAAGAGAATCAAATTTAGTTGATCATTGTTATTTTTGCCGAGTATACGCTGACAAATTTTTGAGTTCATAAAATGTTGACGGTCGATATTATTGTCAATAAAATACAAATTAATTGTAAGCATACTGACTCATCAACTACCAAAAATTCTACAAAATTTTTAAATTTAAATTAGGTCAGAAATTTGACAATTTTTAATTTGTCACTTTTTCAATTTTATGTTTCTCCAGACCACGAACTGTCATGTCACGATATTAATTTATTCTTTATTTACCTCAGTTCTCTCATACTACTATTTTCATTAATCTACTTTTAAAGGATTCTTAATTTTTGTGCTAAGCATTAAATAGCACCTTTTCTAATATGTCTGTTAGAGAAAAACTCTTTCTTCAAAGTTTCAACAACAGTCACGTGTCAATATCACATCTGCACAAGTTGTTGGATAAATAAAGTATCTACCCAGATTAAAATTCATTGCGGTATCATTTTATAAAGGAAAAAAAAAAACCTCATGTCGAGATTTTTGTCACTGACACCTTTTCTATGATGTGCAGTTGGTTTGGTGGTAATTTGCTTCCATTAATTCATCAAGTCTGCTAAATCATTCATCTGCTTTTATATTATGACACGTGGTTGGTTGCAAGTCTCGTGTTCCAAACATTCGTGACCTGCCACTTAAAAAAGAAACTTTTTTATTTTTCAAATTGACACAGAATCGTGTGCACATCAGCAATGGGTGCACCATTAATCGCAAACGAAATCTTCAAACGATAGTGTAGATGTTCCATTGGATTCGATGTCATGCGATTGCGATTCAATGCTATAGGTAAACATCTACTTTAAGAAACGAAACACATACAATTTCCAAATTCGTACATCTTCTCTGGGTTTGTTGTAGGTGCTCTTCTGTTTTGTTGAAGCAGGCAGTCTCCTCCGCTGGAGCTTGAGATCTGGTGTTGTGGAAAAATAATTGGCAAACACAGAAGATGATGATGATAATGATTCAAAGTGAAACTTTTTGTGGCTGACCTATATTTACTAAATATTTTCATCTTCAACCAATAATAATATAATTTATGGTTAGAATCTGCTTTTTTGGCATATAAAACATCATCCATTCACATACATACAAATAATATAATCCACTTAGGTCTTGAAGTGCATTAAAATTCCAGAATTCTACAAGTGGTTTTGTTTGCTTTATTTTCGGGATAACCTAGTTTTGGAATTTTATATTTATTTTTAATGTTCAATGTTATTTGGAAATGTTTTTTTTTCTGGTTCTAATTATTAATCTACTCGTATATAGTGTGGAATTTATCTTTAAGAAGTAGCTTAAGAAGTTGACAATTTTTTTTAGGTGGGGAGATTAGTTGGGTGTTTTTTTAATGGGATCATAAAATTTGGGCCAGATAAGGTTTGTAGTGTGTTTGTGTGTCTGTTAATGTTATTGGGGTGGGGGAAATGAATGATTTAGGAGTGTTTTTCCCCAGAGTTGTTTTTTAATTGCATTCTAATGACTCGTTAGTGATTAATGTCGGATTGATGAAAAAGCAGATGCATTTACAAAAAAAAACGGGATAAATCAAAATCAAAGTGGCATATCTACTATAGACACACTGAGACATTCCTTCAAAGAAAATTTTTTTCTTTATGTCTCAAAATTATAGTAAAAAGTTGAACAAATAAAATACAAGACTTAATTTGTTCATATCTTCGTGACCTTTTAATTAATAAAAGTTTATATATATATGTATGTATAAATAACTCTGGTGGGCTGTAGGTCTTATGAAGGTTGTAAAATAAAAAAAAAAAAAACACGATTGAATCCCACAAGAGGGCTTTATGTATGTAGTATTTATTATTTAAATTTTAATAAAAAAAAAATACTTTTGTTGTTTGTTTTAAAGTTTAAAAGTTAAGAAGTGACTTTATTTGAGCGATAAATGAAAAGATATTATGAGCGAGCACTCCTAAGTTTATGAGGTTCACAGGTCAAATATTTTGTGTGTTATACAAATTTATTTCGAAAGTTTTTGAACAAGTTGTTTTTTCGGGAGAGTGCTATGTACATATGTATATCATATAAAGTGCGGTCGTTGCCATTGCCACCCATAAACTTTATGAGTGCACATAAATATTAACTATTAGCTTGGTGACTATTAGATCTATGAATTAATTAAAATGAATTTGTGTTTTTAGCACTTAAATCTATTTCGATTTTTCGTGTTCGATTGACTAATGCAACTCATTATAAAAACGGTTTTATTTTATCACTTAACTGCTCTGAAACGTTCTAAAAGAATTTTCAGTTCACAAAAAAAAAAAAACGAGGTTGCTAGCTCAAAATTCCAATTTAGTCAAATCTGACTTGTTAACTTGATTTGTATTCAATTCACATCAGCATGAGTTAAGTTAGTAAAACTTAAGGTTTTTTTTTGTTTTATTTTAATTGCGAATATAGAGATTTGAAAACACAACCAGCAGAATAGGTCAAAACAAAACTGCCAATGAAATATCAGACTTTTACTGCTTGTCATTGTCAACTGTCATATTGAGATATATTTCAAAAAGGATGCGTTCGTTAATTGCACTGCATACTTGCTAAGCTGGTTGCAGTTTACACTTTGTTTATACTGATGTTGAATTGCAATTTATTGTAACTTATAATTCATTGAATCCAGTCAAATGTGGCTAGAAAAATGTCTAAATGGCAACACTCACAGAAAATTAGATTAAATGTTTTAATAGCATATCTAGTGAAAAGCTAATGTCGATCGAATTGCGGCATTTCACCAAGTGGCAATATGTATATCCCTACCTCGTTTATTCACAAACGTCTTCACTTTGTTAAGAGTGACATTTGGTAAATATTTTTGATCTATTTCTGAAAATAAATTGTGGCAGATTAACAATAACCTCAAGTAGTAAAATTTTGTAGAATTTTTTTGTAAGGTTTTTAGAATCAATTCTACAGTTTTGTATTTACATATTATGTATAAAACATATGTCAATTCGAGTGAGACTGGCAAATTATGTGAAAGTTTTATTTTTTTATTAGAACTTTGACAGAACTTTGCTAATAAAATTAATAGAAATTGAGAAATAAACGAACAGTACTTTGTTACCACATTGTTTTTTTTTTTTTAACATTTTTCGACAGATACTTAATACACTCTGAGATGTCACAGAAATATCAATAATTTTTATCAGAACCTAAAATCTTTGACAGGTTTATTGTGAACTAACATACTCACAGTAACAAAAAACAAAAATTTAAGGTTCTGATAAAAATGATAGTATATGTTTACATTTTATTTTGAATGATTTAAAGCTTTCTTGAAAGCTTTAATTATGTAGTAGCTATGTACATAGTTTAGTTAAGTTTTGTTTGTATTTCATATCACAAAACAAATTTATAAAATAAAACACATTAATATTATTCACACAAAACGTGGAACACAGTTTTCAGAGTTCCGAATATTTTTACTCTGAAATATACGATTTCAGTATTTTTTAGTATTGCCTAAATATGTAAATCCCTTATTTTAGAATATAAACAAGTCCGTTTTTATTCGCCTGCTCATTGGCAAAGCATTTTCACAATAAGCTGCTCAAGAGTGGTGTCATAAAATAAAAAGCCAGTTGGCGCTTGAACAAGGCACCCTGTTGCTTTGTGATATACTGCGATTAAATTATTATCTGTTATCTTCTGTTTTTTTTTTTTTTTTTAATAAAAATCATTTTTGTCAATTCCTAAAGTGTACTTAGGTACCCCATTGTTTACATATAATATCCCATGATATTCCATTCCGATATTTGTACACAATAAAATTTCTTGTTTTTTAATTTGATATGCGGTCTCTGCGGTCTATACCTACAATTTTTATCTTATCAACTTAAAAAGTTACTTTTAAAAAGCTCAATTTTTCATCGGAATAAAAGACTAACTTTCTCACAGTGGATTATTTAGCCATAAAATATGGCAAAGACATTAAAATTATAAAAATAAATAAAATAGAAAAAAAAGAAAAAATAAAAAAAATAAATAAAATAGAAAAAATAGAAAAAAATAAATAAAATAGAAAAAATAAAAAAAAAAAATAAATAAAATAGAAAAAAAAAAAAATAAATAAAATAGAAAAAAAAATAAATAAAATAGAAAAAAAAATAAATAAAAAAAATTATAAAATAGAATAAATTAAATAGAAAAAATAAATAATATCAATTTTATTTGATTTGGTTACATACGCATTTAATTTTAAGTTATACACTGCTCTGCTTTTCGGGATCATAGCGAATGCAAATAAATCATCTTAAACAAATTTAATTAGATTTTTTAAAGATTTTTTTTCAATCGTTCCACCTAAACAGAAGTAATTTCTTCATCTTCGTTATTTAAAAAAATACTGAATTTCGAACAAATCTCAGAATCTATCGTCCGTTGGGCCCTTTTTTTGTTGGTGGACTATTTTTTACGAATTGTTTACCTCTTTAAATTTTAGAGTCATGTTTAATGTTTAAACGCCCTACTGTACGATCCACTGACGATAAGAAGTATTGTAAAATATTAAATTTTTATATGCACTGAAAGTCCACTAAATTCAATGCATATAACAGTTATTTTTTAACGTTTAATGAAATAAGTTATAAGAAGTTTTTATACGAGTATACCCACTTTTTTTTGAAGCTTAAAAATATTTTATCTAATAAAACTAAAAACTACATCTGTCAACAAAATGTATACAAAAGAGCTGATGAGTCATGTCATCGATTATATAAAAAAATATAATTGAGATACAAATTGTTGATGGTAGTAGAAGCAAACAAGACGAAGGTAAGAAAAAACAAATTTTTTTTATAGTTACCCACTCCTTTTCACTCCAATTAAACTGAGATCATAATCTGATTTTGATCAATTTGTATAAATAAATAAAAGTATGTGAGAAAGAAAAGAAAATACGAGTATAACAACAACAATGCAACTCGAAATGCGTGTACATCAAATCATTATTTGTACATCCATAATTACTCATTCAACAAAACATACATCTTATCCTCTCATGTCTTTCCACACATTATTTAGGTTTTGTTAGTTTTTATCTTGTTTTTTTTTTTTTTTTTTGCTTTGGATCGAACTCATTTTTTTTATTTGGAAAAATGAAAGCTTAAATATATTCGAAGAGAAACTTTTCAAATATTAGCTTAACACGCAAATTATGTGTTAAGTTAAAGAGAGAAAGAAAGAAGAAATGATATGAAACACGAATTCAATTTATTTTATTGTTTTTTAATAATTCGATGGCATTTAAATTCAATTTTAGTGATAAAATAATTATTAAATGTTTGTTTTGTTTAATATTGATTTATTATTTTTATCTAAAAATAGATACATTCATTTATAGATAAGGGCTAAAGTTTTAAGCGTTGAATAGAGAATTTTCAAACCACTCGATGTCACAATACTCATGTTATTGTTTGCAAATTGACAAGCCAACGGAAGAGACGCTACATTTTTATGGAGAGAATATATACATAATTATTGATAATTTTAAGTCCGATATTATACTAGCCGTTAGCAAGCAATAAAGTGTTATAATTTGGCATGAGTTTTTCCTGAAAATAATAAATGGAAAAATTGTTAAGTAAAATAACAAACACATAATCGAAATTATCATAAGTGAAAGAATTTATAAATTTGGAAGTTTGCCATTAGGTACACATTTTGAAATAACATAATGAGCTCCGCCAAGAAGACGAGACTATATCGGAACAACTTGGTTTAATTGTTGATACGCCAAAACAAGTTTGCGTAATAGAAATAATTGCAACACTTTAACGGTACGACTAAACCATTTTGTATTTTGTGTATTTTCGTGTTAAATTTATTTAAATAAATAGTTCCATCTGAACAGGTCTAAATAGTGATAGTTTCAACAAACAAAAACAAAAACAACAACAAAAAACAAATCAAACAAACCTTTGTTTTCAATTTGCAAATGTCAAAGTTATAACGTGAAATCTGAAATGGTTGTTACATATTTTATTCTCTTTGTTTTTTTTTTTTTTAAATAAGAGAAAATATCATTAAAAAAATAAAAATTTCTTCGCTCTTTGTTTTCTTGTCGGGGTTTCGTAGGTTTGCAAAGAATATTATTTTTGCTTTTAATAAGATTTGTTCGCTTACTTCTCAAACTGTCAACTTCTACCAATTGTAATCCAATTTTATTTTTTATATGAACCATAACGATCTTTAGATAAGTTGGCAGTTTTGGAAAGTAAACTAAGAGAAGTAATGATACATCAATCCGTGAGGAAATTGACAGATGTTATATAGATTTAATACGGTGCTAAAAATATAAAATAGATACATATATAGATGATGATTTTCACATTAATAAAGTGGTGAAAAGATAGATGCTTAAGTCGTTTAAAATTGGCAAAATCCTTCTTTTTACCTATGTAGTAACATATTATTATACATATTAGAAATGCTTCAGTACTAAATCAACTAAAATGTTGCCCTACCACAATTTTAGTACCATTGAAACTGAATTCTTCCTCCTATATCGATACTCATTTTGTTTAAATTATTTGTTGTATTAAAGAATTATTTATTTTATCATAAAAAAATGTTTCTAATTATTTTTTTTTATCTTTCTTTTCAGGTAAATAAAATTCATGCTGTAACTCTGCAAAAGTCATACCATATAATCTCACAGAGTATAAACAACCCCTGTACAAAAATACATCAAAGAAATTGTGTATAATTATGTGGCATTTGAATTTAAAAGCTCTCTTACTTCCCAAAACTATTAAACTAAAAAATTAAATTGAATTAAAATTATCAGTTTTGGGAAGTAAACGAACAGACCTATTATTGTGTATTGTGTATGTTTTTGCACGAACTGTCACTGTCCTATAGGCCTGTTCAGCTGGAGTTTATTAAGAAAAAAAGTTTTGAGAAAACAGTTAATTTTTGAATATATTTTTATAGCAAACGATGAAAATAATAAATTTGTCAACTTAAATTTGATAGTTGCATGGAATTTCCATTCACACTTTCATTTTGACATGTGGTTATATTTTGTGAGACAATATGGATGAATACTTTAAGCTATAACCATAACTTAACAACGAAACTGCCTTGACGTCAAACACAGAAGATGATGAAATGTTCTTATTCCCCTGAAATTATTGCATTAATTAAATACATCATACCAGCATCACAATTTCATGATAGTAATCACTAATCAGTATGGTTATAAATACAGGGTGGTTAAAAAAAATATTTAAAAATTGTTTTTCATTACAATATTACGGTCGCATTTATTAGATTTTTGTCTAATTAGACACTGTCTAATTATTTTAAAATTGGTGGAAATATGCTTTATTTAATAAAAATAAATACCACATTATTAACGGTTAAGACAATCTACTCTTAAGTTCAAGTTAAACTGCTATAAGACAACAATAAACAAGGTTTTTGAACACATTTTCCAAAGTTTGAAATTGAGATGAAGGTCAACGCAAGCTACTTTGACTCGGTAAAAAATTCAGCTGTGTAAACACAACACTGAAATACAGTCAACTCGCTAACGAGTGGTCTGTCAATTCGTCCGAACGCCGCCAGAGAAATGAATACATCTTATTCTTCATTCTCAAACTTCTTGCCACCACAAGACTTACTTAATTCACACTCGGTACCTAAAATTTAGCTAGTTCAACCGTTGGCCATCTGTTGTCGTTTATTAATGCGTTCTATATCACTTTTTAATTGAGAACACTTCATTTTCATCCATCAATCAAAAATTATATCAAACTATGTATATCAAATTCATTTGTTATTATCACTCCATCAACTATAGCGTCATCTACATACATTATAACCACTCATAACTTTTAAATTAAAAAAAAAAAACACATGCCTAGACTTCATTCAATTCTATTATACACCCTTTGAACAAACCAAACCACAACTTATTATTAAATTGAAAATTCTGTGAAGATAACAAATTAATCCCTCCCGGCTGACGCCCAAAATAATATTTTAAGTCACAACGACATTTTTGCGAAAGACTCTTAAAATTACGTCAGAGTACTGCGACTACTCATGGGAATTCAAATAGTTTGTGGAAACATTAATTACTTTCGACCTTTACTGCACTGATGGTACGAGTATACGATGATACTCTGGCTATTTTAGTCTTGGGTCAAGGTTATCCGAGAAGTTCTATACTGCGCGAAATTTTAATGACAACATCAGTTTGTTTGTTTGTTCGAAATTGAATGTGTGCAAATGGGGTCTAATCCCAATGGAACAAGTCTACTTCTTTTTTTTTAACTGAAACACAGAAATATTATCGCCTTGTGCTTTTTATTTTTTTTTGTGTTGGTGTACGTGCCAAAATCTCTGTTTATATATCCGTTTTAATTGTGGTCATTTCGTGTAATGAATTATAATGGAATTTATAATTAACTCTTATGAATTATGAAGATGAAAGACCTTATTCGAAGCTTTTTCATCTTAAAATGAAAACAAAACAGAAAATACAGAACAAAAACATCAAGCAACCAACCGATGCGACGAGACGACGGGGAAACGAAGTATTAAAATATAAAATTGGATAGTAATTAATTAAATTCGTGCGGATTACTCACTTGTATAATATTCATTGTACACTTTACAGTTGTAAAATAATTTTATATTCTTTAGAAGCTTTATTATAAATATAGGTCAAGGGGTTTATTTTTGTTGGTCAGAAAGAATGAGTGATGGATGTGTTGGATGAGTATGTTATTATCTTGTACGTATAACATATATTAATTTAGTAGTAACGTTAAATGCTAACATATAACTACCTATTGTGCAACTTTGTTGGAGATGAATTGCACTACAAGTATTATGAAAATCTGACATTTGAACAAAGTTGGCAGACAGACTCGTTTTTAAGTATTCATTGAGTTGGCAAAAGTTGTAACCTCATTTAGTCCGGATAGTTTGATCTATCATTATTATTTATATGCGTATACTTGCAGCTCAAACACTGAATATGGTGAAAAACATATTTGAATGTCTATAATTATCATTTGGAAAAGCCTTGACAAATGTAACCGAAAGTCTTTAGCTGATTTTTGACAGCAAAGTAAATAAAAAGGTAATACTTTTATGTAACAAGTGATCCGTTTTGCTGACAGCATCATTATTTCTATACACGTAGTTATCAATAAAATTTTAATCAAAATAATCGTTTGTTTTAAAATAAAACTACGGTAATTTCAAAACACTCGTTTACACTTACTCGGTTAAACTCGGGACACATTTATCAGACGCAATCGAATGCGTAGGGAGTACATGTCTAGATGTGAAACGAGCCTAAAAGGCACGATTAAAATTTTCATTTTTTTCTACTAAAGCTTTCCTGTAACAAAACGTTTAAGCATAGTAGGTAACGCTGCTGATGCAGCTTAACTGCCTGAACACAATAGATACGGAGCTGCAACTGGAACTGCAGCTGGAATAGCTGTCAATGTTACGAACACAACGGAACGCAACTGCAGTCAGTGCTACAGACGGTGCTGGAAGAGTTCATCAACTTTTAACTTTTCACGTGCAGCACTTACTTTTGACGTTTCAATTTGTATGAAGAAAAAAAGAGTCGGAAAAAATATTAAAGCTTTTTGTGGTTATTTGTTTCGCAAAAAAAATTTGGTTAATTAAAAGAAAATTATTGGAAATTAAAGAAAGTGGAAAATGGTGTACAGCTGCATTGTGGGCACATACAAAATAGCATGTACATACGATACTTTTTGACAGCTGTTTCATCTCAGGCAGGCAGTAAGGTTCCTTAAGCCCGCAAGGGGTATGTAACTGAAGATTTATTCAAAGCAAAAACGGCCAGATGTTATACACATAACAACTCATATTTCAATATTTTTTTTATTTCCTAAATTTTGGCATTTTGAAATCAATCCAGTTGTGGTTTATACGTTTAATTTAATTATAGTTTATGTTTTATATAGTTATGCTACGAGCTTACTTTTTATTTGAATTTCACTGAAAAGCAACAAATAGTTCTGAGTCATCGGAAACGGGTGGATAATTTTTTTTTGTTTGTTTTTATTTTTAACTTTTCATGAACACTTTTTTGCTCTAATTGAGTTGTGAATTAAAAAAAAACGACGTAGCTCGGCGGTAATATCAATATAATATCAAGTTATTTTTTTTTTTAAATATGTAAACTTATTATTTTTTACTAAGCGAATGTCTTTTGATTCACTCATTTTATTTTATTTTATTTTATTTTATTTTATTTTATTTTATTTTATTTTATTTTATTTTATTTTATTTTATTTTATTTTATTTTATTTTATTTTATTTTATTCAATTCAACTTAATTCAATTCAATTTTATTCAATTGATTTTAATTTTATTCAATTGAATTTACTTTTATTTAATTCATTTAAATTTTATTCAATTTTATTTAACTCAAAATAATTGAATTGAAAAAATATGTTGAGGACATTTTTAATATCACTAAATATCAATATATGTACATATTATGTGGTCAGTGCCGTAGCCAGGATTTTGGTTCGGGGGGGGGCTTGCTTCCAAATTTTACGAGGAATTCTTTAAACAAAAAACTATATATATCCCAATTTATTGATTTTTATTAGTTTTTAAATTGTATGTACTCAAACGAACATATACTTAAATTATTTTTTTTATACACATTTTATCAAAGCAGAAGACGTCTTGATTTTCTTTTTGACATGAGATCAATCACCTTATCTGGATCCACATTAGTATCTGAATGAGCAGATATCATAGCAAGTGAGCTTAATCTTGCATTCCCCATAACTCTTCGGGACACTGTTTTAATCCTTTTCATAGTTGAAAAGGTTCTTTCAAAACTAGCTGTTGTCACTGGAGGTGTGGCCAAAACCGTAAGCAAGAAGTTTATACCTCTAATGTTATTCTTGTCACATATATCAAGCAATTTTTAAACTTCGATAGAAGGATCAATCGACGATATTTTTTCGCACCAGAGAATGTACTCAGCTTTCACAGCTGACAACCAAATTGCATTATCAAAGTACCATGTTATCTTTTCCATTTCATTGACTCGCCCAACTGCAGAAAAACCTGGGAGAAGAGCTTGAAACGATGGTAGAACGTCTTCGTTGACCATGAATCTGTCCGTAAGATTTTGTATTAACGAATCTATGCAAGGAATCAATACAGACACTCATAAATAGGATTCAGTAGAAGAGGTTTCTGGATTGGAATGCGTTGTTTGTTTCAATGAAGTTCTTGGAGTCTTAATTCAACTTTAAATAAGTCCTCGGCAAGGTTAGATACGGATTGAAAAGCCTCTCTGAAAAAATCTTCGGCTTTTTCTCTGATGTTCTCAAGAGAATTCAGAACTCTTCTTTGGTGCGGTCGATTGCAGAAACGAAATCTAAGGATTTGTTCTGTAGGAAAACTGATAAGGGCAGCGTTAAACTGAACAGCTTTTCGCATACAATGGAGCTAACTAGGATATCACATTTTTGGACCGCTGCCAAAAGTGTTGATGCCTTCGAAGACATCGCCCACGTTCTGCTCTGGCTACGTGCCTGTATGTGGTTTAAATTCCGTCTAAACTCACTGTAAACCAAGTTATCTTCAATATTAACGATTTAACATTATTTTTTTGCTACCTTTTACATTTTTAAGTATGTTATAAACCAAAGACAAACAAGAGTTATCATAGTAAAAATTTCAACTCATGAAATGTAATAATCCTTCATGTGTCATTTACTCAGCGAAAAACACAAAATACCTTCCAAAACAGTAAGCTATAAAAATGCTATATAAGCACTAAAAGAATACAAATGTCTAAGTCAACATTTTCATAAATCCCTGGCGGCATATGTAAATAAAACAGCCTACAAAAACTCCACTAACTCTTATAATATAGTCTAAGATTTAAAATTGATAAAATAATCGACTGACATTTTTGGCAGAAAAAAAGTTTCCATATTGTTTTATTAATAAGACAAAATTAGTGAGTATAAGATGGCGCTCCCTAGGTAACTTCAAAATTTAAAATGGCGTCTTAAAAAAAAAAAATGGACGAAAATGCCATTTGATTTGCTTCTGTTGTTTTAAAAGGAAAATGTGTTTCGATAAAAAGGTTTAAGAATGTGATTTTGTACAAAAAATTCAGTAATCATAAAAGTACCCAGGTACCTTTTCTTAACAGATTTTCGTACAAAGTCCTCAATTGGAATAATCTAGACATTTGATCGATTTTCAAAATATTAAATAGATTCAATCGATTTCCAAAATGCAACTCTTTCGCCCCGACTATTAGCATAATGAATGAAGTTTTTTATTCAAAACCCCTGTTATGCGGCCTCGGCATTTTCCCATATAGCCTCATCGAGATACCAACAACAACAACAAAAAAAACCTTTAACCGTCATAATTTCTGTCGCTCATCCATCGTTTCTAACTCTGACTCGGGCTGTGAATCTGTGTCATTGGACATTGTGTCACTGGCATATACAATACACATACATTATACATACATACAACATACTGAAATACTAGGGATAAAGAGTTTGTTCCTCTTAATGCCTACCGCAGCTCATTTGAAGAATTTGCAGCATAAACTCCGGCGGCGTATATCAACTTTGTATCTTCTAAACCTTCCTCCTTCCGGTTATTTCCTATTTTTTTTTGCTTTGCTCCTTTATAGATATGTGTAATGTATATTTGTGTGTTTTTATATTATAATGCTGATGTGTGATGTAACTGTAGTTAAAATCCTTACATGACCTCGTATTTATGTGACAGAGAACCGAGGATATTTAGGAGCTATAATTTGTTCAGCTAAATGTTGTATGTTTTGAGTTATTTTTTCTCCCGAAATCCAGTGTTGTCAGCTGGAAGTTAAAGAGGAGTAAATTAATATAAATAAAATAATCATATATTCATGTGGGCACATCGTTTTTTTCTTTTTGTCATTATCTATGTTATGTTGGGATGTAAGTTATGGATTATGGTTATGTTAAGGTAAAGAAGCTGTTGTCAGGAGATAGGCTGGCAGGATATACATTGAAAAAATATTTCTGCCTTTTGTTGTGTTTTTTTATATTTATATAAATACATCAGATCAGGAAATTAGGTTGGTATTGTTGCTTTTTAAGCTTCTTTTGTCTGATAAAATGAATTTAAATTTGAGTGACAGTTTTTTTTTCTCTTCACGTCGTCGTTGTCCTTTTTTTTTCTTCTTTTAGAGAGAAGAATTGAAAATGACAACTTTTTGCATAGATATTTCATTGGACTATAAAAGTTTTTCTATTTTTTTAGTTATGTATCTGTATATGCATCACAAGAGGAAATCGGTTATTGAACTTGCTTGATGTCTGGTAGTATCAGTAGTTTTTGTTTAGTTTATTTAAAAAAAAATAAAGAGAATTTATCATAAAAGAAATAAAGAGAATTTATCACAAAGGAAACTTAAGTAATACGGTTGGAAAAATTCAGTATTATTTAATTTTTACCAGAATGCAAGTTAATTCTAATCGAAAAATGTAGAATGAAAATATAAAACCGAATTCCTATACCGAAAATTTGCGTAAATTATGCTAAGGAAACAGTTGGAAATAGGAAACGTAAACATAATATGTTATGTATCTTCAAAACAATGTCCCAAAATGTAGTAGATTTTTATTTTGCTGCCTAAATGCAAATGTTAAAAAAATATCTCCTGTTTTTCATTTGTTTGCATGTGTTTTGCTTTGCAAATTTCGCGTTAAGAATTTAGCCTTATAAAATTAACTGATTTTTATTTTAAAAAAAAAATAATTTTTAAGAAAAATAAGATTTTTCTTAATCTTATTGTTGGTCCTTTAATTAAAAAAAAAAACCATGTGTCTAAAATTGCGGATGCGGTTATTTTTCGGTCCAATTGCATTGACTTTTGCTTTGGCTGTTCGCCAATTTCTAATTGAAGCAGATATTTTGGAGGAGTCTCCACTCTTTTTCGCACTGAATCTTTTTTTTTTTTTAATATTGTTCGGTTTTTTGTGTTTTTAAGGTCAATAAAAATTCTTATTTGTTTCTAAAACGGTTCTACAGGTTTTAAATAAATAAATTTATTACTAAGGTCTTGGGTTCGATTCCCAGCCTATACCACCTAAAAACAGAAGTGTTTTTCACGGGTTACTGCCCCTCCAAGAGTATTTCTTGTCATGAAAAAAGTGCTTCTCACCCTAGCCATTCGAATTCGGCAGAAAATTGTAAGTCCACTCCATTCCTGCCAATAACACGCACACAGAAATGGTTGAGAGTTGTAAGTCACTAGGCCCTGGTTCTACACGAGCTGTCTATGTTGTATAAGTTTATTATTATCGGTATAGGCTAGCTAACCTTTTGGAGAATATTTTTTTTTCGGTAAAAAATATATTGTTTTTTTTTTTTGTTAAAAATTTGATGTACCTATAAGGGTTTTTATGCCATCCAACCATTTTTTTTCTTGTTTACGACTTTCTTAAAAACGGTTTAACTGATTTTGATCAAACTTTTTTTTTTTTGTTGAAATAAAATTGGTCAATTTTTATAAAAGTTGACATTAACAATTTTTTTGTATCTCTTTTTCTTGCAATTTCCAAACTCACTGTTAAAAAAAACGATGTTTCTGCTTTTTGGAATTGATGTTTTTTTTTTGCAGTCATCTGGTTGATGACTCAACCGATTATATTAAAACTTTATAAATAAATTCTTCCCAGAAATCCAAGTTCCTTATATAGCAATGTTAACTTCTTTCTCTGATACGGTTTGTCACGTATACCTATAACTTAAAAGTTTTGATTATGAATAACTAAATACGAAAGAACACCGAATCTTAAAAATGGACTTTTGGCCCGCGTCATTATATTAAAGTCCAAACTCGATCTCAAATACTAAGTGAATTAATTTAATCAGAACTTAGTCTCCGTTATTTTTGTTTATTTTAAATAATACATGTATTTTAAGATTGGTCCATGTGGATAGATACATAATAATTATAATTTCTCATTCATAACAATAAGCAAAGATAATTTTTCATTCATATAATAAACTTGTGTTGTAATATCATTAATCATTAATATCATTCATCAAGATCATATATAGAAATAGACCGACAACAATCACATTATATCAATGACTTCCGGTCATTATATTAACAGCGGAAGTGCAATAAGTCCACTGAACCATCAACAAAAAAAAAAAAAAAACGAAGAAAATCAAATGAAATTGCTGCACCTATTTATAAGCAGTTTTCACATCAATCGTTTTCCTCTTTGAAAGTAATATTATTATAATGAGTATCATATTTGTTCATATATTGACGTCAAATTCAACCTTTTGTTGTTGGGTTGCTGCACACCTTTTTATTTTTATTTAGTAGAAGGGTCAGTCACACACATCATATCATAACCGCTCGTTACGTCAATGACGTTAATACTGTAAACGACGCCATAAAATAATAGGTACCAAGTTGCCGGCGACGCGAAGTAACGCCGCCTTAACATTGAACTTGACACCCTGTGTAAAAAGCTATCAGTACTTTCTCATCTTTTTTTTGTGTTCACTTCTCCCATGAATATTAAAAAAAAAATACCAACACGTTCGTGCAAAGTGTTCATACAAATGTCTCAAATATACATAATGGTACCTGCGTCTATCCTTTGTCTAGCCAAAAATAATGGGCCATAAAATTTAAAAAATGACTCACTCACTTATTCTATTTTGTTCCGTGTCCGTTTCGAATTATTTTTTGTTATTTGATTTGTGTGAACATAGTGTGTAAACACATTGAACGAATAATAAGTTCCGTTCAAGTGTTGCTAATTAACAACTTGCTTAGAGAGAAAGACAAGAGCACTTCTGAAGAAAACAAAAAGTGCACCGTTAAATCCAAATACCTAGTACCGTATAGGAAAATATACGTACACTTGAAAGTGGATTGTGGTGTAAACATTCCATTAAGCTCTTACTTTGAACTTTGATATAGAACTCACTATGTACCTACTCGTACTTGTTGGTGGAATGTTGTTAAGCCGTCAAGCAGGGGCCCTAAGTATCGGTTTCTATTTTTAGTCTCAAGAATCAAAAGCAGGCCAAATGTTTAACCCAGTTTCGATTTGCAATTGCAATTCACCTTCTCTCTTTCTCTCTCGTTATGGATGTAGTTGGACTATTATAATACGATCTATGATGAAAAAAATAGTATACAAATGGTGCTTGCTGCTGATGCTTACTTGGTAAATACCTATAATGCTACTGCTATACTGCCTTTTAAAAGCTATAAAAGTCCATAAGAGGTCTCTATAGTATATTAGCAAAAGGAGGCAGGGCAGGGGCATTTGTTTGTTTATATTTATATATCGTTAATGGGGCTCTTTGCCACATTTTTTTTGTATGCCGGTCAGTGGTTTCTCAAGAGAGAAACACACAACACTTATTGCTCTTGCTTTCAATCGGAGGAGATCGGATTTGTGAAGTGAGTAGTAGTAGTCCATGGACTTCAATGATATGGGGGTTTCGCTTTTGTTTATATTCAATTTTATTGTGGCTGCTGAATTACATTGTGGAAATGCAAAAGTATGTGTGTTCGAATAAATGCTGATTTAGTTGTTTATATTCAGAATTTTTGTAGAATGTACTTTAAGGACCCTTGAAAATAAGCCAATAAACTTTGTTGGTATATTTATATAAAAAAATGTTGAAACGCAGTTAGTTTAGCTGTAAGTTCGGTAAAAAAAAAAAATTGAAAAATTATTTATTTAGCTAAGGGGGTGGTACATGTCGTAAATCATATTTAGGTATATTCATGCTTTTTTTCGAGAGGGTGAATAATATGTAAACATGTAGTGATATATCTTAAAACGCAAATAGAAATTTCCATTTTTCTTGTTTTTCTAAACACACAAAATAGAGACCATTTTTAACAACAAAGGAATATTAAAAGTTCGATAATTTCATTATTTAGTGAAGTTTTTATAAAGCACATAAATTGTCGCATAATTTGCAATTGGAAAATTTACATAAATAAAACAAAACGTATAAACAAAAGTTTTATGTATCACATAGATTAGTTTGCTCCCCGGTAGTAAAATATTGCGGATTCCATAATTTATTGGTTTGAATAATAGTTTTTGTAAAGCTTATACTTACTGAGTTAGGGTGGCGTATGGGAAACATTTTTTTTTTTTAAATTTACTAATGTGATTACAGGTGATGAAAACTTTTTTATTATTCCTTCGCATGTATCGGTTATTTTGTGAATATATCAAGTTATGTACTCGAGATTTTAATCAAACTTGAAATTACGATGCTAGGGAAAACGAAACAAGAGGGTGGCTTGATTCAAAAACGAATCAGATGCGTATTTGATGCAAAGTCATGAATTTCGTATGTCAAAAGAAAAAATGGTGAAAAAAGTCATGGGTTTCTAAACGCATCCCAAATGTCAGCGATGCACATTTACTGAGAAGTGAACGCATCCAAATTAGTTTGGCTACTTTCATTTGACAATTTGACGTTAAAACTGAAAGTGAAACGAAAACATGAAGTTTCGAGAGAAGTAAGTTTATTTTTCTTAAACATTTTTTCGGACTCCCTCGACACGTTTTTTTTGGAAAAAAAAATTACGGTACCTACATTAAAAAAAAATTTAGTCGGTAAGAAAAAAATCATTTTTCTAGAAAAAAAAAATCATTTTACGTGCTACATTTTGATACAGCTTTTTTGAAAAAGCGGACCTAATCAGGATACTCAATTGCACAAGTCTTTGAAATTTACATTTTCTAAACCAGTTTTCCGAAGGTGTTTGAATGCTTCATGTCAAGTTTTCGAGATACCTTCTGAATCTAATCTAAAAGTAAAAGACTAATAAAATAAATTTGCACAAAAAAAAACCCGCATCATAATCATTTTACCTCCTTTGGCAGCACTGATACATATATCCCCATGACATTTAATGACATATAAACAATGTCAGCTGTTTAAAAATAAATATAATCCGTGTGAATCCAACTTTAAAACTTGGGAAAAATTCAGGAAAAAAAAAACAGTTAAATGGTTTTATGTATTAAGTTTAAAAAAATATATATATGTATGTATATATATTGCTGCATCTTTACAAATACGGAAAATGAACAAAGGTCGCAGTCGAAGTCGAAGAATAAGGTTAACATATTCAAAGGATTGCAAAACACAAGAGTAAATAAAACAAACGATTCAATTGCTTCTTGTATTAAATGTGTCTGATTGTTTTTTCTTTCAGAGCTTAAAAATCAGGACACGTTACCCTTCGTCATAAAACAATTTCCTTCAAAAAAAAGAAATTTGCAAAACAAAATTTGCCGCATTTTATGTTTGCTTCGCTTTTGTAAATAATATCCTCAAGGACATTGGCATACATATATATGTATATACGTATTTATTTTTCTCGACTGAAATTAAATTCATTTTTTCGTTATAAATAGCAATCGAGGAATGCTTTTTTCGACTCCAAACTAAGCATACTTTAAGGCACTGAATTGAAAGTCAGGTTTTTAAGATATTTCTGTTTTAAAATGAAGATAAAGTTGTTATGCTTTTTTTGACTTTCTACAACAGGTGAAGTGACATTCGAATTAGAGCATCAAAAACCTTCAGAAAAGTGAACGCCGATGGTCTAAAGGAGAATGGAAAAAAATATCGTAATATGTATATTTGATAACAATTCCTAATTCGTTCAAATCCAGCTTTAGGTTGGAGATTCTTTTTGCCCTTATTCCTTGAAAAATCTTGTTATGGTAATTCTAAAAAAACTCTTGATTAAAAAATGGTACAAAAGATGACATATTTCTATTTTATGTGGGGGACAGAAAATAAATGTCAAATTTGGGTCTTCCTTTCAAATTAATTTTCCCTCCCCGACACAATTTTTATTCTGTAAGTTACTTAGATATAAATGCATCATAAAATACTCGCAACTACCTATACACTACACTTTGTAATTACTAGTTTGTTCTATTTTTATTCTACATATGTACATTGAGTGTGAAAATTAAAATTATTAAATGAAGTGCGAAATTGTCATGACACAATTTTTTTTTTTTTGTAAAATTTTAATTACACGCGCAAGGAACAGGATTCACACATCCTTTAAAAAATAAATGAGATGGCATCTTTTTGGAATAAATACATCATTCTTAAAAACCGCATGTCGAAATAATTACGATGACATACGTATAGAGCGTGTATATTTTTTTAACTTGCTGAAAAAAAAAAATAATGACATCCACTGTGGTAGAAAACCTCTTTCAATTTCTCTACCATTTATCAAAGGTTTTCCTTTTTTTTTAGATTTTTTTTTCATATCTAACATAGTCTTAGGATTTCCTCTACTTTTTCTTGTTTTTTTTTAACACTCGTTTGTTTTTTTTTTCTTTCCTTCCTCAAAAGATGTCACTGTCGTCGTTGTTGTTTTTTTTTTGTAGGCAACGTTTTGTTAGTGATGGTGTCCCAATTCGAAGTGCCTACAAATTCACAAGTGCAATTGATGTTGTATTCTACTACAACGAGCGACCACGATGGAACAAGGCGCACATATGCTGGCTTGGCCTGGGTGACACAATTTCTCCTATATGGCTTCGTTTTTTCCTCCTTCGTCGTTACTCTGCACTTTATGTTACCATATAGCCATCATCGTGGTTAAGAGGTTATGTATACTTCTGCACTGTCTGTATACATATACCTATGAAGCTTTGAGGTATACCTGCTCTTAACTAGTCTTTAATTCAACTAGATGACAACTGGCATAGAGATACATACATATACACGCCAAATAAAAAAAAAAAACCTCAAATACTTTTTTTTCTAATTTTATTCTTTTGAGGTGACCATCTCTTTGGCCAACCTACATATTTCTTAAAGACGAGTAAATTGGTTTTGTGCGGAGATGAATAAAGTTTTAATCAAACTTTATAACCTACCTTTTACCTAAAAGGTCCTTTACGAATGGTTTTACCTGTCAGAGAAAACATTGCACTCTCTTAAAATTTCTAAACCTCAAGCTTAACTGAAGTACATGGGTAAATGTAATTGAAATCAACAACCATCAGCAAGTACATTCGACACAGTTGTGCACTTTATTTTAAAGTTGTACCTGATGTGCTGCTTCTTCTCGTGCTGATGGTGCATATGGTGGTGAATTAGATGGTATGCGGTTTTTAGCACTTGTCCATCATAATGTGATATAGTATCTTAAGGCTTGCACAATCACAGCCCCTTTTGTAAGATCAAAGTAAAACAAGCTTTGAGTTAATAGTTGTTCGCCATACATGTGTAGGTATTATGTATGCTAAAGGAATTACTTAAAGAGGGCACGTTAGGTTGTGCATTTTTATTATTATTATTTTTTTTCCTTCTTTATTCTGAGTCTCTGACCCCGCAGGAAAAGGGTTATGCTGCAGATGCAATTTTCTTTTGCAGTATAATTGCAACACTTGTCACTTTAAAAAAAAAAAAACACCAACATCTTTTTTGGCGGCTTTTCTTTGTATATATTACTTTTCTGTAAGAAATGACACTTGACGGTTGGTGCTATAATAACATATTTCTACTTATGTACATGTAAACATGAGGTAACAGGTTGCGCAAATTTGTCTTTTAAAGACATCACCTCAAAAGGGATTTCAATTCATTTCAATTAAGCTTTGTGGGTTTATTTTTTTTTTAACTTAAATGACTCTGCGTCTTTTATGTAAATGGTGTGGAATTAATATTTATGTTATACAAGAAAGCAAAGGTAAAATATTTCAAAGACAAAAAAGTGTTGGTAAACAAAGTGAATTACTAATTCGAATAAATGCTTAAAAGAGAATGTGTTAAGTTGTAGAAGTAGATGCTGGTAAATTATGCAATTTTTGAACTTTGGTTCAAATGAGAGCCAAAAAATATAAAAATCTCTCAAAAACTTAAAACCTCAAAAGTTCTAAAATTTTTAAGGTGAATAAAAATTTCTGAGGAATAAAAATTCTACTATAAAAAGGTAAATTGTGTTTTTTTTTAAGCTCCCTCTATTACATACATATGTATATGCCTATTCCTGTTGTGATTTCCGTGTAACGGCTTACTACAAAATTTTGAAAATTTTAACATTAAAAGTCAAAATATTGATTTATAAAAAAAAAACTCGCAATCGAAATCGAAACCCTAAAGCTCAGAAACCATAAAACCCAAAATCATATAAAAAATCCCGAAAACCCAACATCCCAAAATAAGATTCTGAAAAAAATGATTCAAATTGTAAGTTTTCGAAAGAAGTATAATAGTAGGATTCTCTAAAAAAAAACACTCCTCCCTTTAGGAATACAAAAAAAACTGTAAGAGAATATTTTCCCTTGTGGGCATTTTTTTGGCAATCTCGGGGAAATTTTATTTCCCGCCGACCTTTTACAATTTTTCTGCTACCGTGAATATCCTTAAAATATGAATGAAATTACAGCCAAATTTTTCAATTACATTTATCCGATATCAATAAATTCCTAGGGAAACTTTCAACCATCATTTACGTATCCAATTTTCAATTGATTTGATTTTTTGCAACACAACTATTAAGAAGAGCGTTTTCAAAAGTACAAAGCTTTGATTCATTGAGATGCCTCTAAAAAAATACATAGTGGATTTGGTTTTGTGCGTTTTATATTGCAAGTATAAAAACAATCATAAATACGAAAGAAAATATTTCAAATTATACAAAAAAAAGAAAACCATAAAATATTATTTCTAAACTATAAACAGATGCTTAACGACATGTCCACGTCCGTGTGATGTTGTGTTAAAAAGAAAAATAACAATTTAACTACGCTCAATAAATAATAAAATCATTTCCATGGGCCCGTTTCGAAATATTATGCTGGTGAATATAGAAATTCAGTACAAATGCTGACTCATTCACAAGTCACGCATCATTTCCAATCGTTTTCGAAAAGCTATAATACTTATACTATATACATTCTTTGCATGATGGCAATAAAAAAAAAATGAAATAAATTCAGTTATATTGATATCCTTCGCTTTAAAAAGATTTAATGAGGTATGGTTTTATAAAACAGTCATATATATAGGAGGAAATGTTAAATAAATTGAACTGTAAATAAAATTTGAATGTTATGATTGTGACAGTATATACGTTTGATGGAATTTTGTGCTTGGTCTGTTTTTCTTTTTTAAGTTTCAAAGTTAAAACATGTTTGTAATAAACTTTTTTTTTAATTTAATTTCAGAAAGCGTCAAATCCATTTTGGGACGACATACAAAAATTTTAGTAAAATATATGGTTAAATTGGAAACGAAAGGGGACAAAACAGAAAACCGTGTTTTGGTAAGTAAAAGTCCGAAAAAATATGAATATAATATTTTATTTCATTTGAATTATTTAAATTGACGTAAGTGAAAAGCAAAACAGTAAGAAATCTCTTTTTCAAATTATTTCGATTTTGTGATTTGGTAAACTTTACCAAACGTCATTGTGACTTAATAAGGTGCGTTCGGAAATATGGTACATCTCAGAGAACTAAAAAATTATGCACGTGTTATACTACAATCACATGAATATAAGTTGGTGATAAATATTGTGGATTGCAATGAAATTGATATAAAACAGACCCAGAGAAAAAAAAGTTAAAGCTTTTTGTTTTTATTTGTTTCGCGAAAAAAGTTATAAATAAGAAGAAATATATTGGAGATAAAAAAAGTGAATAAATTGCGAGCTAATAGTCTTTGCAGCTAAGCTCATTTAATTTTAATATTACCATGTAATTTTAATTACCTGTTAATAAAATATAATAATAATAATTAATATATAAAAAGCTGTACACCTGTATTGTGGGCATGTAAAAAATTACACGTACGACACTTTTTCACAGCTTTTCCAGCTCCAGTTGCAGAATGCTATTGTGTAAAGGCAGTTAAAGAGCAATCCGGAATTTACATTCAAAGTATTAAAAACATTTAACTAAATCGAAATCGCTTAAATTTATTACCTATAAGTTGAAAAATATGCGAAACATTCGTTTTTTGAATTTTCTGAATTATTTTATGATTATGGTTATCCGAATCTTGTGTTTTCGAAATTTCGAATTCTGACCCCTTTCCCAAAGCTTCCAATACAATAGAAGTGTACAAAATAAATCAATAATGGATTTGTTTTTAAAATGAAATCAGAGTCTTGAGCTGATATTTTTTTTCTGAAGAAATTTACTTATTTCATAAAAAGATACAATTTTGTATAGAAAAGTTGAGGTTACTTTAAATTTTAATATAATAAGGCCACCAATAATTTTCGAGTATAGAGATTTTAAAAATATTAATACCTCTGCTCTAGAACAAGAAGTTTCTATGATTGAATGGGACCGAGTTTTTTATATGCCATCACCTAATGAACAAGTAGAATTTCTCCAAACGAACATAAAGAATCTTTTCGACATACATGTTCCCCTTAAACAAAAATATATAACACACCAATCTCGACCTTGGTTTACGCCTGAAATTTCTTCACTTATGTACCAGCGAAATCAAGCTTACCTCAGGTGGAAAAGATATAGGTTAGAAGATTTCCATAGATCTTATCGTTCGCTAAGGAACCTTGTTGTTTGCAAGATACGTAATGAAAAAGCAAACATTTTTAAAAATCGCCTCAACTTAAATATTAACGGACGAAAACTTTGGAACAATCTTCGTGATATCGGTATTGGTAAGCAAAAAAAGTCTGAGCTTGATAACATCAATATAAATGAGTTGAATAAACAATTTTTAACACTTCCTAATGCATCCTCAAGTAATCTTTATGGATTACGCAATGGAGAGATAGATCGCTCTTCTGCCTCGGAAATTGATTTCGAGTTTTCTGGAATTACCTGTTCTGATGTAGTTGAAAGTTTTATGTTGGTCAAGTCAAATGCTGTCGGAGTTGATGATATACATCCAAATTTTATTAAAGCCTTACTTCCACTCATTTTGACTTACATTACATTTATATTCAATTCTATACTAACAACTAGCATATTTCCAAAGCACTGGAAGTAAGCCAAGATAGTACCAGTACCTAAAAATTCAAATGGCAAAGATTTTCGTCCAATATCAATTTTGCCCTTTCTTGCTAAGGTTTTTGAAAGAATAATGCAAAGACAAATAAATTCTTATCTTAACAGATCAAATTTGCTTACACCTTTTCAATCTGGTTTTCGTCCAAAACATAGCTGTATCACAGCCCTTCTGAATGTGACTGAAGATATGAGGCAAGCAATTGATGATGATAAGCTGAATTTTCTGGTTTTACTAGATTTTTCCAAAGCTTTCGACACAATTGACCACTCAATTCTCATTTGTAAGCTAGTACAACAATTTAATTTTTCATTATCTGCAGCTAATCTCGTTCAGTCGTATTTAAGTGAGCGGAAACAGGCTGTATCTTTTGCCAAAAAACTTTCGACTTTTTTACCAGTCTCAAAAGGTGTTCCTCAAGGTTCGATCTTGGGTCCAATTCTGTTCTCCCTCTACGTAAATGAATTACCATCTATCCTTAAATATACACTTATACATATGTATGCCGACGATGTCCAACTGTATTTGAGTAGCCCGCTTGGTCTCATTGAAAACTGCGTTCATAGTAACTATTAATCAAGATCTTCAAAGTATCCATATTTGGTCCCAGCAAAATGGCTTGTTCTTAAATCCTTCAAAGACTAAATGCTTAGTTATTTCTAAGAAACCACTTGATCTATCGTATTTCCCCCGCTTATGTCTCAATAATACTGCTATTGATTTTGTCGAAACAGCCAAAAATCTCGGAGTGGTCTTCAACAGGTCCTTAACTTGGGAAAATCATATTAATTCAATTGTTGGTAAAGTCTACGGAACCCTCCGTATCCTTCAGGAATCCCAATATCTTACTCCAATAAAAACTCGAATAATGTTGGCTAAAACTATGATTATCCCTTTTCTTATGTTTGGTTGTGAAATTTATTGCAATTGTGATTCAGAGAGTGGAAGAAAACTTACTGTCGCCTTTAACAGCATTATTAGATATATTTATGGTCTTAAGAAATATGACCACGTCTCTGGCTACGTCTCATCACTATACAACATGCAGTTCAAACACTTTATTCAATTAAGAACACTCCTCTTTTTCTTCAGAATTAAACAGACACATCAACCTCAGTACCTGTTTTATCGAATACAATTTCCTATCTCTAACAGAATAAACAAATTTATCATCCCGCGACATACCTGCCTAACATCAGAACGACAGTTCTTTGTCAACGCCGTACGCCTATGGAATTCCCTGCCAAATGACATAAGAACAGTTATTGATGCCCACATTTTTCAAAGAAAACTAAAACTTTACTTCTCATCTCTTTAATTACAATTTTTACCTTTAATAAAATAACTTTAAAAGAATTATTAAATAAATAAATTAATGAAACAATTAATAATGTTGATAATTGTAAACTACTCAGTTTTCCATTTTTTTCACTTTACCATTAAAATTTTGAATTTTTTTTTTTCTTTTTGCCTCATTATGAAAAATATTATAACTTTTTTTTTTTTTTTTTGCTATGTTATTTATTATTTATTATAATTTTAATCTTAGCTTTTATACCTAAAATGAACTTTATAAAGCTATCACAATAAATAAGATATTGTATCTTAATGTGTATAGAAATCGAAGAAATAAACTAAACTAAACTAAACTAATGAGCTTGGCTTGAAAAACTATACCTTTTTGGTACGCCACAAGGAAACCTTCTCGATGCAGTATTGTTTATTTTAGAAATTAACGATATTTCTCGTCAAATTCTGGAGTATCATTATTTTAACTAATTCTTAAAATATATAGTTGTTCTCTTTGCTCTTAAAAACCTTCTTGAGCTTAATGACACACTTAAGTGTTTTACTCTTAACGCCTTTATTAATGGTGAATTTGGTACCTTTGCTTGATTCTTCAAGCGATTTGATATTCTTTATTGTGATAAGGAACTTAACTTTTGCTCAAAAATTGACAACATAATTAATAGAGGCAAATTCTATACTTCCGTACATGGTACATGTGTGTAGTTATGTAGATTTAAATTTTTTTTCGATAAATATGAACCTGTACACATGCCTCTCAAGTCGTTTTACATTATTTTACCAAAATTAAAAGAGTCGGAAGTTTCTATGACGAATGCTTGAAGCTAGTTAATCTCAATTTCCTTAAAAAACAACATGAACAGGAATTATTTTTATTCACGACATTAGGTCCCAATAACCGAACCATGTTTTTTAATGATTTTCACACCTTACCACCGAAATCATCAATCTACATAAATGTAAATAAAAAATCATATGTATATACATTTTAATTTCATTGTCGTTTGTGCATCATCGAATTTCAATTAACATCGTTATTATTATTCAAACAATATATACATAGCTGGCCTTCCAGTTTGGTATCATTTTTCTACACGATGAACGACAACTCATCAAGAAATCACAAATCGTAATTTTTAATTCAAACAATAAAATGTCAACGTTATTCTCAATGTGAGTATACTCTTAACACTCAATTTTAAAGCATTTTCACAAATACATAACCTCGAAGTGTTAATTTTACGCGTTTGCTAACAATAATTATTGTTAATCAACACGATATCAGATATCAACGGATGTCAGGGTAGAATTTATGTAGCTGTATAGCTATAAATATATATATAAATCTAATCATTTATAGATAGATACTAATTAACCTTCTTAATAAATCAGTGCGAAATTAAATTAATAAAAACATAAATTTCACACTTGGGAAAGAAGCTTTCATCGCTCGCCATCTCATGGAATTGTTCATAACTTAACAACAACAAAGAAAAAGAGAATCTAAATCTTGGTAGCTGACACGACAACAGGACAATACAGATAACAAAGGAGGGGTAGTGGTGGTAGAAGGGTCAGAGTTGTATTTTTTGTTCATCCCTCTTCAAATTCTCTATGAAAAGAGTTCAAGCCCTCCTTCGCCAAAACACTTTCGATTTTCTTCGTCTGCAGAGAAGAACCCTCTTGGTATAACTAGTGGCTCTTTGTTAAATAGAGAAATTCTTTAGAAAATATTTATCATTCTTCATAGCATCATCGTGCGTTGCCTAGTGACAAAAAAAAAAGAGAATAGTTCGAAAGGATCAAGGGACAAGCCAGAAGATATTATTTTTATTTTATTGATAAAAGTTTTCTAAACTTATTGCATTTCGAATCATTGGAACTATATATTCAAATTGAATTAAATTAAATTGAATTTCATTTAAGTTTATTCAAATTGACAAAATAAAAAACAGCAAGCAGATATCAGAAATATCAGTTACAATTTAATTCAATTTAATACATAAATAAAAATATCCCTTTTGCTGCTTCATATATCAATTTGTTGAATTTTTAAAGTTAACTAATTTTGTAGCTTACCCTACACCTATTTATAACTGTACCTACATATACATCCAAACTCATATACCCAAATGAAAACTCCTTTAACGGTAATTCGAAACGATTTTTGAAATTCCTTCATTTCCCCGACAAACGCTCTTAAGTGCAATTTTTCACCTTTTTTACCAATAAATGTATACACGAGCCTTAAATGAAAGGACTTTTTCTCAAGGGTTATATGCTTCTATACGAAAACATTTTCTATTTGAATGCTTTGCTTTTGCGAGGGGAGTTGAGGGGAGGGAGGAAGAGGATTTTATACCGAAGAGGGATAAATAGCATAAAGTATTGGATTTATGTTTAGGGAACGCTGGCTGACACGACAAAAGTTATTTCTTCTTCGAAATTCATTAGAGTTTGTGTATTAGTAAAGGTAACGTGGAATACCTCGTCCTCTGATGTACTTTTTGTAAGTGAGAGATTTTCTAACCCCCGCACAAACAAATAAACTTAACTCTATGGAAAATTGTTTTAACATTTCACCTGGTTTTGTATTAAAAGTTAATGCGGATTTATTGAAGGAGACGGAAACTAATACGATGACGACGAAATGAGGGTGCAGTTTGTTTGTTTGTTTTTTTTTTTTAAATGAAACTAATCGTCAATATCTGGGGTGGATGGATAAGACTTAATTTTCAGTATTATGAAATGCAATTCTGCACTGATAAGTCTTTAGAATAATATTAAGAATAGGAGTACCTTATTTAAAAAAAAAATGTAAGAAGTCATTGCACACAAAATAAAACACTCAATTGGCTAGAACATAGTTTAAAATTATCAAGATTATAATAAAATAGAGGACTAATATTTCGTTGAATTCAGGACAAGAAATAACATAGAATTTGAAATTTAAAAATTAAAGCACAAGTCTAGTTTCGGTAAAAAAAAAACACCCGCAGCTTATTTTTTACCCACTCTCCCCTACTTCTTAGATAAGATTGAAGTTTCCTGCTGGTAGTCACATGAGTGTTAAATTCGAATAACCACTTATTTATTATCTCCTCTAGTTATTTTTGGTAAAGTTAAGGTGGTCGCTAACAGAAAACTTCAACCAAAGCTTATAAGTAGGGGGGAGTGGGGGTAAAATAAGCGGTTTGGGTTGTTTGTTATACTAAATTTTTACCAAAGAATTGGTGTGCGTTTGTTTTTAATTGCAAGAATTGAAAGAAAAGAATTAATAATAATTGTTTCGTTCCACTCAGGTCGGATGTGTTCAAAAAGTAAAATGGACGCGTTTACTAAATATCGTGTTTACACTTTTGAATGGTGGTGTTTATTTGATGTTGTGTGTTTGCGTTTGGGAAACTTAGGAATTTGTAACATATGTTACTTCCGATATTATTACTTTACGTGATTTATTTTCGGAATTAATTTTGATTACGATTTTACTACAAATATAATATATTCACTACAACTCCAAGTTACCAAAAGTAGTAAAGCTTAAAAAATGGAATTCGAGTACAAATGTATTTTTTTTTGTTTTTGGTATTTTATTATATTATTTAAAATAATAAATAATACTTACTTATTATCTCTGTGAAGGCCAAACTCAAAATGTATGGTGTTTTTTTAATGGTAGTAACTTCCAAATCTAAAAATTCTATCAGCGGTAAAGCGTGTAGCTTTAGTCGAACAAGAAAAAAATCTAGTCTACATAGAAATATACGAAAAAAACGACATCGGTAGTCACCAAGGCATCAAAACAAAAAAAAACCCATCACTATCACAAAATGCTATCACTGCCCTTTCAGCTTTGTGGCAAGCATGTAAAACAAAAATTAATCAATCATGTCACATTAAAATAAAAGAAAACTGATATAAAAAAAATCTTTCGCTTAGTAAAATAAAATTTAATAAAAATATTTGACTTTAAAAAATTGTATCTTTCACATCCCTGTTTTAATAAAACACTGTGCACAAACTGTCAAAGAAAACAAACTGTCAAAGAAAAAAGAACAAAGAAAGCAATATTATCCTACAAAGATTAATACAGTTATGTTGTTTTCGATTGTATTTTTCTGTGAAGAATCTATCAGTCGTATTTATAAACCCATTCCAAAGTATGTCTAACTTTGGACAGCTGTCCAAGTCCAAAACCTTATTTATAATCATGTTCCATCGAGTGTCTAACTTAGACACTGAAATTGGTTGTCCAAACCTATTTTAAAGTGGGTACGTTCAATGAACAAAAAATTGAAAAATAATCTTCAAATGAACGAAATGTTCATTGAACGTATCCAAATGCGCATGAAATTGACAGATTACAGGGATGTGAGTGAGTGTATGAGAACATTTGTAGGCCACTGTTGGAATGCGTTTATAAATAAGGAGATGTCCAACTATTTAGACAATGGCTAGCTGGACAACTGTCCAAGAGTGTTCTAAGGAAATCTAATAAATACGACTGTATATGTTTATAGATTATGCTTTCATCTTGGAGAGGTGGAGTACGCGTTAGAGTTCACTTATGATACAAGTTTCATTAAAGAAGACGCTTCCATTTGAGCTCATATTTTTGTTTGCAAATTCCTTCAATTATTATTTCCCAAAGAACATCAGTAGATCCAATGTACTTCATGCGAAAATGTGGTGTGTATAAAAAAAAAAAAAAAAAAAAAAAAAAACAACAAAGTCACTTTTAGTCAAGGTCTATAAAATGTAATAATTGACTCTCTGTCTCTAAACCAAAACGACAAAACCCCATTTTGATTTGAAAATATAAACATTTTAACTTAAAGTCAGTAAACTTTAATATCCTTAGGTTAAGGTATACGTTACGTACAGCTATTTCAATTCCAAAAGCGTGTTGCCTCCGATTTTTTTTTTTTTTTTTTAAGAGTGAGCTTCATGCTGTCTGGTTTTTTGTGCGCCCAATAAATCATAATTTTCTAAATTATACCCAACAGTCTTTATTTATGTAGTTATAATAGAAATGGAAATAAACAATTGTATTAACAATAACACGTATGTATATAGTCTTTGAATGAATGGTTATACGAGTACGCTGCGCATCGTTGGTTTCATGAATCTGTTTTCATCCAAAACACCATCATCAGGGTGGCTTGGCTATGTCTATATGATGGTAAGTGCAATATGAGTTGAGTAATTCATTAATCAAATAACAAAACATTCGTACAAAGATATATCTATAATAATTTATATATGAGAACTCAAATAATGGCTTAACTGCTACTGCGCCACACTAGAAACCAGAGACTAGAGTTTACTCATAAATTGTTCACCACCCTCATATCGGATACAATCCCTTTTCCATGAAAACCTACATCAGTGATAGAAAATTGTTCATTGGACTTAGTATAGCATTTGATCTATCAAACTGGAAGAATTTCATATATAATTTTTAAATCTAGTCAAGCTTTACGCTGTCCACCCTCCCCCCCCCCCCCCTCCGATTCTTCAATAGATGACATAACCTAGTAACAAACAAGATATCTCACTGTCCCGCATATATGTACAAGGTACATATGTATAGAGCATGGAGAACATATCAATTGCTTGATGTGTCAGGTCTCTCGACTCGGGTGATATAAAATTCATTCAGCTTACATTGCAGCAGGTTTCATCATAGAAAAAAAAGCCTCAGTTTGTTTTTTTATTTTTATTTTTTTTTGTTGTCATTCACTTTTTATGCGGCCCACTTTAAAACCGGGGGTGTCCATTCGAACAGTTTGTAGAGAGTCCGCTAGGCATGTGCAAAAAAAAAAAAAAAAACACTTCTACGATGTTTCTCCATCATTCGAATTCACTGAGCATTAAAATCTAATTGACTTGACGACAAAGATGCGCTTTCACTTAATGTTCATTAAACAGGGAAGAAGAAGAAAGAAAAAGGCTCTTTGAAAATCATCTGCACTGAAAAAAAACACACGTTTTAAAATTAAATTTTTGCTGTTGTCACGTATGTAATGTATATGGTTTTGATTTCAGTTAGGTACTATTTAAAACAATTTTTCACTAGATTGAACATTTTTAAACAGTATAGATTGTAAGAATAACATGAAACACATGCTCTGAGCATATGCTCCACATTCAAAGTTGAGCAGAACATATCCTCAAAATAAAAAGTTAAGCGGTTGCTCTTAAAAATGCAAGCATTCGAGTCTTTTATTTAATTAAATATTGAAGAACCTACTCTGAAATACGAAGTTTTGAGCAGATGCTCCATTTTATTCATACCAACCAATAACCTCATTACCCAATTTTATATATTCTTATGTATTCTATGAGAGCAGGTGTTTTATGTGGTATGAATAAAAGTCCTGATCACTTGGATTTTGATGAGCACCTACTTTGAGCACTTCCTCCATTTAACTATACCAACCATAATGTATGGTAAAGCTTTCAAGAGTACATATATCCCCAACTTGGTCTGGCTTTTTTCAATGATTCTATAGTAAAACTTGTCATTCTATATTAAACCTTAGATCATTGGTTGCAACGCTGATTTACTCATTGTGAGAAAGTATTTAAAAAAAATGGTCAGTTTGTTCTTATTTAAAGCTTGCACTTTGTCTTAAAAGATTTTGCTGGAAAGTAGGTAAACTCTTTTATCTTACGACTTACGAAGTATGGCTTTTGAATTTTTTGAAATGTTCAGAAAATTTCGCAAAATTTTATCCATCCACTGAGCTGGGAATGAATTTATCCTGGCATGAGGAATTAATTGATCAGTAACTCAGAAGTAAGTCAATTGATGCAGAAATTCTTCATTATATTAGGCAAGTGTGTAGTTAATTATGTTTATGTCCATAAACAGCGACTTGTCAATTTGCGACTTGTCTCACTACCATGTTCGTTTAACCGTTAAGGAGTTTTATTTACAAAAAAAAAAACTAGTTTCTATAAGATTTGGTAAAATTTCTTCTCTGTTTAAAAAAACTATACTTTAATATTTAATACTTTAAGGTGCCTAGCAGCAAATGGTTTGCGAATATTGTCAAATATATACATATTTGTGAGTCTTAAATTATTTTTACGTAATAATTCAAAAACCATCCTCGCAAATCATCTAAACACCTCTTTCCCTCAATCGGCAAATGGTTGTAAATCATTCGCAAAACCAAGATCAATAAATATTTTGCAAAAATTTGAAAGTATTTTCGAATGACCTTATCAATTGCGAATAAAAGTAAATGCAAATAAGACAAATTTGCGAGGAATATCGTCCATAAATTCGGTGTCAATTTATAATTTGAGATATATAGGCAAGGGAGGTATGTATTTACCAAAATAAGCCATGTTTTGGATTCGCAAAAAAAATCTAAGAAGATTGTTATCAATACTGACATTATACGATGTTTAAAAAACGTTGTCTATGTGCGCGTCTGTTTGTAATTCTATCTTGCAAATTTGGAAATGATTGAAAATAAATTATTACCACAGTGCACATTGTGTCGCAAAAACAAAATGCCTTACTTCTTTCTGAAAATTAATCAAAATTTCGTTAAATTCATGATAATTATACCAACTACATGATTCAGAAGTCTGACACAATTAAATTTGTATGATTTAAAAAAAAAAAAAAATAATAAATTCCCTCACGCAACTTAAGGACAACGAACCCGATATTTTTTGCCGCACACACAGAATCAACAAGTGCCGCGCCGCCCTTTTATTTGTATTTGTATTACTCACTGATGCAAGTGATGACCAAGCGACTGACAAGGGGACTTTTTTTTTTTGTTGGTTGAAGGAATATGAAAAAAGGGGTAGCTCACAAAACTTAGGTGTCACTGTATCAATATAGCCAAGTATTCCCAGAAGGCATATACTACTTGAATGTTTCGTCATCAAATTAACTAACTTCCAAAAACTTTTTACACTGAGTCTCTCTCTATTGGTTTAAAGAAAAAAAAAAAAAAGAAGAACCAAAACCAACAATAAAAAAAAAATAAAACAAAAGAATGAAGGATGAAGGATGAAGGATGAAGGATGACAAGCCATATACCTACATAGAAATCGAATTCAATGCCACATCCCGCCCGTTTTAAACACTGAAAGTAATCAACACACGTGTTTAATGTATGTTCACTCTTAATCCTTTGGGACGAGTATCGTGTGAATAGGGGATTTAAGTACATACACATATTGAAACCAGACAAGATGCGGGACAAGCGCATATTGAATTACACTTTTCATCGACATTGTCATCAAGTTTTTCATTGCATATTAGGTATACCAGAACGATAAATGAATATGTAAGTTTGAGGGAAGAACAACAAGAGAAACAAAGGATATTTCTTGGAAAAAAAAACGAAAGTTAGAAACCAATAGAACCTTTTAGTTTCTATTAACTATCTATAACGAATAAGTCTTAGTTTAAAACTTTCAGTCAGTAGCTCTGAGTAAAGGCTTTGAGAAAGTTACACGATGGGGATAGAAGTTAGCTTATCTAAAACTTTGTTAGGTTTTCCTTTTTTTTTTTACAAACATATCAAATTTCAATTTATATTCTAACAAGTTGAGAGGGTCGAATTGGAGTCGCTTATTGAGTACCTAACTGTCTGTATAATTATGCAAGAATATTAAACTGATACAAATATCGGAGCACAAATTAATCAACCTTCAGTTTTCGAACATATTTCAATGTAATTTAAATGGCTGTCCTTGGAAATCCTGAAACAATAATTTTTGTATGAATTATTCGTAAACTATGGGGGTTTATATTGGCTCTACAAAAAGAGCTCATTTCATTTTTTATTTAATCACTTGTTTGTTTTTGTTTTTTTATACTTCATCGAGATTTGACATTTAAAATGGATTGCACTTTGAATGAATTCCAAATGGGTGTGTTCGTAATGTTCGTAATGGAAATTACATCGTTCTTTAAGGTGAATTTTTATGGGTACCTAATGAGGTGATTTGGAATTGAATTTCTAAGTTTTCAACGAAATAACCTCATTTATTGTAATGAAAACGTAGTATGTATTAGACAACCTTAAAATAAGTTATTCTGTTAAACTAACATGATGATCTTGATAAATTAACTTGATCTTTTATTAAATTGAATACGAACTTGTCGGTGTAATCTTCGTTACTCGATACTTGACCAAACCATTAGCCTTGTTACGGCTGCACGGGAAACAGGGATAAATTAATGTGTGGAAACTATGAATTTAACTATGTCCACCTGTGTAATTTACATGATAACTTATTAAATTAAACCTATGCCAGTGTTACTCTTGTACGTAAGTCAGGCTGAACACGCTTTCTATCATGTGAGTTGGAATGATAGAATTTCCGTCAAAAGGCGATACTTGTGAAAATTATTTTAAAACTTTATACGTCAAACGAAAACATTGATTCGAATTAAACCATTTCGTTTTTTGTTAAGGGAACCCACCTACTTATAAAAAAAAAATAAAATAAAAAAAGTTTCACTTTAGTAACACTTTAGTTGCAGATAGTTACATTTTATCCATAAACAATAAACAAGCCTTTGTGTTTTTATTTTTTTTTTGTTGTTTAATTCATTTTGTCTTTGTTATTATTATTATTTATTTTTGATTAGACAGACAGACACTGATGACTGGGTGCATAACGTAGCACCATTTGAATATTAAAAGCCAGCAAGGAGACGTGACTAAGCATTTTCTAGCGAAATAAATTAAAAAAAAAAAAACCGAACGTGACTTATTTTATTTTAATAATCCTGCCAATTAAATTGTTGTGTTTGTATTTTTTTTTATAGGCATATAGATTTTCAGTTGATACCGAAAAGTATGCGCGGCGTGAGGTAGGGCGGCAAACCTTTTTTATTGCGATTATTCCTTTTGGTATAGGTCGGTTTAAGACGTGAGTATTAACATTATAGATAAATACCTAAGCTATAAAGGTAATATTTTTTTCTTCTTCTGAATTGAACCCGAATCACAAAGAAATTTAATTTATGTCTTTATAATATCAAAGAATCGGTGATTATATTTGCATGATTTTTTTTTTTGCGGAAGTCAATTAGGGAGAATTTGATAATCCGGTGTGTTTGAAAAAAAAATGTCAAACAAATCTATATGGGTGGTCGACGGTCGTTGAGTGCTTTAACGTTTTTGCCAATGATTGAATTATGCGTTTAAAAAAAAAAATATTATTTATAATTTTGTTGAAAATTTATCAAGTAAGAAAATAGCAACGAAGGGCCTCTTTAAATTAAATTTAAGTAGATAAATCTGAAAAGTATAAATTCATTTTATTTTTTTATTTCCAGTAAATAAATCATTCTTTTTAATTTAACATTAATATTCAAAAATTTTATTTTAGTCGATGTTGTTTTTTTAATTTTGTATGTGGTTGAATTCAATTACAAAACGTCAATCATCATTATTCAAAATTTTTGGCTTCGTCTCCAAGCATCTGTTCCTGTTTTTCTTTAACTTCTTTTTCAGATATCGGAATTCGACAACTCTTTATATATTTATTACATTCCATATTAGCACAACACTCGCTTGATTTAGAACACTATAAAAAGAATTTTAAAAACAATAATCAATAAAAGTATAGGTTTTTTTTTATTATTATTTAAAAATAATTATTTTGAACTTACAGGATTTCCTTGTCTTACACAACTATCACTTTCGCTTATTTCTGCTTTAATTTGTTGTAGAGCTACAACAGTTATTAGGGCAAAAAGTGCTACAATTATTATTTTAGACATATTGTGTTTTTTTTTTATAAGCAATAAGCTGTTCGAATATAAAAAGTGTTTCTGAAGACAGTTATTACAATACTAAATGAAAAATTCAATCAGAAAGCAGAAATAAACTTTTTTTGTCAACTATATGTATACATACTTATAAATATAGTTATTTAAACAGTCTACCTATTTTTGCATTATATTTGCACCTCGTGGCGTCGGCGACTATAACTAAACATGATTCAGAAAGATTAAACAAAAACATAAGGTATCTAATTTTTTTACATACAAATGAACAAATAATAAAGATCTTAACTGCTGTTATAAGATTTATTATATAACTATTTAAAATTGAAAATATTTACTCGATTTTGTTTACGTTTTCTTTTTTTAAATTTTTCTTTGGAAATTCAATTTTATTATTATCTAAACCATAAATTAATCTTTTATTGATTTTATTATAAGCGTGGATCCACGCTTCCGTTGCTTCCCAAAGTTTATAACAAAAAAATTTTAATCATAGAGTAGCTATATTATCTAGAGAACTCCCTTCCCTAAAACACCCATACATTTTATTTGAGCAAAGTAAGAGAGAATTCTCTTATTTCTCTCTTTTTTTCCTATCGTCGAATCCATGTGAATGGTTGGCTTATGTGCCAGAAGCAACAAAAAATGATATTTATCATAATTTACATGAAAAATGGTTACAAAGTGTGGCTACTATTTTTTAAATGGCTCCTGGGTCCGTTGGAAAATGACTTTCACATTTAATGTGTCTAATATATAGTTAACAACTGAACTTTAATGGGCACAGGTTGTCTAAGACAACCAAATAAATAACTCGTATTATAGAAGATGAATTCTTTTAGTTGAGTTTAACAAATACAAATTGTTGCCTAATTAAAGGAGTTTATTTTATGCAAAAATCAGCTGATTAACGTTTAAGCTAAGTACGCACATGCAACAAAATAGTTTAATCATTAGTTGACCAATAAGCGCGCACATAAGAAATAAACCAACAAACAATGTTTATTCGTATTTTGCATCTTGCAAGTCTTATTATATTAAAAATAAAAAGAAATATTTTTTTATTTTTTTTTTCGTTTTTAGGAAGTTGTTGCATTGATGAAGTATATTTCTAAGCCCGTCACACTTATTGCAGTATTGCGAATGAAATGCACTAATACGCATACGTCACTGAGAAACTATTTAGTTGAATGTGGTCACGCGACGCTAGTCTAAGCAGCAGTTTAGTTTTCGCAATGAAAAGATGAAAGAGAAAACCAATAAAATGGAAATATTTTTCGCCAAACATATCTCGATGCCATACGGAACACGAGCACTGTAAAAAATACTGTCCCCGTGTTCTCTGAGAATACTCTTCTTCTAAAAGTTACAATTACCCCTAATAAACTTCACGTCGAAGGTCGAACAACCTCATCAATAAAGTAACTTTGTTTCTGCATGCGCATAAACACGTCACTGTACCGACGCAACGTAGAATTATGTCATGTCAATGTTCATGCCGATCTGTTTTTTTTTTATCATTTGCTCCGGTTTCAGAATGGACCCAAACTGACTTTTCCTGCTTAAATTCCATTTGATTTTAAGACAATTGCAAAATCATTTTAAAACGGGACAAAAACACCAGTTCAAAACGAAAAAAAAAAAAGAATAAAAAACACAAAAAACTATTTCGGCTAAGTAGTTCGCTCCTTTTCACACACCATGTCGGTAAAATACTTGCACTTTCGAAATTCAAACTGCTTTGTTGGCATATTTTGTTTTTACACTACCAAAATACTTTTTCGAAAATATCCTTTGGTAAGGTAATTCATGTTGTAAAAGAGGTAAATGACTTTCAGTTAAATTTACCAAATAAAAGGTCTGTTTGTTTACTTCCCAAAATGGCCACTTTTAGTTCAATTTTATTTTATTTTATTTTTTTTTAAAATGAACTTTGACAGAACTTTAAATAAAATTAGTAGCATATTGCAGTTTTCGGAAGTAAACGAACGGAGATAATTACTTTCCACAGCAAATTTGTTACGACATTTTATCCAATTTAGGTTAATTATTTCCCATATACATTTTGTACAGTTTATTTACCAACTAAAAAATTTTTCGTTGTATGAATAACCTTATTATTTTTTTTATTATTATTCAATATTTTTTTTCATAAATGCACAGAATAAATAAAATCTTAAAACTTCAGCGCTAGTTTATGTGAATTTTAGCAGAGATTTAAACATTTCAATTATTATTCACAATAAAATCAATCATCCTTAGTAATCTTTTTCTTTTCTTCCAAGAATTTTTTCACGTTGGCCCATTAGATCTCCTTCAGTTATTTGAACTTGACATCTGTTTGCATATTTATGACATTTTGTATTAGCACAGCACTGGCTTGATGTAACGCACTATACAAATTTAAGTAAATTCAATAATTTTAGTATTATATATAATATAATATATATTATTATATTGTTGTTTGTAAATGATTATAATATAAACTCACAGGATCACCATGTCTTCCGCAATTATTTCCGTCTGTTTCGGCTTTAATTTGTTGTACAGCTAAAATAGTTATAAGGCCTAAAAGTGCCACAATTAATACTTTAGACATTTTTGAATAAATTGTTGTAGTAAGTGCTACTTCATGCAAAGACACTCGTTGCTATACTAAATATCTAAATTGAAAAAAAGCAGAAAAGCAAAAATAAGCTTATAGGCTTAGAAGATCACTACCACAGTGCAAGTGTATATATTCAATGGCCTTATATTTTAATAAATTGAATACTTATAGTGATTATAATTTTTATTAATTATATACATACTTATCTTAAATACACTTCATGTGAAGTAAAAACTTAATTCCAGAAGCTCAATATCGAAAAAATCTTACTGTTGTAAGTTGCTGCACGGTGCCAAAGCTCATAAAATTACATAAATTGCTTAAAGAGATTTTAAGCTGTGCAGTAGAAACAGTTTTAAGATATTATGTTCACACATTCTATGTCTGAATGTCAGTCGTGGCAATGAAAAAAATAAAATAAAAAATCCCATCTAAATTGAATGTTATTGGAATAATATATACAAAAAAAAAAAAAAAACAAATCAAAAGCTTGTCTTAAACAAATTAAATTATAGTACTTACTATTTTGAAAGCCCTTTCTCATATAATCTCAATTATCAGAAGCTTTTTCTGAACTGCCTAGTTCAATTTATTGAAATTTGTATTCTAATAGAAATATATAAATATGTACATACATAGCTACCTACATATTTATATAAAATTGCCTTAAAAAAAATTGTTTAAAATAGTGAATTTTATTCTTTCAAATATGTTTTAATTTACTTTAAAAAATAGTGTCGATAACTTAGTCACTAAAAATAGTGAATATAATAGTTGAAATTTTGGAGTGCCTGGAATAGTTTGACAATCAATGGGATTGTAAAAGGTTGGCATTTAAGGATGCGTTCGTTGATATTATTCAATATTTATGTTTTGTTTTCATTAAAATTAAAATGTGTTTTGGTTTGGAAAATTTAACTAAGACGGTCAACATTAATAAAATCAACGCTCTGGCTCCTTGACGTCACAAAAAATTGGCTTTTTGTGGTCTTTAAATCCAGATTCTTTAAATGCAAAAGATACTTTGAATGCACTCAACCTCGCACCTACCCCAAATCCTATATATAGTATGCCCAAGCTGGGGATTTGCAGGGGGCTGCATGCCCTCCATACATACCTTAATGTTTATACGACGTAATGCTGGGTGCTAGCACTGTATTTATTTAATCAAGCAAACAAAAATCATAAAAAAGAAACTCTCTTTATCCTCTCTTTTTCTGTGACTAAAGAGATAAATCAGTTATTAAGTTTCGTTGATTCATATTCAAAGGATTCAAACTGTTCCAAGGAATTTTTGAGAAAATTTTTTTAAAAATTCACTTTGATACAAATTCTCTCTTGGATTTTTATCAGATTTTGAACTTTGTACTCGAAATCTAGGTTTTGGTTCGGTTGGAAAACCCTTTAAGTTAATGGGTTCTGTTTCTTCAAGAGTTGTGGCAATATATATTTGCATAAGCTGCAGCAGTATTATGTTACACTTTCAAAGTTAAGAAATTGTATATGGAGCAATCGCAACACAATTTGGAGATGCAACTGTAGCAAGACAAGTATAGCTGTATATATAGGTAGAACCAATTGGTTCAACGGTTATATTCAAAGCACGACTCTTTATCATATCGAGATTAAACAAATTTTAAAAGTCTGAAAAAAATTGATTAAATGATTACATTGATTGTGCTCAATTTTGTCAAGTAGCAAAATGTAAAAAAAACAAAACACCAACAAACTTGCAAAAAAAACCTTTGTAGAGGTAATTTTTTTTTATAACATAAATGAAGCGATTTTCGATTTTATTCAATGATTTAAACGAATCCATATCTATGTATAGCCTTCCAAAAAAAAAAAATTGTGTGCTAAAATGATTAAAATTGAGTGTTTTTTTTTTTTTATTTACGTAAATGATAAAAATCAATGTTTTGGTGATATCTGTCTTGGATCATAAGTTTACTATATCTTTTAATTAAATACCATTTATGTATGTCGCAATATTAATACATATTATCGATGATAAGTGATTGTTTTTTTAAATAAAAAAAAAAAACAAAATCCCATCTTTAGTAATGCTTTTCGATAAAAGTTATAAGATAAGACAAATTATCTTTTAAGAACTTTTTTTTTAAAAAATTTACAGATTTCACTCATAGAGTAACTATGGGGACATTGAAAATGACTTGTATTACGTCAATAAAACAAAAACGTGATTTGTGATTTGTATTTTGTATACTATTGTTGCATTATAACTTCACAAACTGTCTTAGAAACCATTCTACAGTCTGAAGTACCAATTTGTTTATTTAATGTCACTTCCCAGTTGGCGGTTAAATTAATGCCGGTAATGTTTGTAATAAGATGAATCTTAGTCTTAATTGAAGCTTACCTCGCAATTGCACAACTATACTTATTTTCATCCGCACCGTCACAACACTTTTACACAAAATTAATGTTAACTACAATCTATCTTAACCTATATATCTAGGTATTTGACATTTTTGCATAGCTAAGCATTGCAGAAAGGTAACTGAATTATTACAGATTTGTTCAACTTAGTTCTCGACTCAGTCAATTTGACGGTTGATGAGAAAATCAAAATATTTTGATTTTTTTTTCAAATTGATTTACAAGTATTTCAAATCTTTGAACTGTGTACATTGTATAAAGCCAAGACATTTGATTTACTGTCCAGGTAAACCTTTTTTAATTTTATTCTATAATATTTTATTTTAAAATATTTTGAACTCATCTTTTAATCAATTTAACAATATCGAGTCGCGTAATTTTTTTTAGACAAAAATAATGTTTTTGACACTTAGAGTTAGAGCTGTATTCTTTTATCTAAGTTTATGAATGATGTGGCCGAACGGCGAGCATCAATTTAGTTGACAACCAAATTGAATAATTTATGGACTACTTTAAGATGAAGCCTAAAATTTTATTTGCATTTGAGGACCTTAAACTTGAAGATCTGACCATTAGGGCTTAAGTTATAAGTTTATTAAAGAGGTTCAAGTAGGTAGGTATGCATATGCATGTTCTAGGTTAAAAAATAAAATTGATTTAGAAGTAAGTAAAGTTTTTCCCCAAACGTTGTCTATCATATTCTAGGTTCTTTAGGTTGATTTAGAAAAAAATCAACTTTTGTCACATTTTACCTTAATTTTGAGACTTAAACCTCGAACATCTGATTATTAGAATAAAAGTTAGAAGCTAACCAAGACCTTAACCTTGATGATCTGGTCCTTAGAACTTAAGTTATAATTTTGTATGAGAGGTTCAAGTAGGTAACTATGTATATTCTAGGTTAAACAATCAAACTGATTCAGAAGTAAGTCAAGTTTTGTCAAAAGCATTTTCTAGTCTGAAATTTTACCTCCATTTTCAGGCCGTAACCTCAAAGATCCGATGGTTAGAACAGAATATATAAGCTTACAAAATTGACCCTTTTCGATTATTATATTTGAGTTGTTTAGCTAAGTTAATTCTACCTCTTGCCTGATTTACCTAAACATATCTTAACCTTGAGCATCTGGCCCTTAGAACTTAAGTTTTAATTTTGTGTAAGAGGTTCAAGTAGGTACCTATACATATTCTAGGTTAAACAATCAACTGATTCAAAAGTAAGTTAAGTTTTGTCAAATAGATAATTAGATCAGAATATATCAACTTACAACATCGACCCTTTTTGAATATACTATTTAAGTTGCTTAGCTAAGTTGATTTTCCCTCAAGCCTGATTTACCTTAGTTTAAATACCTTAACCTCGCGCATCTGGCCCTTAGAACTTAAGTTATACGTTTATTAAAGAGGTTCGAATAGGTACCTATTATGCATATTCTAGGTTCAACAATCGATTGATTTAAAAGAAAGTCAACTTTTGTCACATAATTTCTTTAGACTGACATTTTACCTTAATTTTAAGACTTTAACCTCAAACATCCGATTATTAGAACAGAAGTTATAATCCAAACAAACCAACTAAATCAAAACTTTACGATTTTATTATTTGTAAAATACCTACTATAAATGTTCATGCACATACCTACATGCATATCTACATACCTACATAATGTATATCATTTTTGTGCCCGATGCAAAGCCAGTTTTGTTTGCCACGTGGTGTTTTTTTTTTTATTGCACACACTCCACCGTCTTCTCCCTTCTATCAATACATTCTTTGTTGATACGTACCTACCTACTCACATACATATTTTGTTTGTTTTTTTTTTTTCTTTTGCCGTGATGAAATTCGTTCTAAAAAGACAATTTTTCAAGTTTCTAGTATGAATTTTTTTACGCCTTTGCAAAATTTTTTATGCAGATTTGTAGCTTTCCATTTAAGCTTTAATTATCTAGCTTAATATCGAACATCCAATAATTTTAACTAAAGTTATAGGCTTCTAAGTGGGCTCAAATCGAGCATTTTTCGAATTTTACATTCCTCCACTGAATCTCGTCCGTTGGCGATGATCAAAATTTATGTACGCTGGCTGAAATTCATCACTTGTGTTTTTTTCTTCATTTTATTCATTTTGGTAGTTTCTTTGGTAACACCAACCAAAAATTCAATCGTTCTCCCCCTATACGCTAGAGTTCATTCTATATCTTTGTTCATTTTGGTAACACCATACTTTTATCAAAACGACCCTATAAACATTTTCAATGTTAAAAAACTCTTCGTATAAATACGGATTCAAAAATATTTTTAAATTCACTCAGTGTCAAACAAGTAACCTGTTAAGTAAGAAATACCTATATATATTAATCATCATGACGAAAATATTTTTCTTGGTTCTTGTTGTTATGTTGACAATTACAATGATATTTGCACAGGAACTGGAAATAGCAGTTGAAAAAGAACAGCCTCTTACTTGTCTACCACGAGGAAGTGAGGTAAGGACAAATATTTGGTTTTATTCCATTTATTTGTTTTTAAATATAAAAATAAACATTTTATTATACTTGATTACTCATTTGTTTTTTTTTTTTTTAAATAGTGCATTGCGTCGACTTTAGGCTGCTGTAAGCCGACAACTTGCATGTTCTATGCTAACAGATGTGTTGGCGATGGATTAATTATTCCGGATAATAATAATGTTTAAGGTTAATATGTACATATATCTTAAAATAATGTAAGATACTAAATGTACCGCAAAATTTTAATAAAAACAGAAGTAAGGATTATCCGTGTTTCATTTTAATTATATCTTCTTTCGATATTATATTGACCAAAGGAATAAGTGCCATTTAAATTGACAAGTAACAATGCCACTGTTCAAATAAGATTTTTGAAATTTTGCTTGGGGATGCAAGTTATTTCATTTCAACGATTAAAAACTTAATAATTCTTGAGTGACGACGCTTTTAATTTGTATTTAATTTTACTTTAAGCAAAAGTAAAATATTCGTATTGATGGTTAGAATCTACGATTGTTGTTAACTTATTCTATACGAAGCCCGTAGAGGCCACTTAAAAGTATGCTTTAGTTTTTCTCTTCATTGAGAACCTTCGAAAAACTAAGCATGTTCTGGTTTCTTCTGAACGCAAAACTAGAGCAAATTATACCAAACAAACAGTTCTTAAATGCAAACGTAAACATTTCTGAAAAGCATATTGTCCCAAAACGTAAGTAGATTTTGGTTTTCTTGGGCAAATAAATACAAATGCTTAAGATGTTTATATCGCTTTTTAAATAAGTGATTCGCTTATTCAATATCAATTTGACAAAGAAGCAAACAAAACAGAAAACATTAATCGACAAATCCGAATAAATTTTCTGGACACCAATACAAATTTAGACTAGCTTTTATTAAAATATGTACATTATTTCAAGATAAATATGTGTGTATGTAGCTACATAATATTTTATATTATTCTTAAACTTTTATTATAATCCATCGCCAACACATCTGTTAGCATAGAAAATGCAAGAGAAAGAGAAAGAATTGAAAAGCTCACTCAATTATGTAGCAAAGGACTTCTGTAAGAATTTTTTGTAGATTTGTTCTTTATTTTTCAAAACTGCCAATTTCTACCAATTTTAGTACAATTTAGTACTTTTACCAAATGATTGTGAAAACCACAGCTATTTTCTTGCGATCGACGACGCGCAATCGACGCACGTCTTACAACCAAAAATAAATAAAATGAATAACTTACACAAAATATACAATATTATAGTTTGAACAATTTAAAACATTTATGAGCGTAATTTTTATGATAACTTTTATTTATATATGTAGAAACAAAGCGGATTACAATTCAAATTTAAATTGTTTTTAAATGCGGGTTTAAGGTTATTTAATTCTGAACTGAACAATAAAGTTTATAAGCTTCTCCGTTATTGAAGATATAATTACACAATATAAATACAAATTATTCCATAAAATGATAAAATGATGATAAACATCAGGGTGTGATTGTTATAAGAATACCAAAAACATTTGATCAGATTTTTTATTGTAAATAAATATTTATGTGGAAGGCGGTCCTTGATCTCTCCTTTAGAAGCTTAGAGGTTTACCGATAAAATATCTTTCAATGCTAAGGTAAGGTAAGGAAATATACATACTTGTTTTCCCTTTTTCTTTATTGGGTTAATTTGAAAAAAAAGATACCTGTTGATATTGTACTGATGTTTGCCCAAATTCAAAAACAAACACGAATAGAACTGACCTTTTTTTTATTCAAATATCATAGTTTATGTACATATAATATCCAATACACATACTATTTCAGTAATTAAAATCAGGCACAGTCACATAATGTTCATATGGAAACACATAAGTTTGCGTAGTACATGCAAGTTGAGTCTGGACAGCATTTTAAATCCCCTGCAATACACTATTAAAAAAAAATTTAAATTATTAAAATACAATTTCCATAAAATATGATGGTAACAAAATAAATAATAAAAACACAATTTTTTACTCACTTTGCTTCCTTTTGGCAAACAAGTTGGGCCTTCCTCTGCAAATATCATCGAAATAGACAGCATTATCACAAAGATCATAATAAATATTTTCGACATGATTATTTTGACTTCGTTCTGCAAAAAAAAATACTGTACTGTACATATTAAACTAAGAAGAATCCTATTTGTCAATTAATAAATTGATATAAAAATAAAATAAAAATTATCTTAAAAAAACCTGCCACAAAGAAGAATTTAGATATAGGATATGAGTTTTAAGTGCCCTATACTCTCCTTTAAAAAAAAAATACATCAATGTTTAGCTTTAATCTAATATTTCCTTTTAATTTCGTTATTTACAGAAAAATAAGTGTTTTTACTTCAAATGACGTTTTTTTTTTAATAAAAACAATTTTTTTTTTCAAATTTCCTAACTTCGTGTAAATTATTTGAATTTTGAACTTTATTTGGCCGTTAATACATTTTGTTTTGTTCTCTTTCTATTACTGAGGTTTTTTTATATACCACACTTTGACATTTTTAATGGATTTCACTTGGGTGTGTTCGACAGCTTTGCACATAATTTCAACCGAATGTCGTTGAAGTTTCCAAAACAGTTGATTTCTTCCAATTTTAGTTCAATTTTATTTTTTATACGAAATTTGACAGAAAGTTGCATTTAAATTGGTAATTGTGTTTAACGACATAAATCACTTATTCTAGTACAATCATTGTATAAACTGTACTAGAGCATATTGACAGCAGATTTTCAATTAATTTTAATAAAATTTAAACTTCAATTGCATTAATTTGCTTTAATCATCCAATTAATTTTGTTTAATAATTATTTTTTTCTTTTTCTTTGCAGGTTTTTACACCCGTTCGTATATATTTGCTTATTGCCAAAGTCCCCACAAAGGTAAATTTTATTTTCATCTCAATGAAAAGAATTTTTTTTTTGTTATATGTAATTTATATGTATGTATGTAAATAATAAAAAATAATTCCAGATTGAAAGTCATTTTCATTATTTGGATATCCATTCTGTGGAAAGTAAAAAGCCCTCACATTTTTGCATCATTACAAATGATAGAACTTATTCATTTGCAACAACCGGCGATGCGGGAAATTTTAGTTCGGTAAGTAAAATTTTGTGAATTTTAAATTAGTATTATTGTTGGTCGTTTATATTGATTGAATTTTTTTTTTTTTTTGAATTTTCATTTAATTATATATATAGAATGCTGATGTTATCCTCACAGATCTGGCCTCAGCGATAAAACAAATATTTCCAACAGTTCCCCTCAAATATATCATCAGAAGGGTAAGAAATTATTATTATTGTTTTTTTTTTGTTAAATTTTAAATGGAAAAAACTTAATTAAAATGTATCCCTGCTATATTTACTGCAGTTTAACCTCAATTTAAAATTAAACTAAGAAAAATTCAAAACAAAATTTACATCCAATTGTCGAGTTCATGATAAATAGAGAGTGTCCCACTTTATGCCACTTGCTCACCACCAAGTTTAATTTGAGTCATAAAGAAATGCTAAAGTTATTTTACAACTCGAAAACATTTTTTTTTTGTTCCTTATAAATGTATAAGTGGTGGGGTGTTTTCAGGGCAATACGATTACAAGATGCTGACAAATTTTACCACAGTCGTTTGCGTTATGTTTTAATTGTTTTGGGTTGTTTGAAAAAAATTGGCAAAATATGTGGTAGAGGAATGTTAAAGTTTCAGTTAGTTTAAAAATTTTGTTGAAACAACCGGTGATGAATTCGATTATTATTATAAAAAGCTTAAGTATACATTTCATATTTTGGTTGAACTAATTGGATGTCAAAATAAAAATAAAAAAAAAACAGAATTCATATATAATATGATTATACATAGTAAAGATAAAATACTAAAAACAAGAGAAAGATTTGGCATACTCCCGAGTGTACAATTTATTATTGAAAAGAAGACAGTTAGTCCCTATAAATACTTGACCTCTCTAACTCTTAATTAATACCGAGTGGTTATTAATGGAACGGTCGAACATGAAGACAAAAATCAATTTATCAGAGGTATACTTATTGAAAAAGCTGTTGAAAAACAGGAGGTTAAGTAGGTTCCATGACCAATGCCAAAAACTAGAAATAAAAGAAAATAAACGCTTGTGCCATACGTGCTATTTACAAGTTCAAATGACAGATTACATGAAAAAATGTATAAGTTCATGTTATGTGCTAACTAATTAATACTAATAAACGTAGGCTAGCATTTTATTTTTTTATTAATAAGAAATTTTAATTCATGAATAATTAAATTTCGATCAACGTGGTGTTAGTTACATAATGGTGGTGATACTGTACAACTGGAATAACATTAAATTTGGCGTGATGCCAACGTTCTTAGTATTTAAATCTGCTATAATGTCCAATTAAAAGGGTTATTAGTGAAAGATTAATGAATTTTATTTGGAAATGCGTCACAGATATTCTTCGTATTATGTAACTATTTTGTATGAGTAAAATTAACTGGATAGCCATCAGGTATCAAGTTGAGAATTTAGAAAACTTAACTCAAAGTAAATTCAAATTATGTAGATATTCTTCAATGTATGTATTATTTTAATTTTTTAATTTTCCAAAAAAGCAAAAAATATAGTACAAATCATTAATTTTTCATTTCAAAATCTTTGTACAGATTGTTGTCAATAGTTTATTTTTTTTTCAATTTTATAGATTTTTGAAGGTTAGATTAAACAAAACATTTTTAAAGAGCCTCATGTTAAGATGATACTACTCAACAATTTGCTATTTCTAAAACTGGTAACTAAAATTTTCTTAATTCCAAACACTTTTCAACAAGCACAGATTGTACTAAAACGATTTTCTTAATAAACTCCAATAATTGAACTTGCTTAAAAAAAGTGAAAGTTCGTGGAAAACACGAAACAAAAATTTTTGTTTTAATACTTATGTATAAATGTCAACGTTTCATAAATAGAGATATGTGTAAAAGCCACGTTTTATAATCCACGAAGATCCATATGGCGTTGTTGTATTAGATGGTTCAGATACAGATTCGTAGAAAATAAAATACGGCTAATAGTGCGATATTAAAAAGTTAAAATAGGTATTCAATGAAAATAAAGTTTAACTCGATTATAAGAATTATAAAAAATTGTGTCTTTAACTGAATATTATACTTAAACAGTTTTGAAATAAAGATTGGTTTTTCTATTTCAATTATTTTACATTTTAACTTAAAAAAAATCAAATTTAATACGAGTACACAGATACTAAAATATTAATAACCTTGTGTTAGAGTTTTAGTAATAAAAGTTGAACTGAACTTAAAACACAAACTTCGATGCCTTTTATATTTAAATTATACTTATATATTTGGTTAGATATTTGTTTTATTTATAATAAGAACCAAGGACTAGAGCTAATATTTGTTATTCATGTTTCGCTCTATACAGATGTTTTAAATTAAACATTCTATCTAAATCGTTCTAACTTTCTAAGATGTTGTTTTTCGCTCTATTTGCTATTTTAACTGTTTGCACTATTTGCACTGTGTTTCGGGGCGAGCTCTGAAAGTGGAAAATCAAATAAACGGTTCTATGAAAAGTACTTCTATTAGAGGTTTTTTGAAAAAAATATTTTTTTATTTATCTGCAAAGCTTTTTTTTATTTAGACTGTAACCGAATATATCATTAGATATGTACATATGTATATATGTATATGTATATGTACATAATGTATATATTAATAACCAGCGTGGGATGGTATCTTCAGTTAAAGATATGAATTATATATTAAATGAAATATTTTTATCCGATTTGAATATTAATATTTTTTCTTAAATTTAAATGGCTAAAAAACATCATTGACATTTTGAAAAAAAAAAAAAATCTCTTAATAATTCAAAAAAAAACTAAATTGATCTCAAAGATATAATTGAATTTTTGTATGCAAAGAAAATAACTTAAGCTGGTTCTAACAAATAAAAAAAAACATCAAACTTTAGAAAAAAAAAAAACAATACTTATCATTTCAAATAGCAATTAATTTATATTTCAAAACCTCGTACACATGTTTCTTTTTCAAACTATCGTGTAGTTACATTAAATAAAACACAAAAAACATGACTTTTCGATTAACTCAACAATTCAAACAACGTTTTCCCCCACAAACGAAGTTTTCATCTCTCTATCTATTTGTGTGCATCCACATTTTCTTTTGCCCCTGGCCAAGGAATTCCCATTTAATCCAGCGGAAAAAATCGATGACAGTCTATATGGTTGGTTGGATACTGGTTATCCATAATGTTCATCTTCATATTTTTTTTTTATAACATAGATGTGTCCTGAAATCACTGACCCGAAATTGAGGTCATTTTTTTTACATTTATCTCTTATGCTGTATGCCTTGCCATTTCTGCAGCTTACCTGACACTGAAGGTGCATTTCGGGCGCCCCCATAATAATATAAGTGACAATAGGGCTTTTGTTGAGTTGGACACCATTTCATTTATACGGATATATAGGTACAATGTGCATTTAGGGTTCTTTCTAAGAGATGTCCTCTTAATTCCATATTGTGTCAAGGGATCCGAAAGCAATGTATGGAGTAAGCTTTTCTTTGAACTGGAAACATTTTTGCAATTAAACTTGAATAATTGATATAAGGGGGGGTTCCTCTTTGTAGTCAGAGTCACAGAGAAAAGTGTCAACGTTTAAGCTTACGCGTGTTGGTAGTTGATCTGGATTTTAAGTTTTTTTTTTTTTTGTCGGAATCTCAATGTGAGAAAAGGAAGCAAACTCATCAAGGATAAAAGAAAACACGTCGGCATCGTTGAATGAATGGCAGGCTTTTGTGCCAGATTTTCACTTCTGTTTCAGCAGAATTGAATTCATCATTCTATACACGCCTCGGAACTGCCACCGGAAAATAATAATAATAATAATAATAATAATAATAATAATAATAATGAACAAACAAAAGTGTTTGTATTATGTTCTTAACTAAAAATACCATAGTGCAAGAATTCAAAGAATCTTAAGTCTAATGGTGATGATGAAGATGAGAGTTTTTTCTAAACTTCTTCTTGTTATTTTTTGCTCGTTGTCATTTTATTTTTGCATGAGTTAACATCAATGTTAGGAGCATGATAAACAAATTGATAGTCAGCTTGTCTTGTCTGTTAGTCGGGCAAGGGAAATTGGCAACCAGACAGGCACCAAGCTGGAGAGACATACATATGCATAAATAGAAAATTAGGTAGGTTGGTAAATAATGATAGCTGACACTTTTAAAGTGAATTGAAACAGATTCACTGAGAGAAAAATCAACTCAAATGTAATGGTTTATTTTTAAAGGCATACAAGAGCTACAAGATAATTACCTTAAAAATACATATGTAAGATTTTTTGATAGCGAAAAATAGAAACATTGTTTATTTTAAATTTCAAAAATTTTCGTAACAGAAAAAATAATTTGGCTTAAAAAAATAATATTCAGTTTTTCACTTTATCTATAAAATACGTCAAAGCTATGAAGCAATGCTACATTAGGAACCTCTTAAGCAGAAGATAAATGTTGTGTCCACCCAACCAGTCATTTTACATTCGGAATATTTAATCAACAAAAGTTGGAAGTGGAACATTCCACCCAGTAAACAAGAATCACCTTAAATAAGTCGTGACAAAGATTAGCTTTACTATAATTCTTCAAGAAGAGAACTCTTTGCTTTTTTTTCAACATCTTTTGTTTGTGTCTTTATGTAAATTTGCACATTTATTGTCACTTTTTTTATTGTCTTGTGATTTTTTGTTTAATATCTCCGTCAACATCCTCGCGACGACTTGAGAGTTATTTTCTTAAATACGTAGTTTAGTTGTGAGTTTTGGACTTCTTAATCCGCCCTGGACTTTTCCAAAAAAAAAAAAAAAAAATTGCTGGACACAACTTTTTTGTGTATTTCTGTACAGACAACACAATATTTTTGTTACGTAAACATGAGTTTTGGGTGTTATCTCTTAAGTGTTCTATTTTTTTTTTTTTTTTACATTTTAAGCTTGTGCTTTTGGAAAAACAAAAGCAAATACATCCAGCCTCCTTAGAGACAATCATTTTTATTTTCGAGAAAGAAAATAAAATAAAAAAGTCTAAAGGATAAAACTTTTTAAGTGCTACTCGTATACATTTCCAATCTGGAGCCAGAGATTAATTTGACTTCTTCTTTTTTCTTCTAAGCAATCAGATGAGAACTATGGACTACTTGAACTTTTAAGATTGTTCCTTATTGAAAAAGAAAACTTAACAAAAACAACTTTTTGAAGATACATAAATAAAAACATCATACCAATATAATTAATAAAACTAATTTATTACTCCCACAGATCGAAATTCATCCGCCAGAACGAGAATCAATTTTCTCCGAAGAACTCAGACCATCTGACCCGCGTAATGTTGGCCCGTGTGGTGGTTTTAGTACCCAATATGCCTGCATGTGTGACTTTCATGGAGTGCCATATCGAGAAGAAGTCGCTTGGGACATTGACACCATCTATTTATCTCATGACACTCGGATACTGAATTTAAGAGATTTTGATCATTTGGAACCAAAGTAAGTTGGTGGTTTTTTTCATTCATTCTCTTATTTATATAAAATGTTTCTTTTTTTTTTTCTTCATTTTCAGAGACCTAATGGCGATAGTATCAGCGTTGGAATATAACACGTTTTTTCGTGGCCTAAAAGCTTCCCATATGCGATTGTCACATGAAACACTTGAAAGAATATTACATGTGCTCAAAAGATCAATGTGGCTGGAAGAATTACATTTGGAGGCATTAGGATTAAGGTTAGGATTTAAAATTTTTGTAAAAATGTATATATAATTTTTTTCTTTCAAACACAGGTCGGATTTTCTTCATAAATTAGCTGTATCTGTGATTACAAATAACAATCCTGCGATTCGTACTATCGATTTGAGTCATAATTTAATTGAGGACAAAGGTAAGTGCTTTTTGTAAATTACTTAAATATTTATGTTGAAAATGTCCATACAAGACACACTTAAATCAATTGAATTGAAAATCACTTATTACACGAATTATTGAAAAAAAAAATGCCAAAATATTATCAATCACGTATAGCACATAAAAATTGTACATACATAAACTATATACATATTTTCAACTTTCTTTTACAATCAATGAAATTGTAATTCAATTTAAAATTCTGTAATATAATCAACAGAATATAATTCTTTTCTATTCGTTAATGAAATTCAAATGAGCGTAGTAATAAATTTCTTTAAGAAAACACATATTGTTTTCCTTCCAATTTTAATCGCTGAAAAATAACGTGTTTAGTACGGATTTTATTAAATGTAGTCTTACCAATTTCAAAATAACTGTAGTTTCAGCTTTTCTAATTTTTTTTAATTTTACATTTTAAAACCATGTTAGCTAAGACTGAAACATGGCAGTTTTCCATTCTTTGGGATCCCGACGAAGCTACATTAAAAACGCTGCATTAAAAAGCGCTCTGGCATGAGCGGTGGGTAGATTTCTAAAACGTAGCTTCGGTCTTTTTAGAAACTGATACTGAAATAAGCAGCTATTATTATCTCTTCACTCGATGTGGTAGATGCAATTTCATAGTGTTTTGGCTTTTTTGACTAATAAGACTAAAAGTCCAGTATCAGTTATCTTTTTCTCGTTAAAATCCGAAACAAGATGCCATGAAGCAGGATAATGTCTATCGCTACTAATACGAAACGAAAAATCCCATACAAAAAGGACACAACGAAATCATAAATAAAAAATTTCGTTATGGTTTTCGTTTTGGAGTACGCAGTTCGATGAGCGAAATTGATTATTGTAGCAGATTATTTGGAGAAGTCTCCACTCTTTGTTCGCACTAAATTAATTGCCCAGACCATTTGTGTGCGGGAAAGTGACATTTGAGTTTTATTCGTGTTTGTACATGTTGTTTCTTTCATATCAGCGTGCCTCTCTGTGAGTGTCACCAAGACACTAATTGCAAAAACAAAATACAAAAACACAACGCATAAAGTTTTGTTTTTGCATTTTGTTTTTGCAATTAGTGTCTTGGTGACACTTTGAGAGGGTAATTTTTCGTTGTAGTTTTTGTAGGCATTTCGCTGTCGTGTTGGAGATCAACGAAAAATTTCGTTTCGCATCAGCAGCGTACTAGGCTTAAAGACGAACTCTTTTACTACCTCGAATTGACTCCTATCAATAGTGATGTGTTTTTCTAGGCTGTAGAGTGTGGATAGTTGTTTTCTTTTTCTTAGTTTTGTGCTCGTTTACTTCAAGGCATTGCCTATTCTTAAGTCGCTCAGAAGGACACTAACAACAAATTAGTAATAGTCTATATCGGTAATTGGGTGGAAGTGTTCAAGACAGTGCTTTTCGTGTTAACTCCTGCTCATCTTTTTTCCAAATCTCTGTTCATGTTTTTTGTTTGAACAAAAAAACATATAAAAAATAAGATTCTTGAGGTAACCGCCGAATTGCATACTTGTAGGGCTTAAATTAATGCAATATTATGCTGCACTTTTTTGTGTTTTTAATGTCCTTCTTACCTTCTTAGAATAGGTTTGGACAACCAATAGCAGTGCCTTAGTTAGATAATCAATGGAAAATATTTGTAAATAAAGTCTTGGAGTGGAAGCTATCTAAAGTTAAACATACTTTGGAATAGGTTCATAAATACAACTTTAACAACGGTTCAAGCTAATCAGCCATATCACAAAATACATCGTAACAAAGCCCCAAACTGTTACAGATTATGAAAAAAATGTCTTAATAGAATTCGAATGGAATCGAAACAAGCATTGGATCATTGAACTCTATGCATTCTAAATTTTTAAATTCACTATCTTACGTTATATCATTGAAATTCGTACAGATAAAGAAAAAAAATGTAATAACATCGTTCTTAAGTGTTGACTTTGTTTAGCTAAAAGTTCTTCATTGAAAGTTAAAGAATTTTCACAAATAAATTTATTCATCAGCCTTTGCAGTTATTGCTGCTTTATTATTGCATCCGATCTATTTTATGTACCTATATATTATAAATAGAGATATCACAATGTTTTTGTTGTTTTTTTTTACATATAATCTTGTTCAGTTTTATGATAAATTATCTACAAAATATTTGAAACATGGTTTATTCAGCTTTTAAGTGCAACTATTTTCTGACAATGAAAATAGTTTGTATAAGTAAAATGAAATAAAATTCGAAAAAAACTCTCATATCACACTTAAACATACAGAATCCAATACTCATTTTTTAGTTTATATTTTACTAAAAAATCTTGTATTCTATTGTGTGTACTATTTTGTTTAATGTAGGTGCAACATCGTTGTGTGCCCTACTTGGAAAAATTGTTCAAGGTTTGAGTTATATACAAAAATGTTGATGTTAATATAATTGTTTTCTAGTTTATATTTTCAAATATTAAATTTAATTTTCTAAATCAGCCTTATATATACACATATATTTCATTTTTATGCTTTCTCATCTTATTCACAATCCAGTTTCTTTGCATAATAAATTTTAAAATTAAAAATCTAGTTCTGTTAAGTTCTATTCTAATGATTTTCCGCTGTTTTTTTATTTATTGTCAAATTTATTGAGCAAAAAAAAAATCTAGATGTTAAATCATAAAACAAAAGAATGAATGAAACAAAATCTACATTGCATAATTTAGTGTTTGTTTAGTTTTTATTTTCTCAATGGGAAGTTAATGAAAATGCTTTTTCACTTTAACAGAATTTTTTTATCAGTGCACAAATCCTTTTTCTTATTCAGCATTAAAATTATTATTAAAACAAAAAAAATTTATTTTTAAAAATCTTATAACTGTTATAGGCGCAATTCATCTGGCGGGCCCAATAGCAAAAGTATCAAAAGGTTTATGTAAATTGGCACTGGCACACTGTGGTCTAACATCGAAAGGCGTTAATCAAATGTCACATTCATTGTCACTCAATCAGAGTATTTCCAATTCGTTAACGTATCTAGATTTAAGCGGAAACAGCCTAAAGGATGATATAACCGTGAGTTACACAGAATTCTTTTATTATTATTAAAGATCTTGTATTTATTTTTTTTTCATCTTTATAGAATTTACACAATTTTCTGGCCCAACCAAACGTTCTAGAGCATTTGGACCTCTCATCGACTGATATTACTTTAGAGAATGTATGTTTGAATGTATCTTTTGAAAATATTATTTGTTTTAATGATTTTTTTTTATTTTTTAGTTATTTGGTGCCCTTTTACGTGGTTGTGCAACACATTTAAGCAATTTAAACGTCTCACACAATTCGTTTAGTACAAAAAAAGGAAAAGAAATTCCACCATCGTTTAAACAATTTTTTACAAGTACATTAAGTTTGAAACATTTGAATATAGCCGGATGTAAATTGCCAATGGAAGCATTAAAGTGAGTTAAAATTTAATTTAAAAAAATATATATAAAGTACATAAACATATGTTATTATAGAGGCTTACATAAATTCTTCTCTTAATTGCATAAATTGTTGAAAGTTTTTTAAATTAACTTCTTACTTTGCTCCAAAAATGTTTAAGTCTGCGCTTTTAAACCCTTGGATATCAATGGTTATCAGCCTATGAGCTTGTTCCTTTTCCTAGAGAGAATGCTTCCAATTTTTTCTTAACAATACAACTGAAGCGCATAAAAAATCTTCCCTTTTCAGCTAACTAAGAACATAGCATTGGAATCCGCTTGGCAAATTAAAAGTTATAAATGTTTATTAAGTATAAACCTTTCAGCCCTTTTATTTCAAACTCCTCACACATCGTAGACTTAAATGAAAAACCAAAGATTCCACAAAGTGAAGAGCAATAATAATACGGGAGCAAATAAAAAATTCGACTTATTATTATTTTTATTTTCAATTTCAGAAATTTACTTCTCGGTCTTGCATGCAACGAGTCAACAGCTGAGCTGTACTTAGATTTAAGTAGCAATTCATTAGGTGCCCAGGGTGCTCATGTATTAGAATCATGTATCCATGGGGTTCGTGTTTTACAAAGTTTAGACATTAGTGACAATAGTAAGTATTGTTAAAATTTTTGTTTCCCTACAATAAAATGAAATCCATAACGGAAATCAATAATTTCTTTCTAGATTTGGATGCCGAATTAGCATCAGTATTAACTGCTGTATCAAAGAATCCCTCTATTCGAACCTTACACATGACACGTAGTCTTACCGGTATGAAACCTAAACACATTCCAACTGTAATGGATGCGCTGGTAAATCTTATCCAAAAAGATGATTTTCCTCTAGCTGAATTAGTTTTGTCGGAAAACAAGCTCAAAAATGATATTCATGATTTTATAAATGCCTTAGGAAGTAATCAGAGTTTACAGAAATTAGGTAAGAATTTTGTTTTAATTTATAATTCGAAAATCTGTTTTATCTGATATTAATTTATTTTTCTAGATATAAGTGGAAATTACATGGGTGACGTGGGAGCTAGGCTATTGGCCAAGGCACTGCAAATCAACAATAAGCTACGAACCATTTACATGGATAAAAACAATATAACCCTCCAGGGCTATGGAGATATAGTTTATGCTCTCGAGAATAACCATTCGATGAGAACGATACCATTTCCGGTATTTGATATAGCGCCTCATCTAAAAAATCATCCCGAAAAAACAGATAGTATCATGAGAAAAATGCAAGAGCTATTACTTCGTAATTGCAATGGTCTTAAACGACAAAATGGTCAAGGATTCCGATTGCAACATGGTTTCATGTTGTCTTCCACTCATCAGCTAGTCGATAAATTAATAGCTGAAACACAAGACACCTTGTCAATAGCTCCGGGTAGTGAATGTTGTGCTGTGCAACGTCTTATTGATGATGCAGAAAATTGTAAACAACTTATGCCGAAATTACAAGAAGCTGTTCGTTGTGAATCACATCCAGTTGAGGTTAAACTATCACGTATTGCTAGTGATTTAAGTTATACAATCCAAAGTCATTTGGAAGAAACTATGGAAACTATGATTCGAACTGGAATTGAACAGTGTCCGAAAACATTTGGCTGCCAGAATGTTATTATTGATTTGAGAAAGACATTGTGCGAGAAGCTAGTCATTCCAGACGATTTTTTGCAAAATTGTTTGCTAAACAATGCTGGAAGTGAAATCATGAATAAAGTGACGTAAGTAGTAACAATTTTATCAATCAAATTATTTTTATTTAATGTTTGCCTAATGTTGATATGTATTTGAATTTTAATCTTACACATTTTCCAACAATTAGTCATTAACTGAACTAGAAATTTAACATTTCTTAATTATAAAATATAACTAATACTGGACTAGAGCAAAACTAACCTTAATTTATTGTTGAACGAGTTGAAAAATCATGAATATAAGAACATTTAATAAATCAATTAATTTTTTTTTGTAAAAAAGTTGTTCCTACTCAAAATCGAGCACAACTTTTTTTAATTTCTTGACTAAATACACCGATCGTCGTTCAGAACTAAACATATCTTCGACTTTTTCTCGGCACTTATTGAACACTTTGTAGTTAACACTATAAAGTCTGTATTATTTATTGATGGAGTGTTATTTTAAAATTTTAAGTGAACTTTTTTAATGACATCCTTTTAGTATAATAAAATTCAATGGAAACTTTTTATTTTATAATTTCTTTTATCCTCAAAATCACAATGCAATATTGAATAAGACTGACTCAACGCTAGCAGATCGCGTTCATTTTTGGCGTAGTTGTCAAGTTTTAGTAACTTACGGAAATTAAATTCAAATTTAAATATCCGCGTAATTTTTCAACAAATCCAATACATCATATTAAGCTACGGTTACTTTTGATTGTACGACACTTACGTCCTAATACATTTTGATTTTGTCATAATAACCGGAACAGTCATCGCCTCTGAGTTTGAAAATCCGTTTCTCCGGCGAAGAAGAATTGAATTGAATTGAATTAATCTGCATGTATAGATTGGCCAGCGAAATTTATAAATACATCAAAATTTACTTTGTTCAGCAAGAGTCATCTTTTTTTTTTAATTCCATCCGAACTTCTTCTGTGATTAATACCAACCTCATTATACGTTGCAGAATGATGGTCATATTTTTATCATTTCATTCAATCTTCTCGAGTTCAAAATACAAATGAATCTCTGTTCCTCCGTTCCATTTGCTGGCTTCATATGTATGTACATGCATGAGCTCATCATCAAATTTCAAATCGTATCATAGATTGTTTTTCTTTAATCAATATTCACCAAAATATTTGTATATCTTTGTGTTTGTTTGTTTATCATATTTGATAAAATTACTCTTCTATTACTTACTTTCACTTATTTGTGTGAAACGGCAGACAAATAGCTAAGAAAATTCTTTTTTTTTTTTTGTTTTATCTTTTTTGTGTCTTTTCTGATTCCCATTATTAACATAATTAAAGGGAAACAAAAAACGATGTCAATAAAATAAAAATAAAACAAACCAGATAATTTAATTCCGTTTAAACTTAATACCAAACACGATTTGCATTCTTAAATTCCAGTAAAAAAAATTGTTCGTCTTCTGATATCTAAGTAAAAAGTGTTTTTATGACATATAAAGCTTTTTTTCTACATTACCAGCTGAAGCCCTGCTAGATTTGTTTTTGTATTCATAAAAATAATGAGATTGTCTCAAACCAGTTAAGATAATTGTTTAATAATAAAATGCGTATACTTTGTGTGCATATTATAATACAGTCTATGTGTCATGCTAAATGAATACAAAATCGAGTAGAAATTACAATCGCATCGTTTCTCCAATAGCTATAACAAAAAGAATAAACTATTGCGATTGTGCTGTTGTGCTGTGGTTCTGTGTTGCGGCACCGCTTTTCAGCTGAGAGCTGACACTGTATATTATTTTTGATAAGAACTCGTCGCAAACTAGCTTTTTTGTGATAAGATTACCAGCCGATTTTAAAGAGAGAGAAAGAGAGAGAGAGAGAATAAAATCATTTGTCATCAATAATTATTCTCATCCTCGAATAATTTTCCAACTTGCCTGGTCTGGTCAGTCTCACTAGCGTCGCCAAAGTTGTTGCTTTCGATGAACTTCTGCGAAAGACTGTTTAGTTGCTGTCGGAGCACGGCATCAAGGGCAAATAACAGATGTAGTAAAAGAGAAAAGCTCTTAGAAAAGTACTTTAGACTCTATTTAATAGTTTTATTTTTATTTATTTTTTTTTTTTTCATGAATAATTAGAAAATAAATGTATTTTTTACTTAGTGAAATCGAACAAATCCTTGCGGCTACAATATCAGACCGAGCTACTGATGAAGTTGTGGAAGTATTGTCACGTAATCGTCGAGGACTGGGGATCTCAGACTCGCCGTCGGTGCAATTGGATGAAGCCCAGACGCCGGATATAGTACGCACTCAATCTAGTCATGTAAGTTATTTTTCTATTGTTTACTTTGTTGTTAGCAAAATAAGGAGTAGTTTTTTGATAAATTTTGATACTTAAGACAGTTATGAAGGCATTCAATGGATTGTTATCTAAAATGTTTTGCTTACAATCGAAAATGCAGGGAAATGTTGTTATACATATGTATATGTATTATTTATCAAAGGATGATAAATGTTTGTATGTAAAGTAGCATGGGTGGAAAGAGGGTGAAATTTTGAATGTGTTTTGGCTAACTAGAGCTTGTATGTAAGGGAGTGTTAGTAATCAAAAATATAATACCTATTTGGTGTAAGCATCACATTTATTTTAGGATATTCTTTAAAAAATTAGGTACCAAATTCATGTGTATAATTTAATAAACAACGTACCAGGCGTGGTTTTTGTCATTAATCATATAAATCAACAACACTGAGCTTGAATATGATAAGAATATGTATTCTAAATAAGTTGAGTTTTCTTCAACTTAAAAATACCATAACAACTAAACTATGTAGTTTATCGTAAGACTTAATTTTTATTAGGGCTTATTTCCTCTATATCTTCTTTTAGTATGGATAAAAAATGTGTTCCAGTTAAGGACATATACTTTTATAAATAAAATTTCTTTTTTATCTAGGCTAAGATTGGAATGAAAATATTGTAGTAAGTACGTACAGTCAATCTAGGCCAAAAAAAGGGGTACATTACAAAGTTTAGAATTTGTATTTTATTGGTTTAAAATTTAAGGCATAAAAAACATTTATTGTGGTATATTCCCCTCCCAGCGATATTCCACCATTTTGCCTTCTTATTTTTTAAAAATCCATTTCATTCAATCCCTATTGGTCGGGAAAAAAAATTGTAGAGGAAACAAATTTTAAACTTGCAATTTGTTGTCATAGGTCTAACCCTCAGGAATTGTTGCCTAAAAACAAAGAAAGCTGCAAATATTCCAAAAACCTTTCAGGTCAATACATAAATGGTAACTTTGTCGCTCTATTTAGGTTCCACACTTTTTTTCTCCGACCAACAGTAATTGAAATAAATCGATTTAAAAAATATTAAGGGCAAAATAGGAAAATTCGCTGGGAGGGGGAATACGCCAAAAATTTGTTTTATGCCTAAGATTTTGAGAAATTCGATCGATTATCAATTGCTGACCGTGAAATTTAGAAGTTTGCTCAAGATGCCCAGCAAATAAATCGCCTTTCCTTATAAGTACTATATTTAGCCCCAAATTGAATGAAACGTTCAAGTGGGATTTTTGGATTGAATCCAATAGCAGAATAAAGCTGCATGTTTAATAAAAGGCCACTAAATAATATTAGGAGTGAATATTTCTTGTTTTTCCCCTTTTAATTTATTTTCCTTGTCTTTTCTTTCAGGATTCTAATGGTCTAATTACAACAAGATCAAGCAGAGGAAACGCACTGCCAAAGCTTGGATTAGATTCACCCACTGTAAGTTATACTCAATGGTTGAAATAAAAAACAAAACACAATTTATTTAATTCTCACCAATTATAAACTAGAAAATCAGCATTTTTGAATCGAAAAATACCAATATAATATTATAATTATTATAATCGTACATAATTAGTGCCAGTGAACTGTATAAACAGAATACAAAAATATTATCTAGAAATTGAAATTGCATTACAAATATTAATTCTAAAAAGTGTGAATATATCTCAAAAGAAAAATAATGCTTGAATTTTCAACTAAAAAGACAAAAAAAAAACAAAATTTATTACAAAAATTGGCAACCGAAAAGGAAATTCAACGCAGCAAATGAACGTTTTACAAAATGAAGAAAAAAAAAGTAGTGATTTTTATAAACAATTTTTATTTTTATTTGTAGTTTTTTGCATTTAAATTGAAATGATATGAAAAAATTAAAATACGAGTTAGATCATCCAAAGTCACCATATTCATCCATCACAAAAAAACACATTCACTCATTCATCATGCATTCACCACCATTACAAAAAAAAAAAAAAAAAAAAAATTTAAACCAAAAAGACACAACAAGTTTTTTTTATAATTTTCTGTGTCTTCCCATCATGCTCTCTCTGTACTACTTCTCACCCTTCATCCGTTTGTTAAAGAAATTGGAATATCTAAACCTTGTAAGTAGATCAAAGTACAATCCTTGAATTTCATTATTTTTTTTTTGTTGTTAACAACCCGCTAGATTTAATATTAATTTTTAATTTTTTTTTCTGTAAATGAAAAATGTGTATAATAAGAGAGATAGAAGGATTTTTGCACGTTCACGCCTCGTTTTTTTTTTTTTTGAGTTAGTATCACTGTTTCCAACCTCCCTTCCATAAAAAAAAACAATACACTATCCCCATGTACATAATCTTCAAAATATTGAATGCATTTGAAGATGAACACTGTGGAACTGCTAATATAATAGCCAAGTCTAACTGAACGAAATTACTTTACAGGCAACACCGCACCTGCCAACTAAACGTCGCTCAGTCGCACGAAAGGTTCGCCCACAGTCAGTGGTCGAAAACCTTAGCTTGGGTCATATTCCAGATTTGCTGGAATCCCCATCATCACATCGAAGTTCATCGAATATGTCATCGCACGATAAACGTGGCGATGACGAATATTGTGATTCGATAACAGAGCTGCCAAGTGTGTCACTGCAATTGCAACATTTAGTAAAGGGTCGACCAAAGAGGGCTAAGACTAGAGCACCTTCGAGACCATTGGTAGCTGATACTAGTACTCGTGAAATAATCGAGGGATTAGATCAATTCTTTAGACCAGGATCTGTAACCCCAACAACACTTACCCCACTTGTGTCGCCAACGTCTGAGGAATGTAGTTCGTTAAGTTTTGCCGATAGTCCAACGATGAGCAGGGACGATAATGGACGAATGACTTCAGAGGAGACAACTCCTATCCTTGAGGAGCGTAAGCCAATCAAATTAGATCGAAGCTCACCACTTTTGAGAGGTACGCTTCTTATTCCAGAACTAGATTCTATTTTATTAAATTAATATAATTTTTCATTACAGGTGTTGCATGGGCAAGTCGTTCAAGATCCACCGACAATTTGGAAAAATACTCACCTTTGGTCGGTCGCAAGTCACCATTAGTGAAAATGCGTACTGAAGGTGGCAACGATGATCGTTTGGATCGTCTTCACACGCCATATCGTGACGATCGGATGCGATCACCTAGCAGTGAGTCAATAAAGAGTCATACCGGTGGCGATAGTGTAATTGTTAAGACAGGCAATGGCATTCTGAGAACACCGATTGTTTTACAAAAACCACGTCCTTGGTCAGTAGTGGGAAATGAGCCCAAGTCAGGAGATTTTTCAACAGATTCAAGTAAAACAACACCAGAACAATTAGAAGATGGTACGATTACATGTTTTGTCTTTTTTCAATAAAATATTTTCTGATTTGTTTTTTTTGTTGTATCAAGATTGCGATGTAGTGCCATTTGGACAACAGACTGGAGGTTCTATTGTTGGAATTAGTCCAGGAATTGCTTTGGCTTCAAGTGGTGGAGGGGGTAGTATTGTTGGAATAACGCCAGGTACATTGAATATGGTTTAAAATATTAATTTCAATATTATTTTCAATTAATTTTATTTAAAAAAAATGAAGGTGCAGCATTGGAGAAGAAATCAGTTCGAGATTTGGTAGCAGGACTCAGTCGAATAGGTAATTGATGTTTTCTACTTTTTGCATTTGTTTTATTCTTTATTTCATTTGTATTTTTGTATTTGTTATGGTATTTTTTTAATTGGAAATACTGTGTGATTGAATTGAGGGAAAGAAACTTTATTAATTGAACGAAAACAGTCTGGCAACCCACAAACTACCTTCAAATGTTCTTGGACATAACAAACTGCAATCAGGAATAAAATTTTAATGTTGTATTATACCCTATTTCTGGTTATAAACTTTTAAACCGAGGATTTTGTTAACAAAATTTTCTCTTTTTATATAAGGACCTATTCACTGAAATTCATCAATGAAAATTTTGATTTTGAGACATTATTTTGATACCAACATAAAGCACTTCGATTAAGTAATATAATATATTTTAGCTAAAAAATAATTTTGGCTAAGCCGTCCAAATCTAGAACGCCAGGCAGGTGTCCAAGAAATATGAAAAATTACCAGAATTAGGGTTGTTATAGCATTTAACTCCACGCATATGACTGAAAGGGTTTGACAACAACAAACATTGGTGCTGTTTTAATGTTTTAAATTCGTTCGACCCGTTTAAAAAACTATCACTATGGATTTCCAATTAAAACAAAAATACTTAAAATTCTGTTTTTAGAGCATGCTCTTAAATTAGTGCATGTGTATTTTTGCAAATTTTGCACTTTTTTATTACTTTTATTCGTTCATGTTTATTTTTCTTATGTTTGCAATAAATTTTACTACACCAAAAAAAAAAAAAAAAAAAAAACATTAGATTTGCCTATGAAACCACCACCAATTGGTCCGAGACCAGCCTCAATGTTAAACAGCATCAATAATACATCACGCACAATTATAACCAGTAATAATTCGACAACAACAACAATATCAAGCGTTAGTAGTGGAACAATTGAAAATATCACCAAAACCGTAATCACCACAGAAAATGGTGAATCGCTCGATAACTTTATAACCGGCAGCAGTGAAAAGAAAACCGAAACCATTGTAAAAAGGATTGCTGGCAAGGACATAACATCGATATTCGAGGTTTGATTCGATTCTCTCCTTGGTTTGGATACAAATCAATAACAAAGCGCGCTAATGTGATGGTCTTTTTCATAATAATGAATGTGGGAAATTAAATTATTAAGATTGTGTGCATTAATTGTGTTTGTGTGTCACATTGACGATAATAATGGCCTTGGGTTGACTAAGATGGGTGGCACTGCCATTGGTTTTATTTTTTTTTTTATTTCAAAATTTATTAACTACATATAATCTTTGTTTCACATTAATGAGATGTCTAAGCATGTTCTTTCATAAAACAAAATTTTCATATTTCCATTTTTTTTGTTTTGTATTTTTAAATAAGTGATGTGTTAGGAACAATTTAATGCATGAACAACTTTATTTAGTTTGTATGTATTTATGTTTATTTTATGGCTTTAAAACGTTTCAACTAACTAGCTGGAATGTTTTTAATGAAATATTAACAAAAGGCTTTGCTTATGTAAAAAATCATTTAAATCAGACATGTTTGTGATTTTTTATTTTATTTTAAAGAAACAAATTAAAACAACTTTCTCCAGTTCAGGCATACTTAAATTGTTTTGATTAACTACAATTATTAATCAAAAAATTAATTCTAAGGATCAGTATTAGTTTTGTTTAAAAAATAAAATCCACGACACAAAATTGCTCATGTGATTTAAGGCTATAACCGTTAAAATTAGCATTAAACATTAGCGATATAAAAAATTACTTTTTTAATATAACTAAATCTTTAACGGAAAAGTGTAAAACAAATTTGATATGCAATATTACTTTTAATAAGTACCTGTGAACGAAATTTGATTTAAATGAATCAAACAAATAACTTACATTCGTGAATAACCCAAAAATAAGACAATTTTATCAAAATCGTTCTGTTATGTGAATTAATTCAAACTTCAAAGAAATTTAATAAATTTGAAAAACCAAAATCGTTGTATGGCGCTACTCTACATGATCTGAAACTAAAATTGGAATTCCATCTTAGAGCAATCACATAAAAATACTCTGTACCAAGTTTGAAGCAAATTGGTCCACCACTTGAGGCTCTAGTGCGATGTACAGTTAACGTTCAGACGCATGGACTCGCAGACCGACTGACGGTGCGAAGAAAATCAGTTTTTTGGACTTTCGCCATCATCGTAATGTTAATTCTGATTAAAACCTCAAAATATTTTAGTAAAAGAAGCCAATAAAGTAAATATGTATGTTTTATTTTTTTTAATCATATCATGCATTTAGATGATAATTTGAGGAATTGCATACATCTGTAGAGCCAAAGCATACACTTTTTGTTTTACACTTATTTCTAATAAAAGCAAGTTTAATAGCTATTGCGTTTCAAAGCTTTCCAAGAATATTTAATTTTTGAATAGGTACTTTTCTCTAATTAATTAATTAATTAATAAGAATTAATAAGAAAACAGCAAACGTGTATAACAAAGACAACTTTCACAATAGATGGCTTATATCATATGGATCACAAATTGCTTATTTATATGTCCGTCAGAACTCAAAATTTACAACAACTAAAATTTCGACCCATTATAATGTTTCCTGAACAAAGAAAATTGAATATCTATCAAATATTTTACATAATTATTACATTCAGAGCTTTCCAAAATATCATTAACATTCCAGCCAGTACATCTGCATGCACATTAATATGACAAAATTACTTTTATATCACATTTACTAATCCAAAACACAATTCTTAAAAAAAAAAATATTTTTATAGGAGACATTAGTTGAAGGTCTACAGAGGTCTTCAGTCCGTCGAACTTTTAGAGATGCACATGCACAATATACAAAAGATGATGTTGTTGATGTATAGAACTAAAGAGAAATATTTGATTTTATTTAATGATAAACAAATGTATTAAAGAAGATGAAAGTAATATTTTATTAGTGCAATTCTTTATTTTTAACTCAAGGCTTAGTTTAAAAACAAAATCGTTTTTATTAAAATCAAATCAAAACAAGACAAATATTAATTAAAAGAAATGTTTTTTTTTTTTCAATTTACAAGAAGGTTATAATAAAATTGTATTCATTTTTAGTGCCAACATTTTACTGTAGTGTAATATATTATTATTTAATTTTTTAACGTTTTTTTTACTTGAGGTTTTAACCAAGTGTATATTTTTTTATATAACTAATCCCTCTTTTGTAAAAAGAAAAACTTCTATATATGTGTTTTATATGTAATCAATGGTTGATCTAAGAATTTAACTTACGGAGGATAGTAAAATATACATATTTTTAAGGCGAATTTTTTTAACAGACATTTTTTATTTGCTTTTTATTTTGTATAACGACTGGTTGAAGTCGAAATTATTATATTGTGGCTTTACAAAAAAAAAAAAACTGCCATACACAATACTTAAAGTGTAATTTTAGCTTTCGAGTCGTGAAATTAATAATCCATGTATAATTTGATCCTACAATTTGGTATAAACAAAATTTTCCATAGCATTTTATTTTAATTTATTTGAAAAGCTTGTGACGTTTGCGTCTCTTTTTTCAATGAAGTACTGGAGGCAATTAAATAAGTGAGACTTAATCTTAACGTGCAATTTTGTTTAGCCTTTAAAAAAAAAAAAAAAACACTAAATGTTGTCGACTGCACACTTAAAAATATTTAACATGAATATACCAAAATCTAACAATACTAAATGTTCTTAAAATCAAAAGACAAAAAAGAATGACTAATTAAAAAAAAAATAAATAAGAAAAATCTTGGACAGACTGTCATAAAATTGCAAAAAAATTTTACGGTGGAAAAACCACCACTTTTCATTTTCGAAAATTATTTTTCCACATAAATAAAACTATTCTTGATTCCATTTAAATTAAATAAAAAAATGAACAAAAAATTAAGAAAAAAGAGATATAACAAAATAAATAAAATTGCTCCAACTATAGTCATTAAGTTAAATTATGTAATAATTGTTATAAAATATTTAATAATAATTAAGAATATTAAAATTAATGAAACAAAAAAACATTATAAACCTATCCTGTGATTTATTTTCGTATTTAATAAATCTTAACTTTTTTGTATAAAATTTTAATAACAGATATGAACAAGAAAAAAAAAACAGTTTTGTGTATTCCATTGATATGCAAAGTTTGTTTTATTTTTTTAAAAGCTTTTTTATAATTTGTTGAAACAAAATTTTTTAGTTTGTGTGGTTTATTTGTGTAATCCCTTTTAAATAAAGAAAATTAATTAATTGTGCATAAGCAAACAAAACAAAAATAAACGAATTAAAAATAGACTCCATATTTAAGTTATATTTTCTTATTAAAAATTTTAATTAAGTAAAAACTAAGTATTAAAAACACAGTAGAGAATAACATTGACAAAAACAAATTTTGAAAACAACAACAAAATAGAATTACTGATAAGAAAATAACAATTTTGTAAGTAAGAATCGCAAAATGTTGCGCTAAATCGTAAAAGATTTTCTTTTATTTGTTTAAATTTTTATTTTTGTAGTTATTTACTCTTAAGGTAATTAATTAACAAACAAACAAAAACAGCATATATTTATAAATAAATAAAATTCGAATTATTTGTGACAGTTTCGGAAATTTTATAAATATAAAAAAAAGAAAACGACAATTATAAATAAAATTACACATAAATGTAAAGTTATAAGAAAATATTCTCTACTCCAAACAATAAAATATTAAATACACTTATATTCGAGAAAATAAACTAAATACTATAAATAATGACTTTTTTTTAAACTGTAACGATAACATATTGAAAAAAAAAACTTTTATTCTAATACGTTTTACGAGGATGATGTAGCAGAATTTTGTCTTCGTCAAAATTGCTTTCAAGATACGGAATAAAATAAATGGGGCCTATAATTTGCTGATAACTGCAGAAGAATTCTATTGCCTATATTATTCACTTGATTAAAACTTAAATCCAGATTGAAATTAATTTGAATCCAACAATTAAATCCAACTCCACATTATTCGCTAGTTAGAACCATACTTTAATCCAGTTTTTTTTTTGAATCCAATAAATTAAGAAAAATGGATTTTATTCATGAAATACATGCTATATGTTAGCTTGTATCGCTAACTTATTTATTTTTGTTTTAAGAGTTTTCTTTTTTCATTTTGAACGAGTTAGGATTAAATTGGAAGATTTGATTAAAACATTTTAAATCTTGATTTAAGACAATTTAAATCCATTGGATTTAATGCATTTTTGAATAATATGGACATGGATTTAATGAATCCGGAATTAATGGATGGATTAAAAATTCACTAAAATCCTGAGTGAATAGTATGGCCGTTATAAATAATGAATAGGTAAGATATACGTCCAGGGAAATGTAAGACTGCTTTTAAACGAAACGATTACCCCTTGCAATTTTTTAGCACGTAGGTGGGGGTGTGCACTATTAAAAATCGCAATGTTTAAAAGCATCCTTACAACCGAATGAAAACTAAAAGAGAAACAAAGCTTAAAAATCGCTGCGTCTAACAGTCTGAGCAAATAATTTCAAATTATTGTCAGGCTTTCTGAACACATCCTTTCAGCATTTTTTAATCGGCTTTGGGCTAACGACTTCCATTGGTAAAATGTCATTTAAAAATTTGTTTGACATTTCACCATAGGCAACTTAACCTCATCTGAAATCAAATCGTTTGTCGCTTGTTCGGTGATTCTATTTTGTTTTTAATTTTTATTGCAACAAATCAAAGCATTTAATAAAAAAAATATCACAACAAAATGGTCAAATTAACACCGGAACTGATAAATCAATCGATGCAGTTCATAAACCCGTGTCGAGAACGTGAACTCGATCTGCGTGGATACAAAATTCCACAGATTGAGAATATGGGTGCAACACTTGATCAATTCGACACAATCGACCTATCGGACAATGATTTGCGCAAACTGGACGGCTTCCCATATCTTCCGCGCTTGAAGTGTCTTCTACTGAACAACAATCGACTTGTGAGAATAGACGACTTTGTCCATGAATCGCTACCGAATCTAAACACAGTTATCATGACGGGGAACAATATTCAAGAGTTTAGTGATCTGGATCCACTGACACATTTTAAGCACCTGCACACGCTGTGTCTGTTGGTCAATCCAGTGTCGACCAAACCGTACTACAGAGAATACATCGCATTTAAGTTTCCGAACCTGCGTCTCCTAGATTTCAGAAAAATCAAATTAAACGACCGAAAGAACGCTCAAGAGTTCTTCCGCTCCAAAGTTGGTAAGGACATCCTCAAAGAAGTCGCCAAAAAGGCAAAAGTCAACAATGCCGCTGTGGGTGATGGCAAGATAGGATCTGGGGCAACTGGAGGCACTGTAGCAAATCAAGCAGACATACAGCGCATCCGAGAAGCGATAAGAAACGCCAATTCACTGCAAGAAGTCGAGCGTTTGACGAGAATTCTTCAGTCTGGCCATCTGCCAGAGAACTTCTCGTTAGATAATGGACGAGGAGAGGCCATGGAAATGTAGTTCCATCCTGAAACGTATGAAGTAAATAAAGAAAATTCCACAAATACTGTTCCCACTTTGTTTTTTTTTATTTATTTTTCACAGAAAAACAAACCACAACTTGGTTTAAAACAGATTCTCCTTAGCTTCCATCATCCTCTACGCTTAATTAAGCCATTCCTTATAAATCCTTTTCCGCCATTATACTGTCGTAGTGTAGGCCCGTGTAGAAGATTATCCACGTCACGAGGAAGCCAGCGAATGAGGTCATGAACCCTTCTTTGACCAGTTCCCATGCTCCGCCATATGCCTCCTCATCGATTGCTTGAAAGTTAACTGAGTATAGGTAAACTATGGCACAACTGATACCAGCGAATCTAGAAGAAAAGCAATTAAAACCTCGTTTCTCGTTTCTTATATTTATTCTTTTTAAAAGAGAAAACTCACAAAACTAGACCAAGGAATCCTTTAAGTGGGATTATTCCCCAAATAACACCAAGAATTATGCCGAAAACCTGTCGCGACCAATAGACGACATCGAGAAATTCATCCTAAAAAGGGTTAATTAACATCAATTTGAAATTTTAACTCAATCTAATCGCGAGATAGAGAATCTCGTCTGGCTTGGCGATTGTCATTTACCTTGTCAGGCCATTCTGATTTCGCGGTAAGGGCACGCGAGCAGATTGATTTGAGGGATGATGTTTTTATTGTGCCGTTTCTTTCTATGGTATTTGTTTTAGTAGACATTGTGGTTTTTAAGATGGATTTCTGTTAGTAAATGCAAAAATAAAATCTCCAGAAAAGAAACACGACTTTTTTTTATCAATCGTGGAGGTGTATAGTATAGTAAAAATTGGAGGTAAAATGTCAGATTTGACACAAATTGTAAAGTTGCTCAAAATTGAGCTAAATATGTGACAGGGTAGCATGAAAGAAACTGATTGCAGCGAAACTGGTAGAGAATAGAATAAATTAAAAAGACTTTAGAAAATTAATTTCAAAATTATTTACTTATGGCGTTTTTGATTGGATTTTTGGAATGTTATAGTCCTTTCTGATTCCAATTAAATATGTATGTTGAATTTGTAACAATCCGAAAATCCAATAGAAAACAACATGTACCTAAGTGAAAAGCATTCCAGGCACCACTCAAGGAAAGTTGGAATAAAGGGACGGAGAATCTTTTCTTTTTTAACAAATAACAAATCTACTTTTATAGCTATAGTCGGAGGTTAGCTGGAGATACTTAAATAACGAAAAATTATTTTTCAAAACTTACGTTCTATGAAAAAAGATTTTTTTTTTTAAAACGCTTACTGCTACGGTGGAAAAAAAAATATTATGCAAAAATTCTTACAAGCCAATGATTAGGGTTAATTCAAATATTTTGTTTTGCGTGATTGTTTTATAGTCAAGGAGACAACCTTTATCGGTGCCTTTGAATTCTGAACTGTAACCTATAGATTTAGTAAAAAAAATTATAAAACCGCTGGTACTACAAGTTTTTTCAAGTTGTAATGGCCACAAAATGACTGTCTTCGGTTGCAGTTTTGAATGGGTATACCTATACCATATGGCAATTTCTATTAATATCAAAAATTGGGGTAATTTCGTTAAGATTCCAAATTCGATTGCAAATCCTCTAATAAAAATCTCCTTACAAATCATCAGAACTTTGGATTCAAATTGGAAGAAGTTGGAAGTCCAATTTGAAAAAAAACAAGCGTAAAGTACGCTCCACAAAAAAATATTAACACATATAAGCTCTGTTCGTTTATTATTTTTATTCTAATAAAATAAAAATAAAAAAAACTGTGTTAACACAATCATTTAAAACAAATAGAACTTTAAAAATTAAACAAGTTATTATAATGTGTTTAGTGCTTGCAAATAATTAAATATTTAATTTAAATTAATAATTTTCAGTTGTGCGGACGTAATTTACTCCGGATGGCATGGAAACCTTATCATATCCCTTAGGAAAGAGTTTTTTTGCTTCTTCATCAGTAACGGTTGGCAAAATCATTACCTTTGTACCAGGCTTTAAATAAATATAGAATTTAAATCAATTAAAAATTAAAAAGCTAGGAAAAACTAAACTTACAGTCCAGTTAGCTGGTGTGGCTATAACCTTCAACCTGTCTGTTAATTGTAAAGAGTCAATGCATCGAAGAATTTCACTGGAACAATATAAATTATATTAATTATTTTTTCTTATAAGTTATTTTTTTTATGTAATATCTTACTCTACATTACGACCAGTTGACATCGGATAAAACATCGACAAACGCAATTTCTTATCGGGACTAATGATGAACAGAGCACGAATGGTCTTTCCAATTTCGGGATCTTTCTTTTGTTCTTCATCGAGTAGACCAAATGAAACGGCCAAATCACGGTTTGGATCGGCAATTATTGGATATGGAAAGTCTCCGGGAATATCCAAACAATATGATTTGATGTCATTGACCCAATCAACATGAGAAGCAAGCTGATCTACGGAATGAGCTAATAGCTTGGTATTACGCTTAGCGAACTCATGCTGATGGACGGCCATGCGTCCAAGTTCTGTGGTGCAGACAGGAGTAAAGTCTGCTGGGTGGGAGAAAAAGACACACCATCTAAAAAATAAATAAAATATTATTTTAGATCAAGATCAATAGAAAAACAAAATTGTTTTCCATCTAGTTTTATTTCAATGATTTAATAATTAGTTTTTACTGTGAGCGGTTTTGCAAAGAGGGTGTGTAAAAAAGAGAGACAACAAATATATACAAAATAAGCTAAAAAAGGATTCACTGTTGTCACTCTATGCATGTCGTGTCGTTTTGTTATCATGGGATGATTTATAATTATATATTAATTATAATAAAACCGTTACATGGCCAGTCGTTTATAAACCTTCATTCGTATTTATAAACGATTGCTAACTTTATAAATTATAAATAAATAAATAAATATTGTTGTCTAAAATATCGGAACGGAAACGGTTGTCTTAACCGTGATATTTTATTGAATTAAATTAAATAAAACTTATTTGCAACTATTTCAAACTCTTTAGACATTGTTCTACTAGTCTAGAAATCTAATAAATATGGCTGCTTGTCATAAGAAATTATTAATAACACTGAGATCGGTTGTCTAAACCTTGACTTACATAAGTGGAATTTATTTAATTGAATAAAATGTTCAAGCCCAACTATACAGAAATATGGATGTATTAAGCCACTGTCTGAATAGACAACCGTATACATATTTGTACGACGCCCTAATAAAAACGAATTTTATCTTACACTGACAATTTCAAAAATTCTTTTATAACCTGTGGACAATTAACATCATCAAAGCAAAAGAAACAATATAATGTGTGTAGGGAGAACTATACCTATAGGTTATCATTTCGAAATTGTCTTTAATACAACAAATAACATTATGTTTAGTTTATTCTCGCCTCGGAAAGTTTACGAAATTATTCGATAGATTGAATAATTAATCTTATTTTTTTTTGTTTAAACACTATCTGCATTACCAAATAGAATTAGAATTAGAATCGTCTATTAATACGTGCTGGTATGTTATTAGTAAATGTTTATTTGTCATTGAAGTTTGTATACTGCCAGGCCTGACCTTGGGGTTTACTTTTCAAAATAAAAATATAAAAAGTAGTCCAGTTGAAACCTACATATATTATACATAATATAATATTGTATGTTCGTTATGTTCATTGTTAGTTATGTTCATTTGGTAAAACAATCATTTTGTTTATAAGTTATAAGCCTCCTTATAGGAGGCCTAAGTCATCTTCAAAGCAAAAATGAAGCCCTCGTGATTTTGCTATAAATTATAATTAATTGATAAAAGTAATAATTAATTTTAAACATACATTCCTTAAAATCTAATGCTTAAGTGATGTAATAGGTATATATGGATATAACCTCTTATATTTGTCATATAATTTAAGTCACTGTCACTTAAAAGCAACAAAAATAAACAACTTGATTAGAGACTAACCTACGATAAGCAACTAAAGCTATGTATATCTATATTTCTCAGTAGGTACATAGGTAGACACTTGAAAAAGAGAAGTATGTATACATGATAAGATATACAGCCGACAAAAGCAGTGCTGTCACCCAACTCCTTTTGCAGTAGATCTGCGCTGCTCTTAGTCCCAAACGAAAATCTACTGCGCAGCAAAACGAATCTACTCCTCTTTTAAGAATTTTTATTGTTATCCAAAGTTAGCTTTGAACGCGTCCATCCAAAATTCGAAATGTATGTACATATGTTATGTACATATGAATTTTCCGAATGAAATGAGATTTTTTATTAATTTAGTTTAAGAAACTTGTTTTTTTTTTTTATTGTAGAGTTCGTTTTTGAAGTAATTGTTAAGTTTCTAGATCTTCCTGTTTTTATTCGTAAATAAAATCTATTTTAAATTAATTGAATTTTTGTTTTTGTTAATTGTAACATCTACTGCGGTATATTACAATCTACTGTATTTTTTTCTGATATATATAATATCTATAGGGTGGCAGCGCTGGACAAAAGCTGAATTAACATTCTGACTTATTTATTATAGTGTACCCAACTGCGGCCTTTTTCATACAAAGTTACAAATATTAATTCTTAATCTTAGTATTTATATCAATAAACACTACTCTCTATAGCTCGCATACTGTAGGTAAAGTAAATACTCAATTATAAATTTATGCTCTGTCTATTTGCAACAAAGTTAGAATTAACAAAACAGAATTCACACATAATAGTATACAAATTTAAATTAATTCTCATTTACAATGTGTTATCATTAATTGAAAAACACCACATTGATGATGCAATATGCGCGTTTTTAATAAAAAGAAATAAAATAGAATAAAAAAAAAGAACAAAACAATAAACAAGTTGAACTTGCACTTTAAATGCATTTGAAATGTCAAGTTGATTGAGATTAAGATAATTTTAAACCCAATCAATCACTAAAATCAAGTTCACAATAAATCAAAATGATAAATCACTTACGAATCACCCAACCAATCATAAAATTGGATTGGCCCCTTGGTTGAATCGACTTTAAAATTTGGCACTGTTGCTCCTAGACGCATTTTTTTAAATTAAATTAAACTTTTACTTTATTAAATATTTATTATAGAAAATTACAAAATACTGCACACCCGATCGCTAACAACGATTGATTGAGGAGAACAGTAGAACGACAATCAGCTTTTATTTGTTTCCCACTCCAAGTGATAAGATCAGAAATAATTCTGCAATCTGAAATATGGGATAGACGTTTTGTGTACAAATGGTGATGAGGTGTTTGCAATGTTTATTTATTGTACTAATTTATTTTATTCTAGAATAGAGGTGTTTCATCTAGTAAATTAAAATGAGCCGTCGTTATTTTAAAAGTGGCCTAAGTTCACTTATCTTTAAATAGAAAAATTTAAAGCTTTGCATTGAATTAAATTTGAAAAAATATTGTCAAATATTAAAATAAAAATAAAATGTATTTGTATACGTGTTAATATATTTACGTATGTTATTTATATATATATTTTCGTAAGCCATCAACGATCGTTTACTATTTTGAAAACTAACCAAACTTATTTTATTTTCTAAAAAAGCATATCACCCCAGTAAAACTAGACTTGTTTATGATTTTTTGATTTTGTGATGTGAAAGGTGAATTTTTTTGTTGATAAAGTCTTTTGTGAAAACCTGAAAAAGCACATCCAGTACAAGGAACTGATATTGAAACGTGAGCGTTTTGGAAATATTTGAAAACTTTCTCCCTGGCCCACTTTTTTAGCCAATTTCCTATATAGGGCAATTTTTAAAATTTCTTAAGATTTTTTGTAATAAATTTGTTGCAGTTGCAGCCAGTAAAATTAAAAATTCCGTTATTTCATTAACTTATGAAATTAAAAATAGATATGTATGTTATTGTGAAAGTAGCCTTATGTGAAAAAACCAGAAAACCAGAAAAGAGATTAAGAAATACTGACAGCGTTAAATGTTATGATGCCTTTATGCTTTTTGCAAAATTATTGAGCATACAGTAATTAGTTTTATCAATTTTAAAATTTGAAATGGAAGTGATTTATACTTTCAAAATAAATTTTTTGGGACTTGACAAAATATTTCATACCCTCTCCCATACTGGCATTCTTTTCTTGTTGTCCAAAGTTTTAGGTTAATTTCTTGAGATAAAATGCACCTTATTACTAGTCCATTGTACCAAAAAGATATTTTTTTACTATATTTTTATTCACTATAACTAGATAAATATCATGGAACGTATGTAGTTAGCTTTAATGTTTATTTAGTTTCAAGAACTCGGATTGTTTTAGGTGTTTTCAGTGGTACTTTATTAATTAAAAAAGGCTTTAAAATTAAGAAGTTAGAATTAAAAAAAAAAAAATAAATAGTCAAGTAATTACCTTAACTTTAGACTTTTTTAAAGTTTTAAGTCATTATAATTAAAATTAAAAAAATATTTAATTGGTATACTGAACTTTAGTGGAAATAAATAGTCATAATGATGAAGTCCACTACTGATAGTGATAACCAATTGTAGGTTTTCATCACTTGTAAAATGGCAACATTTTTATTTTGTCTGTTTTGTTCAATATAAATGTGACTTAATAAATATGTATGTGTATTTTTGTTGACATAGTAAGGTTAATCGCAAATTAGTACAAAAGTGGGTGTGTTGAAGTTTGTTATTATAATTTAAAATAAATTATTGTTATTGTTGACATATTATATACATTATTTAAAAAAAATATTATTTAGTAATTGAAATCTTTGAATTTAGAATAAAGTAAAAAGATTGAATTTAATGTTTTTAAATAAATTTGTTTCATTCAAGAGTAGATATTCTTATCTTTAATTATGGTGCACTGGACGATTGAAAAAATTGGATTGTCTTTATATCACGTTTTAGGTAAGAAAGAATGCAAACTGTATGTTTCCATCAAATTATGTCACCTAAAGGCATACCTATATATTGGAGAAACACCTTTCGAAATTGACTAGGTCGTCAAAGCAAAAGAATGACTTGCGGACGATTTTGCAGTATGAATTTTAAGCAGGTTTTGCTTTATTTTCCATACAAAATATAAATATGTCACCAAAACCAAATCGTTATTATTTTGAAAAAATGATTATAGGTAGGTATAGGTAGTTACTTCCATTTTCTCAATGGCTTCAACACAAGAAATGCGTTTATTATCGTTATGTCGTATTTGATTGAAACTTCAAGTTCATTTTTTTGTAAGTCTCTGTCCAAACATATACCGCAATTTATAAAGATTATTGAAAAACCATTAACAAAAGCTTTTCAAATAAAAATTTCTAGATAATTTTTTTAACAAAAAATGTTCTATTTTAAAAATAAAATCACAAATATTTCAATAGTTTTCTGTGGTCGTCCATAAATAATTGACTCCAGGTAGTATAGAAACTTTATCGAATACCTTAGAAAAAAGTTTGTTCGCATTTTAATCAGAAACTGTCAGCAAAATCATAACTTTCGTTTCAGGCTAAAAATAAATTAAAAAACAAATAAGGTTTTTAAAAATATAAATAAAAAACTTTAATCTTACAGTCCAGTTGGCAGGAGTTGCAATAAATATTAATGGAATTTGGATTCCTGGGACTCAAATTAGGTTATTTTGATATCGCTTATGAAATAAATTTATTAATGATTTTTTACCACATTCTAACAAAGTTTCGGATGTTTACGTTATTTTTATTTATTTCCTGATGTTATCCTAAAATCTAATCTGAAAAAATATATTTATCTATAAAAAATAAATTGAAGAATAACATTAAAACAATAATAAAATCATATTCAATCATATATAGGGTGGCGAACTTATCAATATATTGACAGCAAAAAAAAACTGTGGGTAAAACGATAATATAATTAGTCAGAAGCGAACCATATAAGAAGCGATTGTATTTTAATTTTTCTTCATAATCAGAAAGCTTAAGCTTCCCCGAGTACTTCTCTCTAATTATTATTTAATTTGAATTTTTACAAATACACTTTGAATAAAATGCGTCTAGGAGCAACAATCCCTAATTTCAAGGTCGATTCCACAAGGGACCAATTCAGTTCTACGATTGGTTGGGTGATTCGTAAGTCATTTTAATTCAAAATTTATCAACGGTGCAATTTATTATTTTTTGAGAAAACGGACAACATCTGCCTCATTAAATTTCATATTTAATCTCAAGTTCATATAAACAATATTTTTCGTTTACTATGGCGTATACGTAATATTTTCTTTAAAATTTGAAAGACACTTAAACTTATTGCAAACCCAAACTAAAACGAAACAAAATCTTCAATATTTTTTCAGGTTGGTGCGTATTCTTTTCCCATCCCGCTGACTTCACTCCCGTATGCACAACTGAACTTGGACGCATGGCTGTGCACCAACATGAGTTCGCCAGGCGTAATACCAAACTTTTAGCTCATTCAGTTGATCAGCTTGTTTCTCTTGTTGATTGGGTCAATGACATAAAATCATACTGCTTGGACATTTCCGGGGGTTTCCCATTTCCAATCATTGCCGATCCGAACCGTGAGTTGGCTGTTTGATTTGGTCTACTCGATGAAGAACAAAAGAAAGATCCCGAAATTGGAAAGACAATTTGTGCTCTATTCATAATAAGTCCTGACAAAAAAATAAGTTTTTCCATGTTTTATCCGATGACCACTGGTCGTAATGTAGAGTAAGTTGAAAATAACACAAAAATGTATTGAGCAAAAAAAATAAAAATATTTTATATATTTTGATTGTTTTTTTTTTTCAGTGAAATTCTTCGATGCATTGACTCGTTACAGTTAACTGATAGGCTAAAGGTTATTGCAACTCCTGCCAACTGGACTGTAAGATTTATGTTTTTTTCTTTTTATTTTTTAAATCCAATTTGTTTTTTTTTTTTAAATTTATTTTAAGCCTGGAACGAAAATTATGATTTTACACACAGTTTCTGATGAAGATGCGAACAAACTTTTTCCTAAGGGATTCGATAAAGTTTCAATGCCATCTGGAGTTAATTATGTAAGAACTACAGAAAACTATTGAAATATCTGTGATTTTATTTTTATAGTACCAAAATAAAATATCTTATTATTATGTTTAATTATCTTGTGAAAATATAATCTAAGACCTTTGTAGTGGTCTTTCAAAATTCTTTTTTTCTTGCTACAATATACATACAAAAATATGTAGATAAATTTAAATGTAAATAAAGTGATTTTTGGATAACTAATTTAAATCGATGTCGAAATTTTATTAAATTAAGTCAATACATTAGGCCAAGTGAGATTAATTTCTGTTTGTTTTGAATTTCGATTTTTATACAGAAACCAATTTTATTATTTTATAATATTTATTTAGCTTTAAAAACGTTGTATATTAAAATATTCAATTTCATTTAAAAATTGTTTTATATAATAAAATTAAAATAGTTTTCTTAGTTTAAAAAATCACATGATATTACCGTCTCTCAAAAGCTAATAAAGAAACTGTTTTATCAGAAGAAAAAAATAAACAAATTTCATAATTTTTTTATACATTTTCTTATAATTGTTATTGTATATTAAAATCTTTAAATTTACCACTTACACTATTTTGTTCTATTTGAATACAAAATTTTGTTCGCTTAGCTTTTTTTAAGACTGGCTGTTTGTTTTCAATAAATTCTCTACAGATTAACATATCTACATATTTTTCGTCATTAAATATAATAAAGTTTGTTTTTCATTCTTTGTAATGTTTCTAGTGACTTTAATTTTAACCATTATATTATTAATAAAGTGATGGATGCGGCGTCATTTTCACTCGACTCATTTGATATGAATTTTCAAATCCAAGCTTGAGGTAAAGGTTTTGAGATGCAGCATTATGTGGAAGAACAGCAACATATGGAACGTATTTATATTCGATAATACGTTTTGTGAGTGCTTTAGCAATTTGCGTACCATATCTGAAAAAAAACGTATATTGTTCAATTATCACTCAAAGTTATAATTTAGGTTTAAATATATCAGTAAGTAAGTAAACAAATTATTTCCAGAAAATTTAAAAAAAGTTTTAACAAAATTATATACAAATAAACAATTTAATTTCTTACCGCTTGCGCCGATATTTTGGAAGTGTATGCATTGAAAACATTGCTCCATAATAAGAGCAAACCATCCAAGCAGCAAGATCATTTGATTCCTTATTAAAAATCCCTAATGCAGGTAGTTTCTTTACTAATATTTCAAACAATTCAATACTCTCAATTTCCTTTGCGGGATAATGATCATGGATAAGTTTCACATCGTTTACAGTTAGTGGGCGTATTTCAGCCTCATCATTTGGGAACCTAGTAAAACAAAGAATAATTCAGTAAATCTTTATCCGAAAATTAAAAAAAAAAAATATATAAAACAATTAATCTTACACATCAAGTTCCAGATTAACATTCAAATCATTTAAAATTAAAATATCACACACAAGCTGTTGCATTGTACCAAAATTCTTATAAAAATCATTTAATCGATTAACAATAGCTGTGTGTGTAAAATGTAGGTACATTGGTTTTTTCCAATTTATCAATACATCCTCGGTTGTCAGTAGATCCACACATTCTAAATGGCTAAGTGGACAAAAAATTGAAAAACTTTGATAAATATTGTTATCAGGCTAGAAAAATAAGAAAAAAAGAAAAAGTTAGGAGGTATGTATATGGAAAAATTAAACTTTTTAAAAAATAATAATTCATCACCGAAAGTGTGCATCCAGGGAAGTGAATAATTACTGGTTTTTCAGGCCATTCTTTGGAAACATAAAAGTGAAAATCCCAAATTTGATCGTTTATATAGGTTTTTATTGTTTGGTGAATCTGATTAAACAAAAAAAATATAAATAATAGATCTTTTAAATTAGTTTTATATTTATTTAAATAATTAAAGCCTATGTGTAGCATTGTTCTTGTGAGTTATTTTATTTGCAAAATATGACCGATGCAATTTAAAATTTATTAAATCAAAGAAAAAACAAGTTTCTTAAAACAGACATAAGAAACTAATTAAAAAAACTAATTTACTTAGGCAAAATTGTCATAATATCCTTTGGATATGGGTATATACATATACTAAAATATAAAATTCCGCATTGTAAAATATGTATATATAAACAGCTGTGCTGTTATTATTATTATTTATATAAATATTATACTGACCTTAAGTGATTCCGGCAGATGACCATCCAGAAGCTTTAAAATTTCTGGCAATTCAGATTCTGGGACCAATCGAAAATTTTTTCCTTCGTCAATCAATTTCATTATTAATTAAAAAAAAACTGTAATTTTGTTATGTTGCGTTTTTAAATATTTAACACAAACTTCGTCGCATTGACTTGCTTTATTACTTCGATCAAAAAATTTATATGTAGGTATGCTGAAAAATAAATTTATTATTCTTTTCAGAAATGGGGATTAAAGACTCTCCCAAACAGAAGTCAATCATTCGTAGTGGATATGCGAAGGTTCAAAGATTCGCATCTCGAATGGATATTATCATTAATCAACATGTAAATTAATTTAGAGATGAGAAGTTTTTATTTTCGTTCCGAAGTATTTTCGATGGTTTAGTAGAGTACTAAATTTCTTTAACAAATTCATCCATCCGTTCAGGATGTAACTATGAATTGTATAACGAAAACCTCTTTTTCAGATTTCTCCATAATGCTAATAATGTTAGGTTTGTTAAAAAGTTCGAAATTAATTTTCATACGACACCGATACATTAAAAAATTATATTTTTGCATACACATAATACATACAAATATAATTATTATATACATTTGGTATCTATAAGCTTATATCAAAACTATTCAATATGATTGCAACCTTTGTTAAAAATGTTATACTTATGTATTCATATTAATTGGTAATCTAAAATTTATAATCTAATCTTATCGTTAGTTAATTAGTTAGGTTAAAAAAAAATATTATTTCAGTAGAAAACCGGAAATGTTTATTATATGGGAGGTATACCCTATATCTTTTGGTTGAAAATCGATATAATGACTTTGCTTGAATTTCGCTTACTTCCTCTTATCGTTATTTAAACTTCGTTTTGCGATCATTGATAAGTTTATATAAAAACCGGGAGTGTAAAGTTCAATTTGAATGCTTCCAACATCAAAAATATAAAGATATCAATTAAAATGTTTTTGAAAATTGTTTTAAATAATTGAAGCTAAGCGAGTTCCCAAATTACTTTTTTCTTAGCTTTATCAAAATTATAACATAAAATATTAAAGTACTAAATTATAAATAACCACAAAATTAGATGTGTGACAAATGGTGTTTAAAAAGGAACTAATGATATTCTATCGATAAAAAATTGGTTTGAAATTATATTAAAGTGTTTTTTGTTAAATTAGCAATAGTGAGTGATAAACACATTTTGTTTTACTATTCAAAAAATTATTATAAGATATAAAACTAAAAAGCTCTTCTTATCACAAAAAAGTGTTTACGTACTAGAGGTGAAATGACGATCAGATTGATATAAAAAAAATCCCTCACCGCTTAATACTCAGTCCAGTATTTTTGTACAAAATGAATTTATTAAGAAAGAAACTTCAGATACAAATGTCGACCAAATTTTGTAGTTGGCATTGACATATTATAACTACATATAATTATAACATACTTAAGGAGTTAGCATTTTTGGGCTTTATTAGAAATCTCTACTTTGTCAACTTCAACATTTACACTTCTCTTTTATTTTGCCTCTGTTCGTTTACTTCCCAAAACTATCTATTCCTACCCATTTAAGTCCAAAGCTGAAAAAAAAAAATTAAATAAAATGTATACAAATTGGCAGTTTTGGGAAGTTAACGAATACACCTATTAAAAGTAATTAAAGTAATATTAGTGTTTTCAATTTTATTCAGTTCGAGAATCTGTCAAATTCGAAGAAAATTCCAGAATCAGTGTTCCTTAATTTGTCATATATCAATATTTTTTGTTGTTTTTAATAATGCGTTGTGCATATTTTGTGGGCACTCGAACATCCATTTTTTTAATTTTTGACACTTTATAAACTTTGATAACCTACTGTAAATCTGTGAACTGTAAACTTAAGGTATGACATTCATAACTACTAGTACCTACCTACAAACACACTTACATTTTCTCATATCTAAGTTTTCCACTTACATACATGATAAATATTTATTGAAAAAGTAAATATATGTATTTACTCCTATATTAAGAGGTAAGAAACAAGTTGTCAAATTGACCTGTCAACAAGCCGATAAATGTGATTTAACTCGGTTAACAAATGTAATTCAGATATTACTTACTTCTTCTTTCTTCTGTGACTAAAAAAAAATTCTTTTAGAGTTGTGCAGGTACATGCCTTCGAATCGTTTTTAGTGACGATTGCGTCAGGGTGAGGATACTATAAGAGGAATGGTGCTACCATTATTTCGAATTATTTTTCTTGATGGTGAAAAAAATGTTACTTTAAAAAAATTCAAAGAATTCAGTTAGATTTTCACCTCTGTTAAAATTTGACCTCTTAATAACTAATTTTATTACTGATCTTAAAATTATATTAAGAGTATTAAAATTAATATTAAGAGTATTAAAATTAATATTAAGAGAACTATTTAACAAACTTTATAACTTTATACTGACAAGTCTCAACATTATAATCAATAAACATTTTTGTTGTATTTATTTTGTTTTAATAGCGTGTAAACAAGAATATTTTTTTTATTTTTTGATGTGCTGAGTTCGGATCTGATTTCATAATTGATCTGTATTACATTAAGAAATTATATTCTTAATATTTTATTTTATTATAAATGTCCTAAAGCTATGAAAAATTATGGTCTTATTTATAAAGGTTGTCTAACTTTAGAAAACTGTCCAACTTTGGAAAATGTGTTCAAAAACCTTGTTTATTGTTGTCTTATAGCTGCCTAACTTAGACACAAGAGAAGATTGTCTTAACCGTGAATAATGTGATGTTTATTTATATTAAATAAAGCATATTTCCACTATTTTGAAAATAGTTAGACAGTGTCTAAGTAAACAAAAATCTAATAAATACGACTGTTAGTTTTTTTCGAACAAACTTGTATCATATCAGCAATCTAACTAGACTAATTAAATTATTAATAAAATATATTCGGTATATTTATTCAATGATGTAGGCGACAACCGACGATTAGAACAAGTAGGTAGGTGTTGTGGGTGTTGAAATTTACATGCGTTTAGTTTTTATTTAATGCACCTCTGGGCGAAAATGTGATTTTTTTTTGTCTTTTTGCACTTATACAGGATATAATTATTATTATTTTGTATTTATTTATTTTTTAAAAAGTTCGAAGAAATAACAAAAAATAAAGAGTATTTTAACATAGAACACATATTATAACACAACACAATGGGCGGTCGTGAACAACTGGCACTATTGTTCACAAGTAATCTTGGATTTGCTGACAACTTTAAAGTAATTGATAGAATCAAGCAAGTATAGGTATGTACAATTGTACATATGTATACCTATACTGGGACCCTTGCTTAGTATTGAGCTAGCAGCTAATAAAATGCAAAATAATTCTTATTTATTATATAATTCTTCATATATGCATAAGTTTTCATTAATTTATTAGAGTCGATTCCCATCGCAGACTCGCTGTCACAACGACAACAATTGGTTTAGCTTTCATTCACTGAAACATTTTACCGGGTACTGCTATAACTAAATAATATCAGCGCTGAAATCATTCGTTGTATAATTCTTTTTAACGAGAACGAGTAGCGTTTATATATGTAATGGTGTATCTGTACGTTAGATTACCCACTACTAGCATTTATAGCATACTTTTTTTTGCCTGTAAGTTAGCCTCCTAATATGTCATATATTACTAGCGGGTGCGGTGTGTGATGCGTTATCATAAGCTTTATACAATATCTCTATAATGAGTTTATGAAAAAGTAATAAACATAAGCATTTATTGTGGAACTAAATTACCTGTCACTGAAATCGTTTGACAAATTATTTTATAAATATTCGAATTCGAACATTTTTATTGTAGAATCGTGTTATATATTGTAGGGCCCTTCTTCTTCTGCTCCGTCGAAAATTTGTGTGTACCTTATTAAAAATGTGAAATGTAAGGATAAATTTTAATTTGGTGGTGCGACAGTTCGTGTAGAAACCAGGCCCATATAGTGATTCACAACTCTCGACTGTACGCGTGTTATCTTAGATGAGATCCACTTTTTTACTACAAGAGATATACATATGTATATTATACAAACCTACTTATGGAGGATTTGTGATAGTCCTGCAAAAAGGAACTGTGAAAAAATCCTTTGTTTTTCAGTGGCATGGCCTTGGGATTCGACCCCAAGGCCTTCGGGACATCGCAGTTGATGCACTAACCATAATGCCACTGGCTACTACCTGAACTAGCTTATTAATAAAAAAAATTGTTTTATTTTAAACTTCTCAACTTGTAACGTTCACTTAACAAGCGCCATCTATCCACTAACAACTATTTTGAATTTTCGTTAAGTTCTACTCCATATATCAACCCTGTTCGACTAATCAATCTCCTTCTTCTTCTTACCAACTAATTGAAATTTTATATTTTACTCTTTTATTTTATTTTATTATGCTAGCCGTCTCCAGTTAAACGGGTCGTTCGCTTCATGGTTCATTTTCGTAGTGGTACTGATGAAGTAAAGTGAGAAAAGACAGACAGCACAGAACAAGAGAATTGACCAAAAAAATCGAAAGGAAAATATTCATAATTTTTTCATTGTTGCTGCTTCGTGTAGCATTTTCACTTCAAATTAAAATAGAAAAACTTTAATCCAAAATATCGAATTTAATGAGAAAAGTGTTTAATATTTCAATATCAATACGAAATCGAAGACAGCTAGTGAAAAAATAATCAGCGAAGATTTTTTTCTTTATTCTGATTTGCAAGACTTTTTCCACAAGCAAAGAAGAAAGAAAAAAAGACGACAAAGGAATAAAAAAAAAACCAAAAATAACAAAAGATTCAGCTAGCAAAGTTGAGTAGTGTATGCCCAATGTAGTTGAAAATGTGTTAAAATCAAAAGTTGAGAAAAAATGAAAAAAATTTCATGGCCGATAATTATTTCACAAATTTAATCATTTCTTTTGCCAAAAAAACGTGCATTCATATACGTCGTGAGAATTAATAATACAAAAAAAGGAAACAAAGGCAGACAAAAATATAAAGAACAGGAGTCGTTGCAGTCCAAGTGTTTTGTAGTCATCGAACTGCGAACTGCGAGAAAAGAAAATGGACGGGCACCATACGCATCACAACAATTCATCGTTCTCGACCCCATCGTCGTCATCATCGCACCATCATCATCATCATCATGTCGCCCAGCAGCAGCCTCTGCTGCAACAGCACACTAGCAGTAAACATCATCTGCACCATCAGCATCATCACCAGGCATTGAGTCAACAGCAGCAGCACCCGAATTGTAACAGTGGCAGCAGTCCCACAAATAACAGTAACAACCATCATATCGATCGCCTAAAGATGTTATATCCAAATGTCAACGAAAATGAAACGCCACTTCCTCGATCGTGGAGCTCCCATGACAAGTGCCATGCCATTGGATTGTCACAGAATAATTTACGTGTTCATTACAAAGGTTAGTTTAGTTTTTAATTGTTATTACTTTTTTCATACTAACATTATTGTTGTTGGTTTTTTATACCTATTTACTTTTTTTTGTTCTAATGTCCAATGCTAGAGTAAAGATTTTTGTTTTTTTTTTACTTTATTTTCGCTACGAATTAAGTTAGTTGACTCTGTCCTTGGGATTGAGATGATAGGGATTCTGTCTCGGGAAATTTAAACATGTTCTTATCTTGTTTACAAATTCTCGCGTAGGTTAGGTACATTCCTTTGTATATTTTGTGGTTCCTTTTTGATTTATCATTCACCATTTTTTATGTGCATTATAATTTATAATGATAGTAGTAGTCGGGTAGGTATGCGTGAACTTTAAATTGCAAAACAAAAAGTTTCTGTTTTAAAAGGCAATTACTGAATATTTGTTTGTCTTCATGGCTTTCTCTGTTTCAACATAAACTATGTTATGTACATATATGTACATCGGAAATTGGAAGTTTTCGCACGTTTTTTTATTTCTTTTTTTTTTGTTTAATCATTTTGAATAAAATATATAAAAAATAAATTCCTAATTTCTTAAATAGCTTATTATTATTATTTTTATTATTAAGAATGTAAATTATTAAGTAATGGTAAAGTTATGGTCTATAAACGAGCCCATCTGTCCAAATTTACGTTTTATAAGAACGTTTGGCATTTAAGTAAGTCAACAGGTTCTAACTCCTTTGTGAACAGAATAACGTTACTTTACTGATACCTTTACTGTCAATTTCAATTAATTTATCTGTCGCGTAAATTTACTGGATATAAAAGAAGTAAGTACAAGATATTATGCATATTGCATAATCAGTTCCATTCAACTGTTTGATTTAATGCAAACTCTCGTTTCTTTAAAAAATTTCAAAATATTTTTTATTAGAGCAATTTTTAAATCAACAAATCTTAAACATTCAGTTAAAAATTCCTATGAGAACAATAAATAGAAATACATTCTTGCTATATCTGCGAAAAAAGGATTATCTGATGTAGTGAGGCTAATACTAATTTTTTAGCATTCAATAAATTTGTATTCATATTTTATAAAATAAAGTTCATGACTTAAATAATTTTTTTTTGACAAAATATGATTTTTTATTTATTGGCCTCGATATATCATATGACTGAACACATACATAGGTACTGGAGCTGCGAGAGGTGAGCAGAGTAGAAAACAAACAATATTTTTTATTTTTTAGAAAACATTTGTTTGTTTTCAACTCTGCTCAGCTTCAGTAGGTAGGTATGTTCAGTCTTACTAATTTGTTTAGTTAAGTTGAACTTTACTGTTCTGTACAACTTCATTGAACCTTAAATTGGTCAGGGAATGTCGAGCATTGATTTTTAACGGAAAACTTTTGTTACGAAATAAAAATCAACAAATAGGTGTGTATTAAAAGTCATAAATAGCATCATTTTCTTTTCCCATCGAAAAACATACTTAAGACTTACTTTGTAGTACCAGTACCATCAGTTTTAGTTTATTTCGTGAATAATCTAAACAACAATCAGCCTTGATGATATTTTCTAAAAATCAGACATTAATGGGACCAACTGTTGTTCTTCATAACTTGGATAGGTAGGTACATACTGATTAGATAGTTCCTAGGTATCGAAATCTGAGTAGCACCTAATAGTGCTTTTAAAAACGGGTACAATTTTGAAGTTGCTGTTAAGATTGAGCTTGGTTAATGGAAGTAGGTAATAGAAAAAACTCCTTATTTAACATTTAAGTAGAGGATACCTACTCCTATAGCTAGTTATATTTCCCTGGTAGGTACATACCTACCTACGTATAGTTTATTGCTAGTCCAACGAGTTTGAACAAAAACTAATTTTCGTTTAAATACCTAAGCGATGATTTTGATTGTTGGGTTACCTACATTTTATATGGTTAATTAATTTTAATAATTTTTTTTCTCTTACCTACATAGGTATTTTTTCGCTTTTTCACGTGTATTTATGTTCTTATTTTATGAAAGGAAAATTCTTTTGTTTTTTTTTCTTGGTTTATTTTCTTTATTGTTCATTTCTATTTTATAACTTGTTCATCTTTCTTGTTCATCAATACTTCTGCCTTTTTCCTCACCCTTAGCACTATCACATATGTTTTTCCCTTCTTCATCTTTATCCATCGTCGCATATTTTTTCTGATTTTGCTTTCATCTACTTGTTTTGATTTTGTAGAAGTGCGTAAATAAATAATCATTTTTTTTTTATCAACTAGGTATATTTTCGTGTATGGGCGTTTTACTGAGTGTATTAGTTTATTGTGCGTTTGGTTGGTTGGCAATGGAATCCATTGCAACTTTAATAATTGTTGAGTGTTCTCGCTCGTTCTTACTCACTTCGCTAATGCAAACTTAACGAAAGTATTTTATTTATTTTTTTCTTTTTGGTCGTATCTTTGCTCAAGTCTCGCTTTCCGTTTTGGTATAAATTTTCTTGTTTGTTGTTGGTTTTGATTGGTGTTGTTGCTTCTTTGCTAACTGTTCATCAGCTGATACACGAACTGTCAAAATTAAAAGGTAGTAGGAGTGGGATGTGGGAGTAATTATGAATGTGCAGTGCACTTTTTGTCGATATTTATGATGACATGGAATGGAAAAAGAAGACACCACATCACTATGGCATAGAAATCAGTTTCTCCTTTTTTCCAACAAAAGAAAACCTTCAACAGAGGATTTTAGATTTTCATTTTTATTGTTTTTCTTAATTTTGTGCACGCACAGCCAGCGTTGACTTTTTAGAACAAAACTACTCCTACTGATAACAAAGAAGCTTAGATGAATTTGTATGTACATACCTACATGCACAAGCACATTTAGGTAGGCTACATTTAGGAGCTAGCACTACCTCAAGGGCCTTGTGCGTTAGATTTAGAATAGGTACCTACATACATAGAAATTATTTTTTGTTTTTATTTTATTAACTTCATGCTTTTGTCAATAGTTTCTTAAATACTTTTTTATTTAGGTATACAATTTTAAAATAATTCGATTTCTTCGTTTTTATTTTACGGCGGAGTAAAAGCAAATAAATGATAATAACCTGAGTTGCTAGAATATTCAATTCTCTATCAACCTACATATCAAATTTTTGTTACGCAAAATAAATTAGATTAGGTATTTATCTTCATACATGTACAATTGTACATATATATGTATGTACATATGTATAAAAAATACCTATATGATTGAATATTTAAAGGTGTAAGAATCCATCGTAAAAAGTTTTTTTTTTAAATTCAAATAGTGTGCAAATTTTCAAAACTACAATAAAAAAAGCTGCTATGTACCTATAAGCTGAAAAATGTAAATCGAATCACATTTTTATTACATTTTTGTTTGGCTCAGATGATCGATAATATGTATTTAGTATCTCATAACATCCCTAAAAAAACCAAGACGAGATTTAATTTAAATAAGAAAAGTACGACATTTTTGTCCAATAAAATTATTTTGAAGTTCATATCGTCGTTTTTTAGGCAGAGGTTCCAGCACGTAAATTTGATACAATGGAGTTGCTTCATGCTCGATTCCATAGACAGTTCCTAATTTAACGATTCAACAAAATTAGAAACTACCTATGTTCAATTGTATCGACTAAACTCGATTGTATTAAGTTACATACTGACACCCCCAGTTCCTTATTAAAATAATAGAAGCGCCCTACTGCAATGGTTAATATGTCTTATTCCTTGTTGGTTGCGTCATTCATTTTCTATCGTTTTTTTCTCTTTATAAACTTCTAGCAGTTTCTCCGAACCACAATCTTTAAATTAAAAACAAAATATTTCTAAATTAATTTATCTAGACTCAAGAACTAAAAAATTGGACATTTCAAGACGGAATTCTATTGTTTTACATAGGCCAAGCATCTTTTTTGAAGGTATACCTACACTGGCAAAAAAAAATACATAACTCATATATTTTTTGTTTAATTTATTTGTTTGTTTCTAAGTGCGTAAATACATAGCTTAATCAGTCCTGTCCATTTATGTGTCGAAAAAATATTATAATTAAACGTTGGATTCTTTCAAGGAACAGGCAAAAGTGTCAACGATGCTGCCGCATCTGTACGTACTCCACATCCAATTCCACCTGGCTGTGGCTTATATTACTTTGAAGTAAAGATTATTTCGAAGGGTAAAAATGGCTACATGGGCATTGGTCTTACTTCCGAGAATTTCAAAATGAATAGATTACCAGGTACAAAATTTAAAAAAAAATGTAATTCTTTAAAAAAAAAAATCTTTGAAACTTTTAGGTTGGGATAAACAATCATATGGCTATCATGGCGATGATGGCAACTCATTTTCGGCCTCAAATCGAGGTCAATCTTATGGGCCAACATTCACCACAGACGACATTATAGGTTGCGGAGTTAATTTCGTCAACAACACATGTTTCTATACAAAGAACGGCATCGATCTCGGTATTGCATTTAGGGATTTACCAGTAAGTTTCATGATAATAACTTAAGTTATTTGATTAATCGGGCATCTCTTTACAGTCGAAATTATACCCAACAGTCGGCTTGCAGACAGCTGGCGAAGAAGTTGATGCGAATTTTGGGCAGGAACCATTTAAATTCGATCAAATCGAAGATATGATTCGACAAATGCGAGCCGAAACTAAAGCAACCATATATGATTTCCCAATGCGCAGCGAATATGGAGATCCAACGACGCTATTGCACAAGTAATTATAAAAAAGCTTTTTTTTGGCAAAAGAATTTAGAAAATTAATTTTCTATGGTTTTCTTCTAGAATGGTCTCATCTTATCTAGTACACAACGGATACAGTCTTACTGCAGAGGCTTTTGGTAGAACTACTGGTCAGAGCTTTACCGAGGAACTAGGATCAATAAGAAATCGACAGAGTAAGCTAATCAATCTTCCTCTTAAACGTAATATTCATGCATTATACAAAATATATTTGCTTGCAGAAATACTAAAACTTATAATGGCTGGTAAAATGGGACAAGCAATAGAGCACACTGTACGCTCATATCCCGGACTGTTAGAGAACAATAAAAATCTATTATTTATGCTTAAATGTAGACAATTCATTGAAATGGTTAATGGATCCGATATTGAAGTAATACATTCCACAATAATGCTATTCGAAATTTCTTGAGTGTTATTAAAATTTATTATTATTCTCATTTTGTTGCAGTGTACTCCTGCCAAAACAATAAAAACTTCTGTTATTCAATCAACTAAGTCGTACCAAAATGGCACACCGAATAGTGCTGTGATAAGTGCAGAATGCGTTCAAGATAATCAACAAGATATTAAAAATTCGTAAGAAAAATTCTGTTAAACTATTATCTTTTTTTGTTTTGTTTGTATTTTAATTCTAAAATGTCTTTATTTTTGTTTTATAGATTTTTAATAGATAATAATTCAGAGGATTTAGATAAGTGCAACGATATATCAAACAGTGATTATTTGAATGACGTGGAAATGGAGAATGGCCATACAAATGGTAAGTTGTGTATTAATTTCGATTTTAGAGTATATTCTATGCAAATGATTTTTAATATGCTGTCCAATTCTAATCGTGTATACTTTGATATTTTATTAAAATATTAAAATGAGTTTTAATATGCTAAGAAAACAATATGTGCAAAATAGCGCTTTGCTCAATCGGGGGTCTCGCTTTTTATGTATAGCATCTGGTTCTGTAGTACCCCATGTAAATACTCACTCATTTGAGTATAAAAATTCCATTTGTTCTCTTTAACGGCTTCAGAGCGTTCTTATTTTTTTCAGAACACCGACTTGAGTATATTATATGTCAACTCTCGTCATTCGTATCCTATTTATTTTAATAGACAAGTTCGGAAAAACAAGATGTCTCAACTTTTCAATTAGACTGTTTAAAATTTTCAGGACAAACTCTTTACGAAAAACGCCAATTAAATTAAACGAAATAAAAAAGTTTTTTGACAACTCCGGACTGGAATAACGCCGCCGATTTTGGTAATCGGGGTCATTATGTAAAGTGAATGTCAGTTACGGAAGTGTTGAAATGAAAAAAATACCAATAAAATCCTTTAGAGATTAAGATTAACCGTTAAGAAAAAATACAGCTTTATAGCTGTTTTATAAGCCAATAAGAAAATATATTTTCTAAGCTAATAAATTAATTATGTTTTAAATTGCAGGTAGTTCATGTAAAAATGGAACTTCTCCAACAAATTTTGCCAATTCCCTTGACGTAGATGAAGACATGGGTAAATCATTGAACTAAATGAATAATGGTTCGAAATAAACAATAAAATACAAAAATTTTTCTAGATGTCGATTTATCGCCATCACGAAAATATTGCCATGGCTTTGAAAGAATACTTGAGTTTGGTAAAGAACTCTCACAAATGGGTCAACAGCTAGAAAAGGAAAACAAAATGAATGAAGAAGATCGACAGATGTTAGAAGTGAGTTTTGCATTTAAAATTTTTTATTTATGATATGATTAAACGGAATTTGTATTTCATTTTAGGATGCATTTAGTCTTATAGCTTATTCAAATCCCTGGTCAAGTCCCTTGGGCTGGCAACTGTGTCCATCGAAGCGCGAAACAGTTTGTTCTGCCCTTAATTCGGCTATATTAGGTGAGGCGAAATAAAATTATAAATAAACAAATAAATAATGAATTTATTCTCAATTTACAGAATCAATGAGCTATCCATGGAGACCACCACTAGAAGTGTGTGTTGCCCATGCTGGCGAACTCCTTAAAGTTATGGCAAATTCATCGCTTGGCGCTTGCGCCTTTGTCAACATTGACGATGTGTTCCCACAGAATTGACCATGTCCTGTAATGACGGTGCCGCTGTCGTCGGCCAACGTCATGTTTGCTACGTTAATTTAAAACAAAACAACAAAAAATATACAAAAAAGTAAAAAAAAAAAAATCAAATTTTGCATAATGTTTATTTTTTAATCTAATTTAATTACAAATTACTTATCAAATTTCTAGTTTAATTTGTTGTTTTTTTTGCTCTTACTCAGTTGGGCAATTTAAAGAAATATTTTCTTTCTCTTTTTATTTTAAGTTTAAGGTAATTGATTATGTCTTTTTTTTTTATTTTTGCTGAATTTTAAAAATACCTTCATACTTGTTTTATTCAAACGTTGTTGTTATGATTTTTGGTAACGATTTGAAAAGTTAGATTAAAAAAAGCAAAACATAAAACAAACAATCAATTCTGAAATATTGCATAGAAATATGATGTAAATATGAAAAACAAAACATAATATTATAAGAGTTATTAACAAATAGTTTTTTTTTTCATTTTTCTTATTTTATTTATTTTTATTTTTCGCTTATATAAACCTTTCACCAAGTTTCTCGGTGTGCTGCTGTTATAGAAAGTTCATTAAAGATAAACAATTTTATATAACTATACCTACACGCATTTACTATCTGATTTGATTCTATTGCTGCGAAAAACCATATATTTTTAAGACATCAACTCTTGATGATAAATTAAAAATTAAGTTTCGTCTAAGAATTTTTTCTTCTATGGCCCATCTATTCGAGGAGTCATTTTAAAGTTCATTAATTAAATAGAATTGGAAAGTTGATTTTCCTTTGCATCTAAGACCATTGAAATCATACATGATCTCTTTATGCAGAGCATCCGATTTTAGTTATAAACTGTGTTTTATAAACCAAAATTATCCAAAAGCCATACCATTTTTCACTGTTTCAGGATTTTAGGAAGCGTGCCAAAAGCAGGCACTGTTCAGATTCCGTGTCAGAAATGATTGCCATATGCTTCTTATATCTCTCACAAAATCTTATTTTTTGCAAAAATTTGAGTGTCAGGTTTTACTAATTTTTTGTATGTATGTACATATCTTAGAAGCAAGAAATCTATATTTAATTTTTGTTTCCGAAATGAAATAATAAAAGAAGAATTTTCAGAAATATGTGAAAATTTTATAATCTAATTTAAATTTAGGAGTGTCTTATCCGACTCCGTTTTCGAGATATTTCAATGATTTAACGACCATTTATTAAAATAATAATGTTTGTATTTTACTTTTTATTTTATTTCGAAAACAATCGAAATATAAAACATGGTTATTTATTTCGAGAGAAGTTCGTTTTCGATTTTAATTTAATGAAAGTGCATAACATGCAGAAAACACGGTTAATATATGAAAAGTTAAAAAGCCATTCCTTGTTGAAGGAAAACACTTCTCAAGACTTAAATCTAGTACTTCGATTCATTTATATTTTAATATTTGCTAGCTGTCCCCTTCTGAGATTTATGGTATTGGTTTTATTTTTTTATTTATTTTTGTTTAAACCTGTAATCCCTCTCTTTTGCGCTTACTAAGTTTATCTATTTCTATATTATGTCAAGTAAAATAACAAATCAAATCTATTTGTATAACTTTTCGTTTTCTTTAACTTCTTATGTGTATTAAAAAAAATATTTTACTTTTTTAGAGCAAAAGTTTTAATTTCAAACCCATACAAAAACAAAAATATAAATCGAAAAACCAACTTAAATCTGAATGTTTTATAAGAAAACACTTTTTGCTAAGTGTTACAACAAAAAAAAAATTAAAAGTTTCCTCTAAGCGTGTTAATATTTATACACAAGTATAAACAAAAAAAATTAACAAAGTGATTACAAAAAAATCAAGCCTAAACTTGAAAAATTTAGATGACGCCTATACAATATATTGTGACTGTAGTTTGATAAAGTTTAAATATTTATTATTATAAATGTGAATGAAATCATTTATTCATCTATAAACATAAATTCAATAGAGGCTGTAGAAATTAAAAAAAAAAAATAAATACATACATTTTATTCTCAGATTCCAAGTAGAATTTAATTGCAAAAATGAGAATTTCTTTTTGAAGTTCCATCCAGTTAAACCCGATTTTTTTTTCTCTTTTCAATAAAATATCCTATACAAAATAGGTATTTCAAAGCGTTCTTGACATAGTTTTTAGTGGTTCTTTGGTTGAGCTTAATGCCATTGCGATTTTTCAATTTTTACATTTTTCCTCAAAGTAAAAACCACAGTTTTCATGAAATAAAGTAAAGTTTAGGAGTCATTTAGTATTATTATGCTATCTGCGTTGGTCAAATGATTTGATTCGAATTATATTAAAATTTGTGATTTTGCCATCAAGATGACTGCACATAATGAAAAATTATTTATGAAAAAAAGTCACAGGCAAGTGTGTCATTTTGATCGTTATTTAATTTCTTCATATTTGAATTTTGAAGAGAATGCCTGAATGATTAGCTGCGTTTGATTGTATCAAATGATTTGATCTACACGAATAGATAATAAAGGCTGAATTTTATTATGTGGCTTTATTGAAATTACTATACATTTCTAACCTCAAACTTATTTAACCAAAATTAATTCTAAAAAAAAACAACAAATAATATTTTGAACAATTAATTCTAACTCATACAAGTTATTGGTTATATTATAATAATAATTTTTCTTTGAAAGTGCGTATATTAAATAAAGAATATTCTATAGGTTATAATCTAAGCAAAACTAATAAAACAAGTGTAATAATTTTAATATTTAAGAATAATAATTTAAATTAAGAAAACAAATTTGAAATATATATATACGAACAAGAAAAATAAATTAATAAAATCTACAAACTTCAGTATTTTAACTTTTTTTTACAAAAAAAAATAATCTTTGAAGAAATCTTGCTATGCAATATACTATTTAGACATTAAATGAAAATTGCGGTACAGATGTGAATAAAATATTTGACTCGTGTAAAATGTAATTGAATATCATCACATACTTGAACCATAGTTGAACATCTGTTAATCCACCGATTATAGCTTAAAAATGTAAGCGAGAAAGCTTGAAAAATTCAAAAACAAGACAATTTAAAAAAAGTAGGTACACTTTTCTCCACTTTTATGCATATCACCGTTTTTGAGAATATTTGAGAAAAATTAACAAAATTGTTTTATTGCAAAAAATTCAAATTTTTCCTCTGGGGAATCACATAAAAGCTCTCTATTTCAAATTTGAAACCAATTGGGTCACAAGTTTCAGATTGTTTCAGATTCATAGCAGTGGATGTTCAGACGTACAGATAAACCTTATGTTTCACATAAAATAACTTATCTGGGTTTTTATCGGGCTTTCATTTATGGATCCAGAAGTTATCTCGCGTTCTGTTTTCTAAATGGTAAGGTAGTGTAAATAAACATAAGAAAAAATAGATGAACATACAACACTGCTGTTGTTAGGATCCATATGGGCAGAAAAACAGTAGATTTACCTATTTGAGTACCTATTATTAGCTAAGATACCTTTATGAGATTCAACGCCTTATTTTTGTATTTTATAATTTACTTTAATGTAAAATTAAATAAGATAATCGACGAAGGTACTGAAAAATTCATATTGCTTTTTTTTTTACAGAGATTCACGAAACAATTTTTTTTAAACATTAAAAAATAATAGGTATAGTTTCATTTTTAGACCAAGTTAGAACTTTTATGATTGGATTGCTACCATTCAGCAACAGCAATTTTATAATCATTCATAGATGATACCAATACAAACAAATACATTTGCCCCTTGCGTTTTAAAACTAAGTTTCCACCCGAGCAGTGGGTAAACCGAGATTTAATTAAATTTATCATTAATTAATTAATCTAGGAGAATATTGTTATAATTTCATAGAATCAATAGTTTAACAAAACAATATTCGTTTTCGTGTTGAACAGATTTCGTTCAAGAGGTGTTTATTTTCAACGTTTGACAACGATCAAATCTTCTTTTTCGTTTCCAATTCATTCAAGAAATGAAACGCTGTTAAAATAAATCCTTTTCTACGTTAAAGTAGGTAAAAAACGCGTAAATAAGTGTAAACAACGTAAAAAAAACGTAAAAAAACACGTAAAAAAGGTAAATAAAGTAAATTACTGAGAAAAAAGAGAGAAAATGATAGACATTGTCATTATCTGTCAAAATCAAAATAAATAAATAAACAAAACTTTTCGGTCGTTCAAGTGCCATGTGTTGAATTGTGTATTATGTGTATTATTGTGTTATTACATGATTGAACGAGTACTTTGAGATCAAATTCAATTATTGACATCGACAGAACCGTTCCACGTTTTTTTTTTTTTTACTTTTTTACGTTCTTTACATAAACATAGTAAAAATAGAGCAGGTAAAAAACTAACGTAAAAAACGTAAAAAACTATAAAAAAAACGTAATGTAAAAAATTCGAACAACACTGGTTACAAGTCGATATTCATAGAGTAGAAAAAATCGACACGTAAAAACGACAAAAGCATCTAAAGAAAATTTTTCTTCTGTTTATATCGAAATTCATCGGAGCCCACGGCTGAACTCATTCATCAACACCAAACATTTTTTCTTATTCTACTACAATTTCTCAATAAGATTACATTCCCGAACGCACCATTGTGTACTTTTTGTGAACTGTCAAACGTTCGATTTTTTTCCACCCTAAAAAGTTGCTTTTGCTTGACCAAGTGCAAATAATCCTCGAAATTTTAAGTTAAATTCCAATTTCAAAGCAAATTTACGGGCCGCAATAAAAAATCATCCAATTTGCCAATCAATTCAATTAATAATTTAATAAAAAGTGAATTTGTACCCTTTCGAAACTCGAAATAAAAAACCTCCCTCACGATACATTTAGCACTCAAAAGAGTTAAGACCAGAAAAAAAAAAACGTCGAATACATCAAAAATTATTCCGATCATCGGCTTTTTTTGTGTGTTGTTAAGCGAGTAAGTTTGCAAATCAAATTAAACCCAAAATCTAAATTGAACAAATCGAGAATTCGATTAAAATCAATTAGATTTGTTGTGATACGCGATCGGTGCAAGCGAATGAAGTGGTCTGTGAGCATTTTGCAAGTGAAATAAGCATTTAAAGAGAATCCCTAGTGTGTCCCACCCACTTTTACACTTTTCTTAGGCTTTTTCTACTGTTGACAGCTGCTGCTGGTCTGCTACTCTGGGTCTCCTGGTGAGTGTACATCTAATATCTATAGAGTGGTGGTATGTTTTCTATCTAATTTGAGCATACACCCTTTTACTATGAAAAATAAGCAAGGGTGTAGGCGACGAAGAGTGCGCTAGTATTCTTTTTGTTTTTCAATTTTAAAACAAATTGCTCATTTTGATGGAATTGCTTGGATTCCAATTAGTCGACAGCAAGGTGTTCTGCATCCGTAGTCGACTGATAAGATAACCTTTTATATAGCAGCCAGTATGATTTCTTGTAACTGGCTCTGAGATCGACTTCCGTCTGTTTTTTTTTCTTCAAATTCCAGTTTTACTTTTTGTGTTATCAGTTGCAAATTCTATTTTAAGGTGCACGACGTAATCTCCAATCGTAAACCATAACAGCTGCTGATATTGGAATTTATGGTTCTTGTCAACTGTGCAACTTATTATGAGGGGTATTACTTTTAAGTAGATGACACGAATTGGGCACCCAAGTATAAGAAGAAAGTAGATTGTTTTAAAAGAGCTAAAGTCAAATCAAAAAGACAATACTGTTCTAATTTGCAAATAGAATCAAGTTGTCCAACGATTCTGAGATATTATCTATATTGCTACAGAAATATAATGCTTAAAGCACTTAACGAATTTTCAAACTTAAAACAATTTCTTAGTGTTCAAATATATTTATGTCCCCACTTCACTTCATCACAATAATCAAGTACCTACGAATGATTTGCACATGGTTGAACTTTAATGCCTATAACCCTATTTTTGCACCTAATCATCAGCTCAGCATAGTACCTACGAGTAATTTTTATTAAACTCGACGCATCGCGCGAAAGACACCTCCACGAAAAGACCAACGATTTGATCCCCTACCATCCACCAAGGACCTATGTATTTAAGAGCTCCAATATGTGTATCATCGAAAACCGTTATAAGCCACTTGATTTAAAAAAAAAAAACGTTTATTGGTTAACTTACAGCTAACTTATTTCTTTAACGTATTTTTTAAAAGCAAAAGTAATCATTACAATGTTTGGAATATGCCCAAAAAAATAAAATTTCTAAAATGTAGGAACAACATATTTTTTTAACATGGGGGAGTACCACAATTTGATTAACATCTTTCAAAATTGTTTATTTATTTATCTGTTTTTTACAAATTTTTATTGATGACTTTTAGTGGTGATTCTCTTTATTTTATTCACATGAATTATACAAACATATGTATGTATGTGTGTTACCTGATTCAAGCAAGTCTGACAATATCTCAAACTGTATTTTAAGGAACCCTCTATTCTAAACATTTTCAGTAGACACGTGAATGTAAAAATTAAAAGAGTTCATTGACGCTGCTATTTCCTTCACAATAGGAATGTCTCGTCGCCGATACTACTTAAAAACAGGTTAATATGTTTTCACTTTTTCCTTCAGAAAGATTATCCATAATCCATAATAATAGGATTATTTAATGTAGCAAATAGTTCATTGGCCTTTGAATTTGAATGTTTAAGTTTGCAGTCGATTGGAATTGCGAATTCCAGGATAATAAAGTCTGGGGTAATAAAAATACTTAAACCAATAGAATCGTTTATATTTATTTCGTCATAGCAACATCTATTCATACCGCCAACCCAAGTTATAAGTATTTTTCTTATCATATTCATCTTACCTAAAAGATATTTTTAGAGAAGGAAAAATTACCCCTTTAAACCCATTAACTCATCTTGGTTATGCGCTTTATCGATGATTAATGTAATGAACGAGCACTACGTGCGTCAAAAGTTGGCAAAACATACATGTAGTTCCTATGCATCCGAACCAGAAGAATGGAACCACACTTCATTTCATATAACATATATGTAAAACCAATGCTATAAGAGTAATTTCTGAACACAAAAAAAAAAATAACTGCACTTACTGTTCGCATTTTCTTCTCCTTTTGTTTCTATTTTAATTGTATTACCAATTCCAAGTGTTCTGCGAATTACTCTGTGACTAATAGTAAGCACCTTACAGCTCAGAGCTATGTGAGTAGTAGTAACTTGATGAATATCAATTGCTCTTGGCTCGATCTCAGAATCATTCATGAAGTCGGCATTCGGCGGCGGCGATAGCGATGATGATGGCAATGACGGCGGCGGGGGTCTGCAATTTGTGATATCAATTAGTATATTTTTAATTTCATATTCTAGAATTGTAAAAAAAGGGAGCGGGCTTTTATGATTTTTTGTTTGTTTTGTTTTGAAATGCAATCATTATGTGTGCGCCAAAGTTTTTAGTTTTCAGATTTTCTTGATTTTCATTGCTTGCACTCTTCGTTCCATTCACTGAGTTTTTCATTAATTAATAAAACCTTTTTTCAGGAACTCTTATTAATTCGAAGTTGAACTAAATTAGAAATAAAACAAACAAAAAATAAAAAAAAACAAGTGCAATATAGTTTTAACTAAAATAAAAATATAACAGACAGACGGAAAGCAAACCACCACATTTAACTAACAATGGGATGTACCACATCAGCTGAGGAACGTGCCGCAATTCAACGCTCCAAGCTCATTGAAAAGAATCTCAAAGAGGATGGAATTCAAGCGGCAAAGGATATTAAATTGCTGCTCCTCGGTAAGTACAGTATACTTTTATGTGTTGTTTTTTTTTTTTATTTGTTTTTATTTCTCACTTTAATCCAAAAAAAAAATTATCACTTGCGGTGATTTACAAAAGTTGTATTCATATTCATAAAAATTTTAACTGGATTTCTTAATTTTTTTTTTTCAACATACCTATGTATATACTTTCCCGTCCTGGGTTGGGAAGTTTTGGTTATTTCTTTTTTTTTTTTTTGTAGATTTGAAAAACAGATGGAGAAGTATAGTGTTGTATGAGAAAGAGGTAAACATTTGTACTTGTTGTCCTTTATTTTATATTATTTTGACTTTCTCTTGGCCAGGATCCAAGAAGCAATATTACATTTTGTTTACTGTCTTGAAAGGTGTCTAGTATTCTCTGCCAGTTGATAGGGGAGATTATGAGGACGATAATATTAATAGTGCAACAGTTTGTGTTTGCATGTTGTGTTGATATTTCAGACATGTTCTTTGTGATGACACATTTTGGATTTTTTTTTTATGAAGTGTTAAAATTTTTTTTTTTAAGCTGATTCAATGGGAACGTCGATTATCAAGGAACTTTTAGACGATATAATAATTATTACATAGTTGCCACTCTGGAAAGTCAGGGAGAGTCAGGGAACGAAAATTTGGTCAGGGAAAGTCAGGAAAAGTTAGGGAATTTCAAAATCGGTCAGGGAAAAATACACAATAGTTTTTGGCCCACATTTTTGGGCCAAAAACTATGTGTATTTAGCAAGCTCATTAAATACTGCCATTGGATTTGTTCAAAGAAAGAATGGGAAGAAGGTTTATGTGGAATTCTTTTTAACCAAAGATTCGATTCTGTTTAGAAAAAGAATCGAATTTTTTCTCTTAAACAAATCTTGCATATTTTGCAAGATTTCAAAAAGAGTTTACACCGATTTGCACACACACTAGGAAGATATGACATTTCTAAAATCTCAAATTTAATTTCGCTGAGTTTTCAGAAGGTAAACCTAAACTGTGTTTAATTATATATATTAAATATATATTTTAATAAATAGTTTTCGAGATAATTGAAAATTACTAGAACTATTTTTTTATGAGATTACATACATACATACATTACATATGTAACTCACTTTTAAAACGGCGCCGTAATGCTGGGTACTAGCACTTTATTTAAACATAAAATGTTGCATACACCGAACCTTGCGCATACCCCAAATCCTATAGTGAGCCCAAGCAGGGGGGATTTTAGGGAGGCAGCATGGCACCCCATACATATCTCACTTTTAAAACGCAACTGTAATGCTGGCAATGCAAGGAAATTACAAATATCTCAAAAAAGTAGTATCAGTAATTTTTAATTTTCTCAAAAACTATAAGACATAAAAGCTTTCGGTTTTTTGTGGTTTTTTGTGTTCGATTCAGAATCGATATGTGCATTGACCACAAAGAGAAAATTTCCTTTTCACAATTTTGAGAAAAATTGATCCAAACATTTTTTTTTGCGATTATTTATCAAAATTTTGAGTTTGAATGCAAATTTTTTGAAAACTGTTGACACAAATAATATAATTTATATGTAGGATTAAAGAAAGAACTTCTGGCTTTTAAAACCGTTATTGTTTTGCATTTTACCTATTACCGTTATTTTTTAATATTTGTTTTTGAGATAGACCCCTCTTCCATATTAAAAAAATGTTTGTATTTGACCCTTCTACAAAAATCCGTTATCAATTTTTGGCATCCAAGTTATCGTACTCGTGCCCTATTTTTAAATTCGTGGAAATATGCCTTATTTAATAAAAATTAAAATTATTACATTATTCACGGTTAAGGCAATCTACTCTTGTGTCTAAGTTAGGCAGTAATAAGACAACAATAAACAAGGTTTTGGAACACATTTTCCAAAATTTCACAGTTGTCTAAAGTTAGACAACGTTTATGAATAAGACCAAGTATTAATAATGTTTCTGAAAGAGTGACTGATTTAATTTTTTTTTTAACATTTGGTCAGGGAAAATTTTAAAATTGGTCAGGAAAAGTCAGGGAAATTTATTTTGAAAAAAAGTGGCAACTATGTAACTTAATATTGTATAAAGTTTATTTAGGAAAACGGAAAAAAAATTGTGGGTTGACTTTGTTTTAATTTTTTTTTTCAAATTTCAGAGTAAATTATATATATGTATGTACGTACATTCAAGAACATTGATTCGTTTAGCTTGAATTTTTAATAAATATACATATAAAAAAGGGGTGTTTTGTAAATGATTTGTTTTTTCAGTTTTGAGAATTCGAATTGATTAAACGTCTCATTCCACTCCATGACAAAGTCCTTAAAGTCATTGCACGATAACAGTTTTATTACATTCTAAAAATAAACATTTAACCTCTTAAAATTAACTGAAAGCAAACGATACGCCACAACCGTGCGTGGTCGTTATTATAAATTGGCTAAATTTGACCTCGAAATTAATAATAATAATTCAACTAACGCTAACTATCAATTGACACGGTCAGTGATGGTGCAGACTATCATCGCCAGGGACTGGGGAATTCTTTTATATTTAGGTATCTACGAATGTATGTATGTAAATATGTACCTAATTATATGAATATAAATATCACTGTCATCAATTCCTCCACCATTGAAGAATTTTTTAATTTAATGCTTGCATAAATTGATCACATGCATTTGTTTTAATGAGTTTTGATTCTATACAAATGCCTAAAACTTTTTACCTTTCCGCAAAATAGATATGTACCTACCCCTATTATGAGTCCTTAGTTGCACATGCATCATCAGCGCTGCCCAACCATAAATCTTTCGAAAATTCCCTCCAGAAACACCTGTGATTTTTCGCAATCCTTGAATGTGTTTCCTACACGCATATCATAATTAATAACCCACACCCGCCACCTGTCAGACAATACATACGTCAATATGACGGACAGACAGTTGACACTGCCAATCTATGTTGTAGCTTAGTAGTGCAGAGCGGCGCGCGGATAATGCGTCGCCTTTGCAATGGGGGAAGGTGTGGTCAGTCAGTTGTTGTGGTCAATTGAAAATTCCATTACCGTTTAATCGATCCATCACTCACTATGTAAATTAGTTGTTCTATACATCAGATTTATACATATATATGTATATACCACACATATGCATGTATATAAATATATATATCCATGGACGTTTTTATGATGTGGCTTGATGCGACCACTTTTGGCAGCATTTGATGGATGCAACTAGCCCCACATTGTATGTTACAGCATCTAGATGGCAGAAGGTTTGTGATAAAAACATCGTCCTTGCGCAATCGAAATTCATTGTAATTGACCCGGAAATTTGTGATGCAATATCAAAGTCAATTTAGTAAGATGAGCCATGGAGTGAATTTGGTGTTTATGTTGGTTTACCTATAACCGATTCATATTAAGGGTATATGAGTGTAATAAGCCCACTATTATGCTAATATAGGACTTAATTGAAAGCTATAAAATGTTCATTGTTAAGTTAAGTTGTAGATATGTTAGTTTATAGTTTTGTATGTGAATAAAACATCGTGAATTTGTATATTAATAGTGCGAAGGGTATAACTGCTATTTAGTTTTTCAACTTTTGGTTCAGTAAAGATTTTTTTTTAAATTTGTTTGTTCTTTGCATTCATATATTTTAAGTGATTAAAGCAGGTTTTGTTCTTTGTGATACGAAATAGATGGGAAAAAAATGCTAGAGCGTGGAATTAGTTGAGTTGAGACAAGAAAAAAATCGAATGGAAAGTTTTCTTTTCACAATTTCTTGTCTTGAAATCACTTTGCATTTAATTGTTTGGTCATCATTTCTCTAATTCAGATTAAAAAATAAAAAATAAAAACTCCTTCGGAGTTTACAGCACCAACCGTAATTGTTTTCATTGTTTAAGGACTCATAATTGTACGAGAAACCATAAACATTACAGATTTATCTATTTCTCTTATTGACTATTGTTTAAATAAACCATTACAATAACACCTTCAATTTATAGCTTTGAGCACAAGAGCAAGTTGGTGCGATCCATTTGTTAATTTTACTCGCCAAACCGTTTATGTTCAATATTTATAATAAAATTATTTTGTTTTTATTTAAAAATATCGCCTTCTACTCCTTCGTAAAGTCTTCCTTTATATTTAATTAAATTAAATTATAAGGAACTTTATTTTACAATAAAAAAAAAAAGTATTTTAAACATTAACGCTTCCAAATGACAACGACGACTGCTGTTAAATGTTCACAGACTCTAAAACCTGACCAAATAAAAACTCAGTTAAATTCAAATTTTTTTTTACCCTTCTGACGACACCCTTAACAAAATATATTTGTAGGTATGTACATATGTACCTAAGGACATTGAACTTATAGACTAGGGAAAAATACCTTCTATACTGTTGAGAATATGTTAATAACAGTAACACCTATAATACCTGAGAAACATTAAATTTAGTGACTTGACGTTTTTAGGATTAGATGAATAAAACGAAAAAGGAAAAAAGAAAAAAATTACGAAAAGTTGAATGACTTTCAATGTAATGAAATGGGTTTTTGTAATAAAAACCAAAATACATAATGTCAATTCAGGGATGGATTATATTTTATGTTGATTACAAAATAATGGATTATGTTGTTATTATGTTTTATTTTTTAAAAAAGTGGTCAATATTAAATAAATTTATTGAGCTCTTAAGAGAAAATAGACGATAGGGCTTTTAAGATTTATTTTATAAAATACAAAATAAGTGCTAGAATAACTCTTTTGCTCCAGAGAAAAAGTATGGAAGTGCATAATATTCCTTTTGCGGTGAATGATCTTAAGGGTGTGATTTAACTCTCAATAAGAGATTGGTTGAATTAAAAAAAAAATGGAATGCCTAATATTAATTGTCGTACAATTGCTATACAAAAAAAAATTGCGTCGCCCTTTTTTCTCAGAATCCTTCCCTGTGCTAGTTCATTCCTTATCATCGAACGATACCTTGTATTCGATCAAATAAAAAAAATATATAATTATGGTTACTAATCCATTAATCAAAGCAACATTGTTCTGCACAAACGGAAATCTATTGAATCGCTACGTGTGCTTTCATTATTTAACTCCTAATGTATCTTTGTGTTGGCGTTGATTTAAGCATTTCATGATACGTTTGCGAAAACGTTACCTTTATAAGACTTTCTCAAGTTACACTATATACATATACCATTTTATTAATAATTCTTTAGCGTTACATTTCCCAAAAGCACTTAAGCATTTGCTTATTTATAATGTAACAATCACCGCCACGTCACAATACCACTTAAAAGTATGCAATTTATAGCACAAAATAAAAAAATAAAAAAAAAATAATAAAAGAAATGTAAAGTCATAAACTATAGGTGGTTTACTACATTCTACGTTTGTTTGGTATTTTATATTATACATATTCCCGAGAGAAAAATTGCGACAAAAATAAAAAAGGTAAGGTAGGTAAGAAAAAAGTATACGTACATAAAAGCCTCGTTTCATAATATTTAGAAGCACAAGTCCTGGAAATTGAAACACTTAAGACTTAACCACCATTTATACAATACGCCCAAGTTGCCAAGATGCTAACTCTTTTATATATTTTATACTATGTGTATGGCACTTTGTAACAAAGCAACACACAATTTCGCACGCATATTATTATTTTTTTTTGTTTCATTTGAAGCCGAAGCGTGCGGCTGTAAAGGGAAAAGTGGTAGTAAATTTTATACTTTCATATGTATAGGTATGTAGGTATTTTGTATTACATACATATATATTTAACGTCAACATCAGTAAGGTGGGATGTTCGATGTTGTATAAATCTGCCTTTGTATCTATTTATCATCTATCTTTTTTTAATATTATAGTCCCTTCTGCCTTGTTGGTTTAAATGCATATATGTACAAATGTATATATATATATATATATAGGATTGAAGTTGACGTTAAAGGTCATCAACGAAAAACAAATAAGATGGTCATTGCCTATTTCTAGGAGCAGTGCATATCTATACATAATATGGCTTTGGGCCAAATCCATTATTTCTAAGAACATAAATAAAATTTTGTGAATTAAAAATCTTTTACTATACTAGGTATACTTTCAATGAATATTAAAGATACCTATTTTAAGTAAGTGAGTGTATACGAGATATTAAAGAAAATATAACCAGGTCCGGAGCTTAAAATTAGATAGGGGAAAAAGGTTACACGGTTATTAGGCTTGTTTTTTGTAAGCTCGGAGGGAATAGGAAGAAAAAAAACCATGTTAAGTACAACAACAACTAATCCCCTACGGGCTAAGCTAAACCCAGAGAATTCTCCGTGCTTCACTTAAGCACACAGAAAAACTGTGTTACCGGCGTGAGTTATATACTTGTTATCGATAGTTTGTATGAAAACTACATTTTGTTTCTGTGATGCTGTAGCTAATCCCTGTAGTCGTTTTTTTTTCGGGCAGTTCCCCCCGGGCTTGCAAAAAAATATGCATATTGTGTAATTAATAATTCAAAAAAATAATATTTTTGAAAAAAAAACATCAATAATAATAATAAAGAATTTCCATTGTTACGAATGTGACACATAGCTTATAGATAATTGACATAATATTCTTAATTTAAACTTGACTACCTAATCTATGTACAGTACATATTGAAAATAGAATATAATGTCATTTAAATAGTTTATTAAAATAAATTTAAATAATAAATATATCTTTGAGTTATACGATCTAATTCGCGTTACAGATATGATCTTAAAATACTGGTTATATGCAAATAGGACTTCTTGTGTTAAATTTAGCATAAAAACTATGTCTCATTCTTTCATAAAACATTCATTTGAAAGTTGAACTTCAATAGAAATTAATAAAACTGTCTATTTTATTTTGAAATTGTTACGGATGTGACAAGTTAATGTTACTTGAGTGACAATTTTACGGATAAGAATCTTATTTCTTGAAATCATTAAAAATATGCTGCAAATTAGTAGTTAAACCCATTGCCCCTTCCCATGTCTTCGCACCTGGACCACCTAATAGCTGCCCTTAAGGTAGTCAAGTAAAATGATTTTTTTTTTTTTTTTTTAAAATGAGTTCACATAAGAGAACTTTGAGATTTCCCACCAGCTATCAATTAAATTGTTTTCAAAGAAAACTCTACATATATGCCTACGCTTGAAAATTTCTGCTTTTGTTTACGTCTAAAAAAAATCATAAGTCGTTATTTTATTTTTAATTTTTTTTTGTGATTTCCTCAGGTGATTGTGATTTTCTTTATATAAGTAGCTACACAGGTTTTTTTTTCAAGAATCGGTTTACTTCTGAGATTTCAACAAAATCTTTTTATTTTTATTGTTTTAATACATATATGTATAGACATTACTTTATGTCTCATATCAATGGAAAATTAAAAAAAGAAAAAAAAAAAAAAAAGAACGAAATGGCTTAGATGTATTTGTTCAATGTCCTTTATTTAAATTAATAATTCCTACATGAAATCATTGAAACATTAATAATATATATGTACATATGTACATATAAAAACAAATCCTTTCACAAATGTGTGCCTATACTCTTTATAACCTTGAAATATGAATCTGGCGAGACGAATCTTTTGAAGTTGATTTCTTTTTTTAAAACAAAAACCACATATATACATATGTATCTACAATTCTACATATTAAACGAGGTATTTTATATTTAATTTTGATGATTTCAAATAAAATCACATTTAATGTAGTACATACATATATTATAGAAGTTGTCTGCGATGGGATAGTCGGTGGAGTTTTGAAGACTTTAAAATTAAATAAATATGTATTAGGATAATACAATATTCTGCTATACTTTCAAAGTTATATCAACCTGAAAAGTTTGTCTTTTTTAGTTTATGCAACTTAACAGTTGTAGCCTTAAGGGATACATTCCATCATATATATGTAGGTACTGTTGCCAAAGGTTTGTAAAATTTTGACCGAAGCTAATATCTATTACGACAAAAAGAACCTTCAGAAGTAGGTTCTTTAGGTCCAGAGTTGTCTTTTGAATAAAACATGTAAAAATTATTATTTAAAAAACTTGGCTATCCGTTAAAGCCAGCCTTTACACATTTTTATTATTTAAAATGAATTTAATCAAATAAAATGGATTCTTTTCTTTGGCTAAGATAAAACGTTAGTTGACAAATATGAACAATATTTCGAAAATATTCCTCCATTTCAATTTATTTTCATAAACCAAAGGTCAGACACAATTCAAGAATTTTATGAATTTCATAATCTGTTAAAATTTACCTCGAGAATGATGTGCCGAATAATTATTTCGTGTGACAGAAGTGATGTATACAGTTAAAAATAAAATTTTTTATATTTTTGATGGAGCTGCGTACCACTCAGCTAAAAAGCTTGGCTAAATTTTGGAGGAAATTTTGTTTGGTGGGATCTGCATACTGGACTTGAGCCTAGAACCTACAATTACATACATATACCTTAATTAAATTTTCTAGATATAGTTTAAAGGTTTAAACATAAAATTTGTATGGAGAAATAAATAAAATGGCGATATTAGGAACCGTCCTATAAACTTTACAATTTTTTGCTCATTTTGCATTTTTTAGAGCCCCAAGCTCTTTTTCGATTTTACATACTTTTATGTACATACATAGTATGTAGATAAGGATGGTTCTAATTTGTTTGTTTTTTTTTTTGTTGTTGTAAATTTCAAGTTTGTCGCCCCTTACATAAGGCAAATAGAGTAGAGACAAACATTTGAACAAATTTAGGTATTTGTTTTAAATAATTAGAACTGATTAAAGGGGCCACCATAAGTTTTGTTGTTGTTAAGAACCACCCTAACATGCATACATTTATATGAAGATGACTTTTTCCGCCAAAGAACTGCGACAAACAGCATTTTATTGAAATTAAATTTAAGCCTTAGATATAATATCTACTTAAGGATAAATTAAAAACAGTCTTTCATATACCATTAAAGCCATATTCACTCATTTAGTACCTATATATGTATATGTACGTTCATCAAAGTACAAATTAATTATCTGACATATAATAGTGTCCAACTTCCGAAATACATCAAGAACTTTTTAATTTGTATTGGGTGCACTTAAGTTCCGTGTAATTTACAATTTATTGCAAAACACCATCGACTAAATAGAGATATACATATAAATATAATTCTCATTTGTCTATATCTATAATACTCCCACGCCTCATATATCAAACATGAACAATTGACGCGATGGACGTTATCTTATATTCCCTTATATTTGATGATAAAGTCTGGTTGTACGATGCTCTGTAAATGCAATTTATATGAATGTTTTTTCTACCATGTATACATCTACCTATTTGTGTATAATATTCCCTTTATTCGATATATGCACCTACACTACTAGTCACTTGATTGATTTATAGAATTTTTTTTTTTAATTTAAAAACTTGCTAAATTTGTATGTATGTATGTACATATCTTCAAAAATAAATTAAAATCCAATACAAAATTCTTGAAAAAAGTGGGAATTTTTTTTTTATTGCCAACAGTATAAAATTTAAAAAATCAGTTAAAACCCTGATTAATTTTGAATGATTTCTTAAACATATATTTTCAATTTTTTAAGCATTTATGCTCTTATTTTTTAGAATTTCCCAATATTTATGACTTTTATAAATTTCAAATATGTTCATACCTATAGTTATTAAAAAAAAAATCTATCACCCCCAAATCATCTAAAAGCAACATGTTATGGTGGATTTTAGCTGCCTCAGGATGCTCGCAACACAAATCAACACTGCCGAAGAACTTTTGGGAAATGTGTGTTTTTTGTATTTTTTGTTTTGGCTTTTGTTACTAGTTATTAGGTATGTTATTTTGTTTCGGCGATGTCTGGTCGTTCTGGTGAATATTCGCCAAACATAGTTGCTCGGCAGATGCGGGCAAGCAATTAAGCAACGTGTTGCCAGCAACTAAGTTTCTTAAACAATTCGGAGAAACTAAAAGTTGACTGTAACATGAATTAAAATTGAAATGAAAATTTTTAAAAAGCCCGATAAAAAATTCCAAACAAAATTATAATCGATCCACAATCAAGTGAAACTGAGTGTAAATTACTGATGGGGTCGAAAATGAAAATGAAATCATTTCATTGATGAATGAGTTAGTTCTCGAATTGACACGCTTGACCTTTTTTGATTGAGGTTCTGCTCTTTGCAGTATAATATTTATTTGTTATTATCTGTGCTAAATGTTCCTATACAATGATATGTATGTAACTATATATTTACAACTTGAATATTATACGAATTATACGAGTACGACGCGACGCGACAACAAGAAAAATGCTTAATTATGTTTATTATTGATTGTTTAAATGAGTTGTTGATAGTGTTTATGACTTTCCTTATTAAGATACAAATACTTGTACATATATGTAGGTATGTAAGACAAAGGGTGTTTTTTTTTTTTAATTTTCAAATCTTGTTCTAAGCTAAGATATCTTCGTCTTCCAATATTAATTTCCTTAATTCATTTTTTTTTTGGAAACTGAAAGGTACTTGTTATATTGTTATGTTTAATCAAATTATACAATTTTAGTTTTATTTTTAAATTAAAAAAAAACTCATCGAATTTAAACACTAAATTTTTTTTCAGTAAAAAATCCATAACAAATGAAAATATCTCAAAAAGAATAAGAAAATTCCATTGGACTTTGATTTTAAAATTTTTAATAACGGCAGAATGTGTATATCTAAAATTAATTTTAGACTATTAAATTATTTAATTAAATTATTAGATTAAATTATTTAAAAATCAAAAAAGTATTCAGTTACTTAAAGACAAAAGTCTGGTAAAAAATTAACAAGTCCCTTTTAAATTCACAAGTTCCACTTAAGAAACTTTAACGAATACAATAACATTAGTTCCCACTTAGAAATAAATTTTCCAAAAAAATAACTAAATAATTTCTGTTTTCCAAAATGGCGCCCAAACAATGTTTTATGTATATCATCTACGAATATTACATACATTATAGGTAATTTGCCTTTACAATACCTATTTCGCAAAAAAATAACCGAATCTAACAACCCAGAGTAGACATTATTATTATTATTATCATTATTATTAATATTAATATAAGAACTATAAATATGTTAAATCTCACTTAAATCGGTAGAATATCAAAGAAAATCCACTATTAACCGGAAACAAATTGACAAAATTATTAACCTAATGGAAAAAAATATCTATACGACAATTGTGTTGGAAAGAACTTCATCATGCATACAAAATTAAAATGAAGAGATGCCAACAGAATTTTGACAACTAAATAATGTATATATGTACGAGTTAATCGATGAACATAATAGAAATATGTCAGGAACCCATAAAGTAGGTATACATAATAATATTATTATACCTATCGCCAAACATAGAAACGGATAATGCTATCGCTGTGTTTGAATTTAATTTCTGAGCACGTAATTCTCCCAACATTTTTTCCCAACAAGATTATTTTACAGCAACCAAAAAAAAAATAATAAAAAGAAAAAAAAAAAAAATTTTTGATTTCAATTAAACCACAATATAAATTAATGTTTCTTAGCCAGCCCATAAAAATAGTCAAGAAATTACTTCTTAACAGACTTTATTTTATAATTTTTTTTTGAAGTTAGGGCCATATTCATAAGTGATTTGAAGGGTTATGTATGTATATACGAGTACACATAAATGTACATGTCCCTATTTTTTTTCAAGTTCAATATTAGATATCTACTTCGCTACTGCTACCTCCTCTGACAGTATAAATTGGATTGTATGGCGATCGAAAAGCCATGTCTTGCCATCGTTACATTACTTTAGAGGATGCCTAAATCCTATAGTTTTCGACAATCAAGCCCTTGCAGGATTTCAGTTGTTTTTCCCCCCAACTGGTTAAAAATTTAGTGTCAGAGATTTAAAATTGTTTAAATATTTAAAAAAAAAAAACAAAACATAGTAACGATAATTTAAATATTCAATTCAAGAGTTTCAACATAATAATAAATAATTAAAAAATAATAATTATAAAGCTAATAATATTAATATTAATAAAAAAAGATAATATTATAATTTAAGGTAACTTAAACTTTTTAGTCTAAAGTTTAAAATAATGTCTTGAAAGTAAAATGGCTCAATTATTATTATTGCTAATTTGTAGAGCTTCTTATTTTTTACATATTTTTATTCCTACAATTATGGTAAGAAAAAGTTTGCTAGAATGTAATGAATGGAGTCTCAACAACCCTTAATAATTACTTCTTAAAAGTGGGTTAAAACATTTTTAACACATGATACCTACTTAAATATAAAAAAATAGGATTGACATTTTTTTAGTCAAATAATTTTTACTTTTAGACTGTCCGAAAAATATAAAATTAATTTTGCGCCACCCTTAATATATTATTTATTTTTTTTTAACTAAAACACGAATGTTATTCGCGAAAAACAAAACTAAACTCGATTCCAGATAGTGGCAACCCTGCCAGGAATTGATAGTAGAAAATTCTGATAGTAAATTTTTTTTTCTATTTTGCTTGTTTTTGTTTTGTGAATTTACTTCAGTATAATCGGCATTCTATGTTAACTGCTCATTTGAAAGGCAAAAGTTTCACTTCCTAAAAAATACAAACTCAAAAAATTGCCCAGAAATTTGAGTTTTTTTTTTTTTTAAATTGCTCCAAAACTATTTTAAGGAATTTAAAGAACAAAATTGAAGGGTACATACAATATACAAATAATTTTTTGAGAGAGAAATTGATTTTGAGAAAAACGTACTATATTGTACCAAGTAGGTACTTTAAAAGGTGGAACTTTTTTATGTTAAAATGTATTGCTTTTACGATTAAAACTATCGGAATCTGTTTTGAAATTATTTCTTTTTCTTATTTGTGCAGAATTGGATAAGCTGCAAATTCTATACCATAACTTTTTGCAAGATGGTTACAAAACTAAATTTTACACCCTTTTGCTCAACCCCTATAAACTTTATACATGGTCCAAATCAAAGGTAACGGGTCATTCATTTCGTGGTTTCAAGTGGGTAGCGCTGGCATTTGACATCTGTCAAACTCAGCTGTCATTTGAAGTGTCATAATATTTGTTTAATGTTTTCTATTTACGATAATGGATCGCTTAACAATCGAACAACGCCTTAAAATTATTAAAACTTACTTCAAAAGTGGTGATTCAAACGTAGCCACTTTTCGCGCATTACGCGATGATTATGATCTTCATAATCGACACGCAAGCAATCGGTAAAATTGTGAAGAAATTTGAAGAAAGTGGAAGGGGAAGCGTTACTGATGTCGTAAGGCCTGTGCATCATCGTAATGCACGCTCAGTCGAAAATATTGCTGCTGCAAGTGCAAATGTTGCTGATGATCCGAATCTATCGATTTCCCGGCGTTCGCAGCAATTAAACGATTTTTTTTGACCGGCGATTGAAGATCATGACTTGGACGATATGTGGTTCCAACAAGACGGGCCAACAAGCCACACAACACGACCAATTATGGGTTTATTGCGTGACAAGTTTCCTGGTCGCGTAATTTCACGTTTTGGCGACGTCAATTGGCCACCAAAATCATGCGACTTGACACCGTTAGATTTTTTTCTGTGGGACTACGCAAAAGACCGTGTTTACGCGAATAATCCCCGCACTCTAGACGCATTAAAAACCAACATACTTAAGTTATGGCCGAGATACCATACGAAATGTGCGAAAAAGTGGTTAAAAATTACCTCAAAAGAATCGCATGCTGCAAATCTTCCCGAGGCGGTCATTTGAATGATATTGTTTTTCACGCTTAATGGCAAAGTGAAAACTTTATAATGAAATAAAAATTTTATCAAAAATGTATCGCTGTGTCTGTTTTATTTAGCTTTACTTTCGAAACCGAAAAATGAATGACCCTTTACTTTTCAGGAAGTCTAAAAATTCAGCGTTCTTTTTTATTTTTTTTTTACAAATTTTCTGTGACAGTTCTGTCTTGTTGAATTTAAGTTAAAAAAGATTTTGGGGTAAAAGTCATTTTTTATACGTAAAGATTTTCTCATAGTTTATCTACCTTAAAATAAGGTATAATAATAATTATAAAAAATGCAAATGAAACAAGTTTAATGTATTTAAAAAAAAATAACAATTCTATCGACTTGCCGACAAACATTGCACGTTTTTATAAATGTATTTCTTCCTTATAAAAACTCTAACCTTTTGCTATTAAACGTGTCTTAAAATAAAAAAAGAATCAAAATTAAGCACCTACTATACCATAATTTTTGTTAAAAGTTGAAGATCATATACGGAACTGTCAACCAAAAAAAAAAAATTAAATGTACAAACTTGATATTTTAGTTAAACAATATAATGTAGCTGCACATTGAAAATGTATGTTAATGGTTATGATATTCCTAACCAAAAAATTAATGTTAAAAAAGTCAAAAGTAGGTACTAGCAAAAAAAAATTTAATTTTTTCTTTGATAAAAAAAATTATTTGTAAAATTTGGAAATACAATGTGGTTTCAAATATTAAAAAGCATCGGATTGTAAAATTTTACCAAAATATATATACATAAACATATGTGAATATGTAAAAAAAGAAAGTTTTTTCAAAGAAAGCGTCAAAATTCTGTTTACACGAAGTTTAATAAAAATCGTTAAAGTCGTTTTAGAGAAAATTTTAAGAATTACATATATACGTGGTTGTATGACCGTTACTTTTTCTTAAGAGTGTCCCAAAATTGACACAAAATGTAATTTTTTTAGAAAACATTATGGGTTTTTAATTAAAAATTGTATTATTTCTATTGATTCATAAAATATACTATATACATACATACTTTTAAAGTTTTGTAGGGAATAGAATACCGGGTAAGTGTCCTCATTGGCACTTTTTTTCCAGCACATGTTCTTTGTTTTAACATTTCTATGACCTTTCCACATAAATATGGCATAAAGAGTGACACTAAAAAGATAGATTTGTTTCTCAACAATCACTCGTGTATATTTTTTGAACGCTAAATGCGATTATTTTGAAGATTAACGAAGCCATCAAGACGTTGTTCTTCCGTGTAGTGCTGCATTATTTAATTTAATAATCCTCAACTGTCAGCTGTCAAGTTATCTTTTTTTTTCGTTTGCAACACGTTACCGTACAAATTTCCTCCTGCAATTGAAATCTTACGTGAATTTTGGGACTCCCTTTAGATAAACTAAAAAAATTAGAATTTTTCTTCTACGGAACCACATATTAGCTCTGTACCAAATTTGAAGCAAATCGGTTCACCCGTTTGGACTCTAACTCAAAATACAGTGGACACACGGACATACAGACACACTTTTGATGTGTAAACATCTATGCCGGCGGAATGGTAAACTAAAAACTTGGAAATTTCTGTAGCACATTATGTTGTGCAGTTACACGTTACGATACGTTGATGTATATTGGATAGGTACGTTCAATATTGGGTACGTTCCTTCGTAGCTCAAACTAAATCGAAAGGTCAAGTTGAGTTTGGGTTGAAATTTGGTTGACAGTTCGAACTCGCCGCCTTCTGTGATGTAAAACCAGCACTTGAATATTTAATTTGATGTTTACACATCTTAACCGTGAGTCCCGTCACTCATACTTTTTTTTATTTACTCTGTATTCTTTTTTTCTCGCTATTCTAGATTTTTGTTTTAATAATCATCACAATTTTTATCGAAACCAACAAATGAAGAAGGTAAGACTTTTTAATTAAAAAAAAAATGTATCATGACATACCCTATATTCTGCAAGCTGTCAGTGATTCACAGGAGTTAACAAAAATTGTTCACCTTGTTTGCATAATGCATATATGGACATAATGGTTATATTTAATTTTATGACAGGAACACATTTTATCAATAAACCTGATATTCTGATATTCTGATATTTCTAAAACAGCATCATTTATTAGTTCAAGTTTTTTTTTTTTTAAATTAAATTAAATTTCGGATGAAAAGCAAAAAAAAAATCAAAATTAATTGGATGAATTTCTACATTTCAGCATATGTACCTACATATAATGTATAGGTAGATTGGAATTATTAAACACTCCGTTTGAAATTCTAAACTAAAAAAAAAACAAACACACACACACATTATGCTCACCATAATTTCTCTCTGTACCTATACGAGATGAAATAATTTTAATTATAACGTACAAGCCAAAACCATTTATCTAATTGTACATACAAGTATGTATGTGTGTCAAAAGGAATTTCTAAATGATTATTTCATAAAGGATATAATATATATAATTTTTGGAAAATCCATTAATTTAGATTTCCTATATGTATGATGAAACTAGCATGAAACTACAACTCGTAGGTTTTATGAACTAATGAACATAGTTTGTAGAGAAAATTTCCATGTAACTATACGTATATTATGTTTATGTATCTGACAAGGAAATCTGGTGAAACAGATTGATATACAATGTGGGAATTTAGCTGTCTAAAGAGAATAATTAACATAGGGTGTTATTTTGTTTCTATGATAAAGGTACTACAATTGGTATTCGTACTAAGAAAACTTACAATAATTATTATGTTTTGTCGCCATTCTTGAGTTGAATTTTGACAGTACAGTACGACTTGAAGTACGTTTTCACTAATTAGACCAAATTTTCATTCGAATTGTGAAAGAGGTTTCAGAGAAACCAAGACATGACACAATAGTGGGCGTGGCAGTTGGTGGATTTTACTAAAACCTATCCCTGAATTATTTATTTCTAATAAGAGCAAACTCAGAAAATTTTATCAAAATTTTTATAGTCGTTTCCGAGCAAAAACCAAGACATAAGAAAAGAAGGCGTGTCAGTAGGTGGATCCCTAAATTTAAACTCTGAAAATTGTATCTAAATCGTTATAGCCATTACTGAAAAAACAGAAATATATTATATTCAAGAATTGCTCGTTTAAAGTATTAAGATGTCAAAATTTAACCTTAAAAAAAACAACAAAATTTAAAATGTCAATTGTTACATTTGAAATTTTGTGTAAAAAAGTTTCTTAGTAAAAATATTATATATCCAAAATAAAGTCATTGAATAATATATTTTTTAATCAAAATCAAATGATCTGAAAACATTTACCAATCTTAAACCATAATTCTTCTCTAAATGCATATTTAGCTTAAACGATTATAGAATGATTTAATAAGAAAATATCAATAATTATTTAGCTTAAATACTTCATCACAAAAAAAAAACCTCCTCATTATTATTAGATTGAATCAAAAACTTAATATCATATCAAAAATTATAACCATAACTAATCAAATAAGAATTCAACTTTAATAACGGCAGCGGCGGCGGCGTGTTAATGTATTGATTCCACATATGAAACAATTGCTTTTTTCCATAAACCATCAGAATTCCATAACATCCGTTACAATCTCCTATACATAAATATAATATTCAAGACATTTTCTCAAGAAAAAATTAATTTTCTTTTATACAATGCCAAACATTCATAAATGCATTCATAATCTGTATATAATCACTGTTTCCCATTAGTTGCATGAGATCTTCTATAAAATCCATAACGAAGGTGGTACACTCTGGGTCATTTGATTGAATTGAATTTTAAAAGATCCATAGGACGCACGGCTGCTTACATACATAAATGAATTATTGGTGCAAGATTTTACACATCCAAATTCCATCTATTGACCAAAATTTTGCTTAATTATTGAACAAAATTTTCAAATGAGATAATGCTCGATGAGTTTCTCGAATTGAACCACGTTTTTCAAAATAAATATAAATAATTAAATAATTTGCAAACGTTGCTCCGATGTGAGAATATTTTATAATTATTTTTCAATTCAAACAAACTGTCAAATCGACTGTCACAGAAAACAGTGTTACCAATTTAAAGTTTTCTATCTTTAAAAAATAACTTTAGTATCATCTTTAACCTATTTTCTTAATACAATCGAGTCAAATTTTATGTGATAAAATTCCAATACCATCAAAAAACTGATTGATTGATTAATTTTCCAATAATGAGATTTATAGCTAAAATGGCACCGTAAAATAACGCCAAGTGAAATAAGACCAAATGTGAATATTTGGCTTTAATTTTGGTTGTAAAAGTAAAATAAGGCCAAATAAATTAGTTTACTCAAAGCCGGCCGCCAGAAGTACTGTTGCCCAAGAAAACTCTTGACATTTTCGCCTGCCTGACAACTGAGTATTCTGAATGGGCAATTTTTAAAAGGAATCTGTTAAGTGGGAAAAGCGAAAAAAAAAAATCAACCTCAATCAACTGACGTGGAGTGTATTTAAAAGTACATTGATGCCTATGGAATTTCATTGGAATCCCAATTACTCTGCAACCTTAGCTATAAGCCCATAGCGACAAGACCAACTCTGCATAACAATCTGGCCAGAGTTCAAATGTTATCATTATAGTTTCAGATAAAAAGTCACAGATTCCTTTCATCTTAGCTGTGAGTATAAAATTGGAAATATGTATCTAACGCATATTGACTGCATAGTTTGATTTTTTTTTAACGAGGGAAAGGTCAGAACATGTCTCGTTCTCGAGAGTATAAAAATTGATTGGCATCCCTCGCGTATTCGAACTCAATTAACTCAGTCAGTGATAAGATGGTTGTCGGTTTACTTATTTTTATTTTTTTTTGTATTATTATTTATTCGAACACCGCACAATGGCAGCACTTTAATAGTGTGGTGAATATTCTTTTATTTGAGAGAGTCTTCTAGTTGTGGTATTTCCTTAGATTTCTTTAAGCCATTAAATGAATGGATATACTGTTGTTGTTTTTGTAGAATTTTTGCAAATGTTTTTGAATTCCTGCAAAAATTAGATGGAAAATTCAAGTCATGCGCAATATAACCCCATCTAACTGAATTTTAATAAGAAAGTATGAACCAGCAGCCAAGCAGAGATGAGTTAGAATAAAATTAAAAAAAAAAAAAAAAAACAAGAAAATTAACCCCCAAAGGTGAAATTGATGAACATTTATTGTTCTGTTGTGTTGTGTTGTTTTTGAATTTTTAATGATTTCGCTGAAGATATTTTCGCCTTTCATGACGCCATAGAAAAAGCGAACAGGTAGAAGAAAGTCAAGGATTTTTTTCTATTAAAAAAAAAAAATCACCAACAGCGAGCGCACCAAGATTGCCATTTGACGTACATATCTACATATATACCACTCTGAGTCATCTTTTGTTTTTTTTTTTTAAGAAGGAAAAGGTGGCAAAGTTAAGTTGGTGTAGAGAGAAATGAAGTTGTTTTCGCCATTTGGTGGTTGGTAACACAGCTAAACATCATTAGGTTGTTAAGTAGGCGTCCTTTCTTCGTTTTTGGTTTGAATTTTTTTTTTTTTGCCAAGGAAAGGAAATTGAAAATTTGTCTAAGAGGTTCTCCTTGTCCTTATCGTTTTGTAGTTTCGTATATATGTATGTAGGTATGCTCTTTTTCCGAAGCGGATTTCCTGTTTATGTTTTTTTTTTTTCATTTAGTGATATTAGTATCAGATTTGGTGGTGCAACCAAAATGATATCGATGAGTACCTGTGTTTTACAGGGTGTCCCACAGTCATTGAAGCAGAAAAAAACCAAATGGGTTCATGTAAATCCCAGAGAGAAAAACTAAAGAGGCAATTTGCACTTCGTTTTCACTTTGTAAACACTTCGTTTTTACTTAGGTTTCATATCGGTTTTATTTCGTTTTCATTTCGTTTTTACTTCGTTTTCACTTCGTTTTCACTTCGTTTTCACTTCGTTTTCACTTCGTTTTCACTTCGTTTTCACTTCGTTTTCGCGTCGTTTTCACTTCATTTTAATTTTGTTTTGCTTTGTTTATTTCGTTTTCACTTTCAAACAATTTTCAACGGTTTGGATCTGTCATTTTATTGCTCCTTAAATTCTAAGACACAAAATATAAATATTTTATAACTCTAAAACAAACCGAAAACGAGATTTTTTAGTCTGTAGCTTTACCAGTGTTACACCCTGTATATATAGAAAGAGGTAAAATAACAAAATGTGTGGTTAAGATGCTAAAGCCTGTCACTCTTCGTTCATTTTTTTATATACAAGGTGTTAAAAGCACGTAGAATGGAAAACATTATTATTTGATCGTTTAAATTTTATTTAATATGGAAAATTAATGAAGATGTAACGCGATTTAATGACAGCAATTTGTGGTTGTTTGCTTTTGAATTTTAATAAAATTTAACTCCTTAAATGAATAAAGGATGTCATCTAATTGTCGTTAATATTGATCATCGAATTTAGCTAATTTTGCGACTTCATTCCAGTGTGGATGGACTAAGGCCATCTGTCCGTTTTTCTAAACTAAATGATCAAATTCTTAAAAAAACAATTAAAGCAACAAATTGTATTGCTCTTAAAATAAAAATAAATAAAATTATGTGTGTCGACTTTTTTCACACTATGTATTTTTTTTTTATTAAAGTAAAAAAATCAAAATTCAAAATATGTAATATAAATCTTGACAAAAAAATTTAAAATTTTCTTTAATTTTTTGCAAAAATTGTTATTTTTTTGCAAAAATTGTTATTTTTTACAAAAATTGTTTTTTTTTTTGTAAAAATTGTTATTTTTTGCAAAAATTGTTATTTTTGGAAAAATTGTTATTTTTTGGAAAAATTGTTATTTTTTGCAAAAATTGTTATTTTTTGCAAAAATTGTTATTTTTTGCAAAAATTGTTATTTTTTGTAAAAATTGTTTTTTTTTGCAAAAATTGTTTTTTTTTGCAAAAATTGTTATTTTTTGCAAAAATTGTTATTTTTTGCAAAAATTGTTATTTTTGCAAAAATTGTAATTTTTTGCAAAAATTGTTATTTTTTGCAGGCTCCAAGTTAGAAATTATTTCAGCAAAGTTATTACATCTTTTTTATTTTCACATTTATTTTTTAAGTATTCGTCAATTAGGTATAGCGAAAGCAACTTGTAGACATTAATAGCAATATTAAAATCTTTTTAATTCTTCATTAGTAGGTATATAATGGAAAATAAAAAAAAATATTTTTAATAAAAATAATCGAACCAATTAATTTACCATCGTATTTTCTCAGAATCCAGCATGCCTTTTATTTCTTTTCTTGCTTATATATCAATTTGTGTAATTTGTTTTATTCCTCTTTAGATCTGGAAATTGTTTATTTGTTTAAATATGTTTTTTTTTTAAATTCACTACTTTGCGTCTATTTTTAGGAAGATCAATATATAATTTTTTTTTCTAAAAATTTAATAGCTAAACGCCCTCAATCGCAGTTTACACGAACAATTTATAAACATATGTATCTTTCACACAGTATATACATATGTACATATGTACCTAGTTGTGACTTAAAGGGTCAATGTCCTTTGGGGCATCGTTAATTTGCCTTATCTTAGAAGGATGATTTATGTGTCCCGGAGAGAGTTATATATTAAGTGGAAAGTTTAGAGTGGCACTAAGTTTTTTAATTTTGAATAACTGGCACTCTTATTTTCTCAAGAATGATTTGATTTTCATTTTTTTGTTGATAATATGTTATGGAGTTAGACATCCATTTCCAACTAAATAGTGTGTAAACTAAAAATTGTAGAATTGAATTGTTATTAAAAATTTCAGTGATTTTTTCTATTTTAAATACCTCTCATTACACTGCGCAAAATATTAAAATAATTTTTAAGGTGTAGAACTCTTATTAATAAACTGAAATGAAGCATTAATTATTAGAGAGTTAAGTGTGAAATCTTATTAAAAAGACAAAATTTATGTTTAAAAAAAAAAGAAATTAATTCATGTTAATTAGCTAATTCACCCCAAAAAACGTGCATTAACGAGTAATTTAAGTTAAAAATACCAAAGATATTTTTGTTAGCGACAAGAAATTAAAAAAAAAGCCAACGCAATGTGTGGAAAAGTTCACACTTTTGAGAAAGTGTATGTAAACTGATTTGCTATCAAATTAGCAGTTAATAATAATATTTAAGTTAGTGAAATTATTTTTTATCAATTTTTCAGTTGAGTCATCAAATTTTCAAATATTTCAAACTGAATATGGTTTGTCTCATGTTAATTAAAGGAATTGAAATAAATAATTCGATTTAAAAATACAAATCCATAATCTGTTATAATCTTTAACTTTTAACATTTTGTCCATGAAACTGATACTTTTCGACTGATTAAGAATTGTTCACCTCAAGACATCTAAAACCCTGAACCATTTTAATTTAGTTCTTTATAAGGGAAATGCTTACCAAATAAAATTAAAGTTCTCCACCAAAACTCAGCTTTGTCGAAATCTGTCTGATGTGAAAGTCTAATTTTACAGCTTGCTAAGTGATAATTTTTGTTTAGTGTGAATTTCATCACTGAATTTGTGTACTTACTCTCAACTTAACTTTGTTATGAAAACTTTTCGTTAAATTACGACAGAATTCTTCTGTTCGATTTAGTCCATTAAAGTGGGGCCTCTAGAGTCAATTTCAAGTTTAAGAAAAAAATCAATTCAATCCTTTCGTTATAAGAATAACATTAATTAAATACTGGAGTGTATCACAATACGTTATGCCGGGATTTACATAAACTGTCAAAATGCCATTATTTTAACTACCCTTTCAAACCCCATCTCCATCACTCAAAAGAACCTCTTCGCTTATATGATGAGGGAACACTTCTAATCCCATTAACTCCAACATCGAAAAAATCTTGGCAACTCTCTAAGTGTAAAGTGGTGACTGTATTACATGCCCCATATAAAAACAGCTGTCTGCACTCTTGAACAAAAACTGCATTCACATTAAACACCTTATCGCACTTATCGCAAAGCAAACAAAATTACATATAAATCCAATGCAGCGAGTCGAGCATTGCCCCGCGTCATCAGTGATTCCTAGAATTCCTAACTTTTCATGAGTAGGTATAATATCAGCAAGTAATTAGGTACTATGCGATTCGGATGAAGCAGCACCCCATTGCAGACGGAATGACGGACGAACATATTATAAGTAAGCTGCACTATGTAGGTATACATTGCTACCGGGAATGCAATTTATTATTTCCTCATCGCGTCATCGTATATGGACGTGCGTCGCCTCGGTCGGCAGTGCAGCACTTTATTTAAACCCATCGGCACACCATGATTGAGTTCTCTCTTTCACCACCCTTGTATAGGTATTGCTAATGCGCAATGGCATTGCCATTTCAATTTTCCAAATTCTACACAGTACGGTACGTATACACTAATTTGTGTGATTCCTAGAAAATTTGTATTCCATTTGTCAAAATCCAAATGAATTGCCATCATCGCCATCACCACCCATTTTCAGAAGGAAAAAAGGTATGTGCGGCTGCTTCTGCAGCCCTCGTTCAATCTTACTCTCATAAGCTGAGAAATAAATACGAAAATACATACAAATGTAGGTGCCTTGCTTTTGCTTATACTCTCTCCACCCCCCCTCCTGACATAAAACTGTCAATATAGGTACTTGAAAAAAAAGTACTTTTGGGTTAATCTTTCACACGCTATACACTCACTTTTGTAAAAGGGGAAATAATGAGCGGCAAAGAGACGCAAAAAAAAAAAAAAAAAAGATTGCTGGAAAACCTACTTTTCTGTGAATTCCATTTTTCCATAAACAAGTGGAAAATCGAAGCAAGCGCCATACAAATACAATATATAATAAATGCTGTATCCACCCCAGTACCCAAGAGATTAGGTTAATGAAGGAAAATACATTAAAGAGCAAAAGTGTTGCCATTGTGGTGGCACTGAATAAAGTGTTTTTTTTTTTACCATAGTACCTGTTTTTTACACAATAAAATATATGAGAGAAGGTGAAAAACAAAACAATCTATCTCACATCGAAATTCTGTAAAACTTGTTTTTGGAATTAGGTTAACGATTTAATAAAGTTATAAGTTTTAAGAGAATATTCTCAATGAATTAAAAAAGGCTTGAGTAGTAAATAGGTCATCTTAGGTTCAAAGGTTCAATTAAATTTCCAGTTTAAAAATGTCAAACAAATCTTTGGGAAAAATATTCCAAATTGTTACGGGAGTGACACATCAAAGTCAATGGTGTGACCAAGTATGATTTTACAAAAAAAAAAACAAATCTTCGGGAAAAATATTCCAAATTTTAGTTTCAAATTGTAACGGGAGTGACACATTAAAGTTAATGGTGTGACCAAGTAGCAGTTTACACATATACAAAAAAAATTGACAGAATTAAAGTGTAAAATTATTGTCAAAGAAGTGTATAATCATTTCTCAAAACAACAACTTTCTCTGTAAAAGTAAAAATTTTCCTACTTTAATGTGAAATACGTATTTTGCCTTTGGATTTTATTTTTTTTTAAATGAATTAAATTCTTTTTTACATTTTTACATTTTTTGTGTTGTTAAAATTGTTAAAGAAATTTTATTTAAAAAATAAATTTTTAAGAAAACAGTTTTAATGATTTTGGAAATCATTTCTTTGCATAAATTCATTTTTGTTCAAGAAATCAGACGGTGAGTATATTAGAAGTTGTTTGCACTTTTAGTTTAGAATATCTTGAAAAACTAAAAGCTGACGCATTGAAACAAAATTTTGAGGTTGGATGTAAATTCAAGTAATCAAAAATGCAGGAAAGTAAAATCTGGTTCCAGATTAAAAAAAAAAAAATATTTAAATGAAAACAAAATTGAATCAAAACAGCTTTTAACGGCCTACGTCCTTAAAATGGCCATTTTATTCCGGCGATCTCATTTAGGCTCATCAGTTGACTAGTAACAAAAATTTGCGATCTCACTAAGACTTATCAGTTGACAAGATAAGTCTAAGTGAGTCGGAACCGTTTTTATATTTTTTGGAACACTTTAACTTGAAAAAGTCCACTGTTTCGATTGCTCTTTCATTTCTGGTGTGTAGGTGTATCCCGGTTTTATTAAATGATGCAAAAAGCAGAAAAAAAAATTTGAATTGCTCTTAAAGAATTATGTAGGTACTTTGAAATTTTGACTCAATTCTATAAAAAGATTAATATTTAACAAATCTATTTGATTTTTTGGTCTAAATATACAAACCGGTATTGCAAGAACTTGCTCTCGTGGTTATTATAAAGTAGGTAGGTATTAAAAGCATTTATTTTGTATTTAAAAAAAAAAATATTTTGAAATTTTTCTAACGGAATATTGTTTTAACTTTAAGAAGCATCAGATTTTCTCTACAAAATCTGATTAGTATCTAATCTACACTTATGTATACCTATACTTATACTGGTCTAACATTAACATTCTCATCAGATGGCAACACCTTTCACAGTCAACAGCGTTTGCGCACCCCCATCCCCAAATTGAAAGTCCCATTCAAGATGTACACAAATGCTGTCTGTTGTAGGTACATACATATACCATAATCATAGCACAACACAGCAAAGCACGACGGCCGACCTACACGCTCTTCATTTCACCACTCGTCCATTCGTTACGTTTCGTACTCTTTGGTCTGCTGAGGCAATCGCATGCACAAGAATTCCACTTCGAGTCGTCGTCGTTGTATCCGTCGTGTCGTTATTTGCTCCCCCATACAGAATAGTAGGTACCTACTATCAAATTCAAATTCAACTAAATGGTGTGTACTTGTGTATATTGTGTGTAGGCTTAAGTGTAAAATTGTGTTTTCCACTCCAGCCAGCCATACTGATCGACCTGTGGTTATTAGTTTTGTATTATTTATTATAGCTCCCCCTTTAGTTGTTTTGCTGTATAGTTCGACGAGCTATATAGGTTCCATTTTATCCAGCAGCGTAGATATTATAATTGTGCGCGAATAATAAAGTATGACCTGTTTTTCAACACACACATTATATTTTGTGGTCGGTTGTGTGGTGAGAATCTAGAAGAAAAAAAAAGCTGTAAAAAAAAAATTATATTCATCCTCGCTAAACATTTTAGGGCGGCTCCGCTTCTTCTTTTCATTGCTCGGAACGTTCGTTCGTTTGTTCGTTCTCACTCATCGCTGGGTGTAAAAAAAAAAAAAATAAAACAAAATTGTTTAGACAATACGCGCTGTTGGAGATATTCTTTTTCTCGTTAACAGATTGTTTAATAAATAAAAAAAAAAATTGTGATTATTTTTTGAAGAAAAAAATTGAAGAAAATCCTTCTGTGTGACCGATACCACCCTTAATCACATACGTACGGCGAGATATCGTTAACTTTTCTTCGGTCGAAGGCTCCACACATCGCATGTTTTGTGTGAAATGTTTGAAAGTTTTAGTTTTTGCGAGGAATCAACGAGAAAAAAAAATAGAACTAACAAATTGTCTCAACAATTAAACCAAACAAACAGCCGTGGTCAAATCATTATAGTTTTGAAATCACAATCCGTGTGCAGAAGCCTTCAACTGAAGAAGCGGAATTTTATTGATTTTTTTTTCTTCTTCTCGTGTAGCTCGGTGTATTTGAAATTGAAATAATATAAACCTACCATACCGTTACCAACCCTTGATATAGTTTTTTTTTTTTTTTTTTTTTTTTTTTTTTTTAGTGAACACGTATACCACCCCTCAGTTTTAACCCACCATTGAATATTGTGTGTGTGTGTGTGTGCTGGTGTTTGTGTTTAAGCTATTTCCTCATATAAAAAGATATTCACCTCATCTAGGATGTATCTAAATCTACCTATATAGCTCTTCAGTGGCAATTTTAACGAATTTATTCATGTGTTTATTTAAATTTAAAACTTAATCCTTTTTAAGTCCTTTTATCTTTGTTAGAGTTAGAAAAAAAGTGAACAGATCCCATTAGGGTTAAAGTGGGGCAAAAGTACAAAAAAAAAGAGAAGGAAACAACAAAAATTGTGTGTGTACACATTTTTGTTGTTGCCTCAAACGCAAAATTTTCAAATTCGATTTCCTCCCTTTTTCTTCCAGTGTGTTGCTAAATTGTGAGAGAGAATTGAGAATCATTAATAAAAAAAAATGTACACCTTACTCTAAATGTTAGCAAAAAAGTGAAATAAAAAAAAATCATCAAATAATAGATACACATTCCAACAAGTGCATCAGATTCAAACCCAAGAGAGAAAGAAAGAATTCCACCTCAAAAAAAAAAAAAAAAAAAAAAAACACATCCTCCGCGATAACACGATATTATCATCATCACCATTATCATCAGCAACCAATATAGCACTATAAGTGGAATATTTTAAAGCGATCGTTGTTTTTTTCGAGGAGTCTTGCTGCTGCTACCATCACTAACTATCCTTTTGCTGAGAACGAACGAAATCAAAAAAAAAAAACAAAAATAATTTATCCTTTTTTTGGTTTTTAAATTTATATTTTTCGTATTCTCAAGCAAAAGTCGGCCATTCACGGCCGATTCCAACGACCTTCAAAACGTTTTGTGTCGAAGCAATACGCACAATGGGCTGCGCACAGTCTGCTGAGGAACGAGCCGCAGCCGCCAGGAGCCGCCTTATCGAAAGAAATCTGAAAGAAGATGGCATTCAGGCTGCTAAGGATATTAAACTATTATTGCTTGGTGAGTGTATGGCATTGTATGGTTGTTTCTTATTTTCGTACTGATGGAAACAAAAAAAAATCTTTTTGGCCGATCTGTTATTTTGAAGTTTAGGATAGCTGACGTTATAGTTGTTGCTGTTTTTATTTACGGTTTTAGTTACTAATAGAGATAGCTGAAATTGCACTTGCAAAATTTTACTGTCGTATAGGGGAACCTGGGGTTCCGGAACCCTTTTTGTTTTTTTGTTTTACCAAAAAACTTTATAATTGTTGGTTATTAAGAAAAAACTTTTCCTTCCAAAAATTATTTGGAAATCTACTCGAAAATTAACATTCAAAGAATTTCGCTTGGTTTTAAAGTTGATTTTTTTACAAAAAAAAAAAAATACAAAACTTACCAAGTTTCCCCATTTCTTCTTTACATCTTCCCTAGTATAGGATCACCTTGATAATGGGGGGGTGGGGGGACCAAGTATCACAAATCATAATTCGTAATTAAAATAAGTTTACGTTTTATTTTTTTTTTTAATTTTTTTTTATCCAATTCGCGACTGCTTGAAAACGTTATTTTTTGACGGCAGGTGATTAAACGAGCACCTAGGGTAACGATAAAGGTAGTCAATGTTGTCCCATGCGGTGGTTTTAAAATGTAAATATTTTAGGTCTAAAATTTGAGGGGTATCGTAATGCTCCAAGGTATCAAGATCCCCCAGGTTCCCCTATATCTTGAATTTTTGTTTGATGATTATAGTTTTTGAAAAAAATAAATTGGAAATAATCCTTTAGGAAATGTAATTAGATTAATATATCTGATCTTTATGCCTATAACAATTTAAGTTCCAGGACTTATGTTACAATTAACGCAGAGGAAAAAGTAGGACATTAGTGTTCATATTGAGTTTAAATAATTCAGTTGCGTATTAGCAAACGAGCATAGTATTTTTCTAACAATTAGAAGTATGTTTGGAACCGGTTTGAAATATTTATAAATCTTTTGTCTAGAAAAGTTGGTGTCAGCTTATATTTTATTTGTGATATTGTTTCAAAGTAGGTACGTGACGTCAGTTTTTTTTTTATTTAAGTTGGATATGTCTATAGTAAAGGAATTCGCTCATTAACCTAGAGCTTTATCAGTCTTTCAGGCAAAAATGCATTTACCCGAAAGACTGGAAAAGATGTTCTCCGATTGTTAGAAGAAATTTTGCAGAATATTTTTGGACGTAGATACTTATACGATATTATTAATAAATATATTCAATAAGATCGCACGAAGTTGCTCTTGTGTCTAACAACTTGAATGTAGCTACATTTTAACAAAAAAAGGATGTAAAAGAGTGAAAAGTATACTAAAAATGGATTTTTCTTTAAAAAAAAAAGCACCTGATTACAAAATTAATATTACAAAAAAATTGGTGAAGCCTTTTAAGAGCTATGTGTGAATAACTTAAAAATAAGTCAATTTTCTCAAATAAAAAAATCTCAAAATTATTTTTCCGTAATTCGAATTTTTTGGCAAAAACTTAAAATGCAGTTTTCCTATAAAAAAAATCATCTACCTAATTTCGAAATATCGAAAAAATTGATTTTTTTTTTTAAATCCAAAATTTGTTTTTATTTTGAAAATATTGAAATGCAAAACAATTATTGTATGTGATGTACCGTTATTTTTGGTCATAAGAACAATTTTTATTTAAAATCTGTTAGATAATGTTAAAAAACTGCCAAATTTAATAAAAAATCGATCAAGTCGTTTTCGAATTATTAAGTTCTCAAAATGTTGGTATATAAAACTTTTGAAATTTCTTGAAAGATTTCCTATGAAAAAATTGGTCGAAATCAGCTGAGCAGTTTTTGAGAAAATCGAAAATAAAAAAAATCGTTCTATGCGAGGTACGACTTATACTAACCATTTTTACAATTTTTTTTTTATAAAAGAGACAGATTTGTCGCGTTCAAAAAAAGAGATCGCAGAGATTTTTCTCACTCAAAAGGTGAGCAAGCAAATCCAAGATTTTTTCCTCAGAGTTTTGACAGCAAAACTGAGAAATTTTGCTATGGAATCCTGTTCAAGTAACTGAGATTGCTTATATCTCCGAGATCTTATTTTCCTGAACACGCCTATTAAGTGCAACTTTACCAAACTTTTCTTTGTTGTGCCTTGTGTGTTTTTTTTGTTTACTGCTATAATAAACACTTTCGTCCAAGCAAGTCTTTAAAGTGAAAAAAAGCCAAATTGACTGCTTCACATTGGCATACATATGTACCAAATCTTCATTATAGTTATTTGTAATGTTTTTATTTTCAAAGACTTGGGATTAAATTTCTGGAAACAAGAAAACTGAAAGTAACTGTAATTTTTTAAGGTGACGATGATCAGTACTCCCTGAACTTTGATTAATAATACGCCGTTAAAATCTACTAACAAAAAAAAACAAACAAATTCTAAACCAAATCGAAAAAGTTATTTTATTTACAAAATTTACAATTATTTATTTACAATTAATATTTAACAAGGAAATTTATTTACAACATATTATTTAACATACATATTTATTTAATAAGACTAAAAACTTTGACCTTCAAACCCTTCTCGCATCTTGGATATTTGTCATCAAACGAACAGTGAAATGGTAAAAAAACTCAACAATGCTCAACGCCGAAAATCCCATAAATAGCCCCAAAAGCCCACCACAATTGGCCACAAAATCTGTAATGCCATATAATTCCGATCTCTTCGATGTGATAAATTGATTTTCTTTAAAGTGAATCGACAGCTTAGACATCCGCACACCTACGTTCTCGGCCAAATAATGAGTATCACCATGCGATGCCAACATTTTTTCCATATTATAATCGCCCTGCGATATTTCGGTGTTGTAAACCAAAGACGTACAAGCTGGAAGGCAATTGCATTTCGAATTATCGCTATCGATGATTTTAGAGTCGGCCAATCCTTCGGCGAACTCATGAACAAGAAAGTCATCTTCGGCCAAATCATAACAGTGAATTTTTTTTTCATCACAAACTGGTGTGTTGGGATTCCTGGGCATGGAAAATTTGACACAGCCACACTTGCTAAGCGTGTAGTTGCTCAAGCACTCCAATTCACAGTTATTTTGAGTGTAGATCTTGAAGAAGCGCAAGTAACGTTCTGTGTTGAAAAAACACTGCCGACGGTTTGGTTCGTAATCGCTGATTGCATTCATTGTTGTTATCATATTGGGCTTTACGAGAACGACAACTTCTTTATCATAGGACACTCGGATGTAGTTTCTTGAAACCTGCGGAACATCATCAGGCGAGTGCAGACTCACCTTGAATCCATCAAGTGCTCCACGACAGATGTAATCGAAATCTTTTTCGAAAGTTTGCAGCGAAACCATTAGACCAGCTCTGAAACCAGCTCCCAAGACACGAGCTGGGAAAGTATGAATGCCCGTGTTATCATTGTAGCCCCCTTGAAGCGACCATTCAGTGGGGTATTTTCTGTTTTGCATTGACTTTTGGTTCTGTAGGAATTGCATGTGCTGATAAGTGTCATCTCGGTACATTTCGGAAGCATTCAGTCCATTAAATGTGTAACAGACACCTTCCTCGGTGTAGGTCTTGAAAAATACCTCCTTACAGTCGCCATAGTGTGATGTCCACTTGCAAAACGGGAATGACTTATTAAATTGTGGAATTATTTCATTCAAACGCTCATCGAATTTTGTTTCCGCGTAAGGGGGAAAATTGATTCCACTTAGCAAATGATTTCCGCAGATCTGCAACAAACTTCTCATTCTGTCCAAATCAATTTGTGACATATTCGATGGCTTCTCATAAACTTTACCCTTAAAGCTCTTCAGATGCCTAAAGAATTGGGTAAAGTCAAAAGTTTCATTTCTGATGCTTTTTGTCTCCGAGCAAATTGTCACAGCTGGAAAGGGTATATTCCAAACGGTAGTTGATTTCTCTGAAAAACTCACAATCACCGGAGTCTCAACCCACTTGATGTATGTATTATAGATCAGGTGGGTACAAATGATGATCGAAATCACCAAAGCCACGATCCAAACGATTTTCTCACGGAAAGGACGCTTCTGACCCAGATATTGGACTCCATGGATGGTCGTGTAGTTGCAATACTCGTGGTAAATGTGGTTGACCAGTTTAGACTTAGGAGCTTTGGTATTAGCAGGTGTTGGATGTCGTCGTGTTGATGCGGGTGGAGGTGGTGGTGGAGGATGGAGAGTTCTGGTCTCGTATTCCGCCGAATCAAATGAATCGCCTACGGTGAACATTTTAATCCGATCGCCATTGGTTGAATTATTATTATCATTTTGATCTTTCATATTTTATTTAAAAAAAAATAACTATACAAATTAAAACAAAAAAAATAGGTTATGTAAAATATTTTAAGACAGTTGGATAAACTTGACAGGTGGAGATGGATGAGGATATTAAAGCTCGGCTTCGGTTTGACTTACGCCAAAAAAAAAAAACAACATAGCTTTCTCACTCTTATGATTAAACTACAGGATAGATAAAAAAAATTCAAAGTGAATTCAGCACTAGTTTGGTGGTTATTCCATCTCTTTCTTTCAGCATCGGATATGGATAACTTGATTAGCGGATAACCAGTATCAATTGTGATGCATTCACAATATTTAGTAGAAGTAGTTATGCATATTTTTATATTTCACAGACATTTAAATTCTGTAAAGAATTTTTTTTTTGTATTAACTCACGCAATAATGCCATTTAATAATTAAAAATATTTCACAATGTTTTCGATTTAATTATAATTTTCCCTTTGAGGATTTGTAAGGTTTTTTTTTTGCAATAATCCAATAAATATTCTTCGCAGTAAAAACCATAATAAATGTGTTACACATCATACATTCATATGGAATTATGGCTAATTTCTGTAAAAGAAAAAAAGAAAAACTGAATGAATAAATTAATATGTGAGAATATGCAAAATGTCAAAGGACAACATAATATTTCAGATCCAAAAGGTTGCATATTTTTTTTGTTTATTATATAGAAAGGACATAGTAAATTCACATCGTCCTTACATTATAACTGAAAAGGGAGAGCTTTATACATTTATAGTGATGTGTATGTATACAATCGAGTATTTGGGTAATTTTATTGAAAAAAATACCTATAATTGTGTCAGAATTCCATTTCTCTTCATGTACAGGTAATTAGTCAAAATTGGTGCTCATAAATTCATAAAATAATTGGTGCAAGGACATAAATATGTGAATATTGATTGGTATATGTTACATCAATTCATTAGGTTAATTTTATTAAAAAGAAAAAAATTATGCAACCTGACAGGATAGAAGAATCATAGCGAAAAATTGGATTGGTGTAAATATTTACATAATTGGTAATTGCAATTTTAAGGGAATATTCATTTTGACTGTAAAATGTGTGTTTTAAAATCCGTGGTTTCATGATGCTACTTAGGTATATGTAATGTAATTTTTTGAAATATTTTATTTAAGAAAAGAAATTAAAATAAATTATTTACTTGTAGATATAAATTTATATCTGTCGAATTTTTTTTCATGTTTTTAAAGAATTCAGGTGGAGTTTTTTTTTTTGTTTTTTTTTTTTTTTTTTAATTTTTAGGAGATGTTTTAAGAGGGTTAGGTTAATGATCCTGATACTGTTTGTAAAAATCTATACTCAAAAATTTTTAAAATTCTAAATTCAGTTTTCCAAAATTCTGCAAATCCAAATTCTGTAAATTATAAAAAAATTTACAGATTTCACTCATAGAGTAACTATGGGGACATTGAAAATGACTTGTATTACGTCGATAAAACAAAATCATGCCAAATCTTAGAGATTTTTATTTTGTATACTATTGTTGCATTATAACTTCACAAACTGTCTTAGAAACCATTCTACAGTCTGAAGAACCAATTTGTATATTTAATGTCACTTCCCAGTTGGCGGTTAAATTAATTTGTTAATTTTTTTTAATAAGGTGAATCTTAGTCTTAATTGTAGCTTAACTCGCAATTACACAATCATACTCATTTTCATCCGCACCGGTACAACACTTATACACGAAATTAAAAATACATATACCATCTATCTTAACGTATATCTAGGTATTTGACATTTTTGTCTAGCTAAGCTTTGCAGAAAGGTAACTGAATTATTACAGATCGATTAAAGCATACATCATGTACGGTTCAACTTAGTTCTCGAGTCAGTTGGTTGTTGTTGAATCAACCCGTGAGTTGGCTTGTTATTTTATCAATTTGACGATTGATAGAAAATCAAAGATTTTGAATTTTTTCAAATTGATTTACAAGTATTTCAAATCATTGAACTATGTATATTGTATAAAGCCAAGACATTTAATTTACTGTCCAGGTAAACCTTTTTTAAATCGAGACAAAATTTACAAAGAATTTGATGAGAAGCCCAACCCCACTGCTTATTGTTTTTATTCTATAATATTTTATTTTAAAATATTTTGAACCCTTCTTTTAATCAATTTAACAATATCGAGTCGCGTAATTTTTTTTAGACAAAAATAATGTTTTTGAGACTTGGAGCTGTATTCTTTTAACTGAGTTTATGAAATGTGTGGCCGATCGGTGAGCATCAATTTAGTTGATAACCAATTGACAATTGAATAGTTTATGGACTACTTTAAGATGAAGCCTAAAATTGTATTTGCATTTCAGGACATTAACCTTGAAGATCTGACTTAAGTTATAAGTTTATTAAAGAGGTAGCTATGCATATTCTAGGTTAAAAAATAAAATTGATTTAGAAGTTAGTAAAGTTTTTACCCAAACGTTGTCTAGCATATTCTAAGTTCTGTAGGTTGATTTAGAAAAAAATCAACTTTTGTCATATTTTACCTTAATTTTAAGACTTTAACCTCAAACATCCGATTAGTAGAATAGAAGTCTGGTCCTTAGAACTTAAGTTATAATTTTGTATGAGAGGTTCAAGTAGGTAGCTATGCATATTCTAGGTTAAACAATCAAATTGATTTAGAAGTTAGTAAAGTTTTTACCCAAACATTGTCTAGCATATTCTAGGTTCTTTAGGTTGACTTAGAAAAAAATCAACTTTTGTCTTATTTTACTAATTTAATTAATTAATTTTGAGACTTTAACCTCAAAGATCCGATGATTAGAACAGAATATATCAGCTTTTCGATTATAATTAATATTTTAATTGTTTAGCTAAGTTAATTCTAAGAAGTTATAAGCTGCTAACCAAGACCTTAACCTTGATGTTTTTTTCCTTAGAACTTAAGTTATAATTTTATATAAGAAGTTCAACCAAATACTTATGCATATTCTAGGTTAAACAATCAACTGATTCAAAAGTGAGTCAAGTTTTGTCAAAAACATTTTCTTGTCTGACATTTTGCCTCAAAGATCCGATAATTAGATCAGAATACTAATTAAGTTGCTTAGCTAAGTTGATTTTCCCTCTAGCCTGAATTACCTTAGTTTAAATACCTTAACTCGCGCATCTGGCCCTTAGAACTAAAGTTATAAGTTTATTAAAGAGGTTCAAGTAGGTACCTATTACGCATATTCTAGGTTCAACAATCGATTGATTTAAAAGAAAGTCAACTTTTGTCACATAAATTCTTTAGACTCACATTTTACCTTAATTTTAAGACTTTAACCTCAAACATCCGATTATTAGAACAGAAGTTATAATCCAAACAAACCAACCAAATCCAAACTTTACGATTTAATTATTTGTAAAATACCTACTAAAAATAATGTTCATGCACATACCTACATATGTACATACATGCATATCTACATACCTACATAATGTATATCATTTTTGTGCCCGATGCAAAGCCAATTTTGCTTGCGCACGTGCCGCGTGGTGTTTTTTTTTATTGCACACACTCCGCCGTCTTCTCCCTTCTATCAATATGTTCTTTGTTGGTACGTACCTACATACATACATAAATATTTTGTTTGTTTTTTTTTCTTTTGCCGTAATGAAATTAGTTCTAAAAAGACAATTTTTTAAGTTTCTAGTATGCAATTTTGTACGCCTTTGCAAAAATTTGTATGCAGATTTGTAGCTTGTCATTTAAACTTTAATTATCTATCTTAATATTGAACATCCAATAATTATAACTAAAGTTATAGGCTTCTTAGTGGGCTCAAATCGAGCATTTTCGAATTTTATACAATCCTCCACTGAATCTTGTCCGTTGGCGATGATCAAAATTTATGTACGCTGGCTGAAATTCATCACTTGTGTTTTTTTCTTCATTTTATTCATTTTGGTAGTTTCTTTGGTAACACCAACCAAAAATTCAATCGTTCTCCCCCTATACGCTAGAGTTCATTCTATATCTTTGTTCATTTTGGTAACACCATACTTTTATCAAAACGAGCCTATAAACATTTTCAATGTTAAAAAATATTTTGATATTACATAGAAATTTGTATTAAAATATTTTCAGAAAAATTGTTTTCTCGAATTAATTAAATAATAATTAATTGATTTTTTGTTTTTTCCCTCTTGTGTTTTGTTTTTCATATCTACCTAAAATTTTGAAATGTTTTTTTCAAAAAGTGTCATTTATGTACCTAAATAATATGGATTCCAATTTATTCCTTTATTATCAAAGTAGCTTAAATTTTTTTTTGAAAATTTGAAACCTGAATGTGTATTGAAAAATAATTGTTTTGGATTTGAATATCGACATTTTTATTATTAAAAAAAACAGAATTTTCAATTAATTTACAGAATTTTCAACAGAATTGTTTTTTTTTTTTTTTTTTTTTGATAATGACATTCGATAGAAAATGGCTAGAAAATTTAAAGCAAATCGGTCCACCCGTTTAGGCTCTAACTTGGTGAACAGTGGAAGTACAGACCTACAGACCGACCGATAAACAACAAACTTTATGGCAAAAATCATTTTGGTAAAAATACCGTCTAAGCTGAATTTTTGTAGGTCCTAAGAATTTCATAATAACTACGATAAATTTGGACCATGTCTAGTTATAATATTTATAGTTGACAACGGTTTTTATTTCTAAATATCTGGAAAACTATCTAAACTGACTTAAAAAAAAAAATAGATTATACAATTTTACATAGAAATTATTGTATCGCTTTTTTGTAAGAGTAATCGATTTCTAAATAAATCTAGCACAGCTGAATTTCGACGAAAAAGAACTTTAAGCTTGTGATTTTGTGGATTAAAAATGCAAAATACAATTTTACATAAATTGCTCGAAAATGTTAATATTTTTGGAAAAAAAAGTCAATGAAAAAATTGTAGCTTATACAATTCTACACAAAATTGATTGAAATACTTTTTTCGTAAGAGTAAAAGATGTTATAAAAATCCGCGTATAAACGTTACAGTATCACTTTTTTATTCCACATTTTGGTGAAAGGTACATACCTACTAGACGCATTTGTTAACGTTTTTCTTAAAATCTATTGATTTAAAAAAAACTACAATTAATAAAGAAACAAACTATAATATGATAATAGTGGGCGTGTTAGTAGGTAGAATTAGAAGAGACTTGTAAAATCTAAACAAAATTGGCCGATTATAGTTCTATAGTCTCTTAACCCACCTGTATAATATTTGAAGGTTATCTTTAATCGTTTAACAGTTACGGTTTTTCCAACTATTAAATTCCACTCGTGCGCTAGGTGAAATATGAATATGTGAAAAAATATGGGCTTTATATTTCGCTGTGTGTAAAATAAATTCAAATTTTAATATTTGTCTTATATCAAATAAAATTTAATCTTGGGTCTAAAAAAACAAGAAGGCGACGTACAAAATTTATTACAGTCACCTACTTAAAGCCATCTTATTGAAAACACTGTGGATTCAGCCCCTCACAGCAAAGGCCAGGGGGTTCCACTGAGAATAGTGTTTTTGTTTAGATTATCCAATTATTGCAATATTGCCGTAAAGAAAAAAAATGCGCATATTCCTTTTTGCACGCTAGATTTACCGCCTTTTTTATGAAATAGCTATGTCTGGCAACCATGAAATATTTTTTTTTTTTGAGAATTTGGTACTTTAGTTTCAAATAGAATTTTGAATTGTCTTACTAGGTATCTCTTAAAAGTTGTTAATGTGTTTCTTTTCTTCCCTCCTGCTGTCATTCATTACACTCTGCTTCTGTAGTATTCAACAGACTCACACTGTATAACAGTTCCATGACAAAAAAAGTCAAAACACTATACACAGGTATTCAAAGGAAAAAGAAAAAAAAAGAAAGAAGAAATATATTTTATTTCATTCTTAACAACACGAATTTTGTTGGAAACTTTATTAATTTTTTTTTCCAAAGAAATGATGTCTCCTTATCATGGTTATAAGTTTCATGAACTTGTCTATAAGCTCTGCACAGTTTGTTTGTGTCACTTCTTCGTTTGACATGTGACACAAGCAATAAAGAATCTTATCAATGACACATTTCTCAGTTTAATATTGTGTGTGTGTGTCACCTTTTTCCATATATACATATGTAGCTCCTGTGCTAAAAAATAATATAATATGGGTATGTTCGTGTGTGTGTTTAAATATGATATCAGTCTTCTAGACAATGTTAAAAAATAATAATGTTAACGTTGCAGGAAAGCTAAAGGTTAACCATAGGGATAATAGAGAAAGGGGTTTACTCATATTTCATTATATACATACATACATTGTCACAATATAATATGTAAGTATGTATCTCCTCCGGTGAGACGGTCGATAAAATTATATTTTCTTCTCCGAGTAGCCACAAAAGATTTAACAAGGGAAAACATTTACGAGTATAAGTATAATGTATGATGGGTATAGGGTATGTGTTAAAAGGATGCAAAATGATGTTTGTTGTAAATATACAGAAAAAGACCTCTTTATGACTTTGTTGTTGTTGTTGTTGTTGCTTAATGATATGAACCATGAATATTTTGCTGACAAATGACACTAAAAGCAAATTCTTTCAACTGTCAAATTTAATTTAATAATACATACATATATGTAGGTATGTTGTATGTTGTATGTGTAGTGTAAATGTGTATAAATTCCTTTTAAGGGATTTTTAATTGTTTAGTATTTTCCCAGAGAGATCATTTTAATTAATTTATTTAATTAGTTTTTTTTTTTAAATAAATGTTTTGTCACTTTTAATAAGATTTTTGTTTTTGTGTTAATTTTATCAAGTTGACATGTTAGACTTTTGAAAATGGAAGATGTTTACATTTAGAAGTAGGTATGTACTCAACAGATGGACGTAGACAAATTTAAGTGAATGAAAGAATTTTGCAGAATTAAAAATGTCTACAAGAACGGGGCTCTATCTGACCCAAATGGAAAACAAAATTTTCACTTAGCCATTAGTTCATACTTTTTACAATGAGTTTTAGGTCCTGACATTCCTGCGTTCCTGGAACTATCAGATAGGCTATCCACCTATCCCAAAAATTCTGATATACGTTGGGTTGTTGTTGCATTATCTGTTTTGTTACAGGGGATTACAATAATAGAAACCTATCCAAATAGCTTTGGATTGATCCCCGAACGCGACCATTGACTATCTCATACCTATTCATGTGTATGGCTGTGTTCCAAAACGCCAAACAAAAAGTTATGATGCGGTAGCATTACAATACAAGTATTCCTGACCATCTTGAACGGGTTATGGATGAATTGTGCATACATATTATTTTGCATCAGTTTAGCATTTCGTAATACATTTTATGTATAGCATAAAATGAAAGAGCAGTTAGTTTAAAACGATAACCGTAATAAGAGTGAACAACAAAATATACTTTACGAAAATAAACAAATAGAAAAACTATAGAAAAAAAAACCTTTTTCGTTCGAGACTACATATTTTTGGTTTCACTTTCAGTTCAAACGTCAAATGAAAGCATCCAGACAAAATTGCATGTGTTTGCTGCTTAATTAATGCGCATCGCTGACGTTTGGGATGTGTTTAGAAATTCATGATTCATAAGCCATGACTATTGGTGTTTTTCTTTTTAACCTCAAAACAGATCACTGAGCTGTCAAAAATAAATTCTATCTTTCTTTTTTACCTCAGACAAATCAGTACACATAATTCGTGTTTCTTTTTTCCATTGGAGCTAGCTCAGAGCATATGCTCTATGTGCTCAGAATAAAATGACCGAGCAAATGGAGAAAAACGCTGAGCTAAGCCAACTTCACTTTTATTTCTTATGTGATTTGACAGACATGACATGAAACAACAAAAAAACGAACGCCATAGATTAAAAATGGATTCTCAAACCGGTTGTCCGTCCACTTCAGGTAAACAAAACTTTATTATTTTAGTATAAAATGACAGTTCAGTGCTCAAGTGTGTTTCATAATTAAATCTGAAGGCTCTGATCATAATCTCTTCACAGCTTTGCTTTGATCGCTCAGCCTCTGCACAGAGATTTGCTCAGAGCCAAAAACAACGGCAAATATCACGTTTTTCTCTTTTGAAGCTCTGAACTTTACCTCAATTAGGCATCTGATGAGTTATTAGCCATGTTCAGGAAAATAAGATCTCAGAGATCACAGCAATCTCAGTTAGGTTAGGTTAGGTAAGCGGGCAATCTTAGTTAGATGAACATGATTCCTCAGATCTCTTCTGTTTTCTCAGTTCTCAGTTTTGCTGTCAAAACTCTGAGAAAAAAATAATTTGGATCCGCTTGCTGATTAGAACTAAGCAATATCTCTGAACGCGCCCATTGAACTCAACCTATTAGTTATCAATACAAAATAAATATTTAATTGGCATTTTCTAAAAAAAAATTTCCACAAAAAAAATTAAAGAGACTCGTAATGTTTTCTTTTTTTTTATTCTCGCTGTTGATAGGTAAAGCTTTTAATTTTTTTTTTTCAAAATCAATTAGCAAAAATTAACGAAGAAAATAATAATATTAAATTAAGATAAATTATTGCAATTAAAACTTAACAAACTGCTATAGCCACAGACAATAAAACAGCATAATTGTATCTTGTGTGTATATAAAGACTATAGACCACGTCGTCATCATCATCGTCGTCGTACATAGCCTCCTTAGATTTTATGAAATCATTTCAATATTCCTTCTTTGTTTATTAAAAAGAAATAAAATTTAAAAAAAAAAAAAAAAAAAAAACATGAAGAATATGTTGATATACCTATATTATATGTACATAGGTACATATATTCTAAAAATAGTGGGTGGAAAAAAAAACAAAGCTAATACTAAACTGCACGTCATGTTTAGTTAAACTCAGCAAATTGTTTACAATTTTAATTCAAATAAACCATTTGCAACAATTTTAAAAATTGAAAAAATAAAAAAAATATATGTTTGTGTATAGATACATATGTGTGCGTGTGTGTTGTCTCGCTATGTATATTTAAATATTTTACTGTGTTTTTTTTAGTATTTTTGTTCGCAAATTACATTTAAGTAGGTACCACCTACCTACTGTGAAGTTAGTTCAAAAGATTTTTGAATTATAAACTTTTCGAAAACAAAAAAAAAAAGTTCTTCTCTCTTCAATATATGTATATAATTCCAAAATGTTTGCTTAATAATTTAGCTTCATTCTTGATGATTTTCGTAAGAATTGCTTTTGTTTATGAAGAATAAAATTTATTTGAAGGGTTTTTGTGGTAGATATGGAAATACTAAGAAATTAGAAAATTTCTTTGAAACTATTTAAAAAAAAAAAATGCCCCAGAGGCCAACATAAAATTTTATAAATACATATTATACAAGTTTAAAGTTTGGAATGAGAAAAACTTTGAAAATTTTTAACAAAGTTCTATAGGTCCTCGAGCCTGATGCTATATAAAATTAAATTGAATTTTAAATGATTTACCAGTATTAAGAAACAATTGTGCGGTGGGTAAATTCTTCTTAACTTATGGAAAATAGCTCTGTTGGCTTTTTGAAGCATTAATTTGTTATCAAGATAAGGAATTCAATGAGTCGGATGAAAGCTGCCGTTTTGGTTTTACACTCGAGGAGTAGAGATATGTATAAATCTGAAAACGTATAAAATTTGAAGGTAGCCTATACCTCTAGGGTAACAAAATTAAGCGGATAAGAAGAAAATAATTATAATAATAAAAAAAAGAATCAATGACAAAGCACAGCCTTGAGGCACACTATAATTTTTTTTTGTAAAGAGCTTTCTTAACAGATGTAGATCAAACAACAATTAGAATTATTGGACCAGAAAGTTAATTTCTAATCTCACAAAGAATAGATTCAAAATTAATATGCAATTATTGTATTTTTGGGCTCACAGTAAGTTTACAGTGATTTTTTTTTTTTTTTTTTTAAATCATGACGAAATTGAAACTATTATTTTCTGTCATTCGTGCTTAAAAATGATTTGGGCCAAATAAGGAAGTCATACAGTGGGGCCGAATTTTTAGACATGATATGGTATCATCTGAACTAATAAATAGGATTTAAATACGTACTGTCAAGTTGGATGTTAACACTATAGTACCATTCTCACATAAAACTACTAACTACAAAATAAATTGACATAGTTTTTTTTTGTTAAATTACAAATGCTTCCTCCAGAGCTAATAGGCTTATTCCTGTAGTTTTCCCTTACTATACTCATCATCTTAATCCTTGGACTAGGATTTTTTATTCAATCCGTTCTATGATTTATAAATGCACTTGCAAAAAAACTAAACCTCCACACAAATTTGCTTCTTGATTCATGAATAAGAAATTACTATGGCTATTCGCAAATGGCGTCGATGCCCTTGCCTAACAAGCTCCTTATCCCTTTGCAAAAAGAAAAAAAAAAAAAACTCTTACTATCACAACTAAATATGTATGCATATACTCCTCAGCTATTCAGCAATGGAAACACGCTAAAACTCTATTACTTATCCGCGCCTCTCTTTCATAAATTCTTTTTTTGAAGCTTATTTTGATAAGTTAGTGTGTGTGTCTATGAGAGTATATGTTCTTGAGTAATTCATATATGTATATGGTGAAAAACTTGTGAAGAGGTTGCATTAATAATTCAAAGTTAATGTCAGAATTGTTGGCACGAATGCTAGACTTTTTTTTGTTTTTTGTAGTGTCAGAAAGAAAGCAGGATGATCGACTCGAGGATTAATTTTTTGTTGTCCTACATAAGTGTGCTACATGTATGTATGTATGTACATATATTTGTAAATCCTTAACAAAAATCATTGAAATATAAGACTTATGACAGAGTGACATTGTGCAGAGTTGCCGCTAAAAATTTTCAAAAAAAAAGAGTCAAAATAAAAATATTAACAAAACCTGTAATTAAATTTTCCCGTTTTTAAGACGGAAATATACAGATTTTTAGATTACAAATTTAATGTGGATTCATTTCAATTTATTACTTTTTTTCTAATTTTTTATTTGAAAAGATCATGATGGATTTGTTTTTAGTGAAATAGGTAGCTGAATTCCTAATTCCAAATAAAGTCTCCGTAACACTCGCTCCGCCTGGAATCAGTGTGTTTAGGTAGCCTTAAGCCCAACTTTGGATATAGCGTTAATTAGATTATTTCTTTAGCCCTACTAAAGGAATTGTGAAATTCTTAACCAACCCAATTCTTATTCCCATTTCAATATCCAAACATTTATAAATAAAAATGCACCATGGATTCGCACGCATTTGCTCTTGTAGTTAAGAACTAAGATGTAGCTACATATTAAAGATGTAAGTAAGCGGTTCAATAAGTTACTTATAGATATCTTTAACGAGAAAATATTTAAAAGTTCAAAAATATTTAAAATTTTGGATTTAATTTCGTTTGTTTATTGCTTAGGTAAGATAGAAATTTGAGAAAGAAGATGGCGCTCATGCAATTTCCCTTTGACCTCAATTTTAGTTTCCCATAAAATATCCCAAATTATTATTTCAACGAACTCAATTCATTTTTTATTAATTAATTTTTAGTTCACTTTGGAAAAATCAATGTAAAGGTAAAACCTTCTTCTCAACCCCAAATTTACTCTTTGATTAAACTTAATTTTTTTTCTTCCCGAACCAAACCTCAATATTGGTCCTTCGAGCCGGATATGAACCAGCGACCTATGAATAAAATAAATCAACCAACTTAATGGTTATATTTTTAAATGCATTATTGTTTAAACTATTAAGAAGTAAATGATTGCAAAATTATGACGAAATACGTCAAGCCATTTAAAAGATATACGTAAATAACTAAAAAATAAGATAGAGACAAAAGTTACTCTTAAAGTTTCCTCAGGGTAACCCTGATACGAATATAACGTTTCGTGTGCTCTTAATTTGAAGAAACTGCGTCAGAGTCAAGTGACTCATGCAAGTTCATTAAACTAAATTTGAAGTTGGTTGGATATGTAAAGCAAATAGAGTCTGTCATGCTATTTTAATGACACATACATATTAAACACGATATATGTATGTAAGTCGCTACCTATGCATATGTACGTAGAAGAGTTTAGTTGCTTTTTTTTTTGTAATATATATTTTGTGAGGAAAATAGCTACTTTGTAATTTTTTGTATAAAAGAATAGTTTTACACGTTAAAAGGGACAATTACTCCCTTTTTTTTTACTAACAAGTAAAAAAGGTAGATAGATATAAAAATATACGTAAATTGAGTCATGTTATTTTACGACTCATAATGTGGGTTGTTATAATATACCTTCTCATTTTCAGTAAGTAAATCCATTAATTAACGATATTGAGTGTTTTTTTTTTGTTGATAGGTTGATGTTAAAAGTAAATTTAGATTGAAGATAGCGTTATCGGTATTTGAACAAACCAAAAGGTAAGGAAATTATTAACGATGAAAGGTGAATCCTTTCGGGAATATAATACGTAAAAGTATTGTGTTCTAAAACTATGATTTGGTGTTGAAGGCATTTATGTCGTATAGATAAAATTAAATGGTGACATGAAGGTCGTAAGTACCTTTTTTAAAAAATTAATTTCCATATTTCGTTTTTCGAAGTTGTGTTCCTATGTGATAACCGAATGCGAACGTAAAATAAGGATTTAAAACGTATATTAAATGTAAAACAATATACCAATACAACCTTTCTTTTTACCATAATAAGTGTTATGGAGTAAAAAAAAAAATAGCTACCTAAATTGGCCTCAAGATTGTAATCTTAAATATTTTAATGATGGAGAAGCCAATAAAGTGTCTGCTTGTCCTGTCTTTATGTGTTTAATCAGTATTTTCAGATTAACGGGAGATACTTTGTTTTATTTAATAGTACCTTTAGGTATGCAATGCATACATAATTAAAGCATGGAATTTTTGTAATTTTATATTCAAAGTCAAAAGATATCGGTATATGGTACCTGTCTAGCACTAAGGAACACTTTTATTTTTCTAGAAAGCTTCTTTAACAAATTTAATGAAACTTTTTTTTTTTTGGTTTTAATTTCATTTTGGATGTTTCATTTAAGGTTAAGGTTTAAGGCCATTGTATTTATTTGAGCTTATACAATAACAGAGTTAAATTGACCTTATTTGTCAATTTCGTTTACCAAAAGAAAGACAGAAAATTATTTTTATATACGGCCAATATTTTGCAGCAACTTAAGTTTTAAAATTCAGGACCCTTGAATTGGGCTCCGGGATGTTAGAACCTCATATGTGGGATATTCGAAAAAACCGTCATCTTATTGATCACAAAAGGTCATTTTGTTTGAGTAATTAATCAGCCAAAAGTGGTTGTTTATTAATTTTTATTTTTTTCTTCACAGTCAATCATAAGGTAGAAGATGTTAGGACTTCATATGTGGGATATTCGAAAAACAAAGTGTGGTGTCTAAAAGGTCACAAAAAGTAAATTCATTTCATCAAATTGGTCAGCCAAAGTTGATTTTTTGTGAATTTTTAAAGTTTTTATCATTATAATCTATAGAGAATATTAGCACCTCATTTATGGGATATTCGAAAATAATTATCCTATTTCAAAGTTCAGTGGTTCAGTCAGCTATAGGGGAGGTGTTTATTTCTCTCATTAGTGACTTTGAATAAAGCTGCCATAAATAAATAAATTGAAAAAATGTATAAAATATATATACATATGTATATATTACTGACCTTTGAGTTGAATTTTTTTTTTGAATATCCCATAAATGAGTACTAGCATCCTCTATGGTTTTAAAGAAATTAAACACTGACCGTTTATGACTAATTACTGACCTTTGAGTGATTTTTTTTTGAATATCCCTTAAATGAGATACTAGTATCCACTATAGTTTTAAAGAATTTAACACGGCCAATAAAAATTACCTGACCAATTAATGAAACCAACTGACGTTTTGTGACCAATACCTTTCAGATGGCATACTAATTTTTTGAATATCCCAAAAACAAAATGTTGGCTCTAATGGTTGACCTTGAAAAAAATTAATAACAAAACTATGGCCTACAAGTTACTGAAATTAACTTACCTTTTTTTTACCTTTTATAGGTTATAAATTTTTTTTACGAATATCCCAAATATAGGGTCTTGACATTTTCTAATGGTTTACTTTAAACATACACAAAAAATTACTTTTGGCTGATGAATTACTGAAATAAACTGCTCTTTTGTGACTCATTAGATTACATATTTTTTTTTGAATATCCCACATACTAAAATCCCATCCATCTCAAACGAACCATAGAAGAAGTCTTAATTGTTTTTCGAGAAAGGGCTTTATTATTCTTTTACCTTCTTCACTCTTTTCGAAATAGATCCAAGGTTAACAAAGTACTGAATTACCTAAATTAATATCTTTGTGTAGCTTAATGTTTCAATGCCATGACTGACATTGAAAATATAAAAAAAAAACATCTCATATATCTCTACAATAAACAATATGAGTTATTATAAGGGCGTTGAAGAAGTTATTACTTAATTCTTTCCATTCCCATATACATACATCCAATATAAATCTACCACAAACATCAATTAATCCAATCTCTCAAATATCAATCACACTATCGTTAGTCAACTATTCAGTGAAAAATCATTGAAGCATAACAACTTTCAATAGGTTACTGCACACAATATCACCTAGTTGACTTTTTTTTTTTCTTTTAGTCTTTTTATATTTCCACGGCTCTAATTATGTTTTTTTAGTGCAACAATTGGTAATAAACAACATACCATCGTAATGGTGATACAATCAACACTTAAAGTGTATCAATATCAACAGCAACCCGAGCCTTACCTGCAAACTAGAAGTACCAGCAAAAAATGTTGACTGTTATGAGATATACCCTCTGTTGAATCTATTTGGAGCCCGTCGCCGTCGTCGTCGTCGCGTATAGAAGAAGTCGTCTAATTGTGACACAAATTCCTTGCTCGCGATAACCATGAATCTGTCAACGTAAAATTGGAATGACTGGTTTCTTGTTGTTTATGTTGTTGTTTTTTTTTAATTGTTTGTTTACCTTTAACGCATCGGTGATACATCAGAGATTGATTTGTTGTTTTTCAATAAATTCACTCGTACTTTGACAAGTTTCAAGCTTTATAATAAATCTAAATTAGTTACTAATCAAGGAATTTAAGAGCATTATAGATCAATGTTAACTACTTGTTATGATATTTATTAGAAATTTGATCTACGAAGACTTCAAAATACCTGTTTATTCCGAGTTCTTATCGCTGTGCTTCTCATAATCTTGCTAGAAGGTTTAACTTTGATTAACTATAAGCTTTAGATTCTCCTTAAATCTACATAGCTTCTAATTTTTATTCCGAGTTGATTTGACTTATTATATGTCAATTGCTTTCTACAGTATTAGATTAAAACTAGCATACATTTTGTAGTAGATTTTAAAATAGAAAGATAAAGATCTGTTCGCACTTCGCACTTGGTGGAGCTTATGCAGTTCGCCATAGGAATAAAATAGTGTTTTTGTAAGCTTTATGAATGCGTTTTCAATATAGTGTGGTTCTTATTTCCCATTTACAGTTAGTTATCGCTCTAAAGTTTTTTGAGAAATTCTTATATCAAGAACATGGAGACTAATCAAAGTAGAGATAGATTCGTCCTGAACAAAATAGAATGAGTTAATCTGGCGATTAAAATTGGTAAAACATAACGGTTCAAATGTTTGTACAACTGCGGGCCGATTCTGGTTCTGACAAAAAGTGAATCGAATAAATAGTTTTCACATTCGCTCGCATGCAATGCTTTCACTTTTTTGATCCACTTGGTGCAAATAATCGATTCTGGTTCAGTAAATAAAGTTCTCCGACGAACTATATTATCGACCCCGAACCACCTTATCATTTCCCCTGAAGCGCATGCGCAGTCGGCGCAATTCTCTCAATTTCCTTATTTTCTTGAGAAAAGAGAAATACTTGAGATAGAAATATTTTTTTCTCCATGAATAGAACAGAGAAGAAGATGTGGTTGAATTGAGCATTGTTTGTTCGTATTCACAATCTCTTTTAAAAGATTCGCTTTCAAATGACGTCGTGAAAGCAAAATATTCATGTGAATGTTTTTGAGGATTGGTTTCAAATTTTCACAGAACGAGAATCGCATTTAAGAGTGAAAAGCTATTCGATTCACCTTTTCACAGAACCAGAATCCGTCCCCTGGCCCTAAAAAACTTTAGTTCACAATAAGCAGATACGTTCAACGTCAACCACTTCGTGTGCTTTATTTGCTTTACAATGATTTTTTAAACATTTCTTAGTGCCTGTTATTTGTAAAACTACGTTATTCATGAGAATAGATTTTTGGGTGAGATTGGTAAGAGTCTCTTTTCCCCACAAAATCATAGAAATGACGTAGTGAAAATTCACAATCAAAATAGACACTTACAGAATGTATAAACTCCTCTATACGGCTATACGGCCGTAAACCCTGGACTACACAAAGTTTCTAAAATTCTTCTATTTCCTTTAGAGATATCATCGTATAACTGCTCTTTAGGTATATAGAGTTTTTGTCCAATTAATGTCAAAAGAATTGTGAGTCTATGCAAAGTTATAGAACTTTTTAGTATATAAACCCCACTGTATAAATAGCTATTCAAAATTAACATAGTTTCTAGCTTTGGAATTTCTTTAATCCAAAAGTTAATTCAAAAAGGACAAATGCTAACTTTAATGGGCAAAGTCTTTTAATCCCCTCTGTTTGTATAGGAGTTCAAAATGCAATAATAAAGCCTTTAAAAAAAGACTGCTATGCTTACCTATACCCCGTAAATTCTTTGTCGAATGGCATTGAGCAAGAAATGCCTTCAGTTTACTGATTTTATACTATAGTTAGATATGGAGAGAGAACTTTATGGGATAAAATCTCGATTGGAATAAAATTGTAGACATGACTGCTCTCTATATTTGTAGATCGACCACATCGCCTCGAGAGTGGAGATTTCCTTTTGTACATGTTTCAGCTATTTGTCTATATTCCGATTTATCTTCATGAAATAATTTCTAATTATAGGTACGAGTGAGTATAGTATGGTTGTATTCCTTTTGTGAGGCTCTATTCATATAGCCTTTGTCGTCATCATCATCATCATCATCATCGACCAATCTTATGGAATTCTATTTGTTTAAATCCTCACGTTTTTAATAGGCTTTTCCATCATCATAAAACAAATAGAATAATCTGAGAATCATAAAGTCTTTTATCATTTTTTTGTTTTGTTTTCTTTCCTTTGTTGACTTTTTTTCTCTTTGTTAAAAAAAAAAGAAATAAATATTTACAATATAATTTTTTTTATTGCATAATTTCAGGTGCTGGTGAATCAGGAAAGAGTACGATAGTCAAACAAATGAAGTACGTAACTTAGAAAAAAAAAAAAAACAAAACAAACAGGTATCCTTGAAAGTGATTCAAATTGTTTTCGTATGCTTTCAAGCTTTTCTGTGTGCCTTTTTGTATACATATTTGTATAGAGTTTAATTTAAGTTTAATTTAATTTTTTTTTTTTTGCAGAATCATTCACGAAAGCGGGTTCACTTCGGAGGATTTCAAACAATATCGACCAGTTGTATACAGCAATACAATACAATCCTTAGTTGCAATACTTAGAGCCATGCCAAATCTCAGTATTCAATATAGCAATAATGAAAGAGAGGTAAGACTAAGTACATATAACATGTATCTTAATTTGTGTGACTTTGATGTGAGGAATTAGTTCTGGGAATGGGATTTAAATATGTGCATCTGTATCTATATTCTTTACACTATTCTGTAACAGTTTTGAAACACTTTAATGAAATTGTATTTTTAATTTTTTTTTGTATATTTAATTGTGTGCGAATTCAAACGATTTTTTAAATTTAATTATGTGAAAATTCAGCAGTTGAATAACTGGAGTAACTTTAAAATTGCCCTGGGAACTAACTCCCCAATGAAATAAATCTCCAAATGAAAAATAAAATATCCCTCCAAAATGTGTATGCAGTTGGAGAGTTTTTTCATAAGTCTCCAATTTTGGAGACTTTTCTAATTGTTCTATTTTTGAGCAGTTTTCAATATCTAGTGATGTTTAACGCTCCCACAAAGACCAAAAAAATGTTATAAAACCCAAAATAATTTTTAAAATAACAAAATGTCCATTTCCATATTCAAATATTCCATTTCAGACCTACATATGTATGTACATACTTCTCGAAAAAAAATTTCTCACGGAAAAAGTTTTTCAATTAAAATATACATAACAAACTGTAAGCACCACTAAAAGAGTCTAATGGTCGTCTTAGCAGTAAAATAGTAAAATTTCCTGAATTCCGACCGATTTGCTGTTGCATATAAAAATATATTGCAAGCTTCAACCCTCAGGAATGGCCAATGGCAAAAAAAAAAAAAAAACCACGATGCGTTAAGGCAGTTGGGGATAATTTTAAAAATTTATCATAATGCAATGTAAACGAAACTAAAATCTAACGCGGTCGTCCCAGCACAAAATCATAAAATAATCTGCTTTATAATGTTAACCTCCTCCCCCCTCCCTCTTTTACGACCAACACCATTGTAAATTGAGATACCATTGAAATAAACAAGCAAAACGCTCACCCTCTGCTTTACTACTAAAATTTAAAAACCTCTGTATACCTATAGTTACACACATGAAAGGACTTTTTTTTTTTAAATGTATTCTCAATTTCCTAATGGGTTTTTGCATTTTTTTTTCTTTGCAAATTTATTTTTATATCTTCTTTTTTTCTATTTCCATTTCCAGAGTGATGCAAAAATGGTTTTCGATGTGTGTCAAAGGATGCATGACACGGAACCATTCTCAGAGGAATTATTGGCTGCTATGAAACGATTATGGCAGGACACTGGTGTTCAGGAGTGCTTCTCACGTAGCAACGAATATCAACTAAATGATTCCGCTAAATAGTAAGTGCTAGACTTTTAAGAGTTTTTTTTTTTAGTCTGAGAGAATAGAATGAAAAACCTACTTTTGGGGATTACAAATAATAGTTAAAAATTTTAGGAGATACAAATTTCCCACCCATAGGTGTTTTTTTTTTTCCTGAGATGAAATTTAATGAAATTACAATCTGCAAGAATTCATTCTCATTTTATAGGAATATCTGTTTTGAAGATAAAATTATTTTGGTAAATTTATTTATATGAATGGAGAATGAATATCTTTTCAAAAATTAAACTTCATTCATCATTACTCTTTGTTTCCTTAAATCAAAGAGATTTTATATTGATTGACATTGATAAATAATCAAATTAAAAGCATCTAATTCTCCATAAGTACATTACATATACATGCACATCCTCAAAACAAATTAAAACAATATTATAGAGTAGAGTAAGTAGGTACTTGGCAAAGTATTTATGCGCTAAAGATGATTGAAATATCAATTTGATTGTAATTGATAAAGTACAGTGCTGTAAGAAAAAAATTTGCTAAAACTATTTTTGTTTTTCGACATTTTATTTTTGAAAGGATTGTAATTCAAACAAATTTATCAATGAGATTTTATTTTCGTAGAAGTGTAAAATTTAAAAACATTTTTTCACTTCTCTAGGAACTGTAGATACTCATGGTCTGATTTATAAACGTTGTCTAACTTTAGACAACTGTCCAACTTTGGAAAATGTGTTCAAAAACCTCGCTTATTGTTGTCTTATAGCTGTCTAACTTAGACACAAGAGTCGATTTTCTTAATAAATAAATAAATAAAGCATATTTCCACCAATTTGAAAATAGGTAGACAGTGTATAAGTAGATAAAAATCTAATAAATACGACTGTTATTCTCCAGGATATTATTTATTAAAATTCTAATAGGTGTATTTACAGTTTTTTTTTGTATTATTTCCCAGAAATTATATTATTATTATTAATCCGAAAGAGTTAAAACAAATTTGAGCAAATTTTATTTTTTTGCAACAGCACTGTAAGCTTTAGGAAATTATCTTAGAAAATTGTCATGAACGATGTGAATTATGTTCCTTGTCAAACGACATCATCAGTGAATGAAGGAAGATAATAATAATCAAACATTTGAAACGTGTTATTGTTTTTTCTAGAGAAATTTTAAAAGATGAAATGATGATGATGATGATACTGGTACTTGTATCGTATTTATTGTTCCTAATTTTACGAGTTTATCGAGAAAATCTTATGTTTTGAGATTAATATTTCTTTTGGTTTATTTGAAATAACATAAAAGGAATACAAAAACATCAATTAAAAGAAAGATTGTGTCCTTGTAATGTTTTTTTTGTTTAGTTTTTATCTGTACATAAATCAGATTGCATCTCAGGTAAAAAAAAAAGAAGAACTTTTTTATTTCTTGTCATCAAAACGAAGTGTACTCATTTATCTGTTGGAAACTTTATAGCAAAGTTTACGCCCGCTACAAACGAAGAATTTGTCTTCATCTGTTATTAAAAAGTTTAAATATAAGAATGGGTTTCATTGTTATGTCATCGAAATAATTCTTTTTTTTTTTTAAATTTTAAATGGATCCATTTTACACTGATGAGTAAAAAGTGTCAGAAGTGCATGGGTATTCAAATAGAGTAAATATATCTTTTTGTAGCTTGTTCCAGGTGGAAATATTTTTGCGATATAAGAGTTTCTTTGATGTCTAAAAGAAAGAAACGATTTACCCACTTAAGGTATTCTTAGCTTCTCTGACAGCCGGACTATTATTCAATGTCTAGCATTATAGCAGATAGCAGAAAAGTTCATATTTCAGAATCTAGCCCTGTTGAGTGCCGGGATTTAATGACATTCCATGAACTAAAAGGCTTACGAACTCTCCAAAAATGGAACTGATATTTGAAATTCAGAATCTAAAATTCACTCAAAAATTTCTTAAATTTAATGTGCGAGTAGCGTGCATTAGTGAGTTCTGAACCACGAAACTAAACAATTTTTTCAAGTATCTTATTAATTAAAAAAAAAAAATCTGTCTAAATAGAGCATCGCAAGTAGTCAGCTTAAAATGACCTGATATTATATTTTGATAACTTCTGAATGTTAACGTACTTTAGATAGATAGATAGATTTTTATTTCGTGCGGTAGTTTTACAATGGATTGTTACCGCACATTTTACATTTAAGAGATTCGATACAATATGTATATCTTTCAACTAGAATATTATTTTTTAAGAGCTTTTTTAAGGAAATTTTTTTATTTTAACATTAAATTTGGAGGAAAAACGAAAAAACGTACTTTCTAGCGACTTCTTATGGAAATATTTGAAGGACTTGATTGCAAAAATATTTGGTATTGTTAAAATTATTTTTTATTTCTTTTTAATTTTAATTCCGTTAGACTTGCTTAGTTAAAATGTGGAACCATTAATAGAGCACATGATTCTTAAGGATAGTGTTTAAAGCTGATTGTAATGAATTAATCAACACGACCGACGACAATATATAAATCACATATTTACAGTATATATTTACAGTACATACATATTTACAGTACATATTTGCAGTACATATTTGCAGTACACTTTTGCAATAAATATTTACAGAACATATTTACAATACATATTTATAGTACATATTTACAGTACAAATTTACAGTATCTACTATTTGGATTACATATTAACAGTCCATATTTACAGTACCTATTTACAGTATACATATATTTACAGTAAATATATAAAGTAAATATTTGCAGTAGATATTTACAGTACATATATTGATATATTATATTGATATATATATTACTGTTTGATAAACCTCCCAACCTCTCCTCTTTAAAAAAATAAATACAATGCCAATACCGTTGAATGGGATCCACTCTTTATATTAAAATTCATATTCGTCCTCGAGGAAATCATATAAAATTTCTCTGTACCAAATTTAATTCTTAAAAATAAAGTCAAAATCAAACTTATTTATTATAATATCTAATATTTATTTATTTAAAATTTCTTATAAACATACATACTTATAAACCTAATTAACAAATATTTAAAAAAGGGTGATTTAAGTTTAACTAAATCAATTAGAGCATCGATTATTATTAATTCCAATTTAAGAACTTTGTAACTACTTTAAAAAACAAATTTCAGTTAAATCTTGAATCACCCTGTATAAAAAGAAACAAAAAAAAAGAACTTAATTGGACACAGCTTAAGCCAATTTATGCATAAATAGTTTTGCGGTCACTGTTCAATCTACGCACAGTTACATTTAGCGCCATACTTTTTTTTAATCATAACATCTAATCTACAAAATAGGTTTATATACACAGAAGATATGCATATGCATACATGTATAGCAATACTTAATTGTAATACAAATAAATAAGGCGGCGACATGTCTGTCACTCATTCCATTTCAGATAGTATATAGCTGTCGACGTTGCTCTGGTAACTCGTCGAAAGTTACCCTTTTTCTAAACTCAGTTTGTGTGTTTTTTTTTTTTTTTTGCTGTTTTTGTTTCTCAAGGCATATACTAGGTATACATTACTCACTATTCCTCCCTTAGTGTCAATTTAAAATTCAGCGGTGACTCTGGGATGTACGTTGAATTCACTTTATAGACCAATTCGCCGGAATTGTATTCCACTTTGTACTTCCGGAATATCTAAACCAAAACAACAACAAAAAAAATAAGAAAAAAAAGTCATCATTTCCATTAAAAATTCTTGTCGTTTCTATGTGAAACTAGATTATGTAGATAGACCTTCTCTGGTGGCAAAAACATGAACCTACCTTTGCTAGAATCGTATTTAATTCAATTTCAGCAAATCTCCTACCAACGCACATTCGTCGTCCAAATCCAAAGGGCAAACTTACAAAGGGATGAATTTTCTGACCAGCATGTGGACATGTTACGCCTACATATTATACGACGTATGGGGTACATTGGTAAATGTATACGTTTACGTCACATACAAATAAATAGAGAAAGAAATTGAAAAGCAAATTGGAATTAACTCGCAAAAATGAATGAAGTTTGTTGTTGGGGAGAACATTGAAAATTATGTACATATACTCACTCGGTTCAATTTGCTTCATCCAACGTTCAGGCATGAAACGTTTTGGCTCTGGGAAATATGTTGTATCGTTGGATACAACCAAATGTGGGAAAATCACATGAGTCTGCAAAAGAAAAAAATATTGGAAAAATTTAAATATCAGTATACCTACAATACATACAGAAATATAATAATGAAGAGAAAATGAGAATATTTGAGAGAGCGATTTTTGCACCATCCTCTATTCAGTTTTTTTTTTAGCCAAGCGTGGGCTGTGGGTTATGTATGAGTTAAGCCAGTCTTGTTATGCTATTCTGGCAAAGCTTTTGCCTTGAAGTCAATCCTATAATTTTTTTTTTGACTGATAACGCAATTACCTTTTTTAAATTGAAGTCTTAAGCTCTTGTTTTTTTTAACAGTCCGTCTTTTCTTTTATAGATTATTGCTAACATCTATATAAAAAAATAGGTTCACTACCTTTTTTTTGTCGTAAGCTAAAAACCTATTTTTTCAACTCATGTGAAAGTAATTGGAAAGCGACGAAGCTAGATATCAGTTTATTTCTTTTTTTTTTTTTTTTAAATTTCCATCTAGAAAAAATGCCTCCAGGGTAACGAGAAGTGTCTTTTATGTCCTTTTTGCGCATTCAGAAAATTTTACATACATCTATGAGAATTTTGTAAAGGTGAAATGGAGTGCAATTTGTTTGAAGAGGTTAACTCTTTTTTTTTTTGGGTAGATTTATCAAAATAGGGTTATGGGCGGAAAAAATATATTGAAATTGACTGTAGTTGGCTTTTTAAAGATTTTTTCCTTGAAATGGTGTCATTTGAATGCAGTCCTTGCAGTGAATTAAGTTAAGTTTTTTTTTGCAAAATCTTTTTTAAAATTACTGCAGAAATCTTTCATTTGAATATAAATTTAAAATTGAAGAGAGAAAATAAAATAACACGACTTGAAACCACAGATAATGTAAATAATTTATTAGGCGCATTTTGTTGTTACTTTAGGTAGGTTAGTTTATACTGAAGTATTTCTAAGGAGAGTCATTTTTACATGCAAAAACTTAAACGACACAATTCTTTCGAGGTATCCGTTCGTAACAATTTTTTTTTCCGATCTGTTCGAAAATCGGAGAATTTTCAATCGAGGTATCCGTTTGACACATCTGACAGATCTTCCGAACAAATTTAACGCGCTTCAACGCAATGCGATACAATGCGAAAAGTAAAGAATTTTTGACAGCTGTGCGTTAAATTTCTTCCGACGGTCTCCGATGAGAAATAGTTGCGGAGCCAAAATGGAATCATCTAAAAAATTGTAAGTAAAAAATTAATAATAAATAATTTGTTTTCTTTAGTGTAATAAATTTGTATTTCAAAAAGAAAACTACGACTAGGACGCAACAAGAGAAATTGGTGGATTTGATGTCGACGAAAATCGACATAGCACGGAACTCCACAAACGAACGAACCGAACGCGATTGTTTGCTTCATTTTATTTCATTCCGCAACGGATACCTCGCAAGAAAACTGAGTTCCGATCGGAAATTACTTTCGTATCGGAAATTCTCCGAGCGAATACCTCGATAGGGCTGAATACCTATTTATCTATTGAACATAATGTCTAACCCACTTCTGAATATTGTCATTCATGCTTGATATTCACTGCATGTTCAATGAGTATAGAAATTAATACAACATTTTGAAAATATTTTCGAAATTATGGTGAATAAGTTAAGAGATTTTATATGCAATGCTGAATTTACGGTACTGATAAGTGATATTACTATTCCTATTCTCTGCTAATTTAGTAATTTTTATAGTTTTTGATTTCAAATTTGTATCTTCCCCTTATCGAATGCGTTGACGTTTAGTCAAAATGTCAACGTGTGACTTCGGTTCTAAAAGCATTTTTTTGCTTTCTTGCAAAAAAAAAGAATTGATTTTTTTGTTTAATAAATTGCTAAATTCCAGTTGCTGTGTAAATCTAACATAAATGATAACCTTTTGTTTGTTAAGATTTGTTTTGTTAAGTAGCAAATCTGAACGAAAGTCTGCTAGTGCATTCAATTTCAAAAGTCTTCTGTCGGCAAAGATTATTATTCATCTTAACACATACGTTTTCTTACAACGTATAAACTGTCATTTGGACTTTTAAATTTTACATAACATATGCGTCACTAGTCGCTGGCAAAAATACCCTAATTATTTTTAACTTAATTACACGTTAATCCACCTATTTGGATGAAATATCTAATTAACATCAATTAACTTCAATTTTGTTTCACTGAAAGTATTTTGCCCTTAACTCATTGATTAAAAATAATTTATGTTTAATTTGAGTTTATAAATAGAGGTGTTCTTGTTTTGTTGTCCACTAAAATCAACTACTTCTAAAAGAGTATCCGATAATCGGGTTAATCCTCCTGAAATAGCTAAATCTCCAACACTAAAAATGAGTGGGTTTCTGTATCAACCAGTTTATTGATTCAACTGACTTTAAATTTTCCAAAAGAGAACTTGAAATTCAACACTTAAACCTTACAACCATTAATATAAGTAGGAACATGCAATCCTGTTGTACATTTATTTTTCAAGTCTGGTAAAATCCTTTTTTAATTCCACAAGCTGTTAAGCCACTTATCAATTTATTTATTAATGAGATTATAATTTCCAAACATAACTGCAGAACAAAATTTGTTGATTGTGATTGTTATTTATCATAAATGATTCTACACCATTTAATGAATTTATTCGGACAATTATTTTTTTCGCTGTAACTTCTGTTATAATATTTATATACCTTATTTTGTATTCATCATGTGTACGAGTAGGTGCATTCTTTTATAAGATAAAAATGACCATGAATCCAAAGCCCCATTTTTTTTTTTTGTTCAGCGGAAACAGATTGCATATGTTTTAATTAAAAATATCGAATGCACTTCCATGAATCATAAAATACAGCAGCATCGCTATCGATATTAATGAATATCTTAAAGTTAAATCGAGAGTCCTTTTCTCTTGGGAAGGAGGGATTTATTTATTTATTTTTTTTTAAATTTTATTCCAAAAATAAGTGAAATATCAGAACTTTTGCTTCTTCTTTGCTCATCAGAGGTTTTGTGTTGTGCAATTTCGAGGTAAAAATTGTATGATATTTCCATCCCACTTTTTCTATAAATAAATAACAATTCCCTGAAGAAAAAGAACTTCTCACAAAAAAACAGAGAAAAACAAAAAAGTTCAATAAAACCACCGCCACAGCCTCCGACAGAAAATGAGAGGATTTGTTTGTTCATGGGAAGAAAAGCATTTCAACCAAATTAATAATAAATTATTTTATTGTCACAGAGCGCCATCCACCATCGAGTTTTTGTCTCTCTGCTGGTTGGTTGGTGACATGAAAGCGATTTTCTAATATTTTTTTCAAAATGTCCTTCAACACTTGAGTGTTTTTTAAGAGAAGCTAAAATTCACTGAATTTTTTATTGTTCGTCGTCTTTTTTTTTTTGTTGGTTTTCTTTTATTTTGAAATCAACATAATCGTTTTGTGTTGATGCTATGATGACGAAAATGGGGGCATAATGTGATGACACATTTAAGGAGCACATCTCACTTAAAAGCGGGTGTGTGTGTGTGTTTTTTTTTTTTTTTTATTTTATTTGAGAAATTTGATTAAAAAATCCTACGACTTTTATTTGTTATCTTATTTTTTTTTTTACTTTTTTACTATTTAGTTTTGGTGTAGTAAATAAATGTCAATCATTATTCTTTCGGTCATTGCGACGCGACAAAAGGCATAAAAGTAGGTACTAACCATCAGACTACTATCCCCTCGACTCAAAAAGGCGATTAACATATCTTTTGTATCTTTTTTTTTTACAATTCACATTGAGCCAGATTCGAAATAAAATGTCTGGCTATTTAATTAAGTTATTCAGAATCTAGAGATGAATTGAAGGAAAAAAAAGGACTTCAATAGAGCAAACAGAAAAAGGATATTTAAATAGTTTTTTTTTATTTTTAGGCAAACAAAATTAGCCACCAACTTTGCAGTTGAATCGTGTAGATTTTTTTAATAAATAAATAAAATGCTATTCTACAAAAATGGGTTCATCACCCTTAAATTAGGGTAAATCGCGTTTTTTCGGGATTATATCTTGATTTGCTACCATCAACCTTGTTAATTTAGATTTATGATTTATTAATTTTTTCAATTAATGATGTTATTGATTGAATCCACACTGGCACTTATTTTCTTTGATGTCTCTTTAACACTTGCCGTTTTCACTCTAAAATAAATAATCTTTTCAACGTTGATTATAATTTGAAGAGTAAACATTGGTCTACCGCATCTAACGTGGTTCCCAATCTATAAGTACATACATATGTAGCTAGGCGTAGCTTAAATTTAAAAGTTTATGGTAGAAAAATACTCATTCTCATGACAAGACAAGACAAACCAAGACAAGGATTATTTTGATTTTTTTTCGTAGGTCAACAGTAAAACTAAAAGTTAAAAAAAATTAAAATAAAAAAATTAAAACACAAAAATTACATTTAAAAATTTAAAATAAAAAAAAAAAAAATTAAAAAAAAAAATTAAAACAAAAATTAAAGTAAAAAAAATAAAAATAAAAATTTAAAATAAAAAAAGTGAAACAAAAAATTAAAAAAAAAAAATAAAAAAAAAAATTAAAATGAAAAAATTAAAATAAAAAAAATTAAAATAAAATAATTTGAAATAAAAAAAATAAAATAAAAAAAATTTTAAATAAAAAAAAATATTGAAATACCTAAAAAAAAAACAAAATAAAAAAATTAAATAAAAAAAAAAATTTAAATTAGAATTAAATAAAAACAAATTATGTAAATTGAAAAAAAAAACAAAAAAAAAATTAAATATTAATTTTTTTTAAACTCCAACAAAAACTGGTCAATACTGTTTTTTTTTTCTATAAAATCGTAAAAATCGAGTTCACATTTAATTTTAATTGAAAATTCTTACCTTTCCAGGCGTTAGTGGCAGATATTTTAAACCTAAATTTCCTGTATGGTAACGGAACTAAAAAAATTTCTTACTAATGAATAAAATTAAATTACAAAACCCAAATAAACTATAGATTAGCTTGGATCCTGTGAAAACGAAAATAAATCCAAAGTTGACTAGCAAATAATTCACAATCATCAACAAGGAATTTAACCATGATCTGGCTAACTCTGGTGCTATTATTAACCTATTTTTAACTAAAGAAGTTAAGAATAAAATCTTAAAACCATCTGTTCAGAGTTAGTTTAGAATTATAATTAACTAACTAAATCTAGAACCAAAAAAGTAATTTTTCGTAAAAAACATTTCGTTTTCTAATAATAGTTAAAGCTTTATTTTATTCGCCTTAATAAAAGCTTTTGCTGCTAACAAATTATAGATTTAATTTTAATTTCTCACATCCACAATCCAAATTGAAACGATCAATTAATCTATCTTCAATTTAATAAAATAATTCCATGAAGAAAATTAATAGCTTTGTCAGAAGTAACAAACGAATTAGAGATTAAAAATTTTTCCAATAAAAAACATTTGTCACTTTAAACTTTTTTTTAAATATTTTTTTTCTGTTAAATAAATTTCAAAGAAATTATAAGAAAAAAGTAATTAATCTATTTTCAAAATGATTTTCTCTTAAAAAAAAAAAAATCTAATTTATCTTTTTCATTTCCAGTTTTGTCCTTTTATCCATCCACATTTAATGCATCAGGAAGAGATTAAATTTTAAAACTTTTCTTCTTGTGTGAGAATTTTTTTTTACCAAACAAAAACTTCTAGCTTGACACTCAAACTACCAAAAAAACTTTAATCGAAGCAATAAATCTACGATTTCTTCTTTTGAACCAATCCCACATGCTACCATTTAACTGACAAAAAAAAAAAAAAGCTTTCTTCTTAAAGGTCATGTAACAAACATTGATGGTTTTGCTTTTATTTGACAAAAATAAAATACAGATATATTAATTTCTCTTTCTGTATTTTTAAATGTCAAACCAATATTGAACGAAAAAGTAATAAAACAAGAAGATGGAGGAAAAACATTTCAGAAATTCATAAAAAATATATGATTTTTACAATAACTCACTTGCTTCGCATATTGAATTGCAACCTATTCGAATGGATTTAATAATAATGCAATCCTTGGCTGATCCTGAGCCCAGTGACGACAGTTACTATACAATTCATATAAACATATGTCCATAGAGTAAAGAAAGATTAAACTCACCCCCTTGGGAACGTGATATCCGCCAATGACCGCATCCGATTGAAGACTCCTACCATTCGCAATAACCACAGGGTACATTCTGTAAAATCCAAAAAGGAAACAGAAAAAAAAATCCATCATTATTTGTTTTGTCCTCGCTTCATATATTATATATATATATGTATGTGTGTATGTACATCCTTTCCAAGCACAAACACAAACCTTAAAGTCTCCTTAATGCATGCCCGTAAATATGGCATCCGTTCTAAGACGTTTTGATTTATTTCCGCCTCCCGTTCAGGAAATATTGACTTAAGCTCTTGGAAGAGTAATTCTTGTTTATCGGGATTCTTACTTAATTGATAGATTGTTGAAGAAGCTGCCACTGAAGTCTATATAAACATAAAGTGAGAGGAAAAGGGAAGCCGCATAAGAAAAATACTTCATCTTTATTATGATTTCAAAAACCCACCGTATCCACTCCAACTAAAAATAAATCCAGCGCAAGAATGGCAGCCAATTTGCGATTGCCGGTCTTATTAACAATTCGTTCGACAATCGATATATCGGCCTCGTCTCTAACATCCGACCGATTGTGGTGGGCCTTGTCCATGGTCAAACTGATGTTCTTCATGCAAATTCTGGGTGGGCGAAAGGAAATCATTTATGGCAGTGATTATGAGTATGGCCAAAACATTTCATTCCATTCCGAAATGACTTAAAGGAAAATGTATATACACATACCTACGAATCAAAAGATGCGATAGATATGTAGATACATAGATACTCACTCTGTGAAACTGTCAAGAGCCGCAACGAAAGCACGGTATGCTTTGGTCGGATAGAAACGCCAAATTGGCATTCGCAATTCAAGTTCGGGTACTGCCCAGAAGAACGTATTGATTGCATTGATTATTTTTTGGGAATCCTCATTTCCATCGGGCGATAAACATCCGAGGCGGGTGTCCAATGAAACTCGACCGACAGCTGCAAAAAAAAAAAAATCAAATCAGAAAATACAGATTTTTATTTTGTACGGTTTTTGGGGTTGATCATAGTGTGAATTGCAATTTTGATTGCAATTCTATATTTTTTTTTTTTTTTTTTTTTTGAAAAGTTTTGATTACATTCAAGTGCCCATTTGTAGAGTTCGTGCAGGAAATTTCCGGGTAGTTCGTCATTTTCATTGCGCATCTCATGGATTCTGTTTTGGAGAAATATATTTATTTTTTGTTAATTAAACAATTTTCAAATGAACGAGTCCACAGCATGATGTGTGTGTGTGTTTTTTTTTTTGCATAATTTACCTTGTCATGAATTCCGACGCAATTTCATTAAGTGGAGGAATGTACTTTTTTGCTGTGTTTGGTTGCAGCAGGATGTGCTGAACTTCCTGACGAAATGTTTCCCATGTTTTTCCGTGACTTTTTTTTTTTTTTAATAATAAAATAAAAAAAAATTAAAGAAAATGAAAAGTTTTAAATTTTAAAATGCGGATGATTTTTTTTTTGTTTTGTTTTGAAACATACACTCCAATTAAGCCAGCAACATCACCAAAAAAGTCTCTACGAAGTTGTCCTTTGTAGTGCTTGAGGGATGGCATTGATGGTCTGGGAAAGGAAAAATAAAAATATTGTGCTTGTTGAATCTTTTTTAACATTATTGTTAATTTTATTTATGTTTTTTTTTTTTTGCAAAAATACAAATTCTGGTTTGCAAAAAAATTGTAAAGTAAATTGATTCCCTTTGAGAAAGGTTCTACCTTACGCATGGTTTAAATTTATTATGAAATTGGGAGTGAATTTTTCAGGAAAAATAAACCAAAAAAGTTAACCTGCAGAAAAAATCGATTTTTAAATGCAATTATTGCCATTAGTCGCTTATTTTACGTTACGTTACGTTAGGTTACGTTACGTTTTTGGCAATGGCGATATCTTCTAAACTATAAGTTAAATGAAGAAAAAATAAATGATGTTTTTCAAGAAATATGCATAAAAACCGAATTTGTTTTTCTTTTTGAATTTCAATCCTTTCCAATTCCCACCCTCCTATTCTAACAAACTTTAGGTCTTTAGGTAATTACGGGGATTTTTTTTTTAAGTATTTTTTTCTATTTAAGTTTTAATAGTGAGTAGATCAGCATAATTTTTTCATATTGTATATCGAAAGTGAATCTTTTTCTGTGACCGTTACAAATATATTCACAAAAAAACTGTTTGGGGGCATTTGACCCCCCTAAAATTGTCATTAAGCTGATTAGGCATCGATAGGGGAAATTTTTACATTTTTTTTTTCAAAAATATCAAAAGGAGTCTATATACGAAAATTCAGTATAGGTTTACATTTTTTTTAAACGAAATTTACTTTACGACGCAGTAACTAAGGGTGATTTTTTAGCTGGTTTGGTTTTGGCAACACTGGTTTTGACAGCTGACGTGTGTTTAGTACCTTGTGTCACTGTCAAACAGCTTCAGTTTGGTTTGCAATTTATCCATGGATCGTCTTACAAATGAACAACGCTTGCAAATTATTGAATTTTACTATCAAAATTCGTGCTCGGTTCGAAATGTTCATCGCGCGCTGCTTCCATTTTATGGTCGGCATTCTCGACCTTCTGAGCAGTCTATTCGGAAGATTGTGACCAAATTTCGCACCAAATTTACTTTGTTGGACATTAAACCACCAACACGTTACGTACTGTGCGTAGTGAAGAAAATATTGCGGCCGTATCAGCTAGTGTGTTCCCAACAGTTAGGCCTTTGTTACAGCACTACGTGGAAAATTTTGCGGAAGGATTTGGGCGTAAAGCCTTTTAAGATACAGCTGGTGCAAGAACTAAAGCCAGCCGACCTACCACAACGCCGAATTTTTGGTGAATGGGCTCTTGGAAAGCTGGCCGAGGATCCGCTTTTTTATCGAAAAATTGTGTTCAGCGATGAGGCTCATTTTTGGTTGAATGGGTACGTAAATAAGCAAAATTGCCGCATTTGGAGTGAAGATCAGCCAGAAGCATTGCAACAGCTACCAATGCATCCCGGAAAAGCCACTGTTTGGTGCGGTTTATGGGCCGGCGGCATTATTGGGCCATATTTCTTCAAAGATGATGCGAACGCAGCGTTACTGTCAATGGTGAACGCTACCGAGCGATGATAACAAACTTTTTTTTGCCCGAAATGGAAGTTCTTGACTTGCATGATATGTGGTTTCAACAAGACGGTGCCACATGCCACACAGCACGCGAAACAATGGCGCAATTGCGAGGCGAGTTTGGTGAACAGTTAATTTCACGTTTCGGGCCGGTCAATTGGCCGCCTAGATCGTGCGATTTGACACCATTAGATTATTTTTTGTGGGGGTATGTCAAGGCTAATGTCTATAGGGACAAGCCCGCTTCGATTGACGCACTGGAAGCCAACATCCATGCATTCATTCGTGAGATACCGGCCGATATGTGTGAAAGAGTATGCCAAAATTGGACTCAGCGGATGGGCTACCTGAGACGCAGCCGCGGTCAACATTTGCATGAAATTATCTTTAAACATTAAATTGCAAGGTTCAAACTATCGATTCAAATAAATATTTCATTCATTTTTTCGAATTTTTTGTGTTTTTTTTTTTTTAAAGTTCTAAACCTCTTAAAAAATCACCCATTATTTAATTAATTAAAAATTCCGAAAACTGTTATTTTTATGAAAAAATCATTAACATATATTTGGTGGGAAATTTTCCAACCTACAAATAAGGGAGATATTCAGGAAAAAAAAAAAGATTGTTGGGGGCTTTTGATCCCCTCCCCATCATAAAATTGTTATTTAGCATCATGTCGGTGAGTAATTGTTCCAGTTTTTTTTCAAGCATATCAAAAAGAGACTATACACCAAAATTTAGTATACATTTAATTTAAAATAAATTAACGCTGCCGTCTCGTCGTCGTACCTATTTAATTGATTATTTCGAAAACCGTTATTTTTATGAAGAAAAGTATCAACATATTTTTTGTATGAAATTTTCTAAGCTACAAATTTGTGCTTCTTATTTTTTTCTGTACAAGTGACCATTAAGAAGATATTCACGAAAAACGATGTTGGGGGCTTTTGACCCTCCTCCTTAAAATTATTATATCGCCTCATATCGGCGAGGAATTGTGTGTAGTTTTTTTTTATTTTATTGTTTTTGTATATTGCTATACAACAAAATTGAGTGTATAGAAAGATATACACTCAATTTTGTTTATAAAAAATTTACGATTATTTAGAAAACTGTTATTTTTATGAAGAAAAGTATTAACATATTTTTTGTAGGAAAATTTCTAAGCTTCATATTAGTTTCATTAAAATTTTGTCTGTACAAGTACACTAGGGAGATATTCCTGAAAATCCAATTTGAGGCCTTTAACCTCCCCTAAAATTAGCGGCGCTCATATCGATGGGAACTTTTAACAGTTTATTTCTTAAGAACATCATAAGGTGGCTATATACCAACATTCATCCTCCCGGCTATTTTTCCGAAGTCAAAAATATCTTTAAAGACTGGACTTCGAGCCAAATAAAAAATAAGCTCTACCTAAATAAAAATTCGGCTATCGGATTTTTATTTTGGAGTGAAAGTCTAATTTTCTTGGGCTAACTTTTTTAAAATAAAAAATATTGTTTCCCTACTGCACTGGACTAGAATACAAATTTCAATAAAATAACTTGATCTTGAAAAATCTTTCAAAATTCTTTACCAACTGGGTTAACAGTTAAAACATTAAAACAACTGTTTAGTTTGACACTAAATTAAAATGACTTTTTTTTTATGATGCATTAAGTTATGAGTTTTTTATTTCATTTACATGGGCAAATTTTCACAATTTAGAAAAAAAGAAACATCATCAGACAACCATTTTATTTTTATGATTTTAACTATTAAAACTCTCAAAGATAATACCATTTCTCGACGTTCGCTGCTGCCGTCTAAAAATCACTTGAAGAACTACATAAATCAGACAATAATTATTACACTTTCTAGACTTTTTAATATTGTCAAAGTTGACTTAATTGCTAAACATTTATTTTGTAAGTACTTTCTTGAGTGAGATTGTTAATGGAATGTGGAGTATTTATGCTAAACACATAGACATTAGACTGAGTACAATTTATCGACCATGTAATATTTTTAAATATCATTTAATTTCCCAAAAAAATGTTCTCGAAAACAATTCCCACAATCATAAAAGACATCATTAAAATAAAGATAAATGCTGATACATAATTTCAGGTGCAAAGAAATCTCAAAAAGTTATACAGTTACAAATTTCCACATATTTTTCTCTTAAATAATATAAACATTGATGACCAACACACAGTCATTCAGAAATATAAGATGTAAAAACCATTAAAAGTTTATTATATTGACCAGTAATCAATGTTTATTATTTCAATTATACATAATTAAACCGTTACTATACATAAAATGAATTAATGGACCTAACTCTCTTCGCCAAAAACAGTTATTATAGTCTTAACGATGTGTTTGACTTTGGAATTGATTAAAAGTATGTGTTTGTGTGTGTATGACAAAGTCAATGTCAATGTCGAATTAATAAAGCCCTATACAGAAAACATGAAGTCTTAGTTTTTTTTTTTTTTTTTTTGACATTTGACAATTTATTACCTGTCAGATTGAGTCGCAAAAAAAAAAATAAATAAATTGATGGTTTTGCTTCGGAGACACAAAAAGGTCTCAGAGTTTTTGCTGCTGCTGCTGCTGCGTGGCGTGCAGACATACTGGCAGGGCGATGATAACCAAAGACATTGTGGCAGCAGCGGGTGGTGGAATTATTTATTTTTATAACTTTTATAACTTTGAATGTTTTTACTGTCGTAATCCATTCAAATATGATATTCGACGAAGACGACGACAACACAAAAACATCGCTTTAAGCAAAATAATACATTTAATTGGTTTTGTATACAGTAAAGATTGAGATAGATAGATATTCTGTATATGCTTAGCTGTGCAATGTATCTACAATGTATACAGTCGCTGTAATAATTATTCGTATATTTTTATTATTCGTACATGTATATTATTAATTTTGTATAAATCAAAGATAGAACTAAATATTTTTAATCAAAATGTAAAGAGTCGTTTTAAAGAATAAGCTTGCAAAAAAGTTTAATTAAATATAGATGTATTTAGTATAATGTAAGTAATGCATAAATCACCAATATAGCTACACATATCGCTCATTTGCAGCAATATCGTCATAACTCAAAAATCACGAATTTTGAGTTATTAATTCAGAAGTTATTGAAATAAAGTAATCTATTATTCTGCATAACGTCATATTTCAGCTTCTAAAACTGACGACGAGAGAGCATTTGTGTTTTTGGTGAGCCACATAAAAATGCCATCGCTAAAAATTTGAAACTCATTTCCTGAAAAATTAAGTTTTTTTTAGTTATGACGATATTGCAGCAAATGAGCAATATGTATACAAGATGCAGAAATCAATTTTAAATCAATATAATAAAAAATAAATTGATTATAGAGCTTCTAAAACTGTTTCGATACCAACGATAAATAAACCTTTACTTTAGGTTAACAAATTTTAAAAATCGTTGAAGCGATTTGTAATAAAATATTTGTATACCAATGTATACAAAATTTTGTGAACATTTAAAAAAAAATAATATTTATTATTTTGGAAAGAAAAAATAAATTTTGAACAAAAAAAATCATTTACCCATTTTTGAAATATCGGATTTTCACAAAATAAATAAATTGTTATTTAAATCCAAAATTTTTTTTTTTTTACATTTTGAATTGTAATATTATTTTAAGGATCATTAGAAGTTCTTGCATAAATTTAACTAAAATCGGTTGAACAGATAATGAGATAGCCAACAAAAAGTTTCTATAAGAAATACAACTAAAAAGGGTTTAATATAAAATTTGTTTCAGTAAAATGGTAGATTTTATTAATATTAGTAGGTACGAGTAGACATTTTAATCAAAAATCGTAGGAGCCGTTTTCGGGAACAAAAGTTTCTCTTAAACGGTTTTTAAGCAGTTGTATGTAATGTACCGTTAATTTTGACGGTTTTTTTAATTTTTAAAAATATAGATTATGTTAAAAAATTTCGTTTTCGAAATATTAAATTTTCAATTTTTTTTTTTTTTTAAATCCCAAAATTTTTTTTTCGAAAACTTAAACAATACATATATGAAGACTTTTTGAAAATTTGTACATACAAAAATTATTCAAAAAATTCACTTAATTTATAGGTAAATAGGTATCTAAATTATACTTTTTGGAGAAAAAAATGTTAATTAATATGGTACCTTTCGATTTTCTCGAAAACGGATTGAAAGTAGCCTTTACCTAACTGGATTTTTTTTTTAGAAAAATCTGTAGAGCCGTTTAAGACAAAAAGAAAATTTTTCAAAAATTCTAAAAAATATAGGGCAGATACCGATATGTTTGGTCCTAAATAAAAACCTGCTAAAAAAAATCAAACTTGGTTGGAATGGCAGGATTCTTTATTGAAAATAAAATTAAAAAAAAATTAAAAAAATTATCTTGCTTTCTATAGATTTTATGGTAAAAATATTTCATGTTTTTTTAAAATCATAATGCCACTTTAAAAAAAAACTAGAAAATATTCAAAAGAAGTACAGTTACATCCTGTAGTTGGGTCCCAGAGCTTCTAAATATGACTTTATTTCGAAACAAGAAAAAAACGAAATAAGGCATTTTCGATATCTACTAAAGTTCAATGGACAGAAATTTCCCTCCCCACCTGTTTGAACTAGACTAACCCCATGCAGTTACCCCAACCAAAAATGACCACACTTGGCTAAATAGCATCCAATTCAATTAACCAAATTATGTTTTCTCCACCCTTTTTTTTTGTTACAAAAACCTTTTCACAAACTGGTTTCTTTAGTTCGCATTCTCTGCAAAAAAAAAAAAAACTCATTCTGTGTCGTTAGTTGAAAAAGCAAAGAAAAAATTCTATTTATTTTATTATTTTGTGAAAATAAAAATAAAAATAAAAAAAATATAAACGATGCGATTCATCCTAAGAATTTTTTTTTTCAGATGAAATAAAAAAACAAATATCAACATTTATTATTGTCCAAATTGTTTTGGCCATGGCTGTAGGTATCTATTTTATTGTCAATCAAACAAAAATACTAAAATAAAAATAAAAACAATCGATTGTGTCTCTTTATATATTGGCTCATGCTCGATGACTCTTTTCCCTTTCCAATAAAGAGTTTTTATTTATGATAAAAATCTTTTCTTTTTTTTTTCTTTCACTTTATTATCATTACTGCGTTGACTGACAGACTTGTAAGAGACAACTTGGTCACGTATATGTATATATATGTAGATTGGTTTACTTCTATGTAAGTTGGGGTATCTAAATATGTTCGATTGTATAATGAGAAACACAAAATCTGAAAAAAAAAAAACACGACACGCCCAACTTATTTTAATTTTTTTTTTCCTTTGCCGGCTACGCACAATTTCATTCATCGAAAGCTGACCGCAAGTTACTACATAAGTCCATATTATCTTGATGCGGAACGAATGGTAAAGCGAATTAGCATCTGTTTATGATTTCACATCATCTTCTGATGATGATGATTTGCGGGATAAATAATAATTTTTATATTTATTTTTTTTTGTGCTCGATTACTTAAAAATTTGCTAATTGATTCAAGGTCGAGTTAAGTTTGCAAAAAATATGCAAAAATGTTCATTGCTTCAAAATTATTCGTATATACATAAGTTTGGTTTTTCTTTCTTTTTTATTTTAATAGCTTTTCGACATTTGAACTAATATTATTTGCGAAATTCTTTGATGAGAGTGAGAAATTAATTTAAATTCATTTTTAGCTATTTACATAGTTTTTATTTTTCAAAAGTTTTTTTTTTTTGTTAAATAGAATTTTGGTTAGATTTGTTTACACATCTTATTTTATGCAAATGAGGGTGATTTTTTTTTGTAGAAATCCACACAACTGGAGAAAAAAAAACCAGAAATATAATGGCTAAGGAAATTAATTATTGCTATAGTGGGTATATAAGGAAAATATTTTTTTTTATTTGAAAAATTCTCTTAATAAAAATAGAGAAGGTTCTTTTCAATTTGGTTGTGTTTGCTCGATAATAATGTGGTTAATTATCGTGAAATGTTATACTGCCAACTAGACTCACGCGCGGATGGATTTTACAAGGTTATTCAGTGTGGGTTTAAAAAGTTATGATCGTTTTTTGTGTTAGAGAAAATTCCCTTATGATTGGCATAAGCTTATATCACTGAATATATTTCACCAATAAATTATTTACTTATTTGAATTATGTGTTGACAAAAAATATAGATATTTCACCAATAAATTATTTACTTAGTTAAATTTGACAAAAAATATAGATTGTGGGTCTGGAGCTTGTTTTGACATCTTAAGCATATCCAAAAAAAAGTAACCAACTGCATAATTTTGAATTACAACTTTTGATTTTTGGAGTTAAAAGGGAAATTCCTTTTTGTTTGTAAATTTATGTCTCGAAAATTATCTGTTTTTTTCGATAAAGATCAAGGCAATTGTAGCTTATGAAATCGTATAAGCAAAAATTGTAACAATTTGTTTCGTAGGAGCTAATTTTTTTAAGAAAAATTTCGCAAATGCCTCCAGTAGGTACTTGCTTTAGCCCAATTATAGTTGATATGGAAAACAGTAGAATATTGTAATTTTGTGCATGTTCTAATCAAAACCTGTCTCCATTTGTCATGCAAACATTTTGTTTAAGAACTTTTTTAAAATAATCTTTGAAAAACAAAAATAAAATTATAAAAAAGGATATAATATAATTTGGTTTTTATTTACATTGAAAAATGTCTAACTCTAAAACCATCTTCTAAATGTAACCATTCTAACACTAAATATATATAATCGGATACCCTATAAGTTAAGATCTATTTTGACTAAACTTACTAAATTAAAAAAAAAAAAAAAAAATAAAACCCTTGGAATAATACTGAAGATTTCCTGAATTTTTATACCTAATCCATAGAACAGTTACTTGCAAACATAAATACATATGTAGGTATATTGAATATAAATAAATAAGTTTAAATAAATATAGAATATGGAGGGAGCGGAGTCAGATGGATTTTTTCGCAAATTTCTTGTGTTGCAATTTAGTCATCTCACATTAAGTTGTTTCGAAAATTTTTAATTCGACAATTTTTAGTGTGTTATTGTTTCGTAAACCTTGCATTTCATTATTTTGCATTATATTGCATTATTTCGCAATTCAATATTATCGTAATTAAGTATTTTGGATTTCATTATTTCGGATTTTATTATTTACCCTTTCATTAACTCGTATTATATTATTTCGCATTTCCTATTGTTAAGGGCTTAGCATATTACTAGTTAGCAATTTGCTAAACATTTAGTAATTTACTAGCTCTTCGGAAATTTTAATCCTTTTTTTTCGTTTTACTAACTAGTAAAATACTAATTCCCTTTTATTTAAAATGGTGCATCTAAACACGCCCAAACAATGACAGTTCGTGAAAGAAAAACAAAGCAAACAAACCTAAACCTAGGGAAGTCCTAATAATTTGATTTACCGTTGGCCAGATACACTCCAAAACCTTTTTCAATTTTCTTAATTTTTGCCATCATGAAGAAAAATTTAAATAATTTTGGAGTGTACCTGACCAACCATAAACCGTACAGGGATGGTTGATACCTTTTTGGATGTTTTCCGAAAATATTTTATTTACTTTGAAAAACAACGAATCATAAAAAAAACACAATTTAACTCTTTGCCAACAATTTTTTTTCGAGGAAAATGACAGATTTCATGTGAATTTAGCAAGTTACTAAAAGTTAAAGTAGCCATTTTGCGATTTTAACTTTAGTAAAATGTTAAGAGATAGTAAGTTGCTAAAATCGTTTAAAATTAGCAAAATCTTCTTTTTAACTTAGCAACTTACTAAAATGGCTTTAACATTTTACTAAATCGTTTAAAATTTTGCGCCAATATATTTAAATTGAAATATTTAATTTAGCAAAGACCGAAATTTGAATTTATTCAAAACGTACACTGTGACGTATGAGTAATTTTTTCATACCTTCATTTTTTTTAAAATTATTTTATTATCACCAAAGCAAGTTCAAAGTGATTCTGGGTATGATACATGGATTTCAAGGTTATCCTTTTATTGGTGGTATTTTAAATTTATTTATAGTAATTTGCATATATGCATGAATTTTGAAAATTCTAAATAAAGTTTAACTTCAATAAAAATTTCCCTTGATTAAAAAAAAAACCTTTTGTTTCTAGAAAGTGTGAGATATAGTGGTAACTCGTTTTTGTCATAATTTTGGAAATTAATAATACAAGGACAGGTTCAATTATAAAAAGCTTGAAATCGCATTTATGTACATAGGTACATATTTTATATGTGTAGGTTTTTGTTTACTTGTGTTTTCATAATAATGTCACCAAACAATGGTACCATTATTTTCATCTCTTTTTTTACGAAGTCATAAACTTTCTTTACTTTTGATGTTGGTTTTTGAATTTTTTTTTCGGCTAAGCATGCTTCAAACCATAAAAAAATAAAAAAAAATAAAAAAAAACCTAAAAAGAAACTCAAAAAAAGCTCAAAAATAACTAAAAATAACTCAAAAATAACTGAAAAAATCAAAAATAACTCCAGAAAAAAACTAAAAAAAAACTCCAAAATAATCAAAAAAAAACTCAAAAATAAGAACAAAAAAACTCAAAAACAAAAAAAAACTCAAAAAACAAAAAGAAAACTAAAAAAAAAACACAAAAACCAAAAAACGAAAAACGAAAAACGAAAAAAAAAATCAAAAACAAAATATATATATGCCTGGATTGCATGTAGGTACTTGCTTTTGCAACTGAAGGCTATAAAACTAAGCATTGAAAATTAAAAACTTAAAGTTTTTGTTTAATCATTTTAGTCTAAAAATAATCTTAACAAAAAAAAAAATAAAAAAAACCTAAAAAGAAACTCAAAAAAAAGCTCAAAAATGACTAAACAAAACTCAAAAATAACTGAAAAAATCAAAAATAACTCCAGAAAAAAACTAAAAAAAAACTCAAAAAAAAAACTCCAAAATAATCAAAAAAGAACTTAAAAACAAGAACAAAAAAACTCAAAAACAAAAAAAAAACTCAAAAAAACAAAAAGTAAACTCAAAAACCAAAAAACGAAAAAAAACTAAAAAACAAAAAAAAACTCAACAAAATTGTTTTTCCCTTTATTTTCTTGTTTATGAAAAAAAAAAAAAATATTTTTAAAATTTTGCTATGCAATATTCGTTCTACTGCAAACTAATGTGTGCTATTATTATCCATCCGTTTAGACTGTAGCTCGATATATGTATAAATGCACAAACAATCAGGCATTTTCGTGACAAAATAAACGGTATGACGAAAACCACGTCTTTGGAATTCTCCATCATAAGTAATTTAAATTGTGAAGTAAACCTCGAATTTTTGATCCCACGTAACCAATATACTTGCCCCAAAGAGTAAGAAACAACCTCTCACTATATCTCTGTTAATGGATTTATTTTCCACACAAAAAAATAAAGCCTCAACAAATGTGTATAAACTTGCCCTCAGATCAAAGAGCTTCAACGAAACGAATAACAAGGAAAAAAAAAACATAAAAAGACAAAAGCTCGAAGTATTAAAAGTAAACTAATTTTTCAGCTTGCAGCGTGCGGGTCTAACAATGAGAATTTTCTATTATTTCCAAGTAGAAGAAAAAACTATCATGGTGGTTTTCTTTTGTTACATGAAGCTAGAAAAATTCCTTTTCTTCTTTCTTCAGCAAAGAAGTTGCTTGTTTTGTTTTTTTTAACTCTAAAATTCTTCGTTCTTATAAGCCTGATGAAAAGTTACTAAGGCACTTTTTCTTCATCCTTTTGATATCAAATATGTATATAGAAGAGAGTTAAGCTAAGTAAGCTGGTTATTTTTTTGTGGTAATTCGTTTTGGGGTTGAAAACTTTCATTCCCACAAAGTACATATTCCTATTATACTGGCTTCAAGGGTTAATGCAACTTTTTTGCATTGTTTTGACAAAAAAAAAACAACAACAAAATAAAAGAACCCATGTTTGAACATCTAATAAGGAGAGAGTCCTTGATTTGAAATTGAATGAAAAATGGTAAAAGCCTTTTTCTATCTAAAACTATAAGCTCGACTTTAAAAAGATTGTACATTGTCTCATTGTGATATGTATTTTGAAATTTTCATATTATGTTTTTCAAAGTTCACAGCATGTTAGGAAAATCTCTCACATTTAAAGCGTGTGTTGTTAAATAGTTTTTCAAAGTCAAGTATGTATACACTTTTAAAAACCACTCTCTCTCTCTCTTTATCATTTAGGTACTGACGTAATTCGAAATGAAGAAGCCTTGACAGAAAATTATTATATTACTGCGTGTTTCTGAAAATAAAAAAAAAATCTACTCCAGCCCTTCCATCCCAACCAAAAGAGGTGTAGTTGAAGAGGGCATCGCTCTTAATTAAAAGGAATAAGCAAAAGTTTTGGGTTTGGTCTGTTGCCTATTCTGTTGCAACTCGAAAGTCAATGGTTTTTTTTAATTAGACACACTTATTTAAAGTGTCCTTTTGGAATCGAATTTAAGGATTAATTTTTAAAAAGATTTTTATCATTTTTTTTTTTTCACTTGACAAGTTGATGACTTAAAAGGCAACAAAAGGTCAACAAGCTAACAAATTGCCAATTAAGCGATTTGCTTAAAATTTGGGAGGATATTGATGATCCGTTGGTCTGTAGATAATATAGTTAATATAGACGTTGAAACTGTGAAGGACTTAGCAGTAGTAGAATTTAATATTTTAAATACAATTTTTTTTTTACAATTTTCGGTTCACAATTTGTGTATTAAAAAATCAAAACTTAAAATCTTAAAGCTTATTAAGCAGAACTTTTACGAAATTGGAAATATTCCCCATAACGCTCTATGTCAAAATTAAGTTAAGGTTTTTGTTGATGTTGAAAGAGAAATGTTAGAGATAAAATTTAGCGCGACCTGCATAAGTATTATATGTGCAATCAATTTGTGCATTTTATTAATTTTATTTTAACATTTTTAATATGTGTGTCGAATCGATTACAAAATAGTATTTCCTTTTCAAAATTGAAACATATTTAACGGCATAATTTATACTGTTTCTATAAAAGTTTAATATTCAAATTATTTGCAAAAGTTAACGATTATTATTTTGAATAAATGATTATCAAATGAAGACCTCAATCAATAAAATCACAAAAATGACGCTCGCTGAAAATAAAATTAAACTACGTCATATATAAAAAATAATTATTTAAATTCTTATACCTTCTTGTTTTGTGATTTGTTTTTATAAAACTATTTTTTTTAAGTTCTTAATAATAAAACCTGTCTTTTTTTTCTTCTTTCCAACAAAACAGTTTTTTTTAAGTCTATACAATAATTACTTTCCCTCTTTTAATGACTATTTCTTATAATCAAAGTAATATTAATGTTTAAAACATTTTTAATTTAATTTATTATCATAGAAAAAAAAAAAAACAAAAAACCGGCAGGAATTTTACGCTAAATAATATAATGAATATATTTGGCAAGATAAATCTTGAAAACAAGATTTATATTTTGCATAAAATCTAACAAAAAAAAAAGAAACTAAAAAAGAAGAAGTTAAAATTGAAGAATTAATAAAATAAAAATAAACAAATGTCATTTTGTTTAACCTTAAAAAATTTAACCATAAAAATTCACATGCAAATAAAATAATACTCTACATAAATGTTAACTATTCAATTTATCCAAAGAATGTCATTTCCGTATTTGATAAATTCATACTGATCTACCTTTTGCAATCTTAATATATTTTTTTTTCTCAAATTTCAATTGAATCCACAATTTATCAACTTAAATAAAAAAAAATCAATTATAAATTCGGATTTTTTTTATCTATCAAATACCGTCCCCAAAAATATTTATTTGATCTTGGTAATGCTTGACTTAACTCAGGGTGGGAGGTCACAATTTTTATTTTTGAAGCCACTTCAAGATATTAAAATTATAAGGAAATAATAAAAAAAACCACTCAAAATTTTAAGTGAATTTGGTAAATAATTGTTAAATAAATAAATTTATTATTTGTTGCGATGGAGCAGTCACATATTGTATATCTATGGATTTGTTGACAAATTAATGCCAACACCAATTATGACGACGAGTAGCACATAAGTGTTTGTCTATAAGTCTTTTGAAGAAAACTTATGCTCACTCAAGAGTTCTGTTCACAAAAGATATAAATTTAATTATAAAATACATAAAATAATAATTTACATATTATTTACATTTTGAACTTTTAACAGAACATATTGGTGTAAAAGGTTTGTCATTATTTAGTGTGAATATCAAAAATACCTATAACTTAATTAATAGTTAGTGTCGAATTTTCATATTAAATGTTTACAGAACTCCTAACGTGTATGGCTGAGTGTCATGTTATTTATAGTATCTCTCTTGTAGAAAACAATTTAGTATGTGTAGTAAAATTAAGGACTGAGAAACACGACATTAAGACACATTTTATTCGCCAAATTCTTGTCCATGAACTAAATGGTTAAAAATATTGAATTTTATTGATTGAAAATCAAAATAATGCCGGTGTTGTGTCGTTTACTTGGCAGATTTATATCAGTAGTAATATAGAGAATTTAACAGCTTCATTAAAAAAAAGGGCCAGAACTGTATCTAATTCGGCAGCTTGATTAAGGACAAATTTATTCAATTGGTTTGCTTATTTAAAACAAATGGTTATGGTGCCATTAAGAACAGTCAATTTGATACGTTGCTTTTAATCGAATTAATTATTTATTATTTAATTTTGAGAAAATGGACCTATTGCAAAAGAATACGATTAACTCGCTTGCTTCTTTGTCTCTTTCAACAAATGTCGTAATCGATTTAAGCTATTAGGTGTTTTTCTTTTTCACCTCAGAGCAGATCACAGAGCTGTTAAAAAAAATTCTATGTTTCTATTTTACCTCAGACAAATCAGAGCACATAAGTCGTGTTTCTTTTTTCCATCGGAGCTAGCTCGGAGCATGCTCAGAATAAAATTACCGAGCAAATGGAGCAAAACGCTGAGCGAAACCAACTTCACTTTTATTTTTTATGTGATTTGACAGACATGACATGAAAAAAAAAACGAACGCCATAAATTAAAAATGGATTTTAAAACTGGTCGTCCGTCCACTTCAGGTAAAAAAAAAATATTATTTTAGTATGAAATGACAGTTCAGTGCTAAAGTGTGTTTCATAATTAAATCTGAGAGCTCTGATCATAATCTCTTTAGAGCATTTTTCCGATCGCTTAGCCTCTGCTCATAGCCAAAAAAGAAAAACGTCAATAGGTTAAGTAAATAAATTTGGTGTCGCGGCATCTCGTGTAGAACCAGAGCTTAGTGAATTACAAGTTTCAACGACTCCTGCGTGCGTGTTATTTTGCAGAAATGGAGGGGACCTACAATTTTCTGCAAAATCTGATACTTTTTCATAAGAAGAGATACTCTTGGAGGATTTGCCATTTCCTCGCAAGAGAAAAACATTCCTGTTCTTGTTTTTAGGTGGAATAGGGCTAAAATTTAGGAATTGAAAACAAAAAATTTGGCGTAACAGTCCTACGCACTTACTACTACGCCACCGACTATGCTACACTTTTTTTTTTTTGATTAGATTGCCAATAAGCTAAACACTTAATTTTATACATAGTTTCAGAATTAGTTTAACGGCCATATTATTCACACAATTCATCCAGATTAAAACTTAAATCCGAATGTAAATTATACAAATTCAATGTAAATAAATCCGGATTTAAGTTTTAATCTGGATGTATCGAGTGAATAATATGGCGGTAAAACATGTTTGTTTAAAGTCCCAATTTAGCTATGTATGAGAATTTAGATTAAGATCAATTAAAAAATTCGTACCGAACAGACTAAATAAATGTTAAAATTCTAACATTTCTCTGTCATAATTTCATCAAAATTTTTAAAACACATACTAAAATTTCAAACAAAAAATAAAATTAAAAAAATTGTTTTGATTGATTTAATAATAATGGTTTTATTTAATAAAGCTTGTTGATTATTTTTTTTTTTTGCATATTTTCTGGAGTCTGTGACGCATATCTCAAAGATAATGAAATGCCATCATGCATTATTGATTTTTTTTTTATTTTGACGTGATGGCATTTCATTATCTTTGAGATTTGCGTCACAGACTCCAGAAAATATGCAAAAAAAAAAATCAAATAACCACAGCTTTTTTAAATAAAACCATTATTATTCCTTTTTTTCTTTTTTTATATTTAGCATTAAAAAACCTCAAGCCACGTACCTATTGCAAAAATGAAATTCAACAAAATGCAAAGACGCAAAAACTTGTTCCAAATTTAAGATCAAAATTTAAAAAGGTGTTAAGGAATTTTTGTTGGATTTTTGTTTTAAGCCTTTATTTAGTTTTGTGTACGATTTTTTTCAGGGGGTTCGGAGAAAAACTGCAATTGTAGTAAAAACGTCTCAAAATCAAGTATGTGTCAGTTCACAAATTAGTCATGAAAAAAATGATTTTTATTTCTAAGGAATTGTATTAAAGGTTCAAAATGTATTCTCCGCCTCCTCTCACAATTTTTTTTATAATTATTTTCCAATGTTTAGACTATTTCGACTACATTGCCTGCACTCTATGTTCAATATGAACAAAAAACACATCTCAAGTGTAAATTAAAAAAAAAAAAAAAAATCAATTGCATGGATGTATACGAGTACCTAAATAGAAAAAAAAATGTCCATTGCCTCTATAACATTGGATAAGTTTTATAAACATTAATGCAAAGCATATATACACAACAAAACAAGTTCAGGGCGCATAGATAGCTATTTATCTCACTTGAGATACTTTTTTGATATTTTTTGTTGTTGTTTTGTGTTTAAAATATTCAAGTGTTATGCTCTATACGACAATACTTTTGTTATAATATAAATTCTTCTCCTTTGTCTCATCTATATAAAGTCCTTGGTAAAGGACCCTTGAGATAGGAAGGATTTAAGTACCTACATGAAGGCTTAAAGAAAGGACATAATGGTTACCTATATAGCTTTGGAAATACGGATACTAACATAAACTTAGATATGTATATCTAAAGTATTTTACTAAAAGACCACTTCAAGGTTTTTTAAATTATTTTTATCACTCATGTATACATATGTAACATATATGTATCTATATAGTAATTCATGTTGAAGATAGATAGATAGATATAGATAGATACACGAAGGTATTTTCATTGTTTCTGTAGTTTTTTTTTTTCTTCTTTTTTTTTTTTGTTTTATTACCTGTGAGGTAAAGTTTCCTCTTTTTTGAACACATTCCGGATCTCGTCACCATCAAATACAAAGAGCAAATCCGGGTGACCGATTAGACCTCCGACTTTGGCCATTTTTCCATAGTTGAGGTGCAATTCTTTCATGACTTTATCCAGTTCGTTGATCTTGTAATGGCCTAGAGGCAGAAAAAAAGAAAAAAAAATGTGGTTTTAGTTTGGTGAAATTAAGACAAGGGAAATGTAAAACAAATGATGGTGTTAGCTTTGTTTGTTTTAGTATTTTTTTTTTATAAATAAAACTACTTTTTCCTTCCTTCCCATTGCCAGAAAACACGCGATTAAAGTTTATTTGAAGCTCAAAAATGTTCCTACTTTTAGGCGATATAAGTTTTTAAACTCTTAAGCACCAACAAAAAAAAAAAAAAAAGAAAATTAAATCCACTTTGAAAATCCCAAACTTTTATATTTGTGTTGGCTTAGTATATTGTGCCAAACAAGTTTAGTTAAATAGAAGAAGGGGGTGTTCTCAGCTATACCTACAATCTACATGCTATATAACTGTGTTCCAGTTTTACTGATGGCTATGAGAAAATTATGCAGGATTCTACAAAAAAAGAGGAGAACTAAATCTCATTTTAAAAAATATTTATTTCCAGAAGATTCCTGGATAGAGAATGGGAGGAAGAATATGTATATGTACTTTCCATTGTTGTGTATACGTAAAGCTTTTTTTTTTTTGTTGTCCACGAAAAAAGGGTTTGTCTCCTTAAATATTATCGCTTAAGACATACACAACTCATACATATGTGGGGATGCATTGTTTTAACAACATAAAAAAAGGATTTAGTATTCTCATAATATTCATTGCCTTTATACAAAAATCCTAAAGTAAAAGTAAAGAATACCCTATACCTATTTATAACCGGACTTTTAAGATTGTTTTGTGGTCCTTAATCTTAAAAGACCGCTATATATAACATATTCTTTATACTTAAGTGCTTTTTTATGTGAGTTTGTATATCTTAAGAAAACATTTAAGGATTTTAAATTGAGAATTTTCTTTATTGAATGTTTTTCTTTTCGTTTAAAAAAAAAGAAGGGCAATATAATTTTAAGTATAGGTACAGTCATTTTAAGTTTCAGCAAAGTGATATTTTTGTGGCAGCAATTTTTTTTGTTGAGAAAATCAACAAAATTATTTTTTTTAAGCTTTCTTTTTTTGTTTGTAATTTTAACCAAATTATTTCTGAAAAAGCGACCAAGTTTACCTAGACAGGTAAAAGTGATGAAATGCCACGGTAGTAAAATTTTCATGTCAAATTTCACTTTGAAAATGAAACCACAATAAAAATATATTTCGAATAAAATTTTGATTTTGAACAAAATTTATGATTTTGAACAAATTTTTTTAATTTTGAAAAATACCTATTTATAATTTTGGACAAAATTTATAATTTTGGACAAAATTTATAATTTTGAAAAAAATTTAAGATTTCGAAAAAATTTATGATTTTGAACAAAATTTATGATTTTGAACATAATTTATGATTTTGAAGAAAATTTAGGATTTTGAACAAAATTTATGATTTTTAACAAAATTTATGATTTTGAACAAAATTTAAGATTTTCAACAAAATTTATGATTTTCAAAAAAATTTATGATTTTGAACAAAATTTATGATTTTGAACAAAATTTATGATTTTGAACAAAATTTATGATTTTGAACAAAATTTATGATTTGGAACAAAATTTATGATTTTGAACAAAATTTATGATTTTGAACGAAATTTATGATTTTGAACAAATTTTTTTAATTTTGAAAAATACCTATTTAAGATTTTGGACAAAATTTATAATTTTGAAAAAAATTTAAGATTTCGAACAAAATTTATGATTTTGAACAAAATTTATGATTTTGAACAAAATTTATGATTTTGAACAAAATTTATGATTTTGAACAAAATTTATGATTTTGAACAAAATTTATGATTTTGAACAAAATTTATGATTTTGAACAAAATTTATGATTTTGAACAAAATTTATGATTTTGAACAAAATTTATGATTTTGAACAAAATTTATGATTTTGAACAAAATTTATGATTTTGAAAAAAATTTATGATTTTGTACAAAAGTTTTGATTTTGAACAAATTTTAAGATTTTGGACAAAATTTATGATTTTGAACAAAATTTATATGATTTTGAACAATTTTTTTTTAAGTCGAAAAATGAAAATTACAATTTTGATAAACTTTGTCACCCCTCTATATTTTTAGCCACCAGCTATAGGTACGCGTGTAGTTGCAAATCCTGAATCAAAATGCCCCAAAATATTTATGATTTTGAACAAAATTCTTCCATTTTTTGTTTCTTCTTAAAATTTCAATTTTACCAAAGTTTAAAGAAAGCTTTGAAAAAAATTCCTTACTGATGAATTTGTGACATCCTTAATTCTTTCATATATTTTTTCTAAGCAGAATCCACTCATATAACGTGTGTGTGTGTGCGAAAACAAGTGCTTGTTTTTATGTTTTTACATTTTATAACTTCCTAACCAACAAAAAAAAAACTATCATTTAATTATTGTCCTTTAAATATCTCCCCATGTCCTTGTTTTGCGATTTCAAACTAAAGCAATTGTCGACTGACGTAAAAACTTTATATCCTGTTTCAATAAAAAAAAAAAATAAATAAAACCACCACAGGGTCTGTTTCAATAAAAACAAAACAAATAAACAGCCACAGGGTAACTTTTTTTTTTTTTACTATCCCATGTCCAATAAAAAAAAATAAAAATGAAAATCTAAGGAAATTCCATCTCCCAAATGACATTCACATGTTTTTAAGTAGGATAAAGCTTATACTATCCATACATAGTTTGGCAAAAAAACTAGGAAAATAGCTCAAAACAAAAATTTGAAACAATGTCGATATATGTATATGCATGAATAAATTTAGCAATTTTTCATACTATAATCTAAAACTTCATATACACGATAACAAAATAAAAAAAAATAAAAGGAAATTATCTGTCCATATATACACATATACATACCTACTGAATGTTTTATTGCATACATTAAAATGGCTGAATAAATCTTTTATCGTTTTTCTTTTTTGACGCTCGTCTAGCTTCACATTTGATTCCATTATATGAATTGAAACTTAAAAAAAAAAAGACTAAATAAAGAAAAACACAGTGAAACTTGATCGTAGAAAAATTTTTCAAATATAAAGTGTGAGGCGTGTGAATTGGTTCAGCTGTTTTTGGCTTCTATTTAGCAAATACTATTTTCTCTCTATGAATAAAAAAAAATATCCTAGAATAGATTTGAAAAAAAACGTTAAATCGGAAAGTCTTATTTTTTGCAAGGATTTTGAAATTATTTTTTTAAATATAAAAAATCACCTATGCGTTGTAGACATTTTTTTAATCAAACATAACTATTTGTCTTGTTTATGATGTTTCCTACAAATATTGCACAAAACGTGATTTAGAATTGCACAAAGTTTGAATTACTTGGAAAGAACTAAATTATTTGTTATTAAACTTAAGAGATGATCACAACAAAAAGAAAACATCCAAAAACTTGAAAACTATTAAAACTTTTGCCAAGTAATATTACAACATTCGTATCCGGTTTCTTCTGTCTTAAAAGTATTACATGATGGAATATATATCTACTCCTAAAGACTTTTATATATATCTATAATTACGAAGGCATTCTCATAGCCAACGCACGAACCATCTTCACTAATTACACTTTGAAACAACAAGCTGAATGAAACTACTTTCGTTGATGCGTTCTCATTTTAGTTTTCATGCCAAAAATTTGTTTCCAGCTATTTTTTTTTTTTTTTTGTTGTACACGAACTTGCTTTATTTGTATAACTTGTTAAGTATTCTTAAAAAAAAAAATCCATGCGTGTAAACATAAAAAAAACCTTATTATGCAACAAAACACGACGTATCCAACAAAACGCCATAACAAATTTACACAAAATACTAAATTATTATTATTGCTATCATCATGGTTGCGTGTCCGCCGGAAGAGACCTATACGAGTATAAGACTAAGATAATTTCTAAACCTTAATAATTTATCTTCATTTTTTTTCTCCCTACCTATGTATATGTAAACAATAAAGTGTTAAATTTGTAACGAGATAATTTTGGTTTTATTTAAGTTTGTTTTTCGCATGCGAGTGCTAATTTTATAATATTAGTTAACTAAAAAAAAAAATAGAAAAAATTCTAACTTTTTTCACCTACATATATTTCATGGAAAAGTCAACATTGACGAGATGAAAATTATATTCCCATAACATCAAAGAAATCTACTACTTCCACTCGACGAGTATTTTATTTACAACTCACTTGTCGAAATGAAATTTATCTGTGCATCCATCAGTTCATTCTGACACGCACGTTCTTTACGCACAAACAATAATATCTTTCATTTTTCTAAGACTCTAAAAGTAATGATTTAACAAGTTGAAGATTTTTCTTTTCTCAGTTGGTAGGTTAAAGGTTTAAGACAAATGGAAGTACATGGAAGCAATTATTTCATGTCTCATGTTTTTTTTTTTTTTTTTAAGAAAACGCAAAACAAAAATGTGATTTATTCTCAGTTAAAAAAAAAAAAAAACACAAATAATTCCTCAACAAATTACCCAAAAAAAAACTTAAACAGAGCATAATACAGTGCGGTTGATTTGGTTAGGCACACTTAAAAATGTTTTCTCCATATTTAAAGCTTACAGTTAAAATTATGTGACTGCAACTCACTTCGTCTTAAAAATATCAAATTAAAGCTGTACTATTTTTTTTTAAACGATAAAATATAAATTTCTGTGGAAATTCTCATAAGAGTGTTGCCATTGTTCGAAGATACAAAAAACCGAAGAAGAGTTAGTTAATTTAGAAGAGTTAGTGAAAAATATTGTTTGGCCATTATAACAGATTTTTTTATTTAACGGTCTAAAAGAATTTTTTTTAAATAAATTTGTAAGGTTTGGGAAAAACGCCAAATGTACACATTTTCAGTTAATGAATTTGTATCTTTATCAAGATATTTTACAATTTTCCAACTTTTAAGCTCTTTGATGAAATCTAAATATTAAATATTTTTTAAATAAGTTTTTAAATTAGTATCATATGTACATGTCTAAAACAGTGACAGTTCATGCAAAACAAAGTAAGCAACAATATAATATATTGACATTTGTGATTGTCAAAGTGACATTTGAAATTATTATGGTACTAAAAATATAAAATAGGGATATGGTGATTTTATATAGTATCGATTTATTTAGGGAATTCATTCGGATTATAATATTACTAAATTAAAAAAAAAATAATTAGAAAGGGAAGATGTCTAATTAATTAACAAATGAAAACTAAAAAAAAAAAGAATTTTTAATTTTAGAAAAATTTCAAATTAGAGAAAACAAAATATTATTTTTAAAAATTTGCTTTAATTCTTTTTAATTTTTGGTTAATTTTTAAAAATATCCATTATTAATTGTTTAGTTATATTGATACATTTAAAAAAAAAACTTCTTTTCCAATTATTCTGTTTCGTATTTTTATCAATATTTGTTAGCTGGATAATTTATTTATTTTTTTTTTTAATTTGAACTATTTAGCATTAATTAGTTTCACAGTGAGGGTAGGTAGAATTTATAAAAAAAAAACGTACGTATTTAATAGATTTTAATTATAAAATTTAAAATTTTTAGGAATGTAAATAAAGGAGGAAGTCAGGATCTTACTCAAAATACTTTCTTAACCATCTCAGAAACACATTTTTAAGATTTCAGAGAAATTGGTTCAGTAGTTTTCGATTTTAAAAGTCATTTTTTTTATAAATATATAATGTGTATCTGTGTACACATAAATATAGAAGATAGGTTGATCAGGTTGCTAATTATAAATTAAAAAAAAAAAATTGTTCATTCATTTTATCCAATTCCTTTTCTTTTAAGAAAATTTCATGTGACAAATACAGATTTGGAGGAAATTAGGTAATGGAAAATATTAATTTTGCTATGTATATATTTTATTAAAAAGTGAAGTTATGAATTTCAAAACTTTTGTTAGCAGGATTTTAATATTGCGAAATTTCTTTTTGCGAGATTTTGTTATGCGACAAAAAATGAATAACAAGATGAAACTTTAAATCAAGTTGGCGACAACCCTGCAAAAATTTCTATGGTTAAAAACTCGAACTAATGTTTACTTAATAAAAAAAAAACTTTACCCAAAAACACCTCAATAAGAAACTAACTTAATTTCCTGATGTACTATTGATTAATTTTCGTAACAAATCTTCTACTAAATAATAAAAATATGGTTAAAAATTAAATTATTTTTCGAATGTGTCTAATCAACTGAAATGTACTGTTAAAGGTGCGTTTATATAACAATATACTTATTTCATAATCCTCCTTTCGGCTTTTTCAAGAAAAAAAAAAAAGGGCTTGCTTTTATGCTTTAATGTAAATAAGTTAACATCTAATGTCAAAATTTAAGTGTCTTTTTTTCTGTGTTTACTCACCAATCAGAGGTGCGAATCTCCATGAATTACCTAGGAATGGCATCTCCCAAGGACCAGGTATATCAGTATAAGGCCTTGCATGACTGTTATTGCTGCAAAGTCAAAGTTATATACAGTTTTTTTAATTAAGATGTTAACTTTTTTTAATAATACTCGCATGGTAATTGCTTAAAAATTTTGACATGAGTAAATACTTACTGTGATGGTTTTGTGGTGGTGGTGACATCTGTTCTTTGTGGGCTGTCAGTGGATTTTGTTATGTCAATTTGTGTTGTTGGTATTTGGATGGTAGCTGAAGCGGCTGAAAATGATGTTCGTTTGAGGAGAGATGTGGCTTTTCTTAAGCGGGACATTTTTGTTTTGTTTTTAAAGATTTAACTGAAAAAAAGAAAAATATTTTGATCATGAATATAATTTGTTGATATATTTATATGTTTTAAAATTTCAAATTTGACTTATTTCAATTTTAATTTATAAGCAATTTGAGTGGAAAAAATAAAAACTTTTAACTTAAAGTTATAATAAATTCACTCCAAGAAAAATAACATGCATTTTTTTATTTTAAACAAAAACAAATTTAATTTATTTGAGGTAAACAATAATTTAAACAATTAATTATGTTGAACAGTAAAAAAAAACAATGTACATATCCGATACTACTAAACATAAATGAAAGCAATTCAATCAGTATTTCTTGACCTGAAACAATATTAGCTAATGAGCCATGCAAAAATTTATACAAACTCAAATTCTTATTATACCAACAAACAAAAAATTATATAAAGAGAGTAAAATTTTCTAAAAATATTTGATGTGACATAAAAATTGATGATTCACAAAATATCACAAATCAAATAAATAAGAACATCACATTCCACTTCTCTTTTGCTGATGCTGAGTCCTGATGGTGGTGATGATCCTGGCGGAGAGCCACATGAAAAATTTGATTTTATCTTTTTTTTCTTTCGAAGACGCGTAGTAAAATATATTTACATTTAATTTATTTTTACAACCTCATTTTGAGGAAGCTATAAATTATATTATATATTGTATATCCTTCAAAATGATAAATGTACATAAATGATAAATATATGTACAACATGTGAATTGGCAAAGAAAAAAAAAAAACATAAAAAAACTTATGGTTGTGTTAGGATAGAAAAAGAGGCCCTATATAGATTTACAAGGTTGCATTAAAATCGTCGTGTTGTTGTTTTTGTTTTTGTTGAGCTAGCTTGAAATGAGTGCTTATTATATTTTAGGTCATAAAATGATTATGATTCTCGTTAAAACCCAAAAATAAGCATTCTTTGACCTTCTGGCTTGTTAAACATATGTACATACGTCATATACATACATATTAAAAAAACATAAAAAAATAAAAGCTTTTTTCTCTCTCTATACTACAATACCGCAAAATGTCCTTGTTGGGAAATTGTAAGCAATAAAATCCACGTATAAACAAAAGTAACTTTGAACTCGTTAACACTTTTTCACTTTTTTATTTTAAAGAGGCAATCAAAACTATTTTGGTTTAATTTAATTTTATTAAATTTGTTAGGCTTTCAAGCGAAAAAAAAATAAATTAGGTATTTGGTATCGAGTACATGTAGGTAATTATGAGTGGCAAGAAAAAGAGGTAGACAATCTAGCAGTTGAAGAAGTATGAAGTAACTCAATTCTAAACAAATTTGTATTTCGCAATTTTTTTTATATCAAAGTGGATTTTTGAAAAAGAAAACACTTTTTTAGGGTTTTTTGACTGTAACCCAGTGTTCCCAAATTGGTGAATTTTCCAATCAAAATGGTGGGAAAAAATCTTTTTGGTGAGAATTATGGTGCGACAAAAAATGATGGGAAAATAATCTAAACGTATTTTTTATATTTTTACCATAAACGCAAGTCCAAAAATGTTGCCGGAAAATGTTTCCAAAGTATTAGAACTATTTTGTGTGCTATTGCTTATAATAATTTTGGTTATTAAAATTAATTATGAATTTTTTCTTTTCAAACCTAATACAAAATTTGAAAATTTTGACACTCAAAATTTCTAACCAACTTTAAAGTAAAAAATTCAAAGTTTTGAAATTGTCAGAAAAAACAATACAATTTTTTTATTTTTTCAGAATGCTTATCCTTTTCAGATGTCAAAATTCTTAGTGCTATCAAGACTCAATTGATGAATGTAGACTTATGATACATTTTGACGCACCCTACAACTTTTGGGAATGTGTTTTGAGGAATTTTTTTTTTTTTTTTAAATATTTAAATCGGTAAAATTCTGCGCTTCAATTCTGTCTGTTGGCATTATTAAGCTGCTGCATTCTAAACCACAAAGTCGATTTCATTAAAATTTGGCACCTGGTGTTTATATTAAAAATCCAAATTCCAACAATGCTGAATTTTTTTTTATCTTTACCTATAGCTTTGTCACAAGGTTCCTAGATTCTTGTGGTATCACAATGGGCCAACCTATGGTATAAGTGTGTCAAGCCTCTCTGCTGAAAGCCATCACGTAAACCTAACCTAACCAAAAGCTTTGTTTTTAAATCCTAAAATAAAATAAATACATTAGGTGGTGAGCCCAAAATCCTATTGCGGTAATGCGAATTTTATGTAAAAAAATTGAAACGTAGTTTTCTTACAAGATGACTTTAGTCATTACAGGTACGAAGTTTAATCAAAATCGTTAGAGCTGTTTTCGAGAAAATTTGAAAAAAAATGGAAATCCTTGTATCACAGCTATCCTTTTTAGATGAGGTAAAACAAAACCATTCAAATTTACCATTTAGGAAATCACATAAAAAAGCTCTGTACCAAATTTAAAGCAAATCGGTTCACCCGTTTATGTTCTAGCCCAAAAAAAACAGTGGATGCTCAGTCCGACAAAGTATGACAAAATCCACTTTTTCTGATTTCTCCATCATCGTAGCGTTAATTTTGACTTAAAACTCGAAAAGTAAAAACTGAATAACCCCAAAAACTTTAATCCTGTATTAAATTTAGGATATCTTCATTCAAGAAAGTAATAAGACATCATAATATAGCTTTGCACAAAATTCAGATTGGTCGGAAATTATGCAGTTTGACAAGTTTGTATGTAATTTTCCTAAGCTAAGAGGAGTTTCCCTCATAGAAAAGAAAAATATAGACAAAAGAAGGTCAAACTTTCCTTTTAGCTAAGGAAAATGAGACAAACATTAAAAAAAAATAATAAAATTTAGGACTAGTGACCTCTTTATCCACTTTTTTCTCATTACTGTAATGTTAACTTCGTTTTTACTTTTTTAATTTTTTTTTTTGTAGACAAAACCCTTTATGTATAGCAAGTAAAAATATTGGCAGGCTACGAAAAAAAAAATACACAAAAAAAACTTAGCATGATTTGCACGTTTTTCTAAAAAAAACAAAATTAATTAAATTCTTTTATTAAAAAAACATAAATTTTGTATTTACTTATTTTTGTATGGCGGATGTAACTCCAAGTTTTTGGCAGATAATTATCCTTTTCCAAAAACATACTAAATTCGTGAAAAAAAAAATTAAATATCTCTGTTATTGAATGTTTAAAAAATAAGCTTAAAAGCTGTTGAAACGCAATCAGTGTAACCTGGTCCTTTTGGTATGATCATAATATCATAAACAACTGTGTCAATGTCAGCAGCAGCTGCTGATGAGCATGAAGAACAAAAAGAAGAAAACAGCTATTTTTATTCTATTTTGGATAAAGATTTATGTTCACTAAACTCATGTCCTTGTATACGAGAAAACGACAACAAACTCGACCTTGACTGTGTGATGTATAGTTTAGTTGTCTCGTTGTAACTTTAAGTTTTATTTTTATCAAGGCCACTTTAAAGGGTGAAAGGACAGCAAAAGGGCTATGGCTAAGATATTACATAGAACTTTGTTTTATTATTATTTTTATTATTTTTTTTTTTTTTCTGCATAAACTTTGGTTTGTAATTCTAATTAAAGAGAGTTTTGTGAATAAAATGAAAAAAGGACATACATAGTTGTTGATGTTGTTAAAAGTTTATTATATTTTTTTATAGAATTATAATAATAATTCATGCAAGTGAAAAGGACAGGGTCAGTAGCATCATCAACCTTATTTAAGCGGATTTAAAAAAAAATCTAATAAATTTTCATTGCTCTCGTAGATAATATGTATATAATTTTATATTTTCCATGTTTTTTTTTTTTTTCTTTCTGTTCTCGCTTATTCTGATAATGTTTATTTTTCGCAAATTGGCAATACGTTATGAATAATTTATTGCTTCTTTAGAAACTTTTCCAATTATGGTAGCAATTTTTGAAGTTTAATTCCGTTTTTTTTTTTTTTTTTTTTCTCTCTTTCTTTTTTTCTTTCTCTCCAAAAATGTCGAGTTATATTGTTTATATCCACAATTGGTGACTTTTTCTATTTGATATGCAATTACATTTTAAATTTACAATAAATGTTATGAGTTTGAGTTCAAAGACATTTTATCTCCACTCGGCCAGTAAAATAGATTTGGGAATAAAACGTGACAGACGTTCGTTAAAAATAAAATGAAACCCAAAACGATAGTAGGTAGATACTTATAACTTGAATTTGATATATTATACAGGATAAGATAAGACAAGAGGCTATAGAAGTCAAGAGGACATGATGGTTGAGTAGAGAATAGAATTATTGTATGACGAAGGGTAGACAATTTGATACCCACACCGGTTACATCACTGTAGGTGTAGCTGTTGTATATTCAAAGTGAAACATCGATAAATTGAGATTCTATAGAATAAGTTATAATAACAAGGTGCGCTACTAAATGAAAAAAAAAAAAAAAAAATTGCATGAATTTTCCATGTGACGTAGGTTGTATTTTGTAGGTGAAAAAGCTGGACTCAAAATTTTTTCTTAATTCTTAAATTTGTATTTTATTTATTTTTAATTTAGCCGTGTTTTGTTAAAAGTGTATATAGGTAGTAACTCAGCAAAATTTTGACACGCAATTTTGTGTACAAACAATAACAAAATATTTGTAATCACTTTTATTTGTTATTGTTTACGTGTAAAAATTTTGCTGAGCTGGCTATTTACTTTTTCAAAAAAAAACATGACTTTTATTGTTAAAAAAAAAGTGAGTAACTTTGTGAAAATCGTGGCCATTTTTAACTTAATACCTTTTTTTGACCAACTTTTAGTTTCCTTAAGGTTTTAGAAAGAAATTATTTTATTCGAGCTACAAAAATATGTGTAGATTTTTAAAAGTCATTTGAAATTTACAATATTGAAAACCTAAAATTTTAAAATGTATTTCGTATTTATCCTTTATTTTAAAATGCTATTTGTACTCAGTAAAACGAACTTTCGTTCATTAAAATTAATTGACAGATGTTAAGCAATTGAAAGATTTATTGAAATTTGAATTTGTTGAATTGATGGATTGAGTTCAAAATTGTTAAGTTTGGGAAATTATTCAAGAACGATTTTTTTTAACACAATAAAATTAAAATTTGACAGTAATAAAACATTTTTTAAGAATTAACGGTTACAAATTGTTGTTGTTTTTTTTTTTTTGGCTGAAACCCTAACTATGTCACTTGATAAGTTCATACTGTACAGTGTATACGTATCTATGTACATTCAGGTAACGAGCTTACTATAGGGCATATTTTTTGGATTCTAAAAAAAAATCGAAAATTTTTGGATTGTAAAAAAACTTCAAAATTTTTTATTTTTATGAGAAAGTGTAAAAAAGTCAAAAGTACTAAAAAGATGAATTTTTCATTTGTTCATAAAAAAGTTTTAAATTGAAATACATATTATATAAATATAAACGTTAAAGTGATTATTGAGATATACATATACGGAAATAATCCGCAAATGAGACAATTTACTAATATATCATGTAAATGTAAAGCGCTTATGATGAGCAGCTTGACTGCCCAGAAATGCGTTATATATGTACATACATATATTAACTATTTAAACAAATACAAATTTAATTATTATTTAAAAGGGTTATTTTTGGTCAAAAAATTTAATTTAATTTTACAAATTAGGTTGAAACTTTTAATTATTAAATATAATAAATTTTATGAGGTTACCTATTTTGTTAAATAATAATAAATAAAAGTTCCCTTATGTGAATCATTGGAGAAAAAAAAATGGAGCACCAGTAATTGTTTTCAAAATTAATTGTAACAAATGTTAATCAAAATCGTAAGAATTGTTTTCGAGACAATATCTAGCAGATTTTAAAATACAAATGTTGTAAAACCGGTATTGAAAATCTCCTTTTTCTCAAAAACGGCTTCTACGATTTTGATTAAAATTTTTGTGCGAACTAATATCAGAACGATCTACCATATTATTGGGAAAACAAATGTATTCTATAGTTTAAAAATGGTGGTACCTCTCATAGAACCATTTTTTGAGTTTTCGACTATCTCATTATCTGTGTATTGTATATCAAAACTTTCAAGAAATGAAATCAAAATAATTTTTTTTTTAAATTCGATATTTCGAAAATGGGTGAATGATTTTTTTTCAAAATTAATTTTTAAACTCTGCATAAATAAGTACTAAAAATTGTCGTACCAATTTTTTTTTCTTAAAATTATATTCAAAATTTTATATATAAAAAATTATTTTTTATAAAAAACTGTTCTAACGATTTTTAAAATTTTTTTCTCATACATTGAGATTTGTGTAATTAATTACTTAGTGTACATTGCGGTGGTGTCAAATCAATTTCATATATTTTTTTAATCAATTTATTTCCAATTTTATTGATTTTTTTAACATTTATTCGGTCTAAAATGTAAATTACATGCATATATATGCGAAGTATGTGCGAAATGTAAGACAGCACGGTGCTATATTGTTCATATTTATGTACTCACATTATACTTCCTTAAACTAGGCTATATTTTTGGCAAGTGGCATAAAATATAGGCTCCAATAATTAATAAATTTATTTTATCAGATGAAAAGTTTTTAAAATTACTTTAAAACCACAGTGTGATCTCACATAAGAGTAAGTTCATGCGACCCAGTCGTTTCATAAAAATTATTTTATTCGAAATGGCTCCGAGTATCAAAATCAGTTAATTGAATCATTATAATAGTTTTTTTTTTTTTATTTCGACTTTCTTATAATTTGCTTAATCGATTTAAATTAATTTTTTTTATTCAGAAGCTCCTAATAAGTCTTAAAAGCTCATTGAATGCGCTAATCTCGACAGCATTTCTCAATCGACAGTAAAACCATCTTAGCATTCTTTACAAAAATACAACGAAAAAACATTTCGATAATATATCATTCCTGTTTAGAATAGGGGTTGACAATTGTACCAATTGTGAATTGGAGTTAAACAAACTTTAATGAATAAAAACCATTCAAACGTATCTAATTATATTAAAATTCACCATAACGAGTTATTTATACATAACAATGTGCATATACACTTTTTTTTCTTGTCACAAGAAAATCACAATAAGTATTACGAAAAAAAAAAAAAAAAACTTCACAAGTAGGTAACGACAGTTTAGCCAAGCGTGTCTTTAAAGACTTCCTCTGTTAAAATGCACTTATAACAAACGGAAAGTTTCTTACTCAACATTTTTTTTTATTTTAGAGAAAAAAAAAATCACAAATTAATGTTTTTAGAAATTTCTTCTTTTTTCGAAAAAAATATAAATCTCCAACTTAAATTATTTATGTTTCTGAGTTTTCATTAATTTGCATTCACTACCACTAATTAAAGCCAACAAAAGAAAAAGGACACTCATATAGTCCTTCCAAATGTTCGAATTCAAAAAAAAACATTCTTTGCTCTTTTAACTCAACTGAATTCATGGCATTTGAATTTGCACTTCACTCATAAAACATGCACATTGTACAATCCTCCGCCGCACCACCCAAAATGCCCATCACCACACTCTTCACCTTGAATACATTTTCGAATTCGCTGGTGCCATTGAAATATTTCAAAGAGAAAAAACTCTGTACAAAGTGCACTTTGTTTGTCAATGGACCGAAAAACTACACCAGAATTCCCATCAAATATACAAATGACACCCGCCATCACTGCCATCTGCCACCACCATAGCGCTATACCACACATTCACTTTTTGCAACCAAATTGATGTGAATTTTGTTTTTTTTTTTTATCCAATTAATTCCAATTCATCTCTCGACCAAACTCAGCAGCAAAATATCAGAAATTCGGCCGAACTCACCTTGATTTTGTCGCGAATTTATATTTGATGTAAAATCGAATTGACACCTGCGATTACGCGTTCGTTCCGCAGGTAAAAGATTTATTGTTTTATGCAAAAATTTAACGTTTCGATTTAATTATTTAAATTTCACCGCCCAAAAATTCGGTGATGGAATTAAAATCCAAAAAAAAAAAAAACTAAAATTCTTATTCACGCGCTCACTCGTCGAGATTTAAAGCCCAATGAAGATTAATGTTCATATATATCTCGCCCGGTGTATGAGTACGAATCTAAAAGATACATCAGTCCCATCCGCATTCGAATTGAAACTAAACTTCGGCTTTGAATTTTCCGCTAACTTATATTAAATTTCTTGAATTTGGATTCAAATTGGATTTTATTGTTGTTGCTTTGGAGCTCCCATCATGGATGGCTGATGGTATAATGGCTCTGCTTTTCGTCCGTCCAACCAACCAACCGACAGATATACGAAGTCGATGGTATGCTTTAAGTTCACATATAGTTTTGTTTGTTTGTTTGCTTTTTCTGCTTTGATTTTCTTGTTGGTTGTATTTTTTTTTTGGTCTGATGAATGAGTCTTCAGTGCGGGTTCAGATTCAGCTTTTCTATTGTTATTTATCTGAACCTGTGGAAATTACGGGCACTTTTCTTTTGCGAATATATGGAGGACTTTCTGTATGTCTATCGGTCTGTCTATTATTGTAATGTTTACCGGTTAAGCTGTATTAATCTTACCCAGGTGGGGAATTTAAATGAAAAAAAAAAATTATAATTTCCGGCTGAAATACAAATGAAAGTTCTGCAAAGTGGAATCAACAATCACACAGCTTTATTTAGCTATCACATGCTAATCAAATCATCATCAATGTCTTTGAATATTTTTGGTAATTCGTAAAGAGATTGAAATTGAAATTTACCAACATTTGAGGTTATATTTACATATAGGGGTTTTAAATTGTGACGAAAAAAGCTTCAGATGACATTGCCTAACTCGCACTTGAAATTTAAACAAATGATGTGAACAAACCTAATTATGTGCACTCTATAATGTTTGAAATTGATTTATTTTTGTTTGTCACTTTTGTTGGGCTGTGTTATTTTTCATTTTTTTTTTATTTTGACAGTCGGTAATGGTTATATTTTAGTGTAAATACATATTGATAGGTATGTTTAAACAAAATTTTAAATCACATAGGATACTATGTCATAAACATTGACAAGTTTGAAGTTTGACATATGACATTTTATAATTTATGACATCTTCACACTTGCGCCAGATTGTTTTGACAAGAAAATACTGTAAAAGAATAGTTAATGAAATAATTATAAAATTAAAAAAAAATGTGTGGTTTGATATCATTAATAAAATCTCAAAAGTTCTTATACATTACATAGTTTACCATACTCTTATAAAACATGTATTTGCCAGTATTTGTTTTTTTACGGGTGTAATACTACTACCTTTTCATAATTTTATAAATAATTCACAAAATATCCTAATCAATAAAAAAAATAACTTAAGTACGTAACTTATAGAACTTATGATGTCATTTAAATAAATTAGTATACATAATGAATTAAAAAAAAATAAAATATGTTGTTAAGTTATTAGGACCCACCTTAAAAATGTGAATTGTCTTACGGATGGTGTGACCTTTAAAAACCAGTTATTTGCGAATGATTCAACTAATGTTTATTTGATGTAAATATTAAAGAAATACGTTTCATATTTTTAAATAATTATCTGAGAGTTAATCTTCTGTTTCAGTTTAATAATGAAAGACTAAAATATGAAAAAAAAATCTATCAAAATTTTAATTTTAGGCAGATTACAATAATAGAAAATGCAAATAAGTGTTTAATACTTTTATCTTGTAAAGTGAAATTTGTCTAGTTTAAAAATAAAATTATTTTTCACTCCATTGAGAATTTATTAATTAAATATAACCATTTATACCCAATGTGCCGTGCAATTGAGGTTGCACTAAAAAAAGACCTTAGGTCTTACAGGCATGTATAGTTAAAATTATTATGTGGGGTAAATTTCCATAGTAGAATTATATCCCTGCAACCTTAATTTCATACCTAGAAAAAATATAATTAAAAATGCGTTGAAAAGCAGTAGTATTAAGTTTTGAAATGTCAAGTTATTACGGGTGTGATAAGTAACTTTAAATAAATTAAATTAATTCGGGTTCAGCGAATTCGGATATAATGAAATTTTGTCATAGTATTTTTTTTTTATTTCCCCAAATGTTCAGTTTGATAGAAATTTTTTTTTTTTTTAATTTTTTTTTATAAAGGTAAGCTCCTATAAATTTTATTTTCACTTTTAAAAATGTTTAACTTGATTAAAAATTCCGTACCGGGTGGACTAGTAAGTAGCAAATAAATTTAATGAAATTTAATAAAAATAAAATGCACAACTAGGTCGCACGAACTTGCTCTTATGGGCACTCACACTTCGATTTTAAAGTATGCATGTGCAATGCATAAAATCAATATAATTATATAGATAGATATTTATTTTCGTAGAATAAAGCGTTACAATTTACATTATTTTGTGAATACCTACACACAGCTTGCACAGAGATATGATATTTAATTTTATATCTTACAACTGAAAAATAAATTCAATTTTTGTAGGGAAATATAGATAATTAATGGAAAACAATTGAAGGAAAACTACGGAAGAAAAACCTTCATTTAACAATAATCAATATAATTAGAAATAAATTGATTAAACAACTTCTGAAACTGTTTTGACCCCAACGCAATGTACATCATCTGTTTTTTTTTTTACACAAATCTCAATTTTTGAGAAAAAAAATTAATAATAAATTGATTGGAGCGGTTGAAAAAAAAATTATTTTTATATATAAAATTTTGAAAACATTAAAAAAAATGGTACGCCATTTTTTAAAACTTATTAATGCAGAGTTAAAAAATTAATTTTGAAAAAAAATTAATTACCCATTTTCGAAATATTGAATTTTCTTTTGATTTTTTTTTTTAAATCCAAAATATGGTTTTGTGAAAATTTTGATATGCAATATTATTTGATCTTATCAGGAGCTCAAATATACAAAAAAAATCATTTAAATTGTTTGAACAGATAAGGGGAATGTCGAAAATGAAAAAAAATGGTTCTATGAGCGATACCATTTTTAGACCATATAAAAAATTTTCTTTTCAATAATATCATAGATTGTACTGATATTAACTCACATAAATTTTTTTATCAAAATCGTAGGAGTCGTTTTTGAGAAACATGAGATTTTTCATACCGGTTTCATAACATTTGTATGCGAGGTACTTTGTAATTCGTATTTAAAATCCGCTAGATAATGTCAAAAAAGTGCCGGGTGCTAAGTTTAATAAAAATCGACCAAGTCGTTTTCGAATTATTAAGTTTTCAAAAAAAAAATTGAAACTTTTTTAAAAAATCCAACAAAAAAATTTTGAAAATTTTGTTATGGAATACTTTTTAAACTTTTTGAAAAATTCTCTATAAAAAAATTGATCAAATTCAGTTGAACCATTTTTGAGAAAATCGGAAATAAATAAAATGGTTCAATGGAAGGTACCATTTATAACCATTTTTCGGATTTTAACATTGAAAATGTTTATAGGGTCGTTTTGATAAAAGTATGGTGTTACCAAAATGAACAAAGATATAGAATGAACTCTAGCGTATAGGGGGAGAACGATTGAATTTTTGGTTGGTGTTACCAAAGAAACTACCAAAATGAATAAAATGAAGAAAAAAACAAAGTGATGAATTTCAGCCAGCGTACCTACATGTTGATCATCGCCAACCGACGTGATTCAGTGGAGGATTGTATAAAATTCGAAAATGCTCGATTTGAGCCCACTTAGAAGCCTATAACTTTAGTTATAATTATTGGATGTTCAATATTAAGCTAGATAATTAAAGTTTAAATGACAGGCTACAAATCTGCATAAAAATTTTTGCAAAATCGTAAAAAAATTCATACTAGAAACTTGAAAAATTGTCTTTTTAGAACTAATTTCATCACGGCAAAAGAAAAAAAAAACAAAAAAAATATGTTTGTAGGTACGTACCAACAAAGAATGTATTGATAGAAGGGAGAAGACGGTGGAGTGTGTGCAATAAAAAAAACACGTGGCAAAAAAAATTTGGCTTTGCATCGGGCACAAAAATGATATACATTGGCGCAAAATTTTAAACGATTTAGTACGATGTTAAAGCCATTTTATCATACTAAAAAAGGCTTTAACATCGTACTAAATCGTTTAAAATTTTGCGCTATTATGTTTATGTAGGTATGTATGTTTGCATGTAGGTATGTGCATGAACATTTTGTAGTAGGTATTTTACAAATAATAAAATCGTAAAGGTTGGATTTGGTTGATTGGTTTGGATTATAACTTCTGTTCTTATAATCGGATGTTTGAGGTTAAGGTCTTAAAATTAAGGTAAAATGTTAGTCTTTTAAATCAATCGATTTTTGAACCTAGAATATGCATAGTTTGGGTAAAAACTTAACTAACTTCTCAATCAATTTCATTGTTTAACCTAGAATATGCATATAGGTGCCTACTTGAAACTCTTATATAAAATTATAACTTAAGTTCTAAGGGCTAGATGCTCAAGGTTAAGGTATGTTTAGGTAAATAAGAGGTAGAATTAACTTAGCTAAACAATTTAAATATTATAATCGAAAGAGTCGATTTTGTAAGCTGATATATTCTGTTTTAATTATCGGATTTTTGAGGTTACGGTCTGAAAATGAATGTAAAATGACAGACTAGAAAAAGCTTTGATTTACTTCTGAATCATAGGTACCTACTCGAACCTCTTTAATAAACTTATAACTTAAGCCCTAATGGTCAGATCTTCATGGTTAAGGTCCTCAAATGCAAATAAAATTTTAGGCTTTATCTTAAAGTAGTCCATAAACTGTTTAATTTGGTTGTCAACTGCTTGCCGCTCGGCCACATATTTCATAAACTCAGTTAAAAGAATACAGCTCCAAGTCTCAAAAACATTATTTTTGTCTAAAATAAATTACGCGACTCGATATTGTTAAATTGATTAAAAGATGAGTTCAAAATATTTTAAAATAAAATATTATAGAATAAAACAATGAACAGTGGGGTTGGGGCATCAAATTCTGTCTCGATTTAAAAAAGGTTTGCCTGGACATTTAATCAAACACTCGGGTTGATTCAAAAACAATCAACTGAGTCGAAAACTAAGTTGAACCGAATATGATGTATGCTTTAATCGATCTGTAATAATTCAGTTACTTTTATGCAAAGCTTAGCTAGGCAAAAATACCAAATATGTACCTAGATATACTTTAAGATAGATGGTATATGTATTTTTAATTTCGTGTATAAGTGCTGTGCCGGTGCGAATGAAAATGAGTATGATTGTGTAATATGCGAGTTAAGCTACAATTAAGACTAAGATTCACCTTATTAAAAAAATTAACAAATTAATTTAACCGCCAACTGGGAAGTGACATTAAATATACAAATTGGTTCTTCAGACTGTAGAATGGTTTCTAACACAGTTTGTGAAGTTATAATGCAACAATAGTATACAAAATAAAAATCTCTAAGATTTGGCATGATTTTGTTTTATCGACGTAATACAAGTCATTTTCAATGTCCCCATAGTTACTCTATGAGTGAAATCTGTAAATTTTTATTTTTAAATGGTAGCCTTTTTGTAAATTCAAAGTTGGGGGCCCGTTTTTAGAAAAATAAGATTTTCATTTTTGCTAAAAAATAGTACGACAGCTACCGTTATTTTTGGTCTTAAAATCGATCCACCCGAAATGACAGACAGAATTGCGAGATCCACTTTTTTCGACTTCGCTATCATCTTAATGTCAACTTTGATCAAAATTTCGGGTTCGATTTTTTTTTTTACGAAACCATAACTTGCCATATATTTAGTACCTACATATGTATACATTTATCGCAAGTAAAAATGTTAACTGGGAGCTTAAGCTGAAGCGAATGTCCGATTCAAGAATGTCATGTTTGATGAAAATCTCGAGTTCTATTTTTTTTTTTACGCAAGTGAAAATCGTCCGGGACCGAAACTATTTCAACTCGTTGCATGTGTACAAAAGTTTCAAAAAAAAAGATAAATCAAAGAACATGGCAATTGTAAGTGCAAAACAATGTTATCAAACTTCAAGTAGGTATCGATTATATTTTACTACCATTCATTTATCAACGTGGGTCATCCTAGTTTCAACATTAAAAATCCTTTTGTTCCATTTCATTGCAGATTTATTTATCCTAAATTTTTGTTTTGTTGTTGTTAATTTAACTGAGCTTTCTAGATTAAGCAATTACAAATATAAAGGGGCACAATAATTTATGGGAATTAACTTAGTTACAGGCCTTAAATTCTTTAGAATATTTTTTTGTATATAACACCTTTTTTCTAGTCGACAGTCTTTATAAGTTATACCTAATATAATTATTTCGAAAAAAATAATAATAAACAAAAACAAACTTAACATCAATTTAACTCAGATATTTGGTTTGATGTGATTTGTCTTCTGAAATTTTATATAGCGTGATTTTATTTTATGTAGGTACCTAACTTAGCTATTATTCAAGTGTTATTAAGATATATGTAAAAGAAACACCCATCACCCAAACATTATTCAAATAATATACGTACTGAAGGAATAATACAAATATATCTACTTATACCCTCACCTAATAATATTTGTAATTAGTTACTTACTCATATTAAACCGAACCTCTGGAAATTACAAATAACACTCAAAAAGCTTATGTATATATATTCTCGTATATATATTCGTTACCTCTGTATAAAGCGCGTGTATATCAATTCAAAGTAATAATAACAAGTTTTTGGCATTCCAGACAAAAAAAAATGTCAACATGCCAATTAATGTCATCATAATTAACATTACCTAGACCAAATATAATTATATGATTTAGAAATGTGAAGGATCATCGAAATGGTAATTTATTATCAATCTCATAGATACATATTACAAATCTAACAGGGGTTCATGGAAATCATCTGATTAAAGATGCTTGAAAAAGTATACTCAGTAATATGTGACACAAGCAACATATACTTATGTACATTGTACATAATGTGTTGTTAGAATTCTTAATAAGGTGTTAATTCAATGATTTCGTTTTATTTGAATATCATGAATATGTACTGTATCTACATACCTTCATAACATACATATTCATATCATAAAAATATTATATCAGAAAGTATTATTTTCATCAATGGCTGCTTTTTGATATTTGTTTTTTCCATTCGAAGAAATTTAATTATATCACCCAGAGCTCTGTTTCTTAAAAAATTAACAATTGACAATTTTACAAATTTGTCTCATGGCTTGTCATGACAAATTTTGAGTTCATTATTTATTGATATATAAAATGTACATAATTATTCCTTTTTCGTGACCTTTTTATTTAAAATGTACATGTGTACATACATAAATTTATGATTATTGTTTTTGACAGTATTTGATATACATATTTGACATCAAATTTGGCATTAAATTAAAAATCAAATTATAAACCTACTGAAGTTATATTTATGTCTTCTGTACCCTACCGCAATTCATGAACTTATAAAGAATTTGCATTAAAGTTTACGTAATTTTTTTTTCTCAAGAACTGTTTCTCAACTCTGAAAATCAGTTTAACCAGTTAGGGTCTTACCTAAATAACACATTTGAACACTTCATGTTATAAATATGTTCGAGACTCTCCATACAAAGTGATGGACTTTGAGGTCGTTTTTTTAGAATGTTTGTTTTATCAACAACTTGGATAAAACTAATATAAAACTTCTAATTTCTTTTAATTTTTAAGAGTTTCAATGAAATCATGCTTGCGTTCACAGAAAATGTTTACTCATGAGAAGCATTATTCATCTTAAAAAAGAAAGCAAAAAGCGAGTTATGAAACAGACCTATTTACACTGTTTCTTTACTCGCCCGCTTGGTGGTGGTATCCCAAATCTACCCAAAATGTATTTATTTACTTTCTTTCCGGCACGAAATTGTCAAAGTTTTTGACTTCTTTAAATTTATTTAATTTCTCCTCTTGCAAGAATATACCTCCGAACATTTTAACAGCTGCATTTTCTTCCTTGTCAAATTTCTGATAATTTCTATTGTCAAATGTGACGTTTACACAGAAACAGTTCGAAAATATCTCAAATGTGTTTCCTTACTTTTCATTTCTGGTTAAAAATTACAACAACATCAAAATGCTCGAGTCTAAACTTTTTTCCGAAATTTTTGTTAAACTTGTTCCAAACAGTAAAGAAACAGCCCTAAAATGTATATCTACCACATAATATCTTTTGACTTAGGATTGCCAAAGTCTGACTGTCACTTTAACTTTAGCTTTTCTGTTTCTAATATTTTTACAGTCGTATTTAAAAAAAAAAATCTTTGTCTAACTTTTGAGAAGCACCTAAGACCATACTGATGTATAAAGTTATAAATAAACATGTTTGATTATATTTAAAAAAGAGTTGTTTAACTGAGACAACGGAGTCATAAGTCCAAACCTTAGCTAAAGTGACATTTAATAAAATTAAATAAATCATATTTGTTAACTAAAAAAAGTGTTTAACATTTTGTTTGTTTATGAAAATTTAATAAAGACGGCGGGGGCGGCGGTTAATGTTTAACTTATTTATTCAAACTATTATTATATAATTTATCTGTCACTTTTGAAGAAGAAAATAATTTTTTTTGTGAATTTCACAAAATTTTACAATAACATGATACCTTTTTTTAAATTTACTTGAAATAAGTAGGACTTTTTTTTATAAAATTAGTTTATTACATTTTTTTTTTAATTCTTTTGAAAAGTTCTCTGAAAGTCTTCTTAGATAGTGTCTATTTTTGTTGAAGTTTTAAACGTAGACCAATTTTTTCTGCAAAACTTTTATCTACTATTTCGCAGTTTAAATTGTTTTTAAAGATTTTTATCCCCACTTTAAAAAAAATTATAAATATTTAAAACTATTAATTGTTTGTATGTAGTGGTGAAATTTTTTAGTGAAAATAAAATTAAAAAAAAAAAATTAATTTAAGAAAATTTTCCCGAAACTACCAATATTTTAAACCAAGTGCAGATATTGGCAAAGAGGTTATAGAATTTAAGAAATAAAGATACATATACATAGTTTATTTTATCATTACAGTTCACTCGCGATAACGTGAACAATTTTAAACTAACACAATTTGAGCATGAAAGATTTTTTCAGTTTGTAATTGTAGAATTTAAAAATTAAACATAACAAATTGCTAGAACAAAAATTAAAAAAATAGTAATAATTATATTAGTAGAATGAAAAGACCAAATATTTAAATTTTATAGCAATGTAAAATATAGGAAAAACTCAAGAAGAGTGGGCGTGGCAGTAGAAGAATTACCAAAATTTCCTATTTTACGTTCAATTAATTTTAAGTTCAATTGCAATATATCAGGTTTTCAGGTAAAAGGCAATAGGTACTCAAGTAAAATGGGCGTGGCAAAGGATGGGAAAATATTACATGTCATGTCTTATATTAAAGAGAGCTTAAGTAAAAAAAAAATGTCAAAGAAAATTTTTTTCGAATGTTGAATAAAAAGAAAATTAAAATATATGAAAAAAGTGGGTGTGGCATGGATGGAAGAGATTTGACTAAAAACACACTTTTATCCTTTCCGATGGTAATAGAAATAAATTGCAAAAATTTCAGCAAAACTAGTTCCTTATTTTTTGAGTCAACAGTGTTGTTAATTTTAAAACCATAGCTCTTAAAAAAAAACTATCGAAACTTGTCTTTAATGCATAATGAAAAATTGAGCAGCAAATTGAACTATTGCAAATATCTGCCTTCAGTTAGCGATCCAAAGAAATAAGCTTTTGAAATTATTTCGAAGCTTTGTCTAAAGATCATTTTAAAGAAGAAAGCTGTAGAATATAAATTGAATGATCAATATAAAACCAACAAATTTAGAAGACCTTCTTAAGCTTCCTAGTCAATCAAGTGGATCTTTGTTTTGTTTTCGAACTTTTCGTAGAATTCTGCAAATGACACTTCTTATAGGCTCTGTACCAAAAATATATTATGGAATAGTTACCGCATCAAAATCACCTGGGAATCTAAACCAATTACGAAAGATACAAGAATTATTCTTCTTTCTTAAATTTTTAAATCACATTGCAGGAGGTTAAAAATATTAATACTTTCCCACACATGATTGGCTCATGGGGCTGGAATTCTTTGTATTCTCCGAATATTGTCTGGTAAAGATTATCAAATCCCACACATTCATCTTTAATAAGAAATATGGTTGTCTTACACAGGAGTAAAATTTCAAAAATAGCTGTTCTTCTCTCGTTAAAGCAACCTTAAGAGAATTATATAAAAGCGATATTTTTATTTTCTAACTATTTTTTTTTTAAATCATGTTCATTTATTATTTTATTCATGATGTCCTTTCATATGATGCATATAACTATAGTCCATTTCTCATGCCTTCAACAACAACAGCCAGTTGTCTGCTCAAGTGGGATGGTTTTTACTATAAGCAAAAAGTTTGGTATGTCCTTTAGAAGGATAGAATACAACAAGAGACATATATATACAAAAAAAAAAGCTGTTGACATGTTCCTGTGGTCTCGCCATCATTTTTATTTGTTCGTCCTCGTCCGAGAGTTTAATAATGATACATAGTTTTTGTGTCAATATGTACCTATATAGGCTGTCATAGTTGGCTGGACAAAAGTTTCTACATACATAGCTATTTTGAGTGTTATAAATATGCGACAAAACTTCATTCGTCTGGAATAAACCTACACCTCCTTCTCTTATATAGCATGACCATAAAAACTAGACAAAGACTGAATCTGCATTTTATAAAAATACTCATATCATATCACAGAATTTATAAAATTATTTTATGCAATAGAAATATGATGGGCATAGCATGATATTTATGTAGAAGTAATATTAAAGTGCATATTTTGTTATGACGTAATGAGAAAGCATACCTTCTCGTATATATATCAACATATTATAGGTAATTGAAAAGATAGCAAAATTATGACATCGAGTAAACAACATCAATATAACAACACTCATGAAGAAAAAAAAAAGAAAAAAAAAAAATAGAAATATTTGTTATGTCATTTTATGGATAATTTAATATAACAATCGATTGTGGAGGAAAATTTTGCACAGCAGAAAAAATTTAATTTCCTTTGTGTGCATCAATTTTTTTTTGGTTGTTGTGTTTGTTATGAGAGTGTGCGTCAGTGAGGCGGAAAGGACTCTTCATACTTGATGGATATACGAATATTTAGGTTGGTTCAATTCGTGTAGGTATTTTGGAAAATAGGTATTTATGTTCTACACTGAGAAAAAAAAATCAAATTTAATTCAATTATGTGCGTTAGACCATTTTATACCATCTAGTGAATGAATATAAGCAAATATAATAAGTATCTAATGTTGTAGTGTTGTTGTTTCATTCAAACCTTCAATTTTGTTTGTGTGTTAGACCACTTTATACCAATCATCAGAATAATAAATAATCAGATGTACTGTACGTTAGACCAATTTACTGAATGAAAAAAATCAGTGCGTTGATATCGAACTTTCCTTAGACCAATTATACCAATTACTGAGATAATTAACAAACATAAGTTTGCAATATTTTTTTGTGTGCTAGACCACTTTATACCAACCATCGGAAAAATAAAAAGAAATCAAGTACATATATGTACATACATTAATATCGAACGTACACGTTAGACTATATTATACCAATTAGTAAATGAATAAACAAACGTAATAAGTGTTTAGTATACTGTCAAAAGAAATAAAAAAAATCATCATATTGTTATCGAACTTGCGTTGGGCTATTTTATACCAAATCATCATATTGCTATCGAACTTGCGTTGGGTTATTTTATACCAATCATCGAAAACAAAGAAAAAATCAAATAAATGCAGTGAAAAAGTATTTATTGTCGGTGCTTAAACAGTCGCTAGTCACTTTTTGTTATATTTATACCAGTCGAATACCAAAACCGACAAATTATTTTAATTGTTTTATAAAATCCCAGAATTATTTTTGCTGAAAGTAAAGATTATATTTTATATTAAAATAATTATAAAATAAAAAAACAAAGTTCAGAAATACAAGAATCTTATAAAAAAATAAATATGTACATAACTAATGAAATTTAAAACGAAAGTTGACAATTAAAAATTACTCTATTTTACTCTTTAGTTTACACTAATTTCAATCGATCTCTTCAAATCCAGCATAGGTACCTGTATTTGCCAACTGTCAAAACTTAAGTAATCCCTTGTGCAAGATATAAATTTCTTTCAGTGTACATTTATGTTTTTTTTTAATATTTAAATGGATTGCATGTTAATTTGATGCTTGCATGATAGACAATTTTATTATGATCGTTTGCCAATAAAATTGCACCACAATTTGCTGAATAAATTTTTAAACAAAATACACATTTTTATTATTTATATATAAATCAATAAATTAACAGTTATTGTCACATATTTTATATTGAAATTTTTCCTTTATCCATAAATTTAATCCGATTTAAAAAATGTGTGCGATTAAAATTTAATATAGATTTAAAAGTTTAATTTTTCTTTGGACAACAGTAAAAAATGGAGAACATTTTATTCTTAATTTGTATCTTAATAAAAAAAAAATAAATCTAGGTTCTATTCTAGTGAAGCAAGGTGTTTGTTTTTTTTGATATGGAAGAGACTAGACTTATAAGAATTAAATAATTATAACAGTATTTCGTATTTTGTTAGTTACAACATAATTTCTTAAAATCTCGAGTTCGATTTTTTGTAAGAATTACAAACTTTTGCAAAAATCGGAGCTCTTCCTCTCAAAAAATCACAACAAAACGCCTCTCTAATTTTAGTCTATTATTTTTTTTTTGTCATACAATTTTTAATTTGTAAATTTATTCACACAACTGAAATGTAATTGCTTTGTTTTAGGTAGAAATACATGGCATTTTTAAAATAAACTGTATATTACACTTCTAATTACTGTTTCAGTTTTCTTTGCATCAATAACTGAAGACAGTTATTTAAAACTCATTTCCAATAAAATAATTGGTTCAATTTTTGTTTAAAGAGCACATTCATCCAACCTTCAAAATGAAAGGAAAAAAATCAAATTAAAAATCCAATTGTCATCGGAAGCTATAGAATCTTTCATCTTTCATCTTTCACCTCCCCTACAAAGTCTTTGTAATAAAAATGATCACACAAATTGTCATTCAAGTCTTTTTAAAATTTTATTCCCTCAAACTTTATCAATCCATTTGATTTTTGTTATATTTTCTCGCCTCTCCTCTTCAGTCTGAATATACCTACATAGATAAAATATGAAAATTAAAAAACACAATCAATTTAGAAAAACACCTACAATTCTAAGAAAATTTCTCTTCACTCAATAAAGCCTTATATTTTATATATTACGATGTCTTAACATGCGTAATTAAATTTTTCAATTAGCTACTTTTAATTTATGTATTTTATTTTGTAAGATAAACCTCGTTGCTATAGGAATATATGTATATACCTCCCCACCTTCTCAGAATACCTACACAGAAGTACTTGGAAATTAATTAAAAAGGTATCTCTTTATTTAATTTCAAAAATTCTTATTTTTTTCCTATTTTTGTCATTGTAACTTAAGAACATTGAAATGTAAAACGTAATTTTGTAATAAACTCAAACCCTCTAATTCTTGTGATGCCCCTTAAAAGCCAAGGAAAAAATAAATAAAACGGATCATCTTGCAAGAATGTTTATAACAAGGAATTTTCTGCTCAAAGGAATAAAAATAAAGAAAGTCCTTGAATTGTCTTTTTTTTTTTTTTGTGTTATATGCAAAAAGTAATAATTCTTGTCTTTGTTTTAAAAAGATTCTCTTATGAAAAGGAAAGAGGACAATATTTTAGTTTGTTATTTTTCTTATTTTTTATTTTTAAGAACACCTTAGTTCTTGACCCATAAAATTTTTAAATTTTTCGAATTTCATATTCGTCCGGGTAGTAGATAATAATTCATGGAGTTTAAATTGAGTAATATCCTGGCACAGCTGGTAATATTTTACAAAAAAAAAAAAAAAAAAAAAAAAAAAAACATCTCCTCTTTAAATGGAGCAAAATGTGTGTATGCTTATAGGTACTCAAATTTAGGTGCGACACAAACAACTCTGAATGGCATAGAGTTTCCAGTTTTGTGTATGTACAGTGATGTGCAAAAAAATTATATTTTTTTTTTTTCAGTTTAATATTAATTTTGTATCTTGGCAAAAATTGATCGAAAAGCATTTTTGAGCATTTTTGATTCTAGTTTTTCAGAGTTCTAGAGCATATCAATCTCCCACTTTTTAAACCGTAGCCGACTATGTAAACGGTAGAGAGCTGTAATGGTCCAAAACTTAAATAAACATTGCGTTTATTCCAGTTTTGGATTATTATAGCCTTCCACCGTGACGAGGCAATGCTTAGCTGCTCCAACGTATTTTTTTAGTCTTTAATAGTTTTAAATTTTTCTGTGACCAAGGGTTTTATCCTTGCTGAAATGAGATAAGTTAATTCGTTGGTAGAAATTATTTTTGGACAGTAATCGAAATTATGAATTTTAATATGCCCCTCGTTTACAGTTTTTTTTTATACAATAAAAAAGTGAGATAATTTTTATAATTTCAAAGCTGTTCCCAATACTAAAAGACTTTTTAAAACTTTTACAAATCAAAACACTTACAGTCGTTGTAATTAGATTTTTGTCTACTTAGACGCTGTCTAACTATTTTCAAATTAGTGAAAATATGCTTTTTTTAATAAAAATAAATATCACATTGTTCACGGTTAAGACAATCTACTCTTGTGTCTAAGTTAGACAGCTATAAGACAACAATAAACAAGGTTTTTGAAAACATTTTCCAAAGTTGGACAGTTGTTTAAAGTAAGACAACGTTTATAAGAAAAAACCATTATATTCTAATTATTAATAATTTACAAAAATTTTAAATATAAAATAATGGTCTTACAGAATTTCGTTTTAGTTTGAAGAATTTGTGAATATATAAATAGCCTTAAACATTCTCCACAAAATAAAGAATATTCCAAAATGAATTTTATCCTGACCAATTATTTATTTTTTGATATAATAGGGGACATTGATTTCGAAATATTGCCTCTATTTATAATAAAGAGGTAGTAATTATTTTACATCTGTGTAGTACAATACAATTGTTAATATATGTTTTATTTCATTATTCTGAATTTTGAAATAAGCATTAAAAAAAAAATAAGCACAGCACTGTAGATATATATAAAGCTTTAAGTCTTCCATTGTTATGGGAGAACGGATATTATTTCGAAATTAAAATACATTTCTTCGGAAAATCAGAGTTTATGTTTGTTGATTTTTTTTTTTTTTTTTTTTTTTTCAATAAAAAATATCGAACGAAAGATTCAAAAACTGAGAGTTGTTATTATTCCGGATTCGATATTGTGTAAACCGAACGACAAAACCATCCAATATCTTAAAGCCTTCTACTCTGTAATATTGACATTAAATATACGGAGTCAGTTTTATCATCCCATAAAAAGGGACGAGAGGGTAGCAAAATTGATTTGTGACATTTTACAAGAAAAGGCTTCTTATAAGGGGTGGCATCACTTCAATCTATATTATTCAGATTGATGCCTTGGAGTATCGTATCTAACCCTCTTCCAAAGGGATTTGTTTTGATTTTTATGTTTGCGATGTTGTTGCAAAGGTATACACATAAACATATTATATGAGAAATTATAAATTCTTATTTAAATAGATAGAAGTGCGATAGATGCGTGTATGTATGGTAAAGGGGTTTTAATTGCTTTAGTGTTTTCAAGACGCAATATAATCGACTATAGGTTAGTTGAAGGTTAGATTCATCCATCTAGAATATTTTTCTATGATGTCTCTCTCTCTTTATTTTTTTTTTTTTCATTTTCATTATAATAAAATCTATTCTTTTTTTTATCTATTATAGTTTCCTTGACGATTTGGATCGATTAGGTGCAAAAGATTACCAACCAACCGAACAGGATATATTGCGCACTCGTGTCAAAACAACTGGTATTGTTGAAGTGCACTTCTCTTTCAAAAACCTTAATTTTAAGTAAGTATAATAAATTTATATAATAAAGTTGCAGTTTATTAAATTTTTTATTAAAAAAAAAAGGTTATTTGATGTCGGTGGGCAACGTTCTGAGCGAAAGAAATGGATCCATTGCTTCGAAGATGTAACCGCGATCATTTTCTGTGTAGCTATGTCTGAATACGATCAAGTATTACACGAAGACGAAACTACGGTAAGTAATTTAATAAAAAAAAATTGAAGTTGCAATGATAAAACTGTATAAGGATATCGTTCATATTTAATTTTAACGTTGACTTTTCCTTTTATTACAGAACCGAATGCAAGAGTCATTAAAACTTTTCGATTCCATCTGTAACAACAAATGGTTTACAGACACCTCGATAATTTTATTCTTAAACAAAAAGGATTTATTCGAAGAGAAGATCCGAAAGAGTCCATTGACAATCTGTTTCCCAGAATACACCGGTAAATATAAATTTAATTTTAAAAATTAAAAACTTTTTCTATTTTTTTTTTTTTTTTTAATTTATAGGCGGACAAGAATATGGTGAAGCAGCCGCATACATTCAAGCTCAATTCGAAGCGAAAAACAAATCAACCTCAAAAGAAATTTACTGCCACATGACGTGCGCCACAGATACAAATAATATTCAATTTGTATTTGATGCAGTCACCGATGTAATTATTGCAAATAACCTGCGAGGATGTGGTCTCTATTAGATGATAATGGCACAAAAACAAACAAAAACAAAAATAAAAATAAAAATTAATATAAAAACCCAAAAACAACAAGTAATATTAAAAATTTATAATAATTCATTTAATAACAATAATAAATTATTGTTGTTATTATTTATTAATTATTATTATTACATATTATTATTATATTATATGATAATGAACATTTTACAGAAACAAATTTCTAATTTAATTAAAATAAAAAAAAAAAATTACTATAAGATTTAATATAATATTTAACTAGTTATTATTATTTAATATAAAACAAAAGAAAGAACGATAAAAAAATACAAAATTTGTTAAAATGAAAAAAAAAAAAAAAAAAAAAAAAAATAATTAAGCCATAGAGATGAACAAAGTATGTAAAACTAAATTTTCAAAACACCACCCAAATCATTAAGTAAAAAAACCCAACAAAATAATCTTATTATTATTATTATTATTATTACCTACTATCGACTTGTATTCTCTTTGTATTATAATTTTATTGACAAACAAAAATATTTTACTAACTTATTTAGAACAAAACAAACAAAATACGTATATAATACACAAGAATATAAATATATATTTTCATGTTGCTATTTAAAAACAAAACAAAACAAAACAAAACAAAAAAAAAAAAACAATACAGAAACACACACTATATAACATAAAACTTGCCATATGTAAACAAACAAACAAAAAAAAAATCGACTAATTCTATTTCATTTATGTTTAAGTTTCTTAAACTATTCTTATAACAAAATCGCGCACAAATTTTGTTAAACATACATTTAAAATATTTTTTTCAAACATGACAACAATAAGTATAATTTTTCGTTTCATTTTTTAATTTTTTTTTTAAGAATAAATTTAATTAAGAACAAAGTACTACAACAACGCACACATCACGCATAAATATCTACGTATTTGTTTAAACTTCGAATAGTTGTATATTAAATACGTATTCGTATAATAATATATATATATAAATACTTTTATTTCTCTACAATCTCTTAACAAAAACTTTATGTATTTAAATCTGCATTTTTATTTAGTTTTTAAGTTATTCTTTTTTTTTTCTGTTTAATATTTAATTAATAATAATACTTAATAAACAAAAAAGTAATTCAAGAGGTGATAACAATATAACAGTAATATAAATGCAGTTTCAAGATGATTTAAAAAAATAATTTTTGATATACCAAACAGAGTACTACAGTTTTTGGAATATGCCAAGTCTATGACGAATAAGAGTTTCAGGTTACTTGCAATTTGTATATTTTGCTTTGAATTTTGAAAAAAAAAAAAATAATTGAACCTCTTTTGGGGATGAAACATTTTAAAATTTAATTTAAATTTAAATAAGGTTTATTCTTAGGTCAAAGTTTAAATGGCATACACTTTTCGACTTTTTCCGTTTGATTTTCGAAGATGTTTTCCTAAGATGTAGTTAATCAATGTTTCTTTGGAGAAATTTCTAAAATGTGACAAAACATTTGGGTTTGAAAGAAATAAGGATGGACGTTGTTAATATTTTTTTTTTTTTATATTAACTGCACTTGGCTGTCCTTCAAATATTTCTTCCACTTCAGATGACAAACTTATTTTGGAAATTATTTTGGTTGATCATGGCCATTTTCAAAAGATGTCTGTCCAAATGGTATAGTTTCCATCATTTAAAGTAAAATCCTAAAGTTTTAAAAACCTTAAATGAGGTTTCTTTGAAATGCAAGAAAACTTAAAGTTTTGATGATGTCTCTTTGCCATAGAAATTCTGCAAATTTTAAAATTCGAATTTTTGTAGACTTGACAATTCGAAGAAAAATCAAACGGAAAACGTTGAAATTTCTTGAGAAATGCCTAGTTACTATTTTTTTTTTAATTTAAAATATTACCTGACATTATGCATTTTCTGATTAACTGTTTGTTGTTTTATTGTTTTGCAATATTTTTCTAAGAATTTAATAAATGCTACTGATAATCTCAAAATAGTTTTAGTTTTTTTTTTTTTTTTTGGTTTTAATTGGATAAAGTATTTTGTTTTAATTAATTTAAAGAAAGAAAACCTTGCATTTAAAACATTCCTAGTTATGAAATAGAATCATTTTTTGTTTGGCTTATTCACTTATACTCTTGCTGAATTAATATTGTCAAAATAAATTAATTAAAAAAAATGCGCGTTCAAGTGTCTGTGAACAATAAATTATTTAATATTTGTATTATCTGGTTTGAAGAAAACTAGTCTTAAGTATACTTAGGAATAATTTCGCCAGCAAAATATTTGTATTTAAAATGTTACAACAAATTCAACTATAAAAAAAGAGATTAATTCATTTTTCATTGTATACATTTAAGTGCAACTTAGGTACATCAAATAGAAGTTTTGCTTTGATTTCTTTTCTATTAATTTTATTGTAGTTCCTTTTTGGTTTAATAATAATGCTTTGTTTTTTATTAAATTGCATTCCACTCAGTTTTCTTTAATTTTGTTTCTCAATCATAAAAACGATCTTCTATTATAATTTTAAAAGGTTGTGTGCATTGGTAACTTTCAAATCAAATGCTAGAAGTTAAAGCTCTTTCTCACGAGGAAACTATTCGTAGGAATTATTTTGACAATTTATTTAAAAATCAGAATTATTCTTCGTTCGAAGTGCTTTTGATATGAAAAATTCAAAAGCTCATAGCTTTAGAGATATCATAAAAAATGTCTTCGTGTCTTTCTCTCCTAAAAACTAATTTTAACTGGAAATAAAGTTTTCTCGTGTAAAAGGGATCTTATTTTGATTGTAAAATTAATTCGATGCAATTTCTTTTTTTCGGAATATATTCGAAACAGTTACAAAGTTTATGATGTGTTGGAAAAGCTCATATCCAGTAAAATTTTATGGATGGTCTCAAAAGGTGAAAATAACATGTTATACATTTTATTTTTACAGGAAAAATAATATTCTGTACAATTTTCATCCCACCCAGAATTTTTACTTTATATTAAATGATTCGTGCACCATTGTTGACTGTTTAAGTGAATATAAATTTAAAAGAAAAATTGCCTTGTCCTAATTTGACAAGATAGACTTCTAGCTTTTACTTGAAATTTTGAAATCTTACAGTAAATTTAAATACAAATAAAACGATCCACCAAATAAATTTAAAATATTTTAGAAAATAAAAAAATGACGCATATGAAGGTACTCCGAAAATAATATTTTTTAAAGGACAACAAGAAAATAACTAGGATGTTGGAGAAACCTTTTGAATAAACTGTTATTTAAATTGACAAAAGCTAATTGGTGCCAATCTCTCAGTTAATGAATAGCTTAATCGAGCTATCAGTTTGGAAAAAATTCCGAAAGGATACGTCCATTCTAATTTTAATCACGGTCACCCATAGTCAATTTTTCTAATTTTCAAAGTGAAAAGTAACTGCCATTACTTTGTTGAGACTAATGTTCGTTTTCTATTTGTCGATCAGAATTCTTTTAGTTTTGTTTCTAAAAATAAAAATCCACGGGCCCAATTCCGCAACTGGGAGTTTTTTTTCCGAGTACAATTTTTGTTTTAGGATAAAGTGTATACAGAACAACCAGTATTCATGGAATATTATTCACACTTTCGGAATTGAGCCCAACAAGTACTTCCCCTGTTTTCAGGAGAAGAACTGTCAATTAGAGAGGTGTAAAAAGATTCTGAACGACCATGAAAGATGAAAAATTGTGTGTTCAATTGAAAACTGTAAGGGTAGAATAATATATTGTCGGAGGAGTATTTGAAAACAAGCGTATACAAGAGACCGAATTCCTTTGCCTTCGAATAAGTAAGAATCATTTTTTTATTTTTTGGAATTGCTTGCTCAGCTTTTTTCATCAAACACTTAAAAATAAAGTATTTATCTTGTAACTTTCCAATCAATTATATGGTTTCTTCTCTTCACTTGACCTAAAAAAGTGACCAACAAAACATTTATTTAAAATAAAAAGAAACAAAATATGTATTCATATGACTTCAAGGCAGCTCTGATATGGAGAGTAATAAATACATTAAACAAGATATACTTTATGATTAAATTCTTTATTTATAATCAGCTCTCATAATTAATTTAATTAAGTTTTGCAGAAATATTTTATTTATTCTAAAGACTATTACGGCCAATTAAACATTGGGAGTTTGTAACACCAGTGTTAGCCTTTGTTGAAAAGAATGGGTCTTGAAGATTAAGTTTCCGCAAAGTTATACCTATGAAAAACATCTTGCCAAGAAAATTTTAAATTGCGCTTTCTTACGAATTTAAAATTATTTTTTTTTTTTTTTTTTTTGAGATTTTGTTAGAGATTTTACTAGGAGCAAATTAATATCTAATGGCATCTTATTAAGCTGCTTTCAACAAAATCAAGATAATCATTGTCATGATCTTGATAGTTGGTCAACCATTGTTCGTTAATTATAAAAAATTGCCAATTTCTTACTATCAAGAATTTAGCTGTAAAAAAAGACTTTACTTTTTGTAAAGCTCAGACTGATCAGAGAGATGTGAAACCTTCAGTCAATTTTAAAGGCAGATAATATTGGGTAATTTTCTTGGGACTTTTTAGGTCCGTTTGGTAACGTGCAATTTTGACAAATGTTGACAATTTGCTGTCAAAAAAATTCTTACGAAACTTGGTGAACATTTCTAGTAACTAAATAGGTATCTTGTAACTAATACTAACCGTTAATTTTGCTGTTCTTAATAATTCTTAAGTTTTTTTAAGACTCGTCTGTTATAAAAGGTTATGCGAAGTTAACTTTTGCTTAAACTTAAGCGGATACAACTGTATTCACGAATTGAATAGGCAGATGCTTTGGGGAAATTTATCACTTCCTCCTTGTTATTATAAGTACTCTGACAGTCTTTTTTCTTAAAAAAAAAAAAACAAATCTGCAATTGATTAAATCTTCAAAATGTATTCTTTGCAACACTGAAAAATTATAAAAACTAACAAAAAACAATTACAACATTAAAATCGCCAACAACACTTTCTATCTCTCTTAATCTCATATATTATAACATACAAATCATTCTCATACTATCTCACTAATATTTAAATCTAAAAAAAAAAAAAAAAATAAACTTAAAAATCACAAAACACACAAAATGTAAGAAATAAAATTAAATTAAAACAAACAAAAATACAAAAAAAAAAAATATTTTTAAAATGCCAACGTAATATTTTTCTAAGAATAATTTTCCCCCCAAAAGAAAAAAAAAAAAAACAAAAAACACACACTTTGTGGACTTTTTAATAATAATTAATTTTAAATATATAATTAAATTAAAAAAAAAAAAATTACAAAAAACCAGAACCACTCTAATGTAAACTGTAAAACTAAAATTTCAACAAAACAAAAATTTAACAATAGTACGTAAAAATTGTAATTGATTATAAATATTTATCAAAAAAAAAATTATTGCAGCAAATTAAAAATAAAAAAAAAAAATAATAATACCATAAACTATTTAAATTTATAAATATTATATAGGTATTATTATTATTACACATAGGTAGACGAAAAGTATATTAATTTATTTTTTTTCTTTATTTCGTTGCGAACAAATATAAAAATTAAAAAAACAGTTTTTTAAAAAAAGGACTTGTATGTAAGAAGAAAACTTTTTAAAAAATGTTGTAAGATTTAAGGTGGTATGCATAGCTTGGCGTATGCTTTTTTGCAAAATAAAAAATATTAGAAAACTGAAAGTAAAATAAATAAATATTTCTTCTCCAAAAATTCAAAAAAAAAAAAAGAGCTATATATAAATGCTAACTGTATTATAGTTTAAAAACTAAAACAAAACAAATAATTGGGTGTAGTTTCTTTCATTTAGTTGTTTATTAAAAAAAAAATATATAAATAAATTATAGAATCATGTGTTCATTGAGATGTATAAGTTTTCCAATGAAATAGAATTTTACTTTAACAACAGCAAACTATAAAAAAAAAAAACAACATCCACACAAAATTCTTCTTTATCTTCGAAAATGATAAAAAATAAATAAATTAAGTAATGTATGTACGTATGTAATTGCTTAAATTATTATTATGATTGAAATTATTGAATACAATCGTCTAGTCTACCAAAAAAAAAAATTAAATATTTAGATTTTATTTAATTTCTTTTCAAATTTAATTTCTTATATAAAAATTATTATTATAAAAATTGTACGAAAAAAAAGAAAATAATTTAATAGGAAAACAAAAACTTTTGTACACAAAAATGAAAAAAAAAACACGAAGAAATAAATAAGAAACATTAAAAATCATACATTCTCTCTTTTAAAACATGTTCTCCCTTTTCACTAAACACAAGCAAAAATCGTAATCGCGGATTTTAAATTTAAACAAAACAAAAAACATCATTAGAACAAAACAACAACAAAAAAGTAATAAACTAAAAATAAAAAAAGAATTCCATCTATGCAAAAAATAATTCAAACAAAAAAAAAATATTTAAAAATTAAAAGAAAATAAAAAAAATAAAAATAAGGACATACCAAATATCAAATTTTTAAGAAAATATAAATGAAATTATATGTTATTTATAAATAAAAATGATTTAAAAAAAAACTAAACTTTTCAAGAAAAAAAAAAAATACAAAAAACCAAAGAAAAATGAAAATTCGCATAAATTTAACAAAACAAAAATATATATAATAAACAAAATTATATAACATTTTAAACCATGTTTGTATGTAAAAGGAAATCACATGTGTTAGATCATCTTAATAAAGGTATAAAAATTAATATTTTTGTTGGTTTTGTTTTTTAATATGCAACTCAATTTTAATGGGATAGCTCACGGTCTTTTGATACTATTTATATAAGAATACCACGACTTATGTATATTCAAGCAGCCTTGTCAGATTGAGAAACGAATTCATTAACCTAATAAACATATTGTTACCATCTGCCGGTTAAACAAACAAAACAAAAATACATATTTTCTTCCACTTACCGAACGGAGTAGTACCATTGCAAGATTACAGCAAGATTATTTTTTTAAACCCCCAACGCATTTTCAAAATTTACAAATGGATTTATCAGCCTTATTGTGAGTTTCACCCGAAAAATATTTCACTTTAAAGTTTTTTGTTCACCCGGAATTTTAAAAGCTATTGTGCGTTTAGCCTCAACCAAATTTCGTTCACTAAAAAAATACTAAAAATAAGTGAAAGGCTTATATTTCAGATTCATCACTCATTTTGCTCCGTGAAGCTGAGCAGGCGAATCCAAAATTTTTTTTTCTCATATTTGACACAAAAACTGAGAAATCCTATTTATATTTTTGAGATTGCTGAGATCTCTAAGATTTCTGAAATAAAAAATGGCCAACTGTCAATGGCATTAAATTTCGCCCGAAATTAATTTTCAAAATAAGGGAAATTTTTTGAACATGAAATTTCGGGTGAAACTGTAGGCAAAGAGTGAAATGTCAAATTTTCTGGGTGAAATGTTGTTCGGGTGAAATTCACAATGTTCCCTACCTAAAATTAGAGACGACTTAAATATTTAAGTAAAATGAATCATAATGGTATATACCTACTCTTTATAACAAACCAAACATGGTTGGTCTTATTTATAAACGTTGTCTAACTTTAGACAACTGTCCAACTTTGGAAAATGTGTTCAAAAACTTTGTTTATTGTTGTCTTATAGCTGCCTAACTTAGACACAAGAGTAGATTGTTTTAACCGTGAATAATGTGATATTTACTTTTATTAAATAAAGCATATTTCCACCAATTTGAAAATAGTTAGACAGTAGTTAGTAAATACGACTGGGTATGACTTAAATATTTAAGTAGAACCTAAATAATGAATATAACATGTTACGGACTCTTAAATATGAAACATGTGATGTATGGTTCTTTATTTATAGTCCATACCATTAAGGTTCATTTTACTTGAATCGTCTTTAAATTTGATTATTGGTAAGGTTGAACTTGTCATCTGTAATATTTAATTGGGCTTTTCCAAAAACTATTTATCTATAACTATATTATATTTGGCGGTTCTTGTTGGGGAGAAAACAATGCAATACAAACAAATATACTTACAAATACAAACACTTTTCCAAAGGTGTGACTAGTGTGCACATTATGATTTATCGTAGTATATGTGAGTATATTTGTTTGTATTGCATTGTTTTCTCCCTAACTAGGGAGAATTGTCACATTGATTTATGGGGGAACTTCCCAATTAGTACATTTATGTTTCTATTGGACAGTAGATGGATGATATTAGTGTGGACTCAAACCAGTTCTATTGTTCCCAAACTGTACGAAGAATAGGGTTTGTAAAAACACTAAATGTTGGTGTATTTGCTATATGTGATAACAAACATGACCATCGGATTATGAGAAGCGTTAGGAAGAATACTTGTTATGATTTCTAACCAGCAGATTGCGCATTGTTGTTAGAAAGAAAACCGTGGGTAAGTTATGAATTAAAAATTTTAAATAATTTTTATTTTGACGTGGTATTTCATTTAAATATGAAAGAAATTCTCTAAAAATCGAGATTTGTTGAGATTTAATAAAACGTGTCGTTGTCACCCATTTTTCAGTAAAATTTCGCTTCGTCGTTTCTTTTGGTCTTACACAGAATGCAGGAGAGTAACTGTCGTTCAACGAAGTTTGACATTTCAGTTGTCTTTCTGGCGATGTTTTTGCTATATATCTACTCTCGTGCGGAATTTGTTTTCAGTTATAGCGATTAAAATGTTGTTAGATCAATTCTTGCGACTTTTTCTAGTGATATTTAGGGTAAGCATTTCAAAATATGAGAATAATATTAAAATTTAAAATTGATTTAATACTGATTTCTACTGATTTTTCAAAAAGTTTAGGTTTTTATGTCGTCTAGATGTAGTTTTTTTTATATTTATTGGAAAAGTTTTGTTAGTTTAAATTTTTTGGCAGAGGTTTTGTTTATTGTTTATTTTAGCAAAAAAATAAAATTTGTTTGTATACCTACATTATGACCTCTATTTTTTCGTGAATGGGAGGGAAAGTTTCGAATTTTTTGTTATAGCTCATCTAGAACGGGTAGATGCCATACAAAGATTTCGTTCTTTTAATTTTCTCGAAAACGTCTCCGACTGTTTTGAATAAACTTTATAAAGGGTGGTTAAATTTTAAAGGCCGATGTTGATCATTTAACGAAGAGCGTGAGAGGTGCAATTTTTGGGCACGATGACGAGTTGAGGTGGACGGCTCTTCAGCCACACTATCGCGAAAAGCAGCAATATTTTATGCAGTACGAGTTGTATGAGCATGCACTGGTGTTTTCACATCTCCTACAGACCCGGTTTGCTCAAATTTTTGCACGATTTTTCCGATTGTACGCACATTTGGACGATTAAATTGACCGAAAAAATCACGAAGTGCACGAAATGCATTTTGATTTGAACGCCCATTTTCATAATAAGCCTGAATAACTTTAACGCGTTGCTCGTGTGTATCTTTCCATGGTTCAAATTGAGTTAGTCTGAAATTGAGAAATGTCCAATGAAATTCAGAAAAAAACTTGTGGTTCACATTCAATATCGGCCCTTAAAATTTAACCAACCCATACTTGTAAATAATGACCAAAACGATTTTAAGAAAATTGCATTTCATTTGCCAAAAAATAATCGTATTAATAAAATTGGGTTTTGAGGTTGTTGTATTTTTCGTTAAAATGTAACGACATTATACTTATTAACCATCAAGAGCAAGTTCGTACTATCCAGTCGTGGATATTGAAAGTGAGTCATCATAATTAAAAATTTTAAATTGAAAAGTAAAATAAATTAACGAGCTTATGAAGAGAATTTTATTAAATTTTTTACAGAATACTCTAGGTTCTTTTTTTATTCATTATTATACATACACTGTTAAATATTTACAATACAAATAAACTTAAAACAAAGCTTAAAAATACAAAAAACAAACAAACAAAATAATATAAGTTCATCAAATTCTAATAATTACTGAAAATGCATTTCAAAAATATTCTTTGCAGAAATCAAAGGACAAAATTTGAAGCGATTTTTTTTTTTCCTTTTATAAAATATTATTGATCAATAGCATTAAGTTCTTTTTATCAACTATAACAGTAGAAGTTACAAAAAAAAACAATAGTGAAGAAAATAAAACTATGAGGGTAATTAAAAACATTGCCTTTTTCTTGGAGAGAATTGAATTAATTGCATAGGATGCAGTGTAGACTCCTTTGCCGGTCATTTTTGATGTTGCTATATGCAACTAATCGAATCGAATTGAAAAGTCCTTTGTGAGTTGAGAGATAAAATATGAAGAGAAAGAGAGGAAAAGAAAAAAAAAAATAAAATAAAAGAACGTACAAAGGAATTCAATAATCACTTTTGCTTCACAACTAAAAATACTATCTACACACCAACCCTGTCCAAACTATATACTCACACCTACCCCACCCAAACTACTACTAGCTACTTTTCGTTCTTATAAAAATATTGGATGGGTTCAATTGAATGAATATACCAGAGGACGAAGAAAAAAAAACTTGCACATCCTTTTTTTGTTTGTTCTTGATGATGACAAGAGTTAAGGATGCTTTTGAATTGAAATTAAATTTCCGTCTTCTTTTCAGGCGTGGCATCCTCCTCGTGCTGCACCACTTTCAATTCCACATCTTTGACTTCCTCATCGAATATTTTCAAGTCCTTAACATAATACCAAACGCCGACATCAAAGATTGAACCAAGAGTCACAAATATCGAAGCAATGAAGTTCAATGTGTATCTTTAATAAAGAGAATGAGATGGAGATTGATAAAGGATATTTTTCTGATGATTGTTGCTTTCAAAAATAAGCTTAACTTACCTAAGAGATTCTGGATCATAGAGCCAGCAGTTGCCTTTGTTCGAGCATGTTTTGCCCCAAACGAGACAAAGCTTGTCTATCACCCAGCCGAAGAAAATAGGACTTGGAATAAAGGCAAACAGACTCATCATCATAAGACCAAAACCCATAGCAGCTGTTTTGTCTTTTTCCGGAACACATCTCACCGAAACAAGAAAATTCGAAGCACGCCCAGTGGCACCGATAAATTTAAGAGCACACAGAACAGCTAGAAATGTTACAAAGTAACTGTAACAGTTCACAGGACATGATCCAGGAATAGCTTGTCCACCTAAACCAAGCTAGAAATTAATATATAAAATAAATTGTAAGATTGTTAATATTTTAATATGTTTATATGAAAAAAATTACATCCGGTGGACTGATTGTTGTTGTTCCGTCATCGTCATTCAAATTCAAGAAACCATCATCAGCATGCAAGCTGTCATTTAGAGATGTAAGGCGGGCAAATACTGGAGTTGAACTTGTCGAATTATTGGTCGGAATACATGCACAATCATAATATGTCTGAAAACAAAGTGAAATTGATAAAATACTTGATTTATGATTAAATTAAGACTTAAAATAAAAATTCTTACTTTAATTCCTTTTGAAGAAATTTGTTCGTTCTTGCAGCCTGCATGACATGGAGAAATATATGTCATTCCATCTTCTCCACAAATTGGTGAATACCTCACATAATCACATTGACAATTTGAATTACAAGTTGAAGCCATCGTAGAGCTTCAAAATATAAAAATAATTATCTACCTAACCTCAATTTCTAAATTTAAAAAAAAGGAAATACTTTATACCTATCATGAATATTAACAATAACCGATTTCTCATTTCCCGGGCATCCAATAAATGAATAAGTCAGCATTCCAGCGACTGTAAGGAAACCCACCAAGACATTCCAAGCTGCCATATATCGGGCTTTGGGCTTATACTTAGAGATGACATATCCAGATAGAAGAACTCCTATTGCAGAAAAGCCCAATGCTATTGTTCCAGTTACCAAACTAAATTATAAAAAACAAAAAATTTAAACTTAGGATTTTTTAACTTTGAGCAAAAAAAAAATAAATAAAAACAAACCTTGAAGTCGCAGCTGATTGTCTGTATTGAATCTCAATATATTTAGGTGTGAAAATCCAATATGGCGTATAACCAAATAAATAAAACACTGATGAAAAATTATTACACATTAAAGTTGGATTTTTTAACAATCTTTTAAATGTCTTCAGCATATCTTTCATCGATGCTGGAGTCTCAACTTCAGCTTCTAGATCTTTTTCTGATTTTTCGACATTTTTTTCTTTCAGTTTTTTTCTTTCAGCTTCAACTATTTGCCTTGCTGCTGCTCTTGGCAGCTGTTTGGGAAACATTGTGAGAAAAAATCCAGATGCAGCCAGAAGTCCACCAAGAAGTAACCAACCCATCCACCAAGCACCTAACCATCTTGGATCTTTTTGTCCAATTACTGGACGTAAATTTGGGGCAATGTACACACGCAGGCAGAATGAAGCTAAAGCATAACCCAATGCTGGTCCCAGCATACGAAGGAAGTACGATAGACCTTTATTAATTTAGAAGATAAAACAGAAGTTAATACATTTTTTAAAGTCAAACATAGGTATAAGTCTTCTAAATAAAGCTAAGTACGGGCATTTTGTTTGTATACGAAGAGAAGTTAATGCTATTCTTAGCTTGAAATCAAGTCTTCTAGGTTCCACCCTTAATAGTTCCTTTCTATCCTACCTTATAGACAAAAACATACATGACTTTGAATCTTTTGGGAAGAATGTTGGATTTAAAGTCTCAAAAACGTAAAGGCTTCGTTAAAAATAAGTTCATTTGAAAATTAGAAGAAGAAACACAATTTTTCATAAACTTACAATCCTTCAAAATTTCAATCTCTCATAATATCTGAGTACACCTAGTTTGATTGAGAGTTAACTAGTTTAAGAGATTTAGATAAATCTTTTTTATTGACTGCCAGACGAAAACGTCAAATCGTCATGGAATCGTAGAAAACTTACAATATCTGGCCCCCGATAAGAAAGTGCATGCTGAATTGTAAATTATAACCGATTAACAAAATGAAATAGATCAACTTAAAACCCTAAGTCCACCAATTAAATGATATAAATTATTAAGTGTGCGAGGGTATAGTGTGTTGTAAATGTAAATAAAGCTTGAGACCGGGATAGATCTTCGTTGTCGTCGCCGTCGCTCTTATCACTACTGTATAACGACTTATATGTATGTTTCTAATTCATTTATAACGACGACGTTAATAGAAGGTTGATTTGGGAGTGTTGTTTGTTTTTAAACAAAATTCTGTTGAATTTTCTTGTATTTACCTAGAACTGGTGTTTATACGAGTAGGTAGGTATGTATATGCTCTTACAATCTGTATTGACAAAGTGATTTGCAAAAGAGTGCGTTTGATTTAATATGTGAAATTATAATATTAGTGAGCTTAAAAGCTTGATCTTTGAACTTACTTAAGAGAGCGGCAGTTTTTGATTTTTTTGTATTATCATCCATGTAGGACACTCCCAGAGTATAATATAAGGATCCTCCAATACCAGAGATAAATTGAGCTAGAAATAGCACTAATTGTGGAGCCAAGTTGCCTTCACCATGTTCACATTCCAAACCACTTCCTGTTCAAAAAGATCAATGAAATGTAAATAATTTAACAAAACCAAACTAACATCAATCATACCTTTGTTCCTACATAGCAATTTTGAACGTTGAGCTTCAAGAGCTTCCATTGTAGCATTTTCATCTGGCATAGCTCCAAATTCTTCTGTCAATGATAATGCATCTTCTCCAGGTCCGTAAAGAAAATGGGGTAATGCAGTTAGAAGACAAAAAGCAACAATAGTTAGAAGACCTGGAAATATAAATTTATTATACAATCTCATTTAAAGGATTGTATTTATTTATATTGATTTTTACCAAATCCAATCCATCTGGGTCGATGTCCTTTTCCAGCGTAATAACTTAATGCTGCCGATACAAACATTTGACTTATATCATTACCTACTGATATAATACCAGTATTTTTTGATGGAATTTTAAAACGTTTTTCTATCGTTGTTATCGTTCCGTTGAAATAGGCATATGTCATTGAGAATACACATCCAACCAAGCCATAAAGACAAACATAGGCTGTTTGATTGGCAAAGCTGAAAGAAATAAGTACCAGTTTTTAGTAAAATAAAAGAAAAACATCTTTTGAGAAATAAATGTCGAATAATGTTTTATTTTAAAATTCTTAAATTTGGAATTTTTAAAAGTTTACAAAAATAAAAAATTGAAAATATTGTAAAATTATAAATGCAGAAATTCTATTCTTAAAAACACAAAATATCCTCAATAAATAAAATAAAAACTTGGCATAAAGAAGATTGTACAAAGTTTTTTTTTGGTTTGTATTTTCAAGATGTTTTTATTTCTATTTTCAGACATTTGGTTAGTTCGTTGAAACCTGAAATAACCCTGGGGTCGCCCTAAAGCGTTTTTTTGAAAAACCCCAACTCACCCTAACAATCAAATTCTGTGTTTTTTTTAAGATCTAGGGTCGCCTTGAACTCGCTCTGAAGTAGACCTAGGTTTTTTTTTTGCTGTGGCGAGTTGAGGTAACAAATAAGTTGTGAGGCAATTATTTTGATGTGCTTTCGCTTGCTGCAACAAACTGCTTATTTTTTAATTAGAAATTAAAAGCCAAATTGAAAGATAGTAAATGGGAATAGAAAAGGGAAACGGAAACGGAGAAATGTTGGCGGAAACAGAATAATGGTTCGATAATTATTAAACTATGTAGGTATGTTGTACATATAGAAAATGTTGGTAAAGACTCACATGTTGAGGCCTTGCAATTTTTTTATCAGGATTCTAATTTTTCAAAAGTTTCTGTACGCATTCCTGAGCAATAGAAAGAGAAATAGGGATAGATTGAGTTTTTGTGGTTTTTGATTTGTATCTTTTAGGGAGTGGGTCTCTAAAATTAAAAACTTAAATTCTTCTAGTATTAAAAAAAAACAATTGCTCGACTCGTGTATTGTTCAGATATATGAATTTTGTCAATTTTACAATATTTGGAGCAATTTTCATCAAATTTCTTCAAAATTTGTTTTATTTAAAGTGAAATACCAATGGAAATAAAAAAAACGTGGCTAATTCCATTTTTTCATGCCACGAGGAAATAGCAGTTTAAAAAAATTACCATGGTGTCACATCGGCAGTGTTTTGTACCCGTTGTGTGTAAATAAATAAATTTATTATATATAAAAAAAACATTTATTGTTTCTTGTTTAAATTGCAGGAATAAAATAATTGTAATTAAAATTTCATATTTTAGTTTTAATTATTGAAAATTATAAATTTGGTAAACAATGAAAATATCCGTTAACTTGAGTTCTAAAGTTACTGTCGAATTTTCAAGTTAATAGACCTTAAGACCTCTATTAATTAACTTGAAAACTTGAATTAAGTAACGAGGGAGTAATATTTTATTGTACTTACATTCCGGGAATGTAAGAATATTTTACTAAATGCAAAAGTTGATGAAATTTTTTTAAAATTAAAACAACAAAAAAAATAAACAATGTAATACAACGAAGTTATTGCATTTAGGCTTCGTGATTTTTATTTTTATTAATTTATACTTCGTATTTTGCATCATATTAAATAGGTAGTGTAGTGCGGGGTTATTTATGACACGAGACAAGTTGGACCACGTGGGTATTTGAGGCAATTCTATTTTCCTGCTATTAAATATTTCCATTTTTTTTAACTTATTTAAGTAGCTGAAATTACATTCTTTTATGGACATAAATAGGTAAAAAGTTATGAGACTTCAAGTAGAAGGTGTTCCAACTATAGCCCCGCACTACCCTACTAAATGGGAAGCTTTTCTTTCGTATTATTATATATGATATATGTATATATATATGATCATGATATTACAATGTTAGAAATGTGTGTTATTATAGGTATGGTACCATTTTCTCCATTTTGTTAAACAAAAATTACCAAAACCTATACTAAGCCAAAAAATAGATTTATCTTCGCCTTTTTTGCTAACGGCTAAACAGATTTCAATCAATATTTATATAGATATATTGATTTATAAAGTTTAAATAATATTGCATTTTGAAAAAAATTTAAAAAAAAATATTTTTTGTATTTTTAAAATTTATATCTTGAAAACGGATTAGTGATTATTTTAAAAAGAGAATTTTATTAATTTAAATCATTTAATAATATACGGATATTAAATATTTCAAATTGGCTTATATCTACATATATCAATTATTTTAAATGTAAAGACATTTTTGAATCCTAATTTTGTGGGCTTCAGGATTAAACTATTTTAAATTAATAGGTCACGAAAAAGGACTAATTATTAAAGAAATTTGTATAACTTAACCAATTTTAAAGTTAAGAGCTCATATACATACAATAATTAATAAATAAAACAAATGTTTCTAACATCTGAAATTTCACTTTTCTGTGGCTACAAAAGCATATCTACATTTTTTTCAAATAAATTAAATTATTTTTTTCTTTTTTAAGTAATATTAAAGAAATTAAACCAATAGAGAAATAAGTTCGAAGCCCTTGCCTTCCTTGGAATTTTTGAAACATTAACTATTTTTTCCCAATGAACTGCATGCCAAAACAATTTTTACCCTCTCTAGCAATCTGGTTTGCGTTTAAAAAATCTTAGACCTTACAGGAAAATTGTAGTAAAAGTAACCTATGTATTTATAACAAAAAATTTAATTAACAGTGTAACAGTAACAGTGTTGAAAATAGATCGAAGAAATATTTAAACGTATCTTTTCTGGTCACATGATTTTTCTAAGTAGAAATACTCAAATGTTTTAAAAATTATAAAAATTCAATCACAAGTTTTTCCCGCAAAAATATGAATAAATATTCCATAATAAGTTAGCAAGATATTATTGACATAGAATAGGATATATTTCAGCATTTACAAATTTTATTAATTCATAAACATTTAAAGCGATCAACAATAAAATAGATATACATATGTATAAAGTACATGTGGGTATATTTTACTTACGCTTGAAAGAATCGTCCTCTGAAGATCCAAAATCCACAGGTAAGGTCATCTGTCAATGGCATGTCCTTGAGGAGCTTATCAATGTCAACACTCATTTTCACCTCATTCTCATCACCATTTTTCTCATCTTTACCCGATTTCTCATCTTCTGTCTGCTTGATTCCATTATTGAGTAGTTTAGCTTCCAAATCGACATCCTCATCACGATTATCCTTTTGTTTTCCGTTTTTACTCTCAGTCATTTTACAATATGTATATATATTTTTTTTTAATTCCTAAATTCACTACCACAACACAATATCACAATATTTTCTATAATTTTTTTTTAAAGAGATTAGATTTGGTCCTGTATGACAGGACAACTGCAATTGCCTCGAGTTATTTAAATTAATCTTCTTCTAATTGTAAGAATTTAGAAAGGTTACTTTCTCTCTTATGTATGTCCGATCAAAATGCATAGTCTTGAGAAATTCAAAACGATCTTATGAGCCTAGTTTTCCAAATGACGATGAGCTATCACAGCAAGTTTATTGCGATATTAATAGTCGAATCTAGTGATCTATTTCAGTTTTATACCAAAGGCTGATTTCCAACAATATATTCATTCCCCTCTTCGAGTTTTATTTATTTGTCCAGATTTAAATGCTTTTATTTTATATAGCACTGGTTATAAAGTGTGATGCTATCTATCTATTTATCACTTCACTTGTTGTTGGGTGTAATGTGTTGTGTGTGCTCTGATTATATTATTGCTGCTTAGGTAGAAATGGAGAAAAGCCGATGGAAGTTGTATAAATTTGTTATGAATTTAGAACTCAATGCCTTTTACTATTATCTACTTGAGGCGGGAGAGTGTGGTTCGCATGTAATTGCTTCTGATGAAAATAATCATCTTAAATAATATAATCCCAAAGCTTTTATAAATAGGTATGTTGGTAAATATTTCTAATTGATAAGGATTTAAGATGCACGATGGTGTTAATATCTGCAAAAAATAAAAAAAAGAAATAAAAGATGTATTTTTAAATTGAATAGTTCTCGTTTTATTAACGAGAGCATTTTGTCTATAAATTTTTTAAGCCATTTATTGAGTAGATTTAAGTCAATGAGACAATGACGGTGGCAAAATTAAATTAAGTTAAATAAACTTGAAATTCAGTTGTTTTCTAGGACTTCTGTTGAAATATTTCATAATATTTTTAAATATTTCAAATAACTAACATGACATAGATGACTACACAGAATACATGTCTTATTTGTCCAGAAAAATGAAAGTTTGCTTTGCAGGAATTAATATCAAAGTGATCCACATAAAAAACAAACATCATTACTACAAGTTCTACAATCCTGTAAATTTTTAATCAGAACACAGCATTTTTGTATCCCCAATTTTGTTTAATTTCATTCAAAGGAGAAGTGATCAAATATCATAACTTTTAGTTTCTGCACTCGTGAAATTCACATTTTGGCCACCATCTTGGATTTTAGTTCTTATTTTATTTCAGTTGGCCATTCAAAAAAATTCGTGAAACAAAAAGTGAGAGGAGTTATTTTTTGTTTTGTTTTTGGAATAATTTTTCAATATTATTAATATTAAAAAAGTGAGAAGAAATTATTTAAATTTTTCAAGTATTTTTTGAAAATTCATTAACAAAAATTAAAAAAAAAAAAACAGTTTGATACAAAATTTTTTTTATTCAACAATTAGAATTCCATAATAACTCGCGAAAAACCAAATTATCTATTTAAACAAGATTATTATAACACTTGCACCAGCGAGAAAACATCAATCGAAGAAGTCTTATTTCAACTAAGAAATTTTGTTTGTTTACGACTTTCCACGAGGAGGTCTTATCACCAACTCGTAGGAGTAAGAATTGATATTCTATGTTAATTTTTTTTTTTTTTGTTAAATGAATTATTGAAATTCTTTTATGAAAATAACAATAGATTACTGATGAAAGAAATCGATCTTTACGTCAGAGTGGTAGGATCGGTGGCGGTGGTGGCATGGCGGTGGTGGCGGGTAAGCTGGGTGCAGTAATCTAGTAGAAACAGAAAACATCAATTGATTGTGTTTAGTATAAGGCAGTCTCCTGTTATTGTTTTGAAACACTTAAAATAAAATATAGCTTATGAACTTTAGAGAAGTATGGTGTAGAGAAGGTGTCAGGCCGCAAATAATCAGTCAAAAAGTATAGAAATCTTAATAAAATGTATACATTAGTGATCGTCTTCAACTAAATTCCTATTGGATCATTAAAATGTACCACACACATACACTTTAAGAATCCTTCTGGGAGAATATAATGAGTTTTAATGTTATGGCTCTATAATAATAATCTTCATGATAATTGTTCTATTCTTAGTGTGTTTTTAGAAGTTTCATTTCCCCACTTAACTTCATTTAGAATTACAATATAAATATGTGTGTTAATCGAGCAACAACCCTATCGTCTGACTATAGTCTTAGTTCTGCAATGGGATGGATCTGATAATGTAGCATTAGTTTATAAATGTCGAAGGAGCTTGTTCTAAGTTTAAAAAAGCTGAAATTATAATATAAGCCATATTTTGATGAAAGTGTACTTATAGCAACTCAGCAAAATTTGTATACGCAAACAAAATAGCTTTTAATAGTCTTGAGTCCACAAAAATTTCCTAAGATTTGGACGTTATTTCCTTTTTATGGATTTTTTTGGGCGATATTTGCAATTTTGGGCGTTATTTCCCATTTTACTTTTAAAATGTTCTTTCCTTTAAAAAACAATTGAAAAAATTTTAAATAACGCCCAATCGAGAAAAAAAAAAACAACAAAAATTGTTCAGAATTTTTTTGGGCGATATTTCCAAATCGGTTTGGGCCGTATTTTCTTGGACGTTATTACCTAACGCCAATATAAACATATCCTTTCACAGAAAAACAATATTAAATAAAAAAGAAATGCAGGACTGGGTCGACATGCTAAACTTTAGACATTGACATTGATAAATAACTTCTGAAACTGTTTTGACACCAACTCTATGTATGTACAGTACACCTTACATAAATCTCAATTTATGAGAAAAGTCATTGGAGCGGTTTTTTAATAAATTAATTTTTTGTATATAAAATTTTGAAAAAAATATTGGTACCCCATTTTTTAGTATTAATTACTGCAAAGTTTAAAAATAAATTATTTATTATTTATTTATTTATTTATTTATTTATTTATAAATATTAACAATAAATAAAAATATTATTATTAAAAATTTTTCTAAGAGCGCTAGCATCAAATTACTTTCAGCTCTAATAAAAAGTGTAAAAACCGAAAAATAAAAAAAAAAATCATCTATTCATTTTTTAAATATAAAATTTTCAAAAAAAAAATTGAAATTATTTTTAAATATCCAAAATTTGGTGTTTTGAAAATTTTGATGCAATATTATTCATATCTATTAGAAGCTCTTGTGTAAAAAATTTCTTTAAAATCGGTTCAACAGATAATGAGATAGTCGAAAACCAAAAAAACGGTACTATGAGAGATACTATTTTTAAACGATAGATAATTTTTTTTTCAATAATATAGTAGACCGTACTAATATGAGTTCACATAAAAATTTTAATCAAAATCATAGGAGCCGTTTTTTAAAAAAATGAGATTTTTCATTCCGGTTTTTAAACACTTGCATGGGAGGTACCGTTATTTTTGGTCATAAGAATAATTTTTATTTAAAATCTGGTATATAATGCTAAAAAACAGCTAAGTGCCAAGTTTAATAAGAGAAAGTTTTCGAAAATAATTTTAAAACTTTTTTTAAAAATGGAAAAAAAAATTTAAATGATGGTATGCAATACAAATTGATTAAATTCAGTTGAACCATTTTTGAGAAAATCAAGAAAATGATTGTATGAGAGATATTTATAACCATTTTCGGAATCTTTTGTTTTAAATGGTAGCCTTTTTAGTAAAAATATTACTGGATTTTTTTTAAGTTGTGTGCACGTTTTTAAGAAAAATAAGATTTTCGCTAAAAACAAATTTGGACGGCAGGTACTGTTATTTTTTGTTTAAAAAATTTAAAAAAAAACGTGTGGGGTAAATTCCCAAAAACGCTATTTACCAAGTTAAAAGAAAATTGATCCACGCGTTTAGGCTACAGCCCAAAAGACAGACAGACAGAATTGCGAGACCCACTTTTTTCGACTTCGCTTTCATTGTAATGTCAACTTTGATCAAAATCTCGAGTTCGAATTTTTTTACAAATCCATAACTTGCTATATGGCCATTCCTTGATTTCTTTTGATGTTCTTAAGAAATAAAAGTAAACATTTCATATCGGGGTCAAAGGTCCCTAAAATAGTTTGTCTTGAACATCAAGATAACGGTAACTTCCACAGAAATAAAACAAAAGATTAATTTGAAGCTTAAAAAATATTTAAAAAAAAAAATGTATCTATAAAACCAATTGCAGCAGAATTGTTCCGTTCACTTGGGCGTAAACGTATTTTTTCATATATTTTAAAAAATCTTTTACTTCTAATGAACTGAAATTTTATTATAAATAATATTATACCGTGAGAACTTTGTTTTTATAATATTTAATCTGTTAAATATAGTTACCTTCTTCAGATTAAAATGGAGATGGATTTCATTGGTGTCATTTTAAACCAAATTACTTGCACAATCAAATAGTTTATTGATATATGTTTTGTCGGCCTATAAATTACATCGAAATTCAGCTTTATTCAAGAAAAAGACTAATAAGGTTGTCCTTCACCCCCTGTAAACTTATAAGCACTACTCATATTGATTTGAAATTTTTAAAGCTTCTTTAGAACATTTAAAGGAAGAAAAACATCAAAATTCACCTCTTCGTAAATTTTTCCTAAACATATATCTTCAGAGTATTACCACAAATTAATTTTAAAAACACATACTAGATTTTTGTATTAAGGATTTATGGCCCTTTGTTAAATTAAAAAAACCTGCATGTGAGTTCATCAAGGTTTTAAATTCCATGAAAAAAAATACAAGAATAATTAAAATGTTCACAAATATTTGTTTTTTAAAGGACCATGATTATTTTGGACCTGCTTTAACATTGCTCAACAGTCAACAGTGATGAAACTAATGTCATATTTTAATATTTTTTAAGTTTAAAATAAATTAAAATTAATAAATATTTACTCAAAAATTTGATTATCCAAAATCCTTGTATTTTTTTTTGATTTGTTTTGTTTTCCAATATTTTGGTGTAAATTTTAAAACACAATATGAAAACACATCTTTCTCGGGATTATTTCCATAATTTTTTTGTTGTATTTATTAAATTGATAAACTTTTTACATCCACGGTCAATTCAATTGTTTCGTTGACAGTAAAATTTTTAAATTTAAAATTGAATTAGTCAATGATGATGTTGATGGTAAGAAGGGAACATCACTTGACAGCTCAACTCACTCTTTAAATCATAATTTGAATTAAAAAAAATATATATAACAAAAGCCGGTAAGAAACTTAAAATAGTTTCCAAAAATTCTTCACAACCGTGTGTCACTGTTTGTTTAATATTTTTTTATTTTAGGTTAAGCATTAAATAAAATTAATAATTAAAACAAAAAGAATTCGTCTGTGGGCACAAAGTTATTTTACTTAGAATTTGTATCTGCTAAATGGGTTTCCTGTTTAAGAATCTCACTGATGTCTGTTTTCACATCATATGCTGCTATGAGCATCGACGACGACGGCGACGGAGCAACGGACTACAACGTGTAATCTTAGGAATCTCCTCCATTTAAAGCGCCACTTAAGCTCTCACAAATCACTTCACTGAATTTGTATCATATTTTTACTCGCAGTGAACTCACATATACACACAAATAAACAGCTATAGATTTTTGGGACAAGATACAAGTAAATATAATTATCAAATCTAAATAAAAGAATGTATTTGCCAATTTTCGATGAAATAAAAAAATGTTGACGAGAAAAATGTTGCACAAAACACAAAACAATAGCAGAAGGGAGAATTAGAGAAGAATTGGAAATATGATCCGTTTTCGAATTAGGAAGCTCTAAGACGCAACGATTAAATTACATTGTAATCGACCGACCGAATAGGGAGCATCACTTAAGTATAATAGTTGTTGTTATTATTGTTGTTTTTGTTATTATTGAGTGGACAATAGTTTCACGTTGATTACACAATGCACTTGAACTTCAACTTGATTTCCGTTCCGTTTCTTATATAGTTTTAGTTTAGTATGTAATAAAATTTCTTATATCATTAATTATTTAATTATTTTTTTTTAGGGGGTTGATTAAGTGAATCTAATTTTGTATTTATCTAAATTGAACAGAACACAATCGCGGTTATGGAGAGCAATATAGGTTTTGTATCATCTTGTTTGCATCTTATCCCACAACTAACTAAACTAAGTATAGAGCGACAGCGATTCGCATCATCTCAATCCGTTAAATTTGTAAGAAGAGCCTTCAAAGCTAATTTCATAACGTAATATACGATTGCACAGTTTGCATTGTTGTTGTTATTTTATATATGAATGTCAGTGGTGGCCGAACTTTTTGAAGTCGGATTAAAAAAAAAAAAAAAAAAAAAAACAAAATATATCACAATGAAAGTGAGACTTTTAGGGGAAAGCTGATTTTTTTCATAAGTTTTCTAGACTCAACGTTATGTTATTTTTATAATTTTTTTAATAAAATTAACAAAGCTTCCATAAAAATAATCAAGTCACTGTAGAATAAAGGAAAAATGTTTATAAATACACTTTTGTTGAGATAGTGAATTCTTTATTAAACAGCATAAAATTTTAAAGAAATGTTTCATTAGGCCAATGAAATTTTTCGTTGAGTTAATGAAAATTCATATTTTTTTAGCAATGTCATGAATTTAAAAACAGTGTTATTTTAAGTGTATAAATCCTGAATCAACTAAGAATTTAATCTCTCAGTTTTTTTTTTTAATTTGAACATTAAGTAAAGCTACGCAAGCACTGGTCTACTAGTAGATACACCTTAAATATCTAGCAAAATCTGTGGGGTACTGGCGTATGGAAAAACTGTGTTTTAAGTCATTGTAATTATTATGCCAGCGATTTCTAATACGACCGTAATTACAACAACACAAGGGTGCAAAGTTACCCAAATATTATTAATAACATGGAAAAGGAAAATTACCTCAGTGCGTTTATTCATTATTAAACTGTTAAATATTTACAATAAAAATAAACTTAAAACAAAGAAAGCTTAAACATAAAAAACAAACAAACAAAATCATCAAACATCAAATTCTAATAATTACTGAAAATGCATTTCAAAAATATTCTTTGCAGAAATCAAAGGACAAAATTTGAAGCGATTTTTTTTTTCCTTTTATAAAATATTATTGATCAATAGCATTAAGTTCTTTTTATCAACTATAACAGTAGAAGTTACAAAAAAAAAAAAAAACAATAGTGAAGAAAATAAAACTATGAGGGTAATTAAAAACATTGCCTTTTTCTTGGAGAGAATTGAATTAATTGCATAGGATGCAGTGTAGACTCCTTTGCCGGTCATTTTTGATGTTGCTATATGCAACTAATCGAATCGAATTGAAAAGTCTTTTGTGAGTTGAGAGATAAAATATGAAGAGAGGAAAAGAAAAAATAAAAGAACGGACAAAGGAATTCAATCATAACTTTTGCTTCACAACTAAAAATACGGTGACGTGAAATAACGCCAAACGAAATAAAACCAAATTTGAAAATTGGTCTTATTTCGGTTTTGAAAACGAAATAACCGCAATTTGGCATTATTTCGTTAGCCATAATGAAATAATACTAAAAATGAAATGGAAACAAGACCAAATTAAAAAAAAGATTATTTTCGGCTTTGTAAAATTATATACATATATTATTTTTTTTTTAGAATTTGTCGCTCTTATTAATTCCTATTTAAAAATTGAAAACTAGATTATTTTTTGTTCTCTACTTCTTGAGAAAATTAAATATTACTGAAAATACTTTTTTATGAGATTTTTGTTTTTTTTTGCTTGCTTACATAAATATAGCGCACCCAGCATTACGACGTATAAACAGTGACGTATAAAAATCGCGCAATTTTTTACGATTATTTTATCACTTTTGTATTCCTTTTTTTGTTGTGTTTTTGCAGAAGATTTAACAAGTTATGGTGATTTTTTACTGTAGTTGAAAAAGAAATAACGCCAAATTGGCTTTATTTCGATTTAATAATTATTCCTTTTTCGTACCCTTTAATTCTTAATTCAATATATTTGAATCCTATTTCTGTGGGCTTCAGGTCTTTCTTTCTTTATCTACTTTTTGATAGACGACGTTTCGTACTTGTTTAAGTACTTCTTCAGGTCTATTCTGTCTTAAAAATTATTTGAAAGAAGAATTGTGTTTTTATCTATTTTGTATATTTACGAAATTATATTTATTTTTTAAAATTTGAATATCTTGAAAAAGACGTTTCAAGAAAAAGACGTTTCAAGATATTCAAATTTTAAAAAATAAATATAATTTCATAAATATACAAAATAGATAAAAACACAATTCTTCTTTCAAATAATTTTTAAGACAGAATAGACCTGAAGAAGTACTTAAACAAGTACGAAACGTCGTCTATCAAAAAGGAGATAAAGAAAGAAAGACCTGAAGCCCACAGAAATAGGATTCAAATATATTGAGTTTATTTCGATTTGTTAATTGAAATAAGGCCAAACTCTGAATTTGGTCTTATTTCGTTTTTGAAAACGTAATAAGACCAAATTATTAGAATTTGGTCTTATTTCGTTTGGCGTTATTTCACGTCACCCTAAAAATACTACACACCAACTGTTAAGTTATCTATACATATTTTTATATATATTTAGAATATACTTTTGGACAGTAGGAATGTATTTTGTAAAGATAGTTTAAGATCAAAGTTGATGGCGACGCTGTGTCGCGTTGAACCTTCCTTCGGCTCGTTTTTTTTTTTTTTTAAATGTGCGGTTTTACAAGGGTGTTCAGAGAACAGTGTTCATGGTGACCCCTAGTTTTTGTTTAATTCGTAACCTTTTAAATAAAAAATCTTGTTCTCAAGTTTTCCGTTTTTTTTTTTACATGATTGTGAATGTGACATTAATTGTTTGTTTGCAAAAAAATGGAAGAATCACGCAAGAAGTATGGTAAGGCTTATTTAGATAGAAGTTATTCGCTTAAATTAGAAGAAGTGAAAGCTAAATCAAATACTACTTTGATAAGAGGTTTTAAATTCGCATAGAGGACTTTGAATTTTAAACTCCATAGTACCTCATGAAATCGAAGACGCGGGCTAAAATATATTATTTAGAGTACAGTCAAAGATTCAATGAGAATGAATTCAAAAATTCATATAATTCACTTAAAAGTGAATATCGGGAATTGTATTTCAAAGAGTCTGGAGAGGAAAAGGTAACCTCAAAAGATTTTACCTTTAATTCTCCAAGTCCAAAACCCCCGAATGTTCGGGAAAATTTTATAACTTGGAGTTCTTTAAGACGTATAGCTGTGCTTGCGGCCGTTTGTTTACTAAAAATGTCTAGGGGTATCAGATGGAAAAGAATGTTTAGTGCCGCAGAGGGAGTGGAGCGAAGTGCTCCAGATATTTCGCTTGATCTGTGAATGTCAGTGGTATACCTTTAAATTTCCGGGAGAAGAGGACAAGATCAGTTTTGTGAGGGTTTACACCAAGTCCACACCGATCTGCCCAAAGGGTTAGCTTGTTTAGAGCGTTTTGTAAGAGTTCTTTCAAGGTGTTTGGATGCTTGCCAGATACTGCTATGGCAACATCGTCCACATAGGCAATCACCCTGTAGCTTTCAGCTTCTAGAAACATTAGTAGCTCATTTACTACCAAGATCCAGAGAAGAGGAGATAGGACGCTACCTTGTGGCGTACCTCTACTGACAGATCTTCTAGCAGTACAATTACCCAGTTTTTAATTGATAATCCTGCTAGTCAGCATTTGATTAATCAGTTTACCAAGTGACCTTTCCACTTTCAGAGATGACAGTGCTGATGAGATTGCAGATACGTCGACATTGTTGAAAGCACCTTCTATATCTAGGAAAGCCACCATTGTGTATTCTTTATGATGGAGGGAGTATTCGATAGTCCGTACTAGTGAATGAAGTGCAGTTTCTACCGACTTCCCTTTATTATAAGCATGTTGCGCATTAGATAGTAGTCTCGTATTAATACTTGATCGTAAGTGGATATCAATCAAACGTTCAAAAGTTTTTAGAAGGAATGATGATAAGCTAATAGGTCTGAGATCTTTGGGGTTTACATGGGAAGATTTACCAGCTTTGAGTGTAAATACAACTTTAACTTCTCTCCATAGCAGTGGAATATGAGCTAGATTTAAACAGCCTCCAGAATAGGCAGAATGACAGTTGAATTCTTTTGTAATTCAGCTGGAATAATGCCATCAGGCCCTGCCGATTTATATGGTTTGAAGCTGTTGAGAGTCCATTGTAGTTTGTCCCTTGTAATAAGACCTTGTCGATAAGTTAAAATGTTATTTGACCTGTTAGGGTCAGTATTATTAACAATTACAGAGCTTCCTGGGAAATGAGTATCCAGTAACAAGTTGAGTGATTCTTCACATGAGTTGGTCCAGGAGCCGTCGGGATATTTCAAGCCACTAGGCATAACCGGATTTTTGGAGAGGATTTTCCTTAATCTAGAAGCTTCGGAAGTTTCTTCTATACTACCACAGAAGCTTCTCCAGGAGTAACGTTTATTCTTCCTCAGTTCTTTTTTGTATTTGTTTAGGGATGCCTTATAGGAGTCCTAATCTGACACCTCTCTAGTGCCTTTAGCTCGATTGAAGAGTTTTCTACAATCTTTCCTGAGCAGATTTAACCCTGAAGTCCACCAATGTGGTTTCCTTTTTCCTCTTACTTTAAAGGGAGGACAGGAAATGGCCAGCGATGTATTAAGGGCTGATGTTAAATCTTTGACTTTGCAGTCAAGATCGTTAATGTTGGATGGAACACTCAAAAGATCGGGTTTTATTAAATTTCTAAGTGTTTCTTGGTATTTGAGCCAGTCGGTTTTCCGAAGATTTCGAAAAGCTTCATGGCGGGGAGGTTCATCAATTAAGCTGAACTGAATGTATCTATGATCTGAGAACGAGTGTTCTTTAGATACTTTCCAATTCATAATCGGAGACAAGAGTTATATCTAATACTTCCTGTCGGTTTTTGGTAACGAATGTAGGTTCATTACCTACGTTACTTACAATAAGGCTAGTACTTAGAATAAAATCAAAAAGAGACTCACCTCTATCATTTATATCAGTGCTACCCCACACTGTATGATGGGCGTTAGCGTCGCACAATAATGAGGCTGATCTTTTGCCTTTCTGCATCAGCGATTACTTTCTCCAGTGTATTGCCAGGGAGAGGGCCAAGGTGGTCATGGCCGAGATATGCCGATGCTAGCCAAACTGTACCTTTGGCAGTTTCCAGTCTTGCAACGGTAGTATCTCGATCGCTGAAATTAGGGAGTAAGTATACATTAATGCTACTTTTCACTAGAATGCAAGATCTGGGGTCTCCTTTATCTGATGCATACAGTAAGTAGTATCCAGCAGTCCTAAGTCCACGAACAATGGATTTTACAATCCAAGGTTCTTGGATCAGGACGATGTCTTCTCCGCTGCTGGATAACCGAAGAAGAAGGGAGGCCAAAGCCTTAATAGAGTGTTGGAGATTGATCTGAACTAACTGGAGCATATTGGCTACAAGTTAGTTAGATCGGCCTCCACAACAGTGAGGTTATGGTCTTCAGAGGATGAACTTAGAAGTTCTTCCTCATTTAGAAGATCCATTTTAGTGGAGTCTTCGGTCTCCATGTCGGTTAGACCGTCGGCATTAAGGACGGATTCCGCTGTGACCAAGGGTGTCCCGGAAGCACCGTCATCCAAAGATGGAAGGACGATCGATGTACCAGGATCCCGGATCGCAGCTTCGTCCTCTTCGGGGTGTGGAGGCGCGCATGCTGCGTCGAACTCATCTTTTTTGTAAACCCTAAGAGTCATGGTTTCAAACCCAAACCTGATTACGCCTTTGGTCTGCGCCAGAGGAGCAAGGGAGTCCTTATTGATCACAATGATTGCGCCTCTATAAAGACCCCTCTGCTCCTCCAGTTTCGCGACTTTCCAGTCGTGAGTGGGTAGGGATGGGTTTGAAAGCTGAATTATTTGGAGTATTTCATCCATTCCAGAGGGTTCGGCTGGGATCCAGGTGCGCGCTCTTGGCCTACATGGGATATCCTCCTTAGCAATAACCTCAAGCTTCGCACCTGGTCATACCTCTCCTAGCCTGCTGATCGCCAGCGTATACAAATCGCACGATCTCCGATCAGCACAAGCGATAAGTTTGACATGCCCTTGATGCCAACCGCCATCACTTGTGATTGGTGGTGGTCCCGGGTTGTCCCTCATAATACTTAAGAATCTAGCCGAGAGCTTCAGTTTTACCACCTGCCAATGATCAGAGGAGATCGTGCCATCTAGTATATCGCTGCGGTCGATTACAGCAACAACTATTTTGCCTTTTAAGGCCTCCCTGTAGGTTTTTTCACCGCTATGGGGATTAAGTGGAGTGCTGGTGTTGTGCACTTTAAGACGTTTGGGAACCGATACGGCTCCCTCAATAGACCTTTGTCGCTTAGACGTGGAGTCCTCGCTGGTCTCGTCGTATTTGGCTAAGATTCCCTTAGCCCACTTAATCCTTCCTTCCTGCTTCGAGTCACTTCCGACATTAGGCTTATCGCCATAAGTCCTCAGTATCCTCTTAGCATTCCGGATATTTTTATAAATCGCCCCGGACGGTGTAAGCTTTCGCCCACTTCCGCTAGTGGTTTTATTAAGGGGTGAACTCTTGTTAGTGGAAGAAGGGCCATTATTTACGATCCTTCTTCGACTGAAAGTAGGTAGATTTACCTTTTCACTGTGCCTGCTATTAGCAGCGCGACTATGAGTTGCCATAGTCTCGTCTCCAATGCGCAAGACAGGAGTAACAGCAGGCGACTTTCCAATCGCACAACTGGCCGATCTAGAAGTAGACTCGGACTTTCCACCAACACTATTTGAATTATTCATTTAGGTCCCAAGAGTATCGGAGAAGGGGTGGTCCGCCTGCACAGAGATCCGTATATGCAGGTAAGGCTAGTTAATCCGAAGGTCGCCAGGTATCCGGATACTCCGTTAGCTACTGAGCTAGTTATTTACTTGGGCCCTCAGCCAGGCACGGGTCGTGTAACACCTTTGATCCAGCCCAAGGGAATAGGTGGGGAGGGGGGATAATGAAGGGGAAGGAAGAGTCAGACAGCGTGAACGCCGTTCTGCGTGAAGGAGAGACTAGGATCGTCGGATAGCTTCATCGCCGTACCGTCGAGTTAAGGAAGAGAGTACGCCAGACAGATTTTTCGCCGTACTGCCGAAGGAGGGGATTTCTGACAGCTTGTCGCCATACAGCCGAGGGGAATGGAACCGTTGGACAGTTTTATCACCGTACCGTCGGAGGAGGGGAGAAAGGAGTGTCAGACCGCATTCGCCTTACTGACGGAAGGATAATGAAGGTAAGAGGAGGTAGTGGAGCGCCCTTTAGTTTCAGGACTCATCTGGAGAAATTATCTCGAGAATCTTTGACCTTACTCAGCTTCTACAACTCGACAAGTTCGACGCTCAGGTAGAAGACGTAGAAAAGAACCCATCAAGAGTTTGCTATGAGGACTACGGAGTTGAAGAGTTTGGGAATCCACAGGATCTCTGATGGAGCTTATGCTTAAATTGGGCAGGATGATGATGATAATGCCAGCAAAAGAATCTTTGGTCTGGTTTTAAATATTAATAGAAGTGAATGTCATGATATTATCTCCAAGCGATTCATTTTCGCCTCAAAAGGAATACAAAAATCACCAGTAGTGTCACCGGTTCCAGTCAAGCATTTAAACGAACTGGTCTCCGTTCCGAGTTAAAAATGTCTGATCAATTATGATTGCTGCTAATCTCACCAGTACGCATTTAAAACATAAGAGGTTAACCCGAAAACACAGAATGACTTACCACAAGCATAAAGTATATCTACTCGAATTCTGTGACTGTGATGTACCACTATGGCTGTCTATTCCGAAGGTTCCCCTTATTATCAGCATCTGATCACGCAACTCGAGACATTTGTAGAAGCCACCGTTATGATTTCTTCCAACCTTGAAAAAACCAACACAAACTCTGCCAACTTCAATTCCAACGACCGACGCACGTTTGTACTGGCCAGCATAATTCTCACAACATTTGAATTGACATATTTGCAATGATGTCAATGGCGGAAGTATGTTAAGTTATCTTTATATATTTAGAATATACTTTTCGACAGTAGGAATGTATTTTGTAAATATAATATAAAACTAGAGATAAGATAGGTTATGAAATTGTAAATGTATTTGTAAGCTAGGTATAAGATTTGTAAATAATCAAGTAAAATAAATGAGTTCAATTTTAGTCTTCAAAGAAGGAGGACGTGTTTTTCTGCTTTCCTTCGGCTCGTGTGTTTTTTAAATGTACGTTGTTTGTAAAAGGTGTTCAGAGAACAGTGTTCACCAACCCTGTCCAAACTATATACTCACACCTATCCCACCCAAACTACTACTAGCTACTTTTCGTTCTTTTAAAAATATTGGATGGGTTCAATTGAATGAATATACCAGAGGACGAAGAAAAAAAAACTGTCACATCCTTTTTTTTTTTGTTCTTGATGATGACAAGAGTTAAGGATGCTTTTGAATTGAAATTAAATTTCCGTCTTCTTTTCAGGCGTGGCATCCTCCTCGTGTTGCACCACTGTCAATTCCAAATCTTTGACTTCCTCATCGAATATTTTCAAGTCTTTAACATAATACCAGACGCCGACATCAAAGATTGAACCAACAGTCATAAATATCGCAGCAATGATGTTCAATGTGTATCTTTAATAAAGAAAATGAGAATGAGAATGAGATTGATAAAGGATATTTTTCTGATGATGGTTGCATTCAAAAATAAGCTTATCTTACCTAAGAGATTCTGGATCATAGAGCCAGCAGTTGCCTTTGTTCGAGCATGTTTTGCCCCAAACGAGACAAAGCTTGTCTATCACCCAGCCGAAGAAAATAGGACTTGGAATAAAGGCAAACAGACTCATCATCATAAGACCAAAACCCATAGCAGCTGTTTTGTCTTTTACCGGAACACATCTCACCGAAACAAGGAAATTCGAAGCACGCCCAGTGGCACCGATAAATTGAAGAGCACACAGAACAGCTAGAAATGTTACAAAGTAACTATAACAGTTCACAGGACATGATCCAGGAATAGCTTGTCCACCTAAACCAAGCTAGAAATTGATATATAAAATTAATTGTAAGCTTTTTAATATTTTAATATGTTTATATGATAAAAATTACATCCGGTGGACTGATTGTTGTTGTTCCGTGATCCAAATTCAAGAAACCATCATCAGCATGCAAGCTGTCATTGAGAGATGTAAGGTGGGTAAATACTGGAGTTGAACTTGTCGAATTATTGGTCGGAATACATGCACAATCATAGTATGTCTGAAAACAAAGGAAAATGTATAAAATACTTGATTTATGATTAAATTAAGACTTAAAATAAAAATTCTTACTTTAATTCCTTTTGAAGAAATTTGTTCGTTCTTGCAGCCTGCATGACATGGAGAAATATATGTCATACCATCTTCTCCACAAATTGGTGAATACCTCACATAATCACATTGACAATTTGAATTACAAGTTGAAGCCATCGTAGAGCTTCAAAATATAAAAATAAATATCTACCTAACCTCAATTTCTAAATTTAAAAAAAAGGAAATACTTTATACCTATCATGAATATTAACAATAACCGATTTCTCATTTCCCGGGCATCCAATAAATGAATACGTCAGCAAACCTGCGACTGTAAGGAAACCAACCAAGGCATCCCAAGCTGCCAAATATCGGGCTTTGGGCTTATACTTAGAGATGACATATCCAGATACGAGAACTCCTATTGCAGAAAAGCCCAATGCTATTGTTCCCGTTACCAAACTAAATTTAAAAAAACAAAAATTTTGAACTTAGCATTTTTTAACTTTGAGCAAAAAAAAAAAAAATAAAAACAAACCTTGAAGTCGCAGCTGATTGTCTATATTGAATCTCAATATATTTAGGTGTGAAAATCCAATATGGGCTATAACCAAATAAATAAAACACTGATGAGAAATTATTGCACATTAGTGTTGGATTTTTCAATAATCTTTTGAATGTCTTCAGCATATCTTTCATCGATGCTGGAGTCTCGACTTCAGCTTCTAGATCTGTTTCAGATTTGTCTACGTTTTTTTCTTTCAGTTTTTTTCTTTCAGCTTCAACTATTTGCCTTGCTGCTGCTCTTGGTAGCTGTTTGGGAAACATTGTGAGAAAAAATCCAGATGCAGCTAGAAGTCCACCAAGAATTAACCAACCCATCCACCAAGCACCTAACCATCTTGGATCTTTTTCTCCAATTACTGGACGTAAATTTGGAGCAATGTACACACGCAGGCAGAATGAAGCTAGAGCATAACCCAATGCTGGTCCCAGCATACGAAGGAAGTACGATAGACCTTTATTAATTTAGAAGATAAAACAGAAGTTAATACATTTTTTAAAGTCAAACATAGGTATAAGTCTTCTAAATAAAGCTAAGTACGGGCATTTTGTTTGTATACGAAGGAGAAGTTAATGCTATTCTTAGCTTGAAATCAAGTCTTCTAGGTTCCACCCTTAATAGTTCCTTTCTATCCTACCTTATAGACAAAAACAAACATGACTTTGAATCTTTTGGGAAGAATGTTGGATTTAAAGTCTCAAAAACGTAAAGGCTTCGTTAAAAATAAGTTCATTTGAAAATTAGAAGAAGAAACACAATTTTTCCTAAACTTAGAATCCTTCAAAATTTCAATTTCTCATAATATCCGAATGCACCCAGTTTGACTGAGAGTTAACTAGTTTTAGAGATTTAGATAAATCTTTTTTATTGACTGCCAGACGAAAACGTCAAATCGTCATGGAATCGTAGAAAACTTACAATATCTGGCCCCCGATAAGAAAGTGCATGCTGAATTGTAAATTATAACCGATTAACAAAATGAAATAGATCAACTTAAAACCCTAAGTCCACCAATTAAATGATATAAATTATTAAGTGTGCGAGGGTATAGTGTGTTGTAAATGTAAATAAAGCTTGAGACCGGGATAGATCTTCGTTGTCGTCGCCGTCGCTCTTATCACTACTGTATAACGACTTATATGTATGTTTCTAATTCATTTATAACGACGACGTTAATAGAAGGTTGATTTGGGAGTGTTGTTTGTTTTTAAACAAAATTCTGTTGAATTTTCTTGTATTTACCTAGAACTGGTGTTTATACGAGTAGGTAGGTATGTATATGCTCTTACAATCTGTATTGACAAAGTGATTTGCAAAAGAGTGCGTTTGATTTAATATGTGAAATTATAATATTAGTGAGCTTAAAAGCTTGATCTTTGAACTTACTTAAGAGAGCGGCAGTTTTTGATTTTTTTGTATTATCATCCATGTAGGACACTCCCAGAGTATAATATAAGGATCCTCCAATACCAGAGATAAATTGAGCTAGAAATAGCACTAATTGTGGAGCCAAGTTGCCTTCACCATGTTCACATTCCAAACCACTTCCTGTTCAAAAAGATCAATGAAATGTAAATAATTTAACAAAACCAAACTAACATCAATCATACCTTTGTTCCTACATAGCAATTTTGAACGTTGAGCTTCAAGAGCTTCCATTGTAGCATTTTCATCTGGCATAGCTCCAAATTCTTCTGTCAATGATAATGCATCTTCTCCAGGTCCGTAAAGAAAATGGGGTAATGCAGTTAGAAGACAAAAAGCAACAATAGTTAGAAGACCTGGAAATATAAATTTATTATACAATCTCATTTAAAGGATTGTATTTATTTATATTGATTTTTACCAAATCCAATCCATCTGGGTCGATGTCCTTTTCCAGCGTAATAACTTAATGCTGCCGATACAAACATTTGACTTATATCATTACCTACTGAAATAATACCAGTATTTTTCGAAGGAATTTTAAAACGTTTTTCTATCGTTGTTATCGTTCCGTTGAAATAGGCATATGTCATTGAGAATACACATCCAACCAAGCCATAAAGCCAAACATAGGCTGTTTGATTGGCAAAACTGAAAATAATTAATACAAGTTTTTATCAAAATAAAAGAAAAACATTTTTTGAGAAATGTTTTATTTTAAAATTCTTAAGTTTGAAATTTTTGAAATTTTACAAAAAAAAAAAAAATGAAAATATTGTAAAATTATAAATGCAGACATTTTATTTTTAAAAATATCCTCAATGAAGAAAAGAAAAAAGGAAATGCCGCGAAAAAACACAAGTTCTATTCTATTAAAAAAAAAAACGTTAATTCAATATTTTTACGGTTGTCATACAACAAAAAAGTATTTGTTTATTTTTTTGTTGTATGACAACTATTCATGCATTATACAAAAATAGGAATATCTGCCAATTTGTACGCCATTTGGAGCAACTTTTATGAAATTTCATCAAAATTTCCTTTATTTAAATGTGTTTTTTTTTTTTCCAAAACTAAAGGTATCTGCGATTAAATCGTTATAAAAGATGTTACATGTTTTTATTTCGGAGACAATTCTTACGATTTTCTTGGAAAAAAGTACCATTTTCTGTATTGTTGTATAAAAAGAAATACAAAAAACTATTAGTAAGGGAACCTTCCAAATATCAGTTTTTTCTACTAAAATTTGGGTTGTAGTAATAAAGTGGATTTAGTGATTGACTACTTACTTACGGCTATATTATTCACTCTATTCATCCAGATTAAAACTTAAATCCGGATGTAAATTATACAAATTCAATGTAAATACATCCGGATTTCGTAAATAATTATGCAGGCTTTTTTGGTCGGCTTGAAATTAAATGCAAATAAAACAAACTTTTTTTCATCATTTTCATTACATTACAATATAAGTATACCTGCCAAACTGTGATAATTTTTTGTTTGTCTTTGAATTTATTAGTCTTCATATATATTTCAGTTTGTTTATAATTGTTTCAGTGTTAAATTATTAAATATCAAATATAAAAATTTAAGACCTCATTTAAAAAATAAAAAAAAAAATGTAAACCCTACCAAATTAAAAAAAAATCTAATAAAATATCCCTGAAGAAGTTTTGAATAACGACGAAACATTGGGAAAAAGATGAAATAAAGTGTTTTTTATTTGCATTTAATTTCAAATCGACCAAAAAAGCCTGCATAATTATTCACAAAATATACGTTAAAAAATTGGTTGCATAATATATTCACATCAAGATTTCATTTTTAATTTGGATGTTTCGAGTGAACAATATGGTAGTTAGTGTCATGAGTTAAAGGCCTGTTTTGGGCAACTGAACGCACTTTCCTTGCATCTAATGAAACAATTACTATTCCTGAAGTTTTTTTTTTTAATAATACAAACCATATGAGTCCAAGTGAGATCGCCGGGACGAAACGCCTAAATTTTTGTGGACTAAAGGCCGTAAAAAGCTATTTTGAATTACTATTTTTATTTCCAATCTAATACATGCCAAAACAATTCTTTCCCTCTCTAGTAATCTATAGGTTGAATTTAAAAAAATTATAAGCCTTTCAGGTATATTAAAATAATAGTAATGTATTTATAAAAAATAAATATTATTACTGTAACAGTAAAATAGAATAAAGATGATCTTAGAAGATCTTGTCGTTTTATTGAAAAAAAAAAATAGATCGAAGAAATATTCAAACGATTTTTTTCTGGTCATACTCATAATATGTCGTTATTTTAAAAATTATAAAAAATCAATCACAAGTTTTTCACGCAAAAATAAAATATGAATAAATATTCCATAATCTAAGTAAGCAAGATATTATTGACATAGAATAGAATATATTTCAGCATTTACAAATTTTACCAATTCATATTTATTAAGAGAAATAAACAATTAAATAGATAAATGATACGTATATGTGGGTATATTTTACTCACGCTTGAAAAAATCGTCCTTTGAAGATCCCAAATCCACAGGTAAGGTCATCTGTCAATGGCATATCCTTGAGGAGCTTATCAATGTCAACACTCATTTTCACCTCATTCTCATCACCATTTTTCTCATCTTTACCCGATTTCTCATCTTCTGTCTGCTTGATTCCATTATTGAGTAGTTTAGCTTCCAAATCGACATCCTCATCACGATTATCCTTTTGTTTTCCGTTTTTACTCTCAGTCATTTTACAAAATATACGTATATTTTTTTTAATTCCTAAATTCACTACCACAACACAATATTTTCTATTAATTTATTATTATTATTATTTTTAAAGAGATTAGATTTGGTCCTGTATGACAGGACAACTGCAATTGCTTCGAGTTATTTAAATTAATCTTCTTCTAATTGTAAGAATTAAGAAAGGTTACTTTCTCTCTTATGTATGTCCGATCAAAATGCATAGTCTTGAGAAATTCAAAACGATCTTATGAGCCTAGTTTTCCAAATGACGATGAGTTATCACAGCAAGTTTATTGCGATATTAATAGTCGAATCTAGTGATCTATTTCAATTTTATACAGAAGGCAGATTTCATTCATTCAGATATTCATTTCCCCTCTTCGGGTTTTATTTATTTGTCCAGATTTAAATGCTCGTATTTTATATAGCACTGGCTATAAAGTGCAGTGATGCTATTTACCTATCTATCACTTTCACTTGTTTAAATAGGTATGTTGGTAAATATTCCTAATTGATAAGGATTTAAGATGCACGATGGTGTTAATATCTGCAAAAAATAAAAAAAGAAATAAAAAATACATTTTTAAATGATTTATAATAATGAAACACTTCATTTGTAAGGTTTTGAGTTCTCGTTTTATTAACGAGAGCATTTTATCTATAAATTTTTGAAGCCATTTATTGAGTAGATTTAAATCAATGAGACAATGACGGTGGCAAAATTTAATAAGGTTAATAAACTTGAAATTCAGTTGTTTTCTAGGACTTCTGTTTAAGTATTTCATAATATGTTTAAATATTTCAAATAACTAACATGACATAGATGACTACACAGAATACATGTTTTATTTGTCCAGAAAAATGAAAGTTTGCTTTGCAGGAATTAATATCAAAGTGATCCACATAAAAAACAAACATCATTACTACAAGTTCTACAATCCTGTAAATTTTTAATCAGAAAACGGCATTTTTGTATCCCCAATTTTATTTAATTTCATTCAAAGGAGAAGTGATCAAATATCATAACTTTTAGTTTCTGCACTCGTGAAATTCACATTTTGGCCACCATCTTGGATTTTAGTTCTTATTTTATTTCAGTTTGCCATTCAAAAAAATTCGTGAAACAAAAAGTGAGAGGAGTTATTTTTTGTCTTGTTTTTGGAATAATTTTTAAATATTATTAATACTAAAAAAGTGAGAAGAAATTATTTAAATTTTTCAAGTATTTTTTGAAAATATATCATACATTAACAAAAATTAAAAAAAAAAAAACAGTTTGATACAAAATTTTTTTTATTCAACAATTAGAATTCCATAATAACTCGCGAAAAAACCAAATTATCTATTTAAACAAGATTATTATAACACTTGCACCAGCGAGAAAACATCAATCGAAGAAGTCTTATTTCAACTAAGAAATTTTGTTTGTTTACGACTTTCCACGAGGAGGTCTTATCTCCAACTCGTAGGAGTAAGAATTGATATTCTATGTTATTTTTTTTTTTTTTGTTAAATGAATTATTGAAATTCTTTTATGAAAATAACAATAGATTACTGATGAAAGAAATGGATCTTTACGTCAGAGTGGTAGGATCGGTGGCGGTGGTGGCATGGCGGTGGTGGCGGGTAAGCTGGGTGCAGTAATCTAGTAGAAACAGAAAACATCAATTGATTGTATTTAGTATAAGGCAGCCGCCTGTTATTGTTTTGAAACTCTTAAAATAAAATATAGCTTATGAACTTTAGAGAAGTATGGTGTAGAGAAGGTGTCAGGCCGCAAATAATCAGTCAAAAAGTATAGAAATCTTAATAAAATTTATACATGAGTGATCGTCTTCAACTAAATTCCTATTGGATCATTAAAATGTACCACACACATACACTTTGAGAATCCTTCTGGGAGAATATAATGAGTTTTAATGTTATGGCTCTATAATAATAATCTTCATGATAATTGTTCTATTCTTAGTGTGTTTTTAGAAGTTTCATTTCCCCACTTAACTTCATTTAGAATTACAATATAAATAAGTGTGTTAATCGAGCAACAACCCTATCGTCTGACTATAGTCTTAGTTCGGCAATGGGAAGGATCTGATAATGTAGCATTACTTTATAAATGTCGAAGGAGCTTGTTCTAAGTTTAAAAATACTTAATGACGAAAAAAATTTGAAATTAAAAAATGAACATACTTAGACTAAGTACCATAAAAATAACCCTGATGATCAGATTGATACTCCTGAAATAGCTATAAATACAGCCTTAATATATAGTTTTATAGTTCAAAAATTCAAAACATGTTCCCTCAACGTCATGTAAACCTACTTTTTTTAATTTCTTTAAGAAACATGATTTAATGGGAAAAAAGAATTTAAAAATGAAATTTTAAAGAGTAATTATAAGAAATAAAAATAAAAATCAAAACATTTTAATGATCACACAACGAGTCGGTTTCAATTATTATTAATTTTAACGCGAAAATAACAACAAATTAAAAATAAATAAATAATTGAACGCTTACTTGTAGGCATTTCCAGACGACCGGCGGCGTTACATCATCAGCATTCACGAGTCACGACTGCAGTGGGAAGTCAGCTTTTGTTTTGATTTGAGGTCATAACTGCTTGCAAATTTTACAACATACATAAATAATAAGAGCGACGGCTGCTACTAATGTATATGACTGAACAAATTAGAATTAATGTTGCCATTATCTAAATTCAGTGCATTTTTATCTTTCTGTATATAATAAGTAATCATACGCATCAAGTCTACGAGCATCGTTCACTTCAACTTCGTTTCTATCGACAATAGAGTGATAAGCTAAAGCCGACTTATTTGGTTGGTTAAGTTCTATACATTGTATGTGCTCATTATATCGTTCTTTTATGCTACATTTTGTTTGTCCATAATAAACTTTGTTACATTCGTTACATTGAATTGCATAAATTCCTGATTTTTCTAATTTTTCGATTTTATCTTTTGCCGAACCTAACAAATTACTTAATTTTTTATCACTTCTGTAAACTGTTTCTAGTTTATGGTCGTCAAAAACTTTTTTCAATTAATTAGTAATTTTTGGAGCAAAAGACATAGATACGCGTTGGTTCTTTTCTTGGTTCGAGCAATTTCTTTTATGCGCTCATACTCTTTTTTATAGTTTGAAACTGAAAGTGGTAAACGGCATAATCTGTGGACCATCGAGCAGAGTTGGGAAAAAATGATGTAAAAAAATTTCAATTACAATTACCTGTAATTGAAATCTCCAAACATTTTTTCAATTACTTTGAAATGTAATTGAAGAATTTCAATTTACTAATTACATGTAATTGAAAATCGTAAATTACATGTAATTCAATTACATTAATGTAATTGAAAACACAAGTAATCATAAAAAAAGCAGTAATGGTTCCTTTTTCAGTAATCATTACACAAAAATGTAATTAAAGTATATTTTTTTTCAATTACATTTTACGAGATATTGCACAAATAGTTGTTTTTCATTAATAAACATATATTTTATTCGTTTTTATCAAGTTTTTAAATTTACATTTCGTTATTTGAATAAGCCCTGTTAGAAAAAAATAATATTCAATTGGGGACTACCAGGACAAAACGCCAATTTTTGTGGACTAAAGGCCGTTAAAATCTATTCTGAATCGAATATTGGTTTAGTTTTTTCTTAAAATACCTTTTATTTACTTTTATTATTACTATTAATTAATAAAAACTTGTAATGAATTACATTCAATGAAATTAATTACCTTTAATGTAATTAACACAGTGTTTTCCTTCAAATACTTGCAAAAACCCATTACTATTTTCAATTACATGTAATTTGTAATCGAATTTTTTCAATTACAATTACAAGTAATGGAAATGTATGTTTTTTTTCAATTACAATTAAGTGTAATTGTAATGGAAAAATTTCTATAACTAATTACTATTAATTGAAATGAAAGTTGAAATAAATTACAAAAAGTAATCATTATTTCCCAACTCTGCCATCGAGTGATACGCAGCCATTTTTTGCTGAATTGGGCAATACGAATCGCTGGTGATTGTACGCATTTTGCTGATAGGCTCCTATTTCAAGTAAGTTACCTACACGCTGCAACTCCAGATCCAAAAATGGTAATCTTCCGTTATTTTCTGATTCGCACGTAAAATTTATGGATTCAAATTCGCCATTTAAAACATTTAAAGTCTCAAGAACTTTTTCCGTTTTAACAATTGCACAAACGTCATCCACATAACGTATCCAGAACCGTGGAAGCTGATCTTTCTATTTTAGCACCATTTCGAAATTAGCCATGAACAATTCAGCTATATAATTTTGTTCTTATTTCCACTTTATAAATTTTTTGCCGGAATTGAAAAAAGTTTTACTTCATACATAGTTTTGCAGTTTCCAAGTAAATAAGTTTTTTGTCAGATTCACAATCGATATTATATTGATATTTCCAACGCTTTGTCAACTGGAATACTTGGGAATAAGAAGGATAAGTCAAAGCTAACTAATTTTTCATCAGGATTAATCTCTAAAAAAAAGTATTTCCTAAAAATTGAAAAAAAAATGGTAAGCCAGTTTTTAGTATTAGGTTGCGTTTTGGATTGTGATAAGGGGTTCGAGTAGTGATGCAAATAACGATGAAATCAAAGCTTTGGACTTATCATCTGTTGACTAGTGAGGGCCTTGTTAATACGAACTTCAGTTCATCTTACATAGATTTCATGACGAATATCTAGTGTGAACTATGTATATCCAAAACAAGATTAGAATTCCTAATCATTTAATAGGAATTTTTGTTTTTTGCCCGGGCATTGTTTATATATGAAGGATTTTTTAATAATACAAATTCTATATACTACTGAGATACATCAGCCAAGTATATATTTAGTCGAAAACCAAAAAAAATGGTTCTATTAGAGGTACTATTTTTAAACGATAGATAATTTTTTTTCCAATAATATTATAGACCGTACTAATGTTCACATAAAAATTTTAATCAAAATCATAGGAGCCCTTTTTTAAAAAAATGAGATTTTCCATTCCGGTTTTTAAACACTTGTATGGGGGGGTACCGTTATTTTTGTTCATAAGAATAATTTTTATTTAAAATCTGGTATATAATGCTAAAAAACTGCTAGGTGCCAAGTTTAATAAAAATCGACCAAGTAGTTTTCTAATTATTAAGTTCTCTAAAAAAATTTTTAAACTTTTTTTAAAAATGGAAAATAAAAATTGAAAATGATGGTATGCAATACAAATTGATCAAATTCAGTTGAACCATTTTTGAGCAAATGGAAAATCAAGAAAATGGTTGTATGGGAGATATTTATAAATAACCATTTTCGGAATCTTTTTTTTTAAATGGTAGCTTTTTTAGTAAAAACATTACTGGATTTTTTTAAGTTATGGGCACGTTTTTAAGAAAAATAAGATTTTAATTTTTTGCTAACAAAAATTGGACACCAGGTACCGTTGTTTTTGGTTTAAAAAAAAATTCAAAAAGACGTATGGGAAGGATTCCCAAAAAACACTATTTACCAAATTAAAAGAAAATTGGTCCACCCGTTTAGGCTACAGCCGAAAAGACAGACAGACAGACAGAATTGCGAGACTTTTATCAAAATCTCTAGTTCGAATCTTTTTACAAATCCATAACTTGCCTACTAGATGGCAAGTTATGGATTTGTATATCGCCATTAAAAATTATTTTCGAAATATAAAAATTTTGGAAACAAAATTTAAAGATGGCACCTCCCCATTATCTTTTAGTGATGATCTATGAAAATTCTGGAAACAAATTTGAACGGCCTTAAACTATTTCAAACACATATCATTCCTTTTGCCGTTTCTTGATTTCTTTTGATGTTCTTAAGAAATAAAAGTAAACATTTCATATCGGGGTCAAATGTCCCCAAAATAGTTTGTCTTGAACATCAAGATAACGGTTACTTCCACAGAAATAAAACAAAAGATTAATTTGAAGCTTAAAAAATCTTGAAAAAGAATTTATCTATAAAACCAATTGTAGCAGAATTGTTCCGTTCACTTGGGCGTAAACGAATTTTTTCATATATTTTAAAAATCTTTTGAAGCTCTAAGACACAACGATTCAATTACAGTAGAATCTCGGAAAGATGAACAGATATAAAACAGACCCCGTTCATCTTTTCGAATCGTTCATCTTTTCAAACACCAACATTTAGTTATAGAAGAAGGTATAGCCATACATAAAAACATTAAATATATCAAAATAACAATTCATTTTATTAAAAAAAAAAAAAACAAGAAACATAACAAAAAGAAAAAAAGGTCATTGAAAGAGTATAAAAACAGACTTAATTAGATGTTTTTTTTTTTTTTAAACTGGTAGACTGTCACGTGGAAGAAAGTTATCTTATAATTGCCTTCTCTCTCACATTCATCAAATTTAAAAGTGTAGAAACATCGGCACCATTTTGCTCTGCAAATTTCAAGCAGGTGTTTACGGCTGAGATTACCGCTGCTGGTTTGATGAAATCGTCAACTTCGACTACACTTTCTTCTGAGGAAGCAAGTTCCTCTTCAGCATCAGAAGGTAGTTGGACCATATCTTCATTCCATTCTTTTAAATCATCCAACGTACATTGAACCTTTAAATGGAATTTGAATTTTGACAATCGTTTTAATAAATTAAAAGTTATTGAAATTAAAACATCTTGAAGCATATTCAGCGCTGTTGTTGAAACCTGGACTATTTCTTCCAATCGCATTCTTTGCTGCAGTACAGCAAGAGAGACATCTTCTTCTTCGTCACTAGAATCAGATTTAGATTCAAACAAAATATGCCAACACTTCGATGACTTCCGGTGTTCCAAGCCCCCTGCAGACATGTTAAAGCAAGGTAATTTTTTTTAACAACTTCTCAATGTCGCGCCCTTCGGAGATAACATCTGATAATCTGTCTTGCGTTTCCATGCTCCATAAATTGATGTTTTATACACTCGGGAAATGATTTCCTTACCTTTTTTTATTCCCACAATCGTCGATATAGCGATTCCGTATTTTTTTTTGCAATGTTACGATGTTCCAGTTTTTAAACCTTCAAGCACTGCACATTTTTGTTTAAAATTTAAAAACTTAACTCTACCCTAAACTGGAGGCATCTTACCTGTACAAAATTCACATCACACTGAAGAATTAATATTACAAGTTAAAACACGCTTGGAATAGGTACCGTTACCAAAACAAAATACCGTAATTTACATATAGCACGACGAACTAAAGACAAAGAAACAGAGAAGTGTTCATCTTTTCGAGTACCTACCCGAATTTAAACGCGTTCATCTTTTGGAACACTTCAATGGTGGAAAAAAAATCGTTCATCTTTCTTATTGTTGTTTTTGTTATTATTGAATGGGCAATAGTTTCACGTTGATTACACAATGCACTTGAACTTCAACTTGATTTCCGTTCCGTTTCTTATAAAGTTTTAGTTTAGTATGTAATAAAATTTCTTATATCATTAATTATTTAATTATTTTTTTTTAGGGGGTTGATTAAGTGAATCTAATTTTGTATTTATCTAAATTGAACAGAACACAATCGCGGTTATGGAGAGCAATATAGGTTTTGTATCATCTTGTTTGCATCTTATCCCACAACTAACTAAACTAAGTATAGAGCGACAGCGATTCGCATCATCTCAATCCGTTAAATTTGTAAGAAGAGCCTTCAAAGCTAATTTCATAACGTAATATACGATTGCACAGTTTGCATTGTTGTTGTTATTTTATATATGAATGTCAGTGGTGCCCGAACTTTTTGAAGCACAATAAAAGTGAGACTTTTAGGGGAAAGCTGATTTTTTTCATAAGTTTTGCTCACTCAACGTTATGTTATTTTTATTAATTTTTTTTAAATAAAATTAACAAAGCTTTTATAAAAATAATTAAGTCACTTCAGAATATAGGAAAAAAGTTTATAAATGGACTTTGATTGAGACAGTAAATTCTTTATAAAAAGACGTATAATTTTAAAGAAGTGTTTCATTGGGCCAACGAAATTTTTCGTTGAGTTAATGAAATCTCATATTTTTTCAAGCAATTTCATAAATTTAAAAAGAGTGTTATTTTGAGTGTATAAATCACAAATTAACTAAGAATTTAACCTTTCGGTTTTCTACAGTTTGAACATTAAGTAAAGCAACGCAAGCACTGGTGTACTAGTAGGTAAAACTTAAATACGATTGTAACTCAATTTGTGCCTGTTAACATATATAGCAAAAACTGTGGAGTTCGGGCGTATAGAAAACCGGTGCTTTAAGTTCGTTGTAATTATTATGCCAGCGATTTCTAATACGACCGTAATTACAACGACAAAAGGATGAAAAGTTACCCAAATATTATAATTGTGACGTAAGAGGAAAATTACCTCAGTGTGTAGGATTAAAACTTTCAGATTTTTGACATTTAAAATTAAGTTAAGCAACGCAAGCAAGGGTCTTCAAGTTATAAGATTTTAGCTAAGACAATAATTTTTTTATTTTTTTTATTACATTAAAATTTTTTTGTTTAACTTAACCTTTGTCAAAAAAGCACAAAAAAAAAGATTTGACAACGAAGAGAAAAAAAAAGCTTAACTAAAATATATCTGCGCATCAATCCAGAAAAGTGACGAATTAGAGATGAAGTCAAAAATGATAACTTTTCTTCCCTATTATCAATTTCTAAATAAAAACAGAAAATACTGCAGTTCAAGCATCCTTCTTAAGACATTCTCGTAAAACATACCCCAATCATATGTACATATATACACAGACATCCATGACAGAAATCATTAGCTTTCTGACAACAACAATAGTGTCGACAGAGCATTGCAATAACAATACTGCGGAGAAAACATAAGATCTAGAGAAGAATAAATGATAAGATTGATGTGTTTTTATTTCTCTTCTTCTTTTTTAGTTTAGTGAATTTATACTTTCTCTCTATTTGTATTTATTAAAACAGAATTAGAAGAAAAATAAAGAATATAAAATAGTACATTTCTGGGGTAGGTGTGGAGTATATAGAATCTGCAATGTAATATGTGAAATGATATGTGAGTAGGGTGTAAATAAAACAACCCTTCACCCTGTGAGGAAACATTCAATAACCACAACCACTCGTTGATCAAATTTCGAATTGTTTTGGTTTAAGATTTCTCAAACCACGCAACAATATAAATAAGTTATTCATTTGGATCATTTTTATTCAACACGTAGGTAGTTTATGTCAAGCCTAAGGGTAATTAAATGTAAGAAAGAAATAGGTATGATAAAATTTCGAAAATAAAAATGTGTACTAGCTATGTACTAAAAGATATTTTGTAGTCTATGATATGTTCACCATTCTTTTTTAATTTAACATTAGACAATAATTTTTAGTACCTACATCATTAACACCCACCTATTAATAAACTAAAATAAAAGATGTATTATCTCTAATCAGTGAGTTAGGAATACAATCTTATCAATAAAATAAAATTGAATGGTGGGCCGGTAGTCGTGAAATAGCTATGTATAACTGCAGCATCTTATAAAAATCTTAGTGGTAGCTCACCCAATTGTTGTTGTTTCATTCAAACCTTCAATATTAATATGATGCTGCGAAAGTTTGGCAGCCTTACTGCAAGTGTGTTATCACACAAAAAAAATTATAATTTGCAGTTAGTTTATATAAATTAATTAACAAATTCACCCAAGTAAGTAGATTAACGAGTAATTAAGTTAAAAACACTTGAGATATTTTTATCAACAACTAGAAATTAAAAAAAAAATAAACGCTATTCTAACATTATGTTATTTATATGCTCAGATGAGAAAATACGTGTGCAAAACTTTATTTGTGCTGAATAAATAATACTGTTCGCTGGGAAGGGAGGAGAACGATAACTTATAGGCGTATGGGAAGGGGGTTTATCATGCCCCGTTTAGGAGGTAGGGGCGATTATAGAAAAAAATGACTTAAAAAAAAATAATTATTAAAAAAAACCACGGCTACTCTTAAAATAAAGTACTATATCGGTTTTGAAAGCCAGAAATCTGTTGTATAACCCTAAATTTAAATTAAATTATTTATGTCAATAGTTTTCAAAAAATTTGCATGCAAACTTAAAATTTTGATAAAAAAAAATTTTAACAAATTTGTTTTTGTTTTTCAAAATTGTGAAATAAAGTGGTATAGGTATTGGCTTTTTGTGGTCAATGCTTATATCGATTTAAGATTGAACACAAAAAACCGAATGGTTTTATGTCTATCCGAAAAAAATTTCGTTTCGTCATACTGTCCGTCGTCGTCCTGCAAGTTAAGCTATACATAGTTTTTGAAAAATCCGTTTTTGAACTCAAAATTTTGGAAAAAAACATGAAATAAATTTTAAGTGTAATTTTTCAAAACTGTACAATTAAATATTATTTTTTTTTGTCTTAAATTCTTTGTTCTTTTTTAATTCTTAATCAAAAACTTAAAACTAGATGATTTTATATCTTCTAGTTTTTGAGAACATTTTGTTTTTTTTTTTGTATTTTTCATACATACCATACCGCATACATTCCTTACTATTTATACGCCATAATGCGTAAGAAAGCAAACAAATAAATATCCCATAAAATGGTATTTTTGGTAATTTTCAATTTTCTCAAAAACTAGAAGATATGCAATCATCTAGTTTAAAGTTTTTGATTAAGTATTAAGTTTAAGAAAAAAAAATAATATATAATTGTACAGTTTTGAAAAATTACACTTTAAATTTTGTTCATGTTTTTTTTTTCCAAAATTTTTAGTTCAAAAAGCGTTTTTTCAAAAACTATGTATAGCTTAACTTGCAGGACGACGGACAGTATGACGCAACGAATTTTTTTTCGGATTTATCTATCATCGTAGTGATATTTTTATTTAAAATCTCTAAATTAAATTGTTTTTTGAAATAGTTTTGACACCAAACAACGGGTTGTACACCTGATTTGATTTTTCTCAATTCTTTAATAAATTCTCTTTTGAGAAAAAAAATTAATCATTGTAGCGTTTTTCTTAATAATTTTGAATTTTTATTAAAGTTATTGTTCGCCCTTCGCTGATTCATTTTTCAAACACCTGTCGAACAGTGAGACAGTTTGACCTTCTTCAAGATTTAAATCATGATAAAGTAATTTTTTATTTATCCACTTTTTATGCAAAAATGCAGGGGAAATATGTTATAAGGTACCACAAAAAAAAAAAAAACATTTTGATAGCTCAAAAGCTTTCGGAGATATAACCGTTTGCAAAAAAAAAGTGTCTCACTGTTCCAACCTTTTCCCTACGTATTATATGAAGTGAAGGTACATATATGGAATTTTAATAATATTTTATTTTATTATTATTCATCACTTTAATAACAATTTTATATTAATTAGGTAATTATAATATTATCATTATCATTGACCATTCTGAGTCCTAGGTCTCTATTATTCATAAATCAGGTTCGCAGATAGAAAAAAAAATAGAAAAATTTACAAAAATAACATTTAAATGAGTTTTTTGACATAACTTGGAGATTGGAACATGTATACTGCAGTATATGCAGATGATTGAAATAAACAGCAAGTATAGAACTCAAATTATAACCCAAAGAAGATTAAAGTAGCACCGACTAAAGGAGCTAGTCGACTTCTATGGCTTTACTTCAGTACTTGAGATAAGGATTATTATATATTTTCTTTTACAAAGAACTTGAAGTTCGATAATTTTATTTATAGAAAACAATAATAATAAAAATAATAAATTTAGAAGGTAGATTGTTTTTATTGATTAATTAATATTGGATTGTTTTAAAAACAAGAAAAATTATAACGATAGAGAATCTAATACAATCTTTTTATTAATTCATAAGTTTAAGGTAAAATAAAAGATAAACAAATAAAAATAAATAAAAATATATTCGCAGGGCCTTATGACTTGCAACTCTCAACGATTCCTTTGTGTAAATATGTGTGTTGTTAGACAGCAGGAATAAGATCAGAAGAACTTCTTCTTGATAAGATTTGTCACCTCCTTGCAATACTCAAATTATCGCCCATGTTCTGCATTTCGAGAAATCAAATTGAAATCGACTTTCAATTTTATTTGAAATGAAATTCTGTGTTCTACGATTTGTTCGCTTTCTAAAATTTCAATTTCACAATTACTTCAAACGGTCAAAATTAAAGGTGCGTCTGTTTTCAAATAACAGATTAACACGTTGAAAAAATTGTTTTTAACCGTTTTTAGTTATTTTAAAATGTGAAATTAGACTGCTGATGAAAACGGCTGTAATATTTCTGGCATTTTTAAAATACCTACCATCAGTATTTTAAACTTATTATTATTTAAACATAAATAGGTGTGAAAATGGATTCAATTTATTTATATTAAGGGGTTTGTGTAAAAAAATGAAATAACCACCGATATTGTGTTCCCTTTTTTTCGAAAACGTCAATGGTTTACTGGAGGTTTGGGTTTAAGCCCCTTCTATGCTGAATTCCAAGATTTAAACAATAATAAACACTTTCACCACTATTATATAAAAAATGTTTAACTATCTTAACTATCTAATTGACTAAAACGATGATCAAAAATTAATTCACGAATTCAAATATTTATTAATAAATAATTAACTGCTAATTGACGTTTAGTAGTAAATCTTAAAAAAAAAAAAAAAACATATTGTTTAGGCTACACACACACTTTTTTATAAAGTATGTCAACTTTTATAAACATACTTTCTCATTTGAGCTTGTAAATAACTCACTTATTAAAGATAATTCATTTTTTACTGTTGTTCATAAATAGGGATGTTTCTGCAAGACCCGCTTTGCCTATCCTTCTATAAATTTTTCATCTTCTTTTTTTTTATCTTACAAGTGTTGCGCAATCCAGGTTGCATTTGAAATACCTTATAGGTCCAACTGGCACAGTTATCTAGTTTTAAATTTTTATATCATTAATAAATGTTTTTTAGTAAATTTTTTTTTAGAAAATTAAGTTTAAATTATCAGTTAAAAATTCTTATTATGTAAAAATTACTATACCTTCTATTTATTGGCAATTTTTAACTAAATTATTTTAAATCGATTTTTTCACAGTTTCTCAATTTCTCAAGTTAAGCAGCCTTTTTTTATTTAATCTGAATGTATAAAAGTTTTATGCTGTTTGTACAGCATCTGGTTTTTTCAAATCACGCGAAGCTCATTAATACACATACTTTAAATGATAATAAACTCTTATAACTTTTATAAATTGGAATTTCTGTAATCACTTCCCTTTTTTTTTAATTTATTTTAAATTAAATCAAAATAAAATTCAAATAATTTTCACATGGACCATACACTCGTTTAAAACTCATATTTAACAAATTATAGTGTTAAGTAAAATCAACTACAAATTAAGTCATTAAAATAACTTTAAGAAAATAAAATAATTCATTGTTATTTAAAAAAAAAAAGTTCAAGCACCAATAATGACATGAAAATCTGAAGTAACATCGAGCAGAAATCCGGTGGCTTTATTAATTAAATTTCATTGTTTAAAAAATAATAACGTAGTGGACACACTGATAACAGAAATAAAAGTATAAATACGTATAGTCAATTAATCTTGGCTTATCGAAGAATAATTAAAGCTTGATCTTATTGCTAAAAAAAAAATTAAACACCTATAATTTAATAATAAATATTTTATAGATAGAATAGATTGATTATTTATTACGTGAAAATCTTTTTATTTTTATAAAATAATCTGCAATATTATTCGAATTTGAAAGAAAAGAAAATGCACGAAGGGATTTGCACGAACTTGCTCTTATGTGCGATCACACTGTGGTTTTAAAGTAGGTATACATGGAACTTACACTGTAGACTGAAAACTTTCTAAAAAAAAAATCAATATAATAAGAAATAAATTATATATACAAATTCTATATACTACTGAAATACATCAGCCAATTAGAAGACTTAGCACTATTTAATTGGACTTGTTGAATTATTGATTCAAAATAGCTTTTAACGGCCTTTAGTCCACAAAAATGAAATTGTTTTGACATTAACGCAATGTACACCATTTGATTTCTTATACAAATCCCTATTTATTAGAAAAATGTTTAAATGGAGCGGTTTTAAAAAAAAATAATTTTTTATACCTACATAAAATTTTGAAAATTTAAAAAAACACTGGTACCTACGCTTTTTTTGGTGGTTATTAATACGGAGTTTAAAAATTAATTTTGAAAAAAAAATAATCTACACATTTTCGAAATATCGAATTTTCAAAAAATAATTTTGATAATTTAATTTTTTTTTTAAGTCCAAAATGTATTATTCAAATTTATCAGAAAAACATAATTTATTTTTTTGTTTAAATTTTGATATGCAATATTATTCAAATTTATTAGAAGCTCTTGTGCAAAAAAATTATTAAAATGGGTTCAACAGATAGTCGAAAACCAAAAAAATGGTTCTATGAGAAATACCATTTATAATCGATAGATAATTTTTTTCCAATAATATAGTAGATCTTACTGACATTAGCTCACATAAAAATTTTAATCAAAATCGTAGGAGTCGTTTATAAGAAAAATTAATTAAAAAATTAATCCATACCGGTTTTATAACATTATTTTTGGCTACAAGAATATTTTGTATTTAAAATAATAATAAAATAAGTTTTTTTAAAAAACTGTTGGATGCCAAGTTAAATAAAAATCGACCAAGTCGTTTTCGATTTATTGAGTTCTCAAAAAAAAAAAAAAAAAATTGAAACTTTTTTTAAAAAATCCAAAAAAAAAAAAATTGAAAATGTTTGGTATGCAATACTTTTTAAACTTTTTGAAAAACTTTCTATAAAAAATTGATCAAATGCAGTTGAACAATTTTATACCATTTTTGGAATTGTTTTAAATGGTAGCTTTTTTGTAAAAAAGAAATACTGGATTTTATTTAAAAACAAGTTGTGGCCACGTTTTTAAGAAAAATAAGATTTTTGGTCTTAAAAATTTTTTTTTTTAAATTAACGTATGTTCCCCCGTATACGCCCAAAAAACATACCAAGTTTAATGAAAACCGATCGACCTGAAAGGTCAGACAAACAGATAGAATTGCGAAACCCACTTTTTTCGACTTCGCTATCATCGTAATGTCAAATCTCCATAACTTCCCATATAGTACCTACCTTACCTATGTATGTATGTACATATTGCAAGTAAAAAAGATAAAAACATTCTTTGAATGAGCAAAAAACAAAAGAGTGGAATATAGTGGAATTTATAATAATTTTGTTTTTGTGATTTTTATGCGAGCAACTTACTTTAAATATCTCTTAGAATTCTTTTTAATCAAAGACTTAATCAAAGGATTAAATTGTATTTTTTTGTTTAATTTAAGTAAAACTTTGTTAAGAAAAATGGACTTAAAATTAAAAGTCACATAATGTCTTCGTAGCAGTAAAAGCTTAAAAAAGTAATTTAATTGACTTTTCCATAATTATAAAGTTAGTTTAACTTAAAACTTAACTCTTTTTCATAAATAAGCAATAGAGAACAAGACAAAAATGAAAGTAATGTAATCTTTTGGGGTATTCAATGAGAATGACATTTAAGTTTTCCTAATCCTATTTTTCATTCTTCTACTGGTTTTGAAATTTTTTTCTTTAATAAAAGCTTTAAAAATTTAGAAAAAAACGCCAAAATGTTTTATAGTTACAACCTACAACATATTTTTTTCTACACAAAAAAATATCCTTATTTTAATTAAAATAACTTAATTAACCGATTAAATTAACCAAATAAAAGTTCAAGACTATAACTAGCATTATTATCGGTATCCTTTAAAAACCTATTTAAACAAAAAAAAAAATCCAAACCGATTCATTGTCGATTTTGGTACTTATTCCAAATTGTAATTACCTTTAAAAAAAAAATCATCATCAAACGTGAGACAACCAAATTCCCTTTTCTTAATAGCCTTATTTTCATTTAAGCTTTCCCACACTTATGCGCTGATCCTTCTTCCTTGAAGACAGATTCATTTTTTTCTTCGCTTATGTCCATATAATGAAGCAATAAGTGGCGAACTTCACATTCCATTCACGTTCTAACATTAAACTCTCTTGATAAATTAACGAAGTAAATGGAGCATCATCGCGGCCAATTCCCAGTTATGTAGGTATAAGGATTCTTTTTCTTCCACCCCCCAATCCAATTCATTTTATTCCAAAGTGGCGTTATAAGGCATTTAAGAGTATGAGAGCATGTGATGATTTGAGGTTTTTCCCATAATTGCTTCAGCATCACTTGCGGGGTGATTGGATTTTGAATCTAATTTAGATTTAGGTGCAATTTATTTCTTCGTCCATTTTCCCCATATAAGCTGCTGATGTCCCTGGGAGGTCGATCGCCTTTTCATGATGAAATTCAACCAGCCAATAATATCGAGGTGCACAGCAGAGTGTATGTAAAGCTCTTTGATTTTTTTTTTTTTTGTTTAAATAGATTGGCAATGTAAGCGTTAAGGTGACTTCTTTGGATAGAAACCTCACTCTATACGAAGTTTTTGTATATATGACCTGGTGTGTAGGGAAGATTTATGACAGCGCAATATAGCAAATTTATGACACACCACCATCTCACTTTACCCAGCGCAGCGTGTATAACATAGAAGGACGAAAATTAACTCCTGGTCTAAAAGACATCAACCCCTGTTAACTTGTATAATATATATGTAGCGCGAGTAAGTATATCAGTATGGGTACATAAAATTTATCAAACTCCTCGATAGTTAAAATGGCAAAAGAAAATCATACCTACATAATATATAAGCTTTCCCCAATACCATCCCAGCATATCAGAGACACCGACCGACAAAATAGCACCAAAGCGAATCCCTTTACGAAATTAGTTTAAGAAAAGGCTTTTAAGCGGCAAAACTTTTCAGGGTTCTTAAGAGCATTTTGTGTGCCAAAACGAACTTCATCGATATTATAGTTTTTAACAAGGAAAATCGCAATCAAGTTGGGTTGAGGTTGAGGTAGCAGAGGTTCTGGTTTGGGTTAATATTTTGCTAAAATTTAACGAAAAAGGATGAAGACGTCGACTTGTTTTGTGGGTTGATGGAACGATATTCTAATGATGATGATGATGATGATGATGATGATGATGATAATGATGATGATGATGATGGTGCAGTTGCAAAAGCAATGCTTTCGGGAGAGTTATTTTGTTTCGTCCAATCTACTTATTTCTTTATATTTTTTTTTTTAATTAAAACTATTTTCAAATTCAAAAGTTTAGAAGAGTCTATGTTTTTTTTTTTTTTGCAAATGAGAAATGCATTCATTAATTAAAAGTATAAATACTAATTAAAAGAGAAATTTTGAATTGGGAAAGAGAAAAAAAGTAATAAAGTTATGATAAGTTTCGTTTTTAATTGATAAGAAAATCTAAACTGTCAAGAAGCTTTATGAAACATTTAAAAAGAAATTTCCAAAATAATAAAAGCTTTTTTAACAAGATGAAAAAAACATGAAGTCTCTCTTTTGATATTTATTAATATGATTTTTTTAGTTCAATATCAAGAGCAACAGTTCTAAAAATGGTTTCCGATGTTTGCGATAAAAAAAACGGGAATGGAGGTTTTTTAATTCAAATTCATACGCAAATTCGCCATATTTTTCGGTGGTCTCGGGAAAAACGATTGAAAATTTAAAAAAAAAAAATTAATTTTAATTATAAAATTAAATTTTTCAATTTTAATATTTTGCATTTTTATGGTAGAACATAATAATAATAACACTACATTATAGTTTCCTATTTTTTTTCCAGAAAATAACAACAGAAAATCTGAAAGGACCTAGAGTTTATCGAAGCGGGAACAAGACGCCAAATGGGACTTAGTTCTACGAGACCGAAACCAATACCAACAATATATTTGTCATTTTTTACTTGCGACATATGTATATGTACATAGGTACTACATGTATGACAAGTTATGCATTCGTAAAAAAAAATCGAAATCGAGATTTTGATCAAAGTTGACATTATACGATGATAGTTGTCTGTCCTTTCGGATGTAACCTAAACTTGTGGATCGATTTTCTTCAAACTTTGTACCTTTTTTTTGGGCATTACCCCTACACGTTTTTTTTTCATTTTTTTAAAGACCAAAATTAAAGGTACCTGCCGTACAATTTTTTTAGCTAAAAATGAAAATCTTATTTTTCTTAAAAACATGCTCACAACTTAAAAAAAAAAATTCAATAATTTTTTTACAAAAAGGCTACCATTTTATAAAAAAAAATCCGAAAATTTGTTATAAATGGTACATCCCATAGGACCATTTTCTTGATTTTTGATTTTATCAAAAATGGTTCAACTAATTTTGATCAACTTTTTTATAGAGAATGTTTAAAATATTTTTAAAAATATTGTGTACCAAAATTAAAACTTTTTTTTTTTTTATTTTTAAAAAAAGTTTTAAAATTTGTTTTTGAGAACTTAATAATGCGAAAACGGCTTGGTCGATTTTTCTTAAACTTGGCATCCAGCAGTTTTTTGACATTATCTAGCAGATTTTAAATACAAATTACTATTATTGCCAAAAATAACGGTACCCGCATACAAATGTTATAAAACCGAAATGGAAAATCTCATTTTTCTCAAAAACGACTCCTACGATTTTGATTAAAATTTGTATGTGAGCTAATATCAGTACGATCTACTAAATTATTGTAAAAAAATTATCTATCATTTAAAAATGGTACCATTTTTTTGGGTTTTTGACTATCTTATAGTATTTGTGAACCAATTTTAATGAAATTTTATGAAAAAGCTTCTAATAAGTTTGAATAATATTGCATATCAAAATTTTCAAAAAATCAAATTTTTGATCTTTTTTTTTAATTTTCAAAATTATTTTTTGAAAATTCGATATTTTGAAAATGGGTGGATACATTTTTTTTTTAAATAATTTCTTAAATCCACATTAATAAGCACTAAAAATTGGCGTACTAATTTTTTTTTCTTAAAAATATTATATTCAAAATTTTATAGGTAGGTATATAAAAAAATTATTTTTTTTTAAAAACCGCTCCAACAATTTTAAAAAATTTTTTCTCATAAATTGAGATTTGTGTAAGAAATCACTGTGTGTACATTGGTGTCACGCTGGTGTCAAATCAATTTCAGATATTTTTTAAATCAATTCATTTCTAATTTTATTAATTGTTTAACATTTTTTCAGTTTAAACTGCATGCATAATTGCATATGTATGTGCGAAGTTTAAGACAGCACGGTGCTATATATGTAGTTCATATTTATGTACTCACATAATACTTCCTTAAACTAGGCTATGTTTTTGGTAGGTGGCATAAAATATAGGTTCCAATAACTAATAAATTTCTTTTATCGGATAAAAAGTTTTTAAAATTAGCATTTTGTTGCAATTTATGAAAAACAACCATAACCTAAAAACCTTACTCAGCATGTGGTTTTGTAAATATTTTACCTTAAAATATTCGTTAAAGTTAAGTTTTGCAAAAGCCACCTTGATCTTAACCATCGCTTCCGAACTAAATAATGGGTAACTTCTAAAAAGCAAAATAAGATCAATTATATATAATTTTGAGATACCCTTAAATGAGAAAAGCCGGCTATAATCGACATTCTTTCTAATTCAATTCTTCGAAACAGATTTTTCCTATTTTCAAAATAAATGATTACGAAAAAGAAAATTAACGTCCTGGAAAATATACTTCATTTTGGATTACACAATAGAAAATAATCTATAGATTCTAGAATTTATAAATGAACACAAAAACCAAAACGAAAACATAAAATTTGCCTCATTAACTTACTAATTGCACTAAGCCATCTATACAAACGATGTCCTCGTTTTGTTTTTGCCAAATCTGATTTGGTAATAATTTCAATTATATAAGCTCCTCATTCTCTTTGCATTGGTTTGGTCGTCATTCATCAATATATGTATATAAACCCGCAACAGGAATAAGTCGTTAGATACTTACAAATTGGAATCCTTTTCTAAGCGCTTCGCCTAATAAAAATAATACAACTGACTGAACTTATATTTTTCGTTGTAGGTACAATAGTCTCCAAAAAGTATTTCCGCCACTGTCGCCGCCGCCGCCGTCGCTCCACCCCAAGACAGGGATTGTGATGTTGAATTTATACCTCTTTACCTTCATACAAACAGCCAAGGAGCCGAAGCAGATATTTTGGCAGCATCCTTTTGCCAAATGTGCATAATCCTTTTCCGTCTTAAGACACAAAATGGAATGACCGTCACGAATTGTGTTCTGGCTTCGATTTGCCAGCATTGCACGCGAGGGCTCGCGACCGGCTGTTTAGAAAAATACAAAAACCTTGTCTCTCCGGCGAATAAATTTAAGGACGATTTGTTGGCATTAGACAGTCGGTGGGTTCTGTGCTTGCTGGAATTAAGAATTTTCTAATTAAACGGTCTTCGGTTATGCCATCCATGGTGGTTATGGAGTGAGGGGTTATACCCCTTTTTCTTTTTCTGCAGAATCAGAGAATATGGCTGGTGATAGTGATGGCGATGGTGAGCTGCTGCTGCTGGGGTGCTGCCATAAAAATTGTCCCATCATCCCGAATAGCTCGAGTTGTTTCAACGAAAATAATTAGTCCATAAATCGAATCGAGCGCGAAGAGAATTTTTATCCTTGTTTTCTTTTTCTTTATTTTTTTTTGTTGTTGTTTTTATTTTTTTTTTTGAGAAAGTTTGGTGCTCTGTCTAAGGTTTTTTTTGTTGTTTTTGTTGGTCTTCTCTTGTTGGTTGTAAAATAAGATATTATAGCTGTGTTATAGCTGCACGTAGTCTAATAACAATTTTAAGTCCTTCGTTGAACACAATTTTCTCATTCTTCCAAGACTTCTTTATTCCAAAAACAAAAAGAGGGTTTAAGTTTATTTTTATTTATTTTTTTTTTTCATTCATTCGTTTGTCGCAGGATATTTGTTCTATTTAGTATTTACTTAAGATGGCCGTTTTAATGAGGCGTGCTCATCAAGAATATTATAGAAAGAATAAAAGAACAGATTATGAAGTGGAAGAAGGTTTTTTTTTTTTTTGTGATTTTTATTTTTAATCTTTCGTTTGCTTAGGTTTTCTTTTCGGGTGGTGTGGTTGGAGGAGATTCTTTGAAGTTTATAATTTTGTCAACAGAATAGAATGAGATGATAGGAAGTTTTTTTTTTTTTTTAATATTGTTTGCAAAGCTTTTCATTTTAAAATATTGATTAAAAGTTTTTTTTTCTTATAATAAAAATCTAAAATTTATTAAACAGTACCTACACCTTATTTAATTATATATACACAATTACACACATTGTAACCAAATTATACTTTTAAGATAAGAACAAGAATAACTAGAAGAAACATTTTACTTGTTTGTATAGCTAATAATTTATTGGTTGTGTTTCCATTTAAATTTTTATATACATGGGTATGGCAATTTATGGATTAGTAAAAACTAGGTTTTGATGAAAATTGATTTAAGTAAGAATAATAGGAAAGACGAACAAAATTGGATCTCGCAATTCTGAACATATCTCCGTCTTTTCGGCCAAATCCGAAATGGATAGGTTGATTTTCTTTAAACTTGGTACCAACTTAGTGTTTTTTGAACAGTTTTTTTTTTTATTTTTTTAAATAAAATAAAAAAAAATAAATTGGTCCGAGTGACAGTTCGTATAGAACCAGGGCATAGTTATTTGCAACTCTCAACCATTTCTGTGTGCGTGTTATTGGCAGGGGACCTACAATTTTCAGCCGAATCTGAACGGCTAGGGTGAGAAGCACTTTTTTAATGCAAGATATACTCTTGGAGGATTTGTCAATTCCTCGCAAGAGGCAGTAACCCGTGAAAAACATTTCTGTTTTTTGGTGGCATATGCTGGGAATCGAACCCAAGATGTTCGCGCTATCGCACTTACTATAACGCCACGGGCTACTACATTGTTTATATGACCAAAATAACGGTACCTGCCATTTAAATTTTTTAACATTTATGAAATATTATATTTTTCTCAAAAAAAGTGTGATGGGTTACTTTTATTATTTTTTTTTTTTGAAAAATGGTTACTAATGGAACCTCTCCATCTTTTATTTCTGCTTTTCTCGAAAACAACTCCACTGATTTTGATCAACATTTTTAATTGGAAATGTTCTGAGAAGTCTAAATAGCATTAAGTTCTAAATTTAAAAAAAAAATAAAAATATTTTTTGAAAAGTTAAATTTTTTTTGAAAATTTAATTTACGAAAACAACTTTGTCAGTGTTTTTATAAAGATTGGCAGCTTTTTTTTACATTATCTACCAAATTTAAAGAACCAAAATTCTTGTAGTGAAAATTTACGGTACCCGTTTAAAAATATTATTTTCTCGAATACGACTAGGTACTACGATTTTGATTAAAATTTATCTTTGTGCTAATTGTTTGATATGATTTAAACATTACATTACATTACATTGCATAAAATGTGCAAATTTTAAAAATTCTGCAATTTTTTAAGTCATTATTAAAATAAAAAAAATGATTATTTTTTTTTAACTTAAAAACTTTTAATTCAGTGGCACACTTTTTCAACTTAAAATTTAATTTAAAAAAAAAAAACAAATTCACGCCTGTAAATTAACAGAAAAAAACCTTACATATTTTTTTCACATAATCCCAAAAATTCAGCAGCTTAAAATTGCATAGAGCTTCGCATTTTACAATGAATTAATAAATAAATCAGCACATTTTTTTTTTCAAAATTTTGAAAATTATTTTTTCCAAAAATATTAATTAAAAAATTTAAAATTTAAAAATAGAATTCATGGATTGATTTCTGGTTTTAAACAAAAGGTATAAAGTGGCATTGTAAGTTATTTTTAATATTTTTTTTAAATTCAAGTCGTTTTTTTTATAAAATTTCCATTGTTATCTAAGCGGGGGGAAATAGACACCCCTCCTATACGATTTTTTTCTTGCCTCGACGATCAATTCCTATCTTATGACAAATATCTTGTAAATTTTTGGTTTATTTAATTTTCTTCCACTATTTAACTTGTTATCTGCTATTAATGATATATTTTTCAATGCACACTTGCTAAAAAAAAAATATTAACAAAAAAAAAATATTTTTAAAAAAGGTGTATTTTCTTTTTTCCCCACTGTTTGACTGAAATCAATTTTAAAATACCCTTCTGTTACTCTAAATCTAAACTTTATGATGTCAAATGAAATAAAAACTATCTCCATTAAGTGTACATTTTTTTCAACAGAAAATTCTGAAACACCTTGTATTGCTTTGAAACTCACCAGCTTGAATAGCCTTGGAAGTTCCCTTTAAGATAAAAAAAAATTGGTACGATATCTTTATTCGTTTAAGAGTTATTATTTTTCCAATCAAAGAGTCGAAACGGCTACTGTGTGCCAGCTGCGTTTTAAGCAAAATAACTTCACGGGTTGGGGGCCAGTAAAATAAGAACCTAAGTATTTTTGAAAAATTCTTGGCTGATGTAACAAAATCAATAACATTGTTATGAAGCATAACTTTGGGAAGATTTGATGTTTCAACTGCTTTCCTAGAGATGATAAGGCATTGGGACTTCTTGGCATTCAGGCAGAGGGTATTTCTTTTTGACCATGCAAGAACTTTTTTAAGGTCATCATTAACATTATTTATCCCATTTACAATATCTTTCGAAAAACAGCTGTGTTGCATCTGGACGTGACATCTGCATACATATCTACCGAAGAGTTTATAGGGCTGAGGGAAAGGTCGCTTATGTAGAAACAGAACAATAATGGTCCCAAAATTGATCCTTGGGGAACAGCTCTAGTAACAGGAAGAAACGACGATATAGTGTCGCCTTTAACAACAGCTTGACACCTTCCACTTAGATAGGAAAGTATAAGTTTGGAAGCCGCGAAGGAAAACTCATATTGGTTAACAAGCTTAGAGCACAGAATATGGTGATCGACAGTATCAAATGCTTTAGAAAAGTCTAAGAGGGTGAGAATTGTAACTTTATCATCTTCTAACGATTTACGGATGTCTTCCGATATTTTAATTAAAGCGGTCGTACAACTATGTTTAGGGCGGAAACCAGATTGACTGCTATTATTGAAGAACCTATTTAGATTTAGAAATTCTCGTATCTGAGGGTTCATAATTTTGTATATTATATTGGTTCTTTTTTTACAATATCTTAAAATTGTGCTAAAATTTAATGATTGATAATACCATATAGCCATTCGATTTTTTTTTCTAAAAACTTCTTTTTTCGATACCTTATGTCAATATTTAAATTAAATGATATGTACTAAATGTTTATCCAAAAAATATACGGTTTCATTGAAATTTTATTTTTTAGATTTAATTTTTTTTTTTTTTTGTGAAAAATAGCCGAACTGACTAAAACTTTTCATTCTTTATTTTATATTTTTAAAGGTTTATTTCAACTTAAATCTTTAAGTTCTACATTCTTCATATTGAAGTTATCGAGTTTGAAATTAAAACGAATCTATTTTAAAAGTAATTAAAACTTTTAATCGAAATCTTTTAAAGCGCGGTGTAAATAGGCGTCTTGGACATTTTACCGATTTGCCATAAATAAATCTAAAATTTCGATGAAAACTACCAAGTTACATCCTAAGGTGTTCCTTATAACAAGGTTTAATGACTGCTAATTTGAATTAAAAAAAAAAATTACCATCTGGTGCTATTAAGTAAACGTCTTGAATTAAACACACTCAAAGAAAACACCTTCAACCAAAAGAATGAAGAATAAATTTGGCAGCTTTCACACGATTATATTCAACCACAAATGAAGCATGATGAGTATATTCACAAGAATATAATATATTTGTACGAAGTAAGTAAAGTAGGTAGCTTGTAATAAATTTCCTTAGACGATGATGGTTGGTTGCTTTCAAAAAGGATATAAGGAACCCTTAAATAAATTCCACAAGAAGATTATTGACACCATTACCAAATGCATAAATAAACATCAAGACAAGACATGAATATCCCACCAAAACGAAGACATTTTACAATATAACCCTTTCCATTCGCATTTGTATATCAAAACCAGGATGAAGATGTGTCGAAAGGCACTTTGCACTTATCATTTACTTAAGCCTTCACAATGACATGTGTTCGTCTACAAAAAAAAAAAAAAAATTAAGAAGGTTGAGGTTAATTTCCGCCTTAATCATTCTGAAGGAATTATTCCTGTGATATAAAGGTAAAGCTTTTTTTTGTAATTGTCAAATATACTTTTTTTGATTTTTAATTCTATGCGGAAAGCCTCGTGAAATTACATTCTTTACCAAAATCGAGGCGGGGCGGGATTTTCTCATATTGTAAATAGGATTTTTCTATTATTTTTATACCAACGACGACGACGCCCTGCAAACATTTAATGAGACCAAGCACACTGACTGAGAATCAGGAGAAAAAGGATTGAAAAAGTGGGATGAAATAATACACCTTCATCCTTGTATATTTCCTGCCAGTCTTTTGGGGGTATAAAAAATAATTATACAAAAAAAAAAAATAATAATAATTCCTTCCTGATGAGGCAGCGTAAGTGGGGTTTTCTTCATTTCTTTATGGTTTTCGGTTTTTCGTTTTTTTTTTTTTGAAGAAAGCGTATTTATTTTATTTATTTTTCTTTTTGTATTTTTCGTTTAATTTAATTTTAATTTCAATTAAATCCTTTTGGGAAAACAACAACTAATCCCACTTCATTCGTTTGTTTTTCTTCAAAAAACGGGAATAAGAGTATTTTACGTTTTTACATTTTTTTTTTTTGTAATTTTATTTTGATGATCGGAATTAAGACTTAAGCGTTGGGTGAAGATTTTCGCTGACAGCAAACTGTGAGGAATCATTTATTTTCGGTCATGGAACAATAGAATGGAATAATATTTAAATATCAAAATAAAAGGGCTAAGTAGCATTCAAACATAATTATAAAGTTGAAGGACAATGGAATTAACATTTTTTTGGGGATTTTTGTATAATTTATTTATTCTAGATGGTGCATCATGTTTATACCTAAGGTTCGTGTATATTCCATCGCTGGTATTTTTAAGTAACTATAATGCTATATCCACATTAATTCCTAGATATGTACTACAAATTCTTTATTTTTTTTCATTAGGTTACAATTTGCTTCACAACTTTTTTTCTCGAAAAAAATATCGAATCTTATTTTAACTTATTTAAAACAAGTAACTTTTTTTTTAAATGAATATACTAATGTTTGGTACTTGGGTAAGTTACCTTTCAAAATAAAATAATTAGTAACTTGACTAATTGCATAAATCTAAAATTGTTAAAAATCAACATAATTACAAATTAAATGAATAATCAGTTTCTGAAATTATTTTGCCAATATTCGAATTCTTTAACAAATTTTAATTTATGAAAAATAATTTTTTTAAAATCGTTTAAGCAGAATTTAATGTTTTATTGACAATGTGCATTTTTAAGAAAAAAAAATCGGTGTCCCATTTTTCATTATTTATTATTGCGGAATTAAAAAATCAATTTCCAAAAATATTATCAACCCATTTTTGAAATATCGAATTTTCAAAACAATATTTTTTATATTTTTTTCTGTAAATCTAAAATTATAACTATGAAAATTTTGTTATGCAATAATATTCAAACTTATTAAAAACTCTTGTGTAAAAAATTTCATTAAAATCGGTTTAACATATAATGAGATATTAGAAACCGAAAAAAATGGATACAATTTTGAATAGCTTTCCAATAGTGGTAGATCGTTCTAATATTCATAGAAAAAATTCAATCGAAATCGAATGAACCATTTTTGAGAAAAATGTAATTTCCTTACCGGTTTTTATGGGAAGTACCTACCGTAATTTTTGGTCATAAGAATAATTTTTATTTAAAATCTGCTAAATAATGTCAAACAACTGCTGGATGCCAAGTTTTATAAAACTCGACCAAGTCGTTTTCGAATTATTCAGTTCTAAAAAAAAAATGTTGAAACTTTTTTAAAAATAAAAAAAAAAGTTTGAATACAATACAAAATAGTTGAAGGATTTTCTATAAAAAAAAATATGTCAAAATCAGTTGAGCCGTTTTTAAGAATATCGAAAATCAAAAAAATGGTTCAATGAAAGGTACCATTTAAAACCTAACTAAACTTTTTTTTATAAAATTGTAGCCTTTTTTTTTGTTAAATAAATTAATGATTATTTTTTTAAAGTTGTGGGCACGTTTTTGAAAAAAATAAGATTTTCAAAATTTGGTAAATAAATTTGTACGGCAGATAACTTTATTTTAGGTCATGTTAAATGGTATAATCTTATTAATATAAGAACACAGACAAAATTAAATGAAAACCGTAGTGCAAAAATTCGGTTTCGAAAATTCTGAAAAACCAAAATTCTATAAAACCATAATTTATTCTGTACTTCAAAATTCTGTAAATCTAAAATTCATGTATTACAAAATTCTTAAAATTCAAAATTCTATAAAACCATAATTCTGTACTTCAAAATTCTGAAAATTCTGCATTTTAACTTGGTGCCAAGAAATATTGAAGTTTTGAAAAAAATTTATTTTTTTTTCTTTAAAAAATTTTTTTTTTTTTTAATTTTAGCACACAATAGGTACTACATATTTAAATAATTTAATTTAAAAAAATTTTCATAAAAATCAAATAAACCATTTTCGAAAATAAAAACGAAAATAAAAAATTGGTTATATGGGTGATTTATTTTTAAAATCTGCAGTGGAGCCCTTTTTTGAGAAAATTTTTGATAACGAGTCGGAGGTACATAGGTACAAAGTATGAAGAAAATTGACCTATCTGTTTAAGCTGTAGCCGAACCGAATAGATAGACAGAAAGATGGACAGAATTTCGAGACCCAGATTTTTCGTGACTACATTATGGCTATTACCATAAATTTGCAATACGTTTCTACAATATATAGTTTTGAACAACAAAAGTTCGTGGGATTCAGTTAACTTTCATAAAAATGTTCCCTTTTGATGTTGCCAGCTCCACTCCGCGCCGCCGGTATTTGAACCGGATCTGCTCTCCTATAAGACACAATCTTTTTTAAAAGTTTTCTACTTATGTAACGCCTACAACTATGCTACATAAAAATAAACAACATTTTTTCTATTTTTCAGTTGAAAATCCGTTACATCGCAGGTTTCTCCTCTATGTCTATACATCATTCCAAATGAATTGAAATAAACTCGTGTCGAAATGAATTATGAAATAAATAATAACCAAAGCCTTTAAAAAAAAAAAACATTATGCGTTGGCAAATATTTTTCCAAATAAATTTTGTAGGCGAACCCACTTTTAACCTCGATTTTTCTAATTAAGAAAAATGTAATCTAGCCTTAAAAACATTGTCACTGTTTGTCCTTTTAATCGCTAGAAAATTAAGTTTAAAATTGCTTTTTAAATGAGTTTCATGATAAAATATTGTTGTGGTAGTGGTAGTGTTTCTAATTTCAAAATTCTGGTGAAAAAAAATAAATTAATCGAAAAGTCTTAAACTACTACTCATATACCATGACCGATATAGGCTCAACAAGGACAAAAATCAAAAAAGAGTGAGTGTTTGCCAAACCTCTTGAAATGAATGAATATACAAAACTGGGATAGCTTGCTTATTATTACAAGAAGGATTAACCAGGACTTAAGATATTTTTCTTTTCACCCTAAAAAAACGGCGTTTTTAAATTTATTCCATTATTTTTTTTTTTTTGTTAATTTTGGGTGTATATTTCTTTGCTTAGACAGAAAAAACAGAGATTTAATTTTATATGAAAAGGGAACAAGCATAGCAAAGAATAACACGCCCAACGTTGGTCATGGTTGGTGGTGGAAAGGAAAGATGCTGCTTTATCAAATTGAGCGAATAGTCCTTGCTGCGTTCTTTCTTTTTTATGGTTATTTGTATAATTTTTAACGTCGGTTTTTTGTTTCTTTACTTGATTTGAAATTGAGAAGCAGTTATAGGGGGCTGAGGATGATGAAATTACAAAAAATTCTCAAGTAGCTATATTCCTCTTGAAAAAATTATATATAAATAAAACTCGTGGAATCCTTAATTGAAGTAATCCTTTTAGGTTTGGTCCACTAAGTATCTATATAACGCGAATCTGAAAAAAAACATAGGTAAAATTATTCTTCCACGGCACGTGATAAATTGAAAAAAAGTATTTTTTTTTGTAGCAGATATCCTGTGGATGGCGAAGGAGCTCAACCATCATTAATAATTTTTTTGTATTTCTCTGGTCCTTTTTTTGCTCGTTGTTGTTATTTTTTTTTTTTAAGAGTCTTAATCCTTAGACTCTTGCTATATGAACAGGCCATCATCTTCAAACCCATCAAAGTTTGCAGAATCTTCAGATGCGACCTTTTGTATAAAATGGAATCAAGATATAATAACAACAGAAAATCTGAGCATATAAGAATTAGTGCCGGATGTGGCTGCCGCGACAGCAGTTTCCCTCATCATCACTAATATTTATTCATCACTTCTGACATTTGAATTCGAACAAGTGTAATCCTCCTCTTGTTAGTTAGAGTCGATCTTGGCAGGATTATAAAAAAATATTCAAAGGACCTCCTCATCATCACCGAGAAACCATTAAAATGGGAGTTAATTTTTTCTTTGGAATTTATAAAAAAATAAAAAAAATCCGTGTACCATGTTGGGGGTGAGTCAAACTTCTTAATATTCCATCCCTCGTTAAATGTTTTTAGAATAAGGTCGTCGATGATTTATTTATCTTTATATACGTGGTCATAGAAACCACAGCGATTTACTTCTTTTAAACTTTCTATACAAAAAAAAAACAATACATTTAGGAAAAAAAAAATATGAAAAAGGATAATGATGGCGATGAGATGAGATTTAAGAGGGCGGAAAAAAATAAAAGCTGCTAACATGACACGGGTTATTAAATCCTTTTCAAGCTTAGTTGAGTTTTTGTTTATTGGTTCAGAGCACATATGTAGTTCTTTCTTATAGAAGGGTTTACTTTTGGAAATAAAAACTGAATGCATTAGAGAGGCGTGAAGAGTTCAAGTATAAATTATAAAAAAAAATAAAGCAATGTTATCTATAGTTCCCGATAGTTTTCACAAAATAGTTCTTTTGGATTTCACCGTAAAAATTAATGCAAGAAAAAGTTGAAATATCATAAAAGTTTTTCCAATAAGAGGTTTCATTTTGATATTCACGTTCACGCCAGTAAAACGACACGGCATTCACTAGAAGCGGCAATAATTGCGGTTTTAGTACACCGACTTTCATTTCAATGGTTAGAAGGATGAAGAAAGAAGAGAACGGTAAAGTTTAAGTTTTACTTAAACGCCAATCAACGCTTCTGGAGCCCTGTCGGTCGTTTTTTCGTTTAATAAAGGCGGAATAAAGGCGATTAAAAAAAAACGAGTATTTTTTAAAAGAAATCGATGAATGTTTATTTCTTTGAAAAGAGGAGCAATGGAAAACGATATCAGTTAAATGGCCGCCTTGGCTACGGTTACAGGAACATATCCTTTTCATGAAATTTTCCATGACCAATTCGCACATTTGTGGCTGTATGTCCTCAATAACTTCACGAATTCCATCTTTAAGGTCTTGAATCGATTGTGGGATCGATATTAAGAGCTCCTCATAAGATATTTCTCTGGCATTCAGATATAAAATAAATTAAAACTAATAATTAAATTTTAATTTAAAAAAAATGGACAAAGATTTGGAATTGCGAATTTTTGTGATTTCTAACTCTTTTATGGTTACAATTTAAACTAAATATTCAAAATTTTCAGCTACTAAAATCTGATTAAATATGATCAAATTTGTTTAAAATTAAAAAGGACTATTCTCTGACATTTTAGTTAAAAATTTATTATTATAATTATTCAAAGAATGAAAGAATATTTGAAAATTTCGGCCGAAAATCGTGTATTTTTTTTATAGTTTACCTTATTTTAGCATCTTTTTTGTGTCTATTTTTTTGTCTTTAAATTAAAAATTTAAGTTTTTTTTTTCATTTTGAGTTTTATTTATATGTAAGTTTGTTTGGGTTAATTTTTTCATTTTAGAATTGGGTATATTTTTCATAATGAAAATGTTTCAATTTTCGGACCAATTTTAATTTTTAGATTGATGCCATTTTTTAATATTGTCAAATTTCATGTTCTAAAAATTTGGTCCAAGCAAGAAAAAAGAAGAGAAGTGCCTTAATATATGAAAAATCACCCCAACCGTTAAAAATAATCAATTTACCTTGTTTGAATTAAGTGCTTTTTCCTTTTTTTTTAAATTTCATTTAGGACATTAGTCCAAAAAAAAATTATGAGGCAATTTCTACCATCTTTAGTTTTTGTTTGTATTCGTTTTTCATTAAGGCCAAATTTCATATGTTGTTTTATATATGTACATATTTTTGATGTGTAAACATCTATGCCGGCGGTATAGGGTGAACTAAAAACGTGGAACGTTGATGAGATGAATACTGGATACGTTCAATATTGGGTACGTTACCTTCGTAGCTTAAACTCACCGCGTTCTGTGATGTAAAACCAGCACTTGAATATTAAATTTGATGTTTATACACATCTTAACCGTGAGTCTCGGCACTCACACTTTTTTTTTTGTTTAATTTGTTTTTAGGTAAACATTTCTTGAAAATATTAAATTTTTATTTAATTTCAAAATATTGTTTTTTTTTTTTAACTTTAATACTAAAAAATGTTTATTTAAATAATTTTAAACATATTTTTCAAGACTTTCAAAAATTGAAGAAAAATCCAATTTAAGAACAAACAATATTTTTTAGTTTAAATCTATAAAATTTTTCGGTATTTTAAAATTTTGTTCAAAAGTTGTTTCTGACTTGTTTTGAATTGCTCAAATTTTTACTTTGAAATAATATAAAAACAAAATTGGAGTTTTTGAATTAAAAAATTGTGGGTTTAAAAAAAAATAATAAATAGTTTTTGACCCTATATCATTTTAAAAAAAATAGAAATTTTGAAGATGTTTTTTTTTTTTTTTAATATTGTTCCACAAGAATTTACAGTTTTAAGGTGCAGGTACGTTCAAAATAATTTCAATGGATGAAATTTGAAAATAAATATTACCGCCTTTTTTAAAGTTCTCATTTCTTTTCAAGTGTTTCTACCATTTTTTTCTACGATTTTTTTCTCAAAAACAGTTTTAAGGTGTACATCTATGTATTTTAAAAATATTGCTTAACAATTTTTTTTCAAAATTCCCAAACAAATGTTTCACAATTTTGTTTTGTTATAGAAAACCTTTAATTTTGAATATTTATTTAAATACATACATACCTAATGTGTGATCTCCCTACATTATTATCCCTAGTCAAAAACCCAATTTAAAGCTTTGTACCTACGCAGCTGAAGCGAAACGAAAATTGTCTGTGGTCTCCAAATCGAAAGCTAAAACGAAAAATATTAATGGAGAATTTTTATCAAATGATGCGATACGAAATACGTCTGTGGTATCCAATAGTAGGTATAGTAAAATTCTAACGGAATCCACAACGCAAAAATACCCATTGAAATTGTCACTGATTGCCAAACAAAAAAAATAAAAAAGCCACAACTAATTATTTTCGTTTCGCTTTAGCTGCGTAGTGCGTACAATGCTTAAATAAAAAAATCTTCAAGTTTTTGAATTCTGAAAAATTTGTTTGTAAAAAATCAAAAATCCAGAGTTGTTTTTTAAACTCAAGACTAAAGTGTTGTCTTATAAATATCCGTACTGAATTTTCTAGTATACAAAAAAAATATGCGTCTCCAGTTAAAAAGAACATCTTAAAAAAATACAAGCTAAATTATATTTGTGTTCAATATGTGTATAGTCAATATATATTTTTTTGTGCATATATGTATGTACATATGCAGAATATACTTCTACGGACAAAATGTATCCTCTCAATTTTCAATTGTTAAGCATCATATGTTCCCTTCGCAATAATAACCTCAATCGTAATTTTATGATCTTCGAAATACCATTGAATATAAAGCCGTTCATTGATTTAAAGTACGCAAATAAAAATGTTTTTTCTTTTCAAACACACGCAACACCCCCTTGCCATATTTACCTAAACAAACTGCCACCAGTAGCATCACCGCAACGCGCACCAAACCTTCATAAATGGTATGTAGTCGTCAAAGATTCAACAAATAACCATAATATTATACAACAACCCCTCATGTGAGCCCCTAAGGATATTCCACACACGTCGTATTTATATGCCGCACTCAAGTTCGCATGTTAAGTGAGAGCCAACAACAACAACAAAAACATCACATATAATATGTATACGCAATGAAGTCGATATCGAAGTCACTTTCGCCAGTTCACCCCCTGTGTCTATTTCGCCGTTTCGCCGATTACTTATCTATTACTTTTGGCGGATTTATTTGCATATGCCTTTGGCCTACACGACTCGCACCGAATGATGACAATAAATAAATTTTCCAAAATAAAAAAAAAATAAAAACATCCCCACCCACCCCTTCTTCTGTTATATGAACAAATAAAGAAAAACCACATATAAAAAGATACCAAGCGCTGACTTAAGAGCTTATCGAAAGCGAATTTTGTGGGCAACAATTTTATTAGCAACATTTTGTTGCGGCATATATGCGTGTGAGGGGTGGTGATGGGTTGGGGTGTGTAATTTCACCCCCAATGGCACACATATCTGCTGCGGTACATCTGGAAAAAACGAAAATTATCATATGATTGCTCTACTTTTCCATTTTGATATATACATACATACATACCCAACGATACTGGCTGGAAGTTTGGTGTTTTTTTTTTTTTTTGTGAGTTTCCTTCGCAGGATACCATACTTTATGTAGGAGGACTATTATATGCGGCATTGTGTGCGATTTAAAATTATCTTTTTGTGATTTATGCGCTACAGCAAGGATTCCGAGGATTCTTATTTTTGCAGCAGTCGAGTTGTAATAATTCTTAATGATTTAAAAATATTATACAAACCAGGAGCTTCTTGCTATAGGAACATTATTATATATAGGCTCATATGCGAAATGAAGACACAAAGAAATCTCTTATAAGTAACCCTTAATTGGAAAAATGTCCTGGTGGGGTTTTGAGAAATAATCTTAGCTGAAAATAAGAAGAAAATAAGAAGGCATATTATAAGTTGCATACCTATGGTAAATTTGATTTTATTGGATTTTGTGTTTTTTTTTTTTAATAGGTACATTTTTCACAATTTCTTTGTTTTTATAAATTATTACTGATTTCAATAGTTATTAATTTTTATTAAAATACTTTAGACAAAAAAATATATACCATTTTCCTAGAGTTAATATATATTGTGGTACAAACCAAAAAAACTAAAAGCAATACCTATACACTTTATCTATAAAGTCTCGATGTTTACTGGACCAAATGAAAATATAAGTTTGAGACCATTTTTGAATTATGTAGTTGCAAACGTCATTGAAAGCAATGAAAGTGGGACCATATTCTAGTTTATTAATTTACTTAAGCTTAATTTGAAATACATTTTCCTTACTGTCAATTAAAAAAAGACAGCTTAATTATCTCAAGACCAATTTAAACAAAATATGAATAATATCTGTGGTGAAAAACAATGGTAATCAATGGAACCTAGCTTTGAAACACTTCCTTAGTTCTCGATTTTACTCGATTTTACTGATTTTCATCAAATTTTTATGACGATTTTTTTTTCAAGTTTAATTAGTAAGTTTTTTATTGGATATTAAAGTTTTCATTTTTTTTTTCCATTTTTTTAAAATACATTACCTACCTTTTTAAGTTTTTTTTTTTTTTGAAAACTTAATAATTTGAATTTTTAATTTAAATTCTTATTACCAAAAATACACCAATACCAAATATACCTACAACTTCCCTACAATTGTTTAAACATCATTAAAAAAATCCTATTTTTTGACTTTGATTAAAATTTGTATGTATGTAGGTACCGCATCTACCATTTAAACAGGCATACATTTTATTTGAGTATAAAATTTCACGTTAAATTTCAAGACATACCATTGGCGCGTTCATAAAAATGAGATCTAAGCGATTTTTCTCACTCAAAAGGTGAGCAAGCTAATCCAAGATTTTTTTCCTCAGAGTTTTGACAGCAAAACTGAGAAATTTTGCTGAGGAATTATGTTTACAAAACTGAGATTGTTGTGATTTCCTAGATCTCATTTTCCTGAACACGCCTAATTAAATGGAAGAGGAAGACCAAAGTTGTAAAACTGAATTATTGCCAAATAAAAAAAGTGAAATATCAAAATTCAGCACAGAGAATATAAAAAATAATGAAATTTCATTTTCTAGTTAAAAATTGAAAAATTGTTAAACGTGAAATTACTATGAACGAAAGAAAAATAATATGAAAAATAATAATAAAAAAAAACAAATTTTCTATATATGTACATAATTGTATTTTTTTAAAGAAATTATAAATAAGTTGTACATATTTATAAAAAAAAATATTAAAAAAAAAAAAAAATTAAAACAACTAAACGGCAAAATGATTTATCAGCTTGGTGATATTTTAAAATAATGAAACTGCGAATCGTCATTTTCCAAAAAAAAAAAAACAAACGAAAAAGTAAACAACAAATTGCCAAATGACTTTTGCGAAATGATTGAAAATATATTTAAAAAAAAGCGAAATATAAAATTGCGAAATGTTAATTGCGTAATAATTAAACAACATATTGAATAAAAAAGAAAACGTTAATTGCCAATTAACCGTTGTGAATTAAACGAAATATTTAATGACGTAAAAAAATACTAAATGAATGTTGCCAAATAATAGTGATCTACTTTCAACTTGGGTTATCGCAGAGACTAATTCAATGGATTTAAGCTGAATGAAATGTCCACGCATTTTAAGAGATTTAACCTGCGGATTTTTAGTAGCGAATCAATTTTGCTGTTTTTTCGCATGTGGTCAAATGGATTTTTTAAGAACTCAAAACCGGATCTTAGAAGACCATGATGTACCTACAGTGAAACCAATTCACAATTCAAATCCATTATGCATTTGAACTCAAATGTGACTGGGTGGCATGCACCACACACAAGTTCGGAGCTTTGTTCTTTGTTCTTTGTTTTAGTAAGCTCATTTATTTCTATCGTTTACATCTATAGCCACTATAAACGAGTGGGAACGTGAGAATTTATTCGCTAAAGGGGATTTTCCGCTTAAGGGAGTTCCGCAATAAGAGGTTTTACTGTATTTCCACGTTTGAGAGTCATACTCTCGGTGTAATCGAGAACTCTTTTACTTACATTATTTAGTAATAATATTCTCCATCAACATAATATCTAGAAATCTCTACAGTGCGGATGTTAAAATGAAATATTTTTTTTTTTTTATTAAGAAAATAACCCAATTGCATAAGACCCTATAATAAAAGTGGATTTCCATGTCGCTTATCAAAACAAAAAAAAAAACTCAAAACTTCTTATAATGATAACAGAGGACAAACTTATTTTTTTGTTATCGTTTTATCAATCTCTTAAATCGAACTCGTGACAATTGTTTATTTTGTAAATCATTTTTCAAACATTTGTCTGTCTAATTGAAAATCTAAAAATGATATATGGCAAGCAACAACAATAACAACAACAAAGATATACAATTAACTTAAAAAACCATTAGCTAGTTTATTTTTTTTTATTAGAAGGGGTGGCGATAGGTTATAATATGTTAGCTTTATATGGAAAGAGAGAAATTATGATGATAAATAATGTGATTTTAAAAAGATAAGATACAATTTAAAGCTTTCGATCACAATTTAAAAAAATAAAAGTTAAAGAAGACTTTTATAATGAAGAGCCTCAAGAAAGCGATGTAAAGATATTTTTTAATGTGCTGTGGCAAAAAGATATATATGCGACCTATTTTATTTTTGTCTTATCAGAAAGTCTCTATTTCTATCAGCTTTTCGTTTTTTCTTTACTCTCTTTTTCTTATAATATTAACTTCAATGGAAGAAATTAACCATAGATTGGCATTTGGCGATTCTATTTTCAAAAATTATCAATCTTTTTCATCAAATAAGTTTATTTGAACATAAATACCATAAGGACCAAATTAGAAAAAAGAAGTCTTGAAAAAAAGATGTACCTAATAAAATGTTCTTTGTCTACAATGAAACAAAACAAAATTGGAATAAATTTTATTTTGCTTCGATTTTATGGAAACGATTATATTATTCTCAGTTTTGAGATACATTATTACAAAAAAAAAAAGGTTTAGCTAAAAATAACAATTATAAAAAATTAATTCCACTTGTAGTAGTTATCTAGAAGGTATACTATATGTATATGTATATTATATGTAGTTCCCTACAGCAAAAGAAAATTCTTTTGATTTCCATTTCCTATTTTACATCAGGCACACTATATATATGTCAGGGCCACACCCTCGCAATTTTCATTTACTTTATCTACTATTATATGTACATACATTTGTGTTGGTACAACAAAGCATTCTCAAGACGTTCGCCTTTCACCCATCCTCTCATACTAATAACCCTATGTATTTATATAAAAACCCATTCTCTTCAATTCAGCATAAGAGCACAACTTAATTTGCAGCAATTGCAACATATTTGCAGAAAGGACTTAAAATCTTGATAACTTCTTTCCGGATGACATGCAATTTTCCAGGAAAACCTCTGAGGTTTTCCTATACCATCTATACTTTACCATCATCGCATCGTCCTTGTGTTGGGCACATCCAAACCCGACCCAGTTTAGAAAAGAAAACGGAAACCAACCCGTTTATAGACTGATGATGGGTAGCGCGGAATGAAGCGGTTTGGGTTTCATCTGTTTTTCTCTATACTTTCGCTCAAAACATGGAAAATCCTTGAAAGAAAGGACTCTTACTCGTATATACAAAAGATAAGTATCACTATCCTTTCAATTATTTTTGAGCTTCTGAAAAAAGGGTCGTATTTGTAAAAATAAAGCGCCTATAAGAAATTTAAAATTGTATAACTAAACTGTGTTTAAATCTAGAGAATGATGTTTCTTACTTGTCCCACCCACTATCACGCCTACTTCCACGCCCACTAATACATCAAATTTGTCCTTTTTCTTGCCCACATTTGTCATATTTAATTACTATCCTTATTAATCGTCCTTAGAATGTTAAGATTTTGTAACAAAGCTCTCTTCAAACCTAAAGCATGATGTGTTATTTTTCCCGCCTACTACCACACCCACTTTTCTTGTAACTATTTGAATTCTGTATCTATATATACATACATATAACGTCTTTTGAAAGCTGAAGATTTATAATAAATTACTCTTCAACCAACAATATGTTCTTTTTAGTAGGTACTTTATTTTGGAAATCTACCTACTACCACGCCCACTTTTCTTAACATTGCAATTCCTTCTTCCTTATAGGTTAGGTACCTAAAAAGTTGAAATTTTGTAAATAAAATCTCTTGAACTGAAAGTAAAATACATATGTATATTATTAAAAATTACGCCTACCACCACACCCACTTACATATATGCTAATTGATTTATTCCTTATATTTACGTACATATATACGTACGTACACGTATAAAATATTTGTTATCTTTGACAGTTGATGTTTTTTTTTAGTTTGAATAATGTTCAATAGGTGGCGTTGCGATACGTGGATGAGTTAACCTATTAATAAGTAGCGGGACATCTCGTAGAGAACGCAGACTTTAATGGCTTTCAAGTACAACTCTCAACTATGTGTAAGTTTACGTGTAGTTGGCAAGTATACATTTTCTGGCGAATCCAAATGGCTTTTTTCATATAACAAAAGAGAATTCTTGTCATTTCACTGCATGGCATGAAGTAGCCCCTTTTTTGTTGATGGAACAGGTTGGAATTCAATTCTCAGACCTGTGGCGTACCAGCCCAATGAACTGCCACATTATTTATATCATTGGTTACGTTTTCGAAAAGTTCAAAAAAGTGATTTTGTCACATCGTCCGTGTCGTTTTGTGCATCTAGACATTCACTGCATCCTGTAGCAGAAAAGCAGGCAGACAGACACAGCTACAAGACCCACATTTCCGTATTTCTATCATCGTTATCGTTATCGTTATTGTAAACTTGTGTGTTATCGTAGCTGTCATCGATATAGTTACGCATCATTATCGATATTTTTATCGTTATCATTATTGTTATTTGTTCCGTTATCGTTATTATTATCGTTATCTGTATCGTTATCGTTATCGATATTGTAATCGTTATCAATTTCGATTTTTACACGAATTTCAAATTTTTAAAATATAGAATTTAGATGTATCGCTGTTGATCAAGATCGATTAAGTCGACCTCTGCTGCCATTTTAATGATTCGATCTATAGTAAAATTATAGTTTAACATACAAAAGGTATTTCGGATAAATTGAGATTTTCCTCTAAACAAAAACCTTTTATTTTAGTAAATTAGGTTGGTCCTACCGATCAAAACAAGGGCCCCCTTAAAATTAATACGCTCTATAGTTTTCGAGCACATATGCATATTGAAACGACGCCGAAGACGACGACGAAGGGCTAGATTGGGGGGTGTGTGCCTCTGCTAGCTGTCTATATATGCTTTTGTGGCGTCCAAATACAAATTTGAGTGCTTTTGTGGTTCGACAGAAGCACCATAGCATCCAGAGAAAACCATCATAATATAGCAGAGCATTAGATGCGAAAACAACAGACAACTATAAAAATATATATACGATTCTACTATACCAACCCTTATAGACTAAATCTGGAATATTATTTGTGATATACCAGTTCGATGGTAGCAAACGAAGAGGGTGGGATATTGTCTTACTTAAACGAAACCAGCCACTTTCTTTCTATAGAAATTATACATACATATAGCGCACAAGAACCTTTGGCTATAAATGTATGATTGCGACACAAGGTGAGGTGGGTGGGTGGTTGGATGGGTTTTGTGTCTTTTATATGCGCCGTACACATTTAGTGGGAAAAAAGGGTGGTTGAGATTTTCGGTCTGTTCGAGTGCCTTCGATTTCTATTTTTGGGCTATAGGGTGAGTGGGATGGATGGCTGGAAGACGAACGGTAATGTTGTGGGAAATTGCATTAATTATTCTATTAGCAGTGTAATACGGTCTTAATTGCATGATAAACTTTATTGCTTTTTGGTCGACCAGCCCCGGCAAAAGCCTGCTGGCAATTTCTTCTTCGACGCGGCGGCGGAGGTAGGTATTTTTTTTTTTTTTTTTGCTATAGAGATTCAATGAGAGTTAGAGAGATAAGGGAGTTTAGTGGAAGCCACTTACTTCCGAACGATTTAAGGGGATGTTGTGAAAAAAAAAACTAATACAAAAAATAGACCATAAAAAACTGGACATCAAGGGTCAAGTGGTATGAGTCGTTTTCAGAGATTATCTTTTTTTGAGTGAGGGTGTATTTTTTTTTTTATTAGGTATTTACTAGCTTTATTGAATATGTTTAACAATTAATTTTAAACTTATACCTAATGATAACAAGTCTGAGTTACTTATCTTTCTTGATGAGAAACAAAAACAAGTGACAAAGGGCGGGGTTTGTAATAAGGAAACATCAAACACTGACGTAGGTACATCATCATGAACATTTAAAAATTGATTGGTATCAATGACAGTTATCAAAACAATATACCATTGTAGATATAAGGCCTTATGAGTGTATGATGTATATTTTACTCACCTATATATTTAACTTCAAAATTCCGCCGCCTTAGTCAAAAGATGAAGAAAGGTTAAAGAAGATATAAATTAGGATTTGTTAAACAAGTTATGAGTATAGATATTTCTTGTCGGAATCGAATATTTTTAAGTGCTTTTTCTTATTATTTCGTTGTTTGATATCATATTTGCTTGTACCATGGTATTATTGTCAAATGATATAGTGATAAAAATCAGCGGCAATGTATTGCTTAATGCTTTGACATTTCTAACTTGTGATCAAGATATAGTTTTGATGATTCGCATTTTTTATCTATTCGAGTATAAACGAAGCTTAGCGGCGCGACGGCGGCGGTATCTTCTGTAGCGTTTAGGTTGGTGGTAAAAATGAAACAACAAAACTGAAAAACATTTCAATTATAGTTGCGACAAAGATCTCAGAAAAGTTTAAATAGGAGGTGGCATTGAATATTGCTTGTTATTTTTGGTTTGGATAAGCTTATAAGTTTTTGTTGAATATTGAAAAATTACTATTGATTAAAATAAGGCATTGAACTTCTAGCAGAGGTATCTAGGTATTGATACATATAATTGAAATTCAATGAAAAAGAAAATCGAAGCACAAAATTTGGGTGATTCGATATGAATTCTTTTTTGATAAATATACAAAATATTGCTTAAAACTGACAAAAAAAAAAAAAAATCAAGACATTGAAAAAGATGTATATTTGTCTGAACATTTTTCACATTATAGTCATTTTTTGAGCATAAGTTTGTCTTCTCAAATCTAGGTTCTGATTTTTGTTAATATGAAAGCCGTTAACTATTTCCCATAATCTTAACTCAGTCAGACAATTTGACCTTAGGCCAGGTATAGATAGATAGATAGATATATTTATTGTAGCAGAAAATATATTACATAGTTCTCTTAACCTATATTGCACAATTTACAGAGTTATGATATATAACTGCCTTGCTACTGACAATAAGAATAACAATTTTTAAGCTAATGATAATTTAAAACAAAACAAAGCTACTAAAAACCTTCAGGTATTATTTTATTATTCAGTAGTAAATATGAAATGAGTTTTTTTTTTTGGAAATTAATTAATAGAATTGTAAGTGTCACACAAGTCACAAAAATGTGAATTCTGTATTTTATTATAACGTTATTTAATTTAAATCAAATACATATTTAGTATTTACAGAAGTTATCTTAGTATCGTAATGTATATTTTCAGATAAAATGTTCGAATTTAAAAATAATGCCAAGTTCGAATTTATATTTGTGTCACATTCGTCGCAGTTTAGAATTTGTAAACCAGAATCATTCTTAACTCAGACTACGTTTCGGTCTAATTTGATTATTCAATAATAAATATAGACTAAGTTTATTAGTAATTCATTAATAAAATGGTAAGTGTCACACAAGTCACAAAAATTTGTATTTGTTTTATTACTACATAACAAACATTTGTATCAAACTTATAATTTGTGAAAATTAAGAAGAATATCTTCGTCTACATTTAGATACAATTTTATTGAATTTGAAAATTATGTTAAGTCCAAATTTGTGTCACATCCGTAGCATGATGATGGAATTTCAAAACGAAATCTTTCTGTTTTTCCAATCCTATTTAATTTTGACAGTGCAAGGAGAAACTTGAAACAAATTGATCAATTTAATCCTTTTGAGGATAAGTAATTCCTCATCTTTTAAATACAAAAAGAATAAATTCCTATTTAAGTGAAAAACTATTTCAATTTGAGTAAGAGAAGCTTTTCTAAACAAACAAAGGGTATAGGTATTTCGAAATTCATGGGAGATGAAAATTTATTCACTTACGATTGCAGTAATTTCAGTTAGAATTAAGTAAATTATATTCATGAACATGGTGTAAAAATCATACTTGAGTCACAACCGTAACAATAACTTGTCTTACACGTAACAATTTCGAACTTGAATTTATTTTCAATTTTTCACTGACTGATGATCAACTTTTTGATAAATATTTAAAGAAGAATTAAATATAGCATCTAATGTAACGGACACCTATATAATGTATGTATGTAGATACATATATATTTTTTTATGTTTTAATGCATATAATAATCTGATGCATTTTGGAGAAAAAAAAAACCGAAATTGTTTATAAATCGTACCTCCCATAAAACCATTTCTTTTATCTTTTTTATTGGAAAAGGTGTTTCTTATCAATTTTTGAATGGAAAATATTTTTGAATTTTTTAAAAATGTTAATTTTTTTTTCAAAACTCAATACATATGTATGTATAAAGAAAACGACTTGATCGATTTTAAAATTAATCTTATAGCTGAAACAACCGCAACATCCTAAACAAATGTTTAAATAAAATCTAGTTTTTTCGAAAACGACTTTTACGATTTTGATCAAAATTTTTGTGTGTGCTAATATTAGTAGGATCTACAATATTACGGTATTATTAACGGTACCTTTTATAGAATTTTTTTTTTTATTTGCGAATCATGTTCTTAGGTACATGTTCAACCGATTTAAATAAACTCTATTTTACAAGATCTTTTAATAAGTTTGAATAATATTTTGCATATAAAATAAAACAAATTTTGAATTAAAAAAAATTTTTAATTATTTGTTTGAAAATTCGAATTTCGAAAAATAAATTATTTTTTTTTTAAATTGATATTTTAACTTCGCATTTATAAACTAAAAAATTGGATATAAATTTCATTTCTTAAAAATATTTACAACATTTTATAAGAAAAAAAAAACACTTCAAAAAAATAAATTTCTCACAAACTAAGATTTATTAATGAAATAAGAAAATGTACATAACGTTGGGGACAGTGGCGGATTTATTTTTGCTGCGACCATAGGCCTCCCACTCCCTGACTACTATCCGTCTTATACACACATTTCATTTATGTGTTTATTTCATAAATTCTCAAACTCAATTCATTAATAGCCCATTTTGAGAATCTATTATTGTTTAGCGCCTGCAAAGAAAAAGATAAAATAAAAAATATTATTTTGTTATTTTTTCAATAAAATTGAACTTTCTCAACAAATTATGCATCGTTCGACTAAACTAGTTGTTCACCAAAAAATATTTTCAGGTCTGTCACCGCCGCCTCCTTCTGTGGGCTAATAGCGCCAATTTTGAGCAACGCCAGTTATGTTATAAATTCTTATTTTATTTTTGCTTGAAAATTTTGTCGCATCAGATTTTGCCGCCCTAGGCCCGGGCCTCACTTTATGTCCTTGATTTTTCCGTTCGGGGACTCATATTTGTATCTTTTATTTAACCTTCCACGATGAGTCATATAAAACAAAATTACGCTTTACTCTCTTTTAAAAATACTGTTTGATGAATTTCCTTTAAATCTTTCTTAATAATTTTCATGGCTTCTAATTTATACAACAAAGCTTTTTAAATAAAAAAAAAAATGATTCCTTAAGACCATGCTACTTAAAATTCAAAAAAATAACTTTTATTATTATATGCCATCTTTGACAAATCCCGATTTACAATATTAATTCCTGAACAAATAATTCGATAAACTCCATTAGTTTTCATCTTCAAGCATCAAGGAAGGTATTAAATCCTCCATTAGCGAACAGAGAGAAGTGTATACTGTAGGTTATAATAATATACACGCTATAGACCTATACCTCCGTTTATTTGAACAGACTCCTTTTCTATAATTTTAATAAGAATGGAGCTTACTTAATTATAGAAAATCCTTTTTACTCCTTTCAAAAATTTTATGAAAATTTGATTTATCCTCTTTCACTCTCGATGATGATGATGATGATGACATGGCGATGGCATCAATTCCTTATACGCATCTTAGAATTTTCACAACAAAGAAAGGGTTGTTCTAACGGCTTGATAGCTTGATATAGGGGGGTGAATGTTAGGTTACTTATTTTTTTTTGTTTTATGGTAGATACATAATTTCTCTTTTGTGATAAAATTATAACTAAGTCGATATACAAAGACGACAAAGAAAGTAGTAGAAATTATAAATTATGATGATAAAGAAGAAGAAGAAGAAGGCGTTAGATGGATGAAGAAAATTTATATACCTATCCTATCTACTTTTATAGATGCAAAAAAGATGAATGAATTATCGGCAATATAATTAGTTGGGGAATCCTTTAAGTTGAATAGATCAAACGCGCTAGACAGGAGTCATTAATTGAAGGTATAGTTTAAACAGGAAGAGAGAGAGAATATTTATTTATATAAAAAAATCGATTGGATAAACCGTAAATTTTTAGTTGTTTTAAAAATGTATTATTGATTCACATAATAATGTCCCTACTTAAAAAGCATAACAGTTTTTGCGAAAATGGATTGTAAATCGTAAAAAATTTTACAAGAAAAGTACCGGAAGCAGATCGCGACAGTGCAAAGACGTGGAGCTCTGCGAATGGTTAGATTACCGAACTGGTCCTTGCTGTCGCAGAAGTGACTTCCATCGATCTCCTAGCGGCAGAAAGAAAGTACGTCTATGACAAACAGACGAAAATTGGAGTGGAAGCGGCAACCGAGCAGGCAAAGTAACTTACGAAGCAGAAGTGAAAGTGCGCATTTTTTTTCATTATCAAAACAATTTCTCTTTTATAATTTACAGAATTTTAAAATAAGGAATTTTGAAATACAGAATTTTGGATTCACAGAATTTTGTATTTACGGAATTTTGAAAAACATCAAATTTTGTAAGAAATCAAAAACAGAATTTTAAAAAACAGAACTATTGATTTACAGAATTTTGTGGATTTACAGAATTTTGAAATACAGAATTATTGATTTTTTAGATCTTGAAAAACAGAATTCTGGATTTACAGAATTTTGAAATACAGAATTTTGATTTACAAAATTTTGAAAAACAGAATTATGGATTTACAGAATTTTGAAAAACAGAATTTTGGATTTACGGAATTTTGTGTAAGAAATCGAATACAGAATTTTGAAATACTGCAGAATTGTGGATTTACAGAATTTTTGAAAGACAGAATTTTGGATTTACGGAATTTTGAAAAACAGAATTTTGGAATTACAGAATTTTGAAAAACAGAATTTTGTATTTACATAATTTTTTAAATACATAATTTTGGAAACCGAATTTTGGCGCATATCTACAGAATTATGACCCCGACCCGTGTTTTTTCCTCCCCTTCTCCATTAAATTCTTTGCTTTTTCTATCCGCTGATTCTCTTCAATATTTTGAGAAAACGAATGAAAGAATGTGTAGGCAAATCTAAATCAATATCCTCATACCTCATTGAAGGACATACCTACTTACTTAAAAAAAAAAAAAAACTAATTTCCATATAAAAAGTTTTTCAAAGATTCTCATCGCCTTATCAAAAATTCTCGAAGAAATAGAACTTCTTGAAGATTTCCTATAATAACAAAAAATTATATGTAGGTAGGTACTCAAAGGACATATATCCTGTTCAATTTTTGTATAACGTATTAACATTTTATATATATGTATGTTCTCAAAGACAGCTACTCAGATATTTATAATTTATCGTTTCTAACAGTAGCGGACAGTTTGTAAATCGAAAAGCCAGATAAAAAACTCCAATAAGCCGATTTGTATATATTTTCCCTCACTTCAATTGGAAAGAGGGCACTGGTGAGCTGTCGTATACATAGAGGATATGTTGTCGTCGTTGCGTAGTCGGTTCTAAGTTGTCGCAAAGACAACATAACTTGACCGTCATGATGCAGAGGGGATAATATTTTCTCTCGACCACTTTTATTATATATCTATCTATCTACACACTTGGATATTTGGTTCGTATTTTTTTTTTTTTTTTTATTTTGAACTGTTTTCTATATGATAAAAAGGACGATATCGGCTTTTACTAGATTTCTTTCTTTTTTTTAGCTCATGTATCCTCCTGATGGCTTGAGAGCTACTCCACTCCCGGACATCTAAAGAATTTATGTGATGTGTGTAATGTGTATGGAGCACAAGAGCATTTGCCTTACATTATGCAATCGACATTTTGTGTTTGCGCTTAACTTTAGACGATAAAGTTACTTTGTCATGTACCTACTTTGTCCTTAAAATATTTATATTCGCATCAGAGTTGCTTGATTTAAATGTCCTTACAAAGGAATCAAGAAGAAAAAAAAATATACTAAGCCGGCATATATGCAAGCTTTTACATCATACACCAGTTCTGTGGCATCATAAAGCATGGATCCTTTTTTGTATAGAGCGAACAAACTATCGTCAAATCAAGGATAATAAATCAAGGAATAATATATAATCGAATTTTTATTGATACAAGCTGCTTACAACCATTGCCCCGGTCATTGGGTTTAAAAAAAAATAAATAAAGAAGGTTAGGTAGGAAGAGTAACCGGAAGAGAAATAACCTTTCTTTGTGAAAATCTTATATGTATGTAGTTTGAGAATAAAGTGTATCTCATTCACATAAAGATAGAACTTAAGGATGATAGGCCGAAGGAAAGAGGTAAAGCTATATATATACCTTACCTAAGTTAAGTACCTATACCTATATCTAAACATGTATGTATATTGAATTGGTGACTTTTTGCTTTTTTGGTATTATTATTTTTAATACCCAGATTGGTCATCGATCGAGGAAATTGCCTTATGAATATCTTATCAAACCTAATTTGGCAATAAAAATGTAAAGCTCTCAAAAAGGATATATGTACATATACATAATATATTTTTTTTTGTTCGTTTGTTTGTTATTTTTTTTTATTAAGTTGAATTTTTATCTGACATTTCATAAAATAGATTGGATGACGTTCAATACACCCACTGATGATTTTGAAATTAGGTATAAGTTAATGATATGTTATATAAGGTATATAGATATAAGGATACAAATAATTTTCTTGGAGCACAATAACTAGACATAGAAGCTCTTAAGATGCGTACATGGAAAATAATTTATTGTGATATTTAAAGTTAAACAAGGTTTTTATTATTAGAATTATTTTAACAGAACAATACAAAAATAAAAATGTCATGATAGTGATGCGGGCTATTTTGATTGATGAGTTAATACAAAAAAAATTACCGATCAGAAATATGATAGTCGAAGTAACCTTATAGTACATTACAAGGAAGAAGATAAATAATCATTAAAAAATTGAAGAAAAGACTTTTTTTTATACAAACACAAATAATAATACCTAAGAGATTCACATAAAAAATTCGGTAGAAAATTTTAGGTCCCCTCCACTTGGCTTGGGTTCTTCACCACGAAACTTATTTATTTAAAAAATAATTTTGTCTTCTGTTTTCCAAAGATCAATTTTAGTGGAGAGTCTTCTTGGTTCCTGCAAAAGAAAGTTATAATACCTAAAACCTTAACCCAGAAATTCGGTGTAAAATTGTAGGTCCTCTCTACTAGCCCTTGGTTCTTCTTCAGTTGTCTATTCTTTCGCCAAATTTATTTATTTCCTTTTTAAAAAATTGAAATTTATAAAAAAATGGCATTATTGTAGTACACATAAAATATATAAATATAAAAAATATATCATGCGAGAAAGGAAGAAATACGAGAAAAGCATCATTCGAGAAAACTATCGTGCTTGAAAAATATCATGCGAGAAATTTATTAATCGATTCTCTTCTCCCGTTAAATGTATCATGCTGAAAAAGAACAAAGTGAGATATGTATATTATGCGAGAAAATTAGCATGCGAGCAATATGATATAATTATGATAACATCAAAGACTTTGCAAGTAGTAAACGATAGAATATAAGTAAAATAGAATACATGACTGGGTCACACGAACTTGCTCTTATATACGATCACACTGTGGATTTAAAATCTTAATATGTATTTTAAAAAAACTTGTAATCTGATAAAAAAAAAAAAATAAATAAGCTGTGAGGAACCAATATTTTATACCACCTGCCAAAAAAGTAGTTTAGTTTAAGGTAGTATTATGTGAGTACATAAATATGAACAATATGGCACCGTGTGTTGCACATTTGCATTGAATTTACAGTTTTGAATGAAAATTAAATTTTCAAAATTAAAAATAATTATAAATAAATAATTAAACAACTTCTGAAACTATTTTGACATCAACGCAATGCACATCATCTGATTTCTTATTGGAGGGGTTTTAAAAAAAATAATTTTTTATATATAAAATTTTTAAAACATTTTTAAGAAATAAAATTAGTACGCCAATTTTTAATAAAAATCGTAGGGGTCATTTTTGAGAAAAAATAAATGTTCCTTACATGTTTTTAAACACTAGTATGAGAGGTACCGTTATATTTAATTATAAAAATAGTTTTTATTTAAAATCTGCTAGATAATATTAAAAAACTGCTGAGTGCCAAATTTAATAAAAATCGACCAAATCATTTTCGAATAATTAAATTCTCAAAAAAAAAAAAATTAAACTTTTTTTAAAAATCAAAAAATAAAATTTTGGTATACAAAACTTTTAAAACTTTTTGAAACATTCAAAATCATCAAAACCAGTTTAGGCGTTTTTGAAAAAATGGAAAATCAAAAAATGGTTCAATAGGAGGTACCACATTTTTCTAATTTAAAGTGCGGGCACATTTTTCAGAAAAATAAGATTTTCATAATTTGGGAAATTTGTACGTTATTTGTGATCCCAAAAAAATTTCTGCGGAATTTAGAGAAAATCGACCAACACGTCGCAGCCAAAAAAACAGACAAACAGAAAGACAGGTGGACAGAATAATTGTGAGACTCACTTTCATCGTATTGTCAAGTTCGATTTTTTTTTACGAATCCATAACTTGCCGAATAGTATCTACAGTAATGTAAATATCACAAATAAAAAGTGAGTTACCCATACCCACAAGGTTCGCATCAGTAAACCAATGACTTTTCCAAGGATTAATGGCAATGGCAGATAGCGGTCAATAATGTCATTTCGAAGTTTTTTGCGGTTTTGACAGAGTGATCTCGATCTGATTTGTGAGTGATCTGAGAGAGTCTTCGAATCCCGACAAGGAATAACCAAACCTCCAGTTTAGACACCAAGTCATCACTGATGCCAGAGTGGCTGCCTGGAGTGAGTGCTCCGAGTGCCATGTTTTAGTCTCATAACCCTTCACCGTTTAAGAGCCTCTAAGTATAAGTATTTTCTACAAACTACTTTAAACTGTTTTAAAGTTAAACTGTTATGTACACTTTCCATGACATACTTTAAAAAGAATTCTTATTTGCGTAATTCAAAAGGTTTTTTGAAACCACAGCGATACGTTCGTTATTAAGATGACTTTTACTAAAAACATATAGGTACCTACATGTTCAGTAAAACTATAATGATAAGATTAACCAAACGAAACGTATCCACGTCACAAATAATTGTTCAACAACCACTTTTACGTAAATCTTTTTGAAATATTTTTCCATTCTCAAGTTGGTTCTCCAAAATGAACAGCAAAATTTTCCAATGTCAATCGCGTTAAGCAAATTTCAACGAAAAAAAAAATTACTAATAATAAAAAAAAATAAATAAATAAAAGTAAATATTTAATTGATTAAGCGAAGCTAAAAACTTTACCTTTTTAAGTTTTGCTAAAACGACACTTGAATTTGTTTGCCAAACAATTCATATGGCCTGTTTTTGTTCCCTTTTCAATGCAGTGGCATCACAATCACACACACTCAACATCACAACACAACACCCCACACTTCAGTTTTTGGGGAATTATTTTAATACTGCATTTTCATTGCGGTTATATGTCTATACCCGCCAAGCGCTGTCGCCTATAACCATGAGCTACTTAAGCCTGATTCACCCAAAAATTATGTCGGAAATTCCACAAAATTCTATTTGAACTCGTTTGGCAGCAGAATGAGCTTCAAAACCGTTGCGAAATTCCCTGGGCATAGATACCAGTAGACGTTTTTACTTTATATGTACCTAAGGGTGAGTATGTAGGTTTCGACGAGCAAGGGTGTGTGTGTGTTTTTTTTGTTGTTGTTTACCTTAAACAAATTAGAAAAGCAAATTTGTTTGACCATCATCATCGTTCTAGAACGTGATTATCTATAGGAGCGATAGATAGATAGAAAGATAGATAGATAGCAGAGTGCGATGATGAATCAAGTGCGCCGGACTGGGCCGAGACGGCGCGGCGTGGTAGGCATATCGGTGGTGGCGGGTTCTCAAGTGCATTTGGCCGCTTTTATCTAAGAGAGTTTTGAAAAGTTTTTCAAGTGGCGGTCCTGTTTGAGCTCGTTTATATATCGATGTGGTGATGTGCGGGCTCAATATGTGATGACACCGCAGCGATAGTGGTGTGGTAGTATGGTATGGCAGATAGATAAACCCAAAAGAAAAAGTTAATTAGATTAAAAGGTTGTTCTTCATTTTTCAATAGGCCACTAAGTTTTCAGAACGCAATTGGTTTTTAATTGGTGTGTGTGTGTGTGTGCTCACTGGGTATATATAGATTGTTGACTTTTTTAAATCAAATACAGGATAGCTATCTATAGATGTGCTATAACTGTGATTTTGATTTATTTGTTTTGATATTTTTTTTTTTATCTTGAAATAAAGTGGGTTGGTGAAGGGTGATGAATTAGTAATGATTGGAGGAAGTTGTGATTATGGGTGACATTGTCATCTTAATGGAATGAGGATTTTTTTTTTTAAATATAGAACGTAAAACTTTAATAAAAAAATATTTTCGCTTCTGTAGGACAAGTATTGCTTTCGTGCGAAGCAGAAGTGGTTTTCAGCAAATAAAATCTAGGTTTATAATAAAAAAATGTAAGCAATCATTGAATGAAAGATTTAACTTACGCTTACATTCAAAGTCTAAGCACGGACAAACTTAATAGTTAAAAATAAAAAATGGCATGAAAAAGGGTTTTAACAAAACGAAGGTTCAAGTCACTTAAAAGTACAATGAAAGCTCTGTTTTTAGGAAAGTAATTTGTATGGGAAATTTAAAAAAAGAATTTTGTTCTCGTAAATGTACCCGTTTAAAGGAATTGTCCGCTTATTGGAGCTGTACGCAAGTAGACCTTTCACTTTAATTGAATTGTGCAGAGTATCTCATACCTCCTAAACCTGCATAAATTTTTCGCATTTGTAGCAACTGATACTGCATCACAACAACTATGAGAAACTTATTTTGATAAAAAGTGAGAATAGAAGCAAGGCCGTAGCCAGGGGGGGATCACAGGGGTTTGACCCCCCCCCCCCGAAATGTTTGAGGAGTGCATTTCTAAATCACACTTTTTCGCTTCAGTAGGTATGATATTATAGAACAATTCTCTCTGCACTTCAAACCATGGGCATAAATTGCAGCAATTTGATTGGACAAGGGTACGATAGTGCTTCTGCTATGAGTGGCAGTTTTAACGGAGTACAAGGTGTAGTACGCGAGTCTCATCCAGAAGCTTTATACGTGCATTGTAGCGCACACTCTTTAAATCTGGCCTTAGGGCATTCCTGTCAAATTCAGCCTATTCGTAATACTATTGGTATCATAAAATCCGTTGGAAATTTTTTTAAATTGTCGGCAAAGCGCACACATTTATTGCAGATAATTATTAAACAGAATTATCCGCAAAATAACTGGAAAAATTTAACTGCCATGTGCGAAACCCGCTGGGTAGAAAACAATGATGGGTTGATGAGATTTAAGGAAATTTTTAAAGCGATAATCAATGCTTTGGAAGAGTTGTTTAGTGATAAGAACTCTGAAACTTCATCGAAGGCAAGCTGCTTTTTAAGATCTATTTTAGCTAGTGATTTTGCAGTAAGTTTGTGTTGTTTGAGCGTTTTGTTTACGTATACATTGCCACTTTGTAAGATCTTACAATCCCCTTAATGCGACTTAGTATCTGGTTTGGAGCATGTTGAATTAATATCAAACACGTTCCAAGGAATTCGAAAAAAATATCACCTCGGAATTCAAAGTAATTTTTGAGACTGCACAAAACTTACTAAATGTTGCAGATGAGAAACTGAAAATTCCACGAATAGTATCAAGGCAGCAGCATAGGCAAAACGTTAGCACAACAGATCCTGAAACCTATTTTAGGATAATTATAATGATTCCTCTTTTAGATGATTTCTTAAGTCAGCTTAAAATGCGATTTGAAAACTATAAGTCCATACTTTCCTCTTTGTGCATTCTGATTCCATCAATTCAGGCCAAAAATGAACAAAATTTTAACGAAGAAAATTTCAAATTTTATAAAAAGTTTTTGGATTGGGACACTTTAAATGCTGAATAAATGCTATGAAAGACAAAATGTCATAAATAACTAGTTACACAGCGGTCAAAGAGTGCAATAGCAGCTCTTGGAGAGTGCAACAAGGATCTGTTTCCTAACATCCACAAGTTTCTAAAAATTCTGGCGACATTACCGGTTTCAACGTGCACACCGAAAAGAACATTTTCGACAATGAAACGTCTGAAAACTTATTTAAGAAATTCTACCGGTGAAGAAAGACTAACAGGATTGGCGTTAATGTCAGTTCATCGACAAATTGAGATTGACACTGAGGAAGTTATCGATGTATTTGCAGCTAAGAAGGCCAGAAGACTGAATATAGTTTTGTAAAAATATGTAATACTTTTGTAATGATACTATTTAATTATGTACCTACCTAATAAATAATAACTGTATGATTATATTTTGTATAAATAATACCTTTTCGTAAATTTTTCTGCTTAGGTACCTATTTAATGGAACTGCATGATATATACATCATATGTACATATTATGTATATGCATAAACCTGCATGCCCAAATGTTAAAAAAAAATTGTGTGGGCTTTTTTTGATTACTAATTGGTGAATTTTTCTATTCGAAAAATTATATCCCCCCCCGAAAAAATTGTCTGGCTACGGCCTTGAATAGAAGTGGTCCCAAAACAGAACCCTGTGGTACTCTTGTTTTTATAAATACAAAAATAAGAAGAGGTACCGCTTTCAATTTCTATTGATTGTGATATATTTTTCAAATAGTTGAGGATTCTTCACATGAAAGCGACCAACGACCGATGAATAAAAGAACAAAAGGGATTTTAAACATTTAATAAGTCTAAATTCTTCACAAAAACTAGACAAAATAGTAGGAATTTTTAAAATTTAAATTTATGTTAAGATAATAAAATATTCGTTTTAATAATTAAAATTAGAGAAATTTTGAGAAAATAAATTGGTTGTCACGAATTGCAATGTGATTGTTACGAACTGTCAAACTCTATTCACGTTCCACTTTCCACATACCATCCACACTGCAACGAATGAATTGTTCGCACACGAATAACCCCAAAATCATTCTTGTTTTTGTTTTCTTGGTGATTGGTCATGTCTGAAACAAAAATTTAAACGTCACTCGTGACGAATAAAAAAAAATGATATGTGAACGAAATGTCAAAATGAACGAATGTTCGTTCATTCGTTTGTCGTTGGTCGCTCTCATGTGAATAGTCCTTTACATAGTAGACGAAGGGATGTGTTCGAGAACTTGAAAATGTTTTGAAGCTCAGAAGCCCAACAGAACTAAAAGACCAATATTGTCAGCGAAACGAAGGTAGGAGGTTACTTTTATAATTGCTGACTCACAGCTTTAGAAACTCTTAAAGCCTGACATTAAGTTGAAAATACCTAAGATATTTTTGCCAATGACTGGATATAAAAAGAAACCAAACGCTAGTGATATAAGCTCAAATTATGTGCACACTTTGTAAGAAAGTTTATGTGTGCTGAATAAATAATACTCTTTGGCGACAGTAGATTTTTGTTAAATGTAATAGATTTTCATTTAGAATTTCTACTTAACGTGAACTAGCAGTTGATTATTTATTAATTAAAATATTTGAATTTGTGAATTTATTTATTTATTTAGTTGATTTGTGAATTAGAAGATACATAGTTAGGCATTTTTTATTAATAATAAATCTAAATAATGTATCTATTTTTCTTCTTGGGATCCATATTCCGTTTTTAATTCTTTTTCCAACCAAAACGTTATATTTTCAGCCAAATTTAATACATTACACTTTCGTGTGAAATAAAACTGAAGTCAATTTAATTTTAATCGATTTCAATACTATTTCGAGTGAAAGTGAAATGAAAAACTTAACTCTATAACAGTTTAGTTTTTGCTTCAAAATAGTTTTTAACGTTTGCAGTCCATAAAAAAGTGGGTTTTACTTTTTTATCTAACTAATCTAATAAATTTAATTAAAGTTCAATAAATAAATTTTAACTATTCATAAATTAAAAAATAAACCGACAATAATCTTGGAAAACGTTCATTTAACCATCTTATATAGATTTGTAATTTGTCTTTGAACTCAAACCGATTTTCATTTAACAAGCTAAGTCAACAGGATTACTGTCATTTGCTGCAAATTGTTGTGTTTCCTTTATTTTTAACAAAAGGATATTTTAACAATCAACAAAAAAAAAAAAACATAAACGGATTACCGATGGATAAAGATTGACTTTTTGGTTGTTGTTTTTTTTTTTTACGGAACCTGTTTCATCGCAAAGAAATCTCAAAAAGGATAATTCGTATAGAGGAAGTCAATTCCTATAATAATATCCAGGTATAAAAATTGCAACAACTGCCGACGGCAGCGGCGGCAGCCTGCGTTGGCGTTAGAAAAAAAAAAAAGACGCAGATCAATATTGAGTACTTGAAGGTATTTTTTTTCAAAGATACCTGCTTAATAAATTATCTTCAAGGTTATCCAACGCATTACAATAAGGAGACATTTTTTGAAGGAAACTACCTTTTTTATTGTTCAAAATAGAGACACCTATGTGCATAGTACATAGATATTATGTTGCATTTGATTTCTTTGAGGCTTAGCATAAAATTAATCTTTTGTTGACAAGTATGATTTTTGAGGAAAGCAAAAATCTACCTTTATGAATCTAGGATTAGGAGTTTAGTGTTTTTCAGCAAAAGGGTTCTTTGTTACGTAATAGAAATTTTCATTTTTATTAGAAATATAGAAATACATGTACTTTGCATCTTACCTATGATTTGTGACCATTTCAGTAATTGCTATTGCTAAAATGACTGCGAAGATGTTAAAAAACTAGACACAAATTTTTCTCGCATTTTTCATTTTGCGCCGAGTTAATTTTGTTATTTCTGTATTTAAGTTTAAAATATTTGTTGATAGCGTAGTATTGGAAGAGTCACAAATCGATTTGGGACAAGTTGAAAGAAAGTATAAAGATATCTTTCTTGAAGACAGCGTTTTATTGAATGGATAGTCAATGAAACGCCAAAACTTTAAATGGTACGCTAATCGATGAGCGAAATTAATTAATTAAGCAAATTATTTGAAGAAGTCTCCAATCTTTTTTTCGCACTATTTTAATTGTCCGAACCATTTATTGTTTCCAGAAAAATGACAAATGGGTTTAATTCGGTTTATTATTGTTGTTACTTTCATTCTTCGTTATTTTTTGTGATTTTTTGAGTTATTTTTACTTGCTCTATATGGGGTATAGTTGGAAAAAAAGTGTCGAGGTTGTATAATCAAAATTAATACTACGATAATCGAAAAGTTCAAAAAAATTTGTGTTTCATGATACAGTCCGTCGTCGGTCTGTGTATCCGTACGTCTGTTCGTCTTCTATAATTTGAGCTAACTAAATTTTTACAGGTCATTTTTAAGTGATTCCTTATTTCATGTAAAACGGGTTGCTTCTATACAACAATTTCAATTTTTCAAGAAAAAATTAACCTAACCAAAATAGGACTTTGAAGTTTTTTTTTATATAAAACTGGCCTTTTTAATGATTGTTATAATTTTGCAATAGAGTCCTCCTGAATATTTTAAAAAATATTGCATTTAAATTTTAAAACAATTTTGTTCATAAAAAAAAAATCTAAAAGGAAATAATTTTTCTTAGTTCCTTTTCTTGACTTTTTTTAACATTTAGTTTCGTTAAAATGCAGCTTTAATTAATTAATTAATTTATAAACACAAGACCAAGATCGTGCAACCTAGTGGTGCACAGTGGTTCAGTTGTTAAATTTTGGCTACAAAAAATCATTTTCCACGACCAAAAGTGAATAAAATTCATGCACATATTTGAAGATATTTTTAACATAAACTTGACTCAAATTCTGACATTTTCTTAAATTTATAAACAAAATTTCGAATCCTAGTTTAAAAAAAAAGTATCGCTGGTAGTGCTGCTGGCGACTCCAAATCACAACGGGTTATTCATTTCGTTTTTTTATGTTGGTAGCGCTGGCATTAGACACCTGCCAAACTCAGATGTCATTTGAATTGTCATAATATTAGTTGAATGTTTGCCATTTACGATAATGGATCGCTCAACAATGCCAATGGACAGACACGGTTACAGTTAATTCTGACCGAGGTCCAATGATAACTGATTTTTTTTTTTTTTGGCCGGCGGCGATTAAAGATCATGACTTGGACGATATGTGGTTCCAACAAGACGAGACAACAAGCCACACAACACGACCAATTATGGCTTTATTGCGTGAGTAGTTTCCTGGTCGCGTAATTTCACGTTTTGGCAACGTCAATTGGGCACCAAGATCATGCGATTTGACACCGTTAGATTTTTTTTCTATGGGGCTAATCAAAAATCACTGTTTACGCGAATAATCCCCGAACTCTAGACGCATTTAAAACCAACATTACTCATGTTATGGCCTACATAACGCCCGAAATGTGCGAAAAAATGGTTCAAAATTACCTCAAAAGAACGTGTACTTATTTATGACAGCGATACCAATGATACTCCTCAATTTAAATTTAGAAAATCAATTCTAAAATGTTGCACACTGTATTCAAAGGGATATAAACTTATTTTTGTAATATAGCTTGGATATTCTTTTATTAAAAATGATTTTAAGTCAAAACTAAGTGTTTCTGAAAATTTTGACAGTTAAAAGCTCTAAGGTTAACGAATCTAAAAACTTAAAATAAAAGACAAGTTCAGGAAAATAAGTTAATTAAAGGCATCAGCATTCTCAGTTGCGTGATAAAGATTCCTCAGCTAAATTTGTCAGTTTCGCTGTGAAAATATCTAGTGAGGAAAACAAAAATTGGGTTTATGCATTCTTAAAGCTTTGGAGCAATAATAAGCATTCTTCGATTTAAAGAAGTCTATAGCACTTTTCGATACTTCAACTCAAATAAGTTGAGAATTAAGTTCTTTATGATAAAATATAAAACCTGAATCTTAACAATTTCCTTGCTCAGATCTTTTCTTACAAAACAAGTGTATACTTTAATTGTTTTCTTTTTAAAACTTTAAAATTAACATTCAATACTAAAAGTGATTAGATATGCTCTTAAAGAAAATTAAAATAAAAAAAAAATATTTACATCAAACACCAACAACGACGGTAAATTGCGATGACATAGAAATAAAGCTTACCTTTTTCTATATATCTACCTATAGGTATGTACATACATAGATACTTATCTGACAGAAAATTATTACATTTTCTTTTCAGCTAAGTACCTATCTCTATAAAGGTACATACCTTATTCCTAACCCACCGGATGTTAAACTTGACGAGACCATCATCAACATCCGAGTAGGGTTGTTATAGGTATTACAGCCACAGCCAGAATACAGTGCAAAAAGCAGTGAAATAGAGACTTCCTATGCCAGAGTGGCCATACGCGTCTTATCTCGCTGCGAGCTAAATGCAAAACACACCGTTAACAATGACAAAGGTGTCAAATTCAATTAACCACCTCGCTCTATAATGTCCTGTATACTGATGGAACTGGGTATACTGTGTATATGTTCTTTTTGTTTTTTTTTTTTTTTTTACGCTCACGCAATATTTTTACTCATCATCATAGTCCTTGTTTCTGCAAAGTTATAAGGATCATTTTTATATTTTTATACTGTGATGTGTGCTTAAAGTGTATATTGCAAAATAAAGGGGCGTTTATCGCGCAGATAACGACACTCCTTCTAGGAGTTGAGAACAAATAACAAAAAAAAAAAAAAAAAATAATATGCTTACAAGAAAAACGTTATACAGATGAGTATTCATTTCCCTGCTCATCTCTAAGCTGTGATCCTTGAAATGGAGAAAAATGTACTTTAGGTAGGTATACGAGTATGTAGGTACCAAAGTAACAACACAAAAAAAGGAAAGTTTTTTCTTTTTTTTTTAGAAAACATTGGTGTAGTAGGAATCGGGTGGAATAAGGGGGAGATTTAAGGAGAACGCAAGCGCTGTTTTCAGTTTCAGTATATCCTTGATGTATACATATACAAGGCACTGTGCAAGGATTTTCTTATATACTTCTACCAAGGACGTTGTACTCCCCAAAGCCTTTCGGGGCTAAGGAGAAAAATTATCTTTTTTAATGACGAAGGACGAACACAGAGAATCCTACATGTATACCTAAAGTTATATAATTTCTACATAAAAATCCTTATAAGGAAAAAGAGAATGAGAAAGTTAAATGAACTTTTATGGAGGATATCGTATGGATTTTTGTTTGAGTGTGAGAGATTCGTTTTTTAATTGGATTTGCTATTTTAATATTTCTCTGTGAGATTCGAATCCGCTCCGCCTTTTCCATATTACCTTATAACTGCACATGAAACGTATAGAAGGTTTTGAAAACGATTAGATAGATATACTTAAATACATATATTTGAACCAATGTATGTTTTCTGTATAAGAGAAGAAAAAGTATCTGAATATAACAAGCATTGGATTGGCCAAGGATATGGTGTTTTTTTACTTGATGATGATGTTAACTTTGTGTATTAGATACATACTTATATGTACATATATACAGTGTTTCTTTGAGTGTATCATGGATTTAGAATATGTATACAAATTGAATCTCTTATAGGAAAATTCTTGAGAATAAAACGATAAGTAAATATTTACCTAACTTAACTACAAACAACTGAAATAAAACAACAAAATAAAAATTAATGGGTACATCCTCAATCCTCAGGTCTCGAGTTATTAAGCTTTACTACAGGCACATTATATCCTGAAGGAAAAAAAAAATATTTTTCTCGTGGATTTTCGTTTCGCGGGTTTTTAATTAGCAAAATTGTCATTTCGCAATTTCTGGTCTTAATGCATTTTTTTTTTATTTTGCATACATTTTTTTTTTGGAAATCGTTTTTTATTTCACTATTATTAGGCGTGTTTTATTGAAAAAGCTATCTGTTGTACATACGATTTTACATGCATTACAAATATAACATCGGCATTAGGATTACGGTTGATAAATAGTTTAGCAATAGAATTCTACTGTGGATGGTGCAGTGTAAAGAGATTTTTCACGTTTATTCGAGTCTCGAAATAATTTTTTTTTAGTTTTGTTCTTAGATGTTGGTACGATTGATAATTGAACTGTATCTCGATGGATGTGTTCATGGAGTAATAATTATAATTGTATTTTTCCATTAAACAAAAAAATCGATCTTTTTGATATTTTTTGGTCAATTTTTATTTTTAAGATTTCAGAGAACTCCTTTTTTTCAAAAATATAAAATCTATTTCGCAATTTTGCTATCAAAAAGCAAGAATGAAATTTTTTGCACTTTTTACACAGTAATTGTTTGCCGCACAAATCTATTTCAGATCTATGTTTTGTACCGTTTCTTTTTTCAATGGTTCTTTTTCGGTTGGAAATTGCTTTTAAACACTACAATTTGTAATAGATGTTCCCCTAGTTCACTATGCTTGGAAAGTGTGCAAAATATTTACTGATTTAAATCATTGCTAGAAGTTGACTTAAAAAATGCCGAAGAAGAAATGAAAAAAAAATGCGCTATGTAATGTTCAAAAGTTTGTTCAAAATATGTCACGTTGCATTGGTTGTTTTCAAAATGGACTAATTTTATGCACCATCAATGGTATCAATCTATATAACGGGTGATTTTTAAGCTGGTTTGGTTTTGGCAACACTGGTTTTGACAGCTGACGTGTGTTTAGTACCTTGTGTCACTGTCAAACAGCTTCAGTTTGGTTTGCAATTTAACCATGGATCGTCTTACAAATGAACAACGCTTGCAAATTATTGAATTTTACTATCAAAATTCGTGCTCGGTTCGAAATGTTGTTTTTCGAAAAATTGTGTTCAGCGATGAGGCTCATTTTTGGTTGAATGGGTACGTAAATAAGCAAAATTGCCGCATTTGGAGTGAAGATCAGCCAGAAGCATTGCAACAGCTACCAATGCATCCCGAAAAAGCCACTGTTTGGTGCGGTTTATGGGCCGGCGGCATTATTGGGCCATATTTCTTCAAAGATGATGCGAATCGCAGCGTTACTGTCAATGGTGAACGCTACCGAGCGATGATAACAAACTTTTTTTTGCCCGAAATGGAAGTTCTTGACTTGCATGATATGTGGTTTCAACAAGACGGTGCCACATGCCACACAGCACGCGAAACAATGGCGCAATTGCGAGGCGAGTTTGGTGAACAGTTAATTTCACGTTTCGGGCCGGTCAATTGGCCGCCTATATCGTGCGATTTGACACCATTAGATTATTTTTTGTGGGGGTATGTCAAGGCTAATGTCTATAGGGACAAGCCCGCTTCGATTGACGCACTGGAAGCCAACATCCATGCATTCATTCGTGAGATACCGGCCGATATGTGTGAAAGAGTATGCCAAAATTGGACTCAGCGGATGGGCTACCTGAGACGCAGCCGCGGTCAACATTTGCATGAAATTATCTTTAAACATTAAATTGCAAGGTTCAAACTATCGATTCAAATAAATATTTCATTCATTTTTTCGAATTTTTTGTGTTTTTTTTTTTTAAAAAGTTCTAAACCTCTTAAAAAATCACCCATTATATATAAATTAAAGTTTAGTTTTGTGTAAGTTCGCTAACCAGCCAAACCGGTTGACCGATTGAGAAATTTTTTTTTTTATTAAAGAGGAATAAGGGTAGAAGGTTTAGGACAAGCAAAAAATAATAAAAAAATAAAGAAAATCTGTTAAAAAAAGAAATGAAATTGCAATTAGTCACATGAGTCGCTGATTTGAACAATATTTAGTAATTTGCACAATTCAAAAATAATAGAGTTCGTGGTGCAGTGGAAAGATCTCCGCTTTCTCACATTGCAAGAGCGATGTCCTCAGCTAATAGCTTGATCTTTGGGGCTTATTACCCCAACACTGAATATTTCGAGAGTGTGCGTTTAAGTGGCTATGTTCCACCTAACGCATTCCTCTATTTAGACAGTCGAGGGCTGATCCAGGATAGAGAGGCCGTAGAACTGTGGATAGGCGGTTTCGATATGATCGAGACGTGCTTGCACAAGGCGGTGCTGAGCGAATTCGGTTCAGTAGGACTGTGTCCGATCGGGACCGAAAAGATAGGAAGAAGCAGGAGAACCAGTTTTGGTGGCTCAATGCTGTTAATAATGATATTTGAAGTTGACTTTGAAGTTTTGTCTTGGCCGACTTACATATAGGTGTAGGTACTAGTTTTAAGTAGGGACAGTCGGGGTGGCACCCAAAAAAAAAAAAAAAAAAAAAAAAATATAAAACTTAAAAAACCAAAAAAAAAAAAAATATAAAAAACAATGAAAATCAAAAAAAAAATGTAAAAAATGTAAAAAACGCTGCTGTGGCTGTTCTAGTTTTTAAGTATTTTTTAAGTAGTTTTAAATAGTTTTAGTTAGCTTTAGTTTTTTAAGTAGTTTGTAAGTTTTAAATAAAATATTTAAAAAAAAATGATAAAGAATCCAAGTTTTTTGTAAATTCTTTCTTGGAAAAAATAAAACCAATATTGAATTGTAGAATTAAGTTAGTTTTTAAGCCGAAAGGCATTAGCATTAAGTTATTACATAGTTTAACTTAGAGCGCCCGCATAGGGCCAGTAAGTTAGTTGTAAGTTATTGATAAGTAGGCTAGTTTTTATGAATTTTTGTCTAGCGTTAAGATAGTTATAAGTTTTGAAGAAAATAAAAATTAATTTAAAATGAAATGAAATGAAATGAGATCTCCGCTTTCGACGTAAGGGGTCTAAGGTTCGATTTCTGTCACCGGAAACATTTTTTTTTTAATTTTTAATAATTTTCTTTTTTTTTCAACACATTCGCTGCAAAACAAATACAAAAAAAATATTTTTTTTTTAACGCCCTGAAAAGCGGGCCGGGGTTTTGCTAGTGGTATATAAAAACAGCTGAACATCGGTTTATTTTTTGCAGCGAATTTCAAAAGAAATGATAAAATTTTGCACAGAAAAGACAATGGCGTAATTTTGATACCGGTATATTTTAATAAATACAACACACCAAAACATTTTTTTCTTAACTTTGCACCAAAATTAATAAATAAACACCAAATAATACACCAGCGTGCTACTTGAGCACATACCTACGATAATTGATCAATTTCAACAAATTTCGATTTTCATTCTGATGGGAAAAAAATCAATCTCTTTTGAACAAATCCTGCAGGTAAAACCAATAGAATTTTGAGATGTCAATTTGCGAAAATTCTGTTAAAAATTAGTCAAAAATAATTAAAAAAATAATTAGTTAGTAAAACATGTCTTTTATTTACTCTGCAAAAATTTACGCCGATGATGTCATCTGTTTTACCAAAAGGTAACTTGTATATAAAAAATTGACGGAATTATTATTTTTTTTATAATTTTTGGATCCATTTAAAAAAAAATAAGTATATTTCTTATAAGGCTGACAAATTTTATATGGCAGGTACCTACCTGAGTGCTGTGTAGCCCAAACAGTGCATTTTTTGAAAAGAAGTTTTATCCGAAATGAAGCACCCACCGCGCCTGCTATACGCAATTTTTGTGCAAAAATTCTTGAGACTGGTATGCTAGTGGACAACACTCATGGTCTCTGTCGTCGTACGTTGCGCAGACGAAAATGTGGATTGTGGAGTGGTGGCATCATTGGACCGTTTTTCTTCGAAACTGACGTTTTGGTGAACGGTGGGCACAGAGCCATCTTAACCGACTTTTTTTTTTACTGAAATTGAAGACATGGATTTGGGAAAACTCTGGTTCATGCAGGATGGCGCGTCATGCCACACAGCCCATGCCACACAATCGATCTTTTGCGCACAAAATTCCCAAATCGTGTTATCAGCTGTCTTGGCGATGTCAATTGACCGCCTCTGAGCTGCAATTTGACCCCTTTGGACTGATTTTGTGGGGAACCGTGGAGGACCGATATTATGCCAACAATCCGGAAACGATTCAAGCACATAAGACCAATATCATCCAAGCAATCCGTGAGCTACAGCCCGAAACCATCAATAAGGTCTTGGAAAATTGGAGTGACATAATGCTACTGCGAAGCCAGCCGAGCCAGCCACTTGAACGATGTTGTGTTCCATAATTAATGGAAACGTTTTGTTCTTACTAAAAAAGCTATAATACATGAACAAAATGTATGTTTGTTAATTTTGTTGCATTTAAAATAAAAAACTTGTATTTGGCCCACCTGTAGAAAATAATTCAAAAAATTTATGCGCCAGAAACCAGACTCTAATTTCTCGAAAATTATTTTTCAATTCGTATCCGATTTCAGAATTGTAATCTTAATGTTTTGCTATTCTCTTGTAATGTCATTAATTTCTAACTTGAGTTGGTTCTTATTTGCAAACATCATATTTACCCCTCGCAATCGGTGTCTTGTCGTGGAGAGAGACACAGAGACTTTTTTTTAAATTTAAATCTTAATTTAATTAATAAATTATTATTATTATCAAAATAACTTTTTAGCCAGTTACGAAAAAAAGAACTACAACTACATACTATGACTTAAACATTTTTTGATCTTGTTGCGAAGCAAAGCGAGGTTAAGAGATGTTTGCGAAAAGTTAACGTTACAATTACAAATTGAAAAATACTGCAAAGGCCGTTAGAATAGATAAGAGTAAGATGAGAAAATAGATTTTAACAACATTTAAAATAAAACATTAAATAATTATAGGATATTTATGTTGAAGTTTGGCAATCGAGTTTTATTTTGCAGTACATTTCATAACAGTAACAGAATATTTTTTTAGTCAACTAATACTTTAAGTTTTTTTATGTATGTACATATTTCTGGAAATTTTGATATCTGTGAAGTTGGCATACAAATTTTCACCTAGCGGGACTAACGAGGAATTTGCAGTAAAGTTAACAGTACAGGGCGTTATACTCACTACTTGGTGAACTGCAAAATCCAGAATAGTAAAGCAAAAAAAAATTTAAAAAAATGCAAATTCCTGTTAAAGTCCCGTTAGGTGAAAATTTGTATGCCAACTTCATAGACGTAGAAATTTGAGCCAATTTAAAATAAATTTAATAAATATGGAAGGTCAACTTGCAAGGCCTTACAATTATAAATACGTACGTAGTCTAAGTAAATATTATGTTACTTCATAAAAAAAAAAAACAAAAATTGATAACTAATTCAAAAAATAAAAGAAACATATTTGCAAACCAACGATTCATGTAAAAATTCTAAGAACCGTTAGGTATACTCCAATCATTAATATTCACATTCCTTATTTCTGTGAGATAAAGGTCGGGACTATATCAAACAAAATTTCATTTGATATCATAAAGCACCATTCATGGATACCTAGACTTCCCCCAAGACTTCACACCGACCTCATTTTGCCATCATGCTCCACACTAAAGGAATGAGGCAATTATACCTGCTATATAGCCAAAGAAAGTATCCACTTTGAAGGAAAATCTCACCGCAATAAAGTGGAAGAAAATATTTACCCCTCGCAATCGGTGTCTTGTCGTGGAGTGTTTGTGTACTATCAGACAACATCCCCATATTCCCCAACTCTCCACTCCCGCTATAAGGACACTGCTCCTACTTTTCAAACAGTACAATGCATTCAATATGGATAAAAGATGGTTGTAGTGGCGTTATGCTCCCCACCCCACAATGATGTATAGTATTTTAGGGAGGAAGAAAATATGAAAGGAAAATATATATGCGAGAGTTTTTGGTATTTCTTTGAAGGTTTTCTTTTTTTTTTTTCTCTTCGTTATTTTTTTGTGTGTGCTTCTGAGTTTTCCGGGGATTTTGTCAGGTTGTATTGATTTTTCTTCTTGTTTATGTGTACAGGAAAACTTATAATAGCTAAAGAGTGGAGATAAATGTAGATGTAAAAAAAAAGATATATCAACTAAAGGTAGTGTACCTATGTATGTACATATATAACCATCTGGAAACGGAAGGTATGCTTTAAAATTTAAAGCATTCTAACTAAAAATTTGTATTTATTTTTTTTTTTTAATTTGATTTGTCCTCTTTAATAACTGTTTTTATATAATAATAATGAAGTTACATTTTTTAGAAGGGAATTTTTCTTGTGATTCGTACACACAGTCAAGACTATATTCATAACAAGTATCATTCAATACAGTGCGGGCATTGGAAATGAGAATATACCACAATGAGAGGGAGCAGTATTCCACATTCGTGCAGTGCGGTCCTGTTAAAAAAAAAGAATCCGCTTACTTGAAAGAATGCCCTAAATTTGGCTCAAGGTTAAACTAATGGGCATCCCTAGAAGTGTGAATATTACGGATAAACTGATTAAGTTATTAGGAAAGCAATTAGTTATTTAACTGGAACACTAGTCAAAGGCTGCTGCCACTAATCAAATAGACCTAGAAATGAATATGAAAAGCTATTAAAGGAACTCTATTCTGCAAAGAAGTTTAATAGATTAGAAGTTTAAGGTTTTTTTTGTAGTTTTTCATTTTGCAATGATTATATTTTGCAAATTTTCAACTTGCATTTCCACGGAAAGAAAGAAAGAAAGGAATAGTAGCTTCAAATGCAATTGTTAAACAATAAAACCCAAATTGGGAAGGACTTGATCAAGTGACCTCGGTAGCCAGTCAGCGTTGCCAAAGTGCCTAGATCGTGATTTTTTGACACAATAATTTTACCGTGGCACGGTGCATGAAAAAAATCAATATGGAACGCTCTTTATATTTCCATTTTGTACTTTTAGGAAAATTCCTACAAATGGAGTAAAAATTTTTTGTTTAAGATTATCCACAACGGGTAAACTTTCCATAGAAACTTTTTTCTAATTTTCTTCAAAGTGGTTTTAATTCAAATAAACTGTGATAATATTTCATTTTTTTCCACAACAATATCAGCTAGGTTTTTTGAGAAAATTTCCATTTTTTTTTTGGTTAGTCACGTATATATATTTTTAATAGCTTGATTGATTTTACTATAATTTGAAATTCCAATGCTTCAATAGTTTAATTTTAAAAAAACAAATAAATCATATTTTAAACAAAAAAAAAAAACAAAGCCAAAATACAATTTTTGTATTAATTTTCAACAAGAACTCAACTGTTATTATAAAAGATTTTCATAAGACACCCTTTTCCATCAGAAGACTTCGCGGCACCCCGCAGTTTGAGGCGGTTCTATTCAGGTACTTGGCAGTGAATTAATTGATTGAAATAAGGATTTGAAAAAAAAAAAAAAAAACAAAATGAAATATCAAGTTTGTCATTTTGATTAAAGATAAATACATAATTAAATTTGTTAATTGAATTAAATATATAAGATTGTAGCTTAATTATTCAATATTTAACTTTTACTATTAATTGTAGGCTTCCTAGCCCATTGTAAAAGATTCTTAATAAATAAATAAAATGAAATGAAAAAAATATACATACTGATTTTTCATGACTGACGATTAAAAAGTCTGCCCTTAACATAATATTAAATATTTTTATTTAGAAAAAAAAAATAGTGCGTATACGCCACAGTGTCTATTCATTTAATGTAATTTAAAAAAAAAAATAAAATATATCTAGAGAAATTAGTAAACATTTTTTTTTTTATTTATTTATTTATTGATCTTAAATTTATCCCAACTTATGCATCTAACTTATAAATATAAAAAAATAAAATTTATACGAGTGCTCCTATGGTTTAAAGTTTTATATTGTTCTGTTATAATTTAAGCTAATTTGACAGAAATTGGCATAACGGATGTAGGTACAGGAACTATACTGGGGATTTAGAGAACTCTCGTTTTAAAACGAGAAATAAGTGACTTTTCCGAAAAGCTGAATACTATAATAAAAGCGCCCATCTAGCTCCTTTGATTGATATTGTCTGTCGGTCTGACGAGCGCTCTCTGGTTAAAAAATTAAAATTAGTTTTTTAAGATAAGTTTAAAAAAAAATATATATACATATTTAAAGGCTTTGTCAATAAGAGTTTTTATTTTTCATATCGAAAACAATGAATTAAGTGGTATTTTTTTTAATTCTAGTTTTGTAAAATATTCGTGTTTAAATGTGTCGAAATAACTTTTTAAAAGTTATTGTATTGGGGCATGATGTCCAACGATGGGGCACATAGAACCAAACGCATTTTTTATGCAGTTTTAATTAAAAACAAAAATTCGTTACAGTTTCGATAGCAATTATAAGCCTATTTGATGTTAACATTTTAAGGTATGTGAAGAGCAAATTTGAGCCTTTTTCCTTTCAATGTACATATTTCAATAAATCGGCGAACGTTTATTGGTCCTCTGGCCCAGTGCTCCCCTATAGCGTTTTAAGATAATTTATAGACAAAACAAATTAGAGAATTGGGGGAGTGTATATTGATGATTCTAAAAAGTCGTTTCAAAAATTCTTTTCTTATACAGGTCAAACGAGTTATGGGTCACGGGTTAGGCGCTTGTGGCCGCCATTTCTACCTACATACCTCGGTCATTTTTCTCGTAAACCCTGAAATCTGGAAAGATAATCTGCGTCAATTTGACCCAGAAATATGACTTTCTCTTTCGAAATATTGTAATTTACATCAGTCAATGCGCAGAAGGTCTTACCAATTTTGAAATAAAACAATCTCGTGAGTTAAAAATACGCGAATTTTATATTATTATAAAATATTATATTATTTTTTAATAAATTAAAATGGGAATGCCAAAAAATGAAGGAATACATACTTTAGTTTTTTTAACCATGAGTACCTAAAATTTAACACCTATCAGGCTTTTTTAGATTTCCAAAATTACAAAATTATGTTGTTAAACGTTTATGCGTCACCTAAAAACACATTTTTAACTAACCTAATCAAAAAGTTAAAACATTTTCCTTTAAAGGCCAGGAACCAGCCTAATTTTATGGTCGTAAGTACATCTCTATACATACTATTTATTATCTCCATACATAATTCGTGATGGCCACCTTTTCATAGATATTTATTTTTCTTCTTAAAAGTACCAACTAAATTATTGATAATAATTAGATATTAATTTGTAATTAATTTTTTAAAATTTCATCATCGTTGCATTTGTATTAAAAGGCTAGTAACTACTTATAAGGCTTCACCTTACCTACCACATGTTATTAGAATGACTCAATTCCTGTGATGAAATCTACAGCTTAATTACGTAGGTACCTAAAGGTATCTTTTCTCTGTTTGCGATTCATTTAGGTACCTAGGTAGATACCTTAATATATACATACATATAGGGTGATGTCGTGTAAGGTCAGCCCCCTCCAGTAGTCAGCCACTTCGTTATAAAATACAGCAAAATAGTAACGGTTTTCGTTTATTTACCATAAAATATTTTTTTTTCTAAAAGCCTAACTTATCTTCTGCCTGGATGCAAAATTTTGTGCCAATGGCGCTGCTTGTTTTCTTGTTAAAAATGCAAGTTTGCTTCAAGTTTTTCTAAGTGTCGATTGTGTGATTTTTTGTTAAATTAAAATTAGCAGAAGTGTTTTGGAAAAAGAACTATAACTACCAAAATATTGAAGTTTACTATTTTATATGATTATTTATAGGTTATTTATAGTTTAATTTACACTTTTTTAACTAAAAATATTGTAAAATATTGTTAAATAGGTATTTACAAGGGGGGCTGCTTTCTGGAGACTACATTTTTTTAATTCCCCTAAGGTCAGCCTCCCCCGGCTGACTACTGAAAATCACTTTTTTGTTTTTTTTTTTAACCTGAGTATGCAAAGTCAATGATATTATTATTCTCTTTTAATTTTTGCCAGAAGAATATAAAAAAAAACCTTAGTTTCAGTAGTCAGCCTCCCCCGGCTGACTGTTAATTTGAAGGTAGAATGGACGGCTGACTTCAGAAGACACATTTTCTATGGTCAGCCGCTTATATTATACACTTTATTGGGGGCTGACTACTGGATACTTCAAGTGGCTGACTAATGGAACTTAAGGGGCTGACTACGCAAGAATCACACTTTCATCTCAATAAAGTTAAATAATTTGTTTTGGGTAGAAAATTAACTAAAAACGCTTAAAATTTTATAATCTACACATTCCCAATAATCAGATAATCTAAATACTCTATTCCGCAATTGAATATTTGATTTTTAAGGACCAGTTGAACATAAAAAAAAAGTTAAAGGGCCGACTACTGGTGCCATCACCCTATACATATAGGTAGTATTCTTATCATTAAGCTCTAAGTAGTATAAGTATATACCATCAAAACTTCCCAACCAAAATGAAAAATTTAAACAGATTTTAATGGGAATAACGTCGTCGTCAGAACATACCTATAACGAAACCCAAAGGATAACAGAAGTGCATGCCAAACAAAACAAAAAAAAATAACCAAAAAAAAAATAAATATAAATCCCTGCAAAAAGCATTAAAAATAAACAAAAATTCCCTCAACTACTACAAGATACCAAGACACTCAAGTACCTCTAGGTTTCGGTTTCCACCACGTTTTATTATACCTAGATATACGTAGGTACCTACTATAACTAACTATTCAGAGTTTTCAAATGTTCAGCGGCTCCAATTCAAAATGCTGGCTTAAACGCTGTTATACCCATAACGAAATCACTCTGGCCGCCCAATGAACGCCCAGCAGAGGTGTGGCCACAGCCGCATTATCTTTCTCTCCGTCTCACACGCTCCACCAGAAAACCCAGTACAAGCAACAAAAAAAAAAAGAATAAAGAAAATCGAAATAATATCTAATTGCTAATCGCTCACTTACACTCTCCCCTAAAATGTTGCCAGATAACAGTAAAAGAAATAAAAAAAAAGAAAAAAAGAAAAAAAGAGCAAAGCCCCAACACCACCATGCTGTCGACGACAACGCACCGATAGAAAACGAAAGAGAGCTAAGTATATCTGCCGCGAAGGTTTGAAGAAAAATAAAACTAACCCAAATCAAGTTCGTGTCCATAGGTACCTCACACCCACCCTTTTACCCACAATCAACGATGGATAGCCATCACATAGCTGTATTTGTATCCACTGAAAGAAATCCTCCCAGATTGGCTAACAGGATTGGCGCGAATACGCGAGATCAAGGATTACGGAGTGTATGTATATATACTTGTCTCATCCCCGTTTTCCTTGAGAACGGGATATCTTCTCTCACCGCCGCCGCCGTTAACCAACTTCACTAACGATATACTGCTCCATCTCTATATTCCATTTGGAGCAATGTGTGCGCAAGAGAGAACAAACGGCAATCCCGTTTTTCGTGTCAGAAAAAAGAGAGAAGGAGAGCTCTAGGTATAACGAGTACATAAGACATGAGATATTCCTGATTCGGCGGGGGGCTCGGCTAATCGCATGTAATGCGCGCGCATTATCCGGGCGGCACACTGCCTTATCTCCGCTCAGGCTTATGTATTCACTGTGTATATAAGGTAAAGCGGTGCTCCAATCGTGGGGGTTGGTGGAGTGGGATGGTACTTATTTGCTTAACATACGGTTTTATCTCTCTCTAACCTGCTAAGTGTATATACATACGTGTTTTATTTTTTTATATATTATGGATAATGTGTATCTCTTTAAATCGAAATATTAACTGTATATACCTAAACGAAAAATTAAATAACTGTAATAGCAAGGATATTTTTGTACAAAGGTACACTTCATTTAAGGGACAAGTGTTATTCAAACAGAAAAAACGTACGGTAAACGGTTTGTTTGACAAACTCAGGAGACAGGCGACAGGTTTTTTTTATTTATAATGTTAGTTTGTTTGTTGTGTTGCACGTGTGAAATGACATACAAATGCAAATGTAATTCGACGATTATTGTATTGGTTTTGTTTTGGTTCAATACAAAGATATTTACACATATACACACAAAATTAATTGAGAGAACGAAATACATAGCCGGTATTTTTAGTATTAACTTTACTTTATACTACCTTTATTTAGGAGTGAAAATACGTACTGTATTGCTTTTGGAATGTATCTTTAGACAGCGGACAAATTATACAAACTACCAGATGAGATGGAAGCCATAGACAAAATATGATTGGCAGATTTTTTTTAAATTTTGTTTTTTTTTTTTAAAAGACAGTTATTTATTAATTAATTTATCAATTTATTTATAGTATATTTTAACTAGATTAAGTTACCTATAAGAAAATCAAAATTTTCAGGTAGGTAGGTACCTGCGTATAGAGAATGTTCTCAAATTTGTTTCATTGCTTTGAAAATAAAGTGTTCGAGTGCCTACCTACAGATTTTTTTTATATTCGCTTTCTTTGATGTCAGTTTTACTATATTTTATACCCCATTTATTCACTTTTAAAAGACTAATCAAGTACCTATCAGAACGCAGATAAGAGATTATATGGAATATTGTATTGAATCATCCACGAACAAGTTTGAATTATAGCTATGGGTCACTTACTAGAAACATTTTTTTTTTCGCAAGAAAATGATACCATAAAATATTTTTTCGCAGAAAAAAAAGAAGGTTTCTAATTTGTTTTACAATTTCCACATAAAAAGTTGGTACTTCAAAAAAGAAATTGGAAAAAAATATTATTGATTAGCAACAAAGTTATACTAATTATTATACCGAAATTAAAGTTTTTCAAGATTTCTTAACTTTATTTTTACTCATAGTAATAAATTTAAAATGTTTGTAGGTATTTATTGGCAATGTGTGGTTGCAAGACTTTTGTGACAAATCTATTATCAAATAGACTTCAAATCCAACAGAGTTTCTGCATATTTTTTGTTTTAGGTGATACCTATGATGTTTTTGTCAAAAATTAACTACGACCCGGTTTAAATTTTCTGCTCTGCGGGTGACCATTCTGGTTGTGTAAAAAATATGAAATGATAATTTTTTTTATTACTAAAGATTTCATACCTACGACTTTTTTATTTTATAATTTAATTTTATCCCGAAAAGTGATTCTCGTTTCACCTACATTATGAAATAATCAACCGATTTTGTGCTGAGTACAAAAAATATCATTTTTTTATTATTTACGCAAAGAGATTCAAAAAATATTTCAAGATAACTTTATTTAAAAAAATACAATACAATTGTCTATAGGTATACATTTGTTTTTTCAATCCAAAATTAGAATCTCAAAATTAGAATTTCATTAAAATCGGTTCAACAGATAATGAGATAGTCGAAAAGCAAAAAAATGGTTCCATGAGAGATACCATTTTTAAACGATAGATATATTTTTTTCAATAATATAGCAGATCGTATACTAAAATTAGTTCACATACAAATTTTAATCAAAATCGAGCCGTTTTTGAGAAAAATAATATTTTCCATTCCGGTTTTTAAACACTTACTTACCGTTATGTTTAGTAATAAGAATAATTTTTATTTAAAATCTACAAGATAATGTTAAAAAACAGCTGGGTTCCAGGTTTAATAAAAGTCGACCAAGTCATTTTCGAATTATTAAGTTTGCAAGTAAAAATAAACAGAGCCACAACACTTATAATCTTTGTTAAATTTGGTAAAACAACAAAGTTTAATTTAAAAAAAAAAATCTTCTTTAAAAATTGCTTTTTCTTTTGTTTATTAAATAAAAAGAGATGAAAAAAAATCAATTCTGATTTAGAAAATAAAAAAAAAAACCAATAGTAAAGAACAGCCATTTTGTATTTTGTTCTGTAGTTCTTTGACATCAAATTGTTTTTTTTTAAGAAAATTTTGTAAAGAAGGAATTTTTTGGGTAGAAATAGTCAATAAGAAAAAATTATTTGCTATTTCTTCTTCCAGAAACGAACTACGTACGCAAACAGAATTTGGCTAAAACTCTTTAGAAAAAAGTTCAGGACTGATTATATGCGAATGACCCAGCTTTTCTTTGGATAAGTCCCTAAATATTTCTATAATTATAAAGGCGTAGGTATACCTACTTTTTGCCAGACTTATACAATTTTTATATACCTATGTATCTACTTTTCCAGCTAATTAAAGGTTAAGCAATTTTGAGCTAGCAAAATCTAAAAAAAAAGAGATTTTTTTTTTATTAGAATTGAATTTAATATTACGTCTTATTTTATTGGGAAATTTAAAGCTTTTCTAAACTAGATTTAGCTTAGAGAAGCTTTAAAATTTAAAGCTTCTCTAAACTAGATTTATCGCAAAAATTTCGTAATTCGCAAAGTTTTTTTTTATTCAATTTCCCAATAAAATAAGACGTAAAAGGTATAGATAACCAACCAATACGTAGGTAAAAGATATATACCTACCTAATTCACAAACAAAATTTCTCAATTTTTGTATCCTAAATTTGTAGTTTTTTAACCCAAAAATTTTAATTTTATATCTTTAAGAATAATTTATTTAAAATTTGAAATATAAATAAAAAAAAATTAATTCCAAATAAATAATCATTCAAAAAATAAAAAAAAAAAATGTTTGTTAAACAAATTCGTTGTTCTTCCTCAGCATTGCCTTTTATTTTTCTTAATAATCTGTATAATGGTGATGGCACCCAATTTTTGAATACTTTATTCACTTTGGAAATAAAATGTGAGATTTTTTTGGCCAATATGTCTAATGTTGTCCCAAAATATGAATAAAATTGATCCTTTATTCAAATGAAATGAGCATGAGCCCCATTTCAAAGTAAAAAATTCGCACGGATTCAAATTTATCGTTATATTCTAGCAATTAATATTCTGGGACACTCACAAAATTATTTTAACAGATGTGGTTTTTTTTTAAAGTAAATGGCAAGTTGAGATAATTTTTACAGAAGAAAAAGGTAATGCTTATACCAACTTTCTTCTTAAGGTTTGAGAGATTGATTTGAAAAATAAAAAGAAACGCCACTGGAGAATTGGGTAGATCGAAAAATATAGATGATGCGAAAATTCAAAAAATGGTTTTAAATAATTATGTATCTATAATTACATATTTTACAAAATACTTACAATGAAAATAATTGATTTTTTTGGATGAAATTACTACTTGCCCTGCCCTGAATGGATTAAGAACAAAATACCTACCTATACATTAAGTAAGAAGAAAATACTCTGATTATTGATGAAAACACAAAATGGTTTAAATATAGAACTTGTTTAGGTGTAAGATCCAGGTTATATTAAAAACTATGGATTCACTCAGAAATGTCCTTCCAAATGTTGCAATAGCACATTTTATGAAGAAAAACTAAAAAAATACGACGAAAAATCGCTAATCATCGAAATCGTCTTTTAAAGGCCACCACATACCTATACATACATTATGTTCAAACTCGATTTGAAACTAATGTTTTATAAACATCAATCAAATACCTATAACAAGATGATGAAGGCGTGGTTCGTATGACGATGGCTTGGGCCTGGGCAACGGGCGTTACTGATGCACTAAAGCAGACGATGCGGCGGCGGCGCGGCGTGGCGTGGCGATAAGAAAATATTCAACAGCTGGTATATTCAGATATCGCAATCAGCTTGGGCATTAGGTAGTTTATTTCATTCTTTCTAAATAATCAAGGCAACGGATATATTTTAACAGAAAAATATACGATTATGTAGATAGCAATAATTTCAGCTCCCAAAAGTAGGTAAGTACCTGCCTACCTACTAGATGATCATAATCATCGTAATGTATCTACAGTATGGTATAGGTATACACATATCAAAGTTAATGGCACTAAATTTTATACGAATAAGTACGATCATTTTTATTCATCATCATTTTTAGTATGATGCTAGGCTAAAAACAGATTTTTCCAAATTTCAAACGAGTTAGCGTCTTGGTATCTTTTTAACATTTTACTAAAGTTAAAATCACCAAATTTTAGTATCATATTACCTCAAAATGTCACTTTGACAATTAATAATGTGAAAGTGGTATATTTATATTTTCTTACTTGTTTGCATGAATTGTCAATTTTTTAGGGATGTTCAGCTTAAGTATATATGTATTAAGAAAATAGGTAAAATATGATTATGATACTATAGTTAAAAAAATGTTTAAAACTAAGAACAAATTTTGCGCCAATATCATATAAGCGTTTTAATTTTTGTTCAGTTCTGCGAATTTGTTTAAATCAAATAAAATGATCTATTCAGTACTGATCCTCATATGTCTAATATATCAATATTTAGATGTTGTTTATAATAAAGCGGTGTACAGTTTTTGTGGGCATTCGAATAGTCATTTTTAATTTTTGACACTTTCAACTTTGACGACCTTTGCAACATATTTGATTTCTTTGATCTATTTGATCCACAGAATAAAATCAAAATTATTATCGTATTTGCGCTTTCGGACGATCAAATTTATATAACATTTCATGTACCTACTTATAAATTATTTGGAACACGGTTTGTAAAGGAAATTTAAAAATAGTAAAAATATTAAAGGTGAAACAGATATTTAGTTATTATTTCCGGGAACTTGCTTGAACTGTTTGGTATCTTTTTTAATAGTCGGTTATATATAGAGTCAGAGCCAGTAGATATATAGTCTCCAGTGCCTGCCTTGAAATGTGATTTCCTAGTTAGCCCCATTGTATGCGAAAAGCTGTTCAGTTTAACGCTGCCCTTATCAGTTTCCCTACAGAACAAATCCTTAGATTTCGTTTTTGCAATCGACCGCACCAAAGAAGTTCTGAATTCTCTCGAGAACATCAGAGAAAAAGCCGAAGATTTTTTCAGAGGCTTTTCAATCCGTATCTAACCTTGCCGAGGACTCCAAGAACTTCATTGAAACAAACCACGTGTTCCAATCCAGTAACCTCTTCTACTGAATCCTATTTTAGAGTGTCTGTATTGATTCCTTGCATAGATTCGTTAATACAAAATCTTACGGACAGATTCATGATCAACGAAGACATTCTACAATCGTTTCAAGCTCTTCTCCCAGGTTTTTCTGCGGTTGGGCGAGTCAACGAAATGGAAAAGCTAACATGTTACTTTGATAATGCAATTTCGTTGTCAGCTATGAAAGCTGAGTACATTCTCTGGTGCGAAAAAATATCGTCGATTGATCCTTCTATCGAAGTTTTAAAATTGCTTGATATATGTGACAAGACTAACTTTAGAGGTATAAACTATTTCTTGCTTACGGTTTTGGCCACGCTTCCAGTGACCACAGCTAGTGTTGAAAGAACCTTTTCAACTATGAAAAGGATTAAAACAGTGTCCCGAAGAGTTATGGGGAATGGAAGATTAAGCTCACTTGCTATGATATCTGCTCATTCAGATATTAATGTGGATCCAGATAAGGTGATTGGTGATAGATCTCATGTCAAAAAGAAAATCAAGACGTCTTCTGCTTTGAAAAAATGTGTGTATAAAAAACTAATTTAAGTATATGTTCGTTTGAGTACATACAATTTAAAAACTAATAAAAATCAATAAATTGGGATATATATAGTTTTTTGTTTAAAGAAAATCCTGGCTACGGCACTGTACCTACCTACTTATAAATTATTTGGAACACGGTTTGTAAAGGAAATTTAAAAATAGTAAAAATATTAAAGGTGAAACAGATATTTAGTTATTATTTCCCGGAACTTGCTTGAACTGTTTGGTATATCTTTTTTAATAGTCGGTTAAATATAGAGTCAGAGCCAGTAGATATATAGTCTCCAGTACCTGCCTTGACTACTTTTTCTTTCGAAATCTTCGAAATACAAACTTAAAAATACTACGGAAAGCTCTATCAAGTACAGAATTTATGAATTTCACAGCATCCAACACAAGATCGAGACGAGGTCTTATTTTTGTATCTGAAATTAACCTACAACCTCGGTGGTCTAGGTGGGCTTGGTGGTCTAGGTGTTATCGGCAAAAAATATTAAAAATAATTGATGGTTTTTTTAATAATACAAATTCTGTATACTGTATACTATACGCTAACCGCCATATTATTCACTCCGTACATCCAGATTAATTCCGGATGTACCTATTTATATTGAATTTGTATATTCATCAATATACATCCGGATTTAAATTTTAATATGGATTTATTAAGTGAATAATATGGCCGTGAACTATATAGTCTAGTTGTATTCGAACTTGATTAACGAAAAAATCTAAATATAAACCACCATACCTTACCTAGTCTCCCTAAATACAAAGCTATAGAACCTATGTATATCCACTAAGGGCAACTCATTTTTTTATTTTATCAATTCAATTCGTTTGGTTTTTCTAATTTTATACACAATACCTACCTATCTACATACTTACCTACCTATAGCTTCCTACAAAAACTTGTTAACAATTCAATTTAAGCCAAATTCGACCAAAAAAATTGTTAAGATTTTTTGTTTGTAGGTATTATCAATTCTTTAGTTTATTCAATTCCATCTTTAATTAATTAACCACTTGATTAAGAACCAATAACAAAAAAAAAAAAAAAACACGCACGCATAAAATTAACATCCCTTCTTCTGATGCCACTCTGTCACCCTCTGATGTCAGTTTTAAGTGTGCACCTACCTCCTTCAATCTTTATAAGCCTAACATACCTACAATGCTGTACCTATCTCTATATATTCTCCTACCTTCTTAATTATTATTCCAACTTGACAAGTCGGTAAACAAGATACAATGGTTTTTCTCCCATTCACGTTCACGTTGTCGTCGTCGTCATCATCATCATTATTATCATCATCATCATCATCATCGGTCGTCGCCAAACAAAATTTACCTCCTCCAGTCAGAAACTCAAAAACCTGCTGCTGTTACAGTGTAAGTGCATAAAATTCGGATATCAAACAGAGCGCGCATAAACATCCACCAGATACACGCGAATTATCTTCACCATTTATTGTTTACTTGTATCTTAAATATATAAAAAAAAATATATTTAAATTCAAAAAAAAAAAAAAAAAAAAAAACTTATAATAACAAAAACGGGGATGTATTTTTGAAACTGCGCTCTTTTTTTTTTTGTATACAAATCCTTCATGGTGTTGGATAAAGAGGAGGGTACTTAATCCCCCGACAATGGCAACTCAGTTCGTATGAATATCTGTGAATGTATTTGTGTGTATCTGAAACCATCGTTTGTATACCGTTAACACTAGGGTGCAAAATATAGCTTCTCATTTCTCAGTTGTGCGACAACTATCGGTGTGGCTAGACGTACACCGGTTTTTCGACAAAAAAAAGTTTCGTTTTCTTCATGTTTATTTTTTTGTCATTCAAATTAAACAAAAAAAAAAAAAAACGTTAAAACTCACCCCCTCTCTAAAAGAAATATAAAATTACCAGGGTTGTTTTTGTTACAAAAATTTACCTAACCTCTCGGGACTGGACTATAACATCAGTGAATGAATGAAAGTGAAGTGTATTAGTGTTTCGGGATATTTTGGCGCGCGAGGATAATATACCTATCTATATACCTACCTACAAAAGGTTTTCAATTTTCCCACTCAAAACTGTTATTCGCAGCACTCTTCAAGTGACAGTTAGTAGGCGGCCATTAGCTACTGCACCTGTCTCTTTGATTCGATCATCATCAAATCCTGCTGTCAAATACAACACCTTGAGTTTGTAGATACTTAATTCGTATCGTATGTTGCTTCAAAGATATTTTATTGACGAATCTTATCGGTAAACACTGTTTTTGTATTTTTTTTTTTGTTCGTTCAAAACGTCCCATCATCATAATATCGATGTTGTGAACTAAATTTTATCTTAAAGTTCTGCCGTCATAGATAAGACGACAAAGCTAGATATCGCAATAACTATGTCGGCATAAGACTCAGCAGTGCCAGTGGCAGTTAACTATTAAAGCTGCACAAATAGCGTTAGACTCAGATTTTGACTCGGTTTCAGTTCCGCTCGTTTTCTTTATAACTACATATTTATATACAATCCGCGATTTAAGTCGAAATTAGATACGCTAATCTGGAAGACATTATCGAGTGAATTTTAAAGACTCTACTACTTTAGTAACGATAATGACGACGATGTCGGAATTCGTGCTACCGGGATTGTTTTAAAAAATTTGTCACACCAAAAAGTTTTTATGGTGTTTTTTTTTTGTTGCCTTGTTTTAAAATTTATTACGGTCTGGTGATTAGTGTTGGTAAATTTTATTATTGGATTTAATTAACCTGTGAAAAAAAAATAATAAAATATTTTAAACACTGCTTTAGCTATAACGAATATTTTTGTCTTTCAATTTATGATGAATACACAATTTTTGTGATCTAAATTATTACGATAGCTATATCATTAGTGATGCTGATTTCTAGAATTTAAAGTTTTTTTTTTTTGTATCAAAATCATTTTTAAACAATATATACCTACCTACTTATAGATATACATACATATATGTACGTTGAAAAAAACTTGTAACTTGTGATAAGGGTTATAAGTTTTTTGGTTTTAACTTTTGATCCTGGTTATGGATTTTCAAAGTGCAATGGAAACATTTGCCGAGGCATGGGTGGCTGCAAATGCTGGACAACAGGTGAGTTTTTTTTTTTGTTTAAAGTGAAACATTTGTTGGTTTTTTTTTTTAATGGGAATTTTGAAGTGAATTATTGGATTCACTTAAAAGAGTGCACTTGGTAATTTTCAAACTTTTTGTTTGCTATTTAAATTAAATCAGCCTTATTAAACAAAATTCCAACTGGAAAATGTGACATTTCACTTTTCGCCAATTGTGAGTTTAACCAAAAATTTGATGTTTGAAAAATTCCCTTTATTGTGAACATTCATTTCGGGTGAAATGAAATGCCTAAAATTCACTTATTTTTTCTAGGCAAACGAAATTCCGTTCGGGCGAAACTCACAATAGGTAGCATTTAAAATTCCGGGCGAACAAAAAATTTTAAGGTGGTGAAATATATTTCGGGTGAAACTCATAATAAGGCTGAATATAAATTTTCCATTAATAAATTCGATATAGGTATGCGTCCTATAACAGCAGCAAATAACAGAAACAAAATTTATTTGTTATGAGATTTCACTCGGAACTAAATATTTTCACGATTTAATATTTCATTTGCCTACAAAAAGTCCAAACATTCTGAATGTCCCAAAATGTTTCGAAATCAAAATCTAGGTGAAAATAAGATCTCGCGGCGAAAGTTAACTAAAATAAATTTTGCTTCGTTCGAATGTTTGGTTTAAATGGCCAATTAGACAATTCTATGTACATAACTGTCTTATTTCTTCTTCAAAATTATATTTTTTACGTCTGATGGAAAAATTGTTTTTTTTTTAATTTCCCTTGGAATTAATGAAATAAATGATATTTTCATTTTTCACGGGACACCTAAAATCTAATTGGAGTGAGAAGAGAATACAAATTTCACAGAAAATTGTCGCGTAAGGTTTTTCTTCTTACTTTCTAAAGTACACATTTGGTCGAAGTTTATGTTTCAGAGACCTCACTAATTTTGCTCTGTCAAAAGTTGAGCGGAAGAATCCAAAAATTTTTTCCCAGTATTTGACACAAAAATTGAGAAATTTTTGCTGAGGAATCCTGTTTATATTTGTAAGATTACTGAGATCTCCGAGATCTCAGAAATATAAACTTCCCAATTCCATATGATGTGTTACTTCTAATGGTCAGCGTCAGACTTTTAAACCCTTCAAAAATGATTGTGGAGAAATAGTACTATTTATATAAATTTCTGGTAAAATTTTCTTTAATTTGCTTTCCAATATTTTTAATAAGGCCGAAAAACTTTATGACATATTTACATTTGGAAAATTGAATGTAAATTTTCACAAAAACCTTTGAAGTACGTATTTTGAGATTGAATAATTTTAAAAATTTTATAAGAAATGAGTAATATAGATGAGTTGATATCATGAGCGCAATATTTAAAATATTTTTGTATCAGTTTCGTTTGCAAAAAGAAATATCTTTTATCACAAATTTTCGCAATCATTTTGGAAAAATAATATCTGGATTTTGTCTATTAAGATTTTAAATTATTAAACGATTAGGTATAAGAAAAGATCTGTGTCAGAAGAAAAAAATAGTTAAGGCAGGTAAGAAGCCTACTGGTGAGTTGCAAAAATCAAATGTTTAACGCCCAGTAGTGAATACTTTTTTTTTTTAAATTTAATCTAATTTTAGCTACCTACTTCTCTTTAAGCTAATTTTTGTTATTACTATACACAAGCTTCGTTCCAAAGTCTATCAGTAAAAAGTTAATAAAGCGCAAAAATACCTACAAATATATACCAGCCTTTTTATATAGTTATTGTTGTTATTTCTACAAAATATTGTACAATTAACAATATTAAGTTTGTTTTAGATTTTTTTGAGCATAAATTGACAGTCAAAATCCAACTGCCAACAAAATTTTGAAACGGCTTAATGAAAAATGTAAAAAATTAGTAATGACTAGAGTTGCCACGAATATAGTTGATAAATCAGTATTAACATTTTCAAAAAATCGTAACTGAAGAAAATAATGTACAATACCTTGTTATTTCCTTGGTAAATAATGTATAGGTATGTAGGTATATAGGTACCTAACATGTCTTAATTCTTTCGACGTCCTAATATTATTTTGAGAGAGACTTTTTTATGAAGCTTTTGTATATTTTGTAATAATTAAATTCGTTTAAGTGTGTGTTTTTGGGTCATGGTGAAATATACAGGAAAATTTTATTTGTTCGAAATTCAACCAAATAGTTTTTATTCTGTATCCCTAACCAAAATTTAAGACAAAATAGATTGTAATATATTTTTAAACACATGTATATTTCTTAAATTTATTTGAGACAGTGGCGCAAAATTTTAAACGATTAAGTACGATGTTAAAGCCATTTTATCATACTAAAAAGGCTTTAACATCGTACTAAATCGTTTAAAATTTTGCGCTAGTGATGTTAGAATAAATACCTAGTGTTATTTAAATATAACTAAGTAGGTATGTTAGTCTTGTATTCAAACCCTTTCACGTTTAATATATAAATATTTACTCAAAAGGAACAACCTAGAAGGAAGCTAAAATTAAACAATTAATTGTATTTTCGCCTTAAAACTAAATGTTCCGAATCCGAATACAACGTCCTCGTGCTCCGGACGCTTCATTTGTGTCTTGTTTTTTCTCGTTGTCCGAATACAAATCCGCTATATTAATTATTTCACCAATCTCTTGGTTTTGGATCGCAACCGCTATCCTAACAAAATTAGCTGAATATTTTAAATATCAAAAATTCAAGCGAATTTGACGGATAGACCTATTTATAAACGTTGTCTAATTTTAGACAACTGTCTAACATTGGAAAATGTGTTCAAAAACATTGTTTATTGTTGTCTTATAGCTGCCTAACTTAGACACAAGAGTCGATTGTCTTAACCGTGAATAATGTGATATTTATTTTTAATAAATAAAGTATATTTCTATCAATTTGAAAATAGTTAGATGGTGTCTAAGTAGACAAAAATCTAATAAATACGACTGTAAGACTTTAAATTAAAAAAAAAAAAAAAAAATAAGCGATGAATTAAAATTTGCATTGCCTGACCGTAAAATATCATTAAGTTAACTTTTTTCGTTACTACCATATACTTATTTCGTTATCTTAACCAATTGACAGTTTATTTCTCTAAAAGTAATTTTTTTGTTAGCATTAAGTGCAAAACCCTTTGTAGATATTTGCAATTTTATTGTTTGTCGTATTATTTCAAAAGCATTATCTAAACTTTGAGGACTTTTTGGTGTAATTTAGCTCATGAGTAGTAAACACAAATTGATTTTTAGGAATAATTTGGTAAGAGTCACACCAGTAACAAAAATATTTATAGATATTTAATTTCCATATAAATAAAAGTTCAATTCAACAATGAACTTTTAAGGAGTTTTTGTGAGTGGACCAAGTTCTTGGGAGCTCTTGGTACAAGTTCGAGTCCCAGCTGGGCATAAGAGTTTTTCGAATAAATATTGAACAATAACCAAGCACCACTGAAAAGGAGTCTGATGATCGGCCTGACAGTTGTGAAATAGCTATATAATTTCAGCCTATAAAAATCTTGGTAGCAGCTCACCCAAGTGCTATTGTTTTATTCAAACCTTCAATAATAAATTTATAATTTGGAAAAAATTGTTTTAACGTCGGACAAAATTTTATTTAAACCCACTGTTTTGAAAAAGAATCAGACACAATCTTTATGAATATATTTCAAACCCCATGAGCATTCAGTAGACATATACATTTTTAACGTCACACCCGTGATGTAATTACTGACATTAGTTCTTTAACTTTAATATACGCGTTCTATACATAGATTAGATACTCAAGATTTAATATTTAATTAATATAGATTATGTCATAAATAATTTATATAAAAATCATAGTGTCACATCGGTAACAAAAACAAAAACACTCCATTTCATATCAAAATTTTTATTGAGACACTAAAATTAAAAAAAAAAATCTAGAGAGATTCTTACGAAGCATATTGCGTAAAAAATTTTCATTCATATTTATAAACGTTGACCAACTTTAAACAGCCGCTTAATTTATAAATTTGTTTATTTGTTGGATACAAGAGTTATCTAATTTAAGAATGGGTTATCTAAATCTTGACTATAGTCTTATATATTTTTAAATAAATAATATTTACAACAATTGCGAACATTTAAGTTAAATATCTAATTAATACAGTTCCGACTGTGTAAATTTAACTCCACGTTCATTTAAGGTTTAAATTAGTTTTTGTTACATTTTAAGAGTTTTAAAATTTCAAAAACATCGTGTAATTGACGAAATCTGTTATTTTATTATTTAAACAAATCTTAACCATGAATCACAGCACCCACATTTATTTTTAAGTATTTTTACTTTTATTTTGTTATCCGTCGCCACCGTCATTTAATTTACTGAAAACTGTTATCAAAACTTTAAATACCTATAATTACTTATTTTTTAAAAAACCCCCAATTTTAAAGCAAACTTCTGAAGTGACAAAATTATTTGTTCTAATCTTTTGTTACCAGTTAGTTTTTTTTTTTTTAATTAATTTTTGTCTTCTCAAACCCATATTTTTATAAAAGAATAGTTTTGTTAAAAGGAAAACGATAATCTTTTGAAAATTAATTCTCTAAACTGTAGTTTTTCAAATAAGATTATGTCAATTTTTTATCATTTAATTTACTGAAAACTGTTATCAAAACTTTAAATACCTATAATTACTTATTTTTTAAAAAACCCCCAATTTTAAAGCAAACTTCTGAAGTGACAAAATTATTTGTTCTAATCTTTTGTTACCAGTTAGTTTTTTTTTTTTTAATTAATTTTTGTCTTCTCAAACCCATATTTTTATAAAAGAATAGTTTTGTTAAAAGGAAAACGATAATCTTTTGAAAATTAATTCTCTAAACTGTAGTTTTTCAAATAAGATTATGTCAATTTTTAGTTGTATATCTGAAATTGGACAACAAATCCCTGCATGTGCGGCAATAAATAATAGGACATATATAGAGGCACTCTTTGTTTAGAGGTATAAAATGGCTTTATTTGTTAATTTTCTTAACACTTTAGAGGAAAGTATAAGTAATTATATCTGTTTATCTGTTTGTTCGAAAAAAAAAAATAAAATAAAAAAAAAATTATCCACGAGTATCGAATGTATCGACCTCTAAAATTCACCTCAAAGCCACCATGCACGCTTATAACTTTTGATAATATAATTTAACCAAAGTACAGTTTATCTATATAAATATAATTATTGGTACCTACATAGCTATAGGCCATCGCTGCCGTCGCCGCGCCGTTTATAGGTTTATCTTAGTGGGTATTACCAAGATATCTATTTTCAGCATTTTTTTTTTCTAATCGGCTTCAAAACTTGACTATCGTTCCTACACATGTATGTGTAATGTATATGTACTTAATTCAAAAGGGATTTGTGATTTTTTTTTTTGCTTATCGCAATCGGATGACATATCGGTCTTAAGAGTTTATCTGAAACATGGGCTAGGTTAGATATATAAAAATTTAGTAGGCAAAATGTCTTTTGATGTTTATTCGCACCTTCTATAATAATTAATCATTGATTAATTTTTTTTTTTTTAAACGCATATGTCTTAGCTATATAAGTTTATACATAGATATCTTTATATTTTAAAAAGCCAATGTATAAAAAAAAATAATATTATATATGGCCAATTAACTTAAGCTTTTACCTTGGGTTTAGAGATTAAAAATTATGTCAGTTGTATGACTTTTTGGTGAAATAAAAAAAATGACATAATTTAGTTAATTTTGATTTATACCAAAATGATTTTCTATAACGCAAAATTATGCCCTTTAGTTTACTTTTTAATTTCTACAAATCTAAGACCAAAGTTGAAAAAAAAATGTTAAATTTGTAGAAATTGGGATTTTTTGAAACGAATTTTTTTTCCCAAAATGTATTAATCTCGCGGAGAAAAAAGTGTGCCGAATTTTAGAACCTTTACAATTCTCTTTTTGACATTACAAAATAAAAAGCAGTAATTCATATTTAGTGTACTTTTAAGAATGATCTTAACATGTAAAAATGCTTTCGACCAAAATTCAACTTTGTCAAATATTATATCTCCAGAGAAAAAGTTGGTCTAAATTAAGGCATTAGATTTACTTTGAAAATCGCAAACACCAAATGTGGCCAGTTTTTTTTACCCTAATATACCTAGCTTTATTGTTCAAAATTGTTAAAGGTCTGCGCAAGATTTCTTCGAAATCTATTGCTTTCACAAAAAAAAAGCGTTGAAAAGTTGTAAAATTGCTTATAAGGTACAAGTTACATTTTAACACCTCAAAACAAAAATTTTTAATTTTCAAACTTAGTTCAGTTTTTTTTGCCCGTATTTTCTGGGGCATTAAGTATTTAGATTATTTTCTCATTTTTTTCCTATAGCTACTTGGGAAGTAGGGAAATGCACAAAAGAAAACTTTCACATTCATAACTCTAAGTCCAAATACCTATTTATTAAAACTTAACTGGATTTTAAAATATAATTCTTTTACAAGAAATATTTTTAAGACTAAAGACCGTTTAAAGCTATTTTGAAGAAATATTTTACATATATAATTTCTAGAGATTACATATACGAATGTGTACATTAATCTGGTATGTACCAAAATTTAGGTAAATCTGTCTTTTCTAAGCTGTAGATCTAGAGAATTTATCCGGAAATTCTTAGTAATTCTGGCAAAACTTTATGATCCAAAAAAATTTTACCAAGGACCAAAATACAAATACAAATTTTACTCTGTGGTTTTTTGTATTAATAACCTATTCTGTCACTATAGTCACTTTTCATCAGCGTCGCTTTTCATAAAGCATATTAAATTATATTCGCTTTTTGATCACATATTTTTCATTCAGAATTTTTTAAATAAACGTAAATAATCTTAATTGAAAAAATTTCTATAGGTTTACTTTTTTGTCATTTTCGTCACATTTTATCATTTTTTTTAATTGACATGTTTTGATAAAAAAAAATTTTTTTGAACGAAATTGAAGTATTAAATTTGATTTTTGTGACTCGCACCCGAAAGACATACATAAATCAGAATTTTTTTTAGATCATTTTCAAATTTTAATAGAGCTTATTAATTTATTATTATTTTCTTAAAATTTGGGTACAAAATAAAAAAAAAAAATACATTCATTTGACAATAATATCGGTTCTAAAGTTCGTGACGATAATGACACACATTTAGAGGTTTGTCTATATTTTATATATTATATCTGTGATACAAAAATCAAAAACCCGATATGCGAATTTAATTGATTGATTGACTTTTACAAAATCGAAACAAGATTCATGTTTACGAGGGAAACTAAACTCAACACTAGCAAAGTTACCTAAGTGACAACACTGAAAAAGGAAAAATTTTTTGTCTTAAAAATTTTAAATTAGAATTCTTATTAGAAATTATTATTGCAAAAAGGAAAGATATTTGAATTTTCTATAAAAAGGAATTAACAATTTTTTTTTTACGATTTGTATTTCTCGAGATATTTGTTAAAATGCGAGTCCAAAAAATTCCACCAGAAAATATTTTTGAAAAGTAAAGAAATGTGTTTTCACTAAAAATTGGACTAAAAACCGAAAATATTTTTATTGGAAATTGTACCAGAGAGACATGGAAACTATAATAGAAATCACGTCAAAAAATATTTTTTGAAAAAAATGCCAGACAATTTTTATTTGGCAAAAAATTGGACTTTATTCCAAAAAGTATTTGTGGAATATAAGCCTGCAATAATCGAAATTGTTCCAGAAAAACATGAAAAAATGAAACTACAAACTACAACAGAATATATTTTTTATATTGGAAAAAGGTCAGAATATATTTTGGCGTAATTTCAGAAATTGAAGTAGAAAATTACGCTAGAAATGTTTTTTTTTTTTTTATTTTCAAATAAATCAATTTAAAGTTGATAAAATGTAAAGATAGAATAAGAACCGCGGCGTTTTGACACTAGAAAAAAAAAGGCTAGACATTGTATGGAATTTTTTCCTGACGTTTTTTTCCAAAGAAAAATTCTGGCGTGATTTCCTTATAGGCGTAATTTCCGTAATTCATGGACAATCTATCGAATTCAATCTTCTGATTATCTGATAATGTATTATTAAGGAAATAAATTGCTTTCTTTATTTTTTTTATAGTATACCTAATGACAAAGTCAACCCGGTCATGTCCAATTATAGATACAAATTATCCAAAGAAAATCTTCAAAATGATTCACCTATAATAACGATTGTATAAAAATACCTCTAAGAAATTCCAAAAACGCGCTGCAATCTATTTATTATTAAAAACGATCTTATAGAATTTGTCTGCTTTAATCTATTTTAAACCAAAATGTTTGATACCTAATAATTAATTAATCTAATCCTCAAGTGACTCATTAATACAAAAGACAACATTTTATCTACTAAATATTTCATTATATTATTGAAACTATTACAAACCCTCTTTTGATATATACATTCAACCTGCAGCTCGAAGATCAAAAGTTCCTTCAATCGAGTTTAAATACAACAACAATTAGACACCTTAAGTCAACACAATATAGGAATTTTATATGTACATATATAGAGTCACAAGTTGTCGTCGTTCAATCGTCCATCACGTCGTCGTTTATCCTAAATATTTATCTATCTAGCAACAACCAACCCCATGACAGTTTTTAAACGCCAACTGCGTGTGCGTGTTATAATATTAAATCAAAAAATAAAAATATCAAACGATTTAATTTATTTATTACCAAAACATTGAACAAAATCATCCACACAAAAATACAATAAACCACTAATTCGATTGATAATATCCCGAATTTTTTTTTTTTTTTTTTTGTTTAAATATCTATGCTTTATGTTGATTGTTGGTATCTTTGATGATTTGCAGAAAATCCCCTTGAAAAAAAAAATACAGTTTTTATTTTGTTAAATGTTAATACGAAATCCATGCAACAGACAGCGAATGAGTGTGTGCCAACAACATGCATGTGTGTCACTCACTCATTTATTGCTGTAGCTCTCATTATAATCTCCATTGGGATTAATTTTAAATCTCACGTTCCTGCGTTGCGTGGCCGCGATCAAATAAAAAAATAAAAAAAAAATACGCAAAATAAAAAATGTAGACAGTGAAATTCATACAAACAAGCAGACAGACAAAATACACATTACACACCCTAAAAAAAAAAAAATTAATAAAAAAAAAACATCATAATTATTTCATCATTATCACATTGGGATTATAAATTTAGATTAAATTTACCTTTGCGGTAAAAATAGTATCTAGAGAGGATTATCTTATCTTAGGATAGATATTAAACTTCTTTGAGTTCCGAACTAAGCCCGACCATCATTTAGAAGTGGAGAAATAGAAGATTGCCCCAACCCTGATGATAAGGATTATCTTAATCTCTGCCCTCGCAGCCGTTTCCCCATATATGTATGTAGGTACCCCATCCACCTAGTTTGAGTGCCTCTTTCGTTTTTTTTTTTTTTTTATTTTTTTTATCTATGCGTGTATCTTAATAAAATAAGTACGGCTATGTCAACATGTAAAATGTGCCTTGTTGCTTGCATAGAGCTTTAAGAGGATAGGGTGATAGTGTGGTTTTAGTGTATATCTAAAGGGGTGGTGTCGGTTAGAGGTTTTTGTGGTTTTTTTTTATGGATACGAACAAAAAAATACTACACACAAAACTTTCGGCTTCATTTTTGTGGTTAATTTTTTTTGTTTGAGTGATAAGTGAGATACACGATATGTACTTGATACACGAGAACGTGTCACAATTAGGTTGGTATTTATTTGTTTTTGTTTTTTGTTTTTTTGGATAAAACTAAAAGGATTATAAAGATTATATTCAATTTTTTTGTAGGTACCTACGTATATAATGTAGGTGATGTGTAAAGATAATATGTATTTAGACGTCAAACACGAGTTTGTTTTTTTTTATAATTTTCGGGGAGAGTTAGTTAATTTATTGAATTAATTATTTTATAGTTCTTTTTGTGAGTGCAAACATATAAATAAAATAAATAAAGAATTTGTTAAATGAAATTTGTCTTTTTATTAAGAATTCAAGTATAGATACAGTATGTGATTTTAGTATGAGAGAATAAACATGATGATAGTTTAGTTTTATACATATACAGAACGATTTGGGTAAGAGATTTATTATATCTCGTTCGTGATATAATCTAGATTGGGTAGGTATCTAGCTAAAATTATTTATTATACGGATACACGTGTCGCACTTATTTTTACTTGCGAAACATTATATCGTTAATCCGGAAGAAAATTTATTAAGGTTAACAAATTCGTATTTTGTAACTTATTAAGATTCAATATTTTTATAAGGGGTTTTTGTGTGATAACACAATTGCAGTTAGTCTGTCAAGCTAATTCGCACTATCATATGTGCATTGGATCAGAGGGAGCTTGGTCTCAGCTGGGCATAAAAGTTTTTCAATTAAAATTGAACAATGACCAAGCACCACTAAAAAGGAGTATGATGATTGGCCTGTCAGTCGTGAAATAGCTATAGCTGCAGTCTATAAAAATCCTGGTGGTATAGCTCACCGAAGTGTTGTTATTTCATTCAAACCTTCAATATTCAATATTTTTCCATATGGGTAGGTATTAGCTTATTAATATTTTTAAATAAGCAAATATTGTTGAAAAAATGTAGTTTTTAAGATTTTAAGATTTAAAATTTTCTATAAATTTTTACAATTATACCAAAATTTAAGTATAATTCTATGTATGAAAAATTGAAAAAATTGTCCAATAATTCCAGAAGATTTTAATTTTACTCCATTTGTGGAGTTGTTAATGAAAGAAAAATACACTTTGAAAGATCTTTAGATAGCTTAAAAAAATAAAAAAGGTATGGCAGTGATTATTTGAACAAAATATTTTTCTGCAATGAGGCTCATTTTCATATTCAATTTTTTTTTTCATATTTGGACTTACAATGCCAGTATTTTATGAATTAATAAAATCAGATCAATTTTAATTAAAAACTCATCTTTTCTATCAAAATTAATTCTTGTGTGAATTTCGGGACATTTTTTATTTGTACCCACATAGGTTAGGTATCTATACCTCCATAAAGGGTCATTCATTTTTCGGTTTCGAAAGTAAAGCTAAATAAAACACACACACGATACATTTTTGATGAAAATTTTATTTCATTATAAAGTTTGGAATTTGCCATTAAGTATGAAAAACAATATTATTCAAATTGCCGCCTCGGGAATATTTGCACCATGCGATTCTTTTGAGGTAATTTCTAACCACTTTTTCGCACATTTCGGGCGGTATCTCGTCTATAACTAGGGTAATGTTGGTTTTAAATGCGTCTAGAGTTTGGGGATTATTCGTGTAAACACAGTCTTTTGCGTAGTCCCACAGAAAAAAATCTAACGGTGTCAAATCGCATGATCTTGGTGGCCAATTGACGTCACCAAAACGAAAAATTACGCAACCAGGAAACTTCTCACGCAATAAAGCCATAATTGGTCGTGTTGTGTGGCTTATTACCCCGTCTTGTTGGAACCAAATATCGTCCAAGTCATGATCTTCAATCGCCGCCGGCCAAAAAAAAAATCGTTAAATTGCTGCGAACGCCGGGAAATCGATGAATTCGGATCATCAGCAACACTTGCACTTGCAACAGCAATATTTTCGTCTGAGCGTGCATTACGATGATGCACAGGCCTTACGACATCAATAACGCTTCCACTCTCTTCAAATTACTGCACAATTTTACCGATTGCTTGCGTATAGACGGTCGATTATGACGACCATTTTAATAATTTTAACGCGTTGTTCGATTGTTAAGCAATCCATTATCGTAAATAGCAAACATTCAACTAATATTATGACACTTCAAATGACAGCTGAGTTTGACAGATGTGAAATGCCAGTGCTGTCAGTGCTGCCAACCTGAAACCATGAAAGGAATTACACGTTACCTTAGATTTTTTTGTATAATGAAAGAATACGTAATACTAAGCAAATAACAAAAGGCACTTTTGCCCTTTTTTTATTCTCTGAGAACACATCCGCAACTTGCTTTTGTTCTAAAAGTTGCGGAATGGAAAATAAACGTTATTTGGGCTTCATCGTCATTTCTGGTGAATGTTTCTGGGAGGAAAAAAAATGCAATGTCTCACTGTTCGGACTGTCTCACTGTTCTAAACTTTCCCCTAAATTTATATGTAGGTTCTGCAAGCTGTAAGTCAAAATTAGTCAACTTATTTGGGGTAGTATAAATGTTTTGTTTATATTTCTGCACAAATCCCATGACATGTACCTATACCCATACCAAACTATTAAACATTTTATAGGTATGTGTAAAAAATTAAAAAAAATTTCAATCTGAAATAAGTGCTAAATCATAATATCCATCCACCATTGAGCGGATTAGCCACGTTCAACGCGTCTTTATATGTAGGTATATGTGATTCTTATTTAAGTATCTTATTTTGTTCATACATATACCCGGCTTAAGTTTCCCCCTTATATCTAACTTTATGGATTTATTCATAATTCTTTTACTGAATTCATCCACCACCTCTGCAAATGAGCTGTTGTTCTGCTTTGTTATAAAGTATTTTTATTTTTTTTTACCTTATAAGTTAACAATTTTTCATTCTTTATGCCACATCATATACATAAGTAGTCATATACCCTATAGGTACCTTAAAGAATTTTTTTTTCGCGCTCATCATTTCCTTATACGATTAGTCGCCTTAAGCTATGTCGTTTTTATTTTTATTTTTTTATATATATGTATATTAATGTAAGTATAGTTCTTTTTTTTTAAGATTAAAAATAAAATCGGGGCGGAAGGACAAAGTTAATTCCTTTTGTTAAAAATATTTCTTTGGCGATTTCCTTCTCTCATTTTTCATTCTTAATGATTTCTCTTTTTTTTTTTTTCTTCTTCTTAATTTTCTGTTCGTTTGTTTGTTTCTTAATTCCGAATCAAAATCGTTTTTGGAAATTTCAGGAAGCACATTTAGTCTAGATTAGGGGAGGATTTCCCCCTTTCCCTCGTTTTCCTTTTCAAAAACCCACAATCACTTACTTCCTTAATCGATCAATGATCGTTATACATTCAATCTATAATAAACGATCACATCATTGAAAATTGTGTATAAAGCGAGAATTCGAAACAAATTAATCGGATCCCTTTTTACTTTTGTATCTATCTGAAAAAATCCTCCACTTCGTTTCAATTTGTATAACTTTGTGTGTATGTGTGAGTAATATATGGATTAAAAATACCAAAGTCTGATTTATGATAAAACGTCGTCTTGCTTGTGTCGCAATGTCATCGTCTCTCTGAATTCGAACGATTAGTGTGTATCGTTTCTTTTATCTTTATTATTCTTTTTTATAATTTTTCATTTTTTTTTATTTTTTCATTCACACAACCATATCATCCGCTTTTATTCATTTTTGATACTCTCGTATTTATAATATCTAAAAAAAAAAAAGTCTCTATGTGTGCATGTGTGTGTATTTGTGTGCCAACGACGAGTATCTATGACCAAGCGCAACCTATAATCTTTATCTTAGCATATTATTTTTTTTTTTCTGTTTGTTCATTTGTCATCTACTTATTACTAATATTCATTATACGATTAAAAATTTCACACTACACACCACCACTAGCTACACCATAAACTTCATCAGATACAAAATAAATCCCGCATTCGGTTGTTGTTGTTGTTGGATAACCCCTCTCTCTACCTAACGAACTATTTCTCTAACTGGGCATCATCATTGATGATATGGGGTCTTCTCCTCTCCTCTCTGCTTTTCAAGATGAATGATTTTTCCCCAAAATTTGTTTCGGTTTTTGTTTTTACTTCTTTACTGACCACTTTCGTTGATAAAACACCCACTCAGATTCCTCTACTTTGAGATACAAAAAAAAAAAAAAAAAAAAAAAAAAAAAACACCGAAAATGGTGTTTGACTTGGGTATAAGTATTTTGTAAGCTAACACAGGTAGCTGATGTTTGAGATTTGTTTTGATTCAATAAAATGGGTGAAGTCTCTTAAGCTTGAGATCATTGTGTTCGTAGACAGGCGGGAAAAGTAGTAAGAGGGCGTATATATGTATATCCATAGAGAGAAACTTGTGGATGCTGTAAATTGACTATGACCATGGTGACAATCTGTGATTTATTTTGTATACAAATATATAGTTATATAATTTTTTTTTGATTTTTTAAAAAAAAAAGATAAAAATAAACCGAATTTTGATATGCAAAGGTAAAAGGTTGAAGTTTTGGTATGTTAATTTTAATTAATTTGTATATTTATATTATGATTAATAAATAATAATAATAATAATAAAATACTTATAGACATACCCTAGCCCTTTTTAATTTCATAACAAGATTGAAAAAGTCTTCTTCCAAATAATTTACTTTTTCTTTGTTTTGTGCTACCTCAAAAAAAATATGGTCACCCCTATTTTAGACCTTTTTTTAAGTCGCTTAACAATTTATTATTTTTTTTTGTTAAATTTGAATTCGGTTTGGGCTGAAAATGGTAAAAAATACAAAAGACATTATATAGAGGCAATTATCAATACCAGTAGCAGGTTCGTAAAAGAATTAATAAAAAAAATATATTACTATACCTATAGATACCTATGCATATCTCAATGCGATAATTAACTTATGATTAATTTTGATAGACTATATGGATCTAGAAATTTAAAATAAAAAAAAAAAAAATTGTTGAACTCTGCATCTAAATTATGGCAATGACTGATTAAGCAAAAATAAAATTTTATTATTTATGAATAATAATTAGCAACAAAAATAAAAAAAAAAAAAACGCAAGTAATATAAATCATGTTGATCAAAGATAAGAACCCATGCGGAAGAACTTAATTCTTAAAACGGAAATTGCTTTCAGTATGAGTATATATTATAAGAGGGGGATTTTAGAGATTAATATGATTAAGGCAAAATTTATTAATAAATATTTTATTTGTTTAAGTTATCATTGTGTATACAATTTTTGTAAATAACAATCCTTATTAACAGTCTTAATTAATAATAAGCCTTTAATTTGCGTAATAATGCAAAGTCTAACTTGAATGTCACACATTCATTATTTTTTTGGTTATGTGGCGATCATCAGTAGAACCGTCAAAGAGACAAGAAACATCTTGGTTTTTTTGTAGGGAAACCAAGACGAGACCAAAACAATGCTATTTTAAAAGCTTCTAAGACGTAACTGAGACAAGACCCTATTTTTTAGACCGAAAGTCACCGAGAATTTCGGTACAAAAAAATCATTTTAAAATTATAGAAAATTTTTTTTAAACTTCGACAATTCTTCCAAAAAAAACACAAAAAAATAAAGCGGCGGGGTTAAGACTATACCGAATCGAGACCGAAACTCAGAACACACAGACTGATTTTATACGAAGTTGGTGCATCAGGTGATAAGTGTCACATACGTAACAAAAAAGTAAAACAAAATGGTGTAACAAAAAATTGTAATATCCGATTTGGGAAAGTTCGCAGAATAATGGTGAGCTAACTCCTATAAGCATTCCAATATTCAATTGAATTTGAAAATTATACTGAGTTCGAATTTATTTTTTAAAGATTATGTCACACTCGTAACAAGTTATTATTCTAAAACGTAATTTTTCTGTTTTTATTTTTTATTTATTTTAGTTTGTTTCTTGTACAGGGAAATCATTTGTATAAACTCTAATTTACTCCATTTGGGTATGAAGTGAATTTTAAGTGGGTTTTCTCAAAATAAATTAAGAAGACTTTTTCGTTTTGGATTGTGAAATTTTTGCCTTATTTTTTTCTTTTATGATGACAGTGATCTTCAGATATAATTTGTTCATACTGAAGTAGAAATCACAGTAAGTCACACCCGTAACATTAAATTGTCACAATCGTAACAATTTCAAAATAAAATGTTGCTAATTTAATTAGTGAGGTAATACTTCACTTTCCTTTAGAAGGTATTTCATTAAAATTTATCACACCCGAAACATTAACTTGTCATATCCGTAACAATTTTAAAATAAAATTTTTGTCACTTTTTCATAGTTTTCTTTTTCATTTATATAAACTGTTAACTAAGAATATATTCTATTACTGTTAGTGGGTTTCTTCTACTTCTAAAATAATTAAGAATTAATAAATTTTATAATGAGAAATTATTTGTTTTTTAATTGAGATAAACTAAACTTTCCAAATATGAGTTATTACATAATATATTGTCACACCCGTAACATACACTTATCACATCTGTAACAATTTAAAACAAATTTTGTGTCACTTTTTTCTAATACGATTTATTTTAACATAATTTGTCACACCGGTAACATAAACTTGTCACAATCGTAACAATTTCAAAATAAAATTTGGATATTTTTTCACAGTTTTCTTTCTTCAATACATAACTAGTAAGTACTGAAGAACAACTTTTAAAATAACTTGAAAAATTGATAAAATCATAAATATCAGTGTCACACCCGTAACAATGTTAATATTAAATTATAAGATTTTTAATTTCAAATCACATTAAAAAAAGGTAAGATTTAGCGCCACCCTTATTTAAGTTTTGTCACAGATATCGAGTTAAAATATTGTTTGATTAAAACCCGGATATGTTTTGTTTTTTATATGAAACCAATACTTTCCTTGTATATAGAACCATATGAATTGAAGAAGAAAAACCGCAGTTTATTAAAAATTAAAAAAAAAAAAACTAACAATGACAGAAGTGTGCCTCTGACTAACTTCACAAACACGTGCTTGAAAATTCTTGCTCGATTGAGTTTAAAGCAGTGCAGTGGTTGAAAATTCTGATAAGGACATACACAGAAGTAGGTAATCAGAAGGCCTAATTTTAGTTTTAATAAGATATTATTTTTTTAAATAAACTAGAAATTTTTGTTTTTGCACAAATAAATAAATACAAAATTGCACACACACAATTTATTTAAATTAATACCCGCGTGTTTAAATTATCATAACTTTTAATTTTTTTTTCAATTAATGTGAAAGATTTTTTCTGCTTAATATGATTTCTACCTTATCTTTATAACAACTGGAAAAAAAATATATTTTAATTTCTGAGAAGTTAATTTAAAAAGAAAAATTCCATATATGTATACAGATGTAATAACTTTAATAAAATGTTTAGACATCTTATTTTTTCTATTTAGCTTTTTTTTTCAAAATAAAAAAAAATAACTGTTATCGAGATTTGTTTAATCATAACAAATTTAAAATATTTTTGGATATGAAGACATAAATTATTTAAAAGAATTAATTAAACTTCCTCTGAATTATTAAATAAGTATTTTTTTTTTCTAAGAACTCATGATTATTTTCAATTATAAATAACATTTAAGAATAACGAGTAGATGGCGGTGCGAAGCGAGCTCACTTTTTAATCCCTCAGGAGTTATGCCAAAAAAATAACCAAAAAAAGTAGGTAGGTACCGATGATAATGAATAATAAAAATGTATATGAACCACAACTTCAAGTATCTCTTTTGTCATTTTCACATCCGATTGATGATTTTGTTATGAAACGAAAAAAAAAAAATAAAAAAAAAATAGTAAATTAGACAAAAAAGTCAAATTTCGAAAAATATGGCATGTCAGCTTAATTTAAATGGAGAGACTAATTCTTAAAAAAGTACAGAAAGTTAATAAAACACTCCGTCTGATTTATTTGAAGTAAAAAGTAGAAACACATTTTTGGTTAATTTCTCAAAAATTATTAACTTTTTGAAAAAAAATGTCAATATCAAAATTAAAGCCTATATCATTCCGTAAAAAAAATTGTATTCGTAAGAGCAATATATTTTGAGAAAAACGTTCATAAACTTTACAATATCAATTGTTTGTTTAAATAATGTACCTACCTTTTCACAAATTAGGTACCTACTTGGTTGTTTACAAACGTTTTTCTCAAAATCTATTGTCTTTACGAAAAAATGTGTTAAGAACTTTTTTCTGTACAATTTTATAACCTAAAATTTTGGTCTTAATAATTTTTCTAAAGAAACTTATAGTTTTGAAGTAATTTACAAAAATATAAATTTTATCACTTTCACATTATAAATTATTATTAAGTCCTGATCAAAATTTTACGTATTTTTTTTGGAAAAGCTGAGAAATATAGAGCTTTGTCGGATTTTAAGCAAAAAATATTATTCCCCTGGAGTTTAGAATGATTTGAGTAAGGTGTACAAATTTTAATGTCATATAAGAAAAACAAAAAACTACCTTATTCAACCTTATGGGATAAATAATTCTTATCTGCTTAAAAGTAATAAAATTAATGTTAAATTTATACATGAAAACCTTGGAGGAAATGTACATATCTCAAAAAAAAAAAAAAACACAATTAACTCTTTCCTGTAAAGCTATAAGTAAAACAATTAAAAAAAAAAAATAATTAAAATAAATGAATTTGCTTTTGCAGTTCAAGGCTATAAAATATATGATTAAGCATTAAATACATAAAGTATTAGTTTATTAATAGAATTGTATTAATATCAAAAATTTTATAAAAAAGTCAAAAGTATTAAAGTTTTTGCTGATTTTTTGTTCATAAATTTTTTATGTTTTTTTTTTTGCAAATTTAAAATTTATTATTTGTTTGATCAAAATCATTAAAGCCATTTTCGAGTTTAATTGGACAAAAAAACCCAAAAAATCGTTATATAGAAGCTACGCGATCTATACTTACTTAAACTTAGTAGGTTGGTGATAAAGATCGGAGTTGATCAAAGCCTCAATCAACAAGCTCCTTTATATAGGAAGCTCCGTTAATAACAATCGATCTACAGTTTTAAAAACCCAAGTTGGTTGAGATTCTCTTCCATTTGAGTGCCTCACCTGAATCGCGTATTTCCTCTATATACTGCGTTGCGTGTCGTCGTCCCTCGTCAGGAGTGGAATTTCCGAGTCGGAGGATTGATGCCCATTCGTTCTAAAATGACCCAGCCAACTGGAATCTTTGGATTTTTACTTTTTTTTCTCTGGAGGAGCTAAAACTAAAATTCAAATTTATTTTCTTGAGAATCTCATACAAATATTGTGTACCAAATTTGAATTAAATAGGCTCACCCGTTTAGGCTGTAGCTCAATGTACAGTTAATTCACAGACGCGAAGACTTAAAACTAATATTTTGGACATCTCATTCTCCATCACCGTTAGATTTAAGTTTGATAAAAAACCTTGGCATTTTTCTTCACACGCAACCAATATACCTACGTTTCCTTACTTTTTTTTTGTAAAAAACAAAAATTTTATCTTAACCTCAATTCAGTTTTCATAAACCTAAAAGTTGGTGCTTGTCGAAATTAAGTAATTCTTTTATAATTTTTGTTTTTTTTTTTATTTTTATCTTTACTCTTACAAATGTTCGGTAAATGATATAATAAACATTTATATTATGTACATTGAAAGCACAACAACGACGACGACGACGTAGACGTAGACTACAAGGAGGGCAAACAAACCGAAGCTGCGAGTTAAGGGCATGATAATATGATATATATTGTCGACTCTCTGTGTGCGGTTATCTCTTAATCCAGTTCCGTATTTTGTTGGTATTTTTTTTTTCTCGATATTTTTATTATTATTATTATTTTTTTGTTTTTTTTTTTGTTTAGCTTAACCTAGAGTCTCAAAAATGATGAAATGATTTTCTTTAAATTTTACCATCTTGAGTTCGTTATTCCTTTGATATGCGATTAAGTGAATTATAAAGTGTCAACTGATATTAAGTATATTACGCCTAGAGTGATTATATATACATACATTTTTTTTATCACAATTTTTTAATGCCTTGTTGGTCTATATAATTTTTGTTGTTGTTAATCTTATTGTTCTTTGTTATCAATAAAATTTTTAATTCATTATGGATATAGATTAATGAGTTGAAACGAGATGAAATCAGTTGTTTTTTTTTGTGGAAATTATTATTTATCGTCGAAAATTCACTAGAATTGTTTTTAATAAAAAAAAGAGAGAACAAAAAACAGAGATTGGAAATAAGGTTCTTTGTAAGCTAAAAAGATTTAAGTTAAAGCTTAATATAAAATATTTTATGAGACATATAAAGATATAATTATCTTTATTTCGCATTGAAAAAAACGGCGTGCAATATGAACGTTTTGATTTTTTTTTTAAGTTATGACTTCAAAATACATATTTAGTATTTGTAACCTTACTGCAAATTCCTATAACTTGAGTTGTTGCTAAGAAAATGACTGCCGTGCTTAATTTCGAGTGAAGTTAGCAATGAAGTATTTATTTTTTTCTGTAAATTAGGATTTCAAAATTTGGAGCAATTTAATTTTTTTTCCAAGTTCATGCTTACTTTAATCGATTGAACTGCAAAATCCGGAATAGAAATGCAAAAAACTGCAAACTCGTGGTCAAGGTGAAAATTTGTTTGCTTCACAAACGAAGTTTTGATGCACCATCCATCAGAAGCATAACCAAACATGCTGGAAAAAACAACGTATACTTTTATGACTGTGTGAAAGAAGCTACAAATTTATTAAATATACCTATCTGCTTTTTACCATTGATGGCTGCTCCGTGCATGACGGTCGTAAAATCGAAAAATACTTTTTCTATAAGAATATAGTTTGGAAAAAATCAAAAATTTGAAAAAAGCACTAAGGAAACATATATATCAATTATCAGGTTAGTTTTTTTTTCAACACGGTTGATCATGTTAAATATTTAAAAAGATACAATATTTCATCGCTCGCAATGTTGAATTAACACAAGCTGCTTGAAAGATCAACATAACAAACTTATAATCTTTATACTATTTTAAATAAATATATCTTGTTAAATCAACATGAATGTCTAGATAAATTAACATGATATATTTCATAACTAATCAAGATTATAAACTAACTTACATCGAAGTGAGATGGCATATACTGTAAAATCTACACCGTTTCCAATCAATTCAAGGTTAAGTTAACAATTTGTAAAAATAACTATATGAATCATTAAGTCAACCATTTATATAAATTTTAACTTTAAAATTTACTAGAGACCATGTTAAAATAGCATGTACTTGGTAGTATACTTAAAACTACCGGTCATGTCAAAATCATTTTATTTTATTTTTTTTACAAGTCCTTTGTTTTTTTTTTTGTTGAAGTAAAATGGCATCTTGTCAAATCAACTACAATGTTATCACAAAAAGTGCAATGTTAATTTAATTATAAATAAAATTTTATGGAAATTGATGTGTAAGTTCATCATGTTCCTGCAAATTTATATGGGAAAGTATAAATTTAATAGGACGACTTTTAAATTTTTACGTTATGGTTTTTTTTTTGAGTGAAGTGAGTTTTTTGAAAAGGTAGTTAATTGGAGAAGCAGTTCTCAAATAAACTTTCTCAAAATTTTCACTTTTTGTCCGAATCTCAGTCAAAAAAGATCCCAAGAAACCAAACTCCAAAAATTAAACTTCACTGTCAAACTAAATGCGAAAAAAATTTAATATTTTTTTTGTGTGAAAACAACTCCTGGATTGCAAACAATAAAAAATATTCTGTATTAAAGAAAAAGACTAAAAAACTCTCTTCAAAAATTATCTCATTATTTTTGATGTGGAAACATTTTTGCCGGGGATAGGTTAAACTAAAAACGTGTAACTTACGTGTAGCATGTTACGTGTAATACGTGTGTCACACGTACTTGGTACGATTATGTAAACCAGAATTTGAGACTCGTGTGAAAGTTTATGTTTACACATTTCAACCGTGAGTCGTAGCACTCACACATTCTTTTTTCATACACGACTCCATTAGGCATAGCTTTGCCTGAAATTCTATTGAAGTAATCATTAAATTATTTTTCCATTTAAAAAATCACCTTGACTTTATGTATATCTTTATCAAATTTATTATTAATTTATTAAATTAAAGACATTCGGGACTTATATACTGACAGTCGTATTTATTAGATTTTTGTTCACTTAGACACTGTCTAAATATTTTCAAATTGGTGGAAATATGCTTCATTTAATAAAAATAAATAACACATTATTCACTGTTAAGACAATCTACTCGTGTGTCTAAGTTAAGCAGCTATATAAGAAAACAATAAATGAGGTTTTTGAACACATTTTCAAAAGTTCGACAGTTGTCTAAAGTTAGATAACGTTTATAAATAAGACTATGACTGTGTTATTAATATTTCCTATTCCCACTGTAAAACTATATTCATGTCTTTACAAATTTGTTCAATCCCGTAATGCACACAAATTTATAAAATACTCTTAAAAAACAAACATTTATTTAATATTTCCTTGCAATGGATTAAAAAATAAATTCCAGCTCACACCAAAAACAAAAAAAAAAAAACATATCACAATGTCGGGGGAAATAACCTCCTCACATTGCGACTTAAAGATTATTTAATTTTTTTTTTTATTATTAATATTATTTTTTTTATCTGAAAAGTGTAACCTCGATTTAAACAGATTAACTTCATTACTCATAATAATAAGCCAATTTCTACAAACACATTCGCGCATTGATCTTTATAACGTTTTTTTTTTTTTTTTTTTTTTACCTGCCCACCACAAAAGTAGCGCTTCGGTATTTAAAATTATATGCATACAGGTACATTTATATACATTTATGTATATTAATGAGAAGGCAATCACTGTATAGGCTCCAAAGACCGAAATGTTATACACACAGATATAAATATGTATTTTTTTGTATGAATAAAAAAAAAATCTTTGAAATAATCAAGCGAATAATGTAAAATCACTGAGAACCTTCCAACGCGACGCTGATCTGCTTAACTAAATCCGGCTTATGTCTTAGCATCCGTAGCATCAGCAACAACATCTCTCAGTTTCAGTTTGAGTTGAGTTGAGACTTGAGAGCAACAACAGCAGTTGGTCAACTCTCTATATACATATGTATGTGGAGATTGTTGTAGACACTATCCCTTACAACATCATATACACACAAACAAACAGTCACATGATCAGATTAACCTTTTAACAAAAAGGGTGGGCCCGATTTTTTTTTTGTTTCCCCTTAGTTATGGAAGAAGGGGGATTCTATCTCCCCATATCACTGATACAGATACTGATTTTTTTTTTTTGTTGAAAAGTATCTTTGATCCTGCTTGTGGAGAGAGATCACTTCCATCCGGTGGTAATGCCGACGGCAGCATCACCACCGGTTGGACTTTATAACTAAACCTGGATTAAAACAAACACACACATACACACACAGACTTATACAAAAAAATTGCTTGCCAACAAATAACATAGTTAATGTGCGAACTTTTCCACAATTTTAATCCTTTCTCCAATACAGACTGGCACGATCGATTGTGTCGCCAGCAAATACGTCAATGGATCGGCAGTGGCGGCGGCATCGGATTCTCTTATAAATGAAACAACAAAAAATTAAAATGAAAGAGTTCATGGGTGGCTTTGGATATAGGGTAACAATGTGTATCTTAACACTTCCGGTCGGTAAGCGTGTGTACCTGTATAGAAGACATACACGATGATGATGATTATGATGACGAAATCAGTGTGTTGGATGCAGATAAATGTGTGAATAGTAAACGATCATTAATTGTTATTACTTTGTTAGTTTTAATCCAATCACCTATTACATATATTATAAGACATGAGCTTAATGACAAAATTATGAAATATAGTTACAATTCAACCATCAAGTAATATCTCTGATCTTCAATTCAGGTTTTCTTAATTATTATTTTTTTATAAATGACCAATGTATGGTAGTAGTTTATTTCTAAATCCCGATATAGGGTAGGGGTATTATTTTAGGGAGGTGAACCTATTTTATAGATTCTCAGATTTTATTTCTCAATATGTACTGTACGGTGTTACCATATACAGAAGGGTGGAGGCGAATAATGTCCCCGAGAACAAATTCAGTACTGAGATGGATAAAACAGTATTGGGCAAAGAGCACTACCTTGTGGAACACCATATATTTTGGCATTTAATTGTATATTTTCTAGGGAATATTTAAAATGTGTTAAAAAGAAGAACTATTTTTATTTAGGGTTTATGATAACTTGAAAAACAAGCTAAACTTTTTCGATTTTCTTACTTAAGAATTTTCAACTTCATTGGTTTTTATTTTTTTCTTATGACAATTAAAATCAAAATACATTTTATTGGAAAACGAAAAAAAATATTATTAACAATTCACAGAGCAAAAGGAAGTAGGTACAAATATTTCGCTCTAATTCCCTTAAACTATATCTGCTTACAAATAGGTAAACAACACAGCGACTAATAAGCAATTACTTAGTTAGCTTTTAATTTTAACTCATTTTATTTTATTTTATTTTTTAAAGTCCAGGAGAAACTATATGCATTTGAATGAAAGTGAAACCATACAAACATTTTTAAATCTTATATTAAAAAAAAAAAAAAAAACCTCAAAGAAAGAGGGTATGTGAATGAGTAAATGAAGATTTAATGCACGCATAAATTGTTTGCTTACTCGTATATTCTTCTTAAGAAAAAGAATATAATATACCCTATAGACCTATTAGTACTTGTTTTCAGAATTAAAAAAAAAAATTTAAAAAAAAATAATACTTTAGCTTCTTAAAGTTACAAAATACTTTAACTATGAACACGAGTAGTTCTTTGAAATTGTGTGTTATAGGTACCTTACCTATACACTTAATACACACTATATACATATACACTCTCCCTTTTGTTTTTCTATACAAAAATTTATACGAAGTCATGCTCAATGAGTGTGTCAAAATAATTAAATTATGTTTTTTTTTTTTTAAGATAGGCATTTAACTATAATATAACTTCATAAATATCTAAAAAGATTAAGGGTAAATCGTATATAAGGCAAACAAGTGGATAAATTATGTCGATTAGAGATAATTTTACGTTTAGAGTTCCTATCTGCTTTCTAGATATACATAAAACATAATTTTATATTACACGCTTAACGATTTTTTTTTTTTATTAATCAAATAAATAGATGATTAAAAACCAGTCAAAAACAGTAAAAAAAAATTAATAACAAATGTATGTAGGTATTAGGAACGTATGAACTTAAATAATCTCAAAATGAATCCCAAGTTTTTCGGAAGAAAACATTCCGGAAAGTTTTAGCGAAATGTCATATTTTTTTGTAACCTTCTAAAAATTGCATGGGATATTCGAAAAAACCCACCATCTAAAAAAGTAGTAGATATAAAGGTCAATTTATTTCAGTAATTTAATCATAAGTTAAAGTTGTTAAAACTAAAAAAAATTTAGAACTTCATTTTTGAGATATTCGATAGATTTTTGAATAAATTTTTATTTTTACTAACAAATTTTAGAGCCTAATTTTTAATAAAAATCATAAAAATGAAAGCTATATATACATATGTATTTTTTTTAATATCCCAATACATAATGAGATATTCAAAATCTTTACGAAATTGAAAAAAAAAACTTTAAGATTTTATGGAAAAAAATTCAAGAGCTAACACCAATTACTAAAAATATAGTCGATCTTTTGTAAGAATTTAGTAATTTTTCAAATGGTAGTCTTTTTTGCGAATATCCCAAGAATAAGGTGTCTAATGACGAATATCCTTAAACAAATTTGAATATGAATGAATGAATATACTTTTTTATTTTTATTTAATTTATTTTGAATATCCCACAAATGAGATGTTTGCAATCTCTACGGTATTAGGAAAACTTAGATTTTATTTTGAATATCCCTCAAATGAAATGTATGCAATCTCTACGATATTGGAAAAACTTTAAAATAAAAAAAAAAATATCTATGGCTGACCGATTACTGAAACTTAAGTTAAGTTAAGTTAAGTGGTCTTTCAACTGGTATTCTTTTTTTTGCGAATATCCCACAAATGAGGTGTTTTAAATCTTTAATGACGAATATCCCACATATGAAGTTTTAAAAATTTCTATTGAAATTTACCATTGCTTTTTAAATTAATTTTTACCTTTAAATTCGGTATAATTTTTTCGAATATCCCTTATGGCCTTGAATATCTCTAATGGCTTTGAAAAACTTTTACAGTTGATTTAAATTTTCTATGGCTGACTGATTCCTGAAATTAGTTGACCTTTTAAAACCAATTGCAGACTTTCGAGATCGAATATCCCACATACGAGGTACTTAAATTCCGGAGGCCTTTAAAGGCAACAAAATAAAGTTTTTAGTTTGGCCCTGATGTCTGCATAAAGCAGTAAGATCATGCTACCCTGCATCACGTCTTGTTCTGCGTGTTCAAGCAGTTTTTCTAAAAATCATTTGGACTATAGTATCTACTTTCAAAAAAAAAAAAAAAAAACAACTCATTAACAACCGCACACAAATCTAGATCACCTTCTATAAGGGTTAATACTCGCTTAATACTTTCAGTCTGTCAAATCCAACAAATTAACTTATTTAAAAATAAAAATACGCGCACGTTCTCAAAAAATGCTAAAACAAATAATTAAAATTCTGCAATAAACTGTCATATCTCATAACACCATGATAATAAAATTTATTCAAAAATGTGCTCATATTATACAAATAGGCGATACACACGCCTGCCTGCCTATAGTGCCTTGCCTATATGGTTTGCACATCAGGCTCATGCGTTCGTGCTATATATCTACTATACTCGTATAGGTATGCTTCGCGAATGTATTGAGATTTTGTTGTATATTTGGTCGCACTCTCATCGCTTGAATCTGTAATAGAAAATAATATTGTCCGCACTTTATACGCACTGCTGATGGGGCTTGCGCTGCTTTATACTGTGACTGGTAAAAACGCATATTATGCGCCGCTGCACCATGCATCATCATGCGTGTGTGGTATCCACATGGCGTTTAATAGCCCCGTCAACATTTCATGTTTTACTGCGGGAGTTCCTCATATGTTAGTATTATCTTGTTTTGTTACACTTGATGTGCACGCGGAAATTTATTTTCAGAGACGGATTGATTAATTGATATGGGCCTTGGTGCATACTAAAAATATTCATCAAATATCAAATTATTTTCAGATATATTTCTCAATTTTGGATAATTTTTTGAAAAAAAATTAATTTTAATTGAAAACTGAAATTCACAATCCATTATCTATTCAGTTTTGTTCGTTAGACGAAATTATACCAATCAGTGAAAAGTTAAAAAAAAATATTATATTGTTTCGTATAAAATTAAGGATGTGTACAATTGTCAACAAATATTTTTTATTTAATTTTTGACATAATAGTGCCAATTATTGTCAGTATTTTGTTTATACCAGTTACGCTGAATTTACATAACACTCTAAGTCTAAAGACAAAGTATGTTTTTTGAATAGATATACCTAATTTGATTTGTACTAAATCTAGTAAAAAAACTAAACAGAATATTACACGTAATTTTATTTCTTAATCCGCTGATTGGTATAAACTGGTCTAATAGCAAATAGAAAATTATTTGAACTTATGAAGCCATGCTGTCTAAAAAAAAGTTAAAAAAATTGATGAAATAACATCAGATATTTACCACTGACTGGTATAATCTATACCAAAAGTTTAGAAACTCTTAATTTTTGCCATATTAAAATGTTGACCCTAAATTCATTCCAATATTTTTTTTTTTAATTTTCTAAACTCCAAAAAAAAAATTTATTTTATTTATTTATCCACTGATTGGTATAAACTGGTCGACTAGCTAAATTATTTGGACTTATCAAGATTAAATGTCTTACAATAAGTAGACGAAATCGTAAAAAAAACATTAATTTTTTTTTTATCCATCTGACTGGTATAATCTCGTCTAAGATTTCGTAAACCATATACATTTTTGCCATATTTTGATGCTAAAATTCATTTTTTAAACTTTATCTTATATCTTCACAATAAAAAATGCTTCTCATCTCAGCCGTTTATATTCAGTTGAAAATTCTTGGTTTCCTTCATTTCTTCCGAATAACAAAACACACAATGTAATGGTTGAGATATGGCCCTGGTTCTCCACTCTAGCTATTGCGCCCTTATTTTTTTTATTTTTTTTATTTTTTTTAAACAATTGCACTCCTGTTGAAACTATTTTGTGTGTCATTAAGTGACATAATGCCGCGTGCCATCGTAGAGTAGTAGAGTACCTATCTATATATTCTATATAGTGACAAATATCAGATTCTCAGACGACAGCAAAATGATCGTAAAATGTCAATTCGAATAGATGAAGTCACCATAAGCACAAAAAAAGAAAAAAACAGATTAAAAAAAGAGATGAAGAAAACCGAAGTTAAAGGTGATAGAAAGAGGATGTACAAAGAAATCACGGGATGTTAGCGAAATAGATTTCCTGTCTACATGCAGTCACCACACCACCATTAACAAAGTGTGATATTGTTTGTGTTGTGGGCTCAAATGGGACTTTCGATTGCCCATTCAAAGATACAAATTGTTGAAATGTATATAGATATGTATATAGTAGATTCTGTATGTATACAATTATTATTATATTATTTTTATTGCAGTTTAGTTGCATTGCAATTATTTGGACTCACCTTCTATCTATATGTATGTGTGTGTATGTGTGGGAAACGGAAAGCCACTTTGTTGTATCTTTTTCTTATAAATGTTTTTTTTTTTTTTTTGTATACCTAAAGTAAAAGATACGTTCATCTGTTTTTGTTTTGTTTTTTTTCTTAAGGTAAGGTGCATGCTATAAATGTTATATGCTTGCCCATTGGATTCACAATATCTTTTTTTTATCATAATTATCATCAGAACAGCGGGTTGTCATCATCACGATCAATGTATAATGTAATAATTATGACAAAAATGTGTATGGGCTTTTCCGGTAGGTAGGTACATAGGTATATAGGTAGGGTATAACGTAAAAGAAATGAAAAACTGGATGAGATAGGCGCGATAAGAAATAAAAAAAAATAAAATAAAATAAGGAAAGTGAAAATGTGCAATCGGTAGCTGGACTACATTAAAGGGGGATTGTCAAAATGTGTGACATAATTTATATTAATGATTCTACTGCTATAGTGCTGCTGATGGTGTTTCGTTTATTTCCTTATATCCTTTGGATTTTACTTTTGACATATTTTACATAGATCCCTATAAATAAAAGGTAGATACTAAAAAGGTTAGTTAGGGAATTGTAAAAATATTGTAAAAATATGCCACTTAAATTTATTTGCTGAAAAGAACTTTAAATATTTAAGAGTACGACATGTGACAGTTTACGCTGAGGAAAACTTAGAACATAAGTGTTTAAGAACAAATCTTTAAATATATTTAATTAATTTTCCTTGTGTGTTAGAGCAGTTAATTCTCTAATCATCCGATGATTTTATTTTAATTTGAATGATTTTACCTGCATACACGCATTTTTCATTTTGTTGTTGTTTTGTTAAAATAAAATGACTACCTGTGTTTGGAGTCACGTACCTAAAACATTTCTTTAAACTAAATGTCCTTTTTATATATTTTGATGATTTTTATAGTGAAAAGGTAAAAGGTGATGATTAATATAGCGGCAAAATATCTATACAGTTTATATACATATCTATCCAATTAGGTGTGCAGCTGGATAAAGGTTTTGAAACATTTTGTTGTGCATAAAGTGTCTATTGTTCAGTTTTAATCCAAATTTATGACTTTTTTCTGTAATGGTAATGGAAATGGGATAATCCTTACAAAAGTGACTTCCGCATAAAATGTTGATGAAATGAATTAAAATTATAGACACGTTCTTTGAAAATATTTACAGGTAGTTAAGAAAATGGTTTAAACGTAAACGACAACAATTAAGGAAAATTGTGTAAAGTCAGAGTAGATAATCAGATAGGTGAAGGAAAAGTAAATACAAAGTTATTTTTAATATTGAAGTTAAGATGGCGCTGAATTGGGTTTTGAGAAAAATATTCGTTCTTAAAAGGAAGGTGTTTTGGCTGAAAAGCCTTATTGTTATTATTTATAAATAACTAAAAACTTTAATAAAAACAAGAAAATATTACAACACACTTTAATTTGTTAAAAAGTAGATTTTATTTTTGGCAAGTTGGAGATTAAATAAATATTTTTTTGACGTTGACGTCTTGGTTGACGTCTTAACGTTGACGTCTTGACGTAGATAACAGATGGGTCTTTTTTATGTTTGATCACTTCTGGTTGCGTTCATAAATTGGTCTTTGTTGCGTTCAAAAGATGGTGTATAGAATACAAATTTTAGTTTCTGAGTCTATTTATATTTCTCTGAAAAGTCAAAATAAAAATCTGTTAATATCTTTCTTATCCTTTAAAAATAAATTGACTTTTATGGATTTTAAGTAAATTCCTTTTTTTAATACGGAAAAATTGGTGATGAGAAATAGCCGGAAGGAGAGATAAGAGATAAGTCCATTTTTTCAGATATGGGTTTTGGCTAAACAATTTCGTTGAAAATTAATTTTATTTTAAATAACAATTCCGCATAATGTTCAGTTCTTGTGTAAAAAAAAATATTTAAAAGTATGCGCAATTCATTCTTGAAATTGATAAATGATCTCCTTCAAAAGTTTGAGCTAAAACAAGATTGCAATTGATTTAAAAAAAAAAAAATGGAAATTTATGAACTATTAAAAATTGAAATGTTTTCTTAAAAAATTAAATTTTTAAAAATAAAACTAAACAAAATTTAAAAATGTAATAATATATACCTATTTATACACTTTAAATCGTAGATAATTTCAAAAAGAAAATATTGAATTTTCCAAAACAAGTTATTTTTTTTTTTTTCAAAATCAAAAAAAAAAAATAATATTTTTATATAGTTATAGAATATTAAAATTAAAGGACCTCTTTTAATAAAAATCCACGATTACATCCAATGTTCCCTCTTGTGTTTAGGGTTCCAGTTGCTGCGAATTTAAATAAATTATATTAACTACTTTTTTATTTCTTAATATAATTATTATATATATATAATTATTTAATAATAACAAATTAATTAATTAATTAATAATTAAAAAAATGAATTAAAGAAAATTTAAAATAAAGATGAAACTCGTTTTTTTTTCAATTGCTTAAGCAACTCCTTTAAATGTTTTATTATCAACACAAAGAACAACGGGTGATTTTTTGAAAAATATATGAATTGATGCAAAAAATGTAAAAAAAATCGTTACAGTGGTTTTCTTAATTTTTTTTTTAATATATAAATTTCTTTAACATTTACAAAAAAAAATTATGGAATGCCATTTTAAAATATTTAATAATATTATATACCAAAATCCTAAATGTGAAAAAAACAATTGACCAGTTTTTTTTTAAATATTGATTTTTTTAATCCAAAAATATAATTTGGAAATTTGCATTTATGCAATAAAATATCAGCATAAAATAAAATTCTGTATAAATTTATTATATATTTATTTTAGAGATATGTATTTCTCACAACGATTTTAATATTTTTGTTGCAAAAAAAAAATAAAATAAAATATTAACCTTAATTTCCAAGTTTAAAGAAAATCGTTGCGGTTTAGATTGTTGGTTGAGGTACAGACAGACATTTTTGTGAGAGCCATTTTTTTCTCCATCATCTTAAGGTCATTTTTGATTGAAATTTCAATTTCAATATATTGTTTACGAATCCAGAACTACCTTTACATTTTATATGAGTAATGAGTATGTATGTCCTTTACCTAAATATGAACATATGTACTCTGTACTGTAAATATGATTAAGAAATACTTCTTGTTATTTAAAATGCCGTATATATAATTTAGCACATTTTTTTCAAGATATTATATTTTTAGTTTCAAAATTAGTTTTGACAAAAGACTTCCTTTCGATATTACACATTGTTTCTTAGAAATGCAATAATTTATCTTCATAAATTCCAACATAATCAAAAAAAAAAAAATAATAAATAAATAAAAATTCAAATCTTCAGAAAATTAGTACTCCACCTATAAACAGATTGCTGAATAACATATATAAATGTATATATTTATAAGGGTGTTTTTATTTGCGATATTATGTATTTTTAGGTAGGTAGTACTAATGGGTAAGTTATGGATTCGTTAAAAAATTCGAACTCGAAAATTTCTTATTAAACCTGCAATGATATGAGAAGTGGCTCCGGTAATTTTATCTGTATAGTTGTTCATAAACAACCTCGACCTACAGGCTCAGCCCTCTGTATCTGCTTAATATAGTGAAAATTGAATTTTATTTTTAGCTTAAAAAAAAAAATGTTTAAATAAAAACAAAATAAACTAGGTAGGTACTAAGGATAAGCACAAGTACACGCGACCAAGTCGTGTATTTTAATTTATGATTAAATTAAAATTACACCAAAGAAACATTATGATTAGGTTAAAATATTAAATATTTATAATCAGATCGGTAAGTTTTGGGACAAAGAATTAAAAAAAAAAAAATACGAAAGAACAAAATAAAACTGATAAAAATATCTAAGAAAAAAATAATTTTTTTTTTCATCTCGGATATCGTGCTTTGTTTAAATATATATTTCCAGTATGAAAAAATAAATTAGTAAAATAATTTTTAATTCAACCAGTATCTCGCAAAGGTTCAACCCATTCGGTCTCTTATTTTTTGTATTAAAAAAGAAGTGTTAAGTGCAATGTTTTTACACAGGGAACCACCTCAAGTAAATTTAAATTATTTCTTTTTTAATATATTTAATTAACAGATTACTTATAGTTCATTTGTCTTTATTCATCAAAATGTATTTATAAATTTGTTGCTTAGACAAAATCAAAAAGGAATTTGTTTAAATATTTTTATTCATTGAAAAGAGATGTCATGTTCGTCTTCATTATTGTCTCTCATCATTGTTCTATTTTTTAATTTTATTAAATGAAAATAATAATTAAAACTAAATGCAACATACTCATATGTCACTTTTATTGGAACGTGTCACGGGTACGCCACTATCGCCACCGCCGCGCCGCGTTGCCGTCGTCGGCAACTGCTCTGTCCGCATTTGAAAAGTCAGTGAAAATTAAAAAAATAAATAAAATTTTCGACGCGACAGCTCGTGTAGAACCAGGGCTTTAGTGACTTATAACTTTCAACCATTCCTGAGTGCATGTTGGCAGGAATAGAGGGGACCTACAATTTCCTGCCGAATCCGAACGGTAAGGGTGAGAAGCAGCACTTTTCCATGACAAGAGATACCCAACATTCTAACCATTACGCCACGGGCGGGCTACTACAGATGCTAAGGAAATCCGAAATCCACGACTCGAATTGTCTAGCACCCAAATGACGCGCTCGTCATATGGCCTGCTTTAATAATTTAGTGTTCTCCGTATTAACACTATTTCTATGTGCAATATCTATACAATATCTCCACAATGAGATTGAAAAATTCATATAAATGATAGCCCATCTCCTTGCCGATTCCTTGTTCACATTTTTGTCCCCTTTCACACGAGGAAACATGTTGATGTAGATTTTTTGACGTTTTCTTTTAATTTCCAATTCCCACCAATCGTACACTATTGATTCCTGTAACTTGTTGCCCTTCTCTTCTAAGAACTGAAAGTGGCAGGAAACTCGTGGAAAATGGAATTTTTGAATATTTCGGAAGATTTCCCTATAATTCCTGTTGGCACCACATTTTTTCTAACCTACCTCAACTTAACTGGAATTTGTCAAACGTCACATAGAGCCCCTGATGATAAATGCGGCTTTGAGTCTTTAGAAGATGTTTCTTGTATATTATTTCTATATGTAGCTGCTTTATTTTTTCTCTGTTCTTCTGACTTAATAATGTTTCCAAACTGCTCTTGTTTCAGTTTCCAGCATTTTCACATAGTTCTCTTACCTTTTTCTGGTATACACCTACGCAACGCATTCATCATCATTTAATTTTAAGAGAGTTCTTATATGAATGATAAGTTGGCGAAGCAATAGTCATCACGTTTGGCGCCACCGATCGAAAAGTAGTATTAGGACAATAATTTTCCAATAAATAGTTGTTAATGAGTTGTGAAAATAATTGTTCGTATACAATGTTTTCTTATGTTTTTCATTGTTGCTTTGTTATAAAAAGGGTAAACATTTCTTATATTGAATGATTTATTGCTTAATAAATTTGCCGTTAATGAGTAATATTGTTGTTTTGTTTTCTATGATTTTGGGATCTTTTGTTTTTGTTGCTAAATTCTTATAAAGTTAGCAAAGCACTCCCTGGAAAAACTTTTTGGTTAAGATAGTGAAATGTTTATTGCTTAATAATTAATAATAATAAGGAGAATTTTTTCGTGCAATGTTTTCTTCTATTTTTTTTTATTAATTTAAGAAAAAAAAAAACAGAAAAAAAATTTAAATTTCCACCACCAATTACCATTTTTTGATTGCCAAATTTTGCTTTGCTAAACTTTGTAAATTAATTTCCCTTTTTCGAAGCCAGTAGCACAGCGAGTGAGGAGATGATTTTCCATGAGAGTTATAACTGGTGCCTTAACAACTGTCAAATTCATATGTGGATTTAAATATGAATTTGACAGCTGTTGTTCACACACCAGTTATAGCCGTCTTCGAAAATTTATTATTATTGAAAATTATAATTTTTAAATTTAAAATTGTGGATAAAAAATAATTAATATTTTGATGCCAAAATGAAGCTTATAACTTCATTAATATTTCTATAGTCTTATTTTAATACTCCCTAATGCTCGGTAGAAAAGATTTAGGTAAATAAATATTTTGTAATAAAACTTAATCTCAAAAATTTATGTATTTCGAATGTTGTTATTTTTATCAAAAAACTGACTGAACTGAATAAAAAAAAAAAACTATAGCTTTAAAAACCTTCGGAAAAGTAAATTATGACTTTTGTAATTTTTTTTATCTGGGTGTGTGCCTATATTTTAAATGAAAATAACATTAATCAATTTTGATAATTTATATTTACAAAATTTTTTTTTTATTTCGTTAACAATAATTGTATTATTGCATCATACGTCTTCTAAGAACTGTTTCACTTTTATTATGAATTTCAAAAAAAAAATATTAATAGGCTTGAAGTTCAAGAAAAGTTCCTTGAACTTCGTGTTCTGAATCTGAAATTTTTTTTTTTATTGAAGTTTCCAGGTGGTTAGTATCCATTTAAATTAATCACACTACGCTACTGATAATACTAAATGTCATATGTTAAAAACCATGATTTTGATAATAAAATTAAATTACAGAATTTAAAAATTATAAAGGTTTTGTTTTTTATGATTTCCAAATCAAGTGTAAAAAAAAATTAAAAAATATTTAAAAACTTGCACTGATAACAAACCATGGAGAGAGATTTCTGCTGAATTGGTTCTTTGTTGGGACTTGCACAATATTCGAATAAATATGTGCATAAATAATTGAAATAATTTTTAATTCAGTCAGAATCTCAAAAAAAAAAAAAAATTCAGGGTGGAGCCTGGAACCACGACACACCCAATACGGACATCAGTTTTGAAATGGATTGAAACTGAGTACGATTTTATTTGTTCAATACCTTTAAACATTAGGGATTTTAATTTTAAATAAAGTTTCAGTCAAATGGCGCCCAACGAAATATAAGCAATTCAATTGCCCTGAAGCCTTTGTGAACTCTTCCGAGAATTGTGAATTGATTTCGAAAGATTTTTTTTTTTTATTAATTTAAATTTTAAATGCAACCTGAAATGCAGGTTCCATTTAGTAAAAATAAAACACGGTACAGCGCGATGATTGACTGAGAAAAAAATCTGTTTATCATCCCGGAGGAAGCTTCCATACTTCTTAGTCACCTTGACTTCTTTATCGTTTTTCTCAAAAAATCAAGCGCTGATGTTCCCTTAACTTAATGCTGCACATCACATTGTCATCTTCTCAAGGCTTTGTTGAAGATCCCTGGAGTAAGAATTACTGTTAAAATGGACATATTATTTGTTAAAACATCCACTTAGGTGAAGATATGCCTCGAATGAAAAAAAAGTGACGATATAGAGCCAGAATTCGCAGACACAAAAATCGTGGAACGAACCACTTCATTTTTGCGACTACAATATTGGTGTAAACTCAAATTCCTACAAGCGCAATATAGACTATTTTTTTTTTTTTTTAATTAGGGTCTCATTGTATTCAGTCCTGTCTACCTTGCATATTAGCAATATTTTCACAATTTTTTGTATTCGTTTCTACAAATATTTCCTTTTGACTTTTGAGCTTCCGGATCGGTTTTTGTTCCATTTATATTTCTAGTCTACTTGGGATCATTTTAAATCTCTCTTTTAATTGTTCGCTTTATAAATACCTTGAAGGCTTAAACTGAATAAATTTAGACAGACAGAAATTTCTCAAGCCCTTCATATATGCTCTAGGCAGTGGTGATTAGATGCGTATACGAATAAAAAACCCCTTCCCTTATACCTTAAATTTCGAACAAATTAGCTGGCATTCGTTACACTTCAGTTGATTTTTTGCCGGTTATAAAAAAAAAATATAGCCTTTAGGTATAATCCTTAGGACTGTGTTGTTGAACGCATCACTTATTTTCCACTTATACTTTCCACCTTTGTGTGACACAACGAGGGAGTCTTTATTTTTTAATACAAAAACAAAATTGAATAGCTAAATAAAACTCACATTAAAAAAAATATTATAGCAAACAGCTCATATAAGATAGTTTTTTTTTTTTTTTTTATTAAAGTAGGTCGCGAGTTCTGATCACATTAAACCCTCTCCCCTATATAGGTACCTACATTTGATCGTTAATTCAAATCGGAAATGGAATTTTTTTAATACATTTTTCCTTCCGTGTCTCTTCAAAAAAAAAAAAAAAAAAAAAAAAAACATCAAAGAGAGAGCCCTAGGTGCTCCTTTATTATATTATATCCCTACAGGTCGTTCTATAACAAACGACTATGCTTCTATACTGCAGCTATATGTAGGTAGCTAACTCCACCTCCGCCTCCTTCTGTGTGCCTATTGTTGGTGCGTTAAAATTGTGTCTCTTTGTCATACATGGATAAATTCACAAATTACTACCTTATTAACGATGAAGTCCTTTTTATACAATTTGTCTTTTTTTTTCTCTTCTACCTATGCTGTTCTTTGTAGGAATTCCTTATATATAAAAACATAGGTAACATCAACAGAGAGTTGCATTATAACATTTACCAATAAAAAAAAAAAAAAAAAAAAAAAAAAAAAAAAAAAAACTGTCCCATTGTGTCCTGGTTTTAATGCTTCATGTCCTTCGTGAGAAAACTAAACAAGAGGGTTACAAGAACCAGAGGACCTTTTAAGTTCCGATGGCAAAGGTATACAAAAACAAAAATTCACACATAAAATTTATAAAAACGCGGGGGCTCGCATGTCGCACAAAGAAAATTAAGTTAATATTTTTTTAATAGGTTCCGTTTCTAAACAAGGACTTCCCATATAATGAATGTATGTAAGTTATGTATGCTGATGATATATTTTTTTTTTCAGTTCACAATATAAAAAAAAACCGATTACCTACCCTTCTCTATAGGCCATAAAAGAAATTAAGAGACTCAAAAACCTAAAAATGATGTTACCAAAAGTTAATTTTCAAATGCATCAAAGCCACTCACATGGAACAGGGACAACAAAACGGCAAGAATAAAGGACAACGACATACATACATACACACATGATTGTATTAAGCAATCTATGTTCATGTTCCTCTCATCATAAGCAAGGCAAACACAATAAAACATAATTTTCGATTAATCTATCATTCTCGAGAACATGCATATACATAAATATAACGGTGACCGGACGGTTCTATTCTATTTGTCCTTTTTATATTTTTTTTATTTTTTTTGCGGTTTTAACTGATGTTGTCCATAGCATATTTATGATTCCATTATATTATAGCTTTGAAGGAAGGAATCAAAATTCAACTTCCGGAAGGATTTTTTTTTAAGGATATTTTAATTTTTATTTTTTTTTGTATTTGTACCTATATCCTTTTGGTTAGCTGATTGCTTTCATTGAGGGTTTTTATTAAAGGTAAAAATGTGTTTTTTAGAAAATTCGATTATGAAAATTCAAAAGGGCTGAGTTTCACAGGCTTTTAGGATCAATTAATTTTGAGAGTATAGCAAGTTTTAATGATGTTATAGCTACTTCTCCTAAACTTTGTCCTATACGAGTTTAGCTTTTGGCTGTGAAAAACTTAAATTGATGGTATTTCAAGCAATAAAAAAGGTTTTTGCGATTTGGTATATATATTTGATTCCTTTAAGGATGTTCCCCAATTTTCAAAGTTTGAATGAAACAACAGCAAGTTGCGTGGGCTTATGTTATATCAGCAAGCTTATTAGGCTGGAGTTATAATTTTCTATTGTTTTTTTTTGTAATGCTTAGTTAATGTAGTGAAGAATTCTACAAGAACTGCTTTTTATGATGGGGACTAAGAAATAGACATATTCTCAAAGTTATTAGTGAGCAATAAAATTGATTTTATGTTTTGTTCGATTTTTTTTTTTTTTTTGTTTTAATTTTGTTTTCTCAATTTTTTTTTTTAAATATTTGTCAGAAGCATCAGGTTTCTAAACAACAACAAAATTGATCAAGCCATTCGAAAGTTATATTTGAATAACTGTAAAATAAAGCAATTTTCTCAAAAAACGTCAAAATCCTAGTTACGTAATGTGATTTTTTTTTTTTTTGCAAAAACGTTAAATGCAGTTTTTTGATAATTACTTTGGTCATTACTGGTACGAAGTTTAATCAAAATCGTAAGAGTCATTTTTGAGAAGATTTAAAAAAATCGAAATCATTGTATGACATCTACCCGTTTTTTTTTTAATTTACTTATAGAAAAGCACATAAAAATACTTTGGACCGAATTTGAAAAAAAGTCGGTCTTTTTCCTTAGGTTCTATTTCATATTACAGTGGACGCAAAGTCGCAAAGACGGACGCACGCACGGATTATGAAATTTTGAAATTCAGTCGATTTATGAATTTTTTTTTTTCAAGTTATTCGTAAAGTAAAAAAAAAATGTAAAAACTAAATAAAAATTCAGCACAAGCACAAACGTACTCATAAACTGTCAAATTTCATAGATAGAGTATAAATTCTGGCAAAAATTTTGAAACTTTGAAAAATGACGCGAACTCAAAAAACTAACAATATTCCGTGTTACCTTATTTGAATGACACTTATGAGTCATGACACTTAAAGTCTTATTAATAAACCTAATCCAATGTATGAATAATTTTTATCAGCTGTTTGACTAAAAAACATTATTTATAAACATTTTCTATCGATTGTCTAACTTATAGAAACTGGCTATTGGTTGTCCAAACCTATATTTAAAGTGGGTATACGTTCAATGGACAAAATGAGGCAGTTTCTAGTTACGAATTGCAAAGTGTTATCGTTCTTCGAACGTATACAAAAATTCACAAAATTGACAGATTAGGTGCAGGGATGTCATTGAAATTATGAGGTCATATTTTGACAACACTGTTGGAATGCGTTTATAAATAAGGAGATGTTTATAACTTCGACATTGACTTTTTGCTGAACTGTGAGGAGTTCCTATTCAAAGTAACATTTTAATACCAACATAAGTACAAAAACTAACCCTGATACTAACTTTATTCCTTTTGTGACTTGAAAGTACTGAATTCCTGAATATAATTCATCCTTATCCTTGACCTATTTTTCAACGTCGCGCATTATCAAAAAAAAAAAAAAAATATATCTCCGCTCCCACACTTGCAACATACACAAAACTCGCAAACACCAACAACTGCTGTTTGCTGCGAAATGCAACATAACACAGATAGATTGTGCTCCTGTGGAATGCAATTCACAAGTTGAAGTCACAACAAAACATTAAAAAAGAAAAAAAACTTATAACGAACACTAAAACTTGGCAGCAGACTGATGCCTCAACAACAACTATCTAACTAGGTCTATCTCCCTTTTAATTTGTTTTTTTTTTGTTTTTTTTGTAGTCCGTCCGCCTTTACGCACAAACGGTTGAACCTATCTCAAGGGTTTTTACATCGTCCGCCTGCAACATTGACGACGACAACGATGACGGCAACGTCGTCGTCGTCGGTGTATACTCCTTCGACTTGATGCTATCAAGTGCATCAGATCTCTTTCTCCCTTGCTATGAGTGCAGCAGCAATTGCATTCATGACTGTGTATATGTACTTTATAGTGTAGTCGGTGGCAGTGGCACCCCCATGGTCAGAAATTGTATTGTAATTAACCCAAGTACTTACAACAGTGTCGCAGTTAACTACTTGTACACCAGTTTGGCGCTAAACTACCAGAAGTACACACAATATCAACATCAAGTCTCTTCTTATATGTACCTTCGAAGTCTTGCATGAATGGCCGGTCTTATAACAAACAGCCGTAGAGTCAGAAATGGCTATGCATACCTATACAGGTATATGGGTATGGGTGATCCAAAGACATATAGGGAGAGGGAGGCTCTTCGACTGAAAAGATGCAATGTAATTTTGTTGGCCATCAGACCTGTAGGTATATAGGTAAGCCCCGGCCATATGACATTCCAGCTCTAGGCTTTGTCTGTGAATGCACGCCACACCGCCACCGCCGTCGTCGCCGCGGCAATGCTGCATTTGTAGCAAGAACAGGTGTTCACACGCTAGGCGCATCTCATTCTCGACCCTTTTCTCGTTGTTGGTTTGGTCGTCGTCGTTGTCGTCGTATTCGCTGCACTTGAGTGCACGCGTTAGGAGAGTATAAGAGAAATTGTTTTCCCTGTGCTGCGTTAACGTCCTTTGTAATTTGTCCACGCCACCACCACCACCATCAGTATTTCAACGAAGTTGTGGTCGTATACAATAATATCGTCATCGTCGTTGCCGCATTCTAGGGCGGCTGAGCTCCAATATATAGGAACGTTTATACTTTTCCTTTTGTTCGAGATGGTAAGAGGTATAATATATACACACATGTATATTAATATCGCAGGAGGAAACCCCCAGGAAACATTCAAAAATTCAAAAGACCCAGAGAGATGCGAATTTGAGATACAGCGATATAGTCTTTATATAATTCAGGAAATTACAAGGACCATACCCTTTTGTATCTCCTCGTCCTCATCCAACCCCTTTCCGATGAGGTGAGTCAATTTTAAATGCTTCAATGAAGTGCGGTGCTAGATATACCTATTTAGATATACGAAAGCATCATCGCATAGGTATTGTATTTAGAAAAGTAAGTCGCGCCACAACCTTTACATATCCGAGAAGAGAAAACGGAATATGGTTCAATGTCAAAGGGTTGTGTGTATATGTTTTATATTCGGGTTAGGTGGCTGAAGCTACATATATAAGCAACCCTTTGTGTTGAATTTTCACCCCCTCACTCAATTTATTCTCAATTTAAGGCAATTTCCCACTTGAGTTTTTTTTTTTTTTTTTTTCCTTTATTATTTTGATGGTTGTACTTTTTTTGTGTGTGCGTTTGTTATTATTGCACTTTTCTTTTGTGTTTTGTGCCTTTAAAGGATTTGTGGGGTGCTTGTTTTATTTTTTTTTTTTTTTTTTTTTTTTTTTTTTGAAAGGAAACAGTGAGTTTTTGTTTTTTTTTTTTAAGTTTATTTCGTGTGTGCAGATTGACAGGATAAAATTATGCGATAATCTTCGTTTAAGTGTTATAGAGTGTTTCCTAATAAATATATGAAAGTGTGAAGAATTTGATATGGGATATTTCTATACATTTTATTCAGCACGAGGCGCGACCACACGCGTCTCAAAAGCGCAACATCTGATATATATGAAAGGAAGTTTGAAGAGGTTTTTGGAAGATATTTGTCGTCAATTTTGAATTTTAAATATATTTTTTAGTCATAAATTAATCTTGATAAATTTATGAAAAAGTGCGGAAATAAGAATATCTTGTGTTACGACATTTTTGTCAAAGATACCAAATAGATATATGTATTCGGACCAGCTGCTGTATTTAAGAGGATTTCTATATAATTCAAGTCAGTTAGTCAGAACAATCATAAATCTGGAGTCTTTGGATGTCTTGACGGCCTTACAAACTACATATTGCTACCGGATGGTTTTGACAAGTTATGCAAGCATCTTCTATTAGATTGAAGGAAGTAACTTTATATCTGAAAAAGACCTTCCTAAAAAAAAAAAAAAAAAATGTATTTTTGTATTTTTGTTATCGGATATTATTTGACAGAGCAGTACGTGACGACCTATGTTAAATAAAATGCTTTAACAAGATACGGTTAAATCCGTTTTTTTCACATCAGGTGTTGAATGTGGTGGGTCGAACCGGAACAGTTCGTTAAATACTGTTTTTCCACATGTAGGTACTTACAGACTTTTTTGACTATTACAGCTGTGTTTTATATAGGCAATGTTTTGTTTGGCTAAAATTCATAATAATTGATCTTACTTATACGTTAGGGAATGGTCAGCAATCAGGAGGTTTTGGTTATTTGTATATGTTTCGGTTGTCTGGATGTATAGATGGTTGAATAAAAATAGTTCTAATTTGGTACTTTCGGAAAATCCCGCGCCTGATGATCCTCATTGTTAATTTACAGCTACTAGTTACCCGTGGGCCGCAGCGTTATGGTTAGTGCCTAGGACTGTTACCCCGAAGGTCTTGAATCCGGGTCCCAGCCTATGACATCCTAGAAAAAATAGAAATGGTGGGACCTTAAATTTTCTGCCAAAGCCGAAAGGCTATTATGATAGAAAGGTCTATTTTAAAGTGCACTTCCCCGGAACAAGGATTAAAACAATTTATTTAGGGGGATTGATCCCTGACCTCCATAATGATAGTTTAACGCATTAACGTCAAAGAAGATACTTGTGAAAAATTCCTAAGGCATGTAAACATCTCGATGAACTACGCCTCCATGACATTTTAGATTATATTTTGGGTATCAGCTCTGAGTATTTACTGACAGTTGTCCATTGAACATGCATCTCGCCATTTATGCAGATAAACTTGAGGAACTTTGATTCCAACTAATTCATTGTACACTAGATTAAAAAAAAATAAATTGGTCGACACGACAGCTCGTTTAGAACCAGGGCCTAGTGACTTAGATACAACTCTCAACCATTCCTGTGTGTAATGGCAGGATGAGAACAACTTTTTCATGACAAGAGATACTCTTGGAGGATTTGTCAATTCCTTGCAAGAGGCAGTTACCCGTGAAAAGTATTTCTGTTTTTCGGTGGCATAGGCTGGGAATCGAAACCAAGGCCTTCGGCGTAACAGTCCAATGTACTAACTATTACGCCACGAATTACTACATTTACCAGATTTACCAACGTATTATTTTCTGCATTTTGCATAGTTATCAGAAAAATGACAAACGGAGCTTAATTTTAGATCATGACAAACGCCTTTTTTTGTAAACTTATTCCAAAGTTATGTTAAAAAATAAGAACATATTGATTTTCAAAAAGACGACATTTAAGAGTCAACAAATACTTAATTTTTTTTTTAATCAAATCAATAGGTATTAATCAATAGGTATTTATTTAAAACTCTTCGAAATGAAACAAATAACGGTAAAAAGCTGCAAACAAAAATTATTAAACACGCATCTGCTTTTAATTAAAACCCGTTTTTCTTCCTATAATACTCAATTAACGTCTTCCATATGAAGATACCATAACTGATTTGATCCACTAAGTTTTATATATACCTAAAGTTCTTCGACAAAATTATTATGCATTACAATATACTCGTATACAATCTACATACATAAATATGTTCGTCTTTATTTTTTTTTTTTCTTCTAATGATGATCATTTTATTACTTCTCACAATTGACTATCAATAACCAACTTGATTTTTTCATTAATATGTTACGTAAGTCCTCGCTCACAATTATAGTCTACAAACACACATCTTTATAAAATAAAAAAAAAAGCTGTCCGTCGTTTGTCTATCATCAAATATAATACAAAACACCCCATATATAGTTCTTCATGATCAGATCAACAACAAAGAAGACAATAATTCGAACAAAACAAAAACAATATTCTTCATATAAACTTGCCAGACAAATAACCAATCGATTCCAAATCAAAGTCAATCCTCATATATTCTCATATTCGTTTATTCCAGCAACACCCTTTCCCCTTTTGACAAATTAACCAAAATACCATAATATTCAATTGTCCTAAGCAATAATCCCAATGACATACATTTTCACAGAAAAAAAAAAACAACAATAGCCAAAAAGAAAAAAGATTAATAAAAACCAAAGACATTAAGGCAAATAAAGCATCTTGGAAAACAACCAATTGATGAGAGGGAGGGGGGGGCAACACGCCATGCCATCCAACGGCAGGCAGGCAACCCACAGATTATTCCTACGTCACTGGAAATCGAAAAATTGACCCACGTTTGTGACCCCGACAAAAAAGTGCTTACGCTATGCGCGTCCAATATATAACATCAAGCAACCAACAAAAAAAAAAAAAAAAAATACACACCATCAGCGCTATATAACTTCGAATATATAGTCCGAACACACATCGAACACATTCTTCAGATTGACACATATTTTTTCGCAGATCATATATCACATCCAATTAGTTTGGTATTCGTGATTCTACTTAACATCGATTGACCCCACAGATTATTCCTAGATCATGGGCTTTATTGAACGACGAGAGTGCGGGACACGGCAGGCCACTCTGTGGCACCCCACATTATTTTTATACTCCATTTCTACTATGTACTGCCACACTTCAAAAATTCATAATTTCTAGTGACGTAAATTGTCAATGAAGGGGGACCATATACTCTGTCACGCTCCCTTATAGATGTCGGTCGTCTGTCGTCTGTTGTCGACAACGACGCTTGTTGGTGGCTCAATTGACAGCCCCAGTAACCAGAAACAATGTAGTTTCTATAACTTAACAGTCCTATATATATAAACACTTAAAATACACTCAAATAATGTCACTCGGTTGTTTTATTGTTGTTGTTTTAATTTGAAGTGTGTTCGTGTGGCAAGAAGATGATGATGATGGAAGATCTTCTCCTCAATACACTTTAATTGGTGCGATTTAATTAGAGAGCCGCTTCGAAGAGGAGCTATGAGCGAGCATTCAATGTTGAACATCATATATCTACACTTTGGACACTAGACAAAGAGTGCGAAAGAGTGTGACACAAGTGTCGATTAGATTCTAAACTTTTGCGATCTCGATCTTTTTCTGTCTTGTCTGTCCGTTTATTTGTTGTTTTTTTTTTTTTTTTAATGCACAAGCTTACGAGTCCGATTCGTGATCATGATGGGAGGTGATCATAAAAAAAACTGAGTTGAAGATTTTTATTGATTTCTAATGGAGAGTGGGGCTTGGGGCATAAAGTCGAACAATTAATCGAGGGAATAGATACCTACCCATGTTCAATAACAATAAATATGTATGTATTTATATTGTATGTGTAGGTACTTCTTGGTTTTATCATTTTTTTTTTAATCGATTTTGATTGAACAGAAATGTTTTCTAAAGTCGAGTGAAATTGATTTGAACATAAAACTGATGTTTTTTTTTTTTAAAGGTATATAGCAAGAGTGTCAAATCATTCAAGCTGTTAAAATAGATTTTTGAGAAAAAAAATCAACATCAATTTCAAGGTTTTGAAGTCCCATCAGTCTGCTTACGCAAGTGGTTTAGTTTAATTGATAATATTTGTGATCTTAACGGGAATCAAAATGACAAGAATAACATAAAATAGTTGGAATTAGTGTTGCCGAAGTGCCACGATTGTGCTATTTTGACAGAAAAATTTCATCGTGGCACGAAAGTATTTAATATGACACTTTTACCTTATTTCCATTTTTTTATTGCAAACAAAACGAATTTAGGAAAACTGCTCGAAATGGAGTAAACACGAAAAGAGAAAATTATTTCTTTTAATTTTTTGTTGTATTTTAACCTGTAATTAAATCATATATTTTTTAATATAAGAATTTTCGTTTTTTTTTCACATGCCATGAACATTTTCGATGGGCGGCATTGCGGCAACGCTTTTGGTTGGAATCATGTGAATGATTTTTAAGCGTATCTAATTCCTTGCTGGAAACTGGAAAAAACTGAATGAGAATATTTTTTTTTTTTTTAAATTTTTTGTTTCATATTTCACAACATTGAAATTTTGATTCAGCTGCCGAAATGAAGCGTTAAGCTTTTTCTGTTGACACCTACGAAATTCATCTGGCATAGAGCCTTCCAATTACACACTTACACACGTTTCAAAATTCAGTGCCGCGAAGTCGACTTTCTGGTAGAAATTGGATTATTTCGTGCGGAAAATACAGGAAATGTTTCCAAAATTAAAAGAAAGAGGATCACAAATTCATTCCTGCAATTTCTGGAGTACCACAGGAAAGTGATTTAAGAACTTTTTTCTTTTTTTTTTTTTTATTTTAACGTGCTAGGAGTTGGAGCTGGCCATCATTGAACAATTTCCAGGGTATGCTTTGTCGGGAAACAATTTTTTTTTTTTTTTGGAATTTCGGATCTTGGATGAACATCTTGATATGCACCCCTGAAGAATAGTAAACGTCAAAAAACTGTTGTCTTCTCGTAATTATGAAGCCAAACAACTCTGTGTATAGTCAAAATATGCTTGTCACACGTTGCCCTGTAAAACGGATTTATAATATGCCAAATCTGACTGATGACTCGATTTAATTCTTCTATGCATATCTTGAGCTCAGTTTCGTACTTAAATATTGAGTTTAATTTTTAGTGAGCGTCTGTGTTCAAACTCATTTCAATTTCTGGAGTACCACAGGAAAGTAATTTAAGACCTTTTCTATTTTTCTATTTTTTTTTTTTTTTTTAATTTAAGAAAATATTAAATCGATTTTTAAGAATCTTATTTGGAAATCTACGCAGAATAAGTGGGGGCTTAAAATATGTATATCTCATATTTTTACATAAAATAACATATTATATTTAATAAACATAAAAAATTGTCAAGCCATATTTTTTATTGTCGAAAGCTTTCTCCTTTCTCAAAGTTACAATATCTAATAAGACTGTTCCTGAGACCTGGGCATGGTTTGTAAAACATTCAATTGAATGTTTTTCTCTAAATGACCTTTCGGTAAACATTGTGAAAAGAATTTGGTCTCTCTTTATAAAAACTTTGTAAGGATTATCCTTGAATACGGCTTCCACCAGATGTAGTAACATTGAACAAATGTAGAGGCTATTGACGGATGAATCTTTGATCATAGAAAAATGTATGGCTATCAAATATTAAAATGATTACACTCCGGTTCGGTGTTGCTTATGTTGCTTATGTTGTTATTTTTATTTTTGAAATAAAATAAGACCTGCTTGATGGAACCAGAGTGTAAGAATTGTTTTTTTTTGTATTTGATATATCTAACCATTAATCTTTCTGTGAACAAAATGTTCGCCACATAAACAAGACCTTAATCTTAAAAAAAGAGTTTGATGTGCTGAATAGGTATTTGGACTGGGGATGGTTCCAAAAATTCAAGTTTTTGAAATATCCAAACCTTTGAAAGTCAGAAAAAAACCTTTCTTTGCTTATCGAAGATTTTGAAAATTTGGTCTGATGAACATATGGTCTCAAAACATATTCAAAAATCTTTCAAAAAGTATTGTTTGGCATCTTTTACAAAAATTGTGGTGTCAATGTGATAATATAGTTCGTCGAAAACTAAAATAAACCGTGCCTAAAAAGGTATATTTTTTTAAACGCATTCAAGCAAGTAATCCTAATTGAAGCCCCTTCGTATTGTATTTATATCAAGATTAAGATCAAACAGTGTGGCGTTTAATTGTCTCACACTTAACTCCTTGATTACAATCGTCATGATACAATTTAAGCTTACATATTAAGTATACCTTTATATGAAAAATTACATGTCAGATAAAAAATTTGTGGCTACTGTCAAATTTATGATTACAATTATTAGTATAACCTTCATCAAAGGTAGGTACGAAGTTCTTCTTGTTTTTTTTTTTTTTAAACTCAAATTCTTTGCCAAATATGCAATTATTTATAAGGAAGGACGAAATATAAGAAAGATTGAAAATATTTCAAAAACGTGTTATTCTTTTCGGGATTTTTGGTTTTCATCTTTGAGTGTGCTTTTTGAGTGGTTTTTTTTTTATCAATATAATATTATTGGTGACTTTTCGCACTATCCCTATAATTATGGTCAGATTCATGTAGGTTGGCAATATATATGTGTATATGTGGAGAATTCCAAATTGAAGATCTACAATATTAAATGATAAAAGTGAGGTAGCAGAGAGGAAGAAAAAAAAAAGCAAAATTAAATAACACGATCATCTTATTCCATCGTCGTAACACTCAATCATGGTGATGATATCCTGATGTGATATGAGCACATCAACGACGACGGTAATAACAACACAAACGATGCATGGGGTGCAATGTATGTATAGGTATGGAGACATTAAAAAGGTTCCCAAAAATTTCAGCATTGTAATGGAAGGCGATATGTGTATATGAAGAGAAAATTCCATCAAGGCGGCTTTATATTTTTTTTTGGTCGTCCTTATATGAAATCAGATTTTTGTTATTATTGAAAAATACTTTCAAAGACGAAATGAAAGAGATAAGACTTTGAGACGAGAACTTGCTTTTTTAATTAGAATTTGAGAAATTCACATTACACACAAAAGGTGCTGGAAGAAAGCAGAAGCTTAAAAATAAAAAAAAAGTAAGGGAATCACCGGGCACCACCAGGCCACCATACAGAGGCAGATTGAAATAAAAAAGTCTGTTCGTTTGCTTACAAAAAATGCAAATTTCTACAAATTTTAGTTCAAGCCTTACTAGCTGACCCACTCGTCTTCGCACGAAATTTTTCATCAATTTTAGACATTTAAAAAATTTAAAAAAAAATGTATAGGGTCTTCAAACAAGCCTTTGCAGAGTGTGTGAAGTTAGCCCCCCTTTTTTGGAATTTGGTATTTTTGAAACTTGTTCCAGGTTGTTCCCGATTTGTTCCGCATTGTTCCAAAGTTTTTTTGAAAAATATTCAAAAATGGGGGTTTTAGACCCAAAAAACCGTTTTTGACCTAGCCCCCCTTTTTTTGAAAATCAAATTTTTGAAAGTTGTTCCAGGTTGTTCTAGTTGTTCTGAACATTGTTCCAAGTTTTTGGACCCCTATGTTCAAAATTTCGAAAGTTATGAGCAAAATTCGAAAAAATTCTAGCCCCCCTTTTTTCGAAATTCTTGGTTTTGAATTTTTTTTCGGGTTTAAAAAAGTGTTCTAACCATTGTTCCAAAAAATAAAAGTTGTAGTGCTTGTATTTTTAAAGATAAAGCCATCAAAACTTTTTTTCAAAAATCCCAAAAACGGGCCTCCAAAATTTTATTTTTTTTTAAATCATTTGTTTTAGAAAACTTGATGGTAAATGCATCTGTTGAAAAAATATTCTGAGTCTAGCTTTATATTATCAGTTTAAAAACTAACTTTAAAAAAAAATCTGCAAATTTTCTAATTTTTAAAAAACTGCATTAGCCCCCCTTTTTGAAAAATCAAAAATCCAAAAGTTGTTCCAGGTCAAACACTAATTTGTCTTAAGTGTATCAAAATTTCATATAAAAATATTAATATTTAAAGGTTTAACATAACAAAAACAAATAAAGCACATTTTTTGCTCCCCAGTGCTCCCCTTTCAAAATTTTAAAAATTAAATACTTGTTTCAGATTTCTCTAGCAATTATCTAATCGACATTAAAATCCTGTTTCTTTAAAATAAATTTTTAATGCACATATTTTCAAAAAACACTTCCCCAACCCCCCCCATTTCAAAAATTCCGGAAGAAATGTATTTCAAATAGGTATCTTACCAAACCTCATTGTTCCAAGATTTCATCAAAAAATATCCGCAATAAAAGATTTTAAAAACGAAAAACGCTATTTACGATATTAAACGAAAATCTTTATTTCGCACCCCCTTTTCAAACTCAGACAGCAAAGAAATTTCCTAACATTGTATTAGGTCTTCTCTACATTGCCCCAAGGCAAAATCTTTAACAAAAAATAATTATTAAAAAAAAACCTAAATAAAAACTTTCCCCCCTCTTATTATTACCAAATTTGGAATCAAACATAAACATGCTGTTTCTGCAAAGTAAACCATATATCTTAATTTAAAAAAAAACATTGACAAACAAAAATAAAAGATTTTCAAACAAAACATATTAACTTACGATATTAAATGAAAATGTGTGTTCTGAGCCCCCCACCCAGAAAAAAAATTATTTTTATACTTCCTCGTTATCGAAGTGTTCTTCTAAAACAGTCCTATCTAAAATTTTGAAATAAAAATTTAGAATAAAAAAATATTTTTAATGCTTCCCCAATTCTCTTCGTTTTTCCGAAATGGAAACAAAAATTATCCACTTAATGAAAATTAAAAACAAACTCATTGAGTTATAAAAATAATCAAAGAAAGTCCTAAAAAAGACATACAGATTTTTACGATATTACATAAAACTTCAATTTTGGCACAACCTTTCAGAAATCCAAAATTTAAAAACTTGTTCCAGGTTGTTCTAGGGCTCTTCTAAATTGTTCCAAGCTTTCGTTTCATAAAATTGATTTTTAGTATGAAAAATTTCATTAAAATGCTCCCCCGCCCCCCTTTTTCCAAAACTCCAAAATCTAAAACTTGTTCCAAGTGCAGAATCACTCAAATCCAATTGTTCCAAAGAATCATGCAAAAATATTGAAAATTGCACATTTTAAGCCCAAAAAACACTTTAAATGAAAATATCTTATTATCCTTGCTCTGGCCCCCCTTTTTAGAAATCCAAAATTCAAAAACTTGTTCCAGGTTGTTCTAGGGCTCTTCTAAATTGTTCCAAGCTTTCGTTTCATAAAATTGATTTTTAGTATGAAAAATTTCATTAAAATGCTCCCCCGCCCCCCTTTTTCCAAAACTCCAAAATCTAAAACTTGTTCCAAGTGCAGAATCACTCAAATCCAATTGTTCCAAAGAATCATGCAAAAATATTGAAAATTGCCCATTTTAAGCCCAAAAATCACTTTAAATGAAAATATCTTATTATCCTTGCTCTGGCCCCCCTTTTTAGAAATCCAAAATTCAAAAACTTGTTCCAGGTTGTTCTAGGGCTCTTCTAAATTGTTCCAAGCTTTCGTTTCATAAAATTGATTTTTAGTATGAAACATTTCATTAAAATGCTCCCCCGCCCCCCTTTTTCCAAAACTCCAAAATCTAAAACTTGTTCCAAGTGCAGAATCACTCAAATCCAATTGTTCCAAAGAATCATGCAAAAATATTGAAAATTGCACATTTTAAGCCCAAAAAACACTTTAAATGAAAATATCTTTTTATACTTGCGCAAGTATAAAAAGATATTTTCATATAAAGTATTTTTTGGGCTTAAAATGTGCAATTTTGAATATTTTTGATGATACTTGCGCAAGTATAAAAAGATATTTTCATATAAAGTATTTTTTGGGCTTAAAATGTGCAATTTTGAATATTTTTGCATGATTCTTTGGAACAATTGGATTTGAGTGATTCTGCACTTGGAACAAGTTTTAGATTTTGGAGTTTTGGAAAAAGGGGGGCGGGGGAGCATTTTAATGAAATTTTTCATACTAAAAATCAATTTTATGAAACGAAAGCTTGGAACAATTTAGAAGAGCCCTAGAACAACCTGGAACAAGTTTTTGAATTTTGGATTTCTAAAAAGGGGGGCCAGAGCAAGGATAATAAGATATTTTCATTTAAAGTGTTTTTTGGGCTTAAAATGTGCAATTTTCAATATTTTTGCATGATTCTTTGGAACAATTGGATTTGAGTGATTCTGCACTTGGAACAAGTTTTAGATTTTGGAGTTTTGGAAAAAGGGGGGCGGGGGAGCATTTTAATGAAATTTTTCATACTAAAAATCAATTTTATGAAACGAAAGCTTGGAACAATTTAGAAGAGCCCTAGAACAACCTGGAACAAGTTTTTGAATTTTGGATTTCTAAAAAGGGGGGCCAGAGCAAGGATAATAAGATATTTTCATTTAAAGTGTTTTTTGGGCTTAAAATGTGCAATTTTCAATATTTTTGCATGATTCTTTGGAACAATTGGATTTGAGTGATTCTGCACTTGGAACAAGTTTTAGATTTTGGAGTTTTGGAAAAAGGGGGGCGGGGGAGCATTTTAATGAAATTTTTCATACTAAAAATCAATTTTATGAAACGAAAGCTTGGAACAATTTAGAAGAGCCCTAGAACAACCTGGAACAAGTTTTTGAATTTTGGATTTCTAAAAAGGGGGGCCAGAGCAAGGATAATAAGATATTTTCATTTAAAGTGATTTTTGGGCTTAAAATGGGCAATTTTCAATATTTTTGCATGATTCTTTGGAACAATTGGATTTGAGTGATTCTGCACTTGGAACAAGTTTTAGATTTTGGAGTTTTGGAAAAAGGGGGGCGGGGGAGCATTTTAATGAAATTTTTCATACTAAAAATCAATTTTATGAAACGAAAGCTTGGAACAATTTAGAAGAGCCCTAGAACAACCTGGAACAAGTTTTTGAATTTTGGATTTCTAAAAAGGGGGGCCAGAGCAAGGATAATAAGATATTTTCATTTAAAGTGTTTTTTGGGCTTAAAATGTGCAATTTTGAATATTTTTGCATGATTCTTTGGAACAATTGGATTTGAGTGATTCTGCACTTGGAACAAGTTTTAGATTTTGGAGTTTTGGAAAAAGGGGGGCGGGGAGCATTTTAATGAAATTTTTCATACTAAAAATCAATTTTATGAAACGAAAGCTTGGAACAATTTAGAAGAGCCCTAGAACAACGTGGAACAAGTTTTTGAATTTTGGATTTCTAAAAAGGGGGGCCAGAGCAAGGATAATAAGATATTTTCATTTAAAGTGTTTTTTGGGCTTAAAATGTGCAATTTTCAATATTTTTGCATGATTCTTTGGAACAATTGGATTTGAGTGATTCTGCACTTGGAACAAGTTTTAGATTTTGGAGTTTTGGAAAAAGGGGGGCGGGGGAGCATTTTAATGAAATTTTTCATACTAAAAATCAATTTTATGAAACGAAAGCTTGGAACAATTTATAAGAGCCCTAGAACAACCTGGAACAAGTTTTTGAATTTTGGATTTCTAAAAAAGGGGGCCAGAGCAAGGATAATAAGATATTTTCATTTAAAGTGTTTTTTGGGCTTAAAATGTGCAATTTTGAATATTTTTGCATGATTCTTTGGAACAATTGGATTTGAGTGATTCTGCACTTGGAACAAGTTTTAGATTTTGGAGTTTTGGAAAAAGGGGGGCGGGGGAGCATTTTAATGAAATTTTTCATACTAAAAATCAATTTTATGAAACGAAAGCTTGGAACAATTTAGAAGAGCCCTAGAAAAACCTGGAACAAGTTTTTGAATTTTGGATTTCTAAAAAGGGGGGCCAGAGCAAGGATAATAAGATATTTTGATTTAAAGTGTTTTTTGGGCTTAAAATGTGCAATTTTGAATATTTTTGCATGATTCTTTGGAACAATTGGATTTGAGTGATTCTGCACTTGGAACAAGTTTTAGATTTTGGAGTTTTGGAAAAAGGGGGGCGGGGGAGCATTTTAATGAAATTTTTCATACTAAAAATCAATTTTATGAAACGAAAGCTTGGAACAATTTAGAAGAGCCCTAGAACAACCTGGAACAAGTTTTTGAATTTTGGATTTCTAAAAAGGGGGGCCAGAGCAAGGATAATAAGATATTTTCATTTAAAGTGTTTTTTGGGCTTAAAATGTGCAATTTTCAATATTTTTGCATGATTCTTTGGAACAATTGGATTTGAGTGATTCTGCACTTGGAACAAGTTTTAGATTTTGGAGTTTTGGAAAAAGGGGGGCGGGGGAGCATTTTAATGAAATTTTTCATACTAAAAATCAATTTTATGAAACGAAAGCTTGGAACAATTTAGAAGAGCCCTAGAACAACCTGGAACAAGTTTTTGAATTTTGGATTTCTAAAAAGGGGGGCCAGAGCAAGGATAATAAGATATTTTCATTTAAAGTGTTTTTTGGGCTTAAAATGTGCAATTTTGAATATTTTTGCATGATTCTTTGGAACAATTGGATTTGAGTGATTCTGCACTTGGAACAAGTTTTAGATTTTGGAGTTTTGGAAAAAGGGGGGCGGGGGAGCATTTTAATGAAATTTTTCATACTAAAAATCAATTTTATGAAACGAAAGCTTGGAACAATTTAGAAGAGCCCTAGAACAACCTGGAACAAGTTTTTGAATTTTGGATTTCTAAAAAGGGGGGCCAGAGCAAGGATAATAAGATATTTTCATTTAAAGTGTTTTTTGGGCTTAAAATGTGCAATTTTGAATATTTTTGCATGATTCTTTGGAACAATTGGATTTGAGTGATTCTGCACTTGGAACAAGTTTTAGATTTTGGAGTTTTGGAAAAAGGGGGGCGGGGGAGCATTTTAATGAAATTTTTCATACTAAAAATCAATTTTATGAAACGAAAGCTTGGAACAATTTAGAAGAGCCCTAGAACAACCTGGAACAAGTTTTTGAATTTTGGATTTCTAAAAAGGGGGGCCAGAGCAAGGATAATAAGATATTTTCATTTAAAGTGTTTTTTGGGCTTAAAATGTGCAATTTTCAATATTTTTGCATGATTCTTTGGAACAATTGGATTTGAGTGATTCTGCACTTGGAACAAGTTTTAGATTTTGGAGTTTTGGAAAAAGGGGGGCGGGGGAGCATTTTAATGAAATTTTTCATACTAAAAATCAATTTTATGAAACGAAAGCTTGGAACAATTTAGAAGAGCCCTAGAACAACCTGGAACAAGTTTTTGAATTTTGGATTTCTAAAAAGGGGGGCCAGAGCAAGGATAATAAGATATTTTCATTTAAAGTGTTTTTTGGGCTTAAAATGTGCAATTTTCAATATTTTTGCATGATTCTTTGGAACAATTGGATTTGAGTGATTCTGCACTTGGAACAAGTTTTAGATTTTGGAGTTTTGGAAAAAGGGGGGCGGGGGAGCATTTTAATGAAATTTTTCATACTAAAAATCAATTTTATGAAACGAAAGCTTGGAACAATTTAGAAGAGCCCTAGAACAACCTGGAACAAGTTTTTGAATTTTGGATTTCTAAAAAGGGGGGCCAGAGCAAGGATAATAAGATATTTTCATTTAAAGTGTTTTTTGGGCTTAAAATGTGCAATTTTCAATATTTTTGCATGATTCTTTGGAACAATTGGATTTGAGTGATTCTGCACTTGGAACAAGTTTTAGATTTTGGAGTTTTGGAAAAAGGGGGGCGGGGGAGCATTTTAATGAAATTTTTCATACTAAAAATCAATTTTATGAAACGAAAGCTTGGAACAATTTAGAAGAGCCCTAGAACAACCTGGAACAAGTTTTTGAATTTTGGATTTCTAAAAAGGGGGGCCAGAGCAAGGATAATAAGATATTTTCATTTAAAGTGTTTTTTGGGCTTAAAATGTGCAATTTTCAATATTTTTGCATGATTCTTTGGAACAATTGGATTTGAGTGATTCTGCACTTGGAACAAGTTTTAGATTTTGGAGTTTTGGAAAAAGGGGGGCGGGGGAGCATTTTAATGAAATTTTTCATACTAAAAATCAATTTTATGAAACGAAAGCTTGGAACAATTTAGAAGAGCCCTAGAACAACCTGGAACAAGTTTTTGAATTTTGGATTTCTAAAAAGGGGGGCCAGAGCAAGGATAATAAGATATTTTCATTTAAAGTGTTTTTTGGGCTTAAAATGTGCAATTTTCAATATTTTTGCATGATTCTTTGGAACAATTGGATTTGAGTGATTCTGCACTTGGAACAAGTTTTAGATTTTGGAGTTTTGGAAAAAGGGGGGCGGGGGAGCATTTTAATGAAATTTTTCATACTAAAAATCAATTTTATGAAACGAAAGCTTGGAACAATTTAGAAGAGCCCTAGAACAACCTGGAACAAGTTTTTGAATTTTGGATTTCTAAAAAGGGGGGCCAGAGCAAGGATAATAAGATATTTTCATTTAAAGTGTTTTTTGGGCTTAAAATGTGCAATTTTCAATATTTTTGCATGATTCTTTGGAACAATTGGATTTGAGTGATTCTGCACTTGGAACAAGTTTTAGATTTTGGAGTTTTGGAAAAAGGGGGGCGGGGGAGCATTTTAATGAAATTTTTCATACTAAAAATCAATTTTATGAAACGAAAGCTTGGAACAATTTAGAAGAGCCCTAGAACAACCTGGAACAAGTTTTTGAATTTTGGATTTCTAAAAAGGGGGGCCAGAGCAAGGATAATAAGATATTTTCATTTAAAGTGTTTTTTGGGCTTAAAATGTGCAATTTTCAATATTTTTGCATGATTCTTTGGAACAATTGGATTTGAGTGATTCTGCACTTGGAACAAGTTTTAGATTTTGGAGTTTTGGAAAAAGGGGGGCGGGGGAGCATTTTAATGAAATTTTTCATACTAAAAATCAATTTTATGAAACGAAAGCTTGGAACAATTTAGAAGAGCCCTAGAACAACCTGGAACAAGTTTTTGAATTTTGGATTTCTAAAAAGGGGGGCCAGAGCAAGGATAATAAGATATTTTCATTTAAAGTGTTTTTTGGGCTTAAAATGTGCAATTTTGAATATTTTTGCATGATTCTTTGGAACAATTGGATTTGAGTGATTCTGCACTTGGAACAAGTTTTAGATTTTGGAGTTTTGGAAAAAGGGGGGCGGGGGAGCATTTTAATGAAATTTTTCATACTAAAAATCAATTTTATGAAACGAAAGCTTGGAACAATTTAGAAGAGCCCTAGAACAACCTGGAACAAGTTTTTGAATTTTGGATTTCTAAAAAGGGGGGCCAGAGCAAGGATAATAAGATATTTTCATTTAAAGTGTTTTTTGGGCTTAAAATGTGCAATTTTCAATATTTTTGCATGATTCTTTGGAACAATTGGATTTGAGTGATTCTGCACTTGGAACAAGTTTTAGATTTTGGAGTTTTGGAAAAAGGGGGGCGGGGGAGCATTTTAATGAAATTTTTCATACTAAAAATCAATTTTATGAAACGAAAGCTTGGAACAATTTAGAAGAGCCCTAGAACAACCTGGAACAAGTTTTTGAATTTTGGATTTCTAAAAAGGGGGGCCAGAGCAAGGATAATAAGATATTTTCATTTAAAGTGATTTTTGGGCTTAAAATGGGCAATTTTCAATATTTTTGCATGATTCTTTGGAACAATTGGATTTGAGTGATTCTGCACTTGGAACAAGTTTTAGATTTTGGAGTTTTGGAAAAAGGGGGGCGGGGGAGCATTTTAATGAAATTTTTCATACTAAAAATCAATTTTATGAAACGAAAGCTTGGAACAATTTAGAAGAGCCCTAGAACAACCTGGAACAAGTTTTTAAATTTTGGATTTCTGAAAGGTTGTGCCAAAATTGAAGTTTTATGTAATATCGTAAAAATCTGTATGTCTTTTTTAGGACTTTCTTTGATTATTTTTATAACTCAATGAGTTTGTTTTTAATTTTCATTAAGTGGATAATTTTTGTTTCCATTTCGGAAAAACGAAGAGAATTGGGGAAGCATTAAAAATATTTTTTTATTCTAAATTTTTATTTCAAAATTTTAGATAGGACTGTTTTAGAAGAACACTTCGATAACGAGGAAGTATAAAAATAATTTTTTTTCTGGGTGGGGGGCTCAGAACACACATTTTCATTTAATATCGTAAGTTAATATGTTTTGTTTGAAAATCTTTTATTTTTGTTTGTCAATGTTTTTTTTTAAATTAAGATATATGGTTTACTTTGCAGAAACAGCATGTTTATGTTTGATTCCAAATTTGGTAATAATAAGAGGGGGGAAAGTTTTTATTTAGGTTTTTTTTTAATAATTATTTTTTGTTAAAGATTTTGCCTTGGGGCAATGTAGAGAAGACCTAATACAATGTTAGGAAATTTCTTTGCTGTCTGAGTTTGAAAAGGGGGTGCGAAATAAAGATTTTCGTTTAATATCGTAAATAGCGTTTTTCGTTTTTAAAATCTTTTATTGCGGATATTTTTTGATGAAATCTTGGAACAATGAGGTTTGGTAAGATACCTATTTGAAATACATTTCTTCCGGAATTTTTGAAATGGGGGGGGTTGGGGAAGTGTTTTTTGAAAATATGTGCATTAAAAATTTATTTTAAAGAAACAGGATTTTAATGTCGATTAGATAATTGCTAGAGAAATCTGAAACAAGTATTTAATTTTTAAAATTTTGAAAGGGGAGCACTGGGGAGCAAAAAATGTGCTTTATTTGTTTTTGTTATGTTAAACCTTTAAATATTAATATTTTTATATGAAATTTTGATACACTTAAGACAAATTAGTGTTTGACCTGGAACAACTTTTGGATTTTTGATTTTTCAAAAAGGGGGGCTAATGCAGTTTTTTAAAAATTAGAAAATTTGCAGATTTTTTTTTAAAGTTAGTTTTTAAACTGATAATATAAAGCTAGACTCAGAATATTTTTTCAACAGATGCATTTACCATCAAGTTTTCTAAAACAAATGATTTAAAAAAAAATAAAATTTTGGAGGCCCGTTTTTGGGATTTTTGAAAAAAAGTTTTGATGGCTTTATCTTTAAAAATACAAGCACTACAACTTTTATTTTTTGGAACAATGGTTAGAACACTTTTTTAAACCCGAAAAAAAATTCAAAACCAAGAATTTCGAAAAAAGGGGGGCTAGAATTTTTTCGAATTTTGCTCATAACTTTCGAAATTTTGAACATAGGGGTCCAAAAACTTGGAACAATGTTCAGAACAACTAGAACAACCTGGAACAACTTTCAAAAATTTGATTTTCAAAAAAAGGGGGGCTAGGTCAAAAACGGTTTTTTGGGTCTAAAACCCCCATTTTTGAATATTTTTCAAAAAAACTTTGGAACAATGCGGAACAAACCGGGAACAACCTGGAACAAGTTTCAAAAATATCAAATTCCCAAAAAGGGGGGCTAACTTCACACACTCGCCTTTGCAATGAATTTTGTGGCACGCTCCAATTTTTTTTATACACAAATGTAGCAGTCTGAAAGTGTAACGCCATCTGTTGGCGACCACATTTTCATGAGAGACAAAATTGTCAATGCCGTAGTGTTTGTAAATATTTTCTTTTTCCCATATGAAATGGAATATCCCAGATATCACAACCATCAACCCCTGAAAGTATGCAATTTTGGGTTTTCACGATTTTTCGACTTATCCAGTCGAAATTTCTAATTTTAATTTTTGTAGCGTGATTACCTGGCTTAATACGAATCTACAATTAATTAATTATTTTTAATTAAAAAAAAAAATAAATTGGTGGGCGCGACAGCTTGTGTAGAACCAGGGCCTAGTGACTTACAACTCTCAACCATTCTTGTGTGTAATGGCAGGATGAGAACAACTTTTTCATGACAAGAGATACTCTTGGAGAATTTGTCAATTCCTCGCAAGAGGCAGTAACCGTGAAAAACATTTCTGTTTTTGGGTGTCATAGGCTGGGAATCGAACCCATATTTTTTTTTAATTTATAAATTATTCTGACAGAATTTTGGAAAAAAAAATTGGTTAAAATTAGTAGGTTTCGAAAGTAAACGAACTGTAGTTTTTATTTTCTTAAAATTCTAAGATATTTTCATTAAAATATGTGCTATTCAACGGTTAAAAGCAGTTTACAATTTTGGAGGTTGTCAAAAATGTATTTCCGTCAAAAATGGAGCAAACGAAAGCAAAATAATATTTCTTGAAAATTTGTTATAACTATAAATTTGCTGAATACTTGTATTTCAATTCCATATTGCTAGGAGATTTCTAACAACTCTGACTCTGCGGTCTCAAAAAATCTGTATTAGCTATTTCTATCTACTTGCGCTATAATTTTCGTATGGGAAAAAGTTCGAGATTTTAATCAAAATTTGGCGAAAGAAATAAGCACAAATCCTTCAGTATTTTGTTTCGGGTTCTTTTATTTCTTCATACAAATTGAAACGTCAAAGGTTCTGCACGTGACCAGTTAAAAGTTGGTCAACTTTTGGTTCAGGCAGTAATGAGGTGATTTTATTTGTAGAAACGTCAAAATTTACGGCCATATTTATTGTTCACTCGATTCATCCAAATTAAAAATTAAATCCGGATATAAATTATACAAATTCAATGTAAATAAATCCGGATTTAAGTTTTAATCTGGATGAGTCGATTGACTAATATATGACCGTTAATCTCCTATAAAATTTAATAGAAATTTTAATCCAATTCACACACAGCCTTAATCACATCTCCATCACGAAATTTCTCATGCATTAGAGTTCATTGTCTTACGAGATCTGTGACATGTGATGTGGCGCCACCGTTCTGCACCTACAATATATGTCATCTACACATTCATTATTATTCATTTTTACGTTCGTCTGTCTGAAAAAATTAATAAATCTTTAACAAAAAAATGGTAATCAACAACCTTCTTTAAAAATATGAGATTTTATGATTTTTCTTTATCAAATTGAAAAAATAAAAAAAATAAAAAAAATCTCTCCAATGTCATGTTTATATTTTTTTATTCACCATCACTATCACTAATCCATAAAACAATTTTTTTAAGTGAAAATATAAAAGTATAGAAAAAAAAATCGTCTGATGAACTTTAAAAATGCAATAAAATAAAAATGCTAATCCTGGAATAACCATCATCCTTCGCATCATCAGGATACAGGTTAAGATTAAAAAAAAAAAAAAAATCACATCAACAATGGAATTTTCTATACAGAAGGTTTCGTGTTTAAAATTCAAGAACATATAAAAATCCAATAACCCCAAAAAAATTATATCTATACACATGTAGCTTTATTGTATATTGTACCCTATAAGAAATCCCACCATCATATAAGAAATCAGAAGCCAACGACATTCAATCCACATCACAGACTATATATGCCAGTGATTAACGAAAATTAACTCCTTGTGGCTGGCTACCTTTTACTCCTTTTCATTGGGATGAGACGATGTGGATATCTTAAGGCGATCGAATTAATTTCTACGCCAAAAAAAAAGAAACAAAATACAAAATAATCGAGAGGAACCAATAAAGCCAATTGACCGGGAAGCGAAATTCTATACCCTTTTAAAACACTCGAAGTCTCTGTCCTTGTCCGCTGTCCCTGATGGTGCTACACACATATAAAATGGCACTATACCATATACAAGAGTATGAAACTTTAAGCTAAACACAAATGTGCTGGGCTTGTCAAGAGGATAAAATTCGATCAAAATTTTAATTGGAAGCCCTCAGGAATGATTGAATCCCTCCACATCCATCCATCGGATCGATTGGAAAAACATCGGATCGATCATATCCCCGAAGACCGACGACGACGATGACGACGAGGATGACGCGATGTGATGTGATGCGACGACACGACAGACGATCGATTTGTCCACTTTTGATCTTGAGTGTGCGGATATTTTGGCGGCGCGATGTTGATTATGATGAAGCCTGTTGACGATGACGCTGACGATCGATGATGGCTGGTCCTGTGATGGATAAGACAGGATGTGATGTTGCCAATAACATTTGCTTCTGGGTACTTAATCGCACAACTGGGCTATCATCATCAGGGAATCTGCATTTCTAATAATTTGATCACCACAAGTCAGCTTCAGCACATCGCCAAGCTATCGTATTGGTTTGGCCAATATTTTCATCGCATATCGGCGGTAGTCTTCGTCTTCGTTGCTGCGCCACCACACTACGCCGCCGCCACCGTGCCGCTCACAACTCCGCCATCCAAGGCTGACAAAAATATTTGTCTGACCTCCTCAGGAGTGGGCCCATCATCAGTGCCCAATGTCGTCCCTTAATAATATAGCATGTGTTATATTATCAGGAACCAAGACGACAGCGGACTTCGGGTGTAGACACTCAAAAAATGCAATGACGAAATATGAAATTAGGAGATGAGACCCGAAAAAAGGCATAAAACGATATCAAAAGAACGCAACAACTCTCAAAGGCTCTGAGCCATGATGTTTTTTTTTAAATTTTTATTTGGGATGCCAAACTCAATATTGGTGCTGATGGTGGTGGTGGCGGCGGTGGTACGCAGCACAGCGCACCGCAACGACCATCCCTGGCTACTACACTTGGGCTACCGGATTTTTAATGTCTTTTAATCAAAAATTCAATGTTGTTAGCTACCTGTTTGTCAAGACCATCCATCTTTGACGATAAATGCTTTTTATTAATCCACACATGGTTTTTTTTTTTTTTTTTTTTTTTTGTGGTCTGGATGGATTTTTATATGACGATGGCGATAGGACCTGGACATGATTTTGGTCATCCTTACAGCGACTTAGTGCGTATAAGATGGAATGTACGCTTTTTTTTTGTGGGTCAGCTATACCTTCCTATAAAGCTACTGAAACCAATGTATTTAAGTTGCATTCTTTTAAAGTGGATTTTGAAGCTCCATGATGAAGAAGACGATTGAAAACGCCATCAAATATATTATTTCGTACAGCTAAATAAAAATACCTACATTCTGTATGTATGTATGTAATACTGCAATATGATGATGGAAATATTTCCAAAACGGAATTTAGCTATTTAGTTAAGATGAAAAGGTTTGCATTTTTGTCGCACAGTTTTAATTTGATCTTTTGGTCAGAATGAAAAAGATTGGGGGGGGGGGGGGAAGGGAGGAGTATGAAATGGTTTTTCATGTGAACTTATTAAGGGGTTAAGATGAATCTATAAATTTTGTGTTTGAACTAATTTAAGAGGTTAACAATGCAAAAATATTTGACATTCCGAAAAAACCCAGAGAAATAGAATTGGTACATTGTGCTTTTGAGTTCAATATTAGATATTGTGAAAAATCAATGAATAACACAAAGATCAATTGTACTAAATTTTCGTTGGTTAGATTTTTTTATTTATGTATAGATTAGATATTAAAACTTAAAATTGTAAAATTGAGTGAGCGCTCAAAAACATTCCCTCTAGTGAGCTTCACTTATTAAAGATGAGGCTTTAGAATTTCATTCATCATCTTATTTTATACAAACAATTTAATAAGTTCTAAGACCTTTTAATCGGGTTCTTTCTTACTAAGCTTGTGAAACTTAAAAGATATTTTTTTATTTAAAAAAAAAAATCTAAAATTCTGTCGAGTTACAAAATTAAAAATATGAAAATGGTTTGTTTGCATACTTCTTTGCACGAACTGTCACTTTTTTAGGCGAGTTCATAATCGGTGTTTTTCTTTTTTAGTTCATAGTAGAGCTCTGAAGAGAGTCTGAACACTCCGAACATACTCGCTGAGCGATCTCTGAGCTAAGTGTGCTCTGCTCTGAGAGTTCAGATTTATTTAAAGAAACACGCCTCATTAGCTGTCAAACTTGTCAAATTTGTGTTCAGCTATTCAACTCCGTCTGCTCTATCAATTTATTATGAGCTCATAGAGCGCGCTCTGAACATGCTCAGAAACACAAAATTGTAACTCTGAATGCTCTGAGCTAAAAAAAAAACACGATTATATTTTGACAGTTTAGGCTCTGCTCTGAACTCAAAAAGAGAAACACACAATGATATTGCCCTCAAATTTATTGTATCGGATTTGTCTCGTCAAGAATTTCGAAATTTGAAAACATAATTAAAGAATGAGTTCCTGGCTTAAAAAATAAGCATTGAAATAATATTGTAAGTGTTGCCGTTGTTTTTTAATATTGATTTTCTGTTTTCCGAAATGTTTCAATATGTACATACGTAATTTAGTTTTTTTTTATAATAATAGGTCCTTATGTTCAAAGACACAGTTTTAAAGTTTTACATGCGCTGAAACTGCCCCCTTTCCCCTTAATAGCTAACACTTGACGAAGTCGCAGGCATTATTTGGTAACAAAAATAAAAATGTATTTCAGACAAAAACCTCTTAAAACTGTTCGGTATCTTCTAGAAATAGAAGCCATTGCTATTTTAAATAAATGGCACCTTAAAACTATGAGTGTAAGTTGCGTAAGGAAAAAGCTCTGAGTTTATAGTTTTAGTACACTGGCATCCTGTTTTAACACCTTTCGAGGATTTGTGGATTCCTAAGTTTTGTCTATTTTTTATTTGACTTTTGTCAGTGAAAAGTTTCAGTATCGCCTCGGTATAATTAAATCTCGTATCAGTTACTTTAGAGGAAGTATAGTCTGATATCATGAGAAAAGTCCGAGGCTTTTTTCGCCTAGCAGCAAGTCGCAAGCCTTATTGATAAGTTGAATACGGCGGTATTGTACAGGAGGTTTGGTTCTTCGTGAAACCTTCTTCGCCAAATATCTTTCGTCTGATAACTCATACCAGACTATAAATCGTATACTTATAAAACTTTTCTCTCGAAACTATTAACGAACATGTCAACCTCCTGGAAGAAGGTCTATAACCGGGATTATGACTATACTGCGTATACAGCGTTTTCTACATACCTACACTTCTATAAGCCTTTATTCCTCAACTGCTTACTTAGCCCGAAAAAAAGTCCTGAGGACCCTAAAACTTATATTGGTTCCTCCGCTCAAAGATTTAGGTTAGGTTTAGATTTAGGTCAATGAAATTAATAAAGTTTTCAAAAAGAAATGTTATGAACATCTGTAATAACACCTTTCCAAATATCTAGCCATCACTGATATCAATTGCTTTATATCTAGTTCAGCACAAATTGTGACGTTTACTCATTCTTAGCATTTTTCTTTCTTTCTATACCAGAAGCACCTCACTGATGCTCAATATAATATATACCTAATATTATCTGAATCAGCGTTAACATCATGAATAATTTCATCTTTGATTCTTCTTCTTGTATAGCACTGCTGATGGTATGATGGTGATCTTTCGTTGACATAGAATTTATATCTTCTGTCTTATCCATCATCATCATCATCATCATCATCTTGGTCAACGTCGTTCCTCTTCCTTTACGTCCATCTTCATCTTATTTACTGTCATTGGGGTTCCTCGGCACGTCGATCATATTAAGTGCGTCGTCGCAATAATTGAAGCACTTCATGCTGCGTGAACGCCCAACTGAACCTATAACCACAACACAACACAATCCTTTCGGGAAATATACAAAACTTCAGAGAGAGAAAGAGAAGAGTCTTCCTTAAAATCCTCCTATCCGTGCAGCGCACATAAACATGCATAACAAAATCGCAAATGAAAAAATAAAAAACAGAAAACAAGCGTAAAAAAACAACCAAGAAATGAGCGAAAATTTAATTTCATCCGTCAATAGCCAGTAGCTGCTGCTGGCCTCCAGCAAGTTGCTAGACGTCAATAAATTTTAGCTGCGGCGACGAAGCGAAGCCGGGAAGTATAATATAGTACGAGTAAAAGAGCCTCCCCGTATTCGATGCATTGGAATTACTTGTATTTATTTTTTTTTTTGTTTCTTTCTTGATGGGTTTGATACGCAGAGTGGGGTATAGGGAGATTTCGGGTAATCGCAAAGCAAGTGGTTGCGACAAAAATTCATTAAGGCGCGCATTCGAAAGATGACGCGAAGACAACGACGACGTTGATGATGAAGATGATGATATCCCGCGAGCTTAGCTTTAGCCAACCTCCTCAAACCTCAAAAAATCAAAATTACCTGAGGCTTCTTCGATCACGATGATCATCATAACATGCAATTCTTGCTCCCTATACCTTACCTACATCTTTTATTCTGCTTCTGGTTCTTATATATTCTGCCCGGGGGACGCGATTAATTTTTGGCAAACAGCATTCTGCGAATTCCAGTTGCGACATCTTAGCATGGCTTTTTATATGTGCTGGGCTGCGCTGCGATGCCTTAAGTGCTGATCTTGTGCTACTGTTTTGTCGATCGGTTTTCGGTTTGCCCGCGCACGCTTCTCGACTCCAAAAGATGGGTAGGCTGAGGCTCTTGTTGGAGGAGATGAACCTTCTAGGGTATGCGCGCACGTTGGTTGATTGCATTTGTCGTCGTTGTCGTCTCTCTTCAAGTATAGTCGAGGTGATCCTGCGATCGACAATGCGGACGCGGAGATGCTGGCTGATGATCTTGTTTCAAGCTCCATACTGATCATGGTGGTTGGGTCTGTGATGGTTGTTGTTTTTTTTTTTTTTTTGCCTTTAATTCTTTTATTTTTCTGCAGTTCACGCGCATGCCATTTCATTTTTGCAAATGACATGATCCTTTTGCCATTTTGCGAATCAGCACATTGATGGATATTTACGAATGCCTTTGCCACCAAAAACGGGCTGATCGAAGAAGATTTTACATGGCCTTAAATGTATCTTGTCACAAAGTGTCAGTGGCGATCTTTATCGGAAAATTGGGTTCTCGCTTGCTTTTATATATAAACATATAGGTATGGGCAGACTTAGAGAAGACTATGCGACAGTCAGACAGTCACAGCCAACAGCATAGCATAGCTGGAGCGCTTTCTTGAGTATTGTGTCCTATATGTCATTGCATTGGATTGTCGTCAGGTATTTCACAGCCCATGAGACATGGATGTGATGGTTGGGTTACCTGATGCTTATTTTTGTTTTCATTAAATATTATTATTTTGAGATCATTTATTGGGCATGTCACTGGGAGCATCAGAATGGTTTGGTTGGTGCCTGGTTTGGAGTTTTGGGATTTTATTTTTTTCATTGTTTTTGCCACTGAGGTGGAGCTACAATAATGTGTGCCTTATATGGAAAAAGCGTCTGCCGGGGGCCGGTAGAGTGAATTTGTTTAAGGGAATCAATTTTTTTTTTTTTTGGTTTTGATTTTTTTTTTGTGGGAGTTCGTGAGTTATTTGTGGATTTTGTTGTAGGAGATGGTTTTTGAAAGATTGAATTTATTTAACGAATAAGTAAGTGGGTTAAAGGGTTTTTTTTTGTGTGTGTTTTTATAGACACATAAATATCTTATATATGTAGGTGCCTTGCCAATGCTTACTGCAAGTGGTAAGGAAATTGTTGTTATTGGCGCCGAAACTGTATGAGGAAATTCCCGAGGGATCTTAAGTTAGTTGAAGGAATAAATTTGTTTTTTTAAGTTTTTTTTTTTTTCAATATTCATCCAGGAATAAAATAAGAGGCAATAAAAACTGTACTTATAAAATTCAAATTTTAAATTATATATTTTATGGATCTTAATCCTTATATAAAAATTAATTAGTTTTTTTTCGTAAGCGCATAACTCGGCTGCACATCATCCGATCTGCAATTTTTTTTGTTGGATTCTTATTTAACCATTTAAACACAATACGGAGCCGAAAATTGAAAATTTCCTACGGAAAAGTCAGGAAATCGTGAAAACCTGAAATTGCATACTTTCGGGGGTGATATATCTAAAAATTCTATTTTATATGGGAAGAAGAAATTATTGATTCTAAGAAATGACAAACACTACGGAATTTAAATCCGCCTTATTTTATTCGAAATGGGGATCGCCAACAGATGGTAGTCCACTCTGATACAGTTACATTTGATGGGTGTAAAAACTTTTATTTTTGTTTGAATTTTTGACACTAAACCAGCTGGTTATGCTTCTTCGACAAAAACTAGGACAAAAGCATTTGGAAACAGATCTTTTGCCGGCCTTAACAAACTTTCAGAATCCAAATTCAAAGACTCGTTTTCTTTCCTTATTACGATGAAATGACTTAAATTAAAAGTATACTTTGGCAACCTTTTTCTCGTGTTCCCCGTCAAATTCTTGTTGGATTACGAGCAAAGAAACTACAGGAAGGGCATAACGATACACAATGGCTGGGCGAACACATGAGTTAAATGTTTTTGATTGACTTATCTGCCACTAATTACAGTGTGAGATAACAGACGGTCAGACGCCACTAAATTAAAGTCTGAGATAGAAGACGCCATAAAATAACTACTTTAACCTTAGCTTCCACTGTCACTTCTGGAGCCTAAACTTTTCAAAAGAGGAAGTTACCAAGTATACTCGAGATTGGTACATTAGTCAAACTGTGACAGAGCTCTGTTTTCATGTATTTGTTCACGGTCTTTTATACATATTTTGGTTCGCTCTGAATATGAATTATAATTTTACAAACAAAAAATAATATTCTTATTTTAGTATACTTCACCAGGGTTGTTGAAGTGATACGGTCAGGGATGTCGGGAGTGTTGGTAGGCATTTATATTTTCATATACGGTATCGGTCGGTCGGTGGTGAAGAAGAGACGAAATATAAAGCATCATTACAAAATTAATTTGATTCATTGATCCGTAACCCTCTCTGTTGATGCCATTGTCATTTTCCAAGAAATACGGGTTGATGATGCCGCTGCCGCCTGCCAAAATCCATATCAAACAGTGATATGCTTGGTGTGAATTTAAATCGTCCTAAATCCGGAAAATTTGTGTACCAGTTCATTCAAAATTAGGCTGAATGTCGCTCGAAGACCACAGTCATTTATCATTTCCACGTGTTGCCCAACAATTGCCAAATTGTGGTTTATCTAAATTTTCTGGAAAACAAGATTGTCCAACTTAGACCATCTTTCCCCTCTTTCAATATGGGGATACAAAAATATGAATTTATTTTTCTTTCATGCATAAATTAAATATTAAAGATTTTTTAAAGGATTAAGTAAAAATTTAAAAAGGTGTACATTTTTTGGCCTTACAAGAAGAATTTAAAACTTTTGTCACTTTAATATCAAGCTTTGCCTCCCCCATTTCATAATTTTTCTTTTTCCCTAAAAAAAACAACTGTAGATTCTCAAAGGAAAAAAAAAAAAATAAAAAGAAAAAAATTTGATTGTCAAAACTATAATCTGTAAATCCTCGTCAGAAAATAAAATTCAAAAAGGATTAGTTCAGTTTTATATTCCTATACCAATAGGGATAGCGACAAACTTCTAAGCCCCTTGTATCGTAAAAGTGAAGTAATCAATGGCGATAAAGTGAAACTAAAAATATCTTCTTTAAGACGTTTATTAATAAAATTGAACCTCAGCACTTCGAGATCAACAAATTTACGAAGAAATAAATATAAAAAAAAAAATATAAAAACCCACTTGCTGCCGCATCATTGGCCTATAAACCAAATAAATACATTTATAAAGTCGTGCAATGATTTAAATGTCCTCGCTTACAACATTGGAGGTCAACGAAGAAGCAAGCTAACTGAGAGAGAGTAGGTATCAATAGCTTGGCTTGTTTTTATTCGTATATATGCAAATGCATTTAATCGAATGAACAGCTATTTTGCTTAATTAATTTCATATACTATATTTGTCTCCTTGTTCATCTACAAACAAATATTAATAACACAACTATACGCACCATATGTACATATGTATGAGTATGACATACATACATCAAAATAATACTAAAATAAAACATCTTGATGGAAGAAAAATCTGGGTTGGAATTCAATTGGAGGCAATATATAGCATCTGTATATGAATCTGTGGGTGGTTCTTTATAGAATTTTTTATTAGCTCTGACGCAAATGCAAAATGCGCGTTCTTTATTCTTTATGCAGTTTTTGTTTTTTTTTTTGTTTTTGATTTTATGTTAAATATTAATTGCATTTCTAATTCTAATAAATTTGTTTTATTTCTTATTTTATTTATTTTTACAGACACAAGCACTTGCCTTAACCCGCTCAAAGTCCCCATCATCGTCGGAAATTAGTGTGAAGAAGGAGCTTTCGTTATCACCACCCCACCATCAACAATTTCAACAACAGCATCAGCAACAACCGCAACAATTACAACAACCGCAACTTCAAATTGCTCGCGACACACAATCAGCGTCATCGACATCACTATCGTCAGTTGGTGGTGGAGGTGCTGACGGTGGTGGTGGTGGTGGTAGTGGTGGAGGGAGTGCACAGTCAACGGAAAAAAATCAAACCATGTATTCCTCAATGAAACATCATTTAAACCAAATTTCCCAACATCAGCAAAATCACCAAAATCAAAGTCAAGCCTTGGATCACCATAATGAGTCGCCGAGTCCAAATTATGCCAGGAGATCAGCGGAAGCCTCACCTGTTCCACCAATTAATGATCATTCATCAGCGGCAGCAGCAGCAGCAGCGGCGGCGGCGGCAGCAGCTGCAGCAGCAGCAGCGATGGCATCAAGTCATAGCGGTGGATTTCGACCATTAGCTATGGCAATACCAAAAATTGAAACTCCTACGCCTTCGTTGAGTGAAAATGGTCCCAGTGGAGGGATCAAAAGTGGAAGCATGTCTGGTGGAATAATGCCTGGATCAGGTGTTCTAGGAAACGAGAAAATGAAGAGATCACCATCGATTGAACCACGTGAATTCGATATTGCCAAGGGTGAGTACCTATACAGGGATTTATGTTCATTTTATTTTAAAGCTACCAAAATAAAAAAAACTAGGAACATTTTCGAAAAAAAAAAAAAATGAAAATTTGACAGTAAATTAATTTAAAGTCGATAATATTTCGCAATTTCGCAACACACACTATACACACAGTTTGTACTTATTCTTCTTTTTTGAATAGTTGAAGAAGGGTTAGAAGATTAAGATTAGGTGATAGAATGTATTACTATATCTAACTATAGCTGACCTTGCCACACTTCGAAGCGCCACCTATTGAGCTTTTTTTCAAAGAAAACCTAATATATATGTATAAGAAAATATCAAATATAAGAAAAGTGGGCGTGGAAGTAGGTGGTTTTCCAAAAAAAATCTTCAAATGACATGGTTTTATCTTAAGAGAGATTTATTAAAAATTATCAGCCTTTTAACGACGTTATTTAGGGATAAAATTATAGTAGAAGGAAAGTGGGCGTGGTAGTGGGTGGCTAAAATACCACATGCTAATGATTTAAGTTTAAATGAGCTTAGTTACAATCTTTTAACTTTCTAAAGACGTAATATAACGATAAAATTAAAATATGATAAAAGTGGGTGTGTCATCAGTGGGTGGATTTTACTTAAACCACTTTCTTAATCATCTCGTTGCTAAAAAAGCTAATTTTGGCATTTTTTCAGATCCGGTGGAATTTCTCCTAAAAAACACGTAAACTAGGTACAAAGTTCTGAATCGTCAATGAAAAATGACGATAAGAAATCTCATATAAGAATTTATCGTATATATGTAAATTCTCCCATGAACATAAAAAAAAAAAAACTCTTTTACTTGTCAGTTACTGTTCATTACAAAAAAAAAAATATTTATAATCCTTTCGATATCTTTCATTACATCATGTTACAGAAATAAAAAACTCTCCTCTTTATACGCAAAAAATTTACCAACGAATCAAGTTTTAATTCACAGAGTAACATGAACCTCTACTCCAGTCTACATATTATATACCTACATGATTATATTAATTCCCAGTGAAGTCCTTCCGAAATTCAATTTAACGCAACACATATAAATTATAATACCAAGCCGCCACGGCCACCGATTCGATTCCTGTTTCAGGACTTAAACAAAAATGTTTTGGATATCTTTTTTGAACACAACAAATTTAACACTTTCTACGTTATATTCCTTCAGATCTATAAACACACACACACATAACACATAAAAGAAAAGGATTATATTCTATGACGTCAGAATAAAACTGGATAACTCGGTGTGTTTGTTCTGATGGTATACCCCCTCACTTCAACTTATATTCGTTTCTTTTGCTGCTGTGCGATTTTATCAGGGGTAATCCCATAATCCGAAAGCTGGAAAATGTTCGTTTATTTTAATTCAAGAATGTGGGGTCATATTGTATACACTTACAATACACACACACAAAAACTCGTATAGCTATATGTTAAAGGAAAGAAGTACTGTACTGACGGATCTTTCAGAAAAGTAGGGTTTAGAACAAATAGTCTGGCAGTAAATGTTGAGTCGAAAGTGGTTTTGCAAAAATCGATCTTTAATTGAATTTTTCGCTAATTTCTGATTGGATTTTTATGAGATTTTATTTTCGTTTAAACCTTTAAAGGGGTTGATTAGCAATTTCTTAAGTAATTTGACAAGGCTTAAAAGCTCACAGGCCAACATGACTAAATTGTCTGTTTTTGTTATAAACCCATAAATTAATACCTTAAGCCCTACGACATATGACCCTATGGCAAATTGTAGGTGTTGGATAATTTATCATAGCTTTACTTTTAGACATTGCGAAAGAAGACCTAAGTTGCTTGAAAAAACAATTGTAATTGTAAATCAATTTTATTTATGTAATTTCATAGAGTTTTAAAAAAATTCAGAAAATATTCAGTCGTATTTATTAGATTTTTGTCTATACTTAGACACTGTCTAACTATTTTCAAATTGGTGTAAATATGCTTTATTTAATAAAAATTAATATGACATTATTCATAGTTATTCTTTTTTATAAGTTAGGCAGCTATAAGACAACAATAAAGAAGGTTGAACATATTTTCCAAAGTTAGACAGTTGTCAAAAGTTAAACAACGTTTTTAAATAAGACCAATTTTATTTTATTAAATTTAAAATTTCGTTTTGGTAAATTTTTAGAAACAAAGATCCACAGTAATTCGTCAAACTCCTTTTAAAAATTTGTAAGTCGAAAGTTTTAGATATAAAATCATTTATATTAAAATTATTTGCAACACTATTTCCTCAGACTATAAAGGATTTCCCAATATACATCGTCTACCATAAAATATACCTACATAGATGGGATTTGGATTTCTTCTTTTTTTTTTTTTTGTATATGCTCTGCTTAGCTGTTTTGCCTTTTTGAAGAAGGAGAAAAGGGTGACGGATTTGGGTTTAACAACATTTGTTGCTTGCTGCGAGAACTGCGGTATTTAATCCCTATAAAGGATGAAGAAGGCCGAGGGATATGTGTTTGGTGGAGATATCCATCCTCGTCGTTGTCATCTTATCCCAATCACACAGCGTCTCTTCTTATGTTATACATACATCTATAAACTAATTTAATACACAAGAGAGGGTTTCTTTTTTTTTTTGCCGAACTTAATCCATCCGTCCTGAGAGTTTAATCCAAGCAACAGCAGCACATGGGTTATAGGATGTTTCTCCATCTTGGATAAAGGCATCCGTGTTAAATTTCAATCCGTATTTTTTTTGGCTCCCTTTTTTTCTTCTTTTTTTTTTTAATGTTGAGAAAGAAAATCGTATTAAATATCCTGAAGAAGAAGAGACTAAAATGATAGAAGAGAAGAGACATGCGGATATTTTTAGAGTTCAAGGACATTTTGTATGGCTTATATACATATGTATGAGTGTTTGTTTTTGGTTTTTTTGGGGGTATTTTAGCAATCACGTTATACTTAGTCGTAGAATTGTCTTTGGTGCGCTCTTTGGTGAAAGTGATTATGAATTATGGTTTTGTATTTCGATAGATATGTATGTAGATATTTATGTGTATTTGATGTTCATACATGTATTAAGCAATGAAAGGAACTTGTGATGTTTGGTTTTACTGGTGGATAAGGATAAGTTTTAAGTGGCGGTATTTGGATTTTCAATAAATTTAATTTTATAACTTAAAGAAAAGTTCTAGGTTCTATTATTGTTTTCAGTTATCAGAAAAACCAAAGGTCATCAGGTCTATTATATTTTTATATTTATATTATATTTTTCTAAATTTTGTACAAATTTGCGTTGAGTTCAATTTCATTTAAAAGAATGTATAGATTTTACCGCATATTTTAAGTCAATCCACCAGTTTGTCTAAATTCTTTACATTAAAAAAAAAAAAAACTTTAAAGTGTCAAAATTGTTAAATTTCTAACTAGCAAATTTGAATAGATTTAGTCTTAAAACAACTTTCAATACAAATATACAAAAATAAATCACAATTTATTATCCATTGGAAGCACTGCACAACATTTTGGACTTAATATCATAAATTTGGTACACATTAGCTTTGAATACAATTTCATTTAATAGATATTATAGGTTTAACCAAATTATTTTAATCCATTATTAATTTGACTGAATTAGTCACTTAAAAAAAAAAAAAACTTTTAAGTGTCAAAATTTATATCGAATTTGATCAGATTTAGTCGTAAAATCATTTTCAATAGAATAACATTAAAGATCCATCACAAAAATTAATTATTATACATTGGGAACATTGCACAGCATTTTGGATTTAATTTTTTAAATTTGGTACACATTATCTGCATTGAATTTAATTTCATTTAAAAGAAAATATAGATTTAACTAAATTTGTAAACCTATTTCAATCATTAGTTTGACTATAAATTCTTTACTTATTGTTTTTAAAAAAAACTTGCAAGTGTCTAAATTGTAAAATCTCTATAAAATTTGATCAAATTCAGTTAAAACTAATTTTAAGCATAAAAATATCAAAACCAAAATTAGTTATAATCCATTGGGAAGATTGGGCAACATTTTGGACTTATTTTTCTTAATTTTTGTTACACATCTGCATTCAATTTATTTTCATATCAAAGAAATTAGATTTAACCACATATTTTAATTTATGTCAATCATTAATTTGTCTAAATTCTTTACTTTTTTTTTTTTGAAAAACTTTTAAGTGTCTAAATTTTCTTAAAATCGTTTTCAATACAATTATGTACATATATGTGGCAGTTACACATATATTAAACAAGAAATAATCCATTGGAAACATTGCGCAGCATTTTGGATTTATTTTTTTTTTTTTATTTGGTAGGTACGTACACATTTGCATTAAATTCAATTTCATTTAGATTCAACCAAAAATTTAAAGCTATTTCAGTCATTGATTTGCCCAAATTCTTTACTTGTTATTAAAAAATTTTCAAATTTCTATAAATATTGATCAAATTTATTGTTAATAAGTACATTTATATAAAAAAAAATATCAGAAAAATTGGAATTAATCCTTTGGGAATATTTTGTGCAATGTTTTCCGAAATTTGGTCCACATAATACTTTGTAATCAATTTCATTTAAAAGTACCTATGTAGTAAGTATATAGTATGTATATTCAAGCACGTATTTGAAGCCAGTTATAAATTTTAATGAATTCCTGACTTTTACAATACATTTTACAAATTTTGATTTTTGGTACCAAATTGTATCTACTACACTGAGTTTAGCGTCAATAATTCATTAAATCATTAAGTGTACCGAATTTCTGTTCAGAATTGTCGTAGGAAATGATTTTTGACGATAAAATTCAATAAACAGGATGGAGGGATTAACTTGCCCCTACATATTATGTAGTTATATTCAAAACAAATGTATAGAAGTAGGTTTAAGGTATGAATCCGTGGTGATGAGCACCTCCTCTGTTTTTAAGGAGTAAGTGCTATGAGTACGTTCTCCGTTTTATTCCTATCACCCACTATGTATGTAGGAATAATAAATTGATAGTTCAAAAATATATTTATATGAAACGAAAACATGCGCTTTAATAAGCAAATCCTTTGCCTCTATATAGTAAATGCTATGAGCACATTGTCTCCGTTGTATTTCACTTACTGTATGAAGTTAAGTAAAAATTGTTTTTTTTTTTAGAAAATATGATAAAAAATGTAAAGTGTTGTAAAGTAAATTGTCTAAAGGCATAAGCGGAGGGTACCCTGATAGTTGTCCTCTTATGAGAGGTTTCCGCTTAGGGGACAACAAAATATTAGAAAACAAAACTAAGAACCCTTAAAAATAATACTTTATAGCGTCATATCCATATTTTAGATTTTTATTTTTTATTTTATTCAATAAAAAAAAAGTTAAATCGATTTTATATTAAAGAAATAATTTTGCACTTTGTCGCTTTAAATATTATCGTCTTCTCAAAATGTAACTATTCACCAATATTTCAATAATGGTCCTGATCTAATAACACGTTCATCAGTTTTTGATTTTTGTCAACTTTCCCCATTACCTATACCAAATCACATTTTAGAACAATTGTTTTTCCAAAAATGTCATCCTTTAACTCTCATCACTTGAAAGAGAGATATAGATAGTTAAATTTATACCTACATATATAGCACATCACACATGCTAAAGTTTCATCATCATCCTGGGAATACCGTGTGTGTGTGTCTGTCTGTCTGTCTGTCTGGCTGTCAAACTGCAAATCTATACAAAAGCACACATCAGATCACCCTCGGTGCAAAATCGCACGGGTGAAGAGTTTTGTATTGAAATCCAACGGATTAAGGATTTGCCGCATTCGACCTACTCCCACACTCTTCCATAATATATATAAACCTACTATACTCGCACTCAAAAAAGAAGATATACCTATAACACATGAGAGATCAGGAATGTGCGGGTGGTAGGTTAGGTATGTACGGTTGCAAAAGTATAGTGAGATGCTTTTATCACATCCTCGAACTCATAACAAAACACACACTACCTCCCTTGCAAATCCAGAATTATACCGAACCCGAACTCATGGATACGAATGCGGATTTTGAAACACACGTTGACATACATTCAATGGGTTTTGCGCTTGCATTTGTTTGTAGATTAAGCTTATGCCAGAAGAATTGCTGCACTCACTTCGACCTATACTCACTCTTATACATGTATCTACATATACTCATAGATACATATTTGTATCTTTTTAACAAAAAAAAAAAAACAAAAATAGAGATAGAGATAGAACTTTAAACTCCCAATCTCTCTAACTGTATTGAATCCGGCTGAAATCCAACAGCAAATGTATGTGAAGGAGAATTAAATGGAAAAGTTTGCCCTGAATGAATAACTCTCTCTCTCTCTGTTGATCCCAATGATGGCTCTGCTAGCCAAAAAATAAAGAAGTACTAACTTCCTCATAGTTCCCATGGGTAAAAGCCCACCTCAATCTAGGTGACATAGCCAAACTATATATATGTAGAGATACACCAAGTCCTATGTCAAGGGAAAAGTATATATCCATCTATCCATCCATCAGGCATGGAGGCACAGTATTTTGGGTATAATCGCCACCCAATTTCAAACCTTCCAGTTAGGATTCGTTATGATTTTGAATACCTTCGACCGAGATTCTCTTACTTGTACCTACTTTTCATTTTTACTTGATAATCTCTTGCGGGGTCAAGTATTGCTTTTGGAAATATTTTAAATTGCGTATATTTTTTTTGTCAACACAATAGATTTCCTTCTGAAGCTGAACTTTCTCAGCCCGAACGTCAGGGCGACTGCTTCTTTTGAGGAAGTGTCAAAACTTCCTAGACTAACTATTTTCATGAGAAAGTGCATCTGCCCTTTGGATTTAGCAGCAAATTGTAGGTCCCTTCCTTTCCTGCTGACTAACTAACAACACGCATACAGGAATGGTTGGGAGTTGTAAGTCGTTCTTCAGGTTCTATCGCATTACCGAATTTATTTATTTATTTTTTAAATAGTCCTAGGTCTTCCAAGTTGATTCGGCTTATATTTGGTCAAGCCGGTTCTAATATTTGAAAAGATCTAGACCGTTTCCAACCTCTCAAGGTTCCGAAATGATTAAAGACGACCTGATTAATGTTGATAACAACCAAATTACCTATGGTTAAAAGTTTAAAACCATCCAGGAACCTTTTTGAGAGCTTATAGGAGTGGTCAAGATTTCTCGAAAACAAGTACACATTTCTCAAGCCCCTATAACTTTAAGAACTTTTTTGAAATTACCTTAAAACTTTTAAATTGAAAATTATATCATATTAAAAACCTTAGAAGCAACAACATACGACTTATTGGAAGATTTTTTCAAATCATCTATAACCAAATCGTAGCCTCAGTCAAAGAGTCCCTATCTTTCTATACATATATAGGTAGGCAATAGGTACTATATCCCGCCTGAAAATGTATTGAATGGCTGAAAGATATATGTTTGCCATTCGCATGTAATAGGTCTCAACTAATCCAGGATAGATGTATCTATATATCTACATATATCGATGTATATGTACTATTCATATTCAAGCTGATGGTACTATAGTCCTGTACTCAAAATATACAAATGGAAATGCAGTATCCATTGATATTTTTGAAGGTTAGAAACGATTTTCGAAAAATTAACACAAGAGACACACATATTTTGGGGGCGAGCGAAGGTGGGTGGGAATGTTAAGGTGGTATAGGTTAGGTTTAGGAATAGACCGATATCAGGATGATTTTTTTTTTTTATTTTTCTATGGTTTGTGCGATGGAAGAGTCTTAAGCGTTAAGCGCTATTCAAAACCCATATTGCGAGATGATAAAGAGACACTAGGAGCATATGAGTTCGAAAACCTGTAGCCTGTGATGCTGTTGCTCTGAACTTCACATTTTATAGACAAAGAGTATCGGAGAAAGAGAGAGAGGGACGATGAAAAAAAGAAAGAGAGAGAAAGAGAGTGTGAGAGTTAAATCGTTGGCCTAGGATTTGTTCCATAATATAGGTGATTCAGTGTTTTTAGGTTAGAAAACCCTGCACTTCTCTATTCTAATTCATACAGTAAAATAAGGAAATGTGTAGGTATAGGTAGGTAGGTAGATAGGTACTGGTATATGGGAAAGGTTTCAGGGATTTGTTGAATGCTTTGCATATAAACGTGCGTATTATAAACGGATTAAATTTCTAGGAGCATCGAAGGCACTCACGTGGCAACTGTGCTCGATTATTATTACTTCAATCCAGTGCCAGGATTTTCTTGTGTCTCCTGGTGGTCCTTGTACTTTCTATGATGATGGGGGTATAAAAGGGGTTAAATGCGTATAGAGGTTTTGAATGTATGAATATATGTACATATATATATGCGTTTATCTTTTGTATGGCCCCCAAACATATGCAGGAGCAGAACTACATATTATGATGATGGGGTTTTGTATAGTTATATTTATTTGGAGAGATTTTTCGTCATCACCATAGTCGTCGTCATCGTTGTCGTTGTCGCACTGGAATCCCAGATTCAATGGGGGATTTACTTTTTGGATATGTCAATGTGATAATAAAAGAGAGGGTTCCGGTTGGTTCGGTTGCAGCAATATGGTTTGAGCCTTGTTTTTGGAAGTAGTAGGTATGTAGGTGGTATAGCTATAGGTACTCTCCAGGCTTTGGATGAATGCAAACGAAAATCTGTTCATTTCTATGTATAACTTACCTTATAGGTCGTTGGAGAGGCTAAAGTTTAAGTAAGTCGCTTGCTTCATATCTCTATACATATACCTAGACGTAGTTATGTACATTTGTACATACATATAAATATGTGAGAGATCGGAAGGATGAAAGGAAGAGAATATGAGGATTTCGTTTATTACACACACAGAATAGGACAATGAAACAAATTGAGTTCTTGGCACTGCACATATAGGAACTATAAACACCCATAGGTACCTTATACCTACCTACATGCATATGAATTTTTTTTTGCATTCAACTTGTTGCAGCTATAAAGAGGTGTATATGTTTTTGTAGTTGTTGTTGTTTATATGTATTAAACTTCCATCCTTTCTTCGACTATAGGTCTAGTTTGGGAAGTCTCTGAGGTGTTTATGGGTTTTCTGCTTAGGTGTATTTTTTTTTTATTTAGGGAATAGGAATTAAATGTTCAACATGAAGGATGTAGGTAAGGATATTATGAGGATTTTAGGATTTTTTGTTGCATAGTGTTCGATAAATGAAAGTTTTTATTTTTTTGCGAATCAGTTTTAAGAAACATTTTGATTTAATTTAATACTAGCTGGTCCGCCCTTCGCAGCTTCAGACGGAATTTTTCATCAATTATATCTAGCATTTTAAAAAATGAAAATAAAATTTATAGGAACTTAAAAAATCTTAACAATGAATTTAAATACCTACACAAATTTGGCTATCTGAGAGCGTAACGCCATCTGTTGGCGATCTCATTTATAGTGAGGCATAAAATTAGCTGATTGTCAATTTCTCCTTCCGCACATTATAAAATGTAATTTTCAGATATCTTCACTATCTCCCCCGAAAAGTATGCAATTTAGGGTTTTCACGATTTTAGCCAATTTTCTTGGTGAAATGTCCACTTTTTGGCTCCATATTGTATTGGACCAGATAAAGTCACACCTGGTTCAATACAAATCCAACAAAAACTTTAATTCCCATGCAAATTTCGCACTAATAATTGGAGTTTAAAATGTTACAGTTCTTTTTGTTTCCAATAATACCACAAACAAACGATTAAATTTAAAAAACAAACGTATGTAAAATTTACAAACAGTTCCGCAGAGCATGTAATAATTTTTTTACGCACATTAAAAGGTAAAATAATCTAGAAAGAGATAAATGTAATTATTATTATAGGTGATGTGCTTTGAATGTAAATTATAGAATAAAATACGCTTAACGGCAAAATTTTATTATAACTTCAAATTAATTTTGTTTGAATTTTAGTTTGACTTATTTCTTTATGTTCATATTTTTTTCGCATATTTGTCGTTGTGCATGCTGCTGATACCTTCGTGTCATGTTTTTTGTAAATCACTATCGAGAATTTTTTTTTTTTTTTGAAGTAGGCCGTGGCGTAATGGTTAGTGCGTTGGACTGTTACGCCGAAGGTCTTGGGTTCGATTCCCAGCCTATATAATGACAACTAAAAACAGAAATGTTTTTCACGGGTTACTGCCTCTTGCGAGGAGTTGACAAATCCGCCAAGGATATCTCTTGTCATGAAAAAGTGCTCCTCACGCTAGTCGTTCGGATTCGGCAGATAATTGTAGGTCCCCTCAGTTCCTGCCAATAACACGTACACAGGAATGGTTGAGAGTTGTAAGTTACTAGGCCCTGGTTCTATACGAGCTGTCGCGCTATTTATTTTTTAATTATTTATTAATTTTATTAGATATTAATATTTTTTTTTATATTTTTTTTTGCTGTTGTTGTTGATCAAAAATTTGATTCTCAGTGGATATAGAGGAAGAATGAAAGAAAAATATGAACGTTAAATATAAATATTTGTATGCTTTTGTGTCATTTTCATACTGTTTGTTAATTTTACATGCGTTTGTAAATTTTACATGCGCTTGTAATTTTGTTTTAAAATTAAAAAGGATAAGAAGAGAGAGTATTTTTGTCTCGGATTGTTATGGTGTAAGTTCTTGTCTTGGTTTAATGCTATATAGTCACAAATAAAGACCATTGACACTTGTGTAAGTGAACTTCAAGTAAGCAAGCTGCATACTTTTTATTTTTAAATAAAATAAAAATGCGGTAGGAATGCTTCGTTATATTCTCGTTATATTCAAATATCTAAAGATCTTCATAAAACAGAACATACAAAATAATGTAGGGACAATTTTACCCAAATTAAAAATTTTACAGTATTATTTCTCAAAGACGAAGTAAAAGAAATGCATCCACTTTGGAAAAAAAAAATTTCAATCTCTTAAAATGAAATAAATTCCCGCTCAAAATGGGAATTTGGGATTTAATTGACCTCTGCTTGTGTAAATTTAAAATTACACATACAATTCAGATATTTAAATAACGAAAATATAATATATGTACATATATATAATATATATATATTTTCCAGATTTTTTTGATGGCGATAGGAATATTATTTAAGAGTAAAAGTTTAAGTTTAAAGCTCTATTTTTATAATAAACACTCAAAACCTTTCTTGCTTTGTCTTATAAAATATAAATTTGATTAATCCACACTCATTATAATCATCCCTCTTAAAACCAATTTCTCCAGTTTATCCTCATTCAAAATGCTTCAATTCGTAAATCCATTGAAATCATTTAAATAAGCCCCTGTCAGTAATGTCAGTTCTATGATCTAAGGTTATTTAATCAAATAACTGAATTTATCTGTACGTACACATACACACACACACACACATACTTAAAAAACATAAATGGATTAAAATCGTAATAAGGACATGCACAGCATTGTATATATGTATATATAATGAGATATTCATTCTTTTGACTCATCCCTTTGAAGATAAAGGTACTTCACTCAACCTAAGTGCCAACAACCACCCAAAAACCATCGTAGGATAAAAATAAAAATATACAAATAAAAACAAAACGTCACGAGACAGCAGCAAATTTGGACAAAACAAAAAGAAAAAAAAAAAAAAAAACAGAAAAAATAAACAACCATTTAAGAACAAGGTAGATAGGTAGGATAGGCGCATTTATCCTGACTTGTGTCCTTGTCGAACAAAACTCAGACAAGTTTAATGGAACTGGGATATTCCAGAGCAAACTGAAGGATTTTGGATCAGAGGCAGATTTAATAAACATATAATAATAATTCATTTATCCTTATACTCTCTCTGGTATACTATAGCTAGGTATATATGTATGTACATCCTACATATCCAATATCCTCAATGTAGATTCATATACATATATATAATGCGTCATACTGTCAGAAGGATTTTGCCAAAATCGAACTCGTAGAATAAAGCTGTATGGACCGATTATACCTACCTATGTATATACCTACCTCCACAGCGAAGGACATCGAGACAGACAGCAGAGGGGTGGAATGTGATGGGTTGGGATGGGAGAATGGATAAAGATGAACGAACGCAGGCATTATAATGATCACATTAATAATCTGCCCATAATAATGAATAAATGAAATAAAGTTCAAATTTAATCCGAAAATCGATATGAAACGGCAATCCGTGAGATATAATATATACAAAGAACGCATAGAGTTGGAAAGAGATACCTAGGAATATGTAGAAGGGGATTGGAGGTCGAGGTAGTGGTGGTGGTGGTGGTGGTGGATTTGGGAGATATTGGGATTTGGAAATATGAGACCTAGGGATATATTTATATCATAATGCAAAGGATTAAGTTTGGTTGTTCGTCGTATTTATCTGTGTGTTATATTTATAAATATGGACATTGGACATGAACACAAAAATCAAATTGAAATTTGCGAGATATAGGATTAAGCCCTTGGCCAACAGAATTATCACAAAAAAAAAAAAATACCAAACAATTCTGACCACACAAACTTGATGCGAAAAACTAAAGTTAATGGCAAAAATATGATACTCGAATAGAGATTAAGCGGATATTCTCCAAAAAAAAAAAACTTCATGGAGAAATACTAAAATCAGTCTCCCCTCCCCTAAGGACTCATAAATGGAAAATTAATTTTTTTGATTATATTTTTCCCATAACATTAAAACACTCCTACCTCAAACTCATATTTATATAGCAACCATATTATCAGCACAAATCCTGCCTTCAATATTATTATATTCAATCAGAATTTGTTGAAAACGGATGTGGCGCTCATCACTCATCATCATCATCATCATCACATCCATCGCACGCTAATCCTTGGGAATTATAAATAGAACATACAATGTTCAAGTATTGTTATGCCATTATCGATAATCCTTTATAACAGAGTTCAACAAACCGCTTATAACTTTGTCTGAACGAATTTCAAGCCCCTCTTAAATTCCTTTATCCTTAATCCTTCCTTCAATGTATATCCATGTATATATAGAGGGAGACGAGTTATATCCATACAGCATATATATAAATATATTATAGGAGTATACATTCTATCTACAAACCAATTATCTATAACGCAGGATAATATGTCTCGTATCTTTGTTGAGTATATATACGACTAAAAGTATAGGTAGGACCTACTTATCCTTAATTCGAGTAGTCCTCTTTTATAACCTCTTGTTTAGCAAATCCATTTACGGAGATAAACCTATTCTGGAATTTGTTCTATGTCTTTGATACGACTACATTTACAAATATACAGAAACCATACAAACAAAGCAAAAATAAGTGAATCTTTATGTTTAGGTATGTTTGTACTTAATTTGCCTTGAATTTGAAGTAGCCAAAGTAAAGTGTCCTTATAGATAGAATTAATTTTCTATAGAGAATTAAAAGTGCAACTGTACTGTGGTTCTGATGATTTTGTGTTTCTAAATTTTATTAAACTTAAATTGAAATTTGATATCGCATTATATGTATGTATATATGTACTGTGTGTGTGCGAATGATTATCCTTGTTGTTTCTTATTTAAGGATTGATATACCAAGCTGGAAATTCAAAAGATAGAAATCCATCAAACAAAGTTTATATGTTTTTTTTTTTTTTACTATTTTGTTAACCAAATCCTTTTCAACCCAGTTATCCTTACACTTTATCGTATAAAGCTTTTCAAATCGATGTGATGCATAGGATAGGTACCTTACCTATGTACCTAATGTATAGATATAATCTTAATCGTAAAAAGATACCTCTGTAGAGATATTAGATATATACCTAACTATTATATTCAATTTATGTAGGATACCTACCTACATTATATCAGTTTAAACCGTTTATTGGCCTCAACCTTAATTCTCGGCAGCCCACCACCCACATTATATGCCACTTGTTTGAGTTTTATTTTGTAAACTATATTTTTGTGTATATGTTTTCACCACTTATATCTCTCTTTATAAAAGTAGCTCTGATGGTTGAGTAATTTTTTGTGTGAGCATTTGTGGCATGAAAATAGCCAGCGTATTTTTTTTTTTTTACAGAATTTATTTTATACTCAAACTCGCAATAGTTGAACATAAACTCAAAACAAACAGCTGAGAAAATATATCACATGTTATATTTAATAGCAGAGAACCGAAACAGGTGGGTGAATTACGCAAAGTGTTGGTATTGGTAGGTTTCTTGACTTTTATTTGTATTTATAGTAAACTATTTGTTTTGAATTCTTTCTTAGCTTTGAGTGAAAAAATAAAATAAAAACGGAATACTTTTAAAAAAAGAGGAGGGAAAAAAGTACTTTATAGTACTTTTCTGATACTTTATAGTACTTTTTAAAACTTTTTAATAAAATTGAAAGCAATTAAAATAATGAGTAACAATTCAAAAATTTTACAACACCTTCTTAGTGATAATAACCAATTATACATTTTTAAATCTTCCAGTTGAATCTAAGTGAATTCACCGAATTCAGTGAGTTAAAATCTTGAACTGAGTCTTAAGAATGTTTTGTAACGGGTGATTTTTTAGCTGGTTTGGTTTTGGCAACACTGGTTTTGACAGCTGACGTGTGTTTAGTACCTTGTGTCACTGTCAAACAGCTTCAGTTTGGTTTGCAATTTAACCATGGATCGTCTTACAAATGAACAACGCTTGCAAATTATTGAATTTTACTATCAAAATTCGTGCTCGGTTCGAAATGATGTTTATCGAAAAATTGTGTTCAGCGATGAGGCTCATTTTTGGTTGAATGGGTACGTAAATAAGCAAAATTGCCGCATTTGGAGTGAAGATCAGCCAGAAGCATTGCAACAGCTACCAATGCATCCCGAAAAAGCCACTGTTCGGTGCGGTTTATGGGCCGGCGGCATTATTGGGCCATATTTCTTCAAAGATGATGCGAATCGCAGCGTTACTGTCAATGGTGAACGCTACCGAGCGATGATAACAAACTTTTTTTTGCCCGAAATGGAAGTTCTTGACTTGCATGATATGTGGTTTCAACAAGACGGTGCCACATGCCACACAGCACGCGAAACAATGGCGCAATTGCGAGGCGAGTTTGGTGAACAGTTAATTTCACGTTTCGGGCCGGTCAATTGGCCGCCTAGATCGTGCGATTTGACACCATTAGATTATTTTTTGTGGGGGTATGTCAAGGCTAATGTCTATAGGGACAAGCCCGCTTCGATTGACGCACTGGAAGCCAACATCCATGCATTCATTCGTGAGATACCGGCCGATATGTGTGAAAGAGTATGCCAAAATTGGACTCAGCGGATGGGCTACCTGAGACGCAGCCGCGGTCAACATTTGCATGAAATTATCTTTAAACATTAAATTGCAAGGTTCAAACTATCGATTCAAATAAATATTTCATTCATTTTTTCGAATTTTTTGTGTTTTTTTTTTTTTTAAAAGTTCTAAACCTTAAAAAATCACCCGTTACAACTGAGACTAAGTAGAAAAAAATTAAGAAAATAATTAATTTAATACAAGAAGCATTTTTGAAGAATTAAAAATTTTTAATAGTCATAGCTTCGTAAATATTTAAAAAAAAAAATCAATATAGGTTTGGAAATTCTACCTCAAATAAACAAAAAGTGGGCGTTAAATGGGCGGATTTTAAAAAATAAATGAATTTTTGCAATTATATCACTAAAAAGTTTTATTTTTAAAAAATTCTTATTATCTCTTTTCAAGCATTCAATCGCATTTGATTAAAAAGGGGCGTGGAAGTGGGTGGATTTTTTTAAATAATCAAGGCGATTAGGCTTTCATAAAAAAAAAATATCGAAGTTTTAATCAAAACGAACATAATGATTATGGCGATAGATATACCAGGTCAAAATATTGGAAATCGTGTGCAATTTTAAGTGTTACTTCAGTGCATCCGCCTCCACTTCCCTCTTAATAAAGCTTTGGACGATAAGATCCGAAAATCAGAAAATTTAGGTGAACTGTGCGGTTTTGTTACTAGGTGGAAAATATCTTTATTTCTCATAATTCCTCTATCATTAGTGAAAATTTCATTTAAATCAGTTTGATGGTTAAGATTTTATCGAACAAAGACTACCTCCGAAAAAAGGGGCGTGGGAAACAACAACAACGGTATCTATAAACAACAACCCGGTTTTTATCAATTTTGACAACGGTATATTTGTTTTTAATGGGCGTGGCAGTAGGCGGAAATTAATGATGTTGATTTCTCATCCGATTCCTTATCCCGCTAGAATGCTCGTTTCTTGCAAATATTAGTTTCTTGTAAATATCTGTTTTTCTTCGAAGAAATGTCAAAGTGAAAACTGGAGTTTAAGTAAATTTTTTTACCCAAATTCTAAAGCTTTTTTCTTAAGACAGATAGATTTTAAGAAAAACTTGCGCAAACGTTTTTCAGGCTCTTACAAAAAAAGTATTAAGAGTAATCTTTAGTCAGATTTTTTTAATAGTTATTCTTATACCTATATTTAAAAAAAATATATATTTACCTACATTTCACCAAAAACTTCCATCAGTACCTTTGTGAAACTCATAACCTTCTCATAAACTCAACTCAACTCAACTTAACTCAAGTTATTCGAACAAATGTCAAAAGAAAAGTAACACATTGGCAACACTTTCTTTCGTTTACAATTCTCTCAACGAATTTCAAAACAAACTCAAATATTTATAAAAAAAAAAGAAACCTGTCTCACAAATACACAAATACCTACACACATAAACACATTTTTTTTTTATACAAGGACGAATAATTTTTCATATGATGTAAATGTGATGAGCGCGACAATTTCTCTTTCAATTTCGGTGTAAAGAATGAGCATAAAAATTCCATTAAAAAAAAAAAAAGAAAAAACAACAACAACCAATTCAACCCTCCAGATTATTTGCAAAAAAAAAATGAAGAAATACAAATCCTACTTCCTGCCATGGGTGATGAATATGGGTGGTTATACGAGTATAGATGTTGGAATTCCCATCTGAGTATAAGAGATGAGACATGGGACGCACACGAGCACAGGACGAACAAAAAAAAATGAAAGAAAGAAAGAAAGAAATAGAATCCTTTATCCCTTTATCTGGATTTACTTTAATCTCATCAGGCCATGGGTTCCCTCTCCTGATGCGCCAGGGATAAACGGATTTATCCCAAAAAGGGAATTCTCTGTATAGCTCATTCCACCTATACGAATGTCGTTCGAATGGAAAACAGACAAACCATCCACTCCACACTGTATGACGGTGGCGGGTGGCATAGGGTGATATTGTCGGAAGGATGCGTTATAGAAGGAAGCAACAAACTCAAATTTTTAACCCTCTTTTATCTGAGTGGATTTCTATTAGACAAATGGGTAAGGGTTGCTTTTGATGCTTGTACGTCTGTCTGTCTGTACATTTATATATGTATATTTACAAACAAACATCAGGCAGATAGCGGTATTGTTATTTTTTTTTTTAGATTTAATAAAGCGTTTAAATTTATTTACCGCGAAACTCAAAACGCTTTACCAACCGTCATTGGGGGGGTATTGGTCAAACAAATAATACTAACCGCATCTCCATACTAAAAACGTCTTAATCGAGAAATCTAATCCTAGCTTTGTGACACTCCAGCTTACGATAACAGACCAACAGATGTCACTCCGAGAATCGGAGTCGGGGCGGAACCTGATAAACATTTCTAATTAGCCGTAAACTGTTGTTGCGGTCAACCGAAGAATCGCTTGTGTCGGTTCGGTGGTGGTTCCACGGTTGTCTATCTATAACGCGACTATATAGTTATATGTTTTAACCCTCTCTTTCCGGATTTGGCTTAAGGTGCCCGTTGAATATAGAAGAGCCGACGACGACGAGGGGATAGGTGGCGGATAAAACGACTTGGTTGCTGTGTGTGGTTTGGTTAGTCGTATATAATAATATCACTACGGGTGGTTTTTCTGCTTGTTGCACTAACTCGGTGTGCGTTTTGTTGTTTATCCAAAGTCGCGCGATACGATTGCGTGATTGCGGTAATCTCTGCTAAACAAAGCATTTCATTATTTTTTTTTTTTTACTATTATTTGCCTTCTTTGCACAAATACACTATTTTTGCACGACAGTTTATATTTGCATGTAGTTTGTTCAAGTCGTTTCTACTATCTGCGGAGCTGCGCGGCTGATGGTGCTGAGAAATCTTATAATACTCTTTGGGATTTTGAGATACAGCCGTAAGGGGATCGGATATAAAGCACACAGAAGACCTAGATCTGGATTTATATATAACAGTGGGATAATATTAATTCAAAGTTGGAAACAATTTAATTTTTTTTACATAATTTAGTAATACTTTTAACGGGAGAAACAAATCGTGAGAATATTTTATTCTTGGTGAATTCTGTTTTAAAAGAAAGTCAATAATTTACAAATAAAATTTACAGTTACAATTTTCTGCCGATTCCGAACGGCTAAGGTGAGAAGCACTTTTTCATGACAAGAGATACTCTTGGAGGATTTGTCAATTTTTCGCAAGAGGCAGTAACCCGTGACAAACATTTCTGTTTTTAGGTCGCATAGTCTGGGAATCGAACCCAAGACCTTCGGCGTAACAGTCCAACGCGGTAACCATTACGCCACGGTCTACAAACCAGCTTAGAAGCCCCATGTTTTGAGCTATTTCTTGATCAAATTAAAATGTAGAATGATTTTATTCGTTAAAAGAATTTAACTTTAATTTCAGGACAGCGGCAACCCTGCAAGTGGTTAATGGTCGAAAATTTGCATTTATAAAAAAAGTTGATGAATAGTTTTTAAATTTTTTTTTTATCAAATGATTTTTTTAACTCATCGGATTTTGTATTTTCTTTTATTCATAAAAGCCCAAATCATAAATTACTTAAACTTATCGCTTCTTCTATGTTTGTTTTCTTTTAAAAAATCGATTTATTACGATACTTTTTAATCGAAATCGAAAATTCAAAACATGAGATTTATGGAATTTTTATTTAGTAAAAATATGGTGGCAACCCTAAAATTCATTGTTTGAAAACTCAAAAACATGAACATTAATATAAAGTTCACACTTGGCATGAACTTTCTAAATTCTTTTTATTTTCTTATTTTTTTTTCTAATTCGATTTAATTATGTCCCACTGTGACAGCGTCATGCATGTTTGCAAAGATATTAGCATTATTTCGCATATTATTGATCGAGGGATTATCTCTGGGGTGCTTCTATTTTAGAATTCCAAAAGTATAGGCAGTATAGGTAAGGTATAGTTAGAGAACTATAGTAGAGGTTCTCCTATATTTATTATCGCATGCAATGTTAGAGTATTTGTATATCGAATCTCTGTATATGCTCTGTTTTGTGTTGCCTCGCTAATATCGCTATCTAAGTTTATATGTGTGTGTGGGTGCTTGCCGCGGGGATTTGAATGGAATGTGAACGAGAATGGGGGTTTATTGAAAGATTATCAGTCTGTATAAAACCCCAAAAGAGATTTTCAGAAATCGCATGTTGATATTTATGTGTGTTTGTGTGTGTGTTTGTATGTTATGACGATAGCGGTGGTATAATGCCGGTGTACCAACTGTTTGCATTTATCTATACCACCTACGTCTATACATTTTCTGCAATCGGAGAATCTCTTTACTCGCAATCTATGTCTACATATACATTTACTTATAACATTATATATATACATACTTGGTATAGATACATTGGTATAGATACATTTATAATCCCCCAACAATATTTTCCAATACGTAGATCCATTAATCCCTATCGAATGTTTGTGTTTGTTAATCCTTAAACCAACCACCCCACAACACACACTTTGCATTTGTGTGTAAGCTTATGATCATCAGAGAGAACCCCAGAAATAACCCGACCGGAGTCGACTATACTGTTGATTATGATGATGGTGACGACTTAAATACAAAAATTACAGTAGAAGTCAATACATTTGTTATACGTTAATATAATATTCTGTTTTATATGATTGTTTTTTGTAGGTTATTTTTTTTAAACAATGATTATTCGGATTGTGAAACTTGCAATAATTTACTTCCGGGAGTCAATTTAACTCGTGACATTTTACTCCCGGGAGTCAAATTGACTCACAGTGCGCCTTTGCATTAACTGTAATGATAAGTCGAATCAATTACTTCCGATATACACTTTACTATTAACTTGGAGCACTATAAAATTCAGTAAAGATAACGTCTCGGCGAGAATGTCGAAAATGAAAAAAAAAAAAAAAAAGAATATGGTTCTATGTCAGGTACCCTTAAATTTTCTATAAACCTCTTTGGAGAACACTAAAAAATCATTTGATCCAGTTTGATGTGAATCTACCCAGGCGTTTAAAGTGCTGCTTATTAAAATCTAAAAAATAAAAAAATAAATAACATTTAAATACCTACCTAAGGATTGATGGGCTTGAGTCTTGATAACCTCGAGTCTCCCCTTTTTTCACTTGATAATTTCTTTTGCCCATCTTTGTTTCAAAAAAGAAACTATGAGCAGGAATTAAGTATAAAATTCAAAAATCTTTGATTTTTTTTTTCGAATTACATATTTTTAATTTGTTAATTTTTTCTGCATTAATTTTTTGTTTGTAAATTTCTTTAACCATTTGTTTAGATAGGAAATTTTATTTCCTACAAAAAGTTTCTTACGTTAAATTTACAAATTCGGCTTAGTTTTTGAGTTATACGAAAAATAATAAAAAGTGACCAGTGTGACCACTCTCTCAGAAACTCAAGGGCGAACTTAGTTCCATTTTGTGGTTTAAGAAGTCTTAGGTTCTTTCTCTTATATATTAAATAACAAAATCACTACAACGCAGTTGTTCCTTTCTTCCCCTATTCACATATATATCGTTATATCTAAATATATAGAAATGAACAGTCGTATTTATTAGATTTTTGTCTACTTAGACGCTGTCTAACAATTTTAAAATTAGTGGAAATATTATGCAAAAAAAAATAAATATTACATTATTCACAGTTAAGAAAATCTACTCTTGTGTCTAAGTTAGGCAGCTATAAGACAACAATAAACGAGGTTTTTGAACACATTTTCCAAAGTTGGACAGTTGTCTAAAGTTAGACAACGTTTATAAATAAGACCAGAATTGTTTTATTATTTGTAAGCGCATAATTCGGCTGAGCAGAAAAACTAGGTATTTCGTGAAAAAACGAAATTGCATACTTTGCATACTTTAAGGGGTGATGATGGTGATATCTGAAAATTCCATTTTGTATGTGGGAAGACGAATATAAATATGTACATATATTGTTTCTAAGGAATGACAAGCACTTCGAAATTGACAATAATTAACTCATTTTGTCCCTCAAAAATATGGGGGATCGCCAACAGATAGCTTTATATACTCTCAGACATTTTTGTAAAAAAATTATTGGAACATGCTAAAAAAATTCACTGTAAAGTGTTATTTGAAGACCCCATAAATTAGATTTTCACTTTTTAAATTTGCTAAAATCAATGAAAAATTCCATTTGAAGCCGGACGGGTCAGCTAGTTCATATTATAATGATTTTTAGGCTGAAAATGTGTTAAATAAATTTAAAATAATAAAAAGTACAAATAAAATAAATGTATCAATTTTTTCGTGCCTCACTGTTTCTCCATATAAATTTATCAAGGCACAAAATACAAAACATTATATTTTACCCCGCAGTTTTGCCAATGCCCTCTTCTGCTTCTATAAATGACAAACCATTTCGTCCAAATTAATCCTTAATTCTGAATCTCTTTCTTTATACCCGTATATATAAGACTAATCCTTCTTACAATACACGTGCGTATCATTAATGGCAAACGAAGCCCACAAAACCAAAAACAAACAAACACAATAAAAATATACAACAACACTTCTTTATATATATATCCTCTGAAAGAGCTAAACCACCATTTCTATCGTATATACACCCCGCTTATAAATATAGATAGTTATAGAGATACTCGCAATCTTAATCCCAAAACAGAATTTAGATACGAAAGATATTGTATCTTTTATGAAGATTTGAGAAATTTTCACTTCATTTTTCGGTGCTTGTTTTAGTGAGTGGAAAGTTGAGATATATACTTTAAGTAGTGTTGAAAAGGCCGGTTTGTAGGTTTTTAGGAAGGTAGTAATACCTTATGGAACTTGTTGCTTCTGCCAGACAAGTTTTTGACGTTTCTAACAAAATCATACAAAAATCAGCCTACAACGGGATTTATTTATTTTAAATATTTCCCTCTTCTATAATTCACAATAATTGTCATCAAAGAATTAAATTTGTATTTTTTTTTCAACAGAAAATAAATTTAAATTTAAAACCTATAGATACATAGATACAAATGTATCTGATGGTTTATGTATATATAAAAATTGAATATTAAAGCAAATATCATATCCATAACGCTTTTTAATACCATCAAAGGCGCATATCTACTAATACGAGTATATACACAACGAGATTTTTTAATCCTCCTGAGTCTATAACAATAATCCGCTGGGTAGCCCTTCTCCCTTTGTAGCCCTGTTTTATCTTTCTTCAGCTAAGCTATACTATATTATATACCTCCCACTTTAAACAGTATTTGTAGGTAAGTATGTCGGAGTGTATAATATTGTCAGTTGAATCTTTGTATAAGTCTGGTCTTTTTGCATTTGAATTTGCGGTTTCCTTTCATGAGACCAGACCATGCCTTCATATTATAGATATCCAATTTCGACGTTTCTTTGACATAACAAGTTAACTTGGGGGGGGCAGTAGCTATCTATCTATCTATCCAAGTCTTTATATTTATGAGAGTGGTATATTCTAAATCCATCACGACAACGTCACCAAATTTGATTGGTCTTTCTTTATTATGCGATTGTCGTGTGTTCTATCAATGATGTTAGCTCACACCTTATCCTACATACACATTGTAAAATATATCTATCGTGTGTCCTCGAAATGTTTTTTTTTTTTTTTTTTTTTTCGTTTTTTACTTCTTTAAGCTTACCACTGTTGAAAGCTCTTAAATCTCTTGCTTTCGTGTCGGCTAATCCTGGAATTCGTTCTTATTCGTTCTATAGTTTCTATAGTTGCTATATCTACTATAAAATGTCCTCCAGCTGGACATTGGGACAGAATAAATCTGGCGTAGAAAGTGTCTAGGCAACTCTCTGTGATGTTAGGTCGAAGAGATATATAATGTATGTTTGTACATTTTCCATCAAACAGGGTGTTGAATTTTTTAACTGGTATACAATTATGGTTTTTAAGTTATATGAATGAGAAAAATGGGTGTTTTATTCATAAAACGGAGCACGTGCTCAGAGCAAGTGCTCAATACAAAAACCTGAGCATGTTCTATGAAAATGTTACATATTATTCAAAAATGTTATTCATAACAAACTGAGAACAAAAGCATGTACTCCTGAGAAGGTGCTAATAAAAAAACTGAGAAAGTGCTCATAAAAACATGAGAAGGTGCTCATAAATTTTTTTTTTTAATTTCAATTCATACAAATGGTGCACCTAATATTAAAATTAGAGATGACGCTCCCATTGTATTCATATAATCCTATAATGTATCAAAATTAAAATCAGATTTAAAAAAATTGATTAATAATTGATACATTTTTACTGAAAAACAAACAAAAATTCTTCGGAATGTTATGAAATTCCTTACATTAATTGAAATTACGTTAAATCAGTAAAACATTCATTGCCCCAATGAAAAATTTCCTCAAAAATGTTCCTTTTTTTATGAAGGCTTCAGTATCCCAATTAAAGTAAAGATTCATAAAACATCGTCAGTAAAATTTCCCTGAGATTATATTTCTTCTTTGAAAGTTTGGGAAAATGAAGTGAATAATGAAAGTTTTCTTTTGGAAATTTTTGTATGCACTATCAAATTTTTGTCGCAAAGAGCTTAGCATAAGTGCCATCTAACGACGAAATAAAATACCCCTTTTGGGGGACAAAATCCCCCTGCCCCCTTACCAAGATTCCCCAAAAGTCCCAATATGTATTTTAAAATAAAATAAATTTTCAATTCTCGTATGGTTTGGTTATTTCTGAAACACCCTTTCAGATATCTACTTTATATGTACATTCCGTTAGAAAAGAAAACATTCAACAAGGAAGAATTTCACTTGACTCACACGATTTCTCTGTCAAGTTGTAAGAGCGCAATGGTTGGGGGGGAAAACCGGGGGGGTTAGCGTTAGGTTAGTTGGTCTGTTCGAGTATATGTGTTTTGGGGTTTCCACTGGATTAGTCCCTACAACTCGTATATAGCTTTGTGTGAATATGTCGGTTTTGGATATAAATACATATATATATGTAAACTTATATGCATGCAGGGTTATTGAAGATACGAGAGGAGGGTGACAAATTAGCAGTTAATCCCCTTAAATTGAATATCACCCAACTGATGTTTTGTGTGTTGGAGAAACATCATAGATATAAGAAAAAAAATTAAAAAAAAAAACCAATCGGGCGGAATGAAAAAAAGGCTGTTTATTGAGTGACAATTATATGAAGCAGAAATATATAGATCTTAATGAGGTAGTAGATTTTTTTTTTTGGAATAATTTAGTGTACATTTTTGATTATTGCGGTATATCAATCAATTTATGCCTTGAATTGCATTATATTTATGTATTTGACATAAGAATGCCATCAAATGTCAATGTGTTCCTAAACTCTTTTTGGGAGGAAATCATGACAGGTTCCAATTACAAAACGCATCCTTTTAATCTTTTAATCTCCTTGTGATTTATGGATGGAATTTTTTTTATATTTTATAACATTTTCGAACTTTCTCTTGATTAATGACAAAATAAATAAAAATAAATTATTGATTCAAAATTGCTTTTAACGACCTTTTAAAATAGTGCTAAGTCTTCTACTTGGCTGATGTATTTCAGTATACCTATAGAATTTGTATTATTAAAAAAAAACCTTCAAAAATTCATTATATTTGAACAAATTTGACCTCTAATAATATTTCACCTGAAAAATAAAAACAAAATCTTAATTTATTGTATTACATTTATTTCGTCCTTACACATCCTCAAATAATTTTATTTTTAATTGAAGTAAAATGTCAACTTGTTTTTTTTATGTTTTGTTTTTTTTTTACTTAATAAGATGTTTACCCAATATAACCATATTAAAGCCATTTATACAATGCAAAAATATTAAATCCATATAACCAAAGAGTATCTACGAGTAGATACGTATTATAATTTAGAGTCAAAGAAGAGAAAGTTTAACCAGAAATTATTTTAACCACTATTGAGGATGTGGCAAATCGTTGTTAGTTAGATTCCTTCAGACAAGCTTATCCTATTTTAATTAAAGGAATATACGAGTATTTCTATAACTATGTATATTATACTGAAAGAGATAGAGAGAGAAAGAGAGTAAAACACAATCAAAAGAAACATCTTAAATGTTAAAGAGAGGCGTGTGGGTTGAGGTTAAACTATAATAATATAGATATACGGAAATGTATCTTTTCTCATGTCGATGTCTTCTTGCTAAAGAGATTAGGTGATGTTATTTTAAATCTGGTTTATTATATAAATGACTAAACATAAACACATAACACACTTATCGTCATTGGATTTCATAAAAGTGTGTAACTCCAACTTTGCCACTTGAAAAAATTGAAATTTCCCTAAAACTGATAAAAATATTGGCGCAAAATTTTAAACAATTTAGTAAGATGTTAAAGCATTTTTATCATATTTAACAATGATTTAACATCATACTAAAAATTTTTTATTTTTTTAAGAGAGTCAATATAACAGAAAAAACATAAAAAAAACTCGAGCTCCAATTTTGGAAATGCTTTTTGATATATTTTTTATATTCATAAATTTTCTAAAAGAAGTTGGTTGCTATTTTTGTATTTTTTTAAATATCATTGTGTTAAATCTATCCCTCTCCAGAAAGCAACAAAAAATATAAACTCAAGTTTTTCTTCTTGGAAATTATATAATATACTGGTTTTCCAAGAAAATGCGTCGTTCACATCAACCTTGGGCGGTTTTCAAGGATTTAAGCAAACAAATATTATTTCCTATTAAACTCTTAAGACGGATCATAAACTTAAAAAATAAATAAATAAAAATGAATTGTTTTTAAAATCATCAAAGTGAGTCAGAAATCCATACCATGGGCCAGAAGTCCACAAAAATTTCCTGTGGATGTCTGGCCCAACAAGTTGATTAAATATCCATCAATAGATTTGAAGATTTATAACCCACCTTATAAGTGGGTCAAAATCTCCATTATGAACTTTTGGCCTGTGGACTTATGACCCTGCGCCAAAGAAAGAGTGTTTATCAAAAGAATGAAAACAATATATGTAAATATTAATAACTGTATATATTTTGAAACAAGATATAATCATCTCTTCTCTGCAGACATACCATAATGTTGTGGTGCAGTGAAAAAGAGAAGCCCTTATAAGAGACAACAGAGGATGACCTAAAGGGGGTATTGAAGATTATCAATTTAGTTATAATCTCAAATGTGAAATTAGTATTTTGAGGCAGAAGCAAAGTAGGAGCATAAAATTTGTCTATACATTTTGTTAGTTTTATTTTGTTTTTAATCTCATTCTCTTAAACAAATAAACAAATTCGAAACCAACGCTTTGCTTTGATTTTGGTTTTATAAATTTTAGTTTATATAAATAAATAGAAGATTTTGTTTACACAATTTTTGAATAATACTCGTATGTACTGTATTCATACCTTAATGAATGGAAAATTTTCTATCAACTAATGTCAGTCAAAATAAGCTGTCAAAGGTTGACTTATGTATTAAGTGAGCTTATAAGAAAAGATAAAGAACAAATGAAAAAAGTATAAAAGATTTGAATGTGATTTCGGATAAATAAGTTAAATTCGATTTTTAAAAAAAACCTAATAAATACAAACATAAATGAATTGAACTTAAAATGAAAAAATATTTATTTTTTGCTGATTGATACTGTTAGAATGAAAAGAGTTAGCTATAATGATGTTAATTAATATTCATGTCCTATTTGTTGACCAAGTTTAAATGTCACTTTATTACTGCCATAACTTGACTTTTAACCATGTGACGAGTGTGACACTGCAATACTTATGATTTTATAAAATATTATAAAACTAATAAATTCTAAGAAAAAATTAATTGTCTTTAAATTAAAAACGACTAAGTGTGTTCAAATTTTTTTTATTACTTTACTCTATTCATCAATTTAAATCATAATTTGTCACTCCCGTAACATTAATGCTATCAAAACCGTAACATTTTCAAACTAAAATTCTTTATTAATTTTTTTTTCTTGACATTATATCGGTAGTAACATCATACTTTGTCACTTGCGTAACATTAATTTGTCATAACCGAAAAATGTTCAAATTAAAATTTTGAATAGTTTCTCGCATTTGTTTTACCCATTCCTAAACCTGTACTTACAAAAGGTCAAATTTAAAAACAAAGATATGTACTTAGAGCGTGTTTTATAATGTCTGAGTAATTTATTGATTGACTGATAAAAATATAGGCGCAATGTCTACAATCCAAAAACATTTATTTATGGATTTATATCTAGTTCAAGTGGGGTAAAATAATATACAACTGTGGATTTATGTCCTGTGAATTTATGGTCCTGTGCCACTGATTAATTGCAGCTTTACTTAGACTTTTTGAAACAGCCCCCAAGTCTCATTATTTTTCAAATATTTACTTTAAATTTGACTTTTACTAGTCATAAGTTTGGAAATTATAAAAAAACTAGTGATAAACTGTTCAGAATATTAACATGAAAATGTTACGGTTGTGACAAATTAATGTTACGGGAGTGACAAAATATGATTTTAATGCATAAATAGACTATATAGTAAACAAAATTTTATTGAAAAGTTTTTTATTGTCATCTTAAGTGTATTCATTTTCTAAGACAATGATAACTACGAATTTTATGCACCTTAAAAAAATTAAATTATACCCGATCTTTTGTGAGATAAGACCTCTTAATTTTCTAGTTTAAAATACTACGCATTTATGCTCAATATTGAATAACCTTAGGTATGCAATATTTCATACACTTTTCTTAAAAATTCACAATATGGTCTTAAGTTTATAATTCAACAAAGCTATATTATCTGAAAGATAATTTCAATCGGAATTCAATATGAGTTTTGAAGAATAATAATTTATTTTGTAACTAAAGGTTATTTCTATTTAAAGTGTATAGGTAAACAAACCTCATATGTATTTATATATATGTATACTATTATATTAAGACTCCTTAAATGAGATAACTTTAACATAGCCCACTCGGAATGGCGGTATTAGCTACAAGGCTTACTTAACTTATTTGTAACGCTTATCGCATTATTTATATCTATTTTCAATTTGCAAAAACATTATTTACATTGCACAACTTTTGGTTTACTTGCGCTTATCCCCGCTGGGTGTGCTCTTCAAAATAGTTTCATCAGGCTTGATGTCAACACACTATCTATAATATATATATATCTTATATCTATCTATATTTATACAATAAGCTCTTAAGAAGGCAATTTTGAAATTAAAGGGGCAACTTGAACAATACGCTTTGCTTATCCACCGATATATATATATGTATCTATATCTGTACTTATTACGCGCATTTAAAATCCTTGAAACTATTCGAACTTTTTTTTTTAAATCATAGATATAAATATAGAATTTTTCGAGAGTATTAAGCTTCAAGTGGTTCACAAATCGCAGATATAAAACTCCAAGCCCCAGATATATTTTTTTTTGTTTAATAAATTGTGGTGTAAAATGTTTATTATAGTGCAATTCAGGTGTTAAGTTTTATAGCTTCGTATGGTTTTGTATTTGTTGTTGTATTAATATAATACTGTGAGTGTGCAGGGGATTTTATTGACTATGTAAATATATTTTATAAATCAAAATTTAATAGAATAAATTTTTTTATTACCCTCTTCTTATTGAATAAGTGGCACTCAAATAAATAGGTGATGAAGTCATATTAACTATTTGTAATCGTAAAGAGTGAAAAACGATTACGAATTTAATTATGGAACATAATATAAAATAGGCAAATAATAATAAGGAGATTTTTTTTTTTTATTATTTTTATATTTAAATAAATTTGAATGTTGATTATTTAGTGTTGTGCGAGATACCGGCGCCAAAGAGAGAGTTTATAGGTTTTCGGATTTAAACAAGTTATGAGTATTTATAGGATTTCGTTATTCGAGATTTTATGATTTTGGTAAAATTTTTAATTTTTGCTAAATCTGTCAACAAAATAATAAAATTCACGACTGGTTCGTACTAATGCGCTTTGACCTTTAAAATCCAACGTCAAGTTAAGTGTTGATAGGTTAGGTTAGGTAGAAGTGGCTGTCGGCGGATAAGCGATAGACCAATTGTTGGCCCATTGTGATACCAGATTGATCAAGGAAAGCTTTTCCTTACTCAATTAAACCATTTTGAGCTCCTTATGAAGCGTTCAAGGTTACTTATAGAAGTATTTTCTAGATCACTCGTATCGTTGTAGTAGAAGTCTCCCAGATGGAGTCTACGTCTCTGTGACAGAGCAGAACAGGTATGAAGAAGGTGAGGAATTGTTTCCTCCTCTTCCTATTCAGCTTCTGCAGAAATCATTTGAGTAGAGTTATTAGACAGTGTCCGCTTATGACACCTAAAGGGTGTTTTTTTTTAGAAGTATAGAACTTTAAGTTGGCAACAATATTTTAACTGGCAGCCATTTTGTCAGCTGGCAAGTGATTTATTTTTAGTTTGGTTTGGCATTTCATGAATTGAAGTCACAGGATCACCTAGCAAGGCGTAGATTCCGTGAATGGGCCCAAAATAAGATTGCCGTTGATCCCAATTTTCATAAGCGAATTTTGTTTAGCGATAAAGCTCACTTTTGGTTGAATGGATACATCAATAAACAAAAAGGCCGTATTTGGAGTGATGATAATCCTCAAGTGTATGTTGAGACACCGTTATATCCACAAAAACTGACTGTTTGGTGTGCTTTATGGCTTGGTGGAATAATTGGTCCGTACTTCTTTAAAAACGATGCTGGCCAGAACGTTACAGTCAATGGTGACCATGATTACTGACTTTTTCGTTCATCAATTGAACAACCATGATGTGCAGGAGCTGTGGTTTCAACAAGACGGCGCAACATGCTACACAGCTCGTGCCACAATTGATTTATTGAAAGAAATGTTTTGTAACCGCATAGTTTCACGTTACGGACCCGTGAATTGGCCTCCAAGATCGTGCGATTTAACACCGCTTGACTATTTTCTGTGGGGATATGTGAAGTCGCTAGTTTACGCCGATAAGCCCGAAACGATTGACCACTTGGAGAAAGACATTCGCCGCGTTATTGCCGATATACGGCCACAAATTTGGAAGAAGTCATTGAAAATTGGACCTCCGAACCAGCTTTAGCGATCATAGGCCAGAAATCATATTTAAATTATAATGCCAGAAGATTATCTTTCGAATAACGTACAGTTTTGGTATAGTAATGTAGTAATAGTAGTAGTCTGTTTTTGTAAGTTGCTGTCTAAAAACTGACGGAATTGATATTTAATTTAACTTTGTATTTTCTTCGTATTATATTCTTCAAAACTTATGATCATTTATTGTACTGTAGGTATCATATATTGTTTTGTTAAAAAATAAACAAATTTAGGTATCTAGCTACAACCACTTAAAAATAAATGTTCATTTTCTCAAAGAAATTTCTTCAAATAATTATTTTTACAAAATTTAATTCTTCAAAACTAAATCTAAAAATCCTTACTTCTATCCTTTAAACAAACACGCACACACACACTTCCACTCCCTTCATTATACACATTTCTTACAGCAAAAAAAAAAAAAAAATAAATAACAATGCTTTCTTGCTTAATATTTCATATTTTCAGTAATTATTTTCTTGCATAATCCTTTATCAAAACCCCCAGAAAAGGCTTAAGCTATATGAGTGACGAAATATCCTAGAAAATCTGAAGTGGCCAATCCCGGAGAAAAATTAAATCAAATTCCCATTGATAAGGGTCATTTTCTTTCTATATAAAACCTAACCTTCCTTCTTTGCTTCCTTCCAATCCATTTTTCTTCCTGCCATCTGTACCTTACCTACATACATACATATCTATATATATGTAACCATGTTGTGTTTATATAGGTATTCTTTGGAAGAATAACAACGAAAAGCCTTAAGTAGCTGGCTGCTTTAACACATGTACACAAAGTAATTTTTGAGATACCACACTATTTTAATCATCATGTTTCTTGTGGATTTTCATAAGCACTACCTTCATACCATACATACCATATACTTATATACAGAGTGTTGTAGAGCGTGTTTAAAAAGCTCCCAAGAAAACTATCCGTCTTCCGGTCAAAGAAGTTATTCTCTTAAGCTCCAGTTCCTCTTTTTCCCAGTTACCCGTCCTTCTTCTCAAAATGGGTATGGTATGACTATCAACCCCACATTTTGGCTATTCCTAACCCTTTAGATAAAACTACCTTACAATCCTTTGCCCTAGTGTCCTATCTTCGTCTTCTGTGCGTGTGTGTGTGTGTGTGTGTTTGTCTTGCACAACACATGAATTGGTTATAATGGGTATAGGTATGTTATTATTTATAAGGTCCACCAGGTGAACCAAAAACTGGACTTAATTCCACACTTGAGATTTTCTTAACTTGTTTAAGCTCTCTTGCATTCCTTTCACTTTAGTTGGAGAACTATCCTTAAAGAATCTCTGATGCGGATGGTGTTTTCATGTTTCTCACAGTGTATTCTGTGTCTTGTGTGTATATTTAGTGGTATTACCAGTGTTTTGGGATTTCCTATACACTACGTGCGTAACTATGTGTAAGTTATGGTATATGTAGTACCAAACTCCTTGAAAAACAAATTCTTAGCAAAGCTTAGGAAGCACTTGCCAACAAAGATATGTACATCCAGGAAAGAAGCAAGTAGGTATGCAACATCCTTTCTCATCCTTCCCCATCCCACATATCTATATCATCCCAAGTCCAAAAAATCTTCATCTTGTTCTTTTGCTTCTTATACGAGAAATTAAACAGACGAAGGATTTCGTGTACATGAAGAGATATAGTCAAGCCTTCTTAGATGAGGGTCATCTTTTTGGGTCTATATGTTGGGCTCGTATATATACAGTTGGCTGGTGTTCTAGTTAAATCCTTCTTAATAGATAATTCTCATTGGAATATTATGGAAAATTAATGATTGCCCAGTTTTGTGAATATTGAGCCTCTCAAGTGGTGTTGTAGATTTTTAAGCAGCAATACATATACCCATAACAGTGATTAGCATTATTGTTTTCTCAATCAGAATCATCATTTACCCCATACGAGCCACCCATCAGATTGCATTAAAACTTTCAATATAAATATGTGTATGTATACATCAATCTTCAACCATTTCATAAATAGGTATAGTGAGATGGGGAATTAAACCCTTTTTGGGGTTAAGGTTCGCTGGCGATTTATTGAACTGGACTAAGAAAGATAAGTTGCTACTTAGTTATTCGTAAAATGATAATTATTTTAGAGAAGGGTATTATATATATATAAATCTTTGGGTATTTGTGCTTCTTAACGAGAAGAATTTTCTTCTAATCGCACATCGGTCAACTGACCATTTTTGATAAAACACCAGATCGTTCTAATAAAGAAGCATTTATAGGATGTATGTATGTGATGGAAGATTTAATCCGGAAATGAGAGGCTATCGCATGTGCTAAACAGTTTGTGTATAATGAAATTTTATATAAGTGATATTATCAATTGCTCTTATATATTAGGGTTAGAAAGTGTTTACTGACCCTATAATGACAATGGTATATCTAATGGGAGAAGAAATTTCTTAACTGTCACTTAAAGGGAATAGAATTGTTTAATAAGAAGTGAAAAAAAACTGTCCATAATTCTTTTCATATAACTGATTCTCATAAAATAATGTTAACTCCACGTCCACAGTAAAGTTAGATTAATAGCCCTCTTCAGATTGATTCTCAACCTAAAACGCAGAAAGGCTTCGAAATTGCAGTTCAAAAAAAGCTTGGCATAAATTTTGAAGTCCTCATTAAAAAAATAAAAAAAAAATCATATTGCGCCACTGACTTCACAATAAAATTAAAATAAAAAATCTTTTTTCAGCAACAGCGCTGGGTAGGAATTCAATCAAGCTCTTAATTTGCAATTTTGAATGCAGTTAAAAAAAATATAAAACAAAATTTTAAAGTCGTTATTTAAAAAAAAAAAAAAAAATCTTAGTTAGGTACTTCAAAACTGTGACGTTATAGCTTGACAGTACTTTTCTCAGGAACCGCGAAAGCTAGGAATTTTGAGAATGGTTCCACTTTTTTTAAGTTTTTTATGCAATTCAAGAAAATAGCTCAAACCAAATTTTGAAGTCGCAATTAAAAAAAAACGTATAGCTGTGGAGTTTTGCATGACAATCCTTTTCTCAGCTACCACTCAAGCTAAGGAATTTCCAGTAAGACTCTAAATTTGTAAATTGTATATACACCATACAGTAAAAGCTCAAACCGACTGGGTCGTATGAACTTGCTCTTATGTGCGGTCACACACTTTAGACTTTACACTTTAGACTAAAAACTTATTTAAAAATCAATATAATAAGAAATAAATTAATGAAAAAAACTTCTGAAACTGTTTTGACACCATCGCAATGTTCACCAACTGTTTTTTTAAATTTTTAATTTTTTACACAAATCTCAATTTATGAGAACAAAATTTAAAAATCGTTTGAGTGATTTCTTAAAAAAAATTAATTATTTATATATAAAATTTTGAAAACATTTCTAAGAAAAAAAATGGTACGCCATTTTAAAGTGTTTATTAATGCGGAGTATAAAAATTAATTTTGCAAAAAATCGAAAAATCGAGTTTTCAAATAATAATTTTGATTTTTTTTTAATAAAAAAATTGTTTTTTTTTTTAATTTTGATATGCAATACTATTCAAATTTATTGGAAGAAAAAAATTGATTGAAATCGGTTCAACAGATAATGAGATAGCCGAAAATCAAAAAAGTGGTTCTATGAGAGACACTATTTTTAATCGATAGATAATTTTTTTTCCAATAATATAGTAGGTAGATCGTTCTAATATTAGCTCACATAAAAATTTTAATCAAAATCGTATGAATCGTTTTTTGAGTAAAATGAGATTTTCTATATCCTTTTTAGAATATTTGAATAGGAGGTACCGTTATTTGTGGCTATAAGAATAATTTGTATTTAAATCTGCTAGATAATGTCTAAAAACTGCTGGATGCCAAGTTTAATAAAAATCGATCAAGCCGTTTTCGAATTATTAAGCTCTGAAAAAAAAAATTTTGGAATTTTTTTTAAAAATCCAAAAAATTTTTTTTTTTAATTTTGGTATGCAATACTTTTTAAACTTTCTGATTTTCAAAAAAAAAATGATCAAATTCAGTTCAACCATTTTTGAGAAAATCGAAAGTCAAAAAAATGGTTATATGTGAGGTACCATTTATAACCATTTTTCAGAATTTTGTTTTTATATTGTAGCCTTTTTGTAGAAAAATTACTGAATTTTTATTTTTAAGTTGTGGCCACGTTTTTAAGAAAAATAAAATTTTCATTTTTTACAAAAAACAAAATTTACGGCAGGTACCGTTTTAAGGTGTTTAAAAAAACATGAAAAAAACGTGTGAGAGGAATGCCCAAAAAACGCTAGGTACCAAGTTTAAAGAAAATCGATCCACCCACTTAGGCTACAGCTGAAAGGACAGACAGACGGAATTGCGAGACCCACTTTTTTCGACTCGCTATCATCGTTTGACCAAAATCTTGAGTTCGATTTTTTTTACGCATCCATAACTTGGCATATAGTACCTATGTATGTATATGTCGCAAGTAAAAAAAAAATACTTAAACATTTCAACGAGTCAATTAATGTGTCAATGCCGGACAATTAACAGGCATACAGTCAAACCCAGCTAAAATACCATTAGGGTTGTTGTACGCACATCGTTTAAAATGTAGGATTGAATGTAGGCTATTTTTGAAGTCTTATTAATTCGGAAATGTAATTAAACTAAGTGTTAGAAAGGACATGATGAGTCTTAAGCAGTTCATGAGACAAGACAAGATGAGTGGGTTTTAATAAGTCTTTCAATATTATGTTGAAATCGAAAAATCATTTAACTAAGTTTCGTGTCTTTATCTCGTCTCGATCAATTTTTTGGTGATTTAATATAGAAGAAATATCGAACTTAAGTCTGAATATAAAACCTTCTAAAAATATACATTCAACTTCATAAGTTAAATTAAAATTTTTTTTTTTGTATTCCTACTGAGATTCTCGGTAAATTTTAGTTAAACAAAATTCAGTCCCGTCTGGGTTTCGTCTCAGAGACTTTTTTTTGGTTTATGGCTATATATATAGCTGTAGATGAATCTCTCTTTAAAATAATTATAAATTTCTTCATAATTCGTAGCTATTTAATTCCCTAATCAATATACACCTTCTGTAAGCCTCTATCCGCCACCGAATCCTGCCGTAAATAAAACGTTTTAAATTTTATAGATGAAATATGAAATTCAAACACCCTCATATACCTACTTATAAGCCATATCTACCAGTGGCGAGGCGTCCATATAACTCGATTCCTATCGAGTTACCTTTTACATTTTCTACTAAACAACAATAGCGCAAAATTTTAAACGATTTAGTACGATGTTAAAGCCATTTTGTCATACTAAAAATGCTTTAACATCGTACTAAATGGTTTAAAATTTTGCGCTAATGTTTTCTAAATAACGAGCAACATAAAACCCACGAGATGAATCTAATTTTATTCATTAACCTGCACAAGCTGCAAACTCCACTTCTCAATTGAATTTTATTTTCAAACAACACACGAAAGAAAACACACACACGTTATTATCATTAGTATGTGTATTTTGCATTCTCTGTGCATAAGCCAAAGCCAAAGCAAAGCAACCCGAAATATGTCGGGTTATAAAATCTCTCACTGGATAGAACAAATTTATTTCCTTTCTCTTTTCTTCCTTATGATTTTTTGATTTTGACTCGACTCTGTTTAACACACGCTTTCTTATGCAAAAGAATAACACGCTTTTCGCCGACTTATTTGGTGAATTTTGTGAGTATCTTCTACCGCTGCGCTGTGGTGTGGTGGATTAATTGAGTAGGTCAGTTCTCTTAGTTACTTAATGTGTTTCTGAGTTTGACTCGTCTCTGTCCCCCTTTCTTATGCAAACAAATAACACGCTTTTCTTCGACTTATTTGGTGAATTCTGTGTGTATCTCTTAGCGTTGCGCTGCTGTTTAACAACAACAGCGGCTGTTAAACAACAGCAGTCTGTAGTTAATACCTACAGCTGATTAAATTTGCTACTGTTTGAATAATGAAAATTCAGTTGGGTATTTTTAATGTTCAATATTTTCTATTTTTTAATTCAGATACATAATTATTTATAGAAAAATTTTATTTATTGATTTATTTGGTTATTTATCTAACACATTGAAGTTCCTTATTTTTCGTCATATTTAGCATTAATTTTAATATTGCCTACATTTGTCAGAAACGGTTTCTTTTATTAAGATCCTTGTAAATTTAAAAATTAATGATTTGTTGTTGGTACCTATAAAAGACTGGCTAAGTTTGTCGTGGAAAGCAGATCTGCAATACATTATTTAATTTTGGCTACGTATTAATAAGTTTTAGAACTCATTTACGTTTGCAGGTAATTAATTTTTACATCGACTTACCATTTGAAATTATTCACGCCTCGCCACTGATATCTACTAATCACTTGCCAGCAAATCATGAACAAAGATACGGATTTTTCAATTCTGATTAGCTTCTCGTATATAATCATTATCTCTAGCAAAGCTATACCAACCTTTTAGACTAACCAACCAACCACCATTACCAATAAAGCCGCCATCGAACTCTATAAATTATCATCATTCAGAAAAAACCTTGGATATCATACCTCTTATACTTAACTATTGCAGCCTCCCCATCCCCATCCACGCCGTCATCATTTGGGCCTTCGACAACATCGCCGCCGCTGCTGCCGGATTTAAGACGGAAATAATGAGATATGTGCCACTCGGAATAAAGTACGATTTCTGCTCCGCCATCTTATCTGGGCTTAAGGTTCACGATCTCATGGATTTCTCTCGGAATCGAAGTCGCATCCTTCCGCCACCCTATACTTATTATTATTATTTATCATATCCCGTTTGTTCGAACTTCGAAGAGGAGAGTAGTATAGAGAAGGCAGCATCACACAAACAGAATGGATATTGAATTAAAGAAAAGCGCCTAAATCGTTAAGAAGAAAATAAAAAAAAATAAAAAAATAAAAAAATTGAAAATGAAAATGAATATTTTTATATCGAGAATTAATAAGGTTCTTATATTTATACACGACGAGAGATTACCTTTCTTCGTATAATTCTTATCGTTTTCGCAAAAAGAGCTATAATGGTGCGCAATGACAGAAAGACTGAGAGCGGATCATTTGCTGGGCTATATGATATAGATGGATGGATGTGGAGGCAGCGGATTTATAGAATCGCGATTATTTGTAACATTAAGCTAATGATTATGATGGCATATAGAAGTAGAGTATCTTTATAGATATATTCGTATATACTTTTTATCGGAAGGAACTTAGCAAAGGTGGTTCGGTTCGCTACTATAAGGGAGAATTGATTCGATGCTATAAGAGTATATCTAGCGGGTAAAGTTTGACTTAAGGGATTTTAATCATAAAAAATAAATTGACGACAAATCCGGTTATTAGGAGGAATGTATATAACTTGATGCTGTGACTTGAGAACGTACTGGAGTTTTTTTTTTTTTTAAATTAATTCTTTTCAATGTCATATTTATATCCACTTTGAAGCTTATTAAAGAAAAGTATACTACCCAATTATTTTATTCCATGGAATTTATAATTATTGTTTTATTTAAAGGGAATGTAATATGTTTACCTGGAAAAAATCTATAAAATATAATACACCAAGTTTCTTTTTTTTTCCCTTAAAGTCTTATGATGGATGATTCATTTCCAAGATCTTATAGCTATGTAAGTAAGGTGACATTTTTACAAACTTGCACTTTGTATATGTTAACATGTTGAAAATGAGTGTCGCATAATATCAGTTAGAAAGGGGGTTGGATTTTTTAAGCCAAACATGGTTAAATGCCTTTCGATGAGGATATAAGTACATTATGAAGAAACCTCTCATTAACACTTTACACGTCTATTTATTTTTTTTTTTTTTTGTAAAGAAAGTCTCTTTTTTATTTTTTTCTTTGTTGAAAAGTTTTACTCATATAACTGATTTTGTTTTAAAGTCGATTTTCATAATAAATCATATATTGTTTTTTTTTTTTTTGTTTTATTGAGTTAGATAATAATGAATATGTTAACACAAAAAAGTATAAATTTATTTAAATAATTGCAACAATTTATGACTAAATGTAGTGGAATAAAGCTTTTAGTTTTAGATATCAATACACTTAGGTTTAGAAAATTACAAAACAAAAAATTATATGCAGGGTGATTGCTATAAGATGCACCAAAAAGTCAGAGTGAGTGAGTGAGAAATTTAAAAAAAAAAAAAATGAAAAATACTTTTTCCAAGAAAAACACTTTTTTTTTTGTTTTCCCAAGTTTGATCTACTCAGGTCAATTATTAAATTGGCGGAGACTATCCTTTTTTTTTATTTTTTTATTGCAAAACATCCGCTTTTTAGCAAATAATAAAAAAAAAAATAAACTGGATTAATTAGATTTCACCTTTTTTATTTTTTTATTTCTCAAGAACTAAAATACATTTCAGCATCTGGTTTTCAGTTTTTTATTGAAAATTAATAAGAGCATTGAATTTTGAAAACAAAAATTATAGTTAATTACATACAATTTTGAAAAAAATAAGTTTGAATTGAAAAATTAACTTTTTTCAAAATTTCGAGTTTAAAAATTAAATTTTTGAAAAACTATTAACTTACACAACTTAACTTAAAATGAAAATTAAAGAAGAGTTTTTTGGTTTTCCAAAAAGGTATAGCATGGCATTGTAAGTTTAACCGTTGTTTTTGAATAATTTGTTTTCCGTTTTAAGTCATTTTTTTAGAAAATTAACCCTCCCGCCTAAATGGGCGGAAATAGACCCTCCTCCCATACGATATTTTTCTTGTCTTAACCCAACCTACTCAGTCTGACTTTTTTGTGCACCTTATACCAATCACATAGTATAAATAACAGATATAACATAAAATTGTAAAATAAAAAGTTTATAGTATTAAAATCTTTTTTTTTATAAGAAAAAATAAGTTGAAAAAAAAACAAAATTTTTTAAAGGGAATTCCTAACGTGTTATGCTTTAGCTTTTTTTAAAGACATAAATTTATTCTTTAATATTGTTTTAAGTCAACTTATGTTAGTAGAATACTTTTTAAAAAATAAATTTCAAAATTTAAAATTTTTGAAAATTTTTATTAATTTCAAAGAAAATTAAAATTTACATAAACTACCTTTTTCTGTACGGCGTTAAGATTTCACTATGAATCAGTTTTTTTTTTTTTTTCAATTTAAGTACATATCCCAAAAACAAACAAATTACCCAAGGTCTTTGGTGACGAAGTGGGGAGGTAGATATTTTTGAGAACTAAAATCATCAATGACTTGTCGGAATGTGGATAAGGATCTAAGGTCTATCTTTTCGTGATTGCTAATAACAGTGGCCAAAATTGTGAGATGGTCTCATACTTATGAGTTATCAAACTTGTGACTGAACTGTAAATACTAAAAAAAAAAAATATTAGGAGTCGACACATTATGCATTGTTTTCTAGATAGTACTAGAATAAAAACAAAAAAAATAATAACAATTGATAATAAAGGCAAAAGTTCGAAAATCAATGTCGGAACCCAAAAATGTATATGCGACACGGCCAATAATATTTTTCGGTTTTCGTAGAAGTAATATTGACCAAAAAATTGAATTTAAATTATTATTTTATTGTTACAGATCGCATTTTATGGTACTAAACCGTTTAACTGTATCATCCAATTTGGCAGAGATTTAAACGTTATTAGATAATACATTAATGCATGTACTAAAATGTACTATTCATAAACTCTTTACACAAAGAATCAGCTGATATATATGTACTCCCCCAGCTAAATTTTTTAGGCGAATTAGTTTTTTCGTGTAAAAAAAAAACACTCATACGCCATAGAACCCGTTTTTGAAAATACAATTGCCTCTAGTTTGTTCTAAGTAAAAAGAGATGGGAAGAAAAAGTGATAAGTGTTTATGTTTTAAAGAAGTTTTGCATAATATTTCTTGGAATCCCAGATTTTTCTAGGCCTAAAAAATTTCCATAGAAAATATTTAATTTTTCTAAATATCCAAAATTCATATATTCCGACAGGTTTTTTTTTCTGGGATAAAATCCAATTTTGTAACTCATTCTCCTTCTAGAATTCCGGTTTGATTTAAAATTTTGACTACAGCTACTTCAAAATAAACAGGCTGGATTTTACATTTTATTTTTCTTCAAAAAAGCTACCACTATTGAATACCTTCTATTTTTTTTTTTAATTAATTTTTCTCGATTCCGATAAGTTATGGAGGGAAAAAGTTTGCCAGAGTAAAATATTCAGCTTACAATATTTCGAACAAATTAGTTGCCTTTAAAAATAGAGTTTCCTATTATTTTGAACTGAGTACACATTTTCTCGCTATTTATCTTTTATATGGCAAACAGTAAATAGGGATTAGACAGTAGCATCAAATCCAATAAATGTTAAAAATTAGAAGCTAAACAAATTTTGTTGAACACACTATTTTCCTCGACAAAATATATGAGACTCGAAATAAATTAATTTAAGAAATATAAGGATTAAAATAAGGGGCAAGGAAACAATAAAGAACAAATTCAAATCTATTACAAATTATTGTTACCTATGTCAAAACCTAGTTTGACTGTACTAGAAGCGTTTTCCAAAATTCGAATCTAAAAGTGCAAGAAAACGTTTCCGCCATTTCTGTCATTTTATACATAGTAAATAATATTGCGCCATTAGCTGTTGCATATTTTCTTTTTTGTTGATACAACATTTTTTGATGGAACTTAGCTTAAAAAAAATTATATCGGTTTGACATTTGGAAAATAATGTCAGAAAAACGTAAACCCTTGTACAGCCCCGTTTCAGAACTGGCGAAAAATTTAAATTTTTTACACCTGTGAAATTTACTTAACCAACTTGTTGCTTTGGTGGTAAACAATCTTCTATTTTCACACTAGTCTTGATATAGCTAATAATGCAAATAAACGCTAAACTTTATTTTTTACCTACAGAAAATTCTGGTTTAAATCTAAACCTAAGCCCCGTCCCCTTACATTCTTTCTCTTGAAGTTTCCAAAAAAATCATTTTACCGTCTTGGAGTAAGATAGTAAGTAAGTAAGAGTAAGACAGAGACAGAATTACGGCACACATTTTCATCTTTATTTTAATTGGTTATTGTTTGATTTATTGGCTTAAGATAATTCTTTGGAATAATTTTAAATAAATTAAAAAAATAATATGACATATATGTATTTATGTACATAATGCAAAATAAAAAAAAATTACTTCCTTTTCATACATACATAAACAGTGAAACCTCCCTTGAACAACAGTGACAGTGACGGTCGCAATACTTTTGTCCATCTAAAGGAGTTGTCCGTTCAAACGGAAAAGATAAGAAAATAGTTATAAAATAAACAAAATTCAAAAACAGACCACAGCTGCAGAAATAAAATCTGTTTAATCACAAAAAGTGACATTTGTTAAATTTAACAAATTGCGTCTGATATTCTTATCCGCGTCCGGGTAAGGGAGTGTCCCCTTAAGTGATCATAAAATGTATGGAATTAAAATCCAAGATCCACGGTCGTGAGAATTTGTTCGCCCAAGAAAATTGTCCGCTTAAGGGTGTTGTCCGCAATAGGAGGTTTCACTGTATATAAATACAAATTATGTAGGTGAAGCCTATCTATCTATCTGTCAAACCTACACCCCTTAAGTCTAAAGAATGCACCTTCTAAATCAAAGTTTTTTCTAGATTTGTAATATTTTTTCTTTGTCTATATTCTTAAGACTAACCCCATTTTCAATCGGATGACAAGCTGCGGCTTGAAAAAAAAAGTACTTTCTTTACATTCCTCCGCCTTTACCGTTGCCGTTGCCGCCAACGACCGTGCGTCATAATATGTTTAACTATATGATGAATAATTATTTTCATTCTTCCTTTTTTTAGTCTTAACAAAAAACAACAATAACTAAGAAAAAAAAAAACATTATTATTGGATTAGAAATGCAGAAATATCCGTTATTAGTTTCGACTTAAGACGAGCCATATCTGTGCCTTGTCTATTGCACACAATCGTCAAACATTGTGTGGGGTGTTATAGTGTCCGCGTCTTTAAGAATTTGCAAAATATTAAGAACACCTCAACATATACATTCATATAACTTGGGCAAGGAATATGAAATGAAAGGGGTTGTTGATGGTAAATTTTTTTTTTTTTTATTTTTCGACGCCTTTTCAAGAATCCATCACTCAAAAAAGCATTCTTATTTATGCACATTCCAATGACTTAAAGTGTATTGAAGAAGCTTTGGACAAATGTGAAATCTTTTACAAGGAAAAGACTAAGTGAGGGATTTAGGTTACCTCTATCTCTCTTTCTCTCTCTGCAAGCTTAATATAATAATGAGGGGGAAGGTGGTGAAAGGAGAGGTGGATTTTTCTACTGTAAAACGTATGATTGGAATTTGTGCCACAAAAAGATTGGTATGCTAAATTTGAATGACATATCATATTATAGGTTTTGTTATTATTCTATGGGGCTCATAGAAATATATATAATGGTGTTAGCTTTAATATAGTATAAGACTTGAGCTATAGAAATATAATTTTTAAGGAAGTGTTTCGCTTGAGCTAATATTGTAATCATTATTCTAGTCGTTCGGATTAAGAGTGCTTCCCATGGTGTTTATAGAGATTGATTTCCTTGAATTGATTTTTGAAAGGATTTTCTATTCTATTTGCGTCTTATTTCCAACGACAAAAAATATCTTAATTCTAATTTATAGAAGAAATAAGGGAAAATACATTTTTTTGACATTGTGTGGTTACCATTTCTTGTATAATAATTTAAAATGTCTGTCAGAAAATGTATATAGAGTTTTTTATAGAAATTAATTGATTCTATATCTGAAATATAGTGAAAACTTAAAACCTATAATGCGGCTTAAGGTTCAATATAAAATCGTTAAACACCAAAAATGTCTAACTATAAATTACCCAACTACACTATACTCATTAGCAAATTGATAAATCTAAAATTCGGTATATACAAACGTCCAATACTTCATCACACCAAAACCCCACCTAAAGACCACCTAACCACTATAGTTGTTGTAGTCATTAGAAGACCTTAGTTCTGTGGTATCACGAGAACCTCCCAATCAAATTAGAACCTCTTTAACATTTCCACATCATTCAGCCAAATCATATTTATACATATATGAGATTAACAATCATCGAATATTATGGTTCCTAGAATAATTTTTTTTGTATGTGTCCCTGAAATGTGCGTTTTAACTATAATGAAAATAATCAGATAACTACCTTAGTTAGATAGCAGGTTTATATTATTATGGTACACATGTATGTGTGATGAGCAAACTGCTGTATTACTATAGATAGGTTCTATAAAAGGTGGAAATAATATAATTTATGATAAAAGGAACAAATCGGCTTTTGTTTTAGAGTTTTAACCTCAAATTGGTCAGGATGATGGATAGGATTCACCGAATCGTCATCATTACCATCATCATCATATCAATAATATCACATAGGTGCGTATATACCATTTTACCAAACTCTTTACAACCGGTCAGTAGAGGTCGGTGGTACCAACACATGTACATATATGCTGCGCATAATATCCTATTGTTCGTGGATTCACACAAATCCCCGAAAGGGTTCAGCTTTATACCTGATGCTGATGCTGATTCTGATGTTGATGCGATGGTCGTTCAGCTTGCAACTCCTGGAAACCATATTCCCACCTGATGATATTTTTACTCTTTCAAGCTTTACAATTTGCGTAATTAATCATGAAAATTAAATTGATAATGCGGTGATGATGGCGTATATAGTGATGGTAAGCAGTGCTAGATTATCTTTAAGAATTACATGTAGGCTCTGTGTCTTTTAGGGGCTCTGATGTTGTTATTTTGCAACAATTCATAAGTTTTCTAAAATTTTAAGACTGCAGCGCCACCTATTGAATATTTTTTAAACCACAACATAAATAAATAACTAAGAAAAATACTCAAATATAATAAAAGTGGGTGTGGCAGTAGGTGAACTTTTAAAAAAATACATAATGTCATGCTTTCTTTGAGAGATCTTAATTACAAAATTTTAACTTTATAGAAATGTCAAGTAAGGATTAATCTCAGATATAAGAAAAATGGGCGTGGTAGTAGGCGGGTTTTCTTAAAAAAAATAAACATGACATGTTTTTGGCTCAAGTTAGGTATGTTATAAATTTTGAGCCTTCGACGGATGTCACATACGGATACAATACTAGACTAATAGAAAAAAAAGTGGGCGTGTTAGTAGGTGTAGGATATGAAAATAATATGCTTTAGGTTAAAAAAGCTTAAATTTCAAAATATTATCGTTCTTCAGACATTCGATAGTTAAAATCTAATAAAAGTGGGCGTGTCTTTGGGCCGATTTAACTAAAATCACTTTCTAAGCCGTTTTCTCCTAAAAAAAGAAGCATTTAAAATTTCAGCAAAATTGCTTCAGACTAAAATTTTTTATAATAGATGTTTTTTTTTTAACGAAGAACTTTAAATTGGGAACACTGTTTTTTGTAAAATTCGATTTGACAGTTCTCTGTTGTTTTGAATTTACATAGTTTAAATGAATAGATATTTATTTCAAAAAAAAATTTGTCAAATGGACTTTCTTAACTGGCCACCTCGTTCGTGCGAAGATGGTAGTAGGTGGAATTGCAAAACCAAAAAATGCACGTTTCATACTCCGAACACAAATCTTTTCTTTTCATCCTGGTAACCAGCAGGCCCGCTCTAAATGGTTAAGTTCGACCCTGATGGTATAGATATTGAGCAATAACCGACCATCACTGACAGTTGTCCATCTGTCTGTTAAAATACGCACCATCTAAAAGCAGATTTTATTCAGTATGCGTTTCTCTGGTGATCTCTGTCAAAAAAAAATTTAATAAAATAATTATAAAAATATAATATTTGTATTGTTTTCACGCATTATCGACATCATAACTGGAAAAACTTTAAACTTCAATATATGTACATATAATAAATACTTTACCATATGCAAATACATATGCACCTATTTTATCCAATATATGTAATTTTAACTCCCTGATGTCCATCCTTTAAGATTTGATGTGGCCTGTCGCCACCACCGCACCACACCGTATATTGTATATTTCATTTATAATTTTTGGCAACCGCATAATCCTTTCGGTTCACTTCATTTCAATTTTTGTTTTTTGATTTAATTTCGCGCCCATTGTCCAAAAAGGTCATAATATAAACGATTAAACATCCGTTTCAAGTTTATTTGCCATTACATATAGGATAGGAGATAATAGGTCAAGTGGGGCAGTTGTACGTGCGTCGTCGTCGTCGTCGTCGTCAGTGTGAAGTTCTCATAATTTTATTTCAATATATATGTAGGTAGGTATATACATATGTATAATTGAGATAGTTAATTAAATAATATGAGTTAAGCTTATTTTCACTTGTAATCCTTCCTCAATCAATTATATGATATAATTTTATTCGTCATTTTTCGTCATCTGATGTGTCTGTTCAAATTTATACATACGTACACAATATAATATTAACGCCATGTGAAAATTGATTGGTGGCCGAAATTCAACAATTTTGCGTTCTCTTATTTAACCCAATATAAAATTTACCTTAATTTATTGTTCAATCGTTGAATAAAATATTTATTATTATTATTTTTTTTTTTAATATTTTATGATATGTATGTGCTAAAATTATTATTGAAAGCACTCGTAAGGTATTTATGGTTATGAATAATTATTTTCTAAATTTATAATAGAAAAATAAATCAAATCATAATTGATTGTATTTACATACATAATATAAAAAAGGTATAGTACTTGAATTAGGATTTTTCTAATAATTAAGTTATCAAATTACATACATGTACAATGTACAATGTACATTTATATAGATTTAAAGGAATGTAATTAGTTTAAATGTGGTAAATTTTTGCTTATTAATTACTGGATTGTTAGCATATTTTGGTTTTTTGTTAAACGAAGCGTGTGGCTTTATCGTTCAAGTGATAAAGTATTTTGCGATTGGAAAAAAAATACACATATAAACAGATCAAGAGCAAAAACATCATCAAATGGTCAACATTAGTTGAGGACTTTTAAGCCCTACAAAAAATGTACATTTGTTGCTCCAAAATTGTATTACTCCCGCTCTCTGGGAAAAAAAAGACACAACATTTTAAGAGGGAAGATAAAAACCTGTCAAAAACATGTAAAACGAGATAAAATTGTTGTGAAAAAGTTAAAAGCTATTTTGAACTTATTTTTGTTTAGAAATGTAATTTTCGATAAAAAAAAAAGAAGTACGGAAAACCGTTTTGCATTTTCGAAAAAAAAAACATACCTACACCCTTTCAACGATTGTAAATTATTAATTTAAAGTTGATAAATACTGAAAACTAATTTTTAAAAATCCAATGGATAAATGTTTTGATCATTGACTAAAAGCACAGACCGTTGGGAATCACAAGAAAATTGACAATTTTCATGGAATAGTTGATCTGTTTTTTTTTTTTTTTTTATAAATTGACTTTTAATCAATGTTTTCCATCGTAGAGCCCACGTCGCACAGGGGGGCAATTTTATTTTATAGGGGGGCAATTTAAAATTATGCTGCATTACACTTCATTCCGAAAAATCTTTGCTTTGCAGAGAAAGTGTAACTGCAATATAATAATTTTGTTTTTCTTTTTTTTATTTTTATCGAAAACGAAAATCAGTTTCAATAAAACAGCGTTTCACATTTTTGCCAAGAAATTCTCATAACCCAAAAAAAAAAATGATTTTGACATTTTTCAAATGAAAGGAAATTGCCTTTTTTTTGGTTATTCCGTATATTTTTATTATTATTATATTTTGGTTTGTCCGCGTTAAAATCTGGACTAATTTTGTTACAATTTTGTTTATAGTTAAGAAACTTTAAACTTCATAAATTACCTATCTTATATAAACCAGTTTGAAAATTGTTCAACAGGTCCTTATTTCTTTTAGTTTTACTATTTACCTTCTATTCTTTTCTCTTCAAAAACTCTAACAGCCCTATTAATAAAAATACACCATCCGCTCGTAAACACACGTTTTACCTAACACTAGGATAGTAGACTTATCCATTTGATAAAATAAAATATTAATAAACTTATTCTGTTTTCATTTTATCTGTTCACTGAATAACATAGAAAAGTTGGCAGCACTTCCCTCAATTGTATTAAATATTCTAGCACTTATTTCATTTTTGAAAGCTGTCTGTCATATCAGTCAGCTGTGAATTGAATTTTGAATTGTGTTATTGTAAAAATTCATTTATTTATTTTGCTCATGCGAATTTTTATTTCGTTTCAGGAATATTAATGAATGGGTTTCTAACAAAAAGTAATTGGTTAATTGAAATTATTATTTATTTATTTGCACCAACAATTCTTCAAGTTGTTTCTCGTCGATAGGTGTATCTTTTTTTTTAATCTAATGAGAACATCGAAAATAATCAATTAGAACATCGACTTGTTATACTTCAGATATTGACCTAAAGGAAGAAATTATATTTTTTTTATTTATTTTTAATTTTACTATGAAAATGATGAAAATTCGAAATACTGGAACGTATCTTGACTCGTCCGTAGAAGAGTTGGTTTCTGATATTAAAAATTAGTGATGTTCTTAGAAGTAGATACTACTAGGATTCAAAAAAGGTATAAACCATTTCTGTAAGTACAATTAGATAGCAAGAACGAGTCAAAATACGTTCCATAATTTGATTTTATTTTCAAACGGATAAAAATTCAAAAAATTGTAATGTAATTTGACTCGTCCTTGCTATCTAATTGTACCTACAGAAATGGTTTATATGTACCTTTTTGGAATCCTAGTAGTATCTACTTCTAAGAACATCACTAATTTCAATTAAGACATCGTTCAGGTTATCTAAGTAAGAAAGTAAATATTTTTTTTTCTATTTAAAGGTTACGTAAAAGCTTTACCGAGTAGGACTTCATTAAAATCAATAGCAAGGTTGTGTAGAACGGCTAAAGCCACGATGACGGTTTTTATATTTTCCAACGATCCTCTTATACCCGTTAGTAAAATACGAAATCGGGATTTCCAAACCCCAAATGTTCTTTCAATTGTGTTTCTTGTTGCGATGTGTGCTTTATTATAATTTTCTTCCCCTAAAGAAGTTGTATTAAGAAGTGGTGTATAAAGGAAGTTGGTGCACTTATAACCACCATCACCAAGAAGACGTCCAATTAATTCACCTCTTTCAAGACGGTCTTTTAATCCACATTCGTTGAAGATTCTTGAATCGTGGGTACTTCCACAAATAGTAAATAATAACGTATCTATCAAATTTGACAGGCAAGTTAAAGTTATCCGCTCGTTAAACACCAAATTTGGTGAGATAAGTTATCCGTCTATTGTCAAATGTCATTTAAGGCTAAAACACATTTATTATTAAGAATTAAAAGTTAAAACATGTGTTAGTGTTGTTTCATATCTATTTTGTTATTATTAATAGGGCTGTAATGGTCTTATTTATAAACGTTGTCTATCTTCAAACAACTGTCAAACTTTAGAAAATGTGTTCAAAAACCTCGTTTATTGTTGTTTTATAGCTGCCTAACTTAGACACAAGAGTAGATTGTCTTAACCGTGAATAATGTGATATTTATTTTTATTAAATAAAGCATATTTCCATGAATTTGAAAATAGTTAGACAGTGTCTAAGTAGACAAAGATCTAATAAATACGACTGTAACTTTATAAAGGTTCTTATTTTTTTTTCTATTTTTTATTCTTAAATTTCTTTGATGCTTATGTTATGTTTAATTAATTTTAAAAACATTTTTTTTTTCATATAACTATGTAACGGGTGATTTTTTAGCTGGTTTGGTTTTGGCAACACTGGTTTTGACAGCTGACGTGTGTTTAGTACCTTGTGTCACTGTCAAACAGCTTCAGTTTGGTTTGCAATTTAATCATGGATCGTCTTACAAATGAACAACGCTTGCAAATTATTGAATTTTACTATCAAAATTCGTGCTCGGTTCGAAATGTTCATCGCGCGCTGCTTGTTCAGCGATGAGGCTCATTTTTGGTTGAATGGGTACGTAAATAAGCAAAATTGCCGCATTTGGAGTGAAGATCAGCCAGAAGCATTGCAACAGCTACCAATGCATCCCGAAAAAGCCACTGTTTGGTGCGGTTTATGGGCCGGCGGCATTATTGGGCCATATTTCTTCAAAGATGATGCGAATCGCAGCGTTACTGTCAATGGTGAACGCTACCGAGCGATGATAACAAACTTTTTTTTGCCCGAAATGGAAGTTCTTGACTTGCATGATATGTGGTTTCAACAAGACGGTGCCACATGCCACACAGCACGCGAAACAATGGCGCAATTGCGAGGCGAGTTTGGTGAACACTTAATTTCACGTTTCGGGCCGGTCAATTGGCCGCCTAGATCGTGCGATTTGACACCATTAGATTATTTTTTGTGGGGGTATGTCAAGGCTAATGTCTATAGGGACAAGCCCGCTTCGATTGACGCACTGGAAGCCAACATCCATGCATTCATTCGTGAGATACCGGCCGATATGTGTGAAAGAGTATGCCAAAATTGGACTCAGCGGATGGGCTACCTGAGACGCAGCCGCGGTCAACATTTGCATGAAATTATCTTTAAACATTAAATTGCAAGGTTCAAACTATCGATTCAAATAAATATTTCATTCATTTTTTCGAATTTTTTGTGTTTTTTTTTTTTTTAAAGTTCTAAACCTCTTAAAAAATCACCCATTATAAAGCATAACACACATTAAGGTATAATAAAATGCATGAAGGATTATTACGACTTGTGATTAATTTTAAAACTCTGCATCTTTTCAGTTCCAACCAAGTATCAAGAGTATTTTAAAACATAACCTATGCGAAACTCTAAAATATGTATTCCTATACCTACACTATAGTCATGATGTGTCAGTCTTTTCTGTTAATAGTTATAACAACGCATGATGGTATCCTCTTCCATTGATAGATAACTATACTGCACGTTAAGATGTAGATGAAGTCTTAAGTATATAGAGTCTTATGAACTTTATCGCACCCAAAAACTGTTGCAAGGAACACAACTTTGTGATAAGTAGTTGTTACTACTTTTCACAACCTCTTGAAAAAAAAAATAGATTAAAAAACAAAACTACTACTATATACAAGCCATCATCCTTGCCAGGGAGTTTGTGCGAATCTTATAAGAAACGATTTTCATATAATAAGTTTTGCCTCAGTTTAATTATAAAGCAGAGCATTTATGACACAAAGCTGTATTTTCTTTTCTTTAATAGTTTTCTTTGAAATTACAAAAAAAAAACACTACGAAAAATGTTCAAAAACTTTAATACACAATATTTAATCCGCTTGTTGTTTAATTTAACCCTTTCGATGAACTACGTTAGGATGAAGACAATAAAAACAAAGTAAGGCATGTATTTTCAACTTCTTATAAGAAAAAAAAAAAAAAAAAGTTTTATCCAAAAGTGAAATCCTACTTGAACCGAATTAGCTTTGTCCAAAGTTGAGAGGCATAAACAATTTCTAAACACAAATACTCACTCTTATGCATTTCATCGTCCTTTAAAAAAAAATATCCATCCAGAAGTGTTTTCAGGGACTCGATTATACATATACACATACAATCAAACAAGAGAACCATTCAAAGTGCACAGAGAGTATAGGTAATCCCTTAAAATCGTTAATCCCTTACCTTTTCCCATTAAGGCATAATTTTTAACCCTCCATCCATATAGCAGCAACCATTGTTCGTCGAAATACCCTTTTTCGTATGACTATACTTCATACCTATAGCCGCGCCAAATACTTACTATATAGCTAAAGTGTAAGTCCTTTTTTGCGCGTCTCCTCTACTAATTCCGATTCTCGGCTTTCGATTGACAAGGCGATTGCGATGAGTATATTTGCATTTTTTTTTTTTTTTTTCATTCTTCGTTTTATGTTGCATGGACCTTTATTTTTTTGTTGTTTTGTTGTTGGTACACGCTGCTGTAGTATATCCTGATGGGGTATATTTAAGATTGTTGAATGCCTTGGCATATAACCCCTTAAAGGATTTTAAGAAGCCTTTTTATTCATCCTCCCCAATCGCCACCGACACCACCGTCGTCGGTTAAATATGAATTGATCGTGAGCTTACTCTGGTACTTGAACGTGCATCCCATCCAATCCCACCCTTCTTTTTTTTTTGCCATCATCCTGCTTATGCAATGATTTTTAATCGAATCCTTTTTATAGGAATTAGAGGTATATACATTATACATTATAAGAAGCATAGCAGAGAAATAGTATAACAGCACGTTGTAATAATGATGATGATAATGATGATGATGGGTTTGTTGCCTTCGCTAATCCACACTTAGTCTGTTTCTTACATAAAAAATATTTTATATTTCAAGGACTTTTAAGTACACACACACACACCTATATACATACATATTTACACAGAGAGGATTAACTTTTGATATTTATCTGGAAATCAATGAATTAAAGAGCGACAAAATAGCAAAAGTCAGTTAAATCTTAAGTACTCATCGATGAGAGGTTAAGGAGAATTATTATTATTTTTTTTTTTTTTTAATTTTCAACTTAAGATTTAAGCTATAATATAGGACTGGATATTTTTTTTATAAAGGTAGAAGAGGAATGGGAACTTGGATTTTGAATATTTGAACATTTGCTTGACAATTTCAATTATTATAATAAATCCTTGATTTTGAAGGTTTTTTTTTTTGTTTTAATGTTAATAGGTAATGAGCGGCTTAACAAAATATAGACAGAGGCGCTCGCAGAATTTCTTATTTAAAATGGGGGAGGGGGCGACGACGGTGCGGCGGTGGCGAGGCAATAACTGGTAGAATTCCATGTTCGCAGACTTAAAATTAGTTAAAAGTTAAAAGTCCTTTTCTGTTAAATGAAAATGATTGTATTTTTGTAAATAACAATCTCCCTAAAAATACACTTTAATTTTGCATATTTTTGTTCAGAACTCTTTTAATCCCTAGTTTTGTCATGACATTTGTAATAACTTTTATATTATTTGTATTTTTTTTTTATCAAAGTTATATTTTTTGTAGGTACTTTGTTGTATTCACGTAAATATTCCGTCCCACTTTGATCAAATGGGGCATTGTGTATGTGTGTATCTTTCTACACACGCATACACACAAACAACACATAATCAGCTATCATTCAGCAGTAGTTCGATTAATCGATGGGATTTTTGAAGAAGATGAAGAAAAAAGGCTTGCTCGTGATTATTTTATTTATTAAATGGAAATATGTTGATCCAAACGGGACAAGGATATACGTTAGTCAGGGTCTGATTTGCTAATTCTTGTAAATGAGAAGCTTTGTCTTTTTTATCTACTGTTTTCTCAGTACGAGATGGTGGTACAATAGGATGTTTGTTGAATTTTTACCCGTTTGTAAAGTTTACAATTTGATATTTATGGTTTTTAAGTAAAAAGTGAATCAGATAAAAGGAGAAATAAGCTCAATTTAGTATTAAAACGGCATGCTTCTTTATTTTACTATGTTTGTAAAGTTTACATGCGGGTATATTTGGTGTTTTTCCATTGTGGGAATAACTTAACCACCGTCTGGTACTGTGGTGTTGATGTTCTGACTACTAGTTTCAAGTCTATTCAATTATTTGATTCATATACATATGGCAGACAGATAAATGGTAAAGTTTTTGAGCTTATTAGTTATATGATATCCAATGTTTTTTTAGAATAGCTAAATAAAATGAGAGAAGAAAATAACTTAGATTAATAATTACGACAGCGTGTTTTTGTAAATTTTTATTCTGTTTGTAAAGTTTACATGCAGATATATTAAGTGTTTTTCCATAATGGGAATAACTTAGAAAATGTCTGATAGTCTCATGTTGATGTTCTGACTGTAAGCTGAAATTCTTTTCGATGATTTCATTCATAATTATTATAGTAGTCCGAAGTAGAGGGAAAAATAAAGATGCAAAGTTTTTTTTCTCTGCACAAAAAGTATTTCTTTTTTCAAAACAAGTTACAACTTATGAAATTCTACACCAAGTGATTACAACATTTTTTTTAAAGAGCTATAAATTCCGATAAAAACGTTCGCAAACGCACACAGAAACTTACACCGCATTGATGTTAAAATAAGGACATTAAATCAAACAACTGGTATTGTAACCTCTGTGCGGCGAGTTTTTCCCAAAATGTATTGTTCTTATAAAAAAATACTAACACATTTTGTATGTAGAATTTTAAAAACTACAACTTTTGTATTCAGAAAAATCCTATTGATGATAATCAGAGAGATATTTACAAAAACGTTGCATACCAAAAAGCAGTGGTTCAGTGTTCTGCCGAAATTTGATTGACGTTTTTTGCCTAATTTACCTGAACTTTATTAACAAAAATTAAGCAGACAATTAACTAACCAATCGGAATAAATTTTTTTAACCAAGTTAAGTATTTGGTTCAACTGTACAAATAATAAATAAAAACTAAATAATTTAACCGTAAGCTGTTTGAATTTGATTAGAAATAGCAAGGAAAACTTATTTAATTTTTGAGTAAATTACATTACTTACAAATTATTCAATTTCACTGTAAAAAGGAAAATCTTAAAAAATGGCATTACTTAAACTATAGCTTCATTCCTATGTGCATAGTTCACTTTACAGTGACACCATCATAATATAGGTATACTCTCCTCGGTGTCTCCAAAAGCATATGCTTCCACCTCTCACCCAATATTTGTTCTCGTATGTCCCTAACTTTCTGTTAAAGAGGGATGAAGTTCGTGTGTGCAAATTTGTTCACGTGTGTCTTAGCATGAATGAACTGCAAACGGTCAGTAAGCTTTAAAGGATTTATTTATCCTTTGGATTTCGATAAAGTAAATCTGTTTTCATGAACCTTTCGTATATGAATGCAAAGAGAGACCAAGATTAAAAAAAATAACTTCCTTTTCACAGATAAATCCACTTTTATTTCATTTTGATTGAATGAAAATAGTGATGATATACCAACTACCTATTTAAATATCCTTCTTTCCATACAACTAATCAATGATTTATTTTTTTATTTTTTTAATTGCAGACATAGTAAAACTTCGTTGTATTGTAGAATCCGTTCATTCATCACAAGCATCCCTTATGGCAAACGACACAAGGAATATTTACAAAAGACGTCCAAATATCGAATCAGATTGTTGTGTAGATGTGGGGACAGCTACCCTATGGAAAGATATTGTAAATACAGCCCTTCACAATCTTGGCTATTCAATGGAAGTTGCAAGTACAGCAAGAGGTAAGTATTTTAAATATTTAAAATATAAAAAAAAAATATATATTATTATGGTTTGAAATATTTATATTAAATTAATTTTATTAAAATTATTTTAATTCCAGGCTCTCTTATAATTAAAAATTGGAAACCAATTCCTTTGGAAAATATTTCTGACAATCCTGTGGTACAAGTTGGTGATATCTTAGGTGAATTGGCATCTGTAATTACATTAAGGATACTTATTTTAAGAGCGAAATCATCTCCTTTCGGTGAAATCAAAGATAAATTACTGAGATTGTTGGTTTTGCAATCGCATACGTTACTAAGATCGAGTGGATGTCCTTTAGATGAGGTAAGTTTAAAATTTTAATTAATAAGAAATCATCAAAGAATCATTTTCAAAATGCCTGTACCAACTGCCTACATAAATATTTAAATTTTTCAACAAAGACTAAATCTCGTAGGTAGGTAAACTGAGTCAATTGCGCTAAAATGTTGAATATATATTGTATGATTGTAATTCCTAGATTATTTTTGAATTTCGATATACAAAGGATTTTTGAAATATTTATGCCAAACAGGTGGTAAATGAATTTAATTATATGCGTTGTTTTTTTTTTTTTATGAAAGAACGCAGAATCGCAGAAATATGTTTGAAGCTCCTATTGATTTTAATCACAAAAGATTGCATGGAAAGTCTTTAGGTGTTTTTAATTGTATTAAATGGGATTTAAGATTTCCTCTGAAGTGGGTATCCTATGAATTTAATGAATTTTGTTTCTCTCGCGTATTCTAACAGTCTAATAAAACAAATCAAATTAATTCCAATCATCTACAAAAAATAAAGTATCGAATTTCTTTTACATTATTAATCCAAAAACTTTAATAAAAAAAGTAAGCTTCGTCTGCCATTTTATTTAAGTTTTTAACTTATCACAGAATTTTTGATAATTTTTTTTTGTTAATAAATTTAGTTTAAATGCTCTGAATTTTAATATTTATCAACTATTGATTGATTATAATTGGCAGTCGTAATAAGGGTGATAGCTTTGTAGGTGAAAATATTCCCTGAAGCTTTGACAAAATGCTCGAATTATTGTTTAAACATTCAAAATTTACTGTTTTGTTGAACAAACTGCCGAAATTTGAAGAGCAAAAATTATTTTTAATGTTCATCTGAGCTATAGAATGTATTAAAAATATTGAAATAATTAAATTCTTAAATTTTCTATTCATTAATATTTGGTGTCCGACAATAAATTAGTAAAATTCAGCAAGATAATGTGCCAATATTCAGCGAATAAGTATACTTACTTGTTAGTTTTAAGGCTTTTCTTTCCGCCTCTTCTGTTGAAATTACTCCAACAAATACTTTAAAAATTATGTAGAGGAGGGTTGCTCCAAAACATTCATAGAATATTAGTTTTTTAAACTTCTAAAATTTTTCATTTTGAAAATGAATATCAAAAAATCACAATAATCATGGCGGATTCAATAACTTCTCTAGTATAAAATATTTCGCCCATTCCAAAAAATTGATTTAACAGTTAAATTTAAAAAAAAGATTGATTTTTTTTTTTAAATTTTCAGTTTAATTTTTCAAAAATCATATACATACATATATAATATATAGAATTATAATGAAGGTGTTGCTAGTTGCCATTGTTTTTCAATATTTTTTTTTTCTTTTCCTTTATTTAAAATTTTGTTTTTTTTGAAAATTGCCCTTCCTGCCTTGAAAACAAAGATAGTTCTCTGAGTTTAAATTGAAGCTACTTTAAGTCCCCTTCCTTTCAAGCGACGAAGTTTCTGATAAATTTCAGTCCAGTCTGTCTCTGAGAATTAAAATTACTATCTAAGTTATAAAAACGATTGCATGCATAGAGGAGTGTTTAGTGAAAGTATTAATTCGATTGTTAGGCCTGTATTCACCGAGCGCTGACATAAGTCTCATAACTTTATGAGGCTAATAAATCTAGGGTATTCACCGACGACTCATAAATATGTTTCGAATTTCGAAAAAGAGAGCAACTCTCTGTCAACCAGGCACTCCCAAACTTTAAAATCAAACCTTTTTCTAAAACTATTGACAACTCACTAATCAGCTGTTTGTCAAACGAAAATCGATATATTCTTTTGTTGGTAACTGACCGGTGTTTTATAATTAAATAGAAAATATAACATTAATATTTTTAATTGTTCATAAATGCTCATAATATTCAATAAATTTTTTCTTCGATCCGAAGAATCATACGAGTGAATTAAATACCGTAGCAGCTGCCCAAATGAAAAATCGAAATTGAAAAAAAAGCAAGACAAAACACTATGACGGTGACAGATTGACAGTAGTTGTGGAAGTAGTTTCGAAAATGTCAGAATATATTTCTAAGAGAGAGCTCATAAGTTATGAGTGGTCGGGACCATTCATAACTTTTATTACCGCTCATAAATATCCACTTATTAATTCTTGGGGAAAAGTTTTTTGAGACTCATAAGTTATGAGTGCTCTGTGAATTCCGGCCTTAGTATTTAAGTTCAAAATTTGATGAAAAATTTTTAAATAGTGTAGTTATTGCTCCAAGCCTCAACAAGGGAAGTTAAAGGATTAATTCAATGGGACGGACGTTATGGTTGATTTTATGTTTTTTTTTTTTTTCTTTTTTAAGCATTAACTCAGTTAGTAGGTACCTACGACAACGTATCTTACATTCAAGATTCAACCACCGATAACTTACTTACAAACGTCCACAATTATGATGATTACAGCAAGCAGCTACATCCACTTCAATTTTCATAGGCGTATTGGTTTTCAAAACCAAGAATTTAAAGACAGCTCCATATTCTTTTCTTTTTCATTATGACCAACTTGTGCTGTCATTTTCTGAAGAGAAACTTACAATTGGCATTACGTATACGCAATTTAAATTAAAAAAAAAAAAACATTCGACTGTTTAATTTACAAATAAGCAATTTATTTTTTCTCTTTGGAATTCATGGGAACACAAATTGAGCAAATATTGGGACAAGCTGTTGTTTTTTTGTTTGAAAACTAGAAAATAGCGGTCCTCTCTTCAAGCTCAAAAAAAGGATGACCAACTCTATAAGTTCAGTACATGCTTTCACCTATTTTTTAAATGTTACGCTTTGTAACACGTTTTTAAAGCCAACTAAAAGTTCACTTCCTGAAGCTAAAAATGACAGCATAGATTTTAAAATGACATTTATTTGATTTTAAGAAAAACCTTAGAAAAAGCGTACCTATTAATCTTAAGATGTACAGAATATGTTTCTTTTTTGGTATATTCCTTTTTGTCAAAAACTATAATTTATTTCTCAATAAAAACATAGATACATTTATTCTCTTTCGAAATAAAGGTATTAATCCTTCTTGAAAAAGCAACGTCTGCATTGCACCCTACTACCAAATTTCTTCTTTCATTTTTGTCCATATACATATATATACGTAAATATGCCTTGAGACTTCTCTAATTTTAAAGCATATCTTATTAAAATAATAATTCGGCTTAAGTTAATAGTACTTATTTTCTTCTATTGACATCACACACATGTAAACATATACATCAGAAATGATATTTTGGATTTTAAGACCATAAAAGGATTTTGAAAATATATACTTAGATGGGTACACATGCATACATACCATCAATTTTTGATGAAATTCTATACCTAAACTCGTAGATTCTAGACATTATAATGTTTCTAATCAGTCAACCAAACTAATATAGCATCATAGTGATTTTTAGATGTGTCATGCTGCCGAAAATCTCTCATCAAACGTTACCCCCAACAAAAAGAAAATTATATATATATATTGGTATGTATACACGGAAGGCTTTCATTATATTCGTTTCTTTAACCTAATCCTTCATCATCACAGAGCGAAGATCAAAATATTGCGTTTTCAGTTGTGCAAAACTATATCACAGCACAGGTGTATCAAAGGTACAATCTCTAAGCTCTGTATGACACAAGAAGTACATACATATCAAAGGAGATATAGGCAGATATATTTGTATGTAGGTATATTCAAAAATATTCAATCCAACCTAAGATATACCTATAGCTATATCTATACTGCTTTCCACCTCTTATTTGTAGCTTATATGTAGAAAGATTGAGAAATTCACAAACACATGCCAAAACGGTTTAAAATTTAAAAGACAGACAAACAAGCGCACCTTTGCTTTGTGTTGTTGTAATATAAAAGCTTTGGCATTATAGCAAAATATAGAGAACATTTTCTTATTCTTAATCGGATCAGGATAAGCGTTTCAGGTTCGCATATATTAGATAAAAAGATACAAATGAACAATATAAGCGAGTGTCTATATATTATGGATGTGTGTGTGTATTCGTATAAGGTTATTTCTAATGCTCTAAAAGTTATAACTAATATATGAAAGGGTTGAGCATATATTTGTAGGAATTTTAGCCATCCCACCCCATCCCACAACAACGCCTTCATCCCCATTAGCCCGAGTGTTAGACGCTTAGAAGGGGGAGTATAGGTGTGGTTGACATTGTGCAAATGATTTGATTTGTCTTTTAAATTATACGAATAATTATAAATCAAATCTTACTTCGTTTCCTGAGAGAATTGCAAAAGGAAAAATTATCCACAATAAAGAAACAAAAAAAAAAAAAAACAAGGTTATTTAAAGAACGGATTAATTTTATAATTTGACTCCTCGTATGTTTTTTCTCGTCCTTTTCTCATTTTCATATAATTCCCCAAACTAACAAAGTAAATTCGTCTTATTTTAATTTTTGAGAAGATGAAAGGTTTAATCGTTCAGCCGGAAGAAAGAAGGATTTTTCGTCAGGACTATAAAGGTGTTCAAAATTTTAATCTTTCTCACTTGTCTTAAACGCGACAAAAAGATTTCTATTTGAGAAGTTATTTTGGCAAATGATGTACATACATATGTATATGTATTTGTGGATTATGTTTGTGTGTATAATATGATGCATAATAAATTAATATTAAGATTATGAAAAGAGGGATTAGTGTTTTTGTCTTCGAAGGAAATAACATGCATGAAAAATAACGGTTAAATGCTGGTGTTAAAAAGGAGTATAAAAAACATCAGATATAATTCAGCTAAATACATATACATATGTATATTCAAAAATATTTAAAAAGATTAAAATAAAAATGTACATGCTTTTCCTCACTTATTTAAAAAAGCCAATAAATTTGTGTAATTAAACCAAATTAAAGGCTTCAAATGGATATTGAGGAATTTGTCAAGATTGTAAATTTTTTTTTTTTTTTGAAAATTCCAATAAAAAGCCCCAACTGAAACATTTTTTGACAATTTCCATCTGTCATAATAAATCATCCCCTTTAAAGGGTAGTGGCAATAACTTTGTGGAATAACTTTTAAAAACTTTCGGACATTTCTTGTATTTATGTGAAATAAGTTCCGACATTTCTAATTTCCTTAAGAAAAGCTCATCTGCCATGTGCCGTATTCGAACAAAAAACCTACTTAGAATATGGGTTTTAGAATACAGCCTTGCCATTTTCAATTTGCAGCATTTTCGATTTGCATTGCCATTTTCGATTTGCAGAAAAAAAATTTATTGTAAGTCCTGCCATGTGCCGTAAATATTTTTAAAAAAATCGAAAATTCGCAAATATTCAGATGACATTATTTTTTTAAAGAAAATTATTATTTTCTTAAAAATTAATGTTATGCTATTTTTTGCCCAACTTGTACTACAATATATCCAAGAGATTAATTTCGCATATTTGCAAAGAAATTTTTGCGAAGCGTTGGCAACACAAACTGAGCAGAAAACAGCGCAACTTTTTACGACAATTTTAGCTTTTTATTTAATTTAATCCTTTAAATTTGCAAATTTACGAAATTTTCATTAATATTAATGGTACATGTCAGCACAAATTTGGGCACCACTTTTTCCAACGTCAACCTTACAGAATTTGTTTGTCGAACTTCCATATTTTGCAATTTAACTTAACAAATGTTGACATTTTGAGTTTTGATAGTTTTGAAAATTATAAATTAAGTTTTTTTTAGTGAAAAGTTTTTGATAAATTTATTGTTAAACTAAAAATTTTGAATAAAAAAACGAACAAAATTTTCAAAATATTTTTCTCTTCAAAATCTCGTAATAAATTACCTACAAGTTTTTTTTTAGTGAAAAGTTTTTGATAAATTTATTGTTAAACTAAAAATTTTGAATAAAAAAACGAACAAAATTTTCAAAATATTTTTTTCTTCAAAATCTCGTAATAAATTACCTACAAGTTTTATTTTATTAAAATTAAATAAATATAAATAGACGTGTTTTTTTTTTTAAGTGAATAACCAATAACTCAGCAAATTTTTAGGCGCAAATAATAACAAAACAAGGCTCCTGGAAATTACACCAGATTTTTTTTGGAAAAAACGCCAGAATTTTTTTATTGCTAAAAGTGGAAAAAAAGATTGATTTTTTTTTTGAAAATAAGCCAGAAATTTGGAAATTGTGCCAGATACCTATGGAAAAAGAGCCAGAAGTGAAATGGAAATAAAGCCAGAAAAAAAAAAAACTAAATTCTGGCCTAATTTCCAAACTTCATTTGGACCAGAAAATGTTTTGTTGGTATATTCAAAGAAGAAACCTAAAAAGTGAAGCAAAGAAACAAACAACAAACAATTATAACCTGAAGAGAAGAATTGCATGCGTACCCCATACACCGAGAAGGCGGCGGCGGCGGTGCGCTTGCATAGCACGCGGAGCGGAAAAAAAGCCAGAAATTTGTTTTGAAATGCGACTGGCGTTTTTTTCCAAAAAAAAATTCTGGCGTAATTTCCGAGAACCACAAAACAAAGTGATTATAAAATACTTTGTTATCTATTGTTTATGCATAAAAAAAAACTTGATTTGTATAAAATTTGCAGAGCTGGCTATTCACTTTCTCAAAAAAAAAAAAAAAACAAAGGTTATTACCAGCTTAAATTTTATAAATATTAAGTTTGCAAATCAATTTTTCAAATATAATGTTCACTTAATAAAACTATATTTAGGTAAAAAGATAATTGGAAAAGTTGATTTCTGATTTTACGAAAAGATATGTAGCTTGACATTTATGACAAGTGTTGCCGTTGTTTTGTAATAATTTTTTTTTCTGTTTTAGATTCAATTTTTTATAAAATTTCACCTTCTGCCAAAGTGGGGGAAACAGATCATTTTCTATACAATTTTAATCTGTTACCAACCAAGCATTATGTATCGCATTATTATGCGAATCACCCTGTATATTTATTTAAAAAAATATATTTTAGATCTTTAAAAAAAATTAAATCACTAAAATTGGAATTATTTCTTGCTGAGTATTTTGAAGTTTCATTCCTTTTTCCATTCTATTAAAAGAGTAATTCTATTCAAACTGTGGCGCCATCTGTATATTGAACTATAAAGTTTAATGGTCTTATTTATAAACGTTCATGACTGTCCAACTTTGTGTTCAAAAGCCATTTTTATTGTTGTCTTATAGCTGCCTAACTTAGACACAAGAGTAGATTGTCTTAACCGTGAATAATGTGATACTTATTTTTATTAAATAAAGCATATTTCCACCGATTTGAAAATACTTAGACAGTGTCTAAGTAGACAAAAATCTATAATAAATACGACTGTAAGAGTATAAATGAATTCATTCAGATCGCAAAAATAATGAAGACTTGAATGTAATCTCTTAAAATGACTTAACCTATTTTACCTAAACAGGTGTTGGTACCATATTCCTAGAAAGCCTCTAAAAATGTTACACAACAAAATTTTCTAAAATTTTAGTTCGTATTGGGAAAAAAGAAATCTTGTACTCTTAACTTTTTTTACTCATTACTTTTTCCCTAACTTCATTTGTAGCCTGTCTTTGCTAAGAACATGACTACTGGCAAACCACTTATAGCCTTGAACCACTACAAGAGGAAGTACGTTTGGGAGCCATTGGCGCCGTGAACTTGGATGCCTGTTCTGTTACCTCTTTAGACCACTTGACATCTGGTTTTCAATGTTTTTCTCAAATACTTCGACTTCTTTCATTGTTTCTTATTCCTTAAACTTCTTTGTCTCGTGCGTCATATAGGCATACAGCTTTATTATAAGACATTACATCTATCTTAATTTCTTATATTTGATGTGCACACTTAATTTCAATTATTGTTTTGTTTTTATTGTTTCAGGTTATATTGTCTCAGATCTGCCGCAGTTCATACCAAAGTTCATATGATTATACGGGAGAAATTTCCGATGATTTGCGTCGCAAATTCGATCAATGGTGGAGTAATCAGCTTTCACCACAATCCCCTATAGCACCGAAAATGTTGCCATTTATGGCTGCTGCAGCAGCAGCAGGTGCACCCCATCAGCCAAGTGGTATGGACTTTAGTACCGTTGGTCAAATGGCGGCTGCAGCAGCTGCCGCACGCAGTATGCATCATACAAATCGTGACAACCTTCTGGGTGATAGCCATCAACCACCACCACCACCGCCGCATCATCTTCATCCGAATATGATTGTACATCCAGTTATGCATCCACATCCGATGCATCCGCATCATGCCTCATATCCGACGAATCAAAAGACCCGCATGCGAACCAGTTTCGATCCAGAAATGGAGTTGCCCAAACTACAGAAATGGTTTCAAGAGAATCCCCACCCCTCACGGCAGCAAATTCAAACTTATGTGATGCAATTGAATTCGTTGGAGTCACGACGTGGCCGCAAGCCGTTGGATGTTAATAACGTGGTATACTGGTTTAAGAATGCACGTGCTGCCCAAAAGCGGGCTGAAATGCGCGGTGGTGTGGGCCAGATGCCAGGTGCCGGTATGGGAGGAGGAGCTGGTGGATCCTTGGGTGCTGGCCATTCGGCCAATGGATATCTGAATCATCATGCTCAACAAATGATGTCTCACGACTATTTAAAGAGTCCAATGAGTCTGAAGTCCGATGATATTGATACAATGTCCCAGCATTCGGATGACATGGATGATGACCAAAGTCGGCCAATTTCCCCTCAGCTGCCATTATCGCTGACGATGCACGAACGCAATAGATCACCCGAAGATGGACGATCGTCTATGGGCAAAGATGATGCGACAAGTAATCATAATGGATCCACGACTGAAAGAAACACTCATTCGGCTGGTGGCGGCGGCGGCGGAGGAGGAGGCAATAACGAGGAGCTGATGATGCCAAATGGAAATGCAGATCGTCATTCGGATATTGAAACACACTCACCACATCATGGCGAAGCCAACAACAACAACAATAGTAGCAATAACAATAACAATACCAACAACAATAACTCAAGCCATCGAAGCTTAGATGAACGCTGTGAATCACCAAAAAACTCACATAAGTCCGAAGATCTCGAAATGGACGACGACAATGACAATGACTTTCGAACACCATCGCCAGATCTTCGAAAGGATATCTTTCCAATGGTATCGAATGCAATGTTTCCACAATCCCTTATGTACATGACCTATATGCCGGGCTTTGGACAACCTGGTCATCATCCGCATCATGCTGGCGCAGGGATGCATCCTTCCGTTCCAATGGGAACAAGCAATTTAAGCCTATCGAATATATCAAGTGAAGAGCGACGCAAGAGAAATCGAACTTTTATTGATCCCGTGACGGAGGTGCCAAAACTTGAACAATGGTTTTCAATGCAATCACATCCATCGCATAATATGATAATAAAATATACTGAAGATTTAAATACGATGCCTTATAGGTGAGTTTTTTTTTCGGTTTAATAACTGTTTTTTAAGTTGTTGTTTTGATAATTGCCCTTTTAGCGGAAAGCAAAACATATTGAAAAACTGTTTCAATTTTTCGCCTTGTTAAGGAAGCTCTCGAAATCACAAGTCAATCTTTCGGAGTGGAGCCTAGGGAACGAAATTTTATTTGTTGTTTTTTCTTTAGATCTAATAAAGCTTAATTACAAGACCAATTTCTAAATGGCCCTTACAATTCATTGCTCGCTTTTCAAATTTTATATTTTCCAACACGAAATTTTGATGTTTATTTTTTTTTGTTGCTCCTTTATTGAACTTTAGATTTATCTAAGTTTAACAAAACTTATTCAGCTTGTCATTATGATTAAACGGTTAAGATACGATTAGACGTAATCGTGTCAATTTCTGTCCCAAAGTTGTCGAACTGACAGACGGCTTTACATCGTCAGCCCGTCAGAGTTAACACTCTTGCGTTGACATGCATTTTTCGTGTAATCAACCTGTCAACGCAGTTAGAACACATTGACAAACTGATCGTCTCGTCATGTCATCGTCAGCCCGTTGACTATATGCCAACATTGAGACAGCAGAATCTTCCGCCACGCCGACGACGTAGTCTCCTTTGACCTTCATCTCAAACTCAAATACTTCTGACACTATTGTAGAGGTTTTTTAATCCATCGACATCGTAGCCATCTTTCCATGAAATTTGACAATTTAAAAATAAATTTTGACATATACGTAGATAGAACAATTTCCATCCAAATGTCAAAAACCTTCAAATTTTTACTTTTCTGGAGCAAAAAGTTGAATTTCTTTCCGATTTCTTAGAGTTTTTATTTATACCTGTCATAGCGTTGACATAAAATGGTAAAAACGCAATGACATAGATAACACCTCAACGCAATTTAAGACAGTATATTGACTGACTATATAGCGTCATCCGTGCGTTTTTCAACGTCGCGTCGTCTACTTTGACAGTATATTGACGACATCCTTATTCCTTATACAGTTTTAAAAAATAGTAATAGAATAAATAAATTTTAAATGAGTTCTTTTATATATTAAAAAATAAGCGTATTTATTTGTTTTCTCCAAACAAGTTTCTTTTTACATTTTAATTTAATCTCTGATTATTTTTCTTTCCTTTCAGACAAAAATTCCCACGCTTAGAGAGCAAGAATGTCCAATTTTGGTTTAAGAACCGTCGAGCCAAAAACAAACGCCTAAAATCTATCTTCGACCCGCAAACACAATGTCCCCAACTCGGCGCAATCAATTCATTTGGACTAAAATACGATGAACGAGATTGAAATACGGCATCAAATGGTGCTTACCAAGCACCATCTCCTTACGGTCCATCTTTATTCTATCCCAGCATAAGTCGATAATGACAGTGGTGAATTTCTGAATAATTCAGAACATAATATGTATGATGTCATATCACAAAAGAAAAATCCTTGCCATTGAATATATATATATGTATATGTTTAACCAAGAGGTGTATCAAGCTTCGTTCATCGAAAAACGATAACCTGCAATTAAAAATCAAAATCATCATTTATCACGAAAAAATGAAAACAAATGAAATAAGAAAAAAAAATATTTTAATACAAACAACGCACTTACATAACTTTTTTGCAATTATTCAAAAATTAGTCAAAGTATATTTATAAGAAACTCTATAATAAACAATTAAATAAGTTTTTTTTTTCTCTTTTTTAAATGATAATAAAAAATATCAAACTTCCAAAATCCCAGTTGAATAGTCTGTAATAATTCATATTTTTTCTATTATTAAAAATAATAAAATAAAAAATTGTATTTAATTAATATAATATTTTCCATATATTTCCTTAAAAATAAAATTTATAAAAAAAACCAAAGATAACATAAAAATAGAAGTTAAAATAAAATTTCAAAAATAAATTTAAATATAAATCAAAGGAAAACAATAAATCTAGTTTTAAGTAAATCAATAATAATATTAGTTTTAGTACTAAATAAAATCAAAATAATTATTTTTAGCAGGAAAATCAAATGTCAAAAATGGAAACCCCTAATTCGTTATCTCTCTCTCTATTTATTACAATTAAAGAAAAATTCTCTCTTGTTTTTGTTTGTTAGTTCGTTGAAATTAAATTTAAACGTAAATTACCTACAATTTTGAGCAATATTAACTTAAAGATAAATTTCAAAATCAAAACAAAAAAGCTTAATAAGTTTTTAGAACAATGGCTGCATTTTGTTGTAAATAATAAAAGCCTTGGAAATTCAAATTTGTTTTTTTTTTTCTTCTTGTTTAATTTTTTTTAAATGAATTTTTTATTTAATTTAAATTTAATTTAAGAAATTGTTAAAATTGTTCAGTTTTATATTTTTGGTATAAAATACCTTTTAATACGACGAATCCATTACTTGTATTTAAAAAAAAAATAAATAAAACATTTCTAAAATAAGTATTATAATTAAATTATTGAAAAAGAAAAATAAATAAAATTTAAATCAACATCAATGTAGGAAAGTTTTTGAAAAGTATTATTCCATTGTAAATTAAATGCATAAAGTTAAAAAAAAAAAATAAATAAAAAAAACAATTTCAATTATGAGCACGATGGTTTTTTTTGAAATTTGGATTTATTTCTCAGCAAGAATCGATTTGAGTAAGAATGCATTTCTTCCTCCCCTAACATTATGTTACTTCAATTCACAGCACAACATACCTTTTATTTATACATATTTAAAAATCAAGTACACAGTTTCAAAGTTTTTTAAGGACCACTTAGTTCGACCATAAAACTGGGCTCAGAAGATGAATCAAAGTGCTGCCAACTTTCAGCCTTATTCTGCTAAAAGTTCGCGTGAAGTTTCGTATTCTGCTATCCGTGCGTCGTAGGATAACAAATATTCCAAAAAGCATATAAATTGCGATAAAAATAAAATTTTAAAAATTTGATTCTCTTAAGAAATTCAAAAATAATTATTGATAGAGCTTTGAGCTCAAGAAATTGAAGAGTCGAAAGCATAATTTGTGGCAAATTAAGTGAACAATTAACGTGAATCGAAAAATTCGATCGGATCGGAAAGCAGAATAGGGCTGTTTGTCTCGCTTGTCGATATGTGTTTCTGGTGCGTCCACTATAATTTGAGCTAGAGCCTAAACGAGTGATTCGATTTGGTTAAAATTTTATTCAGGGTATTTTTTCTGGAAGGGAAATTCGATTTTTTTTTAAATTTATTATTTAAAAAAAAAGAGCAACATTGAACCTTTACAGATCATATCATAAAAGACGCTACTAAGTGAAAATATAATAATAAGCTTGTTTAATCAAAAAATCGGTTTTATTAATTCCTTTGATTTTTTAAACATTTATTCGTTTAAATGAAGCTACATTAAAGTTTTAAACCACAAGAATAAGTTCGTGCGATCATAGCCATGCATGTTTTTTTTTAAACTTATTCCGAAACATTTGATCTTTAAAATTCAATAAAAAAATTTAAATAAGGACCATCTTAATCTACAATTATTTACTAGCAGTACTGATAGCGTTTACTAAGCATTGGTCACTATATTTTATTTTTTATTTTATACTTAGGTATTTTAAGATTGGGCAATGGTCATGTGGACAATGTTCACAATTTTACCTTATAAGTTCAGACAACTTAAACAAAGAAAATATATAGCTTAACTAAATTTCAAAAATATTGTTGCTTTGGAAAAAAATATCAAGACAACAAATCTATAGGTAACATATTTATAAGATTCTATAGATAAAAAATCCCAAAAAGATAGATTTTAATAAAAAAGTTACAATTGCTTCAATGTTTTCTTTGTTGTTTCTTAGAAAGCTCTTTTTTACGTATAAACCATATCGTAAAACCTTGGATTTGAACCACTTGAAATTGCTTTTATGGCACAAACAACTACCTTTTACTGTAATTTTTTGGTAACAGCTTACGTTTAACTGAAGAGTGGAACTAAAAATGCGAATGGCTTGGAAATATTTGACATTTTCTCAATTAGAAAATTGAAAGGAAAGTTTTGGCCTATGAAGGTCTTTTTAATAATATAAATTCTATATATACTACTGAAATACATCAGCCATGTAGAAGTTTTGGCCTATGTTTGATTTTGGGATACCAAAAAGCGAAGATTGTAGAAATTGAGGTCAATAATTTACTATTCTAATTAGTTTCTTTTTTTTGTGTCTGATACAGAAAGCTACCACCCGAAAAGTATACTTGAAAAATTTGTAGAGCCATTCCGAGAATGGATCTAAAGCTAACTACCAAAATTCCTCTTTAAGGTGCCAGTTATAGCTTTCATTGAAAACGATTGTTGATTGTTAATTTTGAAGCACTTTAAAAGTGAAATCTTTGTTTTTTTTTTTGATTCCAATAAAAAGCTGATGTCTTAACTATTATTTCTAGTCAAAAATATTTCGTTTTGGCCCAACTTTTCACATAAATTGACATCTAAGATTTCAATGATCAGTGGTAAAGTAGTTCAATTATTGAAATATTGGCATCAAAATAATTACTGATTTCGAAGTCCCTCAATAATTAAATTTCCAATGATAGCTATAACTGGCACCTAAAGGTCCGAGAAATTCAATACAGTAAAACCCGCTGATCTGAAACAGTTTTTTCATCCCCGAGGTTTTTTTTACCAATTACCTATAAAACACTCCGCTTAAGCGAAACTTGCTTAAATGAAAACCCCGCATACCTGAAACATATTTTGAGTTAAATTTTATAAGTCGTATCACATTATTCACCGTTGAGACAATCTACTCTTGTGTCTAAGTTAGGCAGCTATAAGAAAATAATAAACAGGGTTTTTGAATACATTTTCCAAAGTTGGACAGTTGTCTAAAGTTAGACAACGTTTATAAATAAGACAATATATTTTTTGATTGAATCGAACAGAACAAAAAATTTGCTGAACGCTTTCACTTCTTTTTTATTATTCACCTCCACCATTTTCACCACAAAAATGACATTTTAATTTCTGATATGTCACAACCATTTTATTTAATCTGTCTATTATATATTTTATTTAAATTTTTTCTAGGCAACTTCAAAAGATAAATTCAATTTATTCGAGCTTAATGGAATTTTTAAATCCGCTTAAGTGAATTTTTTTCACTTATCCAAATTCTGCTTAAGTGAATTTTTTTTTTCACTTAAGCGGGGTTCGTTTAATATTGGGATATAAATGCAAAAAGGGCCAGTTTGTTTACATCATTATCAGGAGATGGTTAATCATTAAATGTGAATGGTAACCACAATTTTTATCGAGGAATCCAAAATTTTAGTTGTTAGTCATGGAAATCGCTAATCTTAATGGATTGCCGCCGTTTAATTAGAACCTTCTAAGGTCCCAGTTTAGATTTACTTATTGACTTTAAACAAAATGCCCCTAAGACTATAAGATATACCTTAAGATTACAAGAGAGGAGATGTGTTTCTATTCCATACGAAAGTTATTCTTATACTTAAATCTTATGTAGGAAGTTGGTTGTAGAAAGTTCTTTGTTAATACTAATTCTCTTGACCTCTTTTATTTAGATTATTTTTACCACAATTTTAATCACGCCGCTGCTGCCGACGACGCGACGAAACCGGACGCCCGGAAACCTAACAAATTTTAAATTTTCCTAATCCCTATTGAAAGTAGAGTTGCCGATGTGACGCGATCGTGGTTTTTGACACTGAAAAAAAAAACCATCAATATGTCGTACTCTTTTCTTATTTTACTTAAAATTAAGTGAATTGTGAATTGATGAAAATTGCTCAAAAGTGTGATAGATAAGAGTAGTTATTTTTTATTGGCGGATTGTAATACCCCTTACCTACTACCTAGGGGCCGATTTTTGTTTAGTGAAAAAGTGAAACCAAACGTTAAAAACATTCATGTCAATATTTTGCTTTCACGCTCTTATTCGATAGTGAATATGAATACTCAAAGCGAATAGATGAAAGCTGATGATATGGAGATTTTTTTTTAAAGTAAAGGAAAGAGTGTTATCTTGACAAGCACAGAAGGAATTTTTGATTAGCTTTTTGCAAGTACATAAATTCAGAGATTGCGCATGATAGGGACAAAAACAACGTAACAACGTACGTAACAGAATGCTGCAACTGAAACTGGAGCTGGAACTGAAACAGCTACGAAAAAATGTCATACGAGCTTTTTTTTTTAGGGGCCCACAATGCAGCGTCATAGCTTTATTGTATATTTTAAATTTATAATTTTATTTGTAAAACAAATAAACAATATAAAGGCCTTATTTTCTTCATACAAGTTGAAACGTCAAAAGTTTAAAGTTGGTAAACTCTTACCTCACCGTCTGCTATTCCGATTACGCGTCGCGTTGTGTTCGTAACAAAAAAAAATTGCTAGAGCAGTTTATGCGTTACACTAGCCACGTTTTATTTTCTACGGATCTGGATCAGGATGGACGATGGAAATTCAAATAAAAATGCAATCCTAAAAATATGCAATTTTCTCTACGATTTAAAACTGAGATAATTTGTTTACTTTATAAAGAGGATCTCTAGGCTGACTTCTTCAATAATTTATTCAATCTGTTTCTATAAGTTTTTTTCAAAAACTAAATATAAAAAAATGTTCAATTAACTCAAATCCTTAGTTTGTCCTTCGAATTGAAAAAAAAAACTCTTACTAATATCCTTTCAGGAAAATAATTTATATTATCTACCAGACTTTATAGCACAACAATCCCATCAAATGTAAAGGCTCCATATAATACAAACACACCCCATTAGTCATTTCTGATTTTGATAAAATAAAAAATAAAACACGCTATAAGTTACTTCCTTTAAATATACTGGATTTGCATTCTAAAGCAGGAAATTCTTCATATTGTTTAATATAGTTAAACCAAATTGAATAAATCTGTGAAAAATTCTCGCGCCGTGGAAACCAATTTAGGTTTAGGTTGAAATTCTTTCAAACTCAAATCTATGTATTGGTACGTATAAGTATGTATGTGCATCCCCTGTTCCGTTACAGAAAACCTACCATAGAACTGCCAAAATATGTAATTTCATTTCTTATACTCGTGAGTTACTTGGGAATATTTATTTGGCAGTCTTATCAGTGGAATATGAATATTTTCTTTTTTTTTTTTATGATCATTTATGGTGGTCCATGAATCACTTGGTGTGCCTTTGAATATACATATACTACACTTCCACCAAAATGGTTAGTTATAAGGTAATGTTCTTGCTTTCGAAGGAGTTCAAAGCCCAGCCATAAGAAATCACCGTCATGTATTATTGTGTCCTTTATTTCAAAAAAAAAAATGAAATGAAAAAAAGATACTAACCTTACGAAACGGTTTGTACCATTATTTCTACCCGTATGTGTATGTAATGTAAGTGTAATATACCGCGATAAACAGTGCTGTGAAAAAAAATACAAATTCTCAAAGTTGGCCCCGGGATCTTAGCACCTCATAATTATGTGAGATATTCACAAAAACATCTAAGAGGTCGATATTTGGTCAAAAATCGTCAACTTTTTGCAGAAATTGGTCAACTTTTGAGTATTTGTAGTTAAAGGTTAGGGTTATTCAAGGTCATTATAGATTATAACACCTCATTTATAGGATATTCGCCTTTTGTAAGACCTTAATTGTGGGATATTCGCAAGAATATTGTACCATTGAAGGGTCACCAAATCGATCAACTTTTCTCAGTTATTGGTCAGCCATATTCATTTATTTTATTTTATTAATTTTTGAAGTAAAAATAATTAAAAAAAGCAAGTAGGTATGACACTTGAAAAGTCATTATAAATGGTCATAAAAGGCTTGCTTGTTTCAGTTAGTTTTCATCAAGGCCGAAAAGTTGAAATGATGGTATACTTTTTTTGCGAATATCCCACAAATGAGGTGTTGAAAATCCCTTATGATGAATATCCCACAAATCTGTTATCACATTGAAAACCTTTAACAATTGATTACAAATTTCGACAAGTAGTTGATCTTTTATTTGAACAATTTTTAATTTATGATGACATTTTGTTACGAATATCCCACATATGCAGTGCTGAGATCTCGGAGTCTAATTATATATTTTTTTTTATTTTTTGGTTCAATTTTTTAAGTTTTAATGAAGAATAATAAGGCACCTCCATAACTGTAGTGATTAATGGAATACATTTTTTTTCAACAGCACTGTTTATTATTTATGTTTTGAAATGAGTTAGTGGCGGGACATAATTTCCTTGATATTTGCATTATTATCTTTACGTACCGCTATAATGTGTAATATTAAAAAAAAAGTTTAACGGTAAACGGAATATAGCGAATATCTTTTCCAATTTTTGGTTGTACAAGAGAAAATATTGAAGTTTATGTAGAATGTAGGCACTATATGCAGTTATAAATTTTATGTTTAAATTAAATTGTAAAGTTACATGGTGTAGTTTTATAGTTTTTTTGATTTTGAAACAAAATAAAATGTTCATTATATAGAAAGGGTAAAAATAGGTATTTAAAAAAGTGAGTTTGTCTGAAATTCAAGTCAATTTATGGACAATTTAACATTCGGAAATTTCAGTGGCAGATCTACGGAAAGGAAGTTCGAATATTCCAATTAATGACGCAATCATGTAAATACTTGAAATAATTTTATTAAACAAAAATCGGAAAAATTTTAATGAATAGTACCTCCCATCACAGAACCTTTTTGGTTTTCGATTTTCTCAAAAATGGCTCAACTGATTTTGACCAATTTTTTTTTTATAGAAATTTGTTCAAAAAGTTTTAAAATTATTATGTAGCTCTATAATTTTTTTTTCTTTTTTTGGATTTTTAAGAAAAGCTTTGAATTTTTTTTTTTTGAGAACTTAATAATTCGAAAACGACTTAGTCGATTTTTATTAAACATGGAATTTAGCAGTTTTTTAACATTATCTTGCAGAGTTTTAATAAAAATTCTTCCTATGTCCAAAAATTACGGTACCTCTCACGCTCACCTAAAAGTGTTTAGAAAAATCTCATTTTTCTCGAGCTGTCGCGCCGACCAATTTATTTATTAATTTTGTATCTATCGACTCAAAATGGTATCTCTCATTACCTGCTAAACCGATTGTAATCAAATTTCTTACACAAGAACTTCTAATAAGTTTGAATAGGTAATATTGCATACCAAAATTTTCAAAAAAAACAAATTTTGGATGAAAAAAAAAATCAAAATTATTTTTTTTTAAATTCGATATATCGAAAATAATTAGATGATTTATTGATTCATCATTAATAAAGACTTTAAAATGGCGCACCATTTTTTTACTAAAAAATGTTTCTAAAATTGTATTTATAAAAAATTATTTTTTTTTAAAAAACCGCTCCAACAATTTTTAATTTTTTTCTCGTAAATTGAGATTTGTGTAAGAAATCAGATGGTGTACATTGCGTTGGTGTCAAAACCGTTTCAGAAGTTGTTTAATCAATTTATTTTTAATTATATTGATTTATTAACAATTTTTCAGTCTAAAATTTGAGTTCCATTTTTGCAACACGGTGATATATTGTTAATATTTATGTACTCACATAATACTGCCTTAAAATAAACTACGTTTTTGGCAGGTGGGATATAATAAAGGCTCCCATAACTAATTTATTTCTTTTAAAATCAGATAAATAAACTCTTAAGACTTTAAAATCACAGTGTAATCGCACATAAGAGCAAGTTTGTGCGACCCAGTCGTGCATATTATTTCTAATAAATCCGAACAATTTGCCAACGTTTCTTCATCAGTGGCGTGAGTCTGTTTAAGTTGAATTATCAAACCAAACTAACCTCAAAACAAACCGAGAACTGTCAAGTCAAGTGCCATAGAAAACAGTGATGCCAATTTAAAGTTATCCGTTTGTTGTAAAAAAAAAAAAATTATTTGGTGGAATCTGGAATATTTGAAGGGCACGACGTTAAATTACAATTTTGTAGGTACTTACTTTTTTCGAAACAATAATTTAGGAAATGATTTTCTATATAAAATGTACTTGCCTTATTAAACTCTTTGATGCTCCAACTCTATATTATTTTATACGGATTACGGATCATCATTGAAAATGATTTTTCTTTTAATATTGAGTGCTGAGAAAATTAACTAAGACAAGCAAGTAATCAGTACATATTTCTTATTTATTTAAATACAAAAGCAAACACACAAATTTAAATAAAACATTTTATTGACAACAAATTACAAGATGTTTTATAAAAGTGTTTTATAAGTTTTAAGTGCTTATTATTAATATCAACTACTTAGAATGGCTGTATTTATTTTTAATAAAATACCTATGAAATTATCAATTTAACTCCTCATTATAAATATTTGGTATACTAGTTCATTTTAATACAGTAAATAAGGGTATTTTGATCCCAGCTGTAGCTTACCTATACATTTCAAATATTTTTTTTCCATAACTACAATATGAGTTCCTTTAACATACCATTTTCTTTCTTAAATTTCAGATTGGCAAACTCAACCTTTTTAAAAGGTTGCCATTCTATTGTATTAATATCTTCATTATCACATTTTCCAAAATTTTTTAATCGATTTAAAATAGTTTTTTCATATAACTCCAACATTGACATAATCATATCCTTCTCGATATCAAGAGCTTGCTTCAGATAATAATAACTCTTGTTAAATCGAAGTTTTTGAAAATTGTGAAAAACAAAAATCAACAAAAGTGTTTGTATGGCTAGAATTAAAAAAATAACAATTAAAATATTTAATTAATTTTATACAAAGTGATAATTTAATAATACCAAGGTATATAAAGTAGGAGGACATTTGATTAATTGCACTAACCATACCACCATCAAAATTTGTGGCTTGAGTTGCAGGTCTGTTGGAATAGTAATCAAGTGGCAATACAGTGAGAAATATCAATGACACAAAACTGTACACAATCCAGGGAAGCATCAACATGTATGATTTCTGAAGAAATGATTTAAAACAAAACAAAAATATGTAGGTATTATTATTGTGCTTAAATATAAATCAATTTTAAAGTCAATTAATGAATAATGTGTTATATGAATATTATAAATAATAAATTACTTAAAAGCGTAAATGATGTAATTAAATAATAAATTAGTTAAGTGCATTTAGGGCTTATGAATGACCTTGATACTTTAAGACCATTCGAAGTGGAATTCAGTTTCACAGTTGTAGTAAGTGACACTTAAGTGACCAATGTGAAATATTTAAGAACAATTTCACAGTTTAAACTAACATCGATGAGTTACACTTAAGTCTCCCGTATTGGCAACTTAATTTTCACTTACTCAGACTTTAAAACTGGACTGAAAGTGCCAAACAGGACTTTCTTTGAAAAGAGGCTTTGTGTTAAAACACACTGTCAGTTAGGCTGCCAAACTTTCAAATCACAGGGTTAGAATAACGAAACGGTAGTAAAATTTTGGAGCAGATTTGTAAAAAAAAAAGTGGAATGAATCGAAAATTTTCGGATTAGATTTGAAAATGAAATGAAATTGAAAAAACTCAAATTTTCAAAAACTTATTTTCAACAATAAATTTAAATAAATAAATCACATAAATTCTATTAATTTTAGAATAAAATAGTATTTTAAATTTGAACATAGTCAGATTGGTTAGAAAATTGAATAATACATCAGTTCTGTCATTGCGGTCATTGCCTTTCATGTGATTCGGCTAAAGAATTTTTGAATTGTTTACTGGTGAAAAAAGGAGTAGATGTAAAAAAAAAGCGGAGTTACGGAGTAGATTTATTTTATTTCTTAAAATTGGAGTAAATTTACTCCGATTTTTATTCCGAAGAAGGTTGTAACGCTGAGCTACCACCATGTTTTTAAAGGCTGGAGTTATAACTAATACACGACTGCCACGCCACTTATCAGACTCAACTATATCATTATGCATCCTAAACCGATTAAAATTATTATTAAAAAAAACAACAACATGTAATTAAATGACAGCGTTGTCTTATTCAATTTTCCAACCAACTCTGACATGTCGGAATCTAAAAATCTCCTCTATTCTGAAATCTATGTATAATTTATGTTATTTTTTTTTAAGTAAAGTTTTTGAAAACATGAGTTTTTCTTTCGTTTTCAATTCTACTCTGGAAATTTTTTACTTACTCCACTTTTTTTTTTTACAAATCTGCTCCGAAATGTTAACATTTTCTTCCAAGAATAAAATAAAATGCAATATGCAGCGTTTTAGCAACATTTGGTTTGTCAATACCTATAGTTTGACTAAACTATATTATATACATTAAAAAAAACTATTATTAAAAGGTCCCTTCCGAGGACTATAAAATGAGATCCTCCAACGTAGTCAGATCACTTTTATGTTTGGACTCCTAGCACGAGCACCTCTTTGGTCTTGTCTAGTTCTTATAAAAAACTAATGTTAATATAAAACAAAACCTTAAAGGAAAAATAAATTGTATTTTAGTAAGAAAACAGGTCTTTTATAAACTCGATTTTAACTTAACAATAGTTAAAAAATGACTACAAATGAATATAACCCAATAAATAAAAAAAATTAAATACACACCTTGTACGCTGCATAGATCAACATAATTTGAAAGACTCCATCAACACACAAAAGAAACATAACTAACGATAAAAGATTTTTTAATCTTCCCAAAACTAAAAAAAGTTAAAAAATAAAAAAATATGATTAAAATTTAGTTTTTATAAATTAAATTTGATTTATGATTCACTAAAGTGAAAAAATCAAGTAGGTATACATAAGACTTATCATTATTTATATTAATATAATTGTATGTAGCTGATTTGCCTCTATCATGAATCAGAAGGTTCAATGACTTATACCTTAAACCTTTTGAAAAAAAATTCGTTTAGTAAAAGGGATGGGCAGCTAGCCAGCTGATACACAACACACCACACATTTTAAATTATTTTGAGTATTATGGGGTATCTACATTATTATTTATTACTTACAAACAGATAAACTATTGTTTTAAATTTTAAATAATATTTCCTTTGAAAAATAACTTAAAGTACAATAACAAAACTTAGGAATTAAGTAGAACCAATTTTTACTAGAACTGTTTTAATAAAATTTATCTGTGAAAAAAACAAGTGTTTCATTTAATCATAATTTTTCAGAACTATTTTATCGGGCTTTTAGAGAAATTATCACAGCCTTTTCTTCTTCTAATTTGACAGTTCTACTTAAAGAGAAAACAATGCAATACAAAAAAACTGTTTGTTTTCTCTCCAACAAGAGCTGTCAAACTATTGTTTTTTTTTAAACATCCCACTTAGATTTCAAAATGAGTAAATTCGTGAGTGAAACCAATGAAAAATAATCTTGGTTAAAATTTCCAATAGAATTAAATTAGTCGTTTACTATTTTCTGTATTGTGCGATCCCAAAAATAATTATTATCTATGTATATAAAATGTCCTTACGTAAATGCACATCGTCATCTCTGGTTGATATAAATCGACTATAAATGTAATTCAAAAACGGAGCGAAAACTGTAACTGCGGACTCTAATAAAGTTATCCACGAATGAACACAAAATATGAACAATATTCTAAGCCCGCTCCACCATAAACACATCCAACCAATTGTTAAGGCGAAGTCAGAAGGCAATCTTATTACTTTACAGAGCATATTTCTTTTGTAAAATAATATAAGCACGGATAATTTAAAATTTAATTTGCACACGTCTACACTCGGAGCGAACTCAAACTAAGAAAAAAAACTTAAATGTACTATAGTTATATGGATGAAAAAATAACCAAAAGTTCAAAGCTGTAAACATTCATTTTAGTGAAGGAATTCTAAGTATATACCTTCACTTTAATTAATCATATTAGAATCATTCTTATGATTCAGAAAAGGTTCATGAAATAATCATTAAAATGAATATATAGAACCCTATATATGTTCATTTAAATGAAGGATTTTCAGATCATAAATGAGTCATTAAAATGACTCATGTCGGTGTTTAAGAGCGTAGGTGAAAGAATTCAGTTTGCATCATTTCTGAATTCTTTTCTGGAATTTTCTTCACTTTTGTGAATTTTGTATGATTGATTTTTGATTGAAAATGTTTGCTGGGTGGTAATCTAATTCACAACCACTCTTGCTTTTTTAAATTTTGTTTATGTTTTTATGTATTAAATAATTAAAGAACATCATGCCAAATTGCCAACTATCTATTATTATAAAAAACATTGCGTCGCCATGATGTAATACATTGTTATTTTATCGATGATGGTTTGAATTTGAATATTTCATCTCAACTAAAGTTGATGTCAATTCGAGATAAACATTGAAGGTCCTTCAAAGCCAAAGTTTCAAAAATATCGGTTGTTTTTGGAATATTAGCTGCGTTTTATTATCTACGGATCTGGATCATCTTTTAACACGTAATACAAAAACAACTTTGGGTCCTGCTCTGTATCTGGATCTTTTTTAAGGATCCGAAAATAAGTTTTCACTCTGGCGGGTAGATGGTTCTTCAGTCGGTAGGGAGTACAAACTGTATTGTAACAAAAAAAAAAAAAAAACAGTATCTACATGAAAAATAAACAGACATAAGAAAAAAAGCATACAACACTGTTGTCATTAGGATCCATAGAAAATAAAACGCGGCCATTTTGTCGTTTGACTGTAGGGTTCGGAATACATAATTTTATACTTAGTTTTTACTCCCACAAGGTACTACAAAATTATTAAAGTTGTTAATGTTTTCGGAGTATTTTCTGTTCTAGATTTTATTAAATAGTAGATACGGAACACACGCATGCATTATGAAAATTAGGTATTTCGTCGTATTGCTTTGCTTGTCAAACAAAAGTGATGGTTAATAGTAAGCGTAGACCATTTTGTTAAATGCGAATTTCAGCAGTGTTTTGTATGGGTACTTAAATTAATTGAATAGACCATGTTTTAATATTTTGATTGGAATCAAAGGAAGTTGTAAAATTTTGAAAATTTATTCGAAAACGAGTTTTAAACAGTGAATGCTATGGACAAGAATTTCAAAAATATTGGCGTAACATTTCAAACAACCTAATGTTTAGATATTTACATGATACTACTCAACAATTTACTGACTTTAAAGCTTTTTAGTAAAATGTTCTTAGTTTTAACAAACTTTAACTAGTATCATACTTAACCTATTTTTTTATTTAAACTTCAGCTGAACACGCCTAAAAAAGTGACAGTTTGTACAAACAAGCGAGCAAGCATACCATTTTCATATTTTTAATTGTCAAAAGTGACATTTGGAGTTATTAAGATAATTAAAAGGCTAAAATAGGAATTTAGTGATTTTAACTTTAATACAATTTTGAAAAAGATACCACGATACTAACACGTTGGAAAATCCTGTTTTTAACCTAACAGCATACTAAAAATGCTTTAACATCGTACCTACTTATTTGTCTAAAATTCTCTTTATAAAATTGAAATGACAATGCCTAAAATATTAGAAGTTTATGCAAAAAATAATAGCTTTATCGATTAACGTCAGAATGATTGTTCATTATTGTTCAAAATCTTGTTTTTTTCTATAGCAAAATACACCGCTCTCTAGAGAATAATTCATTTCTGAAGAAGAAAATGTACAATTAACAATTCTGTCATTTTTGTATACTGCAGTGAGCTTCATATGTTTAATGTAGCTTATTTATTTGTTGTTTTTTTTTCAATTATTTCTATACATATGTATTTATTTATAAATTTATTAATTTGTGTATTTATTTATTATTTATTTATTTATTGTTCATTTTTAATTTTATTATTAACTTATTTATTTATATACTTAATTGTTTACTTGTTTATTTATTTTTTTATTTATTCAATTGTATATTAATTTATTTAAGCATTTTTGTTTTTTATATTATTTTTGTTTGTTACATAAATTTTTCTTCATAATTTGTTTGAAATATATATTTATTAGTGTTAATTTTATTTTATATTTTTGTTATCTAAATGTTAATTTATTTAAATTAATACTGTATTTATTGATTCACTTACACGACTTATATGTGCTCTGATTTGTCTGAAACATAGAAACATAGAATTTATTTTTGACAGCTCAATGATCTGCTCTAAGGTAAAAAAAACGAAAAACAGGAACGGCAAATCTAATCTAGAATATTTGTTGACGTCTAAAAAGTGTCCCGATAAAGTATACAAACCACTCTCGACATTTTGACAGTTTTCCTTCTCTCTGAGAGCATTTCATTTCGTCTTCTCAATGTTTGCTGCGTTTACTGGCCTGAACACAATAGAATGCTGCAACTGGAACTGAAGCTGGAGGTGCAACAGCTGTGAAATATACATATGTTGCGTATTTTTTTCCATTTTTCGTACTTATACTTTTTTGGTGTAGTATTTCATGGTTAAAAATTGGTTTTTAAGAGCGGACAACTTCGAAGAGATCCCGTCACGCTGACAACTCGTTTTCTCGTCGCAATATGAATCCAGGCATCACGGGACTTATTTCTCGTCGGCGTGTACAATTTTCTGAGTTAGCTATGTACATATTCATTTTTTTTTTCAAAATAACACGGCTATTACATATAAGTATTTTTCTTTAAAACGTTAATTCTCTCTTATATATTTCGAAAAAGGGTATATCCACTCATCATCAACCGTCACCATTTTCACTTACGCTAACATAATTTCCGTATCTTTAATCATTTGTTACAGTTTCATAAATAATGATTCATTCAAATTTCGAATAGCCATTCTTTTAATCACGAATTTCATCAGAGTTGTCAAAGAAGTCAATACCCGATTCCCCTCAAAGTGAAATTTTCTATAAAGCAAACGTAGAATGTAAACATCTATACTACTTTAAGTGTTATACGTTACGTTTAATACGTTTTGTGTCACACCTACACGGCATGATTATGTAACCAGAAATTTAGAAGTGGGGTGAACGTTTATGTTTATCTAACCGTGAGTTTAAAATTTTGGATAGTTTTTTTCTGAAACTGCAAATTTGGAGTCCTATTAGCTATCGTATAAACCATTTTGTTCAACTAGTTAAAAAGTTTTTTAAAAGATATCTAATATACGAAATTTGAGAGTACATTTAAAGAGACTTAGAAAAAAACATCAAGCACCTTTTGATTTCCATATTTCTTTGACTATTCCCTCCAATCTTGAAGTTTAGTTTTATTTTATTTACAATCTAATACTGCTCGCATTAGATTGTAAATTCTTTCACATCTCTGGATTCCATATTTAAATAAATAAAAATTAAAAAACGAATAAATTTTACTTGTGCAAATATATTTTAGCCATATCGCATAAATTATTTGATAAAAACAGTATTTTTTGATTAATAAAAAAACCTAAACGATAAAAAAAATGTGTTTTTCAATAAAAAATTTTGATACATTTTGTGGCATGCACCATTCAACAACTATTGTGCTGATTGGATGGCTCAGCTTTGCAATTTCCCTACTTCAATTATTGTTCTACGGTCAAGTTCTTATTTTTCATTTAGATTCTGTTGATTTTTATATTAATAAAATTCTAACTGAATTTTCAATTGAAATTGTTAGTGAACCTACTAATAAAAAATATTTTATTTCTGGTAAGTCAAAACATTATATTTATATACAAAAAAAAAAATACGAAAAGCTTAGCGAGAATTGCTGGTGTTTTTAAAACCAACTAGAAATCTAGGAAAGTTGACAAAATTAAAGAAAAAGAATCGCTGAGTGTAAACAACAAATAAACAAGAAATGATAAAATTCACGAATAATTCTGTGATCCTCGCTATGACGGACGACTGCGAGTATAGAGGGTCTATATTACGTTATGAGGGAATCTTAATTATCAGAAATACAGGATGATGTTTAAAATCAAGGCTATATTTAAGCATTCATCATTTAAACAAGTTGATACATATGTATTTATATTATCATTTGCTAATTTTATGTCTTACTATACTGCAATTTAAGACCTTATTCTCTGTAACTAAATTCCATATTCATACAAATATAGAACTATGTATGTATATTGAATTATCCATCTTTAAATAATGGCATACAAATTAAAATAAATGAATAATAAAATTCAATTGAAACTTAGCAAGAGTTTAAAAATTGCCATACGCAGGTTGCTATGTAAGTCTAAAAAAACGGCTCATTGTTTTTTTTTTTTGTGATAAGATCTCTAAAAATAAAAAAACAATCAAAATCATATTCCAAAACAGAACCATATGTAACGTCATACAGCTAATGGGCATATAGTGCATGTATATGGAACCTTATCTAAAATAAAATTAAATACAAAAAAATACAAACATTTTGTGGTAAAATCAGGGGCGAAATCGGCTAAAGGTGATAAGGGATTGTCACATCAACCATATAGTCACATGTGATTGTCATTAAGTTCTCCATCTTGGTAAGGTGATTCAACTCAATTCAATTTATTTGAATACTTTCCTATGACATTTGTCAAAAACATGATTGCCATAGTGAATTTTTTCAAAAATTTGTAATAAGCTTTCGAAATTATACAACGGATTTCCGTCTTTGCGATAAAATTCTTATATTTTCTTCATCCTTTGGAATGTAGTAAATTTTTTGTTGACAGGAATGATTATTTTTATTTATATGAATGGTTAAAAAAATAGAACTCAGAAAAAGTTGTAAAATTTTTATAGGCTGGTGGTAACTCTGGTCGAACTGCGGCAGAAACTTCAAATTTTTTGGAAAATGACAATCACATTTTTGTTGCGATAGCTCTTTAGCTATCAAATATGTGATATCTTCTTACGCAGACTGAATTGGATAATTGTGACCCTTACTTATCGAAAATCAGCTAACACGATTCTACCCCAGAATTCCTGTATGCTATTGGCAGGAATGAAGGGGGCCGAATCAAAACGGTTAAGGTGCATGCAAGATATACGCTTGGAGAATTTGTCAATTTTTCGAATGAGGATGTACCTGTGAAAAAACATTTCTTATTTCTTTATGTGTAAATATCTATGCCGGGGGAGGGGTAAACTATGAACGTGTAGCACGTTACGTGTATTAGTTACATATCACACGTACATGCTACGGGATGTGGTATGTTTCGCAAGAATTGTCTGGCAAACTAACGTTTTGCAGAGGTACATTTCAACATTTTTCGTGTTGCACTTTTTTTGTTTAGATTTTTGTTATTTCGCATTTTACGTTTTGCAAATTACTTTTCTTTTTAAATCCAATGCCAATTCATCTTTTCGCATTTTTTTCATTTCGCAATCTTTATTTTGTTTCTTGTTTTATTGGATTTTTTAATTTTAACAATTTTTTATTTGGCATTTTGTTGTTATGCATATTTTTATTTTGTTTTACAATTTTCGCGCGAAATTTTAAGACATGTAATTTAATGGAAGTCAATGCAAAAAACAATTGAATGCGGAACCCTTTTCCAAATTTTATACTAGGTACATCGATTTTGACAAAAGAAATGTCAAAATAAGCGGAATTACCTGCTAATTTGACGAATTATAATTTTATTTTAAAAATATGTATAATTTGTTTAAAAACTATATTTGTTTGTTAAATATTGTTCTAATAAAAATTAACTCTAAAATGAACACTTCCACTTTCCAATTAGTAATATTTTTGCATGTGACTTTAGGTCGGTTCAATTTATAAGGCCCGGTAAATTTAGGTGGTATATTATGTCTAAAATTTTAACCAGTAGATATAATGCCTATTTTAAGTTTTAAGTTTGTATAGAACTTCATTTGACAGACCATTATCGGTGAAATTGTAAAATACAGTTGGTTATCTGTTTTAAATGTTATTAATTTAGAAGAGTCTATATTCATTTCAGTATAAACCGAAAAGATTTCTTGATTTTTCTTCTGTACAGAATTTTAAAAAATTTAAATTTCGACAAAAATTTTAAGTCACGATCCCTTGTGTTGTTTAAGGTAAATTTAACACAACGAGCATTCTTCCGCTAAATTTATTATAAACTTTTAAATTATCAATTTGCTTTTTGTACTTGATAAATGATTTCATTTAAATTGAAATCATTTCGGGTACAAAAACATATACCTATAATCTATATTCATATTCTTATAATTATAAACTATAAGGTACTTTTTAATCCTTGTGTTTTTTTGTTTATAATTTTAGTAATTACTTTGACAATCTGCATATTTATGGGAATATGTATCTTGGATTTATTAACATCAATTTTATTGATTTTTGGTGCTCAAGCGGTAAGTTACATATTTCAAAAAAAAAAAAAAGGATTTTACAGATTTCACCATTTACATATATGTCATGGCGATGTCCTGCTAACCATAATTTTTAAATACAAAATTTCACATTTGTTTTTAAAAATCTCAAAACACGAAAAATAATAATAACAGAACTTAAAAGGATGGCCGGGTGTGTTTGAAATCTGGTATGGTAACACTATTATGTTATTTTGATTAAACTTGATGTACATGTAATGTCGAAATTTATCAAAATAATACATAATAGGACTTTGACGTTTTTTGAGAAAGATGCATTATTTTTTTGTTTATTTATGTATATCCTTAAACCGATTTGGTTATAATTTAACTAACCAGTGTTTTAAATAGATTCAACATTTTTAAATAAAAATAAATAAAAAATTAAAACAATCTCATACACAATATTAGTGACCCAGCAACCTATTTTTTTTTTTTATGCAGCCTTCACATGAATCATAAAGTTAACCATAATTCTCTCTGAAATTAATGAAATCCACCATTTGGGCGCCATCTATCTTGGATTTTAGTTTTCATAAAATATCTCGATTTCTGTTAGTCTTATAAAAATGTTGTTAAGACAAAAAGTTTGAAGACATTGAATTTATATTTTTTGTGTTAAGGAGAATGTTGATATAATCAATTATTTAAAAAAAAAGTAACGGTTTAATAAATTTAAAAATGTTTACATTTTTTTGTAAAATTCTAACATTTATTGTAAAAATTAAAAAAAAAAAAATGAGAAAAATTCTATCATACAATATTTGTCTGTATTGTTAAAAATTACGAATATTTTTCATTAAAAAAAATAGATAGATAGATAGATTTATACTGAATTCTAATGGACACTTTTGTTTAGATGGAATAAAATTTCGAGAATGACACAAATTGCGGGGTTAGGTTATAAGAGACGCTTTTTATGCGAAGACCAAAAATTCTCGAATATTACACTAAGTCGAGGAAAATGGCAAAAAAACTCATTTTGACCATTTTAATCATTTAAGTCAAACTTAATTTTTCTTTAAAATATGCTTTTAACATTTTCAGCATTATTATTTTTATTTTATTTTATTTATTTTTTTTTTTATTTAAGAACTCGCAATATATGATATTTCCCTGGCTGTTTAGTCAACTCATTTATATGACTGTACGAATTTGCCTTGGTGCGGTCATTACTATTGTAATTATCAGTAGAGGCAAACAAGTTAATTATAATATAATAAGTATATCGATTATATGCACTTGTTGGATTATAAATTGTAAGTTTTTTTTTAAAGTTATATCTTTTTATTTTAAATATAAATTTTTTTTTTTATATTTGTAGTGATTTCGATGTGGACTTGGTTTGCTGTGTATTCATATTTTAAACGTCTTATTTTACTTATTTTATAAGATTCTGACTAAAGGGGCTACCCATATACCCACTATAATTATAGTTGATTTAAAAAAATCTATAGAAATAAATTAATTTTATTTTATTGTTTTTAATAAGAATTTGTGTATAAAAATAAAAAAAAATTGAAAATTGATTTCGCAAAATTTTAAACATGCCTATACTACTTCACATTTTTTACTTGCGATATATGTATACATTGGTACTATATGGCAATTTATGCATTCGTCAAAAATTCGAACTCGAGATTTTGATTAAAGTTGACATAACGATGATACCGAGTTCGAAATAAGTGGGTCTCGCAATTCTGTCTGTCTGTTTGTCCTTTCGACTGTAGCATAACAAGTGGGTCGATTTTCTTTAAACTTGGTACCTTGACGACTTGGTAGATTTTAATTAAACTTATCATCCAGCAATTTTTGGTTATTATCAAGTAAATTTTAAATAAAATGTTTTCTTATAACCAAAAATAACGGTACCTCCCATAAAAATGTTTAAAAACCGGTATTGAAAATTTTATTTTTCACAAAAACGGCTCCCTCGATTTTGATTAAAATTTTTGCAACCCAGTCGTGCATTTTATTATTTTATAATTTTGAAACTCATTATTAAAACATTTTCAGCCATATTTATAAATGATATGAATTTTTAAAAGTCGAATAGCCCAGAAAAAATTCCAACAAAGATCTATTTTTTTAGGAACAATAGAGTTTTTAAAAAAAATAAATATCCAAGTGCTGGTTTAACATCACAGAACGCGGCGAGCTCGAACTGTCAACCAAATTTCAACCCAAACTCAACTCGACCTTTTGATTAAGTTTGAGCTACGAAGGAACGCACTCAATATTGAACGTATAAATCAACAATAAACATCAACGCATAACAGCACAACGTAATATGCTACAGAAATGTCCACGTTTTTATTTTACCCTACCACCAGCATAGATATTTTATTTAAACATCAAAAAAATCTTGCAAAAATACTAAGATATCATATTTTTGTGTTTTAATTTACAACTTTCCACACAAGCACTGAGTTTGTTTCCAAATCAATCTCAAGATGTAAAAAATAAAACCAAATAAAATAAGAATCCAAAAATATTAAGCATATTTTTTTTTGCAATTTTAATCACGTCTCAAAAAGTACCCTAATTTTGAACCAATACTTTTGATTTTGTGAGTTGATAGGAGTGAAATTAGTTTTATTGTAAAAATATCAAAAATTATAAGGTTTTTTTTTGTATGGGAAAATCAAAATGAAAAAAATAAAATTTTGAGAAAAACATGCTCAAACTTTACAATATCAGTTTTTTGCTTTAATGTGATTTTTACACACATTCCCAGGTTGTAAGTTGAAGTAAGATACGATCTCAGACCTCCTCCGGTTGACACTTCAAAGCAGCAAAACTTACGTTCTTGCTGTACGGAATGAATTATTCAATACAAGCGTGTATGTTGCAAAGAATACATATTTTAGCTTGATTGGGTGTGTCCAATGACATTTTGTTGATACTTATAAACAGCTTATAAATCATCAGATACTATACAATCTTGAAACGCCTTACAGCCTCTAATCAAAGTTAATAAAATTTTATGAGTAATGCTTTCAATTTAAAACGTTTATAAGAATGAGAAATTTTCGCATGTTAGTTATGACCCATATAAGCAGCGTTAGAACCTTACTGCAATCGGAGTAAATTTACTCCAATTTTAGGAAAACAAAAATTAACTTATTCCGCCACTCCACTTATTTGAAATCTACTCCTTTTTTCCAACACTGAAAAATTCAAAAATTCTTTAGCCAAACCACCGATATAGCACAATGTTATTCAATTGTTTAACCAACTCTGACTCTGAATGTTTGAATCTAAATAAATTCTATTCTGATCTGAAACGAATGGAACTTATGTGATTTATTTTAGTTGTTGTTAAAAAATATTTATTTTAGTATATTTTTATTTATTATTTCTTTTTGTAAAAATAAACAGTTTGTTGAAAAATTATTTTTTTTAAACATGAATTTTTCTTTCGTTTTCACAATCTACTCCGAAAACTTTCAATGTACTCCGCTTTTTTTTACAAAGTCCTTAAGTCCAACTCATGAATTTAAAATTGTGTTTTTAGAACTTTCAACATTTTTCAACCCTGACATTCGAATGAACAGATATTAAATATAGTCACTTACACAGTGTTGATTACACATACAAATAAAAATATTTATTTAAGAAATATTTTTCGGAGTCAATATATTAAGTATAATCAGTCACTGTTTGCATCTTGCACTTAAAACTCTCTCATTTATTTAACACCTTCATATTTTTACATAATAAAATAGTGAATGTTTTTTTTTTTATTTTGGTTTAAAATAAAAATAATAAATTAAATCAAAATTCAAATTATAAATAATATTATTTGTTCTGCATTTTCATAAAAATATGTGCATACATCTGGATAATTTCTGTGGTATGAGCCTTTTAACGGCTACCGTATTTACTGGATGGCTTAAATTTGTATTGGCAATATTAAAAGCATTATTTTACTGTCAGATTCTTTTGAATAAAGAATTTATAATTTTTCATGTTTATAAGATCTTAAATGATTTTCTAAATGAATTACACATTGAAAATGTGACTAAACACAGTGTATCTGTTGGTGAGTCTTAATTCTTAATTTTATCATTTATTTTCTATACCTACATAAATTATTTTGGTATAACTACCTATTAAAATTCTTAAATTTTTCTTCAAGGATTCGAAATTATAGTGATTGTATTATTAGGAGTTTGTATTTTGGATATGATTACGTCATTGGGGTTGATTTATGGTTCGACTAATGTAAGTTCTTTTGAAGAAATAATTTTATTTTTTTTTTATATTTTTTTTTTTGATTGAAAATAATAATTATTTATTTTTATATTCAAGGGATCAAAAAATATAATAACCTCATGGCTTGTTTATGAAGGTATCTTCTTGATAATAAGAATCATAGTCAATATAATTGCTCCTTTTGCAATTGTTGACAAAAAAGAAAATATAAATCCGCTAGCTGTATCGATACTAATATTTTTGATTATTTTAAATAGTAAGTTCTTTTCAGTTATACGTATGTATATATAATTATTATTAATTATAAAATAATGTTTCCCTTTTCGTTTTTAGTAATTTCATTCTGGACTTGGACTGCGGTTTGTTCATTTTTACGACGTATTCGCTTTTATGATTTTTTGGAATGACTAACAAAAGAAATTTTATATATATTTAAAATTAAGTTACACAATCAAACGTTATAATAAAATCAAATATGTATAATAATAAACCAAAGATGTGTCCCTTTTAAGCACAAATCGAATGTATTTTATAGGAAATATGAAAGAAAATAATTTATTATGAATAAAATTTTTATTATTTGTAGGATTACGAAATGAAAAATTAAAATACAAAACCAAAGATAAAAAAAGGGTGATTTTAAAAAAGCGGGATTAGAAAAAAAACAGGACTGTTAAATTATTTGAGAGGATATTATAATTAACTAAAAATGTTTCACATAGAATACAACACCTTACTTTGGTATTTTTGGAAAATACATTATTTTTTTTTTCTGCATGTCAGTGGGTGGAAATTTATTGTTACCTTATGCCCAGTCCTATATCTTATAACATTTGGAAATTTCATCAAAATCAGTTGAGTGGTTCAATTTTTAATTTTTGTTTTTCAGCTGAAGTACGGCTGCTATAGCCTTGAAATTTGGTACAAAGTATTTCTTTGAAATTTCCTTGCGGGTAATTTCAAAATGTTGCCTTAAGCTGATGTAGAAAGAGTAGTTCCGATATTTTTATGGAACTTCTTATCTATAATTACATATGTCTGACGAGATCACAATACCTAAATCTGTTTTTTGGCGCTTGCTTAAAAATTCCAACAACAAAAATTGGGTCTTCAAGAATTTTTTTTTTTTACAAAATCGCATTATTTTTGGGTCTTTCATTATCAGTTTGAAACATTTTAATAAATTATAACAATTTCCACCAATCACGAACTTAAAAAAAAAAATATAAAATCGTCGAAATTGATAAAATGTCGAGTTATGTTTTGATTAAAACTTATAATGCAAAATTTTTAAAAACACTTTTTTATTTTATATTTAAATTAAATTTATAGTACGAAATTTTTGTTACAGCTGTCTTTAAAGCTGTGTTTAAAGCTGTTAAATTACACAGGTAAGAAAAAATGATGATAATTTCTGAAAAAAATACTCCAAAAATGATTTTAAAAAAAAACAGGAATATTATACTACGTTTTTTTTAAGCCAAAAATTCAATTTCTTGTTTTATTTTCAAATCACGCGTCGTTCTATTAAATAATTTAAATACAAAATATTTTTACTCCCAAAATCTAAAAATTAGGAATTTAAAAAGAAGACAATAACCTTGTCAACATTTTACGTAATAATAAATACTAGATGAATCCAAATGATATCATCAGGACGAAAAACCAATTTTTGTTTATTTCACTTCTTGATAAAGTTGAACATTACAAAAAAAAACTTTTGTTTCCTTTTTTTTCTAGAGTATTTAGCACAATAAAACTAATATATTTGATCAATAACAATTAACATACTATAGATTTTGTAAGTATTCAAAAGATATCTAAATGAGTTTTCGTAATTTTGAATTTTATTGAATACAAAAATACATAAAATAATTAAATGTCACATATGTACATATATATTCAAATAAAAATTGATTAAATCATTGAACACTAAAAACTAATTTGGTACTAACCTAAATACGTAAAAAAAAATTTTTTAATTTTTTTTTGTCACTTTGATTAACTCATTTTAAAATTTTGAAATTTAAAAATATTTTTTTTTTAAAAGCCATTCATTGAAACAAATTGATTTTAAATTGAAATTAAAGATTTAATTTTTTCCTTGCAGAGTATACCTACTCTCTATCAATTTTTATCTTACCCCAAAATATATTTCCTTCATAATAAAATTGACTTTCTTCTGAACCAAAACAATAAATTTTTAGAATATCCATTTATTTGTTTTTTTTTTTGCATTTTACAAGTTAAAAATTATTCGTAATAAATGTCAAATATATTAATTTATCTTTTCAACAGCTTCATACTTGGTGAATATTTTTTTTCTTCAGATTTTTTGTTTATTTGTCATAGCTCTATAAAAAAAAAAAATCTATTCATTTCATATTATTTGAAAATTCTTAAAAGAATTAATATCTTTCTTATACTGATGCTCTAATATTGCTTGGTTTACAACTTGCAGCATAATTCGATACATGATATGAATATCCATCGCATGATCGAATGATATCGATTAAAGAACAAATTGATATCCACATCCAACTTTGAATTCCTGAAAGCAAAATTTATTATTAAATTATGTTCCGTTTATTAATAATCTGAAAATTGTTATACCAGTAGCAAATATTGATAATGCTAGCCAATGAAAACCACATTTAAAGCCAGAAGTATAAATAAGACAGGTTACAATAAATGATAGGATAGTTATTAAAAACAGCAATAAAACTAAATTAACAATCAGCCATGGTACGAGAAGTATGCAAGAATTCTGTAAAAAAAAAGAATAAATTATAGATTAAATTTATTTATTTTGTAAAATGATATTTCCCAAAATATAGGTGAACAGGGGCATTATAGTCCCTACTTTTGACACCAGACCAGACCTCCTGATTGAGTTATGAATATAATCATTATTTTAAAAAATAACATTATGTTACTTTCTTCTAATTCATAATTTAATTTTAGCCCTGTTTCATAAAAACTTACAAATTCCAGAGATAACAGAAGACAAATAATATTGTAAATTGTCAATTTGACATTTTGTCAAATTACTGTTTTATCACTATATTATTTGAAAATTTATGTAAAACATTTCAAAGCATTATGCGAAACTTTTCAAATTTGCAAATAATAAAAAAAAATTGTTAGGCCCGCTTCTTGAATCTATGCATATAAAAAATCAGAAACTGAAAAAAAGTGAAGGAACGCGTCTTTTAAGTATGTTCGCGTATACTGTTCAAAACTGCAAATTTATACCATTTTTTTTGTATATGAGCTTTGGTCTAAAATTTATAGAAATTCACAGTTATATAAGGGTATTCATGCAACGTGGTAAGTTTAGAAATTGTGTAAAATGATAAGTTTACAGCTGTGTAATTAAATGAGCTGTTCGTTAAATGTTAAATATTATTTTTCAAAATATGTATACAAATAATCGTGTTCAGATTTCGAAGTTATTTTATTTTTAAATGAACCAACTTGAAATCGGAGCCGAATGACTCGGAACGGAAAAAAATTTAAGATACACGTACACCAGACAGGAATAAGAAGAGAAAACGATTTTATTCAGATACGACTTTTAGCTGGCTATACAGAACACACACACGTGAGTATGACATGAAGTTTTTTTTCGTTGACGTGATTCTATTCCGTCAAAAAAAAAAAAAAAAACAAGAAATTGGAACGAACCTCGAACATCGGCAAAAGATTCTAAAATAAAACACTGATTTTTCACTACAGCCAAATGAATTTAAAAAAAAATTGTGTTTCTATTCGTGTTTTAAAAGCAAATTCGTGTTTTAAAAGCAAATTATATACTACAAAACTAACAATGTTCAAGATGCTTTCTTTTACGAACAAGGAAAAATCAAGCAGCTACATTACAGACATTTGTAAGGATGCTCCAAAATGGCAGACTTTTCATACATACTTTTCATATGTTCGTGGTGCATAACGAACATCGTGCGGTGTCTGGAGTGTAAATTATAATTATTTTCATTAAAAATTATTTATTTAAGTTATAGCAAGAAATGTATTTGATGTAGTTTAAAATTTGTATTGATGATGTATTTCAATTCAAATCAAACTATTTATTGTTTGTGCTTCACTGGCTTTTAAAGTCTGGGGCTCAATATCATCCTCGATTTGCCGATGGGCAAGGTGTTAAAAAAAAAATCACTTAATTTAGCATTTTTAGTAAAATGTTGTACACGATGACAAATTAGGAAAAATCTGACAATGAATAAAATACGAAACTGTAACACAAGTACGAAAACAAAATGTTCGAACGACACATGTACGAAAACCAAATGTATGAAAAACAAAATGTTCGAAACGACACATGCTCGAAATCCAAATGTATTCAACGACAGATGTACGAAGACGACACTTCCACTCAAGCAAAATGATCGCACGACAGATGTACGAAAACCACATGTACGAAAACTAGATGCTCGAAAAGCAAAATGCTCGAAACGGCACATGTACGAAATATAAATGCTCGAAATACAAATGCTCGAAATACGGAGTGATGTACGAAAAAGCAGATACTACTATTTCTGCTGCGTTTTTGAGTTAGTAATAATGACAAAAGAGAAATGTTGTTTACAGTAAAAGGATGGTAATTATGTATAGATAAAGGGAGGCAAATGTTAATAATAATGTGGGGAGCTAATATTATTTTGTTATTATTTGAATATACAAATAGATACATATGATAGATATGTGATTGTGTATTTTATAGAATTTATGCATTCATTATACGTTAAAGTAAGAGATGAAAAATAATGCATTACTTGTCTTAAGGAAGTTCTTATGCTGAACCCCTGCAACCCCCCTGCTTGACACACTATAGGATGTTGGGTAGATGCGGTATTGGGTGAAGCAAAGTTTCTTTCAACTGATGCACCGCATTATATAAAAAATCGACTTTTATCTTTAAACACGATTTGCGACTAAACTAGACGTGCTAGAGGCATCAAAGTTGACACCTTTAAACTTGATTTGCGGCTAAACTAAGTGACCTAGCGACTTCAAAAATGCATATTCGTGATTAGGAAATGTCAGTTCTACAAAATCAAAAAAAGTTGGTAAAAAAAGTTTTTTTTACAAAACTTTTAAGAAAATAAATACATATGTAATTAATAAATTAAAAAATTCTTGCTGTCAAATCTAAAATTGCTTGGCCCGCTGCGCGAGTAGCAAAAATGTTCACTCCCCTATTTGGCTCCTCTATATTTTTCCTCTAAATAAAAATGCTTAAAATTTTATTCAAGCGAAAAAAAAAATGTATACATTAAGCCATTTTGCAGAGTCTAAAAAAAATCCAGCTTGAAATGCGTTTTCTTGACATTTTTGCCGTCGTCGAGACCACTTCTGATTGGCTAAGTAATTAAAAAATATTTCAATGAAATTTAATGTTTTGTCAAAAAACATTAATTTAGAAATATTTTTTAAAAAGTACAAAAAAGTACTTTATAAAGAGTAGTGAAAATCCCGTCAAATATTTATAAAAAAAATCTTTCGGCGGGATTTTTATTTTTTTTTTTTCGGCGGGATTTTGTGATTCCGGATTTTTTGATTCGGGATTTCATTACGCTCCCGAACACATCCATTTTTATATGTATATGTATTCTTCTGTGGTAACACCAAACAAAAATTCAATTGTCACCCCATATAAGCTTACTGATGACCCGTTTATTTTTAAGTGTTTATTCATTTTAATAACATCATATTTAAAAACAAAATTTAAAAACATTTTTAACACTTAGTTAAAACATTTCAGTTTTAAAATAAGAACTTCCTTAAGACAAGTAATGCATTATTTCATCTCTTTCTTTAACGTAATGAATGCGTAAATTGTATATAATACACAATCACATATCTATTTGTATATTTAAATAATAACAGAATAATATTAGCTGTCCATTTTAATATAAACTTTTGCCTCCCTTTATCTATACATAATTCCCATCCTTTTTCTGTAAACAACATTTCTCTTTTGTCATTATTCCTAACTCATAAACCCAGCAAAAATAGTAGTGTCTGCTTTTTCATACATCACTCCGTATTTCGAGCATTTGTATTTCGAGCATTTTGCATTTCGAGCATCTAGTTTTCGTACATGTGGTTTTCGTACATCTGTTGTGCGAACATTTTGCTTGAGTGGAAGTGTCGTCTTCGTACATCTGTCGTTGAATACATTTCGATTTCGAGCATGTGTCGTTTCGAACATTTTGTTTTTCATACATTTGGTTTTCGTACATGTGTCGTTCGAACATTTTGTTTGCGTGCATGTGTCGTTTTCCCATAAAATACATGTAAAAATAAATGATATGGCCAGGATGATAAACTTTATTTTTAAAATGTTTTTTTTGTTTTTTTTTTTTTTTAACTCACTTTGAAAGTACCAAACAGTTGAAGAATTGATGCAAAAAAATTCAAAGTACAAAATATTATCACTGCCACTGAAATGTTATTAAAATTAGTTATAGAATTAACGAATGAAGGATTAAGATCAAAAGTTTTAAATATTTCTTCAAAGGGCTTAATAAAATCGACGAATGCGGATTCCGAGTCATAGTTTAGGCAAATTAAAACTTCGACAAATGATAGAACAATGCTTATGTAGCCGATAAGTAATGCGGAAACAGAAACAAAGCCATAATGATTTCGATTATTTTTCAAACACAATGTCTTCATAATTATAGGTATTAAGAATATTTTTTTTAAATTGAATAACACGATGTAGTCGTTAACTGACAAAACTAAACTGAGGCTAGATTTTTAAATTTAGAAAAAAAATCCAACATCCGTCTTGAAGCATTTATGTTTCTTATATATGTATGTACATATGTACGTTACCTACTTTAATATTTCATCTTTTATTGTTTTTTTTTTTAAGTTGCCTTAAACTTGATAACAATATATGCCCAAAAATACATGTGTGATTAAATTATAAAATATTATTCTACATAATACATAGTTACTTTCCTATTTATATGAACATTTGTATGCAAAAAATAATATCTTAATTATTTACGAGTAGATAAACAGCAATCTTATATTTTTAGTATTTTTTTTAACACCATGTTTCCTTAGAAAATAAAGTTCAAGAGTGTGTTCGCATGAAGTTGATGTATTTTTATATAAAACCAAATAGTGCTTTTAAAGTCCGATAGTTTTTTTTTTTTATAAAAATATGTTGAAAAGCTTTTGAGAAAAATAAACTCTTATACTTAAAGGCTAAAAAATTGTATGTCAAGTAAAGAATTAAAAACAAAAATTTATCAGAGGAATTTCCAAAAAACGTTAGTTAGGTTTTAAGTTTCAAAAAAATTGATCAAACCGTTAAGGTTGTAGCCGACGAACGATGACGCCCGACCACACAGACAGGCAGTATGTCTCATATTTTTTCGTCTTCCTTAATTATCGACATGTTAAGTTGATAAAAATCGCAAGTTCGACTTTTTTTACGAATGCCATATAGCAATAAATTATTGTAGGTACCTACATTTTTTATCGCAAGGAAAAAATCAGTTCCAAAAGAAAGTTAAATATTTTATGGTTTTTTATTTAAATATGTATACGTAGATACTTATCGTATATTTTTTCTTTCTGCTTTCAACATTTTGGAGTTGCAATTTATTATTTTTTTTTTTTTTTTAATTTTATAGAATAAATAAAATTGATAAAAAGGTTTACTTCCGATTAAATATAGTGTACCAGATGATCTGAACGATGACGGACAGTATGACGAAACTCACTTATTCGAAATTCTCCATCAAAGTAGTTTCGATTTTGATAACATTCCTCGACAATTAGAGGAAATTAAAATCTAATTTCTTGAAATTAAGAGATTTGACAAGATAAAAGGGTTTACAATGTATAATACATGCATAGCTAATCTCCATATTATGTATTTGTATTTAGGTACATTTTTTTAAAAAGCTTTAACAAAGATTCTATGATTTTTTTCGCCCTGAGATATTAGATTTTTAATGAAAAAAGATTTTATCACAGCTACAAATAATGCCACAGAAAATTCAAAGGTTGTTTTGAAAATTTGAATAAATTTTCGTCAAAACTTTTTAAAAATATTATAACGATTATTTTGTTGGGCCTACCACCGTTAATTTACAAAAAGTAGTAGTACAAATTTAATAAAATATTCAATTGGTAAATCTTTCACTGTTTTACAAAAATATTGATTGTAAGACGAATTGTTGGTTAGAGTTTTGTTAGACTAACTGATCAGCAATATTTGATTTATCGGACCGTTTTTTTCTTAGGTAGGTACCAATAAAAAAAAAAAAAAACAATTTTTTTTGTTCCTAAACATTTTGTAGGTAGTCATCTTCAAAATGTAAAAGAAAATAACAATTATTGTCTCCTTTTTTTCAAAGTTTTCCATTGGTATAAGAATACTTTTAAAATTTGAAATTTAAAAAAATAATACAATTTAAATATAAAAATTATAATTTTTTTTCCAAAATTTTAAAATTTTAAAATTGAAATTTTTTTCAAAAATAATTATTGTTTTTTTCATTTCATTTAATTTATTCAATTAAAGCTAAATTAAAAAACTTATTTTTTTCGGCTGTACATATTTTAGGCTGTTTTGGTCTTTTTTAAGAAAATGCGAATAAAAACAATTTTTATTTCACTATTTTTCCCAACGTTTCATAAGTTTCCCTTACTTCATCTGGGGTATATTTATTCAATCTATTAATATAATATAAATTTAAGTTTCTTTAATGAAAAATTTTTTTATAAAATTATCATATTCTTACTTGATTATTCAAAAATTACATAATTATTTTTTTTTTTCACTCCTATTGCATCCTTCCCGGAGACGGCACCGGACACAAAATTGAACATAAAAAAACAATTATATATAATAAATAAAGAACAACTAATCAAAAAGGAAAACAAACTTTCAAACTCAAAAATTGACAATTTCTATAACAGTTGGGCATCAGGTTATATTATTTATAACAAATTTTAAATCGCCAAAACTCATAAATATGTACAAAAAGCGATGAAAAAAGCTTTAGCTTTAGCTATCTAAAAGCTTTAGTTTTAATTTGTTACGTGAGTGACAGTTTAATGTTTCGAATATGATCAATGATCAGTATCATTTTTAAAATAAAATATACGACATTCTAATGAAAATTACTATCATCATAGAAAGTTTAATAAATTTCTCATCATGAAGTAAGAAATACCTTCTTTTTTGTAGGTAACTGAAGTTTTCTTATTAAGGAATATAATATCCACTTAATACACAAAGTAAAAAATATGTTCCTATATGTAAAATTTATATGTTCATAAACCCTAAATTTTACAACTACTCATTTTTTATGTTTATAAAAAATGAGCTGAAAAAATATATAAATGAAGTTTTAAAATGCATATTTCAATCTATAATCTAGAGGTTCAGCATAAATTTCAAATTAAATGAAATTTTGTGTGACAATTCATTTCATTCATTTATTCATTTTTATTAACCTTAATTATAAGTTTGATACAAATTTCTATTTTCTTGTACCTTGTGTTGTGTTACGATTATGACACATTTTTTTTTTTGCATCGATAGGAACGTTTAATTTTTTAATAAACATAGGTAGCTTTTGAAACACATTTAGGACACTTAGAAAATATTTTCGTAAACGTTACTTCTATGACATTTAAAAATTTTAGGAAAAATTTCAGTATTTTATTATATTTTGGACAAGTATATTTTAGATGTTCAAATAAGATAGAAATTCTTACTTGTGTAATCACATATGGTTCAGCTGTAGGTTATAGCACTGCCAAAGTTTAAAAGCAAAAAAATAAGTTATATGGCTCCAATTTGAAGCTATAGATGCATTAAAAATGTTTTCTTTTGCAGAAATTGAGTAAAGTTTAATTTTCTGCATAGCTACACCCACTTTCATTGTGTTCAAGGTGTATGTATGTATAGATTTTATGCATCAGTATTAAAAAAAAAAAAGTTAGCAAAAAATATTGTAGACGACCTTTACGAAAATTTCTCGAAAATGCATGCAACTTTATAACTCTCTTCAAATGAAGCAAAGCATCATTACTGCCACACAAAAACCTCTTATATCATAATTACAGAAAAGAGGATTAATCCAATAAAAACCTAAGTATAAGTAGATATTAAGCACCTATAATGTTGCTTTAACACACGTGAAACTATTACCAAAATTACTCCCTTATACCCACAAGAAAAGGGATTATAATAATTGGCAATCTAAGGCTGGCAGAAATTATTATAACTGACATCCCATTCCTTAAGATAACAAAAAAAAAACACCATCATCAAGTATACCAGTGAGACAAGATCCTTAATAAATTTTTCTTAAGGCAAACAAGGTAACCTAGATTCAGCCTACCTGCATAGTCATACTCCTCTCCTCTCACAAATATATAACAATAAATTTCGATTTTGCCATCTTAAATACTTTATGAATTATTTCCTATCTTAATTCGCAATGGCATTTCAAAAATACCAAACACACCTTCGAAGGGGGTAAGCCAATAAAATACTTATACCTTAAAATATATGTATAGACAAAATAAAGACAATCCAAAAGTGGGTCCAAATGCCAACATTTAGGGCAAACAAAGAGAAAGTAAAGAGTTTAATACCTCTATCCGCGTATTGCACTCCTTAAAAATTTTACTTCTTGTACATTCGTACCCAAAATTATAACCCCCACCCCAAAACCATTTGACATTTTCTTATGGCTTCTCGCACACAAAAACTCTCAGGGCCTGGTTAAAAGATTTTTCGGCTTTTGCCATAAATCAATTCGTATTAGTTTTGATCTTCCTGGTGGCATTGAGACTTGTGTATCCTTTCTAATGAGAATCATCGTATTTTTTTTTTTTTGTTCTTCATCGTTTTGTCGTGGTCCTTGTTGAACAGTCTTTTTGCCTTTCCCAAACAAAGATAGATTCAGTCTTAAGACAGAACAGAGCCTCCCTGCTAAATAAAGAGACTTCTTATTCTTTTGGTGTGATATGCAAAAAGTCTTAAATCTTTATATCTTCTAAAAAGGGAAAAATCTCTGACAGTGTTCCTGCGGCATAGAACATCAGCGTCACACCCCATCTCCGCATATAATATAGCTTCTATATACTCACCCCTTAGTTTGTCAGTAAATTTTAATCGAGGTTATGCCTTCATTTGCAATAATTCATTGTAATAATGATAACTCTATAAAACCTGTTAAGACAGAATTTTTCGCCAGGTTTAGGGTGGAGCGGGTGGTTCTTTTTGGTTGATACTTTCTTCATACAACCCCCATCATCTAACCCTCCTCAGCCAGCACCTTTATAGATAGATACACATGGAGGAAGGAAGACATTAAATGGCATTTGGTTTTTGTATGACGAGGTAAAAGTTATAAATATAAGATGCAAAGGATTTCATGTGGACTTTGGTTGGTTTTTCAGTTAAGCTGGTCGGTCGGTTGTTTCTATACTCTCTGGTTCTTCAGCAGCGCTTCTTGGTGCTTTGCTTAGGTCTTTTAACTTTTTTTTTTTTTTCTTTCTTTGGACAACGAAGACGATGACGATGACGACGACGAAGACCACCACCACCACCAAGAAGATGAATTATCACGACAAAGGGATTATCATTTTTACACTAACTCTGGGCGGCCGGTAGCGGAGGCGCACCCTTGGGGGTGATTTAGTAATAAAGTTAACTCATGGGTATTGAAATGAATTATTAATAATAGATATTTTTTTTTTGTTTTTTCTTCAAGGGAAATTTGTATAAATCTTTGAGGTTTAATGGCTTTTAAATTGGTTTAATTTATTAAATCAAAATGCATTAGCCTAAAATTGAATATATGAAAAGATCTATATAGGTAGGATATAAGTATGGGTTCTTTTGAAGTTTTGAAGAGCATAACTTAAAAAGTTACTTACTAATTTTATTTTAAGTTAGAGCTTATGGAAAAAATTGGGAGCACCTTCGATGAAGAAAAGATATAGATTTATATGAATTATGCGACCTCGGCGGCACACCTCCATCCGATGGTCCAAATTTTCGATGACGCTGAGGAATAATTGAGGTTCTATGCCGTTAATGTGCCGAAATATCTCATCCTTTAGCTCTTGAATTGTTGCTGGCTTATCGACGTACACCTTTTCTTTCAAATAACCCCAAAGAAAGAAGTCCAATGGTGTCAAATCACATGATCTTGGCGGCCAATTGACATCGCCACCACGTGAGATAACACGGCCATTGAATTTGTCGCGCAAAAGAACCATTGTTTCGTTAGCTGTGTGGCAAGTGGCACCGTCTTGTTGAAACCACATATCGTCCATATCCATACCTTCCAATTCGGGCCTTAAAAAGTTCGTTATCATCTCACGATAGCGAACACCATTCACAGTAACTGCCTGACCGGCCTCATTTTGCAAAAAATACGGCCCGATGATGCCGCCAGCCCATAAACCGCACCAAACAGACACTCTTTGTGGGTGCATTGGTTTTTCGACAATCACTCTTGGATTATCATTTGCCCAAACGCGGCAATTCTGCTTATTGACGAATCCACTGAGGTGAAAATGTGACTCATCACTGAAGATGATTTTCTTCGAAAATTGATCATCCACTGTTGCCATTTCTTGCCACCATTCTGACCATTGACGATGCTTGAAATGGTCAAGAGGCTTTAACTGGTTCAAATTGAATTAGTCTGAAATTGAGAAATGTCAAATGAAATGCAGAAAAAAACTTGATGTTTAGGTGTGGTTCACATTCAACATCGGCCCTTAAAATTTAACCACCCGTTACAGGAGCAATTTAAACATGTGTACCAAATTTAATAAAAAAAAATCCTTAAATAGTTCAGATTTAACAGACTTTTTTTGAAATTTCAGACAACATGAAAACCACCAAATTTTAGAAAAATGTCAAAAAAATGTTCTAATCATTTTTTTTAACCAAATTTTGACCAAATATGTATAAGAGTAATCTAAATATGTGTGCCAAATTTCATTCCGATTTAAAAGATTTTTTTTCCGCTCTCCCATACAAAAGGCACCACTGTACGCCGCGCCGCCGCCGGCATAGATGTTTACACATAAAAAAAAAATATTTAAAAAACATCTGTATAATTCTTTTTATACAAAGGCCAGCTGCACCATCTGATTACCTCGAAAAATCTTAATATAATATAAATTGGAAAATCGTTGGAACGATTTTTATATATACATAAAATTTTGTAAATATTTTTCAGAAAAAAAGTTCGTACGTATATTTATAAACTCTTATATAAACAATTTATTTAAGTTTAGTTAAACTTATAATAAGATAGTTGAAAATAAAAAAAAATGGTTCTATGAGAGGAAGCGTCAAAAATGGCTTTCTGTAAAAAGTAAAAAGTGTATGATATATTATATTTTTTTTTACTAAAGTTAGTAGTAGATAGTAAGCATAGAAATTTTAATCAAAATCGTACTCGTAGTAGTAGTTTTCGAGGAAAATAAGATTTATTTTTATCAAAAAATTTACAGATTTCACTCATAGAGTAACTATGGGGACATTGAAAATGACTTGTATTACGTCAATAAAACAAAAACATGTCTAATCTTTGTGATTTGTATTTTGTATACTATTGTTGCATTATAACTTCACAAACTGTCTTAGAAACCATTCTACAGTCTGAAGTACCAATTTGTATATTTAGTGTCACTTCCCAGTTGGCGGTTAAATTAATGTTGTATAATTTTTTTAATAAGATCTTAGTCTTAATTGTAGCTTAATTTGCAATTACACAATCATACTCATTTTCATCCGCACCGGTACAGCACTTATACACGAAATTAAAGTTACATACCATCTAATCTATCTTAACGTATATCTAGGTGTTTGACATTTTTGCTTAGCTTAGCTTAGCTTTGCAGAAAGGTAACTGAATTACAGATCGATTTAAGTATACATCATATACGGTTCAACTTAGTTCTCGACTCAGTTGGTTGTTGTTGAATCAACCCGCGAGTTGGCTTGTTATTTTATCAATTTGACGGTTGATGAGAAAATCAAAAGATTTTCAATTTTTTTCAAATTGATTTACAAGTATTTCAAATCATTGAACTATGTATATTGTATAAAGCCAAGACATTTGATTTACTGTCCAGGCAAACCTTTTTTAAATCGAGACAAAATTTACAAAGAATTTGATGCTAAGCCCCACCTCACTGGTAATTGTTTTTATTCTATAATATTTTATTTCAAAATATTTTGAACTCATCTTTTAATCAATTTAACAATATCGAGTCGCGTAATTTACCCAAAAGTTGTCTAGTATATTCTACGTTCTTTAGGTTGATTTAGAAAAAAATCAACTTTTTTCACTTTTTACCTTATTTTAAGACTTTAATCCCAAACATCCGATTATTAGAGTAGAAGTTAGAAGCTAACCAAGACCTTAACCTTGATCATCTGGTCCTTAGAACTTAAGTTATAATTTTATATAAGATGCTCAAGCAGGTACCTATGCATATTTTAGGTTAAACAATCAAATTGATTTAGAAGTTAGTAAAGTTTTTACCCAAACGTTGTCTAGCATATTCTAGGTTCTTTAGGTTGATTTAGAAAAAAATCAACTTTTGTCATATTTTACCTTAATTTTGAGACTTTAACCTCGAACATCCGATTATTAGAATAAAAGTTAGAAGCTAACCAAGACCTTAATCTTCATGATCTGGTCCTTAGAACTTAAGTTATAATTTTATATAAGAGGTTCAAGTAGTTACCTATGCATATTCTAGGTTAAACAACCAAATTCATTTAGAAATTAGTTAAGTTTTTACCCAAACTATGCATATTCTAGGTTCAACAATCGATTGATTTAAAAGACTGACATTTTACCTTAATTTTAACCTCAAACATCCGATTATTAGAACAGAAGTTATAATCCAAACAAACCAACCAAATCCAACCTTTACGATTTTATTATTTGTAAAATACCTACTACAATTAATGTTCATGCACATACCTACATGCATACATATGTACATACCTACATGCATACATACATACCTACATAAACATAATATATGTACATATATCATTTTTGTGCCCGATGCAAAGCCAATTTTGTTTGCCACGTCTTTTTTTTTATTGCACACACTCCACCGTCTTCTCCCTTCTATCAATATGTTCTTTGTTGGCACGTACATATATACATACATATTTTGTTTGTTTTTTTTTTCTTTTGCCGTGATGAAATATAGTTCTAAAAAGACAGTTTTTCAAGTTTCTAGTATGAAATTTTTTACGATTTTGCAAAAATTTTTATGCAGATTTGTAGCCTGTCATTTAAACTTTAACTATCTAGCTTAATATTGAACATCCAATAATTATAACCAAAGTTATAGGCTTCTAAGTGGGCTCAAATCGAGCATTTTTCGAATTTAATAATTCCTCCACTGAATCTCGTCCGTTGGCAATGATCAACATGTAGGTACGCTGGCTGAAATTCATCACTTGTGTTTTTTTCTTCATTTTATTCATTTTGGTAGTTTCTTTGGTAACACCAACCAAAAATTCAATCGTTCTTTCCCTATACGCTAGAGTTCATTCTCTATCTTTGTTCATTTTGGTAACACCATACTTTCATCAAAACGACCCTATAAACATTTTCAATGTTAAAATATTCTTATAGTCGAAATTATCGATTGTATGTTAGTTCCTACTTAAACGGTTTTTAAACAATTGTATGGAAAGTATCGATAATTTCGACTGTAAGAATATTTTTTGATAAAAATATTATGTAGATTATATTAAAGATAAGATAGACCAAGTAGTTTTTTTGACTATTAATTTAAAAAAAAAAAAAGAAATGTTACTTTTTTTTAAATCCGAAAAAAAAAACAATTTTTGGTGAAAAAAAATAGTTCTAAATTTATTAACATTTTTTTAAATTTTGTCTTCTTAAAAAGCAGAACACACTTTTTAAAATAAATTATCTAACGGTTTGTAGAGTAGGTTGAATTTTTGACTTTAGGTCAATAAATAAAACAAATTTTGGTTATTGTTTTCTTGGCGATGCACGACGCACGATGCCACGTTTCGTCCTTAGTATGTCTAGGGATATCATCAGCTGTAAACTTGTTACTTTTACTTTAAAGCTTCTAGTGCGATCTAGGCGTGCATTTCTTGTGCTTTAACATGCGAATTTGTTTGCAAAAATTCATACTAATTAGTATCACTATAATTTATTCCCATTAACAAATGTGTAGCTGTAAAGGAGCACCCAGGCTAATGAATTAAATTTTCTTTAAAAAAGTGGTGTATGGCGTATGAGCGTTTTTTTTTATATATAGATGTAAAAATCTAATCCGCTTTAGAAATTTCAGGCAGCTATTAATAGCAGGTTTTTTCTACTGAGTTAAAATATATTTATTTTTTAACTACGTAGATTAACTTTAACAACATTGTTCGAAATAAAAAAAAAATACTTTTTCAAATACAGATTTTAAACCAGATTTTCAATCAAAAAATAAATAAGACCAATCTAAAATGTTAAAATATAAACTGCAGTAAAATAAAGGCTTTATTATTTTTTTTTTTTAGAACAAAAACCCTAATTCATTTTCAATTTCTAGATATAATGGAAGTAGTACAAAATTATTTACAATCCGACAGTTGAAAAATTTTTTTCTGAAAAGTCAATCCCACCACATTGTTCTAAGATTTTAAAAAATTAGTGGATTTAAAATAAATTAAATCTGCAAGAATAAATATATTTTTTTTATGTTAATCATTTAATTTCCTTCTTAATAAGTGAGCATCAAAATTATCAATTAATTCCTGTGAACAATATTTTCGAAATGATGGAATTCCCAAAATCACTATCGTCATCCATCATCAACCCATTCTAAGCCATTTCATGAGCTAAAAAAAAAAAAAGAAAACAGGATGAGAGTGCAACAGTTTGTAAGGTTTTATCAGACGAGACAGATTGTAATCTAAGGTGTCGACATTCTCCTGTTTATTTTAAATCCTTTATACGGTTCGTCGACGTTTGATTTTCCGCTTTTCCTCCAGCTGTCTTTGAGATTTATTTTTCACTCTCACAACACGCATCCGTGCTCACCTCAATTCGTTCGTTCTTCATTTTGGTTAAATTTAAGTTCTTCCTCGTCTTCCTATGCATGATGATGATGAGGCGTCGTCGTCGTAGTCTCTCACATAAAAGCAAAAACCTCAACATTAACCTTAGTGTCTTTCTTAAATTGAACTTCACCCCTTCGACATAATCATCAACCCTTACCATGTTGTGTTGTCAACATTCATATACGAGTTAAGATAGTAACTATATAGAAAGAATCTAACCTCTTTATACCATACCCACTCTTGCTGTGTTATACAAGGACGATAAAGATGTTGGTTGGATGCAAGAAGGAAAACTTACGCATCATCAACAAAAACCAATGAAAACATCCCCGCAATTCCTATTGATTTCGTCTTAATTTTTGAATTTTATTCTTGAAGCTCTAGTTTTTTTCTTTTTTTTTTTAAGACGGACGAGAGGTGGTGGTAGTTACAACAAAGTGGAAAAAGGCAAAATCCTTATATGTATACTCTGTGAGAAGAGACGACTTCGACGACTTCTCTAGGACGACAAGGATGACGAGCAAAGTTGGCATGGATAACAAGACGAGATGATGACAATATACTCAGTGGCTCGTTCTGGCTGTCTATACGAACTGCTGTATGTTGTGAAGCTTTGGGGTTAAATTTTCGATGACATCCTTTTCAGGATTGACTGCGCGCTGTCAATGCGACTCGGCTTCACTTTGCTTCTCTTCTTATCTTCATCGTGTTTTTTTTTTTTTTCTATGCTTTTCCATTTTGATGCTGATCAGACAAGCTTTGTTTGTATGATGTACATATACAGCGAGAGCGAGAGCAAGTCCCTTTAAGTAAATGACTGCGATGAACGAAGGAAATAATACAAGCAAATCTGCGTTAATAAAGTCGGTGTGATTTAAGGAAGGACGAACGATGGCGATTTAATTAGCGGAATGATGATGGGAAGTCCCACAGATGAGCTGCGAAAGAAAAGAAGAATAACACGCGGCAATTACACGCACTTAAAAAGAAAATTAAATCCAGCAACTTTGGAGTCCTTTGGGATTTTCTTAAGTTTTTTTTTTTTTTTTTTAACTTTGTTCATTTTTTTCCTTTGATTTTGTTTTGTTTTTTTAATTTTTTTTTTTTTTTTTTTTTTTAGGAAAATCCCGGTGATTGTGGTGAATTTTTTTTTTAGTTTATTTTGTTCGGCCACTTTCCTTGGCTAAGCCGATTGAAGTCGATTGATTTGAATTCTATTAACTGACTCAAAGATATGCTAATTATAAAGAATATTCTGGAATTAGTGTCGTATGTTTTAGATGAAATTAAGTGAATCTGTTGGATTTTTTTTGTTTTTCAGGATTTGGTTTCGATAAGCTTTGTCCTACTTTTTTTTTTTTATTTTTGATTTTAGTATTACTCTTAAGTAAGCTTCACATTAAGATAATAAAATCATTCACTTACACAGAAATTAGGTATCTATGCATGTCAATCAGTGTTGAAGACCTGGAAAACACCTAACCAGCTCTATTTGTTTTGATATATGAATAGAACCTTAATCCAGTATTTTAGCTTTTGCAAATGTTTTAAACCGGTATTGAGATTTTCAATATTTCAGATTTATTTAAACATCCACAAAATCTTAAAAATTCTAAATATTTTAACCTTAAACCAAGATTGCCGAAGAAAAGATGTTGTTCGCAGTAGATCGTATTTATTTGATTTTTTTTTTTGAAGAAGTTTTGTTATTGTTTTGAAGTGAAGATTACATTCAAAGGAAAACTTAATTTAAACCTCCAGTTAGTATTAATTGTTAATTAAATAGTTAAAAACAATTATAAATTTGATGTGACAATATTTCAGATGTAAGATTTTGACAAATTTTCCTGTTTAAAGCGTCGAATGCACGAAGCTCCTCCTGGAAATCTAAACTAAACAATTTTTTTTTTAATTTTTTCACTTTCTAGCTTTTTTGATATTTCAATCTTTTTTTATTCTTCCACTTTCATATTTTCTCATTTTTTACATTTTTTCATTTACCTTATTTCTTTCAATTATTACTGTTTTTTGTCTTCATTTTTTACCTTTTTCAATTATTTTATAATTTTTTTCATTTTTTCACTCTTTTTCAATTATTTTACATTTACACTTTGATTTCATTTTTGTTATTTTTGTCACTTTTAAATTTTTTTTCTCACAAATGTCTCGAAAATTTGACAATGAATTTCCATAACAAAATATCCGAAAACTTACAAATTTTCCCATGTTTTCCGACAGTTATAAAAAATAGTCAAATTATTTATAGGTAAGAAATTTGACAATTTTCAACTTGTAACCTTACAAATTGTCATAATGTTCACTTGTTATTTTTTTTTTTTTTGCAACAGGGCCTTATAGTTTTACCAAATCTCGACAATATTTTTGCAAATTACCTTATAAAAAAAGTTCCAAATACTTCCGACATTATTATATATTTTTAACAGTACATATTTTTTTTTTGTTTCACCCGAATTGGAATTAATTTAGAAAATTTAAAAATCTTATTTTTAGTTTCCTAAATCAAGTGCAAAATTTTATCAAAATCAGTTCAATAATATTAAATGTATGTAAAAAGTAAAACAAACTATTTAAACATATTATACAGACAATAAAATATAGCCAAACTGACAACAAGATTTTTTTAAATATTTATATCTTTTTAAAATGTAGTTTAAATAATATTTATGGTGCCATAAAATAAATCCAAAAGCGAAAGTTTTGACTTTTTTTTTACATTATCAGATCTTTGTCAAACAAATCTTAGTACAAGCGACATCTTGCGGTCGAAGAATTTTAGTTTTAGTAAAAATCAAAATAAAATACATATACCTCATAACAAACACAAAATATATAAACTTGAACAAACAATTATTTAATACAAAACTATTACATAAATAATATTCTTAAAAATATAAAAGTTAATACAATTATAATGACACTAAAAATGTTTACTTTTATTTCAAACATTTTGGAGCGTATATATATAAAGAGGAATACATCATTATAATAGCTTTAATAAAAAGTCGCGGTCCTAAGTGACTTCCCTGAGGAACTGCCGATTTGGCTATAAAAGGGTTGGATACAGTTTTTGGAATCTATTCTGTATTATTGTGTATCTCAAACACTTTTAATCTTTCAAGTTCAACGTGCATTTTTTTTTTCTTATACAATTTTATACAATTTCTTATAAAATTGTATGCAATTTTAAATCCAAAAATATCCATAGAAGCTAAAAAATTTATTTTTGGGCAAAAAATTAGCTACGAAGAAGAAAAAACCAAAATAATAGAAAATATTGTTTTTGTATTTAATGGAATATATTGAATTAAATTCAATTGGAAGTCATGAGCCCAACTGTCGTGCCTGAGCGAACGAAGAGCCAATTAAAGAATAAAAATCATAAAAACCGTTATAAGTTGAAAACGAAGCGAAAGCGAAAAAATTACCTTTTAAGTTTTTTAACTTGAAATTACTCATTGTTTTCTTCTGTGGACGTGATTTCGGGACACAAAATAGCATTATTTGAAAAGTCAAAAATTCAGATCAGATTCTGCCAAAATAAGAGAAGTTCCTTTATTCCGCTCAGTTGAGATACAAAATTTTATAAATGTTCTAAAGCATTTTTAACTGAATGGTAAAAATTTAAATTAATTGAATTAATATTTTTGTCCAAAGTTTATAATTAAAACAAAAAATTACTGTAAAACAATTTGTCTAAGCAAATTTAAATTTTTTATATATTTATATTATTTATCAACAAAAATATATACATAAGAAATTTGGTATTCTTTTGTCTTAAATAAAATTGATAAATTATTTAATATGAATGAATTCATGTCGAAAATTTTTTGAAACACCTGTTTTACTGTTGAATTCATCCCGATAATAATTTTTTTCTAAATTTTAAAACTTTAACCTTGAAGATATAGCCATTGGATCTCAAATTATAAGCTTCATCAAAATGGAACCATATGAATCTTTTTCAAAGATTGAGCATAAAATAACAGGAATTTATTATTAATTGTTGTAACAACCAAGCATACAAACTTGTTTTGGTTTTAAATTTTTTTATTGATTTTTTTCTCGGTTGCTATTTCAATGTTGTAGGAATAGGCCAATACCTCGGTAAACTCAGTTGATGAATTTTCTTATTCCATCAGATCAATGGTGCATTCATATATTTTTTTAATGATTTTTTTTTTCAGTTTATTAAGATACAGTAAGCAAGTTATACTGACCATTTTCTATTTATTGAAGAACTTAACCAGCATAATTAATATTGTTATAAGATTCAACATAATTGTTGTAAATATTTTGTTAATAAAAAGTTTATTTGCTTTTGGCTTACATTTCTTTGAATTCTCCCTAGAATCACTCTACAATGCAATTTTTTCTACTATGTTTTTTTTTTATAGCTGTACTATATATATATATATATAGCTATATATATACTTCTTGATGAAGTGTCATTAAATGATAATAACTCTCTTAGAGCTCAGACAACCAAAACCCCATAATGTACTTCTTCATTTTTTTTTTTCGATATACAAGATAGGGTATATGCCTTCGAACGCGGAATAATATTTTATTAATATAAAAGGACCACAATTTTAAAGACATCTATTTAGGAAAAAAAAAAAAACAAGAATTATAGTCAAGCGCGTAATTTTATTGAACCTGAGGCTTAAGCCCAAAAGCCGTCAGCCAGCTCCAAAATTCTTCATCTTCTCTGCAACTCGCGATATTTATTTTATTTTTCAGTACTAAACTATGTTTCTTTATAGTAAACGTTAGAAAGTGTAGCTATACGGTGATGACGACGATGGCGACAGGGTAACCAGTGCCAGTTAAACGCATAAGATATTTCCAAAACTCATCCCTTGCTAAAGAATTATTTGGCGGACCAAGGTATTATACTAAACGAGGAAGGTATATAGGACGTGTATTGTAAGTATATCATTTTTCCCTATATACGCAGCTTCTTATTATATCACCCAAACAGTTTTTGGGGAGGTGGGTGGGCGATATATAATTTTGGAGGGATTTGACTAAAGAAGATACTTGGAGACATACTGCACACATGGTCCTGATTTAAGCCCATCATAGCAAAAGAGTGGAAATAAGCTATAAGGAAAGTTTTACACGGCGCGGCGTGCATACACCTTATCCTTCTATACATATACTGAGGGTGGAGTGGTCTTAACAGAGTTTCTTAATTATTATTTATAGCTTGGCGTATAATTAAGGAAAAGATTCCATGTGGCCCACATAGATAGGGATTTTGCAAATTTATAATGCGCTGTGTGTCAGATGAGAATAAAAATGTGAAATATATATACAAAATGCGAGTATAGAATAAGCAACAATATTGTATATAATATTAAAGATGCTCTTTATATACTGACACATCGAAGCTCTTTAAGGGTGTCTGGGGGTCTATACCGCGACATGAATGCAGTTTTGTATGTTTGAAATTTTTATTTGTTCATTTATTCAAATATTGAAAATTTCTTCGTTGACGATCACACTACTTGACAGCTCTGGGCCAGAATTTTGCGTCTATCACAACCGTCTGAAAGAACTTTTAGTGACGAAATCTCTCTGCTGACTTTTAAAAATTGAAACAAAACCGGTCGCGCCTTTAAGAATCAGACATACTGGAATAACCCAAAAAAATGCCATTAGATCAAGTGTGGAGGGTAATAGATCCACCACCCATATACCATTATTGTTTTGTTTCAAAACGGCACATGGTCATAAGTCATCAATGGATTTTTTACCTACTTGGCTTAAAAACCCACAAATCAACTTTGGACCCAACCCAGCCTTATGAGTCGGAAGCCTACTATAAACTGGATCAATATTCCATAATTTAAGAAAGGAATCGGATCACAAGTCCACAAATAAAGGGTGGTTAAATTTTAAGGGCCGATGTTGATTTTGAATAAAACACAAATTATTTAGGAAATTATTGACATTTATTTTTATTATGATAATATTGGTATGGTATCGGCCAAATGGCCGCCGCGACCTCGGCGGCACACCTCCATCCGATGGTCCAAATTTTCGATGATTGAGTTTCTATGCCGTAAATGTGCCGAAATATCTCATCCTTTAGCTCTTGAATTGTTGCTGGCTTATCGACGTACACCTTTTCTTTCAAATAACCCCAAAGAAAGAAGTCCAATGGTGCCAAATCACATGATCCTGGCGGCCAATTGACATCGCCACCACGTGAGATAACACGGCCATTGAATTTGTCGCGCAAAAGAACCATTGTTTCGTTAGCTGTGTGGCAAGTGGCACCGTCCTGTTGAAACCACATATCGTCCATATCCATACCTTCCAATTCGGGCCATAAAAAGTTCGTTATCATCTTACGATAGCGAACACCATTCACAATAACTGCCTGACTGGCCTCATTTTGGAAAAAATATAGCCCGATGATGCCGCCAGCCGCATAAACCGCACCAAACAGTCACTCTTTGTGGGTGCATTGGTTTTTCGACAATCACTCTTGGATTATCATTTGCCCAAATGCGGCAATTCTGCTTATTGACGAATCCACTGAGGTGAAAATGTGCCTCATCACTGAAGATGATTTTCTTCGAAAATTGATCATCCACTGTTGCCATTTCTTGCCACCATTCTGACCACTGACGACGCTTGAAATGGTCAAGAGGCTTTAACTGGTTCAAATTGAATTAGTCTGAAATTGAGAAATGTCAAATGTCAAAATGTCAAACAAAACTTGACGTTTAGGTGTGGTTCACATTTAACATCGGCCCTTAAAATTTAACCACCCGTTATTTTCTGGATCTAGGTATTCAAAAAATTATTATTTATTATTATTTTAATATTTAAAAAAATTATATTATTTTTTTGGGACCAAAACGTACAATTTTTTTCAACCAAATTATGAAAGCCTTATTTATTCTCAAAAACGTGCGCACAACTTTAAGAAAAGAAATTAAGTAACTTTTTTTACAAAAAAGGAAAATGGTTATAAATAGTAGATACCTCTCAAAACATCATTTTTATAGTGCTAAGTCTTCTACTTGGCTGATGTATTTCAGTAGTATATAGAGTTTGTATTATTAAAAAAAACCTTCATATAAACAATGCCAGGCCATGGGCAAAAAACAAAAACAAAAACTTCCAATTTAATGACTAGATTTTGGTGTCAAAAAAATAATAATAACAAACAATATATGTAAATGCAATCTACCAGTATTTAATATCACGCCTCAATCCTCATACACCTATAAACTCTCGTTCTCATTTTTTGGTTAGACATCCACTCTCAAAAATTTGTTGTTGTCTTTTAGACTATAGCAGCTAGTATCTAATAGTAATAGTAAAGCATTTGTTTCCACAACTTTAATGTAAACGAACATAACTCAACCGATAAAAAAGTAACTAATGTACTATAAGAAGATGCACCTTTGCTATTACACTCGTAGTCGTCGGAAGGAAGCCATTTTTCCGCATGCAAATGGAAGTGTCCTTCTGACTTCTACTGGCAACGAATTTCTCATCTGCTATAATGTACTGCATATTTACAAACATTTTCATATTCCAAAAAAAAACATCCTTTGTGTGTATATAAATTATGAAGTCTCACAGATCGTTTCTAGGGATGTATCTTTTTTTTTCTAACAATAAAATTATAGAATTTTCTAAATGAACCCCCTTTATAGGTTAGCATGGATGGTATGAATTAGTGAATTCCAATCAACTGAGTACCATAACAAGGAATTACCCCATCCCTGGCGGAATCTTTGACTATATAAAACTATATTATATGTATACGTCATGAAAAGTCATTTCCAGTCGCATCTATGTCGGTCCTTCCGACGACATCCTTACAAAGCATTTGACACAGCCACACAAATTATAGCCTTTAGATTAGAAATTATTATTATTATTGTTATACTGTCCCACCATCACCATCATCATCAGTCGACAGCCCCGTCAACATTTTTTGGTCAATGAAAAGGTTTATGGAACTAAAAAACCTTAACTAAATGAAAAGCTGATATTCCAGACAAACCGGATTTAGAAAACGTCAACATTTTGGACAGCAAAAGTCGGTATATTAGTCTCGTCGCATATCGTCTCCACCTTGATTGTAGAAACTGCCGCCCAACATTAAGATAAGAAATTCTACTTCCGACAGTTTTTCAATTAAACTGCGTATATCTATCACTGTATATATCTCTCTCTCTCTCGAATCGAGTAGCATAGAGTATTTTATTCGAAGTGTTGTGGAGATAATATTAGCTATAGAGTAGGAGATCCTTTTTATTTTATTTTTATTTACGTTTACGTCCTCGCCACCACCTCTTCGTTTTCGAGGACAATCAAAAAAAAATCATTTCGAGGGGTGAGAGATTTTGTGTTGTAATTTTTTTCTTTTTGTTGTATATGGCTTATGGTAATGGGTGTGAGATGGTTTCTCTCCCGGTCCCAATTCTGATTCTCATTCCCTGCACCATCAGCAGCAATAGCATATCCTAGCATAGCTGTATAATGATATGCAAAATGAAGAAAACGATTTGTTGCTTATCTGGATGCGATTCGTCAAAATTCTATGCCATTTGTTGGTTTTTTATGTGTTCCTCTCGAGGACATGAGTATGCAATATTTTAGTAGGTAGGTACAGCCTATGGAGCATGGATTCGTTGTTTCTTATCTGTGGTTTTATAATAAACATTTATTCTTTTTATTGTCCTTGTGATATCAGTCGTCTTGTGTGAGTATAATTGAATAAGAATATAATATGGGAGTTGGGTATAAACTTACTTAAAAGAAGTATAAAGACACCCTCGAGGACGAGGACGACCTCATTCCATCACCTCCTCCACCCCATAAAGAATTCATCCATTGAACAAAAGTCAAATAGAAAACATCCATTTCAGTTGATTTCATTTGCTAATACAAACGTTCTGTTCTGTTCTGCTCTGTTTTACGGATGTCCTTTTTAGCGTACACAAACACAAATCAAAGTGAAAAATAATTTTTGCTCATTTAATTGGATACAAATACAAAATATGCTATGGCAAAAATGAATGAGGCGAAGATGAAGAAGAAGAAGTATTTTGTATGTGAGTAGCGTTGTTGTTTTATTGAGGGAAATGCATTCAGTTCCTTTGACTCGTAGGTATGTACATATATACAAAACATATATAAACGGTTTTTGTTTTGTTTTGATATTTCTTTAAAAGAAAATCTCTCGATATTAAATGAAGGTTCTTTTTCAGAGCTGTCTTTTTACTTATTCTATAAACCATACCCTATATATATATACTAGATAGATACTATTTTCGTATGGACAAAAAATTCTGAACAGGTAAGAAATAAATTTATTAGGGTAAATATCAAAATATACAGCAATTTTTTTTTAAGGGAAAATAATTGGAACTTTGATAAAAAAAAAACATTTTGGTGAACGATTCATGTCAGCAAATCAGTGTTATTGTGGATGTAACAAAAATTTAAAACACAAGATTGTCAATTTCAGGGAAAATTCAAAGTAAAAAAAAAAAAATATTTTGAAAAAAAAAAATTCACCCATTTTCCAAATAATAATGTTCAACATTTTTTTGAAATTCAAAATTTTATTTTTTTGGTATGAAATATTATTTAAACTTATAAGTAAGTTATTGCATAAAATTTTTATTTAAATCGATGGAACAGATATTAAGATAATTTGGGATAAACAAATGGTTCTATGAGAGATACGCGTTAATAACAAAATAATTGTTCCAATAATATGGTAGATCATACTAATATTAGCTCACCAAAAAATTTTTTATCAAAATAATAGGAGTCATTTTCAGTATTTCGAGATTTTCCTGAAAGATATTTTAACACTCCATTTGGTTATAAGAACATTTTTTGATTAAAATCTGCTAGATAAAGGTTACATAAAACAGCCGAGCGTTAAGTTTAATAAAAATCAACGTAACTGTTTTCGAATCATTAGTTTTCAAAAAAAAAAATAATTTAAAAACTTTTTTTTTAAATCCAAAAAAATGGTTAAAATCAGTTGAACCGTTTATGAAAAAAAATCAAAAATAAAAAAATATTTAATGTGTGGTGCCATTTGTAACCATTTTTCGGAATTTTATTGCCAAAAGCCAGCCTAATTGTACAAAAATTACTGAATTTCTTAAAAAAAAAAGTTGCAGGAACGATTAAGAGAAAAATAGGATTTTTAATGTTTGCTAAAAAAAAATTTACGACAGGTATCGTTATTTTTGGTCCTAAAAAAAATTTAAAAAAATGCGTCGTTAAAAAGTTCCAATTTTAAAAAAAGTTTAAAGAAAATCCACCTATTCGTTAGGGCTGCAGTTGAATGGACAACCAGACGGATAGAATTTGCTAAACCCACTTCTTTCAACTTCGCTATATCATCGTCAAGTTTGATCAAAATCAAGAATTTGATTATTTTTTACGAACCCATAACTTGCCATAATCAGTACCTTTATATAAAATAAATCTTAACATTACGAAAAGTGATTTTCGCCATAACATCATTCTCGGTGTGTACCTCTGTCAACTGTACATGTACATCGAGCCCTAAATGGTTACAACGATTTTGATTAAACTTCATACCCGTAATGAATAAAGAAAAAATCGCAAAAAAAAATAAACAATGGAAATAAAGTTCTTACATTTTTTGAAAGAATTTTATTTTATTTTTAGGTTATTCCCGCATTTCTTTTTTAAAGCTAGACTGATTTTATTATATAATTTTGCAATCCGTTATTTCTAAATATTTTAAATAATATTGCGTTTAAAGGTTTTCAAATAATTTTTTGTATTAAACAAATAAAACAAAAATGCTACTTTTTAGTACTTTTGATTTTCATCCCGTTTCTCACCAACGATATTACATAATGTTATTGAACTACATATAACAATAATTTAGCAATATTTAGCCACATTGTAATTTTGAACGATTCATTCAGATTTTGTTAATTATTGATTTGGAAATTCCCTCAATTGACCGAAACCCGAATAGAAATGTTCTTTAACCAAATTATCAAATAAATTAAAATTTCGTATTTTCTTAGGGACTTCTGAAATTTTTACCAATATTTTTAATTTTTAAAATTGTCTACAGTAAAAAACTGTAGAATTTTTTTTCGTAAAAATTTTAACAAGGAAACAATAACTAAAAAAGTGATTTGTTATTGTTTGGTTGTAAAAAGTTTGCTAAACCGGTTTTACACTCTCAACGGAACACGTCGCTTTTGTTACAACTTATGACTTGAGAAAATAACCACAACACCGTTTGTTACAGAAAGTATGTTAGTAAAATGTTATTAAATACTTTAGACATACATAATATGTATTGGTTATAAATAGTAGCATTTTCGACAGCAGTGGTTCATTGCACTATTGGTGCTGGGACACTAGCCTGATAGCTGGCATGTATATTATAGAATTGGAGAAAGAAAAACTTCCTTTTGCTATATATGTAAGTCCATTAAACTTTTGCCTTTGGTTTTTTTGGTCTTGCTATACACCACTATATAAAATAATATGCCAATGCCTAATGCCCGTTTATAAATATAAAGCAATTTCACAGTTGAAGAAGGGAGATTTTGTTCTTAAGTAGAAGTAATTTCCTTTAATAAATTGGAATATCCTTTTTATATGCGGTCAGGGATGAAATATCATCAGCAGCATCATTAACATCATCATCATCATCATCAGGAATAGCAATGGTATATAGTTAGGTATATATGTATCTAGGTACGTGTAAGGAAGTTGTGTTCTTATAAGACAAACAGTTGATATGAGTGTCTTTTGATGGTCGAGTTTATTTGAGGGAGGGAGGTTTGTAGAAGTCAGGATCTCTTTTATATTGTAGGAATTTATTTGTCTTCAGCTCAATTTCTAATTTGATGTTGTGTAGATGAAGTTTATTAATTAGTGACTGTGACGCTCATATCAATTTAATGATTACCAAATTAGTCACATGAAATTGTTATGTTTTTTTTTATTTTTTGATGAAGCGTAAACAAATGAATGAATTGATGGAATGGAAAATATATAACCTTTGACTTTTATGTTTTGTTTTAGGTACCAAGGTTTGAGACTTTCGAAAAATAATATAAATAAAGGAATATTGTTCGGAGAATCACTCTGTCTAAATATATGATTTGAAGAAGGGCAAAATATCTGCCAAATGGCTTGGGATGATAAAGGTATTTAGGGCTAAACACGAAAAAAGATTCGAAACATTTCAGTATCCTGTCGGTATAAAAGTCTCGTATATGTTATTATTTCTTGGCAAGTTTTTTGTAATTTTTGTGAAGTAGAGTTTGAATATTGAAGCTACTTAATATTAACATAGACAAATTCATTTTTATAATTTTAAAAATGCAAATTTATTTTAAATCTTTTTTGCTACCTTGACCGCTGAGACTCTCGTCTCGTCTTACATAGTTTGGGCCTTTGAAGGTATTGTTTCGATACCCAAAAACGAGATCAAAACTATTCTTGTTTTAATGAAAAAAAAACGTCTTTTGAGATTTGAACTCATTTATATTAATGCTTGTCCGTATGTTTCGTTACAGCCTTATTTTTCTCAAAAACGACTCTACAGATTTTTCCAAAATTAAAACTAGGTTAATTTTAATTATATGAATGATACCTTTCCCTTTTTTTTGGTTTTAGATTTTCTCGAAAATGGTTGGACTAATTTTAATTAATTTTTTTTATGGAAAAAGTTTTGAAAAGTCTTAATAGTATTGTGTACCAAAATTTTCGAAAACAAATTTATTGGTGTTTAAAAAAAAAGTTTTTAAAACTCAATATTTCGAAAACTATACTTAAAAGATTTTAAATAAACTTGGTAACAAGTATCTAATCTTTTAACATAATCTATAATGTTTTTATAGCCCGTAGCGTAATGGTTAGTGCGTTGGACTGTTACGCCGAAGGTCTTAGGAATTACTACCTCTTGCGAGAAATTGACAAATTCTCCAAGAGTATATCTTGTCATGAAAAAGTGCTTCTCACCAGCTGTTTGGAATCGGCAGACAATTGTAGCTCCCCTCTATTCCTGCCAATAACACGCACCCAAGAACGGTTGAGAGTTGTAAGTCACTAGGCACTACACGAAAATTATTTAAAAAAATCAAAATTAACAGTATCTTTCGTACAAATGTTTAAAAATCTTATTATTCTCAAAAAAAACTTTAATGATTTTAAATAAATTTCTCTGTTTACTACTAAAATTAGTATTATCTACTATTTTAAAGAAAAAAAATGTACACAGTAAACCTCTCATAGAACCAATCTTTTAATTTTCAACTATCTCATTATCTGTTCAAACGATTTTGATTAATTTTTTTAGGCAAGCGCTTCTAAAAGCTTTAAATAACATTACATATCATCATTTTTCAAAAAAAAAACCATTTCCATATTATTTGTTTTAAATTCGATTTTTTTTTTTCAAAACTAATTTTTGAACTAAAAAAATGGCGCATCAAACTTCTTTTCTTAAAAATGTTTGAAAATTGAAAAAAAAAAAAAAAATAAAAAATATTTACGAAAAATGTTATTAATATGTATATAAATATTTTTTTTTAATTTCCGCATTACTCGAAATCGATTATAATAATTCTTTTAAGGTCGTATGTGAATTTAATTTAAATCTTGTTAATTTTTTTACCTTTGTAGGTGGAAATGTCAAAATTTAATCTTGGAAAAAATGTGACCAAAATTTGAATCCAATTCAAACATGGCCCAAGAACTTACTTACTAAGGTGGTGGCCCCACCCTGTTTAGACGTTGACCCCAACCAACCAGCTTCTCCAGCTAATACTCTAACATTCAAGTAATATTTCACAAAAAAAAAAACAAAAAAAACAAAAAATGAAATATATTTTAAAACATTTTTAAAATCCACATAATTCCACTCCAAGTGACTTTTAAAACAGTTTCCTATAAAAGCTTAAAATTCAGACAGCTAAACTTTCTTATAAAGCAGCATTAACTAGTATATGAAGCTCGTAGATATAAACCAATAAATTTATTCGCAGAATATTCTCAACAACTTTATCCATTAATTAAAAATTCAAATTTAACTTGCATATCTTATATACATGTATAGAAGATTTCATTCAACGTCTTCTGGGTTCTGATCTCTTGTATACGAGTCGTAGAATATTTTTTAAAGCACATCAGTGTACCTACATATACTTAGTGTTTTTTTTTATTCTTCTTGTTAAATAATATTCCCTTAAATGAAAACAAAAGCTCATAAATATGATTTCTTGCTACCATGCTGAGTGGATGGAGGACTATACATTTTAATAAGCTATGCCTCTGATGCTGATGATGATGTCGCTGATTAATGAAGCCCGAAAAAGTTTTTGAAATACAAAAAAAAAAATAATTCTTATCTTTCCTAGGCTTATGTGTATGTAAGTATAAGAATTTTCAAAACCACATTTATTTTTTCATTAAGACAATTTCTGTCCGATAACCATTATGACAGAGAAAACCTACCTCTTGGAGGACATTCAACTGACATTGACATCATCAGATAAAAATCATCCTTTAAACTCGCTTCCATTGTCATAGATGTCCAGGTAAACGTATATAATCAGGGAATTGCATTTTTTCTCTTCAAGAATAATTTTCTCCTTGCAGTTGATTCGCTTGTATGAAAAATCTGTTGGAAGCAAAACACATACAAAATTACCACCTTTTCTTGGTTCTTGGGGTTTTGAACGAACGAGCAATAAACCGGAAATTAACTTCTTCTTCGTTACCAGAAATAAAAAAAAAAAAAAAACAACTAAAAAGAATCGAGAGAAATCAAACAAGGCAGCAAAAAAAAAAAAAAAACAAAATGAATTGAATAAAAGAGAAAAACTGTCCTGCTCGATTACACTCCCACAATGGGGTGTCACAAGAACAAGGTGACACTAAATACAACAACAACAAAAAAAAAATACAAAATACAAGAAAAGAAAAAATTGGTCCTTGTCAGTGTTTATCTTTGTCCTTACAAGGATCTTTAACAACAAAAAAAAAGGGAACAAATATTAATATTGACAACGACAGAAAAACCGCGATGACAACAACTTCAGCCAAAACTCCTACCGGAAGTTGATTCTTCCAACCAACACAACACAACACACACACACATCGACACAAAACGTATTTTTCTCTCCACGCTTTAAGGGTGTTATCGTGCAATTGTAGATATTTAAATGACTGAAAAAACAGGAATGGGAGTTGACAATAAAATATGCACAATATTTCAATTTGAATATCAATGCAAAACGACGTCATCATCCCAAGAAATGTCATAAAGATATCAATTCAATTGCTAGAGGTTTGTAAATATATCGAAATTATTCAAATGGGGTTGGCTTTTACCAAAGGAAAAGGATAATGATTTTGTGTGTTGAGTTGAGTTGAGAATGTGAAACATTCATTGAGGAGTGCTGATTGATAAAATATAAGGTGACACTGAGGGCAGATAAATTGTCATTAAAAATGTATCTTACCTTTCTTAATACTCGTACAAACCTTCCTTTAAAACAAGATTCTTATCAAAAACACATTTAGTAACATATTTTTGTTAGATTGAACTAAATGTCTTGGAGATTTTGAGTCAAAGTGTGCAGGAAACACTAAAATTTGACGAACGATTGAATTGAATTTTTTTTGAGGGCAGAAAGTAAGATTTTGCTTGAGTTATATTAGCCGTGTGTTTATTTTTTTTTAAGTGAATAGCCAGCTCAGAAAAATTATTAGACATATTATTTATGTAAGGAAATTTAATGAAAATATAAATAATTTAAAGAATTAAAAAAACTTTGTTTTTATTTTTTATTTTTATATATTTAATATTTTCACAACATTTAATTTTTATTTAATATAGCGACGCGTTTCGGATTAAATAATCCATCATCAGGCTAATGCTAACGGACTGCCTTAGTTAGGCATTAGCCCGATGATGGATTATTAAATCCGTTGTCACTATATTAAATAAAAATTAAATGTTGTGAAAATATTAAATATATAAAAATAAAAACAAAGTTTTTTAATTCTTTAAATTATTTATATTTTCATTAAATTTCCTTACATAAATAATAAAATATTCTGAGTTGCTATACACTTTCACCAAAACAGGGCTATTATAATTGCAAATAAATTATTTATGCATAGTTAAAGTCGCCTGTAGAAGATAAGCTTAATTATAGAATTTTGCCCTTTTCGAATTTTAGTCTCGATATAAAAAAAATCGTTTGACTCAGCCGTGCAGTTTATTTAAATATATTAAAAAATTCCTTAGCCAAACCACAAGATAGGAAATACAGCCCCGTATTATTCAATTTTCTAACCTACTCTTATTCGGAATGTTTGAATTTAAAATTCTATTCTCTTCTGAAACGAATGAAATTCCCGTAATTTATTTTGTTTTTGCTAAAAAAATTTTGTTTAGTTAAAATAAATATTTTTTTTTGCTAAAATATGTAAATGTTTTGTTTAAAATACAGTTTTTGATAACTTGAGTTTTTTTGTGTGTTCAAATCTACTTCGGAAATATTCGATTTACTTCATTTTTGTTTTACAAATCTGCTTCGAAGTTCTAATTCTAATTTCAGGTTGAGGAATTTCATTAAAAATGGCTCACAAAAAAAAACATCAAATCTTATATTGTTTCAAGTGTTTTTCGTTAATCTTATGTACACCCTGCAGCGCGCACTCTATCTTATCAGTTGATTATTTATTATTAATTCTCAAACTGATAAGAAATTCTCCACTATGGCTGGTGCGGCTATTACAGGTGAGTAAGACTCAGTTTTTCATCGATTTTCAATGTCTTCACGTGGTGCTCTGCCGGCCGGTTTAATATTTATTTATTTTTATTTTTTTTTAATTACACATAAACAAAGACAATAAATTTCTTTGCATATATATATAAGAATTTTAAGTTAATGTACAATATAGCAATAGAATAAAAAGTTTAAAATAAAAATAAATTTATTGACATTCAAATTTCATAACAGTGAGATCATTATAAGTGATTTGATTTATTTATTTTTTTTTTTTTTTTTAATTTTCAATATTTATGTACCTTCTTTTGTTAATAATTCTGAATGAAATAATATTTACATATGTAAAATTTTCCCTTCAATCGCGCATTGGAAATAAAGAGTTTACATACATATACAGCAAGTGTACAACTGCGTTGCGATCGCCCTAGTTCGTCGTATAAAAGATAACAAAAAATAAAGTCATTGGAATCAGTGTGAACCCTACAAAGTCAACAAAAAATAAAAAAAAAAGTAGGTACGCTTATACCAACATAAAACAAAAATAAAAAAAAAACAGGTGAAAGTATATAGTTTAATGCATTTTTTGTAGATTATTTTTTTTTTTTTGACAGAATACTTTATTTATGAATTCGAATTTTATTTTTCTTATCTAAAGAATATTATAGTTATCTTCATCAATTAGCTATCTACTACATGCTATGCTTAAAGTTAACTAAAATTATTTTGGGGATTAGTCATAAAATAAAAATGTTTTAGTTTTTTTTTTAGGTAAATAATATGTATCTATAAAAAAAAATGAAAAAAATTGATAATTTAATCGAAAGCGTAATTACCATGTACGTATATCGGTAGTGGTAGTTGGTCATTGCAATAATGCAATGCAAAACAAAATTAATATGGGTACTTGCTGTATACCTAAGTTTTGTTTAATAACATTTTATGAGATAGTTTTTTCTCTCTTACTCTCTATCTCTCTCTGTCTGGAAGTACCTTCTATAGGAAAACCACATTGTTTAAGTGTGTGGGAAGTATTTTATCTGCGGAGGCGCTAAAGTGGATGGGGCTCTTTAATATTATTCGGGTATTTTTTTCTTTAATTTTAAATAAACTTGAGGCAGTTTGTGCGCTATATAAAATATACATACATATATGTGAATAAACCCTTTCATAATATCAAAATTAAATTAAATTTTAAAAGTGCTTCTTAATTCAAATTTTAAATGAGTATCACTTTTGTCCAGGTTGAACCTCGTAATTTATTTTAAAGGTACTTAAAAAGGACCTAATTCAAATTAACTTGATATCAATATTACCCCGATATACTGTTCAAAATATAATATTTAGTAATAATTTGAATTTAATTTGCCATAAAATATAAAAATTTAAGATTCATTCGACAAAAACAAAAAAAGTTTTTTTTTTTAAGTTAATAAATAATTTAATTTATTTTATTTTAAAAATGGGCATTACAGCTTCAGAAGTGGGATATTAATATATCCGACGTCAAGTTCAAGCATAGAAACACACTAGTATACGGTTTTCGGAGCAAAAGATCCACCGGCGGCGATCTGATGACCTATCTTACCGAAAGGTGAATCCAATCTTTGCATAGTTTTGGTGAAAGTAAAATTGTTGCACTTAATATTGCCAAAGCATTTGATAGAGTTTGGCATCAAGCTCTTTTATCGAAAATGAGTGCTTTTAGATTCGACGACTCCCTACCGTTCAATACAAGAAGTATTGGATGGGTTCAAAGCTGAAATTAATAAAATAAATGCTGTTGTGCCAAAGGGCTGTGTTTTATCTCCGACTTTTTTCCTTATTTTTATTAATGATTTTTTAGCTAAAACTTCTAATCGACTTCATTTTATTTGCAGACGACAGCACCCTTATAGTTACTCTTTTTTGTTTCCTGTTTCATCACCCCACCATTCAGATGTGGATCTGCAACGTCATCGAATGATGAGTTTATTAAATTCTGACTTAAACAGCGTTGTTCAATCATTGGGAATCAATAACCGCGTGGAATTTAATACTTCGAAAACCCAATGCTCCCTCCTGTCGTTAAAGTGAAACTAACCCCCGAGGAAACCGAAAAGCTTTTAGTTCTCGGTATGTGTTTTACAGACCACCTTCTGTGGAATGACCACAGACCTACATAAAATTGCCAAAAATGCTGCAAAATGTTTAGGTTCTCTCGAACGTTGCAAGACATTTTTTACTCCTTCTGATCTGGCTACAATTTACAAAGCATACATCCGCCCAAAACTCGAGTATAACTCTCACATTTGGGCAGACTTCATTGCACCTACTTGATTAGATTCAAAATAAAGCTTTAAGATTAATAGGGAATAGCATCATCAATGAAAACATCAAAACTCTTGAACATCGTCGGAAAGTTTCGTGCCTCTTTATTTTTTATCGCTTTTTTTTACAGACAATGTTCTTGTGAAATAGCCAGTTGCATCATTCCTCCCTTGAAACAATTTCCACGCAACACCCGTCAAGCCAGGAATGCCCATCAATTTACCCTCGAGCCCACTTTCAAACGCACGCTTAAATATAGAGATTCGTTTTTGAGCCGCACCACACCTATGTGGAATGCTTCACCAAACTCGATTTTTTCCCACCCATTACAATTTAAGAGCATTCAAAACCAATTTTCATCCATTACTGCTCTTAAATCCCTTATAACTCTTCTTATTCCTCGCACTATGTTTTAACATTATAAGGGTAGCCAAAATCCCTTGAGTGCGTGCAAATTATTAAAAAAAAGTAGGAATTTTATCATAGATGTTATAGTGTTGTTAATGTATGAGGTACTATAGAATAACTCACTGTGCGTTTTGTCAACTAGTATAATATTTTACTATTATCTACATATAATATTTTAAGAACAACATTTCAAGAGAAAATCACAAACAATTTCTAATAATTTTCAATTCGAAAACCAAAAAAAGTATTTTCTATTGCGCTTTTCTGAGTAAAGGTATTGAAAGACGAATCCAAAAATTGCCCTATAGCACCTAACCTACTATAGGTACTAAAGGTCAATTTTTGATTCGTAAAAAAATCTAACTTCATATGTACATAAAATTATACGAATGATTCTAGACAAAGTGAAAAAAGTTGCTCGAACTTCAGTCTATAAACAAAATAAAATGATACCTGTTAAGTTAAAATGCACCGTAGCTATAATGAATTAACAACTTTATTAATTGTCGGTCACAGTAAGATAGAGCCAATTCATGAACTAAGTTTCTTTCTATTTATAGCCTAGCTTATCTATATAATTATTTTGTATAGTATAATGAGATACAATGAGTATAATAATAATTATAATTAGGATTATATAATAATAAGTCGAATACAGACCTAGGGGTAGTTATATAAAAATTCAAATATACATAACAATACCTGCGGTATACAAAATTAAAAAAAAAAATTATCTCTTCAACATCCTCACCAATTGAAAAAAATTTTTTGTATACAAGAGTTCCTTGAAACTTGAACTGAATATCAATTTAGATAAATAAATAATAAATAAAATAAATAAAAAAAATAATAAATAAAATTTTTTTTGGAAATAGAATAGATAGATTTTTAAGTTTACATTTCTATATTATTAAATGCTCAAAAGACACATTAAATCTATTTATTTTTAAAGAAAAGTACAAAATATGTAAATCAATTTTTTAATTAATTTACTGCTCAATAACAATTAAATTTTTTGTACGAACGAATAAATTTATTTATTTGTTAAAAAAATTCAGATGGCATTTTACTTTTCGAAATCAAAGTTTTTAGAAGTTATTTTTTTTTGCCATTTTGCCATTTGGACATTTTTTTTTCTGATAACATCAATGTTTTATATTTATTCAATAATTATTAAAATTCTAATCCATTTAACGTAGATCAAGTAAGGTATACGTGCGACACGTCATGCTTCAATATTCTCCATAATTATATTTTAAAATCCACAAAAAATAAAACCCCCAAAAACAAAATGATTAAAAAAATTAAAATCATATAAAAATTTCAATTATTTTTAATTATGATGTCTGGATTTGCATTCATCTTGTCCAGATAACGGTTTACAAAGAGTTGCCAAAAGCATTGTATCTATAATCTGTAGACTTTTTAGCAAGATAAGAGAGTATGTTTTTTTTTTTTAATTACAACTACTTTTTAAAATAATGAATTTTGGTTAGCTTAACTGACAGAATATGAAACCCTTAATGATATACCTACATACATATCGTCGCTATTAAAGAAAACTGGCATAACTAAAAAAAACTTAAATCTTCAGAAAACTGATTTAAAGTTTTTTTTACTAAGCCAATTTCACACAAAATCAATTTTTTAATAATCCGTTTCTCGGGATTCTGAAGGGTTAGAGTTATGCCGACTTTACAGAAATAATAGAATTTTTTTTTGTAGCCGATTGGCATCAATAACTAAAAAATCGATTTTTTTTGAGTTATGCCAGTTTTCTTGAATAGCGACGATGTGTACTTATATACTTCATATTTCAAATTTAGTATATAATTCTTCAGAGGAATAATTTGAAATTGTGTTCTCGTTTATCTAGAACGCTATAAACAATAATTTTGTTTTTGTTTTAATTTCATTAAAAAAGGCCCTACGATCTGCTTTAAATTTTAAAAAATTAAACAATATTAAACAAAAAATTAAATATAAAAATTGCAGTTAGGCTGCCAAGCTTTCGCACCATCATATTGATATTGAAGGTTTGAATGAAACAACAACAATTGGGTGAGCTACCACCAAGATTTTATAAACTGCATTATAGCTAATTTCACGTCTACCAGGCTGATCATCAGACTACTCCTTTTTAGTGGTGCTTGGTCATTGTTCAATTTTAATTTGAAAAACTTTTTGTTGCATCAGCTGGGGATTGAACCTGGACCAAGCTCCCTCAGAGCCAATGCACTACGCATAGCGCTACCGAAGCCAACTGATCAAGTCCATCCTAATTATTAAGGTTTTGTTTTTTGAAAATTGCATTTTTACTAGCCATACACAAGTTGTTGTTGTACATTCTTTCTATAACTCTAGCCTATTAAATCTTGGTAGTAGCTCACTTAATTGTTGTTGATTCATTTAAACCTTCAAAAAAATTAATAGTTTTTTTCATTTCAAACTAAGAATATAATCCATTTTATTGAGTATTACGAAACGAACAAAAAAGCCCCAAGAACTGTCAATTTTGTTTAGGTACTATGATAGCGTAGACGAAAAAAGTGGGTCTCCCAATTTTATCCGTCTGTCTGCCTGTCGGTCCTTTCGACTAACTACAGCATATTTTTCAATTTTCTTTAAACTTATTGTATCTAGCGTTTTTTTTTTTTGCGTTTTCCCTCTTCTTTAATTTTTTAGGAACAAAAAATAACGGTACCTGCCATACAATTTTTTTAGTAATTAATGAAAATCTTATTTTTTCTTAAAAACGTGCCCAAATCTTTAAAATAAATGAGCAATTTTTTTTACTTAAAAGCTAAAAACAAAAATCCGAAAAATTTGTACGAATGGTACCTTTTATAGAACCATTTTTTTTTTATTTTCGATTTTCTCAAAACTGGTGCAACTGATTTCGATCAAATTTTGTATTTAGAGATTTTTATTTTTCGATCTTTAAGAAATGTTTTAGAATTTTATTTTGAAAACTTTTATTTTATTAATCTCAGCAGTTTTTTTAAATTATCCACCAGCTTTTAAACAAAAAATATTCTTATAATCAAAAATAACGGTATTAACCATTTAATATTAAATCAGAAAACATACCTACCGCATTTGATTTTGCAAAAATTTTCACCGAATTCTTTTTTTGCAAAATTTAAAAAAATTGAAAAATATTTGTGGTCAATTATTATGAAATTCCCAAACAGAAAATAAAAATGATAAATTTCTGCAAAAAGGCGCAATTGAGAATTGGCACGCTCTATAGCTGTTGAACTTGATAAGATTATCAAGTTGCTGTGGTTTTTTGTATACAATCTTTATATTCTTCAATGAGAGTATAGAAGAGTATCTATCGGTGATATAAATATGTCATTTATTGTGGTTTCGCAATTAATAACAAAAGAACTAAGAAAACAAAGTATGTAGGTACATACATTATTCAGATAAAAAATAAAAGGATTAAAATTTATCCTACAAATGTGTATAATTGTATTGGAAATTAAATACATTATTGACAATGAAATATATTGCAAGCATCTATATGTACATCAAAGCAGAAGCTAATGGAAGAGAAACAAAAAAAAAACCTATACATTTTTTAAGTTTTTCTTCTAATCCTCACTTCATTTTGAATCTTTTTTCAATACATTCTTTGCAATTCAAGGCAAATAAAATAATAACCTATTAATTTTCATTTATTAATTTTTAATATATGTACCTTAAATAACTTAAATTTATTTTTCAGATTCATCTGTGATAAATGCCTCAATGCAACAATGTTGTTCTATATTTATTTGACAGCAATTACAATTATTTTGATTTCATACAATGATTCTGTCCTGGGAATAAATTGTCCAATAAAATGCACCTGCCGTTGGGAATTGGATGGTTTAATTGTAGACTGCTCCCATAGAGGTCTTATTGAATATCCTGTAATCGAAGAAGGCCTCCCAGTTGAACACTTAGACCTTTCTTCGAATTTATTTCAAATATTTCCCACTAATTATGCTGGAATCAATTCTCTTATCTACCTCGACTTATCGATAAATGATATTCAGGAAATCGATGATAATGTACTAATTGGTTATGAACATCTTCGAACTTTGGATTTGTCAAATAACAGTATCCGTAACTGGGATGATATCAATCCAAATACTGCCTTTCAAAATGCCTACAATTTACAGAAATTATCATTAGCAGGAAATCAACTTAATCGATTCTCAGATAGTCAAGGAACTGCCTTGCTTATGAGTGAAATGCTTACAGAACTTGATCTCAGTAATTGTGGAATTAGCCAAGTTGGAAATGTTTTGAGTGGAATGCCAAGCCTACAGAAGCTTAATTTATCTGGAAATAACTTAAAGACACTCACATCGCTCCTATCGAAATCATTACGAGCTCTTGATGTCAGTAATTGCAGTCTGACAGTGCTTACTTCATCCCTAACAAATAATCTTCCCAGCTTAGAAGTTATAAATCTATCATGGAATCCTGGTGTAATTTTGGGAAATAAATTAGGAGAAATGTTAGAAATTGAAACTTTACGACAATTAGATGTTTCATTTTGTAATTTAGACTATTTGGATTTAGGAGGAATGCCAAATTTAGTGGTGGCCTTATTAAGAGGCAACACTTTGCGAACCATTAGCGCAACAATGTTTAGCAACAATACAGAATTGGAACTTTTGGACATATCAAGAAATGCCATTCGTCAGATAGATCCAGCAGCTTTCTCATCTCTACGAAGACTTATCGAATTGGATTTATCGTACAATGAAATTTTTCGTATTGATCGTAATCAATTTCGCAACAATGATGTTCTAGTTTCTATCAACTTGAGTCGAAATATTTTTAATCAATTTTCCAGATTCATATCGAATTCGCTGCGTATGGTAAATTTGAGTGGATGTGAAATTCTTGATATTGATTCGAGTGCATTTTCGGGTTTTAAAACACTCGTAAATTTGGATTTGTCGAATAATTTAATATCGGAATTTCCAGAAAGTATGAGATCTGAGACACTGAAGAAGCTGGATCTGAGCATGTGCAGGTGAGTGAGAAATAAAAATTAATTTTATTTTTAAGTTAAAAATCAAAAGCATGAGAAAAAATATTTTATATTTTATTTTACCAACTTTTTTTTCAGACTCACAATAATTCGCAATACAACATTTCAAGGCTTTCCTGAGCTTGCGAGCCTCAAATTATCGGGCAATCGTTTTACAAATCCTTTTCGGCCCCAATATTTTAAATCGAATATTTTCCTCAGTCAAATTTGGTTGAGTGACAATATGTGGCGTTGTGATTGTCACGATCCAACATTTATGGACTTCTACGATTATTTAACAACACGACCACAAAAGGTAAGACATTGCTTTTCCTTCAAACTCTATCACTAGTAAATAAATAAAAAAATGTTTTTGCTTCTTTTATTTTTAGCTGAAAGACAAAAGTAACGTTAAATGCTTTAGTCCAACAGCTTACTATGGAAAAAGCTGGGAAGGTGCATGTATGAATATTTGGTATCCAGAACAGAATGAAAAGGCTGCCCAGAAAGTTTGGGTGGTAATAGTTTTCTTACTGATAATCATGGGTTGTATTTTTATGGCTACATCATGCTTTCGAAATTTCGTTCGAAGTCAAGTCAAACGAAGAAATCGCCGCGAGCAAGAAGAAAACGAAGCGGAATTGGCTGAAATGTGAGTTAAAACTCCAGCTTTTCATGTTTATAATCCTAGATTAATATGTGCCGAACCTCTGATCTCTGCAAGTACAATTTCTTACCCATTCTCGTCATATATTTTATCAACTTTGACCTATTATCGTTGTCTTTGTACAATAAATTGGCAAACAAACTTATACATATATAATTTTCTTTTCCACAGCCAACGAATAAATCGTCGCCTCCTTGCCGAAGATGCTCAGCAAAATGCTCCAACTGCACTAGAATCGATGCTTCCCACTTACGAAGATGCCTTATTAATGCCGAAATTAGATAGAGGCAGTAAGTCCATGATGGACCTATCATCTACAAGAAAGCCTATTTCACGAAAAAGAACAAATATTGAATCCGGTAGAGAGAGAATAGACGAAGAAGAAACCGTTTTAGATCATCATCGATACCGCAGCGAGGAATTATTATCGAATCGTGATAAAGAACGCACAGCTCATATGGGAACTTTCCGGAGGACAGGCCGAATTGATCATAATCCGTCGGGAAGTCGACGTTTTAGCATTGAAGATTTACGTTTTCCAGCAGCACATTTGAAATCTCAAAATCTTCAAAGTGCCGAACGAATTGGAAATTTTCAGAGTTACGAAAATAGTCCGTATTCTAAGAGACGGCCAAAGCCACCAGAGATTTCAGTATTCAAACGAGCTAGCATCCGAGATAGCGTAGAATTTCTAACAGATTCAGAATATAATAGTAAGCCAGGAAGTCCGTTTGCACAGCGACATCCTCAAAATGAAGAAACTGCATCTTCATCATCATTATCTCTTAATGATAATGCTAGAGGATTCAAAGGCAAGGTTCCAGCTGATAAGAGTTTTCTTACAGTTGAAGAGCACTTTTCACGTGATCAAGTTGACAATAAGTCTGCAGGGTCACTTAATTCCAGTTCAAGTGATTTTCAAGTGATGCGTTCATCTGATGTTGACTTGGCTTCAATTCCAGATTCCAATTCATCAAAGGATGAACCGGTAGTTGTAATTCATGCGCCAGTTAGAGAAAGTAAATTCTAGAAAAATGAATTTGAATTTCTCGTTTACATAAATTAATTATTGTTTAATGTTTATTTAGATAAGATTATAATGTTTCTATTGGTTTAAAATAAAATATTAATATTTATTTAAGGATCAAACAAAAGTATTTCAATTTATACTTTTTGTAGCTACCTAAATTATGATCAAATAACTAAATTATTTAGATGGTTTATACAATTTTAATTTTACCTAATCCAACCTTTAAGTTGATTCGATATTATTCAGGGTTGATAATGCACACAGCACAAATCACACACAATTTTAATTGCAAAAAACTGGGGTGGAATTGTGTAAGATGATTTGCGATAAGTAATTGTCAATTTGTCATAATCAACTAATTATTCAGTCTGCTTAGCTATCACAACAAAAATGTGGTTGTCATTTTCCAACAAATTTGACGTTTCTGCCGCAGTAAGACAAGAGTTAACACCTGCCTACAAAAATCGTGCAACTCGTTCTGAGTTCTTTTTATTTTTGAACCATTCATATAAATATAAATAAGCATTCCTGTGACCAATAAAATTTATTACATTGCAGAAGATGAAGAAAATGTAAGAATTTCATCGCAAAGACGTCATTTCCTTTTCTATAATTTCGAAAGCTTAACTATCACAAATATTTAAAAAATTCACTATGGCAATCATGTTTATGACAAATGTTATGGGAAAGTATTCAACTGAATTATATTAAATTACCTTACCAAGACGGAAAATTCAATTTGTGTTTTTGTTTTTTACGTCAGAGCACTTAGCTGTCAAATATAAATTCTATGTTTTTTTTTACCTCAGACAATTAAGAGCACATAAGTCGTGTTTCTTTTTTTCATCGTAGCTAGCTCGGAGCATGTTTTGTATGCTCAGAATAAAATGAGAAAAAGCTGAGCGAAGCCAACTTCACTTTTACTTTTTGTGTGATTTGACAGAAATTACGTAAAAAAAAGAACGCCATTAATTAAAAATGGATTCTAAAACCGATTGTCCGTCCACTTCAGGTAAACAAAAATTTATCACTTTAGTATGAAATGAGAGTTCAGTGCTCAAGTGTGTTTCATAATTAAATCTGAGAGCTGTGATCTCAGATGTGAGGAGATTATCCTCAGAGCTTTGATCTGAGCTCTGATCACCCAGCCTCTGTTCAAAGCTTTAATCAGAGCCAAAAAATAAAAACGCCAAATGACAATCACATGTGAATATTGTTCATGTGACAATAACTTATCACCCCACCCGATTCCATCACTGTTTTATAACTGTTATAAATTGGTATTTCTATAGTGGACAATATTTTTCTATATACAAAATTATAATTTTTTTGTTGGGTTTACACATTTGTCACTTCATTCATTTACTATAAAAAGGTGTGTGCCAAGGCTGTACATTTAGTTAATTCATCAACCGCTAGTATATTTTGTTTCGCTTTTTGAATTATAGTGGGCGACAAAAACAATAGGTTTGTGCATTCACTATACATTCTCTAAAGTAAATTATACAGTCCGAATAGAAATCTTTTTGTACAGTAATGATTAAATTCAAAAGGGTATTTAATTTATTATTATTCTGTAAGTTTTTGTTGTTTTTAGTCGGTTCAATTTGGTTAAATGTCTTAAAATATTTATTGGTTAACTTAAGCTGTATTTTATCAGGTCGGTTCAATTTGGCTAAATGTCTTAAAATATAGGTTGAACTTTAGCTGAATTTTATCAGGAAAATAAAACAACCACAGTGACAACCGTTATTTACTCATTTCATTTTTCCTTTATTTTCTTAATTTTTTATATGTATTGGTTATCTTTTTTCTGCACCTTTTAAATTTGTATAGCCATCTACCCGTCAAAATAAAAACGAATATTTGCAAGAAAATGAGGGTATGTGTTCAAAATAAATTTGAAAATCCGAATTTAAAGTAAAGTTGGACTTGTTGTTATTTTTTGTAATTTAAATGTACCGTAAAGGAAAAATCAGCATTTCATCGGCCTTATAAGAATTTCATAACTCGCCGTTTCTTTTGCACAATAGAGAACGCTTGCCGTTTCACACAAAAAATTCATAGTTCAACAAAATAACAGGAAGAGAGTAAATTAATGACAGCCAAACATCGTGTCGTACGTGTCGACGTCATTCAAATTTTCGGTTAGTACCAGAGTTACCACTGGGACACAATAGTATCCCGGGGGATTCTTTTTTTTTTGAGTGGGATTCCGGGATAATTTTTTTTTTTAAAAGACACATTCAAGTTCATTTTAACTCCACAAAATGTTAAATTTATTTATATTTAAAAGGAAACTATGAAAATGAAACTGTGGAATCAATCATGTTTGCCAAGGAGCTTAGTTTTTATGTAAGATAAGATTATGTTCTATAATTGTGTTCCTAATGTTTTTGATTATTTATTTTACAGTATTGAAGTTATTAAGTTTTTGTTATATAAAATAAAAAATATTTCATAATTATTAAAATCGTAATTTTTTTTTTGAATTTTATGGATTTATTTTTAAAAAGACACATTTATTTTCAAAAGGAACATTTTTTGATTCGTAGGGATTCATAAATAATTTGGCCTGCGGTAACAATGGTTAGTATCTATGAAATACCGTGCATTTTTATGAATTTGTGTTCTTGTACTTTTGCCAGGTTTCGTCATTTTTGAGAGAACTTCATGTATTAGTTGTCCCATGCATTTTAAATGGGACCCGAACATAGACGTTCTTCAAACTTGGTATACTTAAATTGACATTTGTTAAAGGATAGCTTTCTTTGTCAAAAATGGGTCTAACGGTTTGTGTTTTTTTTACTAAAAATCCTTACTTATAACCCTTGATATGATTTAGGACTTCATTAAAAAAAAATGGCTTCACCAATTTTAAACTCGAAGTTTTAATCAAATCGAAGTTTTAATCAAACTTAACAAAAACAAGTAGTTTCCGTCATATCAATCCGTTAGTCTGTGCGTGCGTGCATCTCACTCAACTGATGGAGTGATTTTCTTTAAAAAGTTTGTTTTTTTCCTTTGGTTGTTATAAATAGTGTGTTCCAAAATATTCCCCCATTTCGATTTTTATTTTCACAAAGCAAGGTTTGTACACAATTCAAGAATTACAGAATCTACCAAATTTTAGCTCGGAAATTATCTAATGATCTGCCGAACAATTAATTCTAGTGCTAAATTTTGACAGATAAGAGATGTAGGTACAGTTAGAAAAAAAAAAACAGACAGCAACCTAGATCCCGAATTGTTTTTATATTACGTTCTATAAAAAACCCACTCTGAACATACTCACATTAACCAGAATTTTTGAATCAACACAATAATAAGTGAAATTAAAACTATATTTACTTTATTTTAAAATTTAAAGAAATCCATTTACATTTAAAATTAAAATAGAATTATATAAAATAATAAAAAAAAAAGAAACAGAAAAAACATATTATAGCACTGCATTTAGATTTTAATTCTGTGTTAAGTGTCCTTAAATTATAGGCTACAATCTTCGCTTAAACAAAATAATAATAATTAACAAATAAGAAATCCTTAACAAATTATTATATATAAAATGTATTTAACTTCCATAATTAAAAATATTAATTGAATAATGTAGGAGTTTTTAAACTTAAAAATAATAAAACAATTATTATAATAAAGCAAAATAAAAAGAGAAATAAAACGAATGCGCAGTGCCAAATGAAAAATATATAAAAAAAAAAATATTAGATATGTTTTTATTTTTATTTATAATTTTAAATATATAATTTTTAATATTAAACACGGCAGTAAACATACAGAAAAAATATTTAAAAAAAATATAAGTCAATTCAAACCATTTATAATTTTACAATCGAAAATAAAATTAGAATAAACTTTGATTTGTTTTTTTTTTTAGATTTTTTAAATACATACATTTATATTTATTAACTTTGGTATTTACTACTTTTTATTTAAAATTTCCTTATTATCTTTTTTAGACTAATATGCATTTTTTTAAATAAATATTACAATTAGGTAATACAGATTATCAGTTTTTGTTTTCTTTTTTTTTATTATAAATTACATTTTCAATGTATTTTTGTTTTAAATATATTTATGTTACAAAAATATATCAATTTTAGATTTTTTTGTCTCGGCCAAACAATTTTGAATGAGGAACACGCACCAAAAGAAGGTACACAACAAAATACAAATTTCTTAAAAAATATATATTAATCTTTTAATTTTACTTTATTTTTTTTTTAATTTTAAAACTTATCACAATAGTTTCATTTTATTTCTTATAATTAAAAAAATATTTTTTTTGTTCATATCTGTATTTTATTTTATGTGCGTTGAGTTGAGAAATGGCTCACAACTCGCTGAAAGGAAAAATCAAACTATTGAAACTGGGGGTTGTATTGGGATCCAAGATTGGGTAGAAAGATTTTTTTTTTCATAAATTAGAATTTTGTATTATATATTTATGAATAATTACTGGAGATTATTTTCGTATTTTCTTTTTGATTGGGCGCCAGTTTAGGATTCACTCTACACTCTCCGAAAATCTTAATTACTGATTTGAAATTCTCCTTCCATTATTTTTCCCTGATTTAGATTGAAAAATAAAATTTTATGTGAAAAGTGTTGGGCGCCACTTAAGAAAATATGAAAATCAAAAAAAAAAAAAATATATTAACTTTCCACAATAATCTTAGTTAAATATGTTAATTTATAATTTAAAAATATCTTTAACAATTGAAAAGGACACTTTAATTATATAACAGAACATGAATCACGTAGATAGAGTACAAAAAAAAAAGAAAAGAAATCACGTAAATTTACAAATTATTAAATAGTTATATAAAATTACAAATAACCTACATAGCCTTAATTAATTCATTACTGTTGTTCTTGCAGATGATTTTGTAGGTCTTCTTGCGTCTGTGTTGGTGATTCAGTCCGTGTGTGTACACCTACGTCATTTTGGCCTGCAGCTACGCCAGGCGCAGCCGTAGTTCGGGGTCTTACAACTGGTGTTGTGATAATATCACCGGCATTTGATTTACTTCTCGTCACAAGCATTGGGGTCTTTGGTCTAGGTGTTTCGGTTAACTTGATTTTAACCTTCCCTGTTTCCGGAGAATAGACTGGGCTATAGCGTCCCATTTTTGGCGAGGAAGGAAGATATGAATCATCATCGTTTTGGTAGTTTTGTTTCGACGCCCTGGGTGATTTTGGAGGAGGATATCTTGGAATTATTCGATGATTGGGATCATAAGGTGGTTCTGTGTATTCTGGCTGACGAATTGTTGGTGGTTGACTAGGTGCTTCCGTTGGTAAAACATTGTTGTTTGATTCATTTTGGGGTTTATTTTCGCCATTTAGAAGCGGTTCCTGGGTCTTCTTGTCCTTTTCATCTTCATAAACAGTTCGACTGTTTCCATTGATTGGTTTGGCCATGTCTTCCTTTTTCTTTTCCGTTATTAGAGGAGCGTGTTCGGTGCCGTTTTTCTGAATTGGCTTACCAAGATTCTTCTTGTCCATGTTCAAGAGTTCGGTAGAACGAGGATTTTCGGCATCATTGTCGCGATTTCTGGAATTTGTCTTGCAACGCTTTATACCGACATAGAGGATCAGACCAAGGACTATTAGTAAAATAACTCCAAGTAATACATATGTATTTTTCGACTCTTCATTATCTTCCCTTGACACCATGATACTGGCCTTCTGGATGTTATTACCATTTTCAGCTTCATTCGAGTTTAGTTCTTTTTCGTCAGATTCTTCTTCCTTGGGAGCTTCCGCTTCAACAGGTTTCGATACAATAGGAACAATTGTCTCTTCTGATGTGGCGTTCTCCTTGGAGTCGTCATTATTCAATCTGAAGATATTTAGCGTAGCACCCATTCCACTACCAGAACCATCATCGTCTTCAAAAATGGTATCTACCTTCTTCTGATTGTGTTCTTCACCGCCGCCGCCGGAACCCTCGACTTCGTCATTGGGAACGGACTCCGTCGATGACTTCTTATTGTCAATTCGCATGAACACTTTCTCCAATTCACCATCATTAACATCATCCTCTTCACCAGATCCTTCAACTGCTGGAGCATCACCCATCATCAATTCATCATTATCAAATTCATTTTCAATTTCTTTTTCCTGATCACAGATCTGTGATTGCTTGACTTGCAGCCATGGTCTGCCTTTCACCATACTTGGATAGGCACACTTGACAAGACTTTGGGTATATACATTTTTCTCCTGCAACCAGTTCCTTACGTCTAAGGTCTCGCAGGAGCAATTTATCTGATTGTTGTTCAGTTCGATCGTTCGAAGGTTCGATAGATTGCGCAGTTCTAATGGTAGATAAGTTAATTGATTGTGGGACAAATCCAAGTGTTGCAAATGAGAAGGAATTTTTGACAGCTTTCCCGATGTTATACTATTGTTTCTTAAATTTAATTTTATAACACGAGGTCCCAAACGTCCAACTTCTGCTATTTCGTTGTTTGAAAGATCGATTTCGGTTAAATCGCGTAACTTTTCCAGCTGATGCGATGGAATTCGTTTTAAAGCGATGTTAGATAGATCAATGGAATGTATTGGCAGATTTCTGCTTTTCATCACACCATTGAGACTGGTGCATTTTGCATGATTGTGCGGTCTATTATTATTATTATTATTTATAAAAGAACAATTACAGTCTTCGGGGCATTCATATGTGCTGGCTAAAGTCACAAGGACTAAAGCTAATAGTGCGAATAAATTGATTTTGATTTGCGACATCTTTATAAGTTGTTTGTGTTATCTGAAATGAGAAATTTATAGTACTGTTGCATTAGTTGTTTTATAAAATGTGTTGGTTTAGAAAATGAGTTCTTATTTAATTTTACATACTATAATTAAAAAAGATATTCCATAAGTTTAAGCCTACATTAAAAAATGAGGAACTGATTATTATAACAGTTGACTTTCACTTCAAAAAATTCCTGGAGAGCTTAAGAGAGAAGTTAATTTTTTGTAAATTACACAAAAACTTTCAGTTTTGTGGAAGAAATTCTAGCTTTTAAAATTTTAAGAAAAAAACTATTGAAACACTTTATTTCGTAGGGGAAATAGATTCTGGGAAAAACGTACACAAACCCAAGGTGATTGGAAAGATAAAGAGTACATTAAAAAAACATCTGATATTGTAGAGTTTGCGTACGTAGAAAAAAAAAATCGACAGCTCGTGTAGAACCAGGGCCTAGTGACTTACAACTCTCAACCATTCTTGTGTCTATGTTATTGGCAGACATAGAGGAGACCTACAATTTTGTGCCGAATCCGAACGGCTAGGATGAGAAGCTTTTTTTCATGAGATTTGTCAATTCCTCGCAAGAGGCAGTAACCCGTGAAAAGCATTTGTGTTTGTTTTTTTTTAGGTGACTTGGGCTGGGAATCGAACACAAGACCTTCGGCTTAACAGACCAACGCACTAACTATTACGCCACGGGGTACTATACTTGCGTACGTACGTTTTTCTCAAAATCTAATGCTCTTATGGCAAAATTTTTTATTTATGATCTTTTCTGTGTAGGATTTTATAAGCTACAATTTTCTTCAGTCAACTCTTGTCCTTTTCAATATTTTAATGCAAGGACTTTTGCACCAAGCCAAACAACAACAAAAATGGTTTTGATGGTCAATCTTCTCCATCTAAGCGAATCTTTTTTTTTAAATCATTGCTTATTTTTTCTTGAGGTAACAAATCATCATTATACCCACTTTAAACCTTTCTTTATTGTCAAAAGACTTTTTAGATACAAAATGTTTCCGCTAAACGTTTGTCGTATTAAAGTTTATTTTTGTCAATCTTGCACTAAATTTATATTTATTATTAAGTTCAAAATTAATGATTCCATTTATTTGTTTTGCGCCTGTTACTTAACTGCGTTGCATAATCCAATCGTGTCCCATATCTACATAGGTATGTATGAGTAAATGATGCAGTAATAAAGTATCGTTAAAAAAAAAATATCATACCATGTCCGTCTATATAGGTACCTAGACTTTCAAAGTATCTAAGTATGGCTCTTGCTGAATCTAAATTGAATAATTCAGCGTCGTCGTTTGTCGTCAGGTTTCGAAAAATCAAAATAAAAAATTAATCTTTGTCTGCCTTATTTTTTTTTTTTTTTATTTATATAAGACAGCCATTTTGCAAAAATAAAAATTACTCTTCATTCTAAAATGTTCATCATTATTTATCCGCTTGAACTGTTATTCCTAAAGTCTGTAAGCTTGATCAGAATTTCTCGAGCTAAAAAAATAAATACAAACAAATATCAACTATATCTGCGCCAAAGTCTCTCGAGATCAGCAAGCCTTTGTTCGAAAATTACAGAATTTTCAAAGGCAACACAGACCGAAACTCTGCATTCTTACTCTTCTCTTGATTCGGGGGTACGTTTAAAATACAAACAAACAAATCTGGGTACCTACCTATATATGTACACATCACTCTGTGTATGCTACCTACTAAATCTGATGAAACTGAAATGCACTTCATATAAATTGACGCGTGCTAAATAAACTCTTTATTACCAATGCAGATTTATTAGAAAAACACTGCAGCTCTGGTTCGAACTGGCTAAAGGGGATGAGCTGGACATTGTTGCTGAATATATAAGATGACCCATAGTCTAGTTGGTTTGTTATGGCTTTATGAATTACAATCTATTCATAGAGTTTATTTACTACGTTGTCTTCGTCGATTTGCTTTTATTTTTTATACATATTATAAATATAAAAAAAAAAACGGCACTAGACATCATTGTATATCACGGGGGCTTGCGGATGAATTATATTATAATAAAGCGAATAAATTTATCAATTGACACACACAGAGGAGGTTGAAACATACATCTCTGAAAGTGTCATTCTGGAACACGTAGGTGACAAAAGATACATTTTGGCACTGACGTCTGCTGGAAGTCATTTATTTAATTTAAGTGATGGTTCTTCTTTTAATTTTTAAGCTGAAACTTTAATGCCTAGAGGTTGTGTAGAATTAAGATTTGTTTTAAGAATTTTTTTGATGACATATAAAGTTTCGAGCACAAATCTATAAGAATTAAATTTATGAATGAAATATGTTTTTGAACATTTTGTAGGGATTAGTTTGTTAACAGTGGATTAAATTACTATCACAGGTTCTAATTAAATGATACTCTTATCAATCTGTCAAGCAATAAATTGTCCAATTCTTTTGAAGAGTGGCTACGATGTCGGAGTATTAAAAAGCCTTTAAAGAAAATGGAACTTCGAAAAAGGAGAAAATCTAATAGATTTCGTTGACGCAAGCGTCAATGCAAAGTGTCAACCCAAGTGTCAGCGCAAGTGTAAACGCAAGTCTTAATGCAAGTGTCAAAATTAGTGTAAATAAGAGTGTCAATGCGAGTGTCAACGCAATCGTCAACGAAACCTTCAACGCAACAATCAATACATTGACAGCGTTCTGTGTTGACAGTCACTGAATTTTACCGTATTTGACGTCATTTTGGAAATATAGACAGTAAATCAAAAATTTAAAAATACCTACCAAACATTACTGACTTACATACATATACAAAGTACATTTGACTAAATTTGGTTCGTCAAGTATGAACGTTGAAGGACTTTCTATCTTGTATATGAATTTATTCCGGTTTTCTTAATAAGAGTCGGTTAAGTACCAACAGAAACTTACTTTTCCGACTCTTTTGAAAAGTCTCAAACATTCACCTTACCTACGAGATACGATATTAAAAGGCATGGCGCGTTCCACCGCTAATTTGTCTTTATATATGTCGTTATTTCCTTCTGTCTACATAATGTCCATCTGTCACTTAAGTTATAAGAAGGAGCTTCATAAAGACTTTCACTTTATTTTCAGAATCATGATGCCTTTCTCAATAAATTAAACAATATCGTTTTTTTTTATATAAAGACAATTATGCTCACGCAAAATTGTTAGTTTGCTTTGTGGACAGACACTTAAGCAAAAAAAACATCTCTTAATTGGAATAAATTGAACAAACGGAATTATTTCTTAGAATAAATTCAGGATACACACATCAAACGAGAGTATAGGTACATATATCTATCACAAAAGACAATTTGATGAGTGTAAAATATCTGCCAAAGAAATTCAGACACACTGCACGCCATCCATCATCCATAAAATAAAAATCTTACATAAAAAAAAAAAAAAAAAAAAGAATCTAATAACCCTATGCTATTTAAAATTTTACACCTTGAGGCTTAAGTGCTTGATTACAATCAAGAATATTTATTGGTCTATTTTTACTACCTTTCAGACTTTAAAAAAAAAAATCGAAATTTGCTTAGCAAATATAAGAGGTGCCTAACTCAATTGGTACACTCAAAACACCTTTGATAAAAGTGACAGCTTTCCAAAATAATCACAAGCTATTCTATTTGAGTTGAGTAATTATGTATATCTGCCAAATTGCACCTTGAGGGCATTTAAAGTATTTAAAATAAATTTCTTTACTTCTAGCTTCTTTATTCTCAATTAATTCATACTTGAAATCAAGTAACTTTTACATTTGCAATTAACTATGGTGACCATATACACTTATATGTCAGAAATATGTATAGAAAAAATGTTGATTTAAAACAATTTCCTGATACCAAAAAAAAAAAAAAGATGATGAACAATTTTTTTTTTCTAGAGACTGTTATGCTGCATTTAAATGCGTGACAATATTTTTGCCATTATTTTGCTACCATATTTTGACATTGAATAAGATTATGGTAATAAATATGGCAGAATTTATGAATTTCTAATATGCAACAATTTCTGACATTTTGTTCATAATTATGCTGTCATCAAACACGATGATTTTAGAAATATGTAATTGAAAATTTCTTGAAACTCGAAATTGCATACTTTCAGGCAAAATTTCATTTTGTATGAGAAGAGGAACCAGATGAAGTTACGTTTTTAGACTGCTACATTATTATATTAAAAATTATTTTAGCGTGCTAAAAAATTCATTTTAAACAGTACATTTTCTAAAACAAAACAGATGGTCACCCTAAACATAAGTCAGTGTGTGTGTGTGGTATCTATCAGATTTGTGAGACATTCTATTTTATTCTTCTGTTATTTTTATTTTCTGGCTAAATGAAGTGGAAGTATGCAATGTCAATGTCATAAAATTTGTATCTTTGCAATTAACATGCAATAATCAATCTGCCAAATGGTCTAGGCATCGACACCGTCGCCGTCGTCGTCGTCGTCGTAAAGAATAAACGAACCTTCTTTGGTATGTCTTCAATATTATGCCAAAGGGAGCCGGTTGTCATTTGGAAGTGATATCTTGACACGAAGAAAGTTGATCTTTCTAATGTATAAGACTGACAGCTTCGTAGAAAAGAATGACGATGAAGTTATAGATGATGATGGTGTACAGAAGACACACAACAAAACAAAAAAATCAACGAATGAGGAACAGGATGGTGTTGTATCGTTGTATCATATATATTATAGTTTTGCCCACATACTGAGGTGTTTTTAATTTAACAAAGATCATCATTATATACTTTTTCACAAAACATAAAATGAATTGACTTGGCTATTATTATTGATCTCTGTCAATGCACTAGAAAGAAAGTTTCTTCTTTTTTTCATTTTGGTTTATTGCTATAGGTATTCAACAAAATAGCTCTCGTAGATCAAGTCCTATATCACCTAAGCCATGGGGGCTTAACAAATTGTAAAGTACATAATATCCATGAAGTTATTAGTTTTGACCCAAAAAATTTGCAATTATATGTTGTTTTTTTTTTTTTGTGAGAAGAAAAGGATTTATAGACATTGATTTATGATTGCAAAATGCATATATAAGGATTTGTTTATCTATTGATTTGAGAAGTAGAAATGTGAAATTGCAGATGAAAAAACATAAAAAAGGTCGCGGAAAATTAATAACTATTTTTTCTGGTACTCAAATCAGTTAAACTTATGAAAAACAACTTTCTAACTTGCAAAAACATTAAAAAACATATAATATAAAAAGAGGCATAAAAAAAGCTATTAACACCATGTTTAATAAGAATACCTATACCTAGCTTGTGAATTCACTTTCTAGGAATTTAATAGAAAATTTGTCTTAAATAACTCGTATCACCTCGTAAAACCTCTTAAAACTAAAAAAAAAAGATTATATTGAACTTTTGCTATAATTCAACTCATATTCAGCGTTGTTTCTCCGGTCGTCAAGAAAGGATGCCCATTTCCGACTTGGTGAGAATCCAAATATTACCTTTATTAAGTCAACATTAGCCGTTTCCTTTTTCCTTTTATGTGCTAGTAGAAGAGATTTCTAGTGGAGCCACATATGCATAAATGCGTTTTATTGCAAATGTCTAGGAATGCATTCGTGACGTGAGTAAGTTAATTATGCCAAAGGACCACGGTTATTAAAAATCAAAAATTTCCCACATTAAAACAAAAAAAAAAAAACTCATCTGAATTTATCAGTTATATTCTTTCCGACAATCAATTCAATAAAAATATTTTTATTTGAAAATCTCCCAAAAATAATGGCTTTTTTATATCAATTTAATGAAGTCTTTCAATAATAATTAACAATTTTATGACTTCAGATTTGATTTTTTTTTTTAAATTGAAAAAAAAAGCTTTATTAACTTGTTGACTAATTTGCGTTTGACTCACAGATATTTCTGACCGAATTTTCATTATTTAACCAGAGAACATTTATGGACTCTTAAACAAAAAAAAATTGTTTTCTATTTTTGTTTTGAAATAATATTTTTTTTTTAATCCGCATTTACAAATAATGTGCTTTATTTTTTTTCCTCTCTATAATACTCATCTCTAATTGTGTAGGCATGGATGACATAAATTTGCCAAAAAGAAACAAAGAAAAAAAAATATAGCAATTCAAATCATCTTAAAAAGGTCAAAAGATTCATGCGATGCTTATTCGTTTAGTTTGTGCTTTCAGATTTCACATTTTCAATTAATTATTCTGATATGTATGCAACATGGCACTTGAATGAGTTATAAGAACTTTAAAAGATAAAAATGATTTTTTTTTTTTTTGTTTTATTCAAGAAGATTTAATTTTGTATCCATTGACACAGTCATTTTTAGTTTTTTTTTTATTATAATAAATAATGTACATATTATGTACGATGTCTATTCTATATGGTATTGATATAATGCCCATATACATTTATATAGAAATTGACAGAATTTAACAAGTTGTTATTTTTGTGACACATTCAATAAAAATATCTAGGCCAACTCATTAAAATATCCATCTATGATTTATTACCATAAATAGTATCTAGTGTATAAAATTCTTGTGGGTTGGTAGTTGGAATAAAAATAATCGTGAATATAAAAATATTTTAATTTTATTTAAATATTTATTGAATTGCTTTTAACACTGTGACGTCATCGCTCATTGAGAAGTCCTAGTAAAGCATTAGTAATAAAACAGCGAACCAACCAAATTTTTAATTTTTATTCAAAACTAGTTAAATTTTCTACCCAGCCACGTTTCACAGCGCCACCTATTGAACATATTTAAAAAAAAAATGTATATACATATGTATAACAAACAAATTTAAGTATACGAAAAGTAAGTATGGCAGAAGGGCGACTTTAAAAAAATAAAAATATTATTCTTGAAGTTGAACAATTTTTAATAAAAAAATTTCATCTGACAAGGGATATGTAAAGGAAGTAGGTATTTCAGATATAAAAAGAATGAGCGTGGTAGTAAGCGGAATTCCAAACAAAAAAACTACATGTCATTATTTGTCTCAAGAGAGATTTACTTTTTTTAGCACTCTCAAGGGACTTATATGAGGATAATAATCTATGTAATATAAGAAAAGTGGGCGTGTAATTGGTCGGGACAGATGTTAAATGATCATGCTAAAGGTTGACGAGAATTTTATTACAAAATTTTAATGTTTTTAAGACTTTCAATGAGGATAAAACTAAGATATTATAAATTGGGTGTGGCAATGGGCGGATGTTCAAACCACTTTCATAAGTATCTTACTGTTAATAGAAAAAAAGCTTTTAAAATTTCACCGAAATTGTTTCAGTATTTTTTAAGGATTTTTTTTAGCCTCATACACATAGTCAATAATTTTTTAAATTATCAGTGACATTCAGTTAATTTTCAGACAAACAAATTTTTACTTTTTCTTTAGATTAAGTTCTTTTGGATGTTTAACTAACAAGGTGAAACTGTTCTTTAATAATTAAATTATTAGTCCCAAATGAACTGTAGGGTCACTATAGCGAACTAGTAGCGTTTCGCTTCTCCTACGTAGCACCCTTGTAGGGAGCTCTCTTTCAAACATTTGATGTATTAACGTTGAATAAGAAATCTCTAATATTTCCCATTTAAGTGCATCTTCAACAATTTTTTAATTAATTTCCTGCCTTAAACTGTTTTATTATCTTATTCTATAAACAGTGATCACAAATAAAATAGTTAGCTGCTGTATTTCTGCCTAAGAATTTTTCATTTCCTTATTTACCGGATTACTCCAAATACATAAAACATTAGGTTTGTTTTGTATTCATTTAAGAATATATTTTGTAATGCAATGAGTATAATATTGGGTGTGTTTTTTTTTAAATAGCTTCCTACTTTCATTTAGATATATCACATCCGCATTATTGGTGTTATTTATTTAACAAAAAAAAAAAAAGGTGCCACACCACAAGTGATATGCATTTAATTTAAATTTTCAACCATTTTTGCAAATTAACTACGCAGAACAAAAATAAATGTTTATTCAATTGTTTTGACATATGTAGGTACAATTAATAATATCATCGAAAAATACTGATTGTCACTCGTTTTGTTCTGGTTTTTCTCGATACTCTGCATAAATATATTATTATCTTTTTTATATATCTGATATAAATCAAGAAACATATCATTGTGTGTGTTTTTTTACTTTAAAACTGTACAAAACTACACATTTTTTTTCTTTTTTTAATATGGACTTTGACTGTGTAGTTTTGGGCAGAAAATCACAGAGTTTCAAAGTAAAGGAACTCACCTATTGTATTTCAGTTTACTTTTGTGTCTTATGTTATTTCGGGGTTAAAAAATACTTTGAGGAATTTTGACAAAAAACCCTAGATTAAAAAAAAATCCGACAAATCAGAATTTTAGTAGAGAGCTTTATTTTGATGCTCTTCGCATTTTCCAAAATTTACCGTTAATTTGGACCAAATGATTTTAATCGTTCTTGGAAGATTCAATAGATTTTAAAAAAATACACCATTGGGATAAAAATTTATCTTGTGTTTGTTTTTTTTTTGTAGTTTCCAGATATTTTGATTAAATGTTAACGAAATTTTCAATTATGAAAAATTCTATACAAAAAACATGGCAACAAAACTTGTTTCGTCAGAGCAATAGATTTTGAGAAAAAACGTGCGGAACCGATACAATATAAATTGTTTGTTTTAATTTAATTAAGAATGTACCAGTACAGGGTATTGGTCTAATGAACAAAATTGTAGTTTTTTGTGTAGGTAGAATTGTATACAATAAAATTTTTAAATTAATATTTTGTTCAAAAAAATTTAATTGTCAAACAACTAAATTTTGGTTTTATAATGAGCTTAATTTTTTGCTACCGCGATGTGCGACAAATATATAAAACAAAATTGCAAATTTTACGGATAATTTTTTGACAAAACTTGCGATGCCGGCATCGATAAAAAATTTAAAAATCAGAATGTATTTGAAACCCTATATATCTGCGCAACCAAGCCTCGTTAGTGGTTGCGGTTTTCACTGTTGAACTGGCAATAAACAGACCTTTCCATCCATGTATGCCATTTTTCAAATCTCAACAAAATTAATTTCGATTTTCTTTAACATTAAAAAAATGTGCTCTTTTATGCTTAGTTTGCGCTGTCGAGTCAAGCCGAAAAGATACAAAAAAAATTACATATTTATAACTTCTACAACAGAAAAGAAATTTTGCGAAGTAAGTTTTTTCTTCTCAAATCGAAAGTGGTTGTGCTAATTTCATCATTTACAAAATTTATGTTCATCCATAAAAGTTGGAATTATACAATTTTCGGCAATAACAGCTCAACTGATTTTAAACACTTTTTGAATAGAAAATCATTCAAAAAGCTTCAATCTTTTTTTTTTTGAGAACTTAAAACTTTCGACTTGTTCGATTTTTATTAAAATTAGCATTAAGCAGTTTTTTTTTATTTAGCAAATTTTAAATAAAAATTATTCTTATGATCAAAAATAACAGCACCTCCCATACAAGTGTTAGAAAACCGGTAAAGAAAAGCTCTTTTTTCTCGAAAATGGCCTCTACGATTTTTATTAAAATTTGTATGTGAGCTAATATTAGTACGATCTACCATAATTGGAAACAAAATGGTACCTATCTCCTGGTTTTCGGCTATCTCATTATCTGTTGAACTGATTTTAATTAAATTGTTTACACAAGAACTTCTAATAAGTTTGAATGATATCTATTGCATATCAAAGTTTTGGATTTTTTTTTAAATTCGATATTTTTTAACTCCGCATTGATTACAAAATGGCGTATCAAATTTTTTCTTAAAAATTTTTTACATAAAAAATTATATTTAAAAAAAAAAACCACTCCAACGATTTTTAAACCTTTTTCTCATAAATTGAGATTTCTGTAAGAATTCAGATGGTGCATCTACATCACGTTGGGGTCAAAACAATTTCAGAAGTTGTTTAGTTAATTTATTTCTAATTACAGTGTACTCTCCCCAAACCGACACCTCCCATAAACAGACACCTCTTATAACCGTATAGATTTCAAGGAACGGAATTAAATTTCTGATTTTTCATAGAAATATGGCAAGGTTCAAAACGTTTCAGCATAAAGTAAAAGTAGCAAATATGCATATTTTTTTGTCTTTTCGCTGAACAAACTGAGCCACAAATTAATTTTAAATAGAAAAATTTCATCAGAAAAATTTCCAAATTTGCAATTTTTTAAAAATATTTACGATACATAGCAACATACGTTGAGCACATCACAGCATATTTATTTTCGAAAATCAAAAATTAAGCGTTGCTAAGTTGACGCACATTAAAAATTTATCTGAAGATAAACTGCCTTTTCGATTTTCAAAAAAAAAAAAAGAAAAAAAAAATTTGTGTTGCAATGTGCACAAATTTTTTCCAATGATCATTAATAAGAGCTATTATTTGCTATTGTATATTTTGTCTTCACGAAACCAACATTCACCCTATAGAAAAAGCAAGTTAAAAAATAATCAAATTATTGCAGACTGAAGATTGAAGATTCTCATTAATTTTTGACCTTGACTCTGCCTCCAAATGCCGGTTGTTATGCTTATAGAGTTCAACCGTGGTTATGCCATGCATCAAGGCAAACTTATCATATACTTTATTCAGACAAGATACGCATTTAATATCAATTTGTTTAAACATAATATCTAAAGAGACCAACAAAAAAAAAATGACGATTCATTTACAAATCAGTTTAATTTTACTATATACACTTATGTATGTCTTGTCTAAGCTCCAATCAGCGCACGAAGCAAGTTGAGTGAATGAGTGAGTTTTCAGTTTCAATTTATTTATAAAAGTTGACAAAAGTATTTGACCTGCAATGACCTTGTCTATAAAACAAACCGAAAATAGGTTTCTATAAGCTATTCACAATGGCAGCAAGAAAAACGTAAGTTCAATCAACAAAAACCAAAAAAAGCAAATCTATTTTAGAAAACGCACGCTTACAAAATGTATTGTTTTATGTAAAAAAAAAAAAGAAATAAGCTGAATAGGTACATTTTTGTTGGTTGGATTGTTTTTTGGTGTCACTTGGAGTTGGGTGAGTTTATTCAACTCTTTCAGGTGATTTATGTATATTGTCTGTCTCATAATATTATTCATTTTTTTTTTTTCAATTTAAGCTACAAGCAGAAATGATCAAAATCAGACCACACGTTCAGTTGATTCATCATTATAATAAGGTGATACTCTGTTACTTTTATTTTCTTGGTATACGCACTCTATTTTTTTTAAACTATTTTTGCTGCTGAGTGTTTTTTTTTTTGATATTGATAATTTATTGTTTTGCACCTACATATTTTTTTCTAATTAGGTATATCAGAATTTTTGTCAAGTAAATTAAAATCATAAAAAAAAAAATGTCACCATAGACACTTTTTGTCCATATCAAGAACTACGACGTCTATTTAAAAGATAACCAAAATAAAAAGCATGGATGGTCAGTGGCGTAGCTAGAAAATTTTTTGCCCGAGGCAAAAAAAAAAAATAAATCTCAATTTAAGGGTTATTTTTAAATTTCACTGAAAAGCGAGCATTAATTTGATGCCCCCAAATCATTATGCGCCTAGGGGAACAACCCTTTTCGATCCTCTCTCAGCTACACCCGTGGACCGAGAAAAAACTTATTCTCAAATTCATTTGCATTGAATTTAAATTAAAAAATCAATCGTTTATTCATTTTTTTTTTCTTAAATCTGTTCGTGGGTGGGTAATTTGAGTGCCAAAAATGTTGATGAACTAATGAGCTAAGCATGCACATGTGAATATTAAAGTATTCGGGTTGAATGTAAATTTAATGACTTTTAGAACTTGATATTCGAGAATCGTATCGATAATAATCTGCAGTTCCGTCAAAAAAGTTGTATTCAATCACAAAGTTAATGACACAGTGGCGTTAAAAAAATAAAAAAAAAAAGTGATAACGAGTTTCAAGGATGACTTGTAAAAATTTTACGGGAGGAAGCTTTGTTTTTCATAAGTCAAGAAAACCAAATTGATAAGAAAACTTAGTTGGTGTGCATAACCAACTAAAGATTTTTTAAATTTTTTTTTCAATTCAATGTACCGAACTTATATCTACCAATATGTTATGAACTCTGAACCAATATTGAGCTCACATTTTCAGGCAATCTTTGCAGTATTGGTCCGAGAATTTTATACCAATGGTGAAAATTCTAATATGTTTATCAAAAATGATTGGAAACAAGCCTACTACCACGCCCACTTTTTTATATCATATGTTTATTGAAGCGTTAGGTGTGTGGAGAGCCGTATCAGGCCGTCTGAAAGGAAACAACACTGACATGACGTGAAACGGACCACTACTTTAATCTTCATAGATGAAAAATCGAAATAGGGGCTATCTTCCATAACATAGGGCAAGGAAGATAGCAAAGGATATGTTCCTGTCACATAGGGGAGGGCAGCCCAAGATGTGCCAATAACATTAGGCAAAACCGTGTTGATCGCAGCGAACCATTATCTTGGCGAGACGATGGAATGGGGTTGTGATTTTCAAAAAAAAAAAAAAAAAAATAAAAATATATAGGAAACAGATTAGATTTAGGTAGTATAGGAATAGATGGGGGTTAAATATACTTAGTTATTATATTTACTTGGATAGGATATGAATAGGTTTAGTAATAAAGAAATTATAGTTTCTATTTTTTTATTTAGAAAGAATAGTATCACCATTCGTCCGTTCTTTAGCCAAGGTAGTGGCAAAGGTATGTGAGTATGTATCTTCACTTTCTTTCCTTTTTTTTTTACACAGTCTGTCCAATGTCCGTCTGATCTTTAAATTAGATTATTATAGCTTTCATAACTTCCATTTTTCCGCAATTTTTGGCATGAACAAAAAAAAATGAATTTGAGCGAAAAGTGTTTTTGCGAAGGACAATAATCACCCCGTCCGACGAGCCTAGCTGAGCCGAGACAAGCATGCCGCCGTTCTAAAGCGAAACGCCAAAGCCTCGCCTGTGGCTAAATAGGAGCTCATTTGAAATTAGCCTACTACCACGCCCACTTTTGTTTTATATCTGTATGGAAAAACCCTAAAAAGGTTGAAATAAAAAAAATAACATTAAAACAATATTCAAAATAAAACATGAAATTTATATATTTTTTTTTAAGAGCCCGCCTACTTCTACGCCCATTTATATGTATTTAAGATTTATCATTTCAGAAAGCTTTAAATATAAGCTCTCTGGAAAATAAATTTCATAAGGGTATCAAAAATTTTTTTTAAATTAGTCCATTACCACGCCCACTTTTCTTTTATTTGGGTTTTTTTCTTATGGAAAATTCCAAGAAAGTTAAATTTTTCAATAACAGCTTTTAAAACCAAAGCGCGTCATTTACATTTTTCCAAAAACCTGCCTGCTACCACGCCCATTTTTCTTATATTTCTGATTTCTCCTTATTTAACGACATTTTAAGAAGTTGAAATTTTGTTGTTTTTTTAATCTTTTGAATATGAGATATGACGTGTATAATTTTTTAAAAGTCCACCTATTGCCACACCCACATTTATTTAAAATTTGTGAATTTTTAATTTTATTTTGAGTTGGATAAATAAAATTTGATTCGAACAAAAAAAATAATTTTTGTTTGTACATATAAGGAAGTGATTCTAGACATGGAGATTTATAACTGTTTTGTTTATAAAATTATTGTTTTGTTTATGTGGCCCCGCCAGGCCAGTGCCATCCGCCGCCGTCGCAGCGCCACCGGTGGATGTCGGGCACCAAGAGTTTTTTTTTTTCAAGTGGAGCAAATCGCCTTAATATTTCGGCGAAAGAAACTGTTATAACTGTTATAAATTGGCATTTCTTTAGTCTCGTTTTCTTTTTATGAAGCAAATTGTATCATATATCACACAAAGTGTGAAATGTGAAATTTAGTTTATATTATTTAAAGAATTAAATTTAGTAAAAGACGCTTTACGGATGTGTTTTATTAATGAACAATAATTTCTGTTGCAATCATTTTTTGAGTGAAACTATTTAATTTTACTTACTTTTATTAAAAAGTATGTATTTCTGTAAAAATCGTAGAAATTCTCAAAATCTGAAAACATCAAAGAAAACCACTATACATTTTTCTAATACAATCAACTTAACTACACAGAAACTTACAAGATATTGGAAATCTATTATTGAAAGTGACATTAATTGCCATTAACACTGACACTGTCTGACTTTTATAACCTTCTCAACTCAATTAAATGACAGGAAAACCGCAAATCCACATTAATTTTCATTAAAATTTATTATGTGTATCTTTCCACACTTGTGTAATACATTAGTAATAATATAAAATATTAAAAAAAAAAAGTTAATAAATTATAAAATACCAAGTGACATAGTTTCATATTAAACGCAACCGATTTAATCATTAAAACAAGACATTGAGTGTCTATAACACTGTGTGACAGACAATTTACTGATAAAATAATTGATTGTAGGTTTATGAATTAAAAATGAAATATCAGAAACGATTTGCTTAATAAGATTTTTTTGCTTCAAAGTTGACACTTTATTTAACACAAAAAGTTGCAAATAAATAAAAATAAATTCAAAAATATTTGTAATCTTTTTATTTTTAATTTTTATTTTTGGAATAATTTCAACTTGAAAAATTCATTTAATTTCATCGGAAATTGCATTTCCGTTCAAACAAATCAATTTATCTATTTTTATAAATAAAATAAATTTCAGTGAAAGTGCAAATAAAGGATAAGTCAAGGACGTTTATTCAAATTTATTTTCTCACAACTTATTTTAAGAAAAAAAAAATTTGAAAATTAAAAAAAATCACCAACCGTCAATTTGATTCTTTTTTTTTGTCATATTTATCTGTGAATATTATGAATAATTGTGTTTCTATATTTTTTTTCGCAATGAATTGCTTATTATTTGGATAGAGAAATCGTTAGAGGTGCACACGTTTTACAAAAAGCTCATTTAATTAGAGTTATTAAGACAAATATGAAAGTTGCGTTCATCGCTTCGTTTATTTTTTGTGTTTTGTTTACACACATACATGAGAGATAAACAAGCGTACTTGAGATCATTTTAGCGTATACTTTTAAATTTCTTATTATGCAGATAAGATATAATTGATAAATAACAACAAAAAATAAAAATATAGGTACTCACGAAAACCACTCAAAAAATCCATAACAAAGTGATATAATTACCTGAAAATAGAAGAGAAATATAATAAGTCAGTATAATTTTCGTTTAAAAAAAATTCTTTAAATATAATTTATATATTAAAAAAAAAAACGATTGCAAATTTTGTCATTAAGAAAAAAAAATAAAAAGAAGAAAAATAATAACCACTTTTTGTCATAAATTACTCAACAATTAAATTGTTAAGATGCCTTATAATACCTCGCCTTAAGCTTGTCAGGGCACAGAATAATTATACATACTTGTACCTATAGCTGATTTGCTTTGAACTTGATTTAGTTTGAACTTGACACACGAAGTTGTATATATGTAATTATAAAAAAAAAGGTTATAAAGTTACACAAAGTAATCAAGTGATAATTAAGGAAATTATTTCTTTTTAATCATAGTAGATTTCTTATAGAGAAAAATAAAAAAAAATCAATATAGAAAATCATCGAATTGCTCCGGAAGTCCTGACAGACAGACAGACAGAATGTGAAGGGTGTCTGAATATTTTAACAATATTATCATCATCAACAAGTTGCAAAAAAATAATTATTATAAATGTATTTTTTTCTTAAATAAAGTGGTATTGGCATAAGGCCAAATTTTTGTTTGAGAACTTTGTCAATAGACAACATTTTTTAGCTTAAATATTATTAAAAAATCTCAAAAAAAAAAAAAAATCAGAATTCCTATCAATCTTTATGTTTATTATTTATTTTTAAGAAAAGCAAAAAGAAGATATTCATATCTCTAAGTTGATTTTTTTGTATAACGTTCAATCAAGCAATTTAATTTTGCTCAAATTCAAATGAACTAATCAATTCATTCATACTTAAATTTAAAAAAAAGAAAACATCAACACAATCAAAAAATAATTAATTATTTTAGAATATATCATTCGAAGGAAAACAAAACAACAGAATTTAATATTTATATCATTTTTCAAAATAAACGAAAGGAAATTAAATGAAAATTGAATTTTTAATAATCTGTTAAAATTAAAAAAAATCACACATAAAAACTCTGAAGCTCCAAATAGAGTCTGGTTAAATTGTGTACAAAAAATTAGCCAAACAATATTATTTTTAAAACATTTTCTATTAAAAAAAATATCGAAATCAGTTGAGTCGTTTTCGAGAATAACAAAACTCAAGAAAATGGTTTTATGACAGGTGCCCTTAATAACCATTTTTAAAATTTTTTTTCTCATTTAAAGATAGCTAATAACTTTTTAAATTAAAATTAATTTCTTTTTAGAAAAATCTGTGGAGTCATTTTTAAGAAAAATAAGATTATTCAAAAATGTAAAAACAAATATATGACAGGTACTGTTATTTTTATTCCAAAAAATTAAAGGTACCGTTATTTTTAGTCAAAAAAAAAAAAGAAGAAATTGTCGGATTAACGTCCAAAAAAGCTAGTACTAAGTTTCAAGAAAATCAATTCATCCGTTTAAGATGTATTCGAACAGACAAACGGACATAATTGTTAGATCAACTTTTTTACGAATCCAAAACTTGCCATATTTATAATACCTAACTATATCGCAGGTAAAAATCTTTCCATATTTTGTTTAAGAAAATCTGTTGAACTATAATTTTGAATAAAATAAGATTTTACTAAAATGCTACAAAATTAATATGGCAAATATATTATTATATTTTCGATAAACAAAGTTTTTAATTAATATAGACTTAAATAAAAAACATAATTTTCTGCTGGAAGTTTAATTATATTTACCCTGGTTTGAATAATTTCTTTGCTTAAACTCGGAATATTTAGCGTTACACAAAATTCTTCAAAAATTTGATCTCACCTTGATTTCATTTCACTATAAAAAAAAAACTGCGTGACGTTAACAACTGCAAACACAGCTTTTCAAGTAACATTCAATATATACACACATATTTATATTGATTTGATCTCAAATTAGTTCTACAGAAATAAATTTAAAAATTCCAAAGATATACATAAGTGCATCACACAGCTCAAAGTGTGATGGGATATTCCCTGCCTGACTCACGCAACATGAAAATTGCATTAAATACAGTGAATTGTGTATAAAAAAAAAGAAAGATTCATCCGGTTTTATTGTAAGGCTTATACTAATTGATATTTTTGTAAAAGGAGAAGATCAGCATCAGATGGACATTGAACGACAGCTGATAAATTGGCAAAAAAAAACCCAATGGAATTGTAATTATGTTGTCTTACAAGAAAAATTTTGCATTATCAACATGTATAGGAACATAAATATTGTTGAGATAAAGTAAATTAAAATTTTGTGGTAGTTGAGTAGGTTTTTCTGAGATGTGAGAGCCATTGGCTTTTTAAAGTCACAATAATCGTTATGTTAAGAAAATAAGGTGTGCATCAATGCGTTTTTTTTTTTGTAGTACTAGTTAAACCAGATGTTTAATAAAGCAATTAATTCTTTTCGAGAATTTGGATTTTATTGAATTATAAATTATATTTTTTTTCCGTTATGTGTACATTATATGCCTTATTGCCCGCACATTTCTGCGCCAGTCTCCACTTCAAAATATATCAAAACTAGTAAGGGTGTATGTTCAAAATATATGCACAATGCTTTTCCAGTTGAGAAATATGACACTGGCCCATATTACCCAAATGGAACATATATATTTGGCGAATTAATTCGTAACTATAAGATTTTTTTTTTCAAAATCTTGGCTAAGGACAAATTATTTTATATTTTTCAGTCTGTTTAAAAAAAATATTGGAAATTATTTTTTTTTTTCAAGTTCAGTGCGGCCTAACAAAAAAAATTAAATTATGCATTTCAGATTAAATGATCGTATGTTAAACAATTACCTCGAATATAAAATAAATAAATGTAACAATTAATATAACCACCTCAAAAGTACATAACTTCAAGGCAAATATAATTCAGGTCTCGCTATCAGTATTTTTGTATATATAAACAAAAATTGAGATAAGATAAGGTCTGAAGCAGTTGATAATTGTAATTCTTTATACTTCTAGATATTGTGTTTATTCAACAACAAAAAAAATATATGCGAATAAATAGCTCGAATGAAAACCTAAATTACTTGATCAATGAGTTTTTATAATATGTAAAATTATTGTAATTGCGTATTGAGATTAAAAAATGAGTAAGCACATAATGAAGTGACTTGAAGTGACTACGAATTTAAGGCACATAAAATTAGAAGATACAAAATGTTAAATTTGTTTTTGATTTTAAATTGATTAATTTTGATTATAAGAGTGTTATTTTCCCGAAAAATAAAAGCCTACACAAAATTCCCACAGAAACACAAAATAATTTTTCTCAAAATTTCCGAATTCTAAACAATTGAAAAATTTTGAAAAAAACGGTTAATCTCTAACTTATGATATTTCAAAAACATACAAAACATTTCAAAAATTAGCCCCTCAAAATTAAAATAATCAAACATTTAAAAAAAGGTAGAAAAAATTTTACTTTTTTGATTTTTTTTACATTTTTGACAAAGTTGTTTCCAGTGCTCAAATTTTTAAACTTAGATTCTTCATTAAGCTTAAATCGTAAATAGCAAAAAAATTAGAAACTACCAAATCTGATGCAAGGTTTATTGCATATCGTTATTGGACTCCCCAAGTTCGTAAAATTAAATATGCTTAATTACTGCTACACAATTTTTTACTAAAATAGTACTATTTACGCACGTTATATGTACAAAATATCGAACAGACAAAGGAAGTGTTGGCGAATTTTTTTACGAAACTCAACTTACACTTCAACAACAAAATAAACACTAATATACAAATTTTCGAAATATGTATTTTATGGTATAATTTAATCGACAGAATTTGTAAAATACTGGACTTTGAATTTTATTGTTGCTCAAAGTCTACTAAATTGCCAAAAAAGATCAGAGTTCCATTATTTTTTTGTAAGGTTGTTAAAGTGCGGAAAACGTATTTTTAGAAATCTGTTTTTGACACACTCACTACAGATTATTTGATCTCAAAGAAGTAGTGTTCAGAATTTAGAAAGTTAAACAATTGTTGTAAACTCACATTTACTCTTTCACCAATAGATAGGTATTGAAATTAATCGGGTTTTACGAGAGGGTTGAATTTTGTGGGAAGACTTATACAATAGTATTTATTAGATATTTGTCTACTTAAACACTGTCTAACTATATTCAAATTGGTGCAAATATGCTTTATTTAATAAAAATAAATATCACAATATTCACGGTTAGGACAATCTACTCTTGTATCTAAGTTAGGCAGTTATAAAACAACAATAAACAAGGTTTTTGAACACATTTTCCAAAGTTGGGCAGTTGTCTCAAGTTAAACAACGTTTATAAATAAGACCATTAGGGTTTATGTGAAGGGACAATTTTTTTTTTTTTCAAAACAACAAAAAAAAATATAATTTTAAATTTAAAAAAATAGCAATATTTTTCATTCCAAATCGAAAATATCATTAATTTAATTAATTTTCTTTTTATTACTTGTTTCGTAATGCCACTAAGGAGTTTATTGTCCAAGAATTGTTTTTGCTAAATTTCAAAACCATTTATGTATGTTGATTTGGCAGCCGTTAGATAATTTTGTTTATCTAAACTCAAAGCACGTTTTGTGTATAATTTGGCTTTAGTGTTGTATTAAATACAAATTGATTTTATGATGCGAAACTGATTCATGAAATGGCAAGTGTCAGACTTGTGACATAAAAAAAGTGTAAATGTTGTAGGTATAAATATTTTTTTTTGTGAAATTTTTACAAATAGAAAGTATGTGGGAACACCTCTTGTAGGTTTAAAAAGTGGTAGTACCTACTTTGATACTTATTATATTTCAAATTTGTATCAAATTAATATTTTGGGAAAGTACAAATATTTTAATCTACCTTCATACAAAATTTCATTCAATAAACTGAGCCCAAAATTAAATTTTAAATGTTTTGTCACATTCGTAACAAATTTACATATTGGCATTTTAAAATTTAATTTTTTTTATTCTCAATAAAGTTTGAGTAAAAATTGATGATTTAGAAATTTTATACATATAAGAATTAAATCCACTTTTATTGCGTATTCTCCTCTACTAAAAAAAAGAAATAATTTCTATTGAGGCGATAAATGATTTCCCTTTTAAAAGCGAGACAAACTTCAATTACCACTTCGTGTGATAACAGATTATAACTCTATGAAAGAGTTTTTGCTTGATGTATCCCGTTCATGTCTTCAAATTATTTTTTATCACATCCCTAATATTAGCTTGTCATAACCGTAACAATTTCAAACTTTTTATTTTTCATTTCTAAAGTAGTAATGAATATCAGTGTTTAGTTAAATTTGATGAAAATAAGACTAACAGTCTTAATATAATATTTTTCACCATATTGGTATTAAATGTCCCATTTATTAGTCACCAATTTTCTAATGTCACACACGAAACGTCTATAGCTAACGCCACTATTTTTTTTATTCATATTCATTTCTTTGCGTTTTTTAGTTCACTGATTTTTAATTTTATTAATTTTAAACATTATTTGAATGATTTACAAAATCACATGATTTACAATGTCACAAACGTAACAATGGAAATTCCTTTTAGAACATTTTTGAAAAAGATAAACAGGATATATTTTTCAAGTAGTGGAATAACTATAAAGTTGCAACATAATATGCCTATATTGGCAACCTTATATAATATACATTAAGACAATATAAATATGTATATCAACATCATCTTCATAACATTGCGCAACGATCATGTCAGTTTACACCTCTTTCGCTACCTGTAAAAAAAAAATAAACCTACTACTTCAAAAAGCTTTCAGCAAAAAAAAAAAAAAGAAAAATATTCATTATAAGGTACCTTGCATCATAATCTCATAAATGACTCATTTCAGATTAGCCCACTTTACTTTATTGTGGCGGAACTTTTTTATATATTTATATATATGTAAGTATAAATAGTTTATATCAACCGATTAAACAACATGCATATGGAGCCTTAATGATACCGCACCACTAGATAGCAAAGGTAGCAATTAAAACGCTCCCTCCATCCATCCATCTTCCACCTTAGATGTGAGAGATTTCTTATGATGGTTCATGACACGCACAGCAATATGTGTATTTGATGTGCTTGTGCACTGATTTTCCTTTCGATGCACCACACAAAAGTAACAGAAGACAGCATATAGTCTGGATTATTAAGTTGCACATGAGAAAAAACTGCAGATTTTGTCAAAACTAAAGTTAATAAAAAAATGTATGGTTTTATTTTGGGTTAAACTTTATAAATTTATAAAAACAAAAATATAATAAAAAATCATAAAAGTTTTAAGTTAGTGAAGAATAATATCGTGTTTTAATTTTATATTCTCTAAAGTTGTTATTTTTAAATTAATTTTTACAAATAAATTTTCGTTTTTGAATAAGAGAGGTTGTGGCTGGGTCCCTAGAGTTTCAGCGTGACAATCTATAATATATACATATAAAATTAAGCCATTTGCTTTAGGGTGAGTTCTGAGTAGTTATCGAAATTTTTAATCTTTTTATAAATTTGTTCTCTCTTAAAATATATTTTCTAGTTATATTCAAACTATAAAAAATTTTGTTTCTTTCTAATGCTCAATTAACATTTAATACGACAAAAAAATTTCAATATTTTCTGCCAGTATACATTATTTGTTATAAAACACAATTATGACAGTAATATGCCAAAAATAATGACATTTTCTATGCTGGGTAAATCCAGCATATCCATAATTTATGGCAGTAAATAACGAAAATATTGCAGAAATGTCATTTTGACAGCCGTGAAAATCAGCATTATTTTATTTAATTTTATAATTTTTTTTAAAACAGCAGAAATGACACAAGTCGGATTTTTAATATTTTTATTTAACAGTAACTTTTCTTCATCGAAGATAGTTTATCTATAATTTCTCATCGTCAACTAAAATCAATTATTCAATACATTTGAATCCTATTTCTGTGGGCTTCAGGTCTTTCTTTCTTTATCTACTTTTTGATAGACGACGTTTCGTACTTGTTTAAGTACTTCTTCAGGTCTATTCTGTCCTAAAAATTATTTGGAAAAAGAATTGTTTTTATATCTATTTTGTAATCTATTAAAAAATTATATTTATCTTTTTAAATTTGAATATCTTGAAAAAGACGTTTTAAAAAAGCAACATAACTCTCCATACTATTTTGTTTACCTTCGTCAGCATTATATGCTTCAACCGGAGGCTCCACACAAATCAAATTTCTGTCTTTTTCTGTGATGTGAATGTTAAATTAAAAATTATGGAGATTTATTATCGTCATCATATGCGAACTGCATCAATGCCGGCGAGTGAACAAAATATTGCGATTAGAAATTATGTTTATTATGTTGTTACCATATAGCGAATGTAAGATAGTGATGTCAGTTTAAGCGGACAGGGTGTTCTAATTTTTTGTTATAAATTTGAATCATTATAAATACAAATATAACTTCATAAGTAACAACCAACAATTGGTTGAAAAAGAGTGCAAATTTTTATTTTATTTTTATTATTTGAAATCGAATTATCGATTTCAAAATCTCTTGGATCTTATACTCTTTTTATCTTTGCAATATTGAATATGGAATAAATATAAAAAAATGTATTTTATTATAAATTGAATACTTTTGAAATTAAATTTATTATTAATTTAGCAATTTAATAAGGGAATAAATTAAAAATGTATTTTATTTAAACAAAAGTTGAAGCTTTTAAAAAGATAATAAAATTTTAAAAAGCTAATTATATAGATACAAATATTTTTTTAAGAAGATAAAACTTATGACACCCTATTGCAATGTTGCCACTTTAAATTTTTCATCACGTAACTATAAACTGATAACAAAAATTCTTATAAAATTTCTTAAAGGTATAAGAACGTAATAAAATATTGCACAATCATCATAGTTTACTAACACCCTATATATTCACGAAGGAAAGCAGACATGACATGATTATATTGAATAAAAACAGACGACACTAAGTCGATAAAAAATAAAACTGACATAAGGTGTTGCATGCAATAAGTGAAAGAACCGCGTAATATGACCCTCTTTCGATGTTAACTTTATACAAAAATTTTAAACTCACGATAAGGAAATGCACAATACATGTACATGCTGTACATAGGTTTTGTTGTGTTTTTGAATTTCGTAATAAAAAAAAAAAAAAAAAAACTTCAACTTAAGTTAGAGAAGCTGATTGTATTTGAAATCAACGTTTACCTACATGTATACCGAGAATATTACCTAAGAACGTGTAATCATAATATAAACACTTGACAGAGAACACAATTTTATTGTCTAACAATCGCAAACCACAACATGTCGCCTTTGAAAAGATGATTGCTTTTGGAATTTTAATTTGCCAAACAAAATTACGAACAAAATGTTGTATTTTTTTTATGTATGTATGTATCTAGTTGATTTCTATGAAATGGATTTTGTTTTTTTTTTGCGAATCATTTTTGTTTAGTTCAGTTCAGGTGGCGTATACGTAACTAATTCAATTTTAAATGTTCAATTATAGTATTATAAAATGAGGTAGTTATTTTGTATATCTATATATTCTGCTGATGGGATTAATATACTCTCAGCTCTAATAAATGGTAACCTATTACGGAAACTCTTTTAATGAGGTTATTTCGAGAATTTTTTTAATTTTTTTTTGTTTTTTTAATTTTTGCAAAAGTTTTAATTATACTTATAAGGTCTTGACTTTGTCTGTAACTTGGTAATATTTTTTAAGAGCTAGACTTTATTTGAGGAAATAACATTTAAATGATTTAAATGAGAATTTCCAAGTTAGTTCAGGTTTTGAAAACAAAAGAAGAAATTAATTCATAATTAAAGTTAAATTAGTTAAATTTTATGCCGCATTAAAAGATAAATGTTTTTATTCACGGATACCGCCTTTTGCGAAAAGCTGACAAATCATTCTTGAAACACATGTCATGTCATGAAAAAGAACGTGTCACCTTATATTCTTTCATATTTGACAGAAAGTTATAGGTTCCTTCCATTCCTGGAAAAATACACACAAAGGGTTATTTGAGAGTTGTAAGTCATTAGGCTAAGATTCTATAAGAACTGTGACAATTTTATTCTTTTTTTTATTTCTATAAGAACATTAGGTGGTTTTGAATTTTCTATAAGTTTTTATAAATTTTTTTTGTATTAATATTTGTTATTTTTTGTTCACATTTTTCGTCACGAGTGCGATAACTTTGGCGCCAAAAATTGATAACGGTTTTTTGTCGTGGGGTAAAAAACAAGCATTTTTTACTATTGGAGGTACGGGTAATTTTAGAAAAAAAATGACTTACAATAAAAAAAAAAATTAATAACAACGGTCATGCTTACAATGAAGTACTATACCGGTTTTGAAAGCCAGAAATATGATCTATAACCCTAAATTTAAATTAAATTATTTATGTCAATAGTTTTTAAAAAATTCGCATGTAAACTCAAAATTTTGATAAAAAATAAATGAAAAAAAAGTTTAGACCAATTTTTTTTTGACGTGAAATGAAGTGAAATCAAATATATTGGACAGTTAATTAGTTTATTCAGCGTTAATTTAATTATTTTCGTCGATTTATACATTTTTTTAATGAGTCTTTCTCACCTACATATATCTCAGCAAAAGATAATGGTACAAAAATTTTAAGGCCAGTTTTAAAAACTTGGATAAGTGTCCTACAAGACCTTATCAAAATGTTTTAACAAGATTTTTTTACCGTTCACGGTTAGCTTAAAAAAAATACAAAAAAGGACTTAAATAAATCTTTCGCTGCTTAACAAAATACTGAAGCAGACTTGTAAAAGCTTAAGCTCTTTTTTAGTTTAAGACGTCTTTGGGATTTGTGAATTGAAAAATATTAAATCTCATTCAATTCGCAAATCAAAAAAAGCTTGTGAATTAAATCTTTTTTCAATTCACAAGTCCAACAAGAGCTTATGGCGTAACGTTTTTTTAATTCATAAACTCACAACCCTATAATGTATGAGATATAAGCTTTTGCAGGCTTATTAACCTTAAATCATACATAAAATCTTTTAAAATTCTTCCTAACATTTAGCTCCAATTTAATTACTAATTAGAATTATGTTCAATATATTTCAATCCTAATTCTGTGGGCTTCAGGATTCAAATATATTGAATTAAGAAATAAAGGTCACGAAAAAGGAATAATTAATAATTAGAATTATGTAAATTGTTACTTAAAGCTCATTACACCACATATTTATTCAAGATAAAATAAGTCATTGAGATTTAATTATGAAATAAATTGTTCACTGACAAACTTAATTTAAAACTCAAACCATTTATGAGTATAAAAAAAAAAAAATCTCAACATTGCAAAATAACCAGTTGTTTTAATTTTATTTATTCACTTTTCCCTAAAAACCCCCAACTTATTCAACTTGAAATCTCACTTTTATTACTCAATTGAATCATTATTGTGCTCATTTCTTTTCCATCACTCATTCGATTTCAATTTTGTTCTTAAGGTCAAATAAAATATATGCATATATTTACGGAATAACCACATCAGTAATTCGGAGCAAAAAAATCCCACATCTTGGCCATAATGCGGTTTCTTTATACATAAAAAAAAAAATCTGATGATTGCAAGATACTCCATCTAGATATACATGCATTACATATACATACAAAATCACATCACGCCATCCACCATACCATAATCATTCGTTCGAAATTGTTTTGTTTATTTTTTTGTTTCTATTGTTTTTATTTTATTTTTTTTTGTTTTGTGCAAACGATTTTCTTCAGAGACAGAGACAGAAAAAAAAAACTCAAAAAAATTCTTTTAGGAATCCAAATCTACAACCAAACAACAACAACAACAAAAAAATGCAAAAATATTTCAATGAAATCCAATCCGAAAAATGGGCCATGTCGCCAAATTGTCTTTTTGTTCATTTTGTTCGATTTTACTTTCTCATGTATATCTTTGGCGGTTAACCTCAATCGATCACCACACAACCCCATACTGCTGCCGCCACCTCCGCCGCCGTCGCACCGATCGTCACCATTGACATATCACGGAGAGACATTGAGACTATGAGTGGTATGGCGGTGGACACATTTTTTGGCACAAATGCAAATTGAAATTTTTAAATTTTTCACTTTTTGTTTTTATTTAATTTAATTTATTTTAATTTTATTTTATTTTCCTGCAATATAGCAATAAAAACAATAAAATTAAGACAAAATTAAATTAAAAACAACATAAAATGTATTTCAAATGATATTTTTTTATCGATCGTAGGTAGAAAACAGTCAAAGCTCTTTAAGCCGAATTTTCATAAAAAATATTTATTATATAGAAATTGTTTAGTTTGCATGCTAACTATTTTGTATTCATTTCTGAATGCTTGACGTTTTAAGTTTGTTTCGGTTGGATTTATGGGTTTTAAATTCATTTTGTTACGGGAAGTATTATTTTTATTTTAAGAAAAATATTTAAACTCATAAATTTGTTTATAGAAAGAAAATGTGAATTTTTAGTTAGTTTAATTTCTTTAAATTGATTGCAAAAAAAAACAACATTTATATTATGAAAAGTGAAATAAATTATAACGCATTGATAGGTTTAGCAAAAAATTCTGACCTAAGATACATATTCACTTGAGGGTTAAGAAAATTTTAGTTTTCCGTCTTTTTAAATTTTCACGAATATCCCATATTTTTCGGGATTTTAGCTTTCGAGATCGTGACCCAAACCCAAGATACCTATTTACTTGATGCTGTAGAAAATTTAAGTACATATTTCTTTTTTTAATCTTCACGAATATCCCATATTTTTCAAGATTTTGGTTTTTCTGGGTTTTGGGTTTTCGAGATTTTGTTTTTTTTTGGGGGATTTTGACTCCCATCCAAGTATTTTACTTAAAAGTGAAGATATTTTTCGGGATTTTAGCTTTCGAGATCCTGACCCAAACCCAAGATACTCATTTACTTGAGGCCGTAGAAAATTTAAGTACATATTTCTTTTTTTAATCTTCACGAATATCCCATATTTTTCAAGATTTTGGTTTTTCTGGGTTTTGGGTTTTCGCGATTTTTTTTTTGGGGGGGGGGGAATTTTGACTTCCATCTAAGTATCTTACTTAAAAGTGAAGAAAATGTTGAGTGTTGTTTTATAATTTTCATGAATATCCCATATTTTCTAGATTATAAGTTTTCGGAATTTTGTTTTTTAAGATTCTGAACCAATCCAAAAATATATCTTCACTTAAGATTGAAGTAAATTTTAATTTTTCGTTTTTATAATGTTTACGAATATCCCATATTTTTTGGATTTTGGGTTTTTCTGTTTTTTTTTTTTTTGGAATTTAGACTCAAACCCAAAATATAAATATTTACTTTAGGGTGAAGAAAATGTTTGTTGTTTTAACCTTCACAATGTTCCATATTTTTTCTAGATTTTGGGTCATACAATCTTCTCATTTTTATTAATGTTAATTCAAAATATAATCCTATCTATAAAGAGGGTTCTGAATGTATCTATTTATTAATCGATATGTAAATATAAATTGTAATTATAATAAAAATAAATCTGTCTAGCTCTTACGAATCTCTAATGCTTGCCGATGTGATGATGGCGTTTTCGTTGTCCCATGCAATGTATAGATTACGTAAATTTCTCGAAGATCTCGAATAAAATATCTAACATTGAGAACGTGCTATTTCTCTGCACAATTATCTCGTCGAAAAAAAAAACAACAAAATCAAGATCAGTGCCAAAATATTTGAAGGGCCGATGGCGTATAGCGTGGTATAAAAATAAATACAAATACGAAAAATGTACACTAAAACCAAAATGAAAGCAGAATTTGTTTTTAGAAAGTGTTGCACATTTTTTTTTCTCTGTAGCGGTAAACAAACACTTTCCGCTTGACCTTAAGCAAAATCATTGCCCCTGCCCGATGACTGTTCAGTGTTTTACCGCTCATATGATGCATTTCGAGAATTTAAATCAACCTAAAATCAAGTTCAAGATTTATGGCAAAAATACGATTTATGAATAAAATTAGATACAGCTGTACACTGCCCATTGGGCATTTTCGTAAGTACATATATTTCACTATATAATTTAGCTTTTTTCAATTGGATTAGCCTACACAGAATATGTATGCATGTTGTGATAGTGATATGTAGAAATTGACTATATATACAGATACACACATGCATCAACTGAGGGTGTAGAAAAAGCGTTTAGAAAACTAGACCAAATTAATTCCCAACCTAGACCTGATATAGACGTATTACATATTATAATATTCGTTGCCGGCCGGTGCCAGCAGCGCCGCAACATTCTCCACTCATGCTGCATAGCTTTATGGGCGAACATTGAACAAGATACATTGTTAATCCATGCGTTTTGCATATATAGATAGTGATCTCATGGCAATAATTGGCAATGCTTCATTTTTTCCTCCTTCATCTTTTCCTGTATACATATCTTGCGTTGTTTGTTGGAAAAAGTATCTAATTTGGGTTTTTTTGCATAGAATCGTTTGCATCCATTTATCGATTGGCAACACACACACACACATAGGTCTAAACGCGCCCGTTAGCAATTAGTTGCTTATGGCGGACAGTAATTGACGAAGTCTAATTTTTTTCCAAGATGAGATAAGATACGGCGCGGCAGTGGTGGTGGCTGCTGCTGCTGCGGCGCAGGATGTAGATGCTACGAATTGATAAATCAATAGATACGAGTAGTACCTTACCTACATATACAACAAAATCCACTTTGAAATGTTTTTTTGGTTATATCGTATATGTAAATATGCATTTTGTTGAACTGATTGGTTTTTTGTGCAAATCTAAATGTTAGTTAAATTATAAAAATAAAAAAAAAACAATTATAGAAACGTTCATGTTGTGGAATTGTATAACATACATCTACCTACTTGATCGAGGAACAATCTCCAGCTGGTCAAACGGTTGAAACATTCGATGCGGGAGTTTGGTTTTGGTAAGAAATATTGTAAGTAAGATTTGACTAAATGAAATTTTTAACGGATACTTATCTCCCTTCTACAAAATATTCAGTGAAGGTGTTTGATTTATATGTTTGTACTCGTACTGTGTGTGTTCAATGTAGATTTCTATAATTATTAAATTAAATTTTCTGTCTGAGAAAACTTTTTATATAATCTTGCTCACTTTTTTGACAGAGTTTAATTTGTGAGAACTCAGAAATCTTAACTAATAGAGTGTTTACAGTTTCGATTACTCTTAAAACATATTTCTAAAAATATTCATCAAAATTAAGTGCAATAAATAATAAATTCTTAGTTGTGATTGTTATCAGATCGAAGAACAGTGGAGCAGGAACATAACGTATGAGTATAAGGGATATAAAACCACACTACAATTAAGAATGTATAGGACATAAGCTCACTATTACTAATATTACTTATTAACGTAAAATTTTATACATAATAAGTTTGAACATTATTTTTAATTTTTTTTTTTTGTTTTTTTTAAATTTTGAATTTAAAAATTAATTTTTCCAAAACCATTCAATAGAAAAAAATTAATTTAAAAACAGAATTAAATAAAACGCAGAGTTTAAAAATTAATTTAAAAAAATCATTACTCATTTTTAAAATATCGAATTTTCAAAAAATAATTTTGATTTTTTTTCTTTTTAAATCCAAAATTTTACTATGCATAATATTTTTTAAACTTATTTGAAACTCTTGTGTAAAAAAATAATTAAAATCGGTTTCACAAATAATGAGATAGATTTCAATAATATGATAAATCGTAGACCTGCTGATATTAGTTCACATAATAACTTTAATCAAAACAGTAGGAGCCGCGTTTTAAAGAAAAATGTTTTCCTTTACCTGTTTTCAAACACTTGTATGGGTGATGACGGTATTTTCGGTCATAAGAATAATTTTTATTTAAAGTCTGCTAAGTTTAATAAAAATCGACTGTGCAATCTCAAAAAGAAATTTTGAATTTTTTTAAAAATCATAGTACATTGAGCCGATTTTGAGAAAATTAAAAAAAGTGTTTTTTTCGTTTTTTTTTTTTTTTGAAAATAGTAGCCTTTTTGTTAAAAAATTTTGGTATACAATACTTAAATTACGGATTCTTTTTTTTTTAAGTTGTGGGCACGTTTTTAAGAAAATATGATTTTTTTTAATTTGGTAAAAACTTTTATACATCAGCAGGTGGCATTATTTTTTATCTTAAAAACATTTTAAAAATCTTTCGGGTGACTGCCCAAAAACCTCTAGGTTCCAAGTTTAAAGAAAATCGACCCGTTAAGGCTGCAGCCGAAAGGACAGGACAGACTGACAGACAGAAATAATTTCGAGACCCACTTTTTTCGACTTCGCTATCATCGTCAAGTTTGAAGAAAATCTCGAATTCGATTCATTTTACGAATCCATAACTTTCCATATAGTGCTTTTGTGCATATAATTGTATATGTATTGCATTAATTTGAAAAGTCCATTGGAGGGGCATTTAACACCTTTTGCTATCGAAAAAATACATTTATTTTTGTTCATTCTAATTATTATTGTTTAAAATGAATTTAAAGCGAAGCATATATATTTATCTATCTATCTACTAGAATTAATTTTTTAAAAAAAGATACATAAACCCAATATGAAGGAATTTCAAGGCCAACAACTTTTTTTGTTGCCCACTCCACTTGAATTGCTTCATATTTAAAAATTTAAAATTTTTTCTATTTCATTATGGATTTGAATTTTGTTTTAATTTTACATTGAATTAAATATAAAAAATTTTCAAGGTCTATATAGAAGAAAGATGTTCCTAATAGTCATACTCGTTCATCCCTGTTCTTGTGTAAGCTTAACATTGACATACATTTAGCCTTAAATTGAAAAGGCGTCATGTCAACCACAAAGGTTTACATTGTTAAATTAACTGTCTGTCATTTTAATTTATTAAAATGTTTTAGAGAGATTTTGATCAAATATCTTAAGTCAAAGTATGAATACACAAATTAATTATGAAGAAGTAAACAGGAAGGCTTATCTGTAATAAGAGTATGGTTAAAGTGTATGGTTAGAGTGTGATCTATTTTAATGTCTTGTTTTTTTTATTGTAAAAAACAAAAAAATGTAAAAAAAAGAAAAAGTCTTAATTTATAAAATATAAAGCAGTTTCCTGGCAATAACAATAACACCAATAACAATTATACCATAATTTATATTTAAATTTCCTCAAAAAGAACATCAAAAGAGATAAATCATCCAGATGATCAAATTGCATTCTACATCTGTCTTCCACAGTGATATAATGTATATATGTACATATGTAAAAATAAGCAAATTTCATTAAGAAATTTACTCACGGTTTCTGGAATGACTTAAATATAGACTATGAAAATGTAATGATGTCATTTTCAACCAAATAAAGGTGAAGACACATTTGTTTTTTTTTTTACTTTTGTTTTTATATAAATAGAGTAAAATTAAATGTCTTGAATCATCATTTCACTTGTGCTTTAATAATAATAATGTTGAATGTTGTCAATTAGAAGCTGAAAGATAACAAAACAATTATTGTGTGGGAAGGTGTTGGTTATTTATCTGACTAAAAATATATCTCTTAAGTATTTATTAATTAGGAATCTTGTTTAAATCATTTGTTTAAAACAAAAAAGAAGAAAAATCTTGATGAAATAAGAACAACATTTAAAAATAAGAAAAAAAAGTGCATGATTTGGTCTTTGAATTTTTGTCAAGTGACAAAGACGATGAGATAACAGTTTTTTTAGTCAAATTAACTGCGTCTTGTGTAATTATGGTCTATTAATCAATTAAAAACAACAACAAAAAATATTATTTTTTTTTCGGAGGTAATGACAAATCATGCTAAAGCAAATTTTATTATTAAAAATTGTCTTTCATCTAAACCGTTCTTATGTTCTATAATCCTGTTGACTAACAATTCGCACACAGTAATGTTTGAGAATTGTTAGTAATTAGGCCTTGATTCTTCACGATTTGTTTTATTTATTTTACTAAACAAATTTCTTACAGTGCCTTCTATTCGATTAAGCCCCCTAGATTTACACCTTATCCACGAAAACAAATATATACGAAAATTACATGTGATGATAATATTGGTAAACCACAGAAAATTGGATTATGTGCGGGTAATGATTCGAAAAGAATTTTTGTAGACGGCAACGTCGACGATATACGAGTAAATTATTGGTGGTGCGGTAAAGACTCATGTTGGGCAATAAGTATTTGTTTTAATGTGTATAACGTTCTAGAATCGGTATCTATATTTTTTTTTCTATAATAAGCCGTCCTACTTTAGCATTTTTTGCCTATATATGTATATTATTATTATTTAAAAGTGCACCTGATTTGGAATTAGCCACAAGAAAGATCCATGTCAGCGAGCACTTCGGCCATTGGTAGTATCTATAGTGGTTGGTGGTGCCATACCACAAGCCAAAACCATATATACATATAGCAAAAGTCATTGAAGAGGGATTATTAAGGCGCGTGCTTTTGGTCTTTTGATATTACGTATAGTAGAAAGCCCAGCATGTGATTTCTATTTCAGGGTGTTATACAAAAATATAAGACACGAGAGTTCATTACGTTCCAATGACATTGAAAGTGGCAACTTGTTGATATACCGATAAGGAAAGAAAAATATATAGATTTTGTTGATTTGTTTAAGAGAGTGTTAAAAGAGGGTGTCAATGCATTTAAGTATAAGGGTGAATTTTGTTTATGTTATCGAACCGCAAATTGAGTTGTTGAATGTTTAGCAACTGCTCACGTGACTCAACTAAATAGTGGATTAACTTTATTGTTGTTGTTGACTTAAAATTAATTTTATATACATTTTTGGACCTGTTTGATATTATACAAATATTTACATATTTTATTTAAATTCAATATTAAAAAAGGAAAATAATTAAATTTCCTATACAAAAAAAATGTAGTTACGCCACCTACCTGTAACAAATTCAATCATATTCTTTTAATTTTTCAACTGGCCTATTTGGTAATTAGAAAAGTGGAAATAAAATTGATTTTGGTTGCAAACAGCACTACACCCTCCCCCCCCCCCCCCCCTCCTTAAACTTAAACTCTAAATTTAATTCGAACCATATTTTGTTTGATTTTTTTTAATTCTCTTCCGCTATATGGTTTGATCTCACTCCGTGTTTTTTTATTCTCCAGCAATCATTATAGGAAACCCTGGGACTGTGGGATGCAGCTGCAGTCACAGGACTTTAAATAAACATATTAATTTTAGTTGTATTTAAAATTAGTTGAACCCTACCACGCTTTGCAGGACCACCTATTGAACAAAATGTCAAACTAAAAACATTCAATTCAGAGGCATTTAAAGAAAACTTTTGTATGTACATATGTATAAGAGAAGGCATATTTTAGAAAAAATGGTTTTAAATAAAAATGTCAACTTTCTAGGATTGTTAAATAAGGAGTAATCTTAGATATATGCAAAATGGGCGTGGTAATAGGCGGATTTCCAAAAAATAACTACACATATCATGGTTTTGGGTTAAAATAGTTACCTATGTTATAAATTTTCAACCTCCTTAGGACATTATATACACGAATATAATTTTAAAAACAGAAAAAGTTGGGCGTGGTAGTAGGCGGGAAAAGTGATACATGTCATGCTTTAGATTGAAAAGATCTTAAAGACCTAAATTTTACCGTTAAAATAATGAAAAAACAAAAATATTATAAAAGAGGGCGTGACAGTAGGCGTATTTTACGCAAACCACCTTCTTAATCATTTCGCTGCTTATAGGAAAATACTTTTAAAATTGCAGAAATTTCAGTTCAGTAGTTTTCTAGTCTATAAGACTATTTTTTTTTAGATTATACAAAAAATACACAAATTGTGAGTAATTTCATATATCTAACAAAATTTCACACTAAGGATTTAGTTCATTCTCATTTTATAGCTTAGTTTTAGGTTTCTAAAAATCATGGGTAAAATATCGGTTACAGTAATGTTCATTGCTATTAAAAAGAGCTAGTCTAAAGGCCATTTATATTTTCTATTTATATAGATCTCGTATTTACATATATGTATATACGCAGCAGCCTCAGAGCTAGGCAAGCCGCTCCCAACCGAACCTATCCTAGGGCGATATAGACATTATGTGAATGCAACTGAGCATTTGCTCGAAATTCATTTTTTTAGAAAAAGATGCTCCATATAATAAATTTAAACAAAATTCTTAAATACTATCATTTTTATAGCATCTCTGCTCAGCTTTTTATAATGAGCACCTACTCTGAGTATATGCTTCGTTTTATGAATAAAACAGAGCATTTGATAAAAAAAATCCCTTTTTCAAAAGCAGGTGATGCTTCATATGATACCTAAACATTTCTTAAAAACCAAGTATTTTCATAGCAAATGCTCAGATTTGTATAGTTAGTACCTGCTCTGAGGACATGCTTTGTTTTACTATTCAATTTTTCTTTTATTGGATTGATATAGTTACCAAGCATTTAAATTAGATTTTTGATAAAAAAGTTTTTTAAGTTGGAAAATATTTTTGTTTTTATTATTTGTAGTTTTTGCTCATAAGCCTCTTTTTCGCTTGCAAATTTAACATTCGTTCAAAATATCGATAATTTCTATTGAAACAACTAGAAAGTTGAATAAATGTGTGTCGTATCATTTTTTTTTTTAAACTGTCCCAAATTAATTAAGAACATCAAAAGAAGTTTGACATCATGACACAATAACCAAACCTCTTTTCTTAATAAATTTGAAAGTATAAACAAACATCAGGTAGTATATAAGACACACAACAATCTTTAAGATAATGTCACAAAGTTAACATTAATTTTAAAAAAAAAAAGAAAAATATGTACATAAGTACCTACTTGTAATAAACCTATGACACCGGTTTTATAAAAGACGTTAAAATATAATATTCGGCTAAAGGTCATACTGTCACAACTACTGCCATTTTATATACAAAGACAAGAAAAGACAACAAGGAGATACTAAAATTAAAATTACAGCGGCAAATAGATACACACTCACATGATACTCATAAATGTTTAAAGAAAGAAAAACAAAACACAAAACCTCCAATTAATCTTGCCCCACTGAACCACTCCGCAAGTTTGAAAAAAAGGTAAAGTAAAAAAAAAAGCTGCGCAGAAATTATTGAAACCGAGAACAAGTCCGTGTGGTTTGTGTCACTGCTGGTTGGTTGGTTTGGTTGGTTGCCAGATTAAGAAGTGTATAAAATTTCTTCAGAAAATTTTTGTTGTAGGTATGGCACAATATATCATTGCGGAACTCAAAAAGCATCAGCTGGTAAGCAGGTGGATAGACCAACATCAACCGACCGATTGGCCGGGACCCGTGCTGCAACTGCAACCTCTATAACTTATGGTTGTGGATTAGATATAACTTCCCTCTGATGCTTGCTGATGGTTGTGCGGCACCATCGTGTAATGCAACAATACAATAATACATCCATTGCTATCGCGCGCCGCCACCAACACCGTCGCCGACGCCGCCGCTGTGCCGCTTCTGCATCATCATCGGCTTGTTCGTAATCACTTTGTGAAACAGGAAACTATGTGGTAACGTATGTTTTTTTGAACCACCACCAATCTACCGTGTCTCCAGCGTTTTTTATAATAATTCACCGTGATTGCAGCAAATGAACCACCATCAGTCACTGGTACCCTTGGTTCAAATATAGACACAAAAGTATCTATCACCAAAGTCGCTGATTGTAGATATCATTACAATTTTTTTTTTTTTTATTTTTGTTCATATAAAATTTTTCAATGGCATTCGGACGATTGAGGTGATATGGCGGCTGGATATGATGAAATGGAATAAATGAAATGAGAGTGATGACAGTGAATCTGATGCGACAGGTTACATATAATAACTCTATGCTCTGTAATAACAACTGTCCAATCATTGTCATTTGGGTGAGAAATAAATTGCATATTTATGCATATGCATCTTTATAAATAAATCAGAAAATGCATTTTGATTTAATTCCATATAAATTGCATCATTGAAATTGAAACAAAAGACCTGCGGTTCAGATGTTCTTTATTTTCAAACGATCATTCATTCAATCAATTGATTCTTGAGTGATGTAGGTATATCAGATATTGATTTATTGGAAGATATATTACGATAATCTTCTTGATTGGATATATACGTACAACATTATACGTTGGCAAGTGAGTATGGATAACTTTGTCCTTTAGTAATATGTGGACTATGGCCATTGGCCAACTTTGTTCACCTTGAGAGGGAAAGCTGATGCAAAGAAAATGCATGAATGGATCGCAAGAAACTACTTTCGTGCTTCAAGAGACACAATGTGACAAGAAATATTGAAGATCTATGGTAAAATGGCTCAACAATGTTATGATACTAATTTTTTTGAGAGAAAGTTTAAAAGTATTTTACAAAAAAATTATTGTTTTTCTTTATAAAAAAAATTTATTTCTAAATTAAAATCTTAAAATCGGTCCATACAGAAATAACGCAACAATAATGCAATTTAAAAAAAAATCTTTAATGGTTATATCAATTTTTAATCGTATTACATCCCAAAATTAATTATTACCTTATACAGCAAGTAAGGATATGGATAGAGGACCTTTTTTTACTTTTTCTTGGAAGCTTACTATTGCCTGAATCCCCAGTTTTAGTTTTAAAAACAAAGAAATAATTTTACTTGCTTTCAAGCAAAATAAAGGGTAATGGAAAACTCCTATTTGAACCTTTTTTCAAAGTTTTAAATTTTTACATTTTATTCGGTTCTTAGACTACCATCAATTTTTTACCACACAAAAATCGTTCAGCCATATGTTTCTTCAAGTTGCTTAATTATTATCAATTGAACATATTGCAAAGAAAATTACCGTGTGTCGTCGCATCGTGCGTCGTCGATGGTCGCCTTGATTTTTTAAACGAAATCATCACATTAATTTTTTTTTTCTTATCAGAAATATTTTATGCAAAAAAAAAAAAAAAACTCAGGGACGCAATCATAGGTGATTGTGAATTTGTTCCTTTTTGGGGGAATAAATAGTAGATATTTCATTGTCATATCATAATCTTTGATAATAATCTTATCTCTATGACAAATTAAGAAATAGTTAAGCGACACTTTTAACACAAATGCGAATTAATTCATTTGAACTAAGTTAACCATTCCTAATTTTTTTAGAGGTATATATATTAGGGTGTGCCAAAAAAAAAAGTTCATTTAAAAAAATATAGGCAATTTTCGGAAAAAAAATCTCAGACATTTAAAAAAAAAAACTGAAATGCAATTTTATTGAAATAAAATTTAATAAAGTACTCGACTTGAATGCACAAACTTGTTCTTTTGGTTTAAATGGCTAAGAATTTCAAAGGTTTTATATTAAAAAAAATGAATATTATAAAAATAAGAAATAATGGTAAAGAATTTTTTAATTCTTAAAATTGCCAAAATATTTTCTAATAAAGCAGTCTTTATGAATTCTTGAAAAAAATATAAATTTGCAAAACAAAACCAATTTAAAAATCCTTTGATAATGGTCTTCTTAAAAAAATAGTTTTTTTAAATATTAAATGTCTGTATTATAAAAATAATTGACCAATTTCAAATAGGTACCTATGTATATATTTAATAACATACACTGAAAACCGTGATTTCAAAAGAAATCATTTACCCGTTTAAAAGATATTGATTAAAAAAAAAAAAAAAAAATTATTATTTTTAAAGCCAAAAAATATATTTTTCGGAAACTTTTTTCTAGAAACATTTTAAGATAGCGCAATATTTTAGATTGAGATTTAATTTATTGTGACGGCTGAATTATTATACATTCTTTTCATTAAATTTATATTATAGTGCAATTCAAAGAGATTTGTTACGGAGCTATTTTACTATTGAAAAATGTACGCCAGTATTATTTTGACTCAAAAAGTTCTACTGTAGATTTTTTTTAATCAAAATCGGTTAAAATATCGAAAATAAAAAAAAATGGTAGACACCACTGCTAGTAGCAGTTTTTTTTTTTAATTTGCTTACCAAAGGTACCTACAATAAATCATACATTTTTTTTTTTATCAAAATCTAAATTTTATGGTAATTGAAAGAAAATTATGAAACGTTTGACTTATAATATATTTTAAGTAAGTTTACATATTTTTTCCTATAAGCAAATCTTATTAAAAATAAAAAACTGGGATCGATAATGTTAATATTAAAGGACTTAAAATTTAAAAGACATCCTTCTTCATACAACCAAAAATGTTAAACCTATTTGGAAGAAAAACAATCATATTTTTTGGATATGAATTTACGGATATGTGTGTTTCTTAAAGATAATTCATTAAAAATAATAAAAATTTTAGTGCGAATAATTAACAATGGTATTTAATTTATTTGATTTAATATTTATCAATACCTTATGAATAAAGAGCAAATAAAAAATGACACAGCATATCACAATCGCATTTAAAAAAAAAAATAAAACAACAATTTTCATTTTAAATTGTGAATATATGAATCAAAGATCAAGTCTAATTTTGTAGTAGATAAGCCAATTAAAATATAAATCAAATTCGATTAAAAACCATTTAATTGAAATAATCATATATATGTAGGTACATAAACTAAGATTAAATAATTTTCGAGAAAAACAAGACTATAATGTGGTATCATTAAAATAGCTATCATTAAAATGTACACCGCTTAAGATTTATAGATACCAAATTTTGCTTGTTTTTTTTTATTATAAAGATTATATGAGTTTACCTTATTGATTAAAAAATTATATTTTATTTTATTTGTTATTAAATGGTGCAATATAGATTCAGTATATACCTAAAGGTATCTACATATATGAATTCGAACAACACTCTAGGTAGTATTTTTTTTTTCTATGCCATTTTTTTACAAGTAAAATTTATTCAAATATTAAACACCTCATTCTCAATTGCACTGCACCAACAAATAAAAGTCTCTGTTTGTCAATTTCTTCCAACAAACCTTGTGATCCAGTTTGCATTTATAAACACCTTTGAATTTAAAATTATTATTTGCTATAAAATCACAAAAAGCTGATCATATATAAGAGCCGATAGTATTGTGCTGCTAGTGCTCTTATTAATCTAGTTATTAATAGTATATTATAATATGTTATTGATAAGAAAAAATAAATAAATAAATGATCATATATAAAAAGACAAAAATATTTATACCTTAATTGTATAGATTTTCTCATATTTTTCTTCGATATTTTGAAATTATATTTTACCTGAAAAAAAAAATTTAAAAAAATTATTGTTAGTACAAAGTATAAGTTTATTGAAGTTTAAAAAAAAAAGACTTGGTAAGTATATTTCAAAATAATTAAATATTTAATTCATTGCACAAAAAGTGGTTACCCCAACCCCTTAGGAAAAGTTTATGTATAAATTGGCCCACGACATTAACTTAACAAAAAAAAAATAGGTGAATTATGTACAAAGAAAATTAATTAAAGTGCAAATAAAATTGTGGAAGTTTGAAACAAGCGACTGACTTAAACATTTTCTCAAATGGAATGCAAAAGCAGTTTTTACCCAAAAACACAAGTTAATAAAAACTAAGCCATGTTAAAGTTCAAGATTCAGTAACAGTAAAAAGTTTTTCAAATTAAAAATGAACTAGATACCCTGAGCACCACTAAAAGAGTCTGATTCTGATGACCGGCGTGAAAAAGCTACAACTCCAGTCTATAAAAACTTAAATGTTTTTTTTTTTTTTTCATTCAAAACCTTCAACCCTTCATATTAAAACATTTTCTTGACGGCTTGTAAATGAATAGGTAATATAGAACCGTACTGTTATATCGGGAGTAAATCATATGTGGGAAATCCCCATTTTTAAAGTTCTAACACCTGTTGGCATTCAATTTGCAACATTTTGTTGTTTCCATTTACTTAAAAAAAAAATTTAAAAAACAAATGTTTATCTAAAATCTTTATTATGCCTTATAAAGTTTTTCAATACCATAACAATAATAACACTATCTGTTTATAATCCTCATCTTTGTAATTAAAAATAAAAACATTTTTTCTTTTTGTCTTTACACATACATAAATAAGTTCACTGTCAGATTGTCTATTTATTTCAATTTACCATAAAAATCATTATTGACCTAATTTAAGTTTTTCATTATGTTTTTTTTTCACCTAGTTTGTTACATCAAACGGAAGTGACCTTGAATATGTATATATTTTGTTTAAACATTAAATAACATGATCGTGATCACTCCATTAATGACATGAAAGTGAAAATATATTGAAGAAAAAAAAAAAAAAAAACAGAGCTGATAAATAATTATAATTTTTATTCACAATATAATGTAAAAAAAAAAATCATAAGTAACTTAATGGTGTTTCATGCTTTTTAGTTTTAATTTTAAAATACATTAATCTTTTCACTCTGGCATAAGTAGTTTTATTTATTTTTTTTTTTGTTTTATGATAACAACCCAGTGGTTAACCACCATATCCGCTACACAACACTTTTCTTTTAACACTTTTATGTAATTTAAATAAAATGTTTGGCTACTTTGTAAAGTTTAGGCCATAAAAATGTGTTTTTGATTTACATAACAAATTTTGGACTTTTACAATCTTTGCTGGCGGTGCTTAAGAATAAACAAAAATCTCAATACTATGCCAATTTATGTTTATTTTAGTTTAAAAAAAAAAGTTTGAGAAAGCCTTGAACTTATGATGATATTAACTTGAAAATTTTGAAAAATTACCTCGAATAAGAAAAAAAAATATACATTTTATGGCGTTAGGTCTTTTCACCCAAAATCATAACTCCAAAATCGAAAAATTTCGTAATGCCCAAAAATGTTCATATACTTAGCCCAAAAATTCAACAAAAAAGCGTCAATAAACACAAAACGAATGTCAAACGCCCAAATTGCTTTTCAAATGAAAGAACGCCTAAAAATCGTAAATTGTATTTTCGCCCAAATGCCCAAGTTCAAAAATCTTTTGAGCGAAATGACAATTAACTATTTGAGCGTTCTTCATTTCAAATGCAAATTGGGCGTTATGACATTCGTTTTGGATTTTTTGCCACTTTTTTGTTTGACTTTTTGGGGCTATACCTATATTTGGGCGAAAAGACCTAACGCCACATTTTATTGCGAAGAAGTTTACGATTTTTTTTCCTTTTGCTTTTGCCTCAGTATAGAACTCCCACGGTTACTGAATCCGAAGAATATTAACTGCGGCAAGAGTCAGACTTAATTTTGAAATTTTTACTATGTACTGTCAAAATGTCAAAATTTAGTTTAATTTCCTCCGCAGATCATGCATTGGATACTATAATTAATTGAGGTAATGATTTTTAAGAAATTTTCAAAGGGGTTACTTTTGAACATAACTGTTTTTTAATGTTTCTGAAAAAAACTTCGCTTTTTGACATTTTAAACTTTTTGTACTGAAATACCACGCCTTTACCACGCTCTAAGCCCACGTTAAATGTTTCCCACTGTTATAAACATTGAGCAGTGTATTTAAATGTTTTGTTTTAAATAAATTAAATTGATCTGGATTAAATCAAAAGCTTAATTAAAATTTGAGTAACAAAACTCATTAATTAACTTGTAAATTTTACTGAGAAAAATTCAACTTTGCTGAAAATGAAGACAACTTCACTTTAAGATACCCAAATATACGTACATAATTTCAAATGAACAAAAGTACCTTTCTACATTTAAGACACAATTTGAAAAAAAAAAAGCTTCTTCTAAACAATCTGTCAAAGTCTAAAATTCGCTGTCAGGCCGACAGCTTTAAAATGATGACTTTATTTATATACCAAACCAATACTCTATTTGATCAAGTCTTTAAGCTAACAACACCTTACAAAGCATACATACATTTTTGAATAATTCAAAAACTTAAATTAAAAGTTTTCATCGGATCAGATCATCTAGATAAATAGTCGACAAATTACTGTGCAAACAAGATTTTTTTTGTTCATACCAAGTTAATTTATTAGTAGAATTTTATGTTAATTTCTCCCACGTATCTTTGGTGCCAACTTAATATTTTGTTGTTGAATAAACATTAATTGGATATGAATATCCAAAAATAAACTATAGATACTTTAAAAGAAACAAATTACTAACAAAAAACCATTTTGCCAAATAATAACCGGATATGAGTGATATGAGTGTTAGTTGTCGTCGCCTCAGGTAAAAACAAAAAAGCCCACGAGTCACACTTTTGGTATGAATTTTTTTTGAAAAATACTTTTTGTAGATGTGTATTTTTTGTATATATCTTCAGTTTAATTTTTGCGTGTATATTTATTTGACATTGTCTGGGCTTCTTATTTCAAGGGAAGGTCTCAAATCAGCAAATTAATATATGTAAACATGAATTAAAAAAAAAAAAAAGTAAGGCACGTGTAACTTGACAGATATATCATAAAACATTATATCTTAGTGAGGTAAGCTTCTGTTAAGAGCTTTATCAATTTTTTTTTATTTTAAGAACCTAATCATAGATATTTTTTTTTTTTTGCAAATGAAAACCAAAATTAAGTGTGGCTTTATATTCATACTTTTGAAGTTCCCGAGAATCATAATAGTATTATCTCTAATGACACAATGTCAACATAATGAATGACCATGACCGGACGTAGTAGAGTAATAAAAAAATTAAATTTGTAATCGTTTTTGCTTAGTCGGCTTAGTTTATACAAGTAAGATTTTCTATTTTGTAGTGTATGAGATTAGGAAGTTGTTTTTGTTTTGTTTTTTTTTTTTTTTTTGTAAATATATTTGAACAGACGCTCCGGATACAACAGAAACAGATATTTCAATGTTAAAGATATCGGATGTATTGAGCTTAGTTTATAAATAGTTAACAAAGATTACCGCTCAAGGGAATTGTAATTTAAATACTTTTTTAAAAGCATTAGCGAAATTTTTATGTATGTATATTTCTTTAATACAAATGTGTAATTAAGTAAATATTTGCGATTAGTTCGACTGAGAGAGAGAGAGGGTAAGAGTGGGGGTAAGATAGTGAGAGTGAGAGAGAGAGTGTGTGAGGAAGAGAGAGAGAGAGGGTAAGAGAGAAATAGAGGGTAAGTGACAGATAGGGTAAAAGAAAGAGATAGATCGGATAAGAGAGAGAGAGAGGGTAAGAGAGAGAGAAAGAGTAAGAGAGAGAGAGAGAGGGTAAGAGGGAGAGAGGATAAGATAGAAGGGAGGTAAGATAGAGAAAGTGTAAGATAAAAAACAGGGTAATATAGAGAGAGGGTTAGAGAGATAGGGAGAGAGTAAGTTAGAGAAAGGGTAACGGTAAGATAGGAAGAAGGTAAGATAGAGAGAGGGTGAGAGAGCGAAAGAGGGTAAGATAGAGAGAGGGTAAGCGAGAGAGAGAGAAAGGGTAAGATAGAGATAAGGCAAGAGAGAGAGAGAGAGAGGAGAGAATAAATTATATTAAAAGCAAAGTGATTCAATTCAATTTAGCAAAAACAAGTTTTTGACCAAATGTATACTAAAGATTTTAAAATTTAGAGATTTTACTGAATTATAAGAGGTATTTCAATTTAAAAACAAAAATTAAAAAATGAATACATTTTTAAAGCAAAAATCATTTTAAAAAACTTGATTTTCTCAAATTAGATGGTTTTAAGATAATTCTTTTATTTGAGATAGTTTTTCGAGTCACCGTTCTCAATAACTTGCTTTGTCTTTTAAATGAAATACAAAATTGAACCCGAGAAAATTTTAAAGCCAGCCGACCGACCTTCTGAATAGGCTCTTGCTTGGGAAAATAGCAATTTTCTTCCAAATTTATTCAAGACCCTGGAAGTTTTCAATAGGGAAAATCCAGACAAGGAAAACGTATCTTTTTACTAGTAAGGCTTACTCATAAATACTTGTTGAGGAATTGTTTTGGTATCAAATCAAATATACATCGTATATATGAAAGGTATATGTATACTTATTTTCCTCAATCGGGAAAAACCAGCTTTTAACGAGGCCCTATAGAAAATTTATTTTACATAGATGCTTAAAAGAGATAAGCAGCGATTAAAATGGCAATTCTTTCGTCAGTTATTCATAGAGCCCTTATTGCATTATTACCCTGCTTCATTAGATTTTTAAAATTCATTTTGTTCCGCTTTTCACCAAGTC